>OY759168.1:46979804-49448652 GCA_963662145.1 Sturmia bella | reverse complement strand
ACCAGCTTTGTAATATTTTTTTTTCTGTTTTTATTTCAAAAACGTGTGGCTTTATTTCATTTAGTGTGCATTTTTGATGCACTTTTTTAAGTTTCGATTTCAGGTTTGGAAAGAAAAAGAAAATTAAAAATAAAGTGTTTTGCAAAGAGTTTTATAAACAGAAGTATGACCATGTTGTGTAGGTGTTTACTGTCATATTTTTGCATTTTAATTAGTTCCAAGGTTCAATGAACAAGAGACCAGTTCAAAGCACGCTACATATGGCACTAAACTCTTTTTTTTCTTCAATAATCTGCTTGTTTTCTGCTTCAGCTTTTTAGCCATCTGTATGTCACTGATGTTTCGTTGGTGCTTGTTACGGACCGGTTGACCTGGCGAGACATCCGATTAGCTCTTTTTAGTCTCAGGAAGGTTTCAACAGTCTTCGGCAGCCGCGTATACTAATACACAACAATTAAAACACAACAAACATATTGAAACTACTCTAAATCGCACTACCACTTTTCAACGACTTTCAGAGACAGGTGTCAGCGTCTGTAATTTCTTTGCCCTGCCAACCTTGTCGTGGTTATGATCCAAATTGACACTTTTCCCTACGACCCATTTTTTTCTGGAATCTTATTCTTTCTATATTTTATATACCCATCGTTCCGCCTGACATTTCATTTACGATTCAAACCTATGGAACTACATTCCCAGCATGCCTGGCTGTTGCCAGATTGACCCTACAGTGACCGTATTGCCACATTGATGCCGCATCGTATATACGAGGTTGACTTTTATATTGCGGGATTAGAGAACAAAAACAAATATTAACCATCGAAAATCACTTTATTATCTTTCAAAATATTCCCCATGAAGATCTATACACTTTTGCTTGAGTTTGAACCAATTGTCGAAGCACTTTTACTACTCTGATTAAGGTATCACCAAAGAAAGCAGCAACCGCTTCTTCAGGTGTCGAAAAACGTTAACCTGTCCGTTTGTTACTCACGTATGGCAACAAAAAAGGAAATCATTTGGTAGCAAGTCAGGACTATACAGCGGATGACTCATCATATCGATGTGTGAGACTTCACATTATAGTGGTTCGTTCGTCTTTGGCGGTTGGTTGGTTTTCCTGAAGTTTTGATAAGATAACTGACAAACAAATCATTGTGTACCATTCAAAATAGACTGTTTTGCTTTAATCTAGTGGTACGGTTGCGACGTGTCCAGTTTTCCAGGAGAAATAGGCGGCCCGTTGGTTGGAAGTGCTTCGTGCGCAAACAGCTTTTGTTGGGTTTTCGCTCGTCTTGAAGCATCCATACAGTCGACTGCTTGCACTATTTATCACCTGTCGCGATATCAAAGACATGATTCGAAGCACCGCGATAGTACTTTTTTACATTTCTTTCGATCAAGCCACACGAACCTTTTTCTGAACGATTAACAAATTTTGTGGGATCCAACTGGAACAAATTTTTTGACAGTCAAATATTTATGCACTAGTTAAAGTAAGCTGGTCCTACAAATGTCTAAGGTTGTTCCAAGCTCACGATGTGCCTGGATTTCATGTAAATATAAATACTCTATAATATTTACATTTTTCGTGTAGTTTGCTGATATATTATTGTGATTAGAAATGACAATATCTTTAACTATTCAATGTCTTATTTTCATCTAAAGCTGACACAAAATTGCTTTAAACAGGGAAGTTAAACTTATTTCGCGGAAAACTTATTTCACACGAACAAATAATTGCAATTTGCTTATCAATTGATATTTCTTTGCGTTGAGTTTTCTGTTCCGTGTACAATGAATAGTACCACCCAGTACTTGCAAAATATACAATTCAAGTAGTGTCAATAATCAATCGATAAGGCCCTCCACTGACCTCATTTAAACTGACCAGTAATGTGTTTCCATTTAATGATGAAAAAAAATCTCCGATATACAAATTTTATATTGTAAATACATTAAAGGCTGACGTTTATTTGAATTGAGACAAAGCAAAGTTAACTTATTGCTCATTTATTTTTACTTTGTTGCTTTAGTGAAACAAGAACTTGTTTCTTACCACATGTATTAACCCAGCGGGAAAACAAGAAATTCATTATAAAAGTAACTGATTATCTGGAGCCTTTTTGCCCTCTACCTCTTTGAATAAAAGTCTTGAAAACAATAACTGAGCTCGAGGTACTTTTCTATATATAAATAATCATAATTAACAGTTTTTATGCAATATTTCGTTTTTCTTTGGAAAGCTTCTTTCGGGAAAACACCCCTCAAAAAAATTTCCTAAGGAAATATTGAATGAAAACTGTTAATTATTGTTTTCTATATTTTCAACACTTAAAAGTAACAACTAAAATCATCCTCATTTGACATAGTTCTGATCTGCCAGAATTAACACTGTGCTGTTTACAGCGGCGATTTGTTAAATGTACACAAAAAAAATTTTATAAAAAAAATGTTTTGAAATAACAGTTTATTTTTGTATTAACACTTTACATAAATTCAAACAAATTTTCAATGTTTTATTTGTTTTATTTGTTGCTCTGGGGGACGGGCGTGGAGGCTGAACTACAGTTATGAGGTTGCGGTTCGAGTCCTGTCGGAGACCACGTTTGCAGTACGAAAATAAAACGAAAGGCATAATAAAAGAAGTATAATGGAATTTAAGTAAAAGAAACTAGAAGAACAATACATAGTGCTGAGAATTTTTTTTTTTTTTTAATTTTGACTATTGAATCAACAAGAATCATATACAATGCATAATTTTTTTCTTACTAATTTCAAAATTTCTGAAAATATGTGAGCTCATAATAATTATAATATTCAAAAATGAGCTCAATTCTTTTATTTGCTATAAGAGTGTATTATTTCGGGTCTAAAAGTAAACCTTATTAATGTTTCCTGTTTTTTTTTTAGCTGTCTGTATGCGGTGACACTTCATTGATGCTAACCAACACATCTGTAGACTCGAAAAATTCGTAAAAGTTTATTTGCAACTTAAGTACTTATTCCATAATTACCATGACCAAAATGAGAATCAAAAATGTTCAAACAAACCTTTAATACAGAAAACATTTGTTTCGTCTTGCAACGAGCTACCATCGCCTACTACGATTTGTATTGTATGAAAGTATCAAAAAGTTAAAATGCACCTTATTTTTAAGTCTACTGGTGAGTTGATTGGCATCAACGAAATATCGACGGCATACGGACTGCTGAAAAAGGCAAACAACATTAATAAGTTCTGTTTTTGGACCTAAAATAAGACAACTATAATACACTAAAAATTATGAAGAAAAATTTCTAACCATGTGTGACCACTATATTTTTTTGGTTTTTTATGCCTCTCCAAGTATAAAAATTTAAAATTCTATGAATCCGTTTTTGTTTAGATTTTTGGAACGAAGTTCCTTAACGCGGCTTGCTGGTAGTGAAAATTAGTAGAAATCGTCACGAAAGCGTGTGAGCTGTTTATATGTATTGGTGTATCTGTCTTCAAATAAGTGTGTAGACACATACCAATAAATATTAATTAGTTGCTAAACCGGACACTATCAGTTGATAGATGTCGCTAAAGTAAAGTATGTCACAACAAAAAACAGCAATATTGAAAAATTTTCTTCGTTTTGTAGCAGATTGACGAAAAAATACTGCATGTGTCAAAAGTAAAAAGAACAAAACGTTCCAAAAATTTTAAGAAGCATATAAAATTTAAAAATTCAAAAACAACACAAAATAAAACATACAGATTTCACCTTGTATTCGAAGCTGAGAAAAAAACGTAAGGAACTTCGTTCCTAAGGGGGGTCCCCCGACCGCATTTCTTTTTTTTTTCTAAAATATGAGACTTTCGTAAAGGTTGATCCAGACCTCTAGCCAGCTTTAAGTTTTGCTGAAATCATTTTTTGGTGTCGTTGATAATATTAGAGTTATTGGGACAAAAATTAAAAAAATATATTTTTTTTTCAAAAATTACAAAATGTTTATAATTATTTCTTTATTAAGTTTATCAGGCTCAAGTTCTTTCTATATTATCCTTGTGATTGATATTAATTAAATTAGACAAAGAAAACATCAAAGACATTTAGCAGGGTTGACAACTAGTTGTTTCGAAGCCGCCACACTTTCTCGTCAGCACCCGTCTTTGAACTCAATGCAATGATAAATATACCCAAAAATAAAAATAGAAATGAATGGTGTGTTTGATATAATTAAAATTTAGACAGAAAATATACAAAAACTTGGGTGGCTGAGTGGCATGGTTGTCGCTTTAGAAACATGAGCCCTTGAGTTCAAGGACGGGTGCTGACGAGAAAGTGTGGCGGCTTCGAAACAACTAGTTGTCCACCCTGCTAAATGTCTTTGATGTTTTCTTTGTCTAATTTAATTAATATCAATCACAAAGATAATACGGAAAGAACTTGAGCCTGATAAACTTAATACAGAAATAATTATATAAGAAAAAGTTCATATAATAGAAATTAATCAATTTTTGCTTTTTTCATTTTTTCATGATTCATTTAGTGAAACCTCTATGCCTATAATAAATTATGATTTAATATTCTTTAATAAACTTATTAGTTATAAGCACTTACTATTCGTGATGTAATATTGGTGGTGCCCCTGACTACCCAAACAGTAATTCAAATTCCAATTTGTAACCGCTAATGCTTTAAAATAAATTAAATATTATTCATTTCAAAAGTAAACAAAAAGTGAACTTGTAAATTTAAAATTGAACACACTCATGTACAACTAATCTCTAGGAAACCCATTTGCAAACAGCCTCGCACTCACTCACAAACATACTGGTCTGAAATGCATTACATTGAGGGGCGAAAAAACACGCACCATTTGAAACCGCTGTTGAACAAATCATAAGTTAAAGTCATTTTTCTTTTCTCCATGACATGAAGTGTTAACCAGACTGGCACTTTTCATTGAAAAAGGTTAATACGAAAAAAGCTGGCTCAAAAAATTAGATTAAAAAAAAAACAAATAACTCCAAAATAAAAATGTTCAAAAAATACTATTTCAAGCTGGATGGATGTTAAATGACTGCAGTCAATGTTATAAACAGCCTCAAAACACATGTAAATTTTTCTTACCGGCCGCCAGCCAGACAGACCAATTGTATGTTTGTGTGTATGTGGTATCAAAGTACATGGAATATATTAAAAACATTTAGGCTACAAATTTATGTTGTCCAAATTTTAAGTAAACAAATTAATGAATGAATGACCTTGTAAATTTTTAATGAAAAATTGTTGAAAATGATTAGTTGCGACAAATATCGAATGATGTGTTATTAGTTTTAATTAAAAACGATATATTTACGTAATTTTCATTTAGCATTTCGCAATTGAAATTTGCATAAAAACTGCCAGCGTTTGTGTAAAACATAAAACACTTTAAGAGCAACACCAGATTAGTATTTCTGTAAAATGTCTCTGTTTTTGACGTTCGTCCGTTTGCTGTTGCTGCAAGTGCAACTTTAGTTAAACAAACATACTCATTATATTTGTGGAAGTATGTGTGTGTGTGTGTGTCTAGTTGGAGAAATGGTGTCTGGTGTTATTATATACTTGTAATTATTTGAAAAGGAGATCACGGTTGTATACGAAACAAACAAAAAACAAAATATATCACATCCATATTGACTTGCTAGCTTATGGGCAATTTTAAATCATTGGAAAGTTGTTAAACTTAAAATTAAAAAAAAAAAAATAAATAAATTGCTGACATATTTGCGGTGTGCTATAAGTTTGTAATTTTCTGTAGAGCGAGTGCAGCCAAACGTTATTGGTTACTAAAGTAAAAGAAAACCGTACAAACAAATTGTTGTTATTTGCAATTTTGTGTCATTTATATTTATATACAATTGTAAGACTTTATTAAAGATTAGCGAGAAACTATGGCCGCTATTAAGCACCACCAAATTACGGGCCACTGATTAATATGTTGAGAATTAATTGTAGTGTCTTATATTAATTTATTTAAAGTTTTGTTTGCTTCAAAGTTTGTCTACAAAATTTAGCCTCATCAGCTTTACTCTTTACTACTTTAGTTTGTCAAGAGAATGCAGAGCTGAAAGGCAGCCAAAACGAGACAGCAAATCAAGGTGAGCTCTTCCTCTCTCTTACATAAATGTAGAAGCGGCGTCTTTCTGACAGTTTACAGCAGTTGTACAAAAACAAAATGCATGTTATTTTTATCGAAAATGTTCTTATTGTAGGGAAAAGGTTACCTTACACAGTACAACATTTTTGAGGTGATTGATACGGGACTCAATTCTGATAATTGTTCATGAAAGTAGTCCCAAAAAGAAGAACTTCTGCATCATTCGTTTGGTCCTGGTACCTCAAATAATAATTTAGAAATTAATTTGAAGTTAGTCATAACTCGAGAACCACTAGTCCGAATAGGCTGAAATAAATTAAAAAAAATTAAAAACTACAATTCCTTTAATCTGTTCATACAACGTTTCGCTACATAAGCAAAAGTTTTGCAGTTATAAATAAATGTATGAAGAAGAAAAATATTTTTTGCCTAAAAAATTGGATTTTTTTTATACCCTTCACATAAATGTGTAAGGGTATATATAAGTTTGTGATTCCGTTTGTAACGCATTGAAATATCCATCTAAGACCCCATAAAGTATATATATTCTGGATCAGCATCAATAGCGATTACGATTGAGCGATGTCCGTCTGTCCGTCTGTCCGTCTGTAGTCGTTGAAATACCGTTTCTGAGAAAACGGTTTGAGATAGAAACCTCATTCTTTCGCTAAAACGTGTGAAACCCCGGTAGTGGGTCTGCTATTGAAATTCAGTAAGATAGGTCCGCGGATAGCCGAGATATATTCAAAAAACCGGGTTTTGAGGGATATTTTGTGCAATTTTTGTATTCAGATTTTTGAAAAAAAATTTTGTCTTAAAAACTAAACCATATCATTTTTAGTGCCCATTAAATCCTAGAAATGAAGGAATTTTTGAAATCGGCCCATATATATCCGAGATATAGCGTCTCCCGATTTTTAAAGAAATCGGCTTTATAAGCCAAATAAGACAACTTTTGGCACCGAAGATCAACCAAAATGGTATATATAGGCTATTTAGAGGCAAAAGTGGAAAATTTTTCCACATCGGCCCATATACACTCGAGATATAGCGCCTCCCGTTTTCTCAAGAAGTCGGCTCTAAAAGCCAAATAAAACAACTTTTGGTATCAAAAAGCGATTAGAATGGAACATATAAGGTGTTTAAAAGCAAAATTGGAAAATTTTTGAAATCGGTCCATATATATCTGAGATATAGCGACTCCTGATTTTTCAAGAAATCCGCTCTTTAAGCCAAATAAAGCAATTTTTGGCACTAAAAATCAATCAGAATGGTACATATAGACTATTTAGAGGCAAACGTGGAAAATTTTGGACATCGGCCCATATACACTCGAGATATAGCGCCTCAAGTTTTCTCAAGAAGTCGGCTCTAAAAGCCAAATAAAACAACTTTTGGTACCAAAAATCGATCAGAATGGTACATATAAGGTGTTTAAAAGCAAAATTTGAAAATGTCTGCAATCGGTCTATATATACGTGAGATATAGCGTCTCCCGATTTTTCAAGAAATCGGCTCTATAAGCTAAATAAAACAACTTTTGGCACCAAAAATCAATCAGAATGATACATATAGGTTAGTCAGAAGCAAAACTGGAAATCTTTTTGTCATCGGCCCATATATGTTCGAGATATAGCGCCTCCCGATATCTCAAGAAGTCGGGCCTGGAAGCTAAACGAAACAGTTTTTTGCACTAAATATTTGTCGGAATGGTACATACAGGCTGTTTAGGGCCAAAATTAGAAAATTTTTGGACATCGGCCCATATGCACCCAACTCTTGGTACCAAAAATCAATCATAATGGTACATACATATGTACATATATAATATTATATATATACATATGTATATAATATTTGCGATCATGTATGAATGTATGTATGTATGTATGTATGTATGTAGATACGTTTGTATGTATGTATCTACATATGTATGTATGCATGCAAGTATGTTAGCATAAACAATTTTTTTGCTTTGGTGTAAAAATGTGTATGTATGTATATAGTATACACGAGCTTGAAAATGAAAGTGATATAAAGAATTGTTGAAAAAAGGGTACGCAATGAAATTCTTTTAAACAATTGCGTCTTCAAATTCATTCACACAAAAAATCATTTTGGGTTTCCCTACGTACTTACATATGTACATACACACTTACATGTGTATGATGATACGCAGCAGATCATCAACAACGTGCACAAGAAAAAAATAATTTTGTGAAAAAAAGCAAGCAATGTAAATATGTATGTATGTATATATGTATGTATATAATCATTGTTTTATGGAACACACTGAAAATATTCAATAATAAAGAATTTATTTTATTTTTTTCTTTTATAGATACATACATACGTATGCATGTACCCACATACGTAAGTAAATTGAGAAGCAAATCACACTTAATGGCAATGTTTAGCATTATAATTCAAAAATAATGCAATTATATGCAATTTGTTGTTAAATAAATTTTACTATAACGTTAACTGATAAATAATTAAAAAATTCATTTTGCTTTTCTTTATTTCATTGATATTAAAAAGAATTGGTGTCACCCAGTGGTTGAACTTGAGCATATTAGGAATTATTTAAATAAAAGTTTTGCAGCCTGTGTTAAATCCCGGTAGTGGATCTGATATTGAAATTCAGAAAAAATCGGCCCATTTAAAAGCCAAATAAAACAACTTTTCGCACCAAAAATCAATCGGAATGTATGTACCATTGTGAAGGGTATTTAAGATTCGGCCCAGCCGAATATAGCACTTTTACTTGTTTTAATTTTTAATTCATAAAAAATCCAAAACGGTAAAAAAGTGTCAAGTCCTATTACTTTGACGTAAAGCCGCATAACCTGTGAACAAAATGAGACATAAATCATAAAAATCGATGGACGTGTTTCGCTTTTATTCACAATTAATTAAATGTATGAATTTGCAAAAAATATTAAAGACTTTTTTTATTGATGCTTTATTTTGCATGAAAATAAACATTCCGATTCATATCAAATCTATTCTCATCTGAGATTTTTATGGAAGCAAAACTTAGAACAGTTTTTCTAAAAGTTTTTCTGTTCAGTCAGTAACTCAACCTTTATAGTGGACTATAGATAAACAATAAAAAAAATAATAACATTAGGCTTTCTAATTTAATTTTTACTTCCTCAAAATTGCGAAAGATTTGTTTGTGATAAAATTGGAGTGATCAACATTTTTAAAAAAGACAAGAAAAGTAAAGTTATAGACTTATTGGCAAGTTTTTAGTTTTCATTTTAAATTTAAATCCTTATTAAAAAGAAAGGCAAATGGCAATAGTTAAAACAGAAATCGACGCAAAGTGGTCCAGAAAAACAAAATAAAATAACTCCTATTGCAAAAGAACCAAAGCTACTATAATTAAAAACTAAATAATTCAAAACAAAAGAAAATAATTCATCAAAAATGCTTATCACAAAAACATCATAAATACACATTTTTGCAGTTGCTTATCAAAATCAAACGCAGAAAATTCCTGGAAAATGTCTGAAATTTTGAAGAAAAAAACACATGAAAGTATATTCTTATATCATAGAAGCGAACACGTACCTTTCAAAACATGGATGCAGACGCAATTTTTTTTCAATTCCCTTTGCAATTGCACTGCTGGCATTGTGGTAAGTACCTTTCGTTTTTGGTGAGGTTCTTAAGTTGTAAGCAAAATACTGTATTTATTTTTTATTATTGCTTGTTTCATCTTATTTCATCACCGTTGATTGGAGAAAATCTTCGGTCTTCAGGTTTTCATGTACCTCCTCCACTGACAAGGGGAGCATGGCTACCACTCTGTCCAATTGATGGACACCTTGCTCATGTAATTACATATATAAAACAAATATGAACTTAATTATTTATTTGCTTTAAGAGCCAATTGAAATGTATTAATTCAGGTCCAAAAATATACCTTTCAGATGTTTCCTGTCCGTCAAACATTTCAAATATTATTTTAATAGTTTTTCGAATCTACTAATGAGTTGATTAGCATCAACGAAATGTCGGCGGCATATAGACAGCTGAAAAAGACAAAAAACATTTGAAAGGTCTATTTGTGGACCTGAATTTATATATAAAACATATATATTTTATTAGCAGATTTTGTAAGAAAATTGTTATTTTTAATACTTATCTTTTTTACATTTTTGCATACAAAAGGTCCACTTCTGATGAAAGCCGCGTTAGTTTGCAAAATAATTGCTAAAATTTTTTATATATGCATTAAATGTCGCACTCTAACACATAAGTTAGAGTGCAAGAACTTTTACGATATTTGCCTGAACTGCTAAAATTGTTGCATGTGTGTTAGTAAAATAGTTTTGTTTGTGTTAGTTTCGGTCATCCGTTTCTTGCAGGGTATAAGCATTCGTTTCCATTTTGTGGTTTGAAAATTCTATGGTTGGAAGCAAATGTTTTTTTGCTACTTACGTTATCACTTTCCGTGGTATGCTGGTGTTCGCAAATTACATATACCAACTAAAGCACCCTCCAGTTGCCTATGGGAAACATATTCACTACGAAACTGGTGCACCACCAAGTGAAAGCTGCTGTGGTGTATGGTTCTCAATTTATTGCATTTAATTTTATTTACACTTATATTACAACTTATATTAAACTAAAATTGTGTTCAGCATTACTTTTCTGACACCTTAAAATTATTTGTTCTATGGCCTGTGAAAGAATAAACCATAGTTTTATAATTGCCAACCAGCGATTCGATAAAATATTTCAAAACCAGCTATATTTTTTGATAAAATACTTTTTTGCTGTTGGAAGCCTTTACAATTTATTATAAAATATTGTGTTAAATATATCTATACTTTCATGTATCTTCATTAACCCATAAAAACGTAAAACATTTAAACAAGAATTGTTAAGTGCTTCCGTATTTTTTTTTTCTGCATTAAGAAAAAGTCCCAAGTAATGAGGCTTTTTAACCACCTCAATATTCCTCCTGAACTACCGATTTTGTTGCAAAGTATCAGATTTGTTGTCACCTGCTTGCATTACTACAGTAAATTTATTATGCTGGTTTTTTTTTTCTCAAATTTTGTTTATAGGCTGTTGCTATTGAAATACAATTAACCTGATTAGTTGTTAAAAAGCGGAAAGCCTCTTCAAAATATTAAAAGCATAAAAACGTTTGAATGCGACAGACAGGCCAATAGACAGAAGTGATTAAAAACTAAACGACATGAAAAGAAGGCAACACCAACAACAACAACGACAACAACATCTGACGAATTGTCAATGATGGTGTTTACTGGTGGTGAGTGATATCTGGGTAGAGTCATACATGCATACATATGTACATAGCAGCATCACTCATCTGACACTTTTTCCTTCACCACATTCCAGCTGATGTACATTTGTGTGTATGCGGTCGTTTTTCTTTTCTTCATTTCATGAAAATAGTTTTAATAACATGACGCAAGCCAACAGTATTGACAGACCTACATAAAATATACTATTATAATTTGGTATTTATTTATTTTTTTTGTTCATGCAGTTGTTGCTCTGTTAGGAGTTTGTCTTTGCTGTCTTTGAAATCTGTCACGTTGTGACAACAAGTGCGTGTTTTACTACAGTTTTCATTTTAATTTAATTTTTCTTTTTCGTTTATTAAAAACATGTTGTTTTTACTCTCTGTCTCAAATTTTTCTTTGAGTTACGTGTAACCAGCCAACCAGGCAGCCAGCCAGTCCGCCACTGCATACAAACGGCATACATTATTTATACACAAAATTTTATTATGGAAAATTTTATACACTTTAATTGACAAATAATATACGAGGAGAAATTTTCCCATAAAAAATTGCAAATTGGCTGTAAAGTAAAACAAATCAAGTTTGTGCCTTAACTCTTTTGTATTTGTTTCTGTAATTCGATTTGTGTTGTTACAAATATGGGTTCAAAACAATATTAAAATTTAAGGTAATTATATTTAACTACTCCAGTAGAGTTAACTTTTGAATTAATTAGGTGAGAGATAATTTGTTATGCCTTCGAAAAGCAGAAAATTTTAAGTATTTAAAAGACTTTTTCCAGTCACATACTGCAAAATTTGCATGAGAACTGTCACTGAGTGAAATTACTTTTGGTGGCATCTGAGCTAAATTACTTTGGGTAGTATTTTTCTATCGTTGTGTAAGCTACTAAAGATTTGATTTCAAAAATTTGTTGTCTGACACCAACGAGAATTCATGTATGCATATGAGTTTGGGTATTTCCCTAGTTTACATATTTGTTTGCATTTGAGAAAGAAGTATAGAAAACAGTGAGAGAAGTATGAAATCAAAACTAAAGTACTAACAGCTTGGTTTTGTTATAAGCAGGTAGAAGTGCAGAGAGGTATACGTCAGAAAAGTTTAGTTAATTAAATTAAATTATAAAGTATTAAATATCGTGAACTATAATTTTAGCTGTTATTTATAGAGTGCGGAAGGCGCTTTTAAGTGATCGAAATATAACAATATATGGGACGCTAGCTAGTGCAGTAATGTTTGTTAAATTTCTAGTAAGAGTTGCGATCCCTATCCTAGAATCGTATAATTTTCTGAAACCCGAAGTATAGACAACGCAATAAATACAGAACAATTATCACGAAAGTCTATAAAATAAATTTATAAAGACTACCAACTAAATGATTTTTTTTCGTCTACATGTCAAGCACAGTTTTTTTTGTGTCGTTTTTGTATCAAAGAATTTTTGGACAGATTGATAACTTTATCAACCAGTCCAAGTATTAATATCCTCACAAAATTTAGTTGCCAGACATTTTTTCCTTGAGAAACCTGAAATATGTACCAGCCTCATAAGCCAACGTCACATTTTCTGTCAGTGCAACGCTAAATCATTTAACTAGTTCTACTGAGTAGAATTATACCACATTGCAGTACCTTTTTTGATATTTTTGTGATAAATTTGGAGTGATGAACATTTTTAAAGAAGACAAGAGAAGAAATGTTGAGGACTTGTTGCTTGGGGTACATGCCATGGCTGTTTCACCTCCACCACGACACTCATCAGCACCCAGAGTGCTTCCAAAGTAGCAGCGCTCAGTCGTTTTACTACCTGAGCTCTTCATATACTGACTAAATTTTATATTTTCTCATGAACATCTAACTGATTTTTATGTTTGTTGCTATTGTAGCAGTTACAATGACCTTTTTGTAATGCAACTTTGAGAAAGCTATGCTTATGACAAACATATTAATTTTGATCTAACAAATATTAACCAAATAATAAACGGTATGTAGTTGCTCTTAGGAAAGTTTATGTTGTTGCCACTGACTGATAAATCTTGTATAGGGGTGGCAAATTTTTCTTTTATCGAAAAGAAATGAGAAAATATAAAGTCAGTAAAAATCCACTGCTATTAAAACCAAAATAAGACTATATATAATGAAAATTACGCAATATATGAAAGTTTGCTTTTAGTTTGCGTGTAACCAAGAACTTCCAATGGTTTATAATGGTATGTCTTTGAATTTTGTGATAGGAAAATATTCTAATTGATTACATAATTGTGGCCAATAGGCATATTACATTGATGTATTTAATTATAATGCTGCGATATTTAACCATACTATTGTAATGCTCAACGATAATAAATCCTTTTTAAAATAATCATGCTTATTATGAATTCCGTAAAAATACTATCATTAATTCCGACGTAGCTACGAAATTTTCGAAATTCGGAAGATTGGTATTATGAACTCCGAATGTAATGTACATTTGGCGTTTTTTTTACCAAAAATTTGTACGAACTCTTCTTACTGTCGGTATAGTACAGAAAGTAGTTGAAAATAAGAACAAATTAAAAATAAGTTTATAAATTGAACAAAAACTATTTTTAACTAGTTATAAAATTATATTTCTTGAATAAATGGGAGGCCATAAGGCTCAATCGTAGGACCTCTCCTTTTTTCAATATATATTAATGACTTGCCTAGATATCTTTCGTATTACAACGTTCATATGTACGCAGATGATGTGCAGGTTTATTTGAGTAGTTCTTCACAATCAGTTGCCGAAAATGTTGCAAAATTAAATTCAGATTTGGACATCTCCCGATGGGCCACTGCCAATGGCCTGTTGCTGAATCCGCTAAAGTCTACGTCCTTAACCATTTAGAGAAATACAAACCCCGTTCTCAATGTTGACATACGACTAAATGGAGAACGCGTTAGAGTTGAAAGCACTGCAAAAAATTTCGGTTTGATTTTCAATTCCAGCGTTACTTGGACAAACCATGTTAATACTCATAGGCAAAACTTACGCTAAATTGAGGTCACTTTGGCTCAGTTTTATACACCTTTGCACATAAGAGAACTCCTTGCCAAAACCTTTTTGGTGCCTTGTGTGTTATATGGCTGCGAAATCTTTTCGAGTTGCGACTCTGCTAGTAAGCGTAAGCTAAATGTTTTATACAATAATATTTTGAGGTATGTGTATGGCCTACGAAAACATGACCGTATTTCTAATATTTCTTCACAACTTTACCTTATAAACCGGTAGTCTATTTAAGATTCGTCTACTCATATTTCTTCATAAGATCATTTATCTGCTAGCTACGTTGTACCTATACCACAAAATTAAATTTACCAGATCACTCAGAGGCAGAAAAATCATTATTCCGCGTCATAGTTGTCTGGTTTCAGAGTGTCAGTTTTTTATAAATGCAGCGCGTCCTTGGAACCTTCTTCCAACTACTCAGCAACTCAACAGCAACGCAAAAATTTTCAAAAGGTTTTTGTTTAATAACTTCACTTAGATTATTTTATTTTATTTTTTTTTTATTATATTGCATTTATTTTATTTATTTTTTTTTAACTTTTGTTTTAATTTATATAATAAAAATAATTTTCTTCAGTGGTGCCTAGGTGTGCCCCTTTAACACATTTCTGTACTTTAAATATATGTAAGTGAAATCTTGTTGTACAGTAAATAGAAATAAATTAATAAAAATAAAAAATAAAATAAAAATAAAAATTAATTGGCATATTGTAAAATAAGTATTGATTTGGCCATGATTTGAAACAAAAAAAGTAACACAAACTAACTGCTGATTATACGTGTTGAAAAAAGCTCTTCATATACACCATTTGCAACAGCTGACAGATTACATGGAAAATAATTAACAATATAAAGAAAGAAAAAGAACAAAAGCAGCTTTTATGTATGGAATTAAATGTGTATACGGAAAAGTGGTACAAAAAAGCCATTGGAGCATCCACATCTTTTCTTCCACCATGCTGATATCCACCTTCTGCTAAAAATCGAATTGTGCAGGTTTATTCAGCCAGATATCTTTAATAAAGCTAAACGGAAAATTACATATGTACATATTTTCATATTTGCTGATATGTTTTAACAACTTACGCCTTGTAATCCAAATCAAGGAAATTCTAACCATTCCTCAAAACTTTGCGCTCTATTCGCTAACCGCTTTTGTTTTAAAATTCCTCTTTTGTCGCTGAAACGGCTGCAGCAATCAAATTCATTGTATTTCGTTTTTATTTTTTGAAAAATATTTTTAACAATCCTTAGAATGTAAACAAAACACATCTCTTTTTCATTTAAAATGTTGGTTGTACTAATTCGAACTTAGCTCAATAGGATGGCAACACTAACTTCAAATCCGTCGGAATTCACGGCACCTTTTTGTACGAATTCGTGACGGAGATTTTCCATTACGAGTGATGTTCACTCGGAATTCAAAATAAGGCTGAATATGATTGCATTGGAAATAGCCATAGCATTATTAGAAATGACAATCGTCTGGTTGGATAAATGACAATAATGTGTGGCTAGAATAGACAACTTAATGGTCGGAAATGACAATAGTATCACTGGAAGTGACGTAAATATTGGAAATGACAGTAATATGGCTAGTTATGACAAGATTATGATTAAATACCGCCACTGTTAAATATTGTTAGACTGTGACCATATATTTCGACAACAGCATGTCTCTCTACGAATATGGTAACCGCAACCATATTTTGTTTACATGTACGCAACATAATTTTCCACCTTTACTGCTTTAAGCAAGCAAACTTTTATATACAACTACCCTAAGTTTTATTTCTTACTCTGTCTTAAGTCATTTCGGCTATTATGGCTCAAATTTGATGGCCTTTTTAATTTCATAATAAATCATTTTTTCCACAACTGGCTTTTGATAAATTTAATTAATTTTCTTTAATTAACTTACACATGTAACACCCCCACAATCAAAACTCATAATCATTTAATATTAAATACCCATTTGTATTTACCAACTTTCTTTCAAACCTCGTCTCCTTGTGTACATTCATACTCACCACACTACGTACGTGTGGTTGTCTGTATGGGCAAATGTTTATCTTGGAGTGTTGCGTTGTTACTATTGTATTGAAGAAAACCTTATCAGCGACAACATCATGATTATTTAGTGAACAAATCAACAACATTCAAAAATTTAAGATTTTTCTTACTTTTCCAACGTCCTCATCTTTGTTAAACTGTTGCTGCATGTATTATTTTATACCTGGGCTTACAGTAAATCTTTTTTTTTTTTGTTTGTTTAACACCTACACTTAAGATTTTTAATGAAAAATTTAACTCCAGCAATCCCACAGGCTTGTACTGGTAGAAAATGATTTCAAGTGTGGAAATTGTAAAAGATCTCCCGGCTGCATATTAAAAGTTATCAAAATAAATAACGAAACAAAATTACTTAAAATGTCAACAAGAAGTAAGAGTTTTTCCCCGGCAAATTGATGCCACAAATAAAAGTGAGCACAATGTTGGTGGTATATTTTTATTTAATCATTAAGTTTGATGCCGTACTTTTTGGGCAAAGTTCGCTCAAGTGAAAGCAAAATCTCAATAATAGACCAAATAACAGGAAAGTACGGCAACACTAAAAACCACATTTCAATCCAAAAAAATAACATAACAATAACAAACAAAACTTCCGCATTTGGAGTGAAGCCAATCCTCAAGTGTATGTCGAAACACCGTTACATCCAGCAAAAACTGACTGGTTGCTGCGCTTTATGGGCTGGTGGAATCATTGGTCCGTACTTTTTCAAAAACGATGATGATGGCCAGAACATTACAGTCAATAGTGATCGGACCTGATTTAAATAACCATGATGTCCAGAAGATGTGGTTTCAACAAGACGGCGCAACATATCACACAGCTCACGCCACAATCGATTTGTTGAAAGACACGTTTGGTGACCGCCTAATTTCACGTTTTGTACCTGTGAATTGGCCTCCAAGATCTTGTGATTTAACACCGCTAGACTACTTCCTGTGCGGCTATGTAAATTCATTGGTCTATGCGGATAAGCCACAAACGCTTGACCATTTGGAAGACAACATTCGCCGTGTTATTTGCCGATATACGGCCACAAATGTTCGAAAAAGTCGTCGAAAATTGGACTTGCAGATCCGGGCCAGCCGTGGCAGTCATATGCCAGAAATCATATTTAAATTGTTATGCCACAAGTTTATTTTTCGTATAAATAAAATTCATGTCAATCGAATAATCCATCGTTGTTTTTTTGCAACTTAAAGTTCTATACATCGAAAAAAAGCACCCTTTACATACATACTTGTGTAAGGGCTTAGGAGAAAAAACTTCTAAAACAAGATTTCCACACATAATGACCGACGTAAATGTAGGTAGCAGATGCTTTTCAGCTATTTTCAGTATCAAAAGTTCAGCAGCTTCGTTACTGTAAAAGCTTATTTTGCATAAAATTACCGTTTGGTTTTCACTTTTCATGACATTTATGACAAATAAAATGAACTAAATTTGAACTGAAGTGAAATGAAGATATGTGAAAAATATTCAAAAAGAATCACGAATAATCCTTGAACGTAGTCGGAAAACTTTTGTTCCACTTTTGACTCTTTTTGATTTTTTTTATTAACTTCCCACTATTTCAAAATTTTTTCTAGCTAATAAATTATTTGAAAAATTGAAAGTAATCATATTATAATCAATTATTTTACCCTTAAATAAATAATCTAATTAGTAATGATTATTATTGCCATTCATTACTTAACAGCTGTGGTTAGAACCTGTTTAAAATATAAAACAAAACAGCACCAAACTTTTTGTATTCTTCGTTTAACTTTATTTCATATTGCAATGGATCTCAGGCATTATCAACAGCATGATTGAAGTATAATTTAATGCATTTTAGCGCTTTGAAACCCTTTATGATACTGCCCATTTATAGTCACTTTGTATTATGTAACAAAAAAGCATACTAATGGGATATCAAATTTTCACATTTGGCAGTTCAGTTTTTTGAAGTTTTCTTTAACATTCAGTTTACTGAAACTTGAAAGACAAATCAACCGAAAACATAAAAAAAATAATACGAAATTGGGTCACCCACCACAGTCGATTTTTTTTTCTGCCACGTAGCAGTGATGGGCAATAGTTTGCGCTTATGCAGCACATTTCACTCATCAACCTCTTTTTAATGCTGCCATCTGTGTGACTGCTGCTGAAAGTGCATCAATATGCTGAGGAATTAGAACAATATTTTCAAGCTCAACGTAAGAGTGCAAAGAATATTGAATAATGCCCAACACTGTAAGTTTGTATGTAACATGAAGAGCTTATGTGTTTTCATATGTATGAATGAAGTTTTTTTGTTTTAAATTTTTTAAACTACAAATGGAAAACAATGTTGGGAAACGTACTTAAGAACATATGTTCTTTCTTTGGAGTGTTTTTTCCTCAAGTTGAAGTGAAGGCCTTAAAAATTTGGGCCTTTTAGAGAGAAACAGGTTTAATAATACAGATGTGCGCTGATCGTCAAAATGTCGCAAAATTCGTGATTCAATTTCAGCAAAGTAGTGCATGCTTGAGTGAGTTAAAATTAAAAATTCGTGTGTGATAAGGCGTGCTTACCATTTTAGGGCAGTACACAAAGTTTCCATAAATTTCAGGACCAAGTTAAAGCACCAACTTTTTTTGGGTAAAAAAAAAAACATTCACACAGTTTTCCCCAAATTATTTTTCAGAGCAGTTTACTTTACCTCAATTTCTACTGCACATGCACTGTACATTAGCCTCGATGGATTTTGAAGGAAGAAAAAAACAATTTTTCTTAAATCGCTATATGAAATGCAAAACAAATAAATTCAGTCAAGCATGAGGCTGGCTCGTACACTCAGAGTTCCGTACGTATGTATGTGTAATGCACGTATGGAATGGCATATATGAATACATATATTGTATAAGTTTCATCTCTCTGTCTCTTACAGCTTGAGAGTTACGTTTAATTGTTACTCTACGTTGTGTGGGGACACCTAGTAGTTTTCGACTTGTTGTTGTTGTTGTTGTTGGTATCATTTGTTGTTGTATGGCATCTGGGAATACATACATTGTGTGGGGACACCTGGTAGTTTGCAATTATTTGTTGTCTTTAGCATTTGTTGTTGTAGGGCATCTGTAAATACATACACTGTCCGAATGTTAGCTCTCTGTCTTTTACAGTTTGGGAGCTACTGTTAATTTTCGACTGGTAGTTTTCGACTTATTGTTATTTATAGCATTTGTTGCTGTAGAGCATTCGTAAATACATACACTGTGCGAATTTCAACTCTCTATCTTTTACGGTTCGAGTGGTATAGCTAATTGGTACTTTTCGTTGTATGGGGACACCTCGTAGTTTTCGACTTGTTGTTGTTTTTAGTATATGTTGTTGTAAGAATTTTTTTCATATTTCGTGCATGAATAAGGGTGATTGAAAAAATTTTGTATGTGAGCGTGCGTGTTATGAGGCCCAAAAAAATTATCTTGCATGATAGTGCGTGAGGGTTTCCTCACCTTAGGCTTGCGTGACGTGTGCCAAAAAAAAAACACTCACTCACACTTCTCTATTTATGATTCAGTACTTACAGTACATGTCCATAAGATCGAAGTGGTCACGTTTTTTTCTTGCAGTAATGGGCAAATAATACAGTTGATGTTACACATTATGGCTTTAACAATTTCGGATTTATTCTCTGTTAAACACAAATTTTTAATTTCAAATCCATAAGTGTCAAATATTAATTAATTGCAATGATATAACAGTTGGGATTTTATTTCCGAAAAAATTTCGTTTTTATGGATAAGGCCCCAATTTTAGTTTTAGTTGGGGCCCCCAAAAATGATGATATAAATTTACAGATATTTCTCATGTCAAGCTGCAGCATGGCCAGTGATACATACATATGTATGTTGTAAAATAAACACATTGAAGCATTGTTTTTTCTCTCTCCTTTTGTGTGTGGCTTGAAATCAAAGGCGCAATTGCCTTAAAAATGTATTTCATAAATGCAATATTTTTCAAAGTACCGACATTAAAAATATACAGCCGTTTTTTGCAAAACCTCCTTCATGTGCAGAAAATCAAAAACTTTTCACTTGCCTCCGCTCTTAGTCGTCTGATGCTGGAGCAAGTAATTATGTATAATTGAAGCGACATTTAACACACACATAACCAAGCATTAACTGTTTTGTGACAACAGCAATTGAAATGCGAAAAATGAGTGCTTCAGAAGCGAACAGAAAATCCTTTACAGCAAGTAAACTTTACGGCAAGCGTACAAGGTAGTGTAAAGGAATGACAAACTTTTATTAGCAAGCAAAATTTAATGGAGGAAGGAAGCTGTGAAACAGAATTTGTTTTTAACAAAATTTGCATTACGATTTTTAAACTAAAATGTAGATAAAAAGATTTTAACCTGCCATGATTACTTTTCTTCGTTTTTTTTGTTGAGTTTTGTGCTTCTACAGCAAAAAAAGTTTCACGACTGCCCTCCAATAGCAAATATGGTTTTCAACACCAGCTCGTAAAAGAGTACTTCGTGCGGCAGCTGGAGTCCAGCTGTAGAGTTTTGTATTCGCTTACTGCGACTTTGCAGTCCAGCGATAAAAAAGTGCTATGACATTGTTTATGCTTGTTTTTGTGTACACTAGTTGTTCTCATACACTCATATTGCTACGATTTCCTGTACTGCTTACAAAAGTCACTTTTGGGATATCTGTGTAGTCTGTGCCTTTTAGTGGTGAAAGCAAATTTAATGTTCAGATGGCAGAAGAATGGCATGGAGAACACCAAATACCGAAATGGATCCATAGCATTTGACCTCAAATGTAAAGCATGGCGGAGGCAACGTAATGGTATGGGGTTGTATGGCTTCATCTGGTGTTGCTAACCTCGTTTTTATTGAAAATACGATGGATAAAATCGCGTATTTAAACAAATTGCGTAAAATATATAAAATATAAAGAAAAAAAGGGGTCAAAATAACTAAATATTAAACATATTAAAGGAATGTTTGAGACCCAACTATTTATTCCAAAATTGCCAAGAACAAAATGAGAATTAGTAACGTTCAAACAAACTTTAATACCGAAAACATTTTTTTGTCTTGCAACACTTTTACACGTCAATTGACTCTTAAAGCAATTAAATAATTAAGTTCTAGTTATTTTCTTGCAAAATTGTACATAACGGTTTTTTATTGGGCGTGTAGGGTACTTCTAACTTCATACATGACAGGACTGAACATAAGTTTATAACACCCAGCCCAAAATTTGGCATCAACCTAAATGGTGGTGCATTGTCGCAAAGTGAGACACACAAAAACCCGAAAATTGTGTGTGGGTTGCAATATGACACACACTGTCATTATAAACAATAATAACAGCAACAGTAACAACATTAAGAAGATAAAAATATATAAATAATATAATAAATATTAACGGCGAAACATCGCACATGCTCCTCAAAAAAAAAAAAAACAAAAAAAAATTGCACGCGAAAACTGCGCATTAAATTTAGCCAAGAGCTGGTACAGTTTTTCCTGCTCAAATGAGTTTGAGTGTGTGTGCGGTATTTTGTTAACGATTTACTTGGACAATTTATGACAATTTAATAAAACTAAAATAAAACTACAGGAAATTTTTGGAAAAAAGCCTGGTAACATAAAACGGTTTACCCTCTCCTTAAATAATAAACATCATCACACCGAACATACACACACACACACCATCATGAAGACGCACATTTTAGTGGCGAATTAAGAAGTTATTTATGACTTATGCAACTTCAAAAACATACCACCAAGTAACCATCAACTTACTACTGGTACTACCAGCATTATACGAGTACTGGCACTGCTACTGCCACTGCAGCCGCAGTCGCAGCCGCAGCCACCACTCAATGCCATCAAATCATGTTATTTTTAGTAAGTTTTTGACTCCACCACACCAAAATGAACGTTTAAAAGTGAAAAATCATAAAGATTATGGATTTAACCATGATAGGAAGTAATTAAGCAGAAACAAGCGAAAAGTATTACAAATATGTATGTGATGCAGCGCGCAACGATTTAAAATTACTCTATTAAAAATTACACAGATTTTTGTTTCTTCAATTTTTAATTACAATCGTTAAGCTGACAATATATTTAAGTAAGTTTTTAGTTTTCACCCGCACATTCTGTATTAAACACTTATTACGTGATTGCATTTAACTGAAATTAAAATAAAGTTCTGGCAGGCGTGATAAAAGCCAACAACGCGTTTGAACGCCGTTTAACTGAAATCACACATGCGGGTCTCGCTATGGATGGTAAAATACATGGTATTTGGTTGCTTTTTAATTAATATCAGTAAAAATATTCTTCATAAAAATTTTCATTTAACAAAAATACACTTGAGAAAATTTTGTTGAAATAAATTTCAGACTCTTTATGGTATAAATTATTTTTCATACAGAATCTAACGTTTGTCTCATCAAAATTTTGTGCACTCTAGACGTTAAGTAGTGATTGTAGTTGGCACAGTACCGCACTGTGTTGCGGCTAGTGGAAAAGTAACTTTTTTCCGATTATTTTTTTCAGTGTTTTTAGTGATGCAATTTTGTCACAGACATTCCAAGTAAACAAAAAACACATAAAGCTTATTTTTATGTTGGCCCATTGATTTTTAATTGATTTTAGAAGTCAAATATTCACAATTTTCACGAAAAAAGGGGATTTCAGGGCTGTATTCAAAATGATCATTTGATTTTGGTGACAGATATTTTAATTCGGAAAAAAAATCTGCCTTTGGACAAGTATCTTCTGTAAAAAAAAGGAATGTTGTTTGAGACATTTTCATATGCACCTTTTTTAGAGCGAAACCCCGACTAAAGGTCCATTTTTCCTTAAAATTTGGGTTAGGTAAGCAATATCTAAAAAGTCCCAGAGAGTCCCAGTTCCAAGCCACTACAGAAATGTTACATAATTTGTTTTCAACGAACTGTGAAAAAATCAGCTGCTCTTACCTGCCCTCCTGGGAGTTATAGCGATGTTAGTATAAATATCACTCTCTGTATTTATTCCATAGAAATAGAACGGAAATTCTCGGAATCACTTATTGAATAATTTAATCATATTGGTTTTCGGGTGACTTTCCGTCATCCCACGTCAAATTTTTATTATTTTCAGATCGGTTTCAGCTAATTTTATTCTCTCTCTTTCGCTCTCTCTTTCTATCTCCCCCTCTCTCGTTATCTTTCTCCACTATGCATATAAAAGTGCAATGAAGCTCACTGTGGTTTCCATTATAATTTTGACAGTCAAGAATTATGGAATACATTAAAATTTCCTATCAGGAAGTACATGAGTTGATGCAACAGAGTAAAACTAGAAATGTGGAGGATGTTTTGGAATTGCACTCCACACAAATGAGTATAACTCTCTTAAAACTGAAACTGCCAACTTTCAAACAAGAAATGAAATAGATTTTGGTTTTATATAAAATTTCAGAGTTATTCAACAAATATCGAAAAGTCATGAAAATTTGACGTTTATAATTCTTGTTCGGACCACCCTATAATTTATCTTAAAAACTAATCATAGGGTATTTATCAGAAATAAAAGAAGAATTAAAATAAATTTTTTTTTAATTTTTCGAACAATTTTTTTTTTATTTTTGGTTTTTGTTGAAAATTTGACCCAACAATTTTTTTTCGGTCTAAATTTTCTTTTCACTCATTCTGTTTATCCCAAACATTCATTCTGACCAATCTGTAGAAGTTTCTCATCGATACAATTAAAATTACAGTTTAGGTAATATAATTTCCAAAAAATTCCGGTTTCGCAACACTGTGTACCGGTCAAATAGCGCGTTAAATAACAAGTACTCATAACGAAAATATTGGTTCGAAATTCTAAAACTTTCAGTTGTTTTGTACAGGAAAAAAAAACTAACCTATTCTCTTCTGTACGTGTGAGCTGATATCTCTTTCTTTTACATTATTGCTTAGAACAGAGAAGTGCTCTCTTGCGCTTAAAGTCTTTTTGCTACCCAAAAGCGAAAAACTCCGATTCAATCTATTCCATGTGGAGAGTTTTTTTATTTATTTATTTTTTATTTAATATACATTTAAATATGAACTTAACTATTTATTTGCTTTAAGAGCCAATTGAAATGTATTAATTCAGGTCCAAAAATGAACCTTTTCAAAAAATGTTTGCTGTATTTTTCAGCTGTCTATATGCCGACGACATTTCGTTGGTGCTATTCAACTCATCAGTAGACTTGAAAAATGCTTAAAAGCTTGTTTGAAACTTAACTACTTATTCCATAATTCCCATGAACAGAATGAGAATCAGAAATGTTCAAACAAACCTTTAACACAGCAAACATTTTTTTTTCGTTTTGCAACGCTTCTACTTTTCTTTGCAACCTTCTATACAACGAGTCACCATTGGTTACTACGATTTGTATTTTTGAAAGTCTCAAATAGTAAAAGTTTTTGAATATTCAAATATGAACTTAATTATTTATTTGCTTTAAGAGCCAATTGAAATGACTTGAGCTGGTTTATATTTTGGGCAACATTCCCTATTTCTTCAATATTTTGTGAATTTTCACTGGCGGACAGACAACTCTTCACACTTTCCGCTCCATCAGCAATAGTAAATTTATTTATATTTTTATACATTTCCCCTCTTGTTTTAATTATTTTTTTTTTCAATGCTTAAAGCATTTTGTTTCGATTTTTCCCTATACTTTTATTTATTTTTTTGCCCATTTTTTTATAAAAACTTTTTTTTCTGTATTAAGTTTATCAGGGCGGACAACTAGTTTTTTCGAAGCCGCCACCCTGCTAAATGTCTTTGATGTTTTCTTTGTCTAATTTAATTAATATCAATCACAGAGATAATATAGAAAGAACTTGAGCCTGATAAACTTTATGCAGAAATAATTATATAAGAAAAAAAAGTTCAAATAATAGAAATTAATTAACTTTTTATAAAAACTTTTAACTTTGATTATTCTTTATTTTACGAGCGTCTTCAATCTCAATGATGCAAAAACAGAACATGTAGAAACAAGCTTTCATATCAACAGAGCGCAAAAAGTAACAGTCTTCTGAGATGATAAAATATCATCCAAGACTGCAAAAATATCATTGCTTTGGTTAATGTTAATTAAGTATACAAACAGAAAGTAAAATTGCTGATGAAAGGTGCTGATGAAGGGTGTTTGCTACCCAGAAACAGCCGGTTATCCACCTAGCTATACAAATTTTACTTTTCTTTACTTAATTGATATTAATTAAAAGTAGTGACAAACCAAGGGTTGAACTTAAGCCTGAAAAAGTAATTTCATATAAATGTATTACAATACAGAAGTTCAATAAAATTAAAATTTACAGTTCAATTTATTTATTATTAGTTTTTTGTGACAGTTCTTTGCCGTTCATATTGGTGCTGCCATCTCAAATGATGGAAAGAGTAAGGTATAGCACGATTCTTTAATCAAAAAGGCTGTTACGTGCTAACTTAAGGCGCTTAGGGAGTATAAATGTGCGTATGTATATGTTGAAATTTTAAAATCTTTAAATGTATTGGTGTATCGGTTAGGCAGGTTTTACTGGGTTATAAGGTTGTCACGTCTGAGGCCCTCTTTCTGGTGATGTCCGTCGATTATTTAAGGTCTACAAATATAACGGGTTATCCATTTTGCGGTTTTAAAAGTAAACGTAAATAAAACACATATAAAATATTTTTTTGTTCAGGATATTTCTGTTTTATTATAAATTTTGATCGCTGACATTATTTGTGAAACACGCCATCATTTAAATGACCACCACGCAAAGTGTTGCAAGCATTGATTCTTTTAAGGTAATTTTCCACCACTTTTTGCCACATATTGGGCGGTATCTCAGCCATAACTTGACAAATGTGGGTTTTTTAAGTGCTCAAGAGTTAAAAGTTCATCTGCATAAACATGGTCTTTCACGTAGAACCACAAAAAAGTCTAATGTTGTGAAATCGCATGATCTTGGTGGCCAGTTGATATCGCCATGACGAGAAATTACGCGACCAGGAAATGTCTCTTGCAATAAAGCCATATTCGCTCCGGTTGTATAGCATGTGGCACTGTCTTGTTGAAGTCAACTATTCTCCAAGTCATATTCTTCAATAGCAGGCAAAATAAAGTCGGTTACCATATGACAATAACGTTCCGATTTGACGCTGACAGTTGTTCCATCGTCGTTTTCGAAGAAGTAAAGTCCAATCACATCTCCGGACTAAACAGCGCACCAAACAGTGACCTTTTCTGGATGTAATGGCCTCTCTTCAATTACTTGAGGATTCTCAGAAGCCCAAATATAACAATTTTGTTTATTAACATGCTCACAGAGTGAGAAATTTGCTTCACCGCTGACGAAAATTTTGTTCGAAAAATCGCCGTCCACCGCCTGCTGTTCAAGCACCCCTTCCCCGCAACTACGACGTTATGAATGGTCAGCTGGCTTCAGTTGTTTTGTGAGCTGGACTTTATATGGATGTAGGTGTATATCTAAACGCAAACTACGCCATAATGTGTCTGCCGTAAGACAGTCCTAATTCTTGAGAACGACGAGGAACCGATACATTTCGGTCTTTGGCAACACTTTCATTTATAGCAGCGATATTTTCAGTGAAACGATGAAGCACAGGCCTTACAATATTTGTAACCGCTCCAGTCTCTTCAAATTTTGCTTTACAATTTTGCCAATTGCTTGCGTAGTTGGATGATTATGTAAACCATAATCTCCTCTTAAAGCACGATATGTGGCTGTGGCGGAATCACAGTTTTTGTAATGTGTTTTGATCATTTTTATGCGTTGTGCGATAATTAAGCGATCCATTTTCGTCAATGTCAGACTTTCAACTGGGAACAAAAAAATTGGTTTAACGACTTAATTTGACAAATATCGAATTCCATTTCTATACTTTTGAAACCACAAAATGGATAACCCTTTATTTTTGCACAATCTTTCCACTGTCCTAGCCAGTGCAGAGTTCCTCTGGAGAAGTCAAATTTATAACCGCCCTCCGACAAAAATACAATATATCGTAGTGGAAAGTTTGTAATCTCATGCAAAAAAACTATCAAGCAATTGATGGCACAATAGCGAAGATCTTACGCATTCTAATGGACTGAGAGGTGCATAAGGTTTATTTAATAAATTTCAAACAAGAAAAAAATGCAAAGCGGCAAAAAATTAATGCACTTTCATATCATCTATCAGTCAGTTAAAGCACTTGTCATAACATTTCATTGGGGGCAGATGTATGCAGCTAAATAATTAATTGATTAATTAATGATATGAAAGTGCATTAATTTTTTGTCGCCATGCAAATATTTTAGTTTGAAATTTATTAAATAAACCTTATGCAGTTCTCGGCGGCCTTAGTGCAGCGAAGAGTTCCAACAAATGAGCAAAAAATTAAAAGCAAATGTTGAAATAAACAAAATATGTATTTTGCTGATGGTTTTTTAATTAAAAATTATTAACAATTTTAAAGTTTTATTTTTTTTGGTGTTTTTATGAAAATAAAACAAAATGTTAATTGAAAAAGCGAAAAATAAAGTAATAATAAATCGAAACACCTACAAAACAACTTTCATTTGTTTAGTTACGGTTGTCGTCTGTTTCTGCGGCGCAGCGAATTTATTTATAACTTTTTCGGTTTGCTTGGCTTTTTTGAATGCGGCAGGCTGGATTTGTTTTTAATTTTTTTCTTTCTCTTATCTTGTTTTAGAAAAGGTAATTACAAATGTTTAAATTAAATTGTTTAAAATAGAAAAGCAAACGAAAAAGAGCTGAGCAAACAAACAAACAAACAGTCCCAAAACACAAAGATGGTTTATTTAATGTGAAGTTGTTCAATGAAATCCGTATAAATTGCAATTAACATACATAAAGTTGACAATATTTTCATTACAACGTTTTCTAAGTATTTGAAATTCATTAAATGCAATTGCTTGTTTTGCTTTAATTGCAACTACACAAAACTAAAGAAACACAGTGGCTGCCACAAAGTACGAGTACAGCTCCAGTCTGATGTTGCTGTTTTTTCCATTTCACTATAAACTACGCAACATTAGCGGCTCATTGAACTCTTATTCAGTTAGTTTTTTTTTTATTTTATAGTTTTTGCTTAGTAATTTTTCTTCCGTTGCCTTTTTTTTTCCTTTTCAGTTTTTAAGTGACAAATTTTATCTTTTACGAGTCTAATTAGTAGTTTATTTGCTGCAGTGTTATATCGCTTACTTTCTTTTAGTGGCTTATAAAGAAAATTTTATAGAGTTTTTCACTACAAAAAGGTGTATAATTTTCGCCATGACAATTAAAATGTCATTGGTATCTAATGGGAATTTATTTTTTATATTTTTTTATTTTTCTATCCAAGGAAAGTTGTGCTTCAACGTGCATTAAATTTTGCATTTTTTTTTTGTTTTTTATTTTTTTTTGGAAAACCTTTCACATTTTTATTAATACTTTTTTGTTTAAGATGCAAGAAAAGGCTGTTCAATTATTTAACATGAGATGGTTTAGAGAAATTAGATTTTCGTTAACAAATGAATTAATTAAGAAGTTTATACCTTAAAAAAAATTGAAAATTTGAAGGAAATCAAAATGAAGTTGAAATTAATTTTTTTCTATTTAACAATTTTTATTACAGTAATTCAGGTCCAAAAATTAACCTCATTACAAAATGTTTTAGAGCTTGTAAGTATATAGAGATATTTTTGTTCTCTATGGACTCCCACAAAACAGAATTGGTACATGAGAACCCCTGAATAAATTTTGCTTTCAACTTTTGCATCAAATTGGTCAGCAAAATATATAAAATAATTAAATATTTTTGTTTTTAAAAGATTTATTACATAATAAGGTGTTTTAAATTTTAAAAATATGTAGTAGAAACTTAAAAATCTATTTTTATAGCAGCAGGATTTTTGAAACTATGAAAAGGGCGCAGAAGTCAATCGCTTGGTTGAGCGCAGCTTTATCAGATTTATACCTACATACGTATCAGTGGGCTGTTAAGTTTGTTTTCCTCTCAGTGCCAAGAATAGTATTATTGAAATAAGACAATGGCAACCTTTTGATAACAACTTTGCTTCATAGGAATTTCATTTGCTGCTTTTATTTAAGAATTTAGATCAGATCAAGAATAGCCAGCATCTTTGGGGACTTAATGTAAATCCACAGCACGATTGTTTTGTCTTTTAATCCTCAACTGATGTACTCCAAACATCTTGAGACCAAAACACACACACACACACACACATACATACATATGCAGGCATGGATGTATGTTCACATACATTTTTTCATTTGAATACATTTTCTCAAAAATCTTCTAATCCTGCATCTCAATTCAGCTACACACGTCACATTCATTCATTCATCACAATGATTAATTGGCTGAAGCCCTACCAAAGAAATTCCTTTAAATAATAATTCGACAAACACGAAACCAGCTAGAAATTCTAATAACAAAAAGCAAACGCTTTAAATGACACAAGAATATGTTTAAGAATTATTCGGGCCCGCACTTTCCTAAAGGTTGAGGTGTTTTTTTTTTTAACAACACAACTGGAGGCATCTCCTTTTAATGTTAATTTTTTTTTCTTTAGTTCGTCAAGCAAATGTATATGATCGTTATCCATGCACACACAAATCGATCATTTTCTTGTCTTTATGAAGGTATTTTTATAAAATGTTTTTTAATTCTTTTAAGTTCCATTCACTCTTGAAACATGGTTTATAAACAGCCAAACATATCAATGCCCTTAGATGTGCCTGCGTACATATGTACATTCATACCGTCCTTGTTATTTAAATTTTTTTATTTTTATTTTGGGGTTTCTTGCATTAATAACACCATGAACGACAAATACTCGATATCAATTTCAAAGCAAGAATGTGCGCTTTTTTATTGAAAGCATATTGTGATGGTAACCCTTGATAATGTGGTAAGCACGCACTCATATATATGTATGTATCAGGGATCTGCACGGGTACCCCGGCAAATAAAGCATACTTCCTAAAATCAATACTGGGTAGATCGAGCTTTGCTTGGCATCTTAAAATTGGCATTTCGAGACAAATTTTAATGCGGCTTGTTGAGGTCATTATCATATGTTTTCTAGTTTATTTCTGTTTTTGAAAATACAAAAATATGGCTAGTTAGTAGCACAACGTTCTCGTGATCATTTTCTTAAGGCCACCTGATCCTAGAAGTCTTAGAGAGCAGCGGTAATATTAGGTATATAGTAAGAAAATACACCATGTGAAAAGAGTTCAATTATACCAATAAAAATGCTAAGAGTGTTGCTATTCGATTGTTTTGCATTAGGTCTTAAAATTTTTAAGCTACTTGCATTAGGCCCAGATACAGAATTAAAGATTTTGCCCGTTTTTATCGCTTTTTGCCTGCTAAACGTTTAAAAAGTAAAAAAAAATTGCATTGTGCATTACACATTTTTTTCTTACGAGTTTAATTCTTGTTTTACTTTTCTCTTGTTGCCATCCATCTCTGCAATTGAAAAAAGTATCCAATTTCTGTTTTTACCTCTTTGAAATGTTACACGTTCTTATCACTTTTTTGCATTCTAAGAGTTCAAAAAGTAAAAAAAAATTGCATCGTTCATTAGAAATTTTTTTCTTATGAGTCTAATTATTTTTACCTTTTTCTCGACTCTGCAATTCAGAGAAAAAGTAACGAATTTCTGTTTTTACTTTTATTATAACTTTAAAATAAAAAAAATCCAAAAAAGTACCAGACACTTGTTCGAATATTTGTATAAGGTTTTCGGGTCTCTGTAGAGTTTTTGCGCTACCTGCATTAGGCCCCCTGCGATACAGAACTAAAGATTTTGCCTGTCTGTATCCATTTTTGCCCCCTAAAATGTTTCAAAAGCAAAAAAAAAAAAAATGCATTCCATTCAAAAAAAAAATTTTTTTTTTGAGTTTTATTCTTGTTTTACCTTTTTTTGCTCCCATCCGTCTTCACAATTCAAAAAAGTACCAAATTTAATTTTTCCCCCGTTTTATCTCCCTAAATTTAGAATTCCAAAGGCACTAGACACTTATCCGATTATTTTTAGTGGTCTTTCGGCCTTTTCGTAGTTATTATGGTGCTTGTATTAGACTCAGAGATCTAAAATACCGATTTTGCCCTTCTTTCCACCAAAATGTGCAAATTTGAAAGAAATGAGAAAGTATATTTTAGATTTTTTCAGGGGAGTCCAATTAAGTTTATATTTTTTTCCTGTTTCTTAGATAAATGCAGTCGAAAAAAATATTTTTAGCCCTCTTATTCCGATATTGTTCGATATTTAAAAAAACTACCAGACTATCATGTTCATTTATTTTTATATTACTTTCATCAGGTGCCTCCTTTAGTATTTTTAAACCTCGATTATTGGTGTATCATAAATTTATAAAATATGTACTTTGCAAGTAACTTGTTGCAAGTTGTGTGTACATATTAACAACCAATACACTGACAGAGACAATTAAAGCGGTTGCTACTTTGCTACATGTTTGATTGTTTACACAGGCAAGTGCAAGCTCATTTTTAAAATGTCATCAAAGAAAATTACTTTACTTTACAAAATAAAAGAATTAAATGGAGGCACTAATAATAAAACAATAATGCGGAAATAACTACAAAATCACTGTTCCATTTTTTTATATTTAAAAATCACTATTTTTGGAAATTTTTGTGTATTGTTTATTTTTTTTTTTTGGCCATCTACATGACTTTAATGGTTGGCTTGCTAAAGTATTGTCATACGAACTGTTATGGGGAAGCAAATTATACGAATAGCTTTTTTTTTTATCAAATAAATAGTAAATTTATACCAAGGATCCATAAAAGCCATATTTTATTTCAACTATTTTTACATTTTATCTTATTTTTCGATATATAAGATAAAAAAAAAATTCATTCCTAGTAAGTTATCAATTAAAATTAAAATATGAACTTTATAAGGTAACACTGTTTTTGCTTTTTGGCATTTTACCGACATGCAGGTAAAAAAACTTGCTGGCAATCAAAATCTCTTGCAAGTGAGCTCACAACTTGCAGAAGTATGAGGATGTTAGTAAAAAAAACTGTCAATGCATTGAGTTGCTTGCACTTGCGTGTGTAAATGGGGGGTTAATTTAATAAATTTTGTTTGTAAATTAAAAAAACATACGTACATCTAAGCCGACAGACATTTGAACATCAGTCTACTTAAATAATCAAAAAAGGTTTTCGTTGCAGTCCTCTGGTATGAATGCCTAAATATGCCCATTGAAGGATTAGAGTTTTTTGTTTTGTTCGTTTTATACCCCCATATACCGTTTCATTAATAGGGATTTAATGGTTGAAAGAGCAAAAACGAGCGCATCTGCATTTCAGGCAAACAGGGGCCAGTATTTTTTATAACATTTTCATACAAAAGTTGCTTTATTTAGTTTGTCATCTTTAAGAAATGTCAACTACGAAATTGGTTCTCAAATCGAACAAAATCATTTTATTAGACCTGCTGCCTATGTTTATTTTAATTGGTCTTGTTTTCGTTTTATCAGTTGAGCCCTCTACATACGTGCTAATTCCCTGTTAATATGAATCTGGTCTTGAGCTCTTTACCCATTTACTACATAAATTTAAATTTAAAAAATCGCTTTATATCCCTTGTAAAAATTAAATTAGCTACGCTATTTGATTCGACACCAAGCCGTTTTCTAAAACTAAAAAACTCGTCACGTACACCAAAAATATCAAATATCCCTCAAATATTTTCTCCTCTCATATTTCCGTTAATAACAACCAAGAACATTTGAAATATTAAAATGTTTCTCGTTTTTCGCATACATATGTAGTATGTTTTAATTCAAGAGTCAATTCGTATTAAGCTATCTATTTTTACATATGACTTTTTGTACTATTCACCATCCTGCTAGGAAGTTGTGAAAACCCAGCAAACATAAAATAAAGCGTTTGATTCTTCAAACATATCACCACAAACTATTTGAAGTACTTCTACATGAAACACATTTTGAAGTACTTCGGAAATATCTAATACATATTTCAGACTAGCTAAGCTATTTGAAATCATTTTCAAATAATTTTTTCGTGCAACGAAATAGTGCGTTTTCATTTATTTGAATACTTATGATTACGTTTTAAGAATTAACAAATTTAACTCATTGTAGACGGATTTCAACAGCCTACATACTAAGATCGCCTAATCAAATTTTCTGTCAACTCTAATTCAATAATAACATTTTGCAGTAGTTCAAAAAAGTAAGCAGTTTTCACTGCTTCTAAATTATAGCATGAAAGGATGTCATTGAAAATGACTTTATTGCAAAATTATAGATTTATAGAAGTAATTAAAAACAGCGTCTGAGTCATCTATTTAATACTATTAACCTAGTTATTTTTAAAACAAACAAAAACTTAGTTGAAATGATTGCAATAACTGACATTAGTAATAAATAATAAAATTAAAAAAAATGATTAAGGGCCTATTTCTCACCTGCGAACATTGTCGTTCGTTCGCACAATTACATTGAAAGCAAAAATAATATTCAATATATTGATTTTGCTTTCAATGTAATTGTGCGAACGAACGACAACATTCGCAGGTGAGAAATGGGCCCTAAGTCATACCTTTGTATTTTACAGTTCATACAACGAAATAAATACTAAATTATGTGTGATTGAGCTCAAACAGTTTTGTTTGTTGGGTTCTGTAATTCAATATGATTCTTACAGATACTTTCTATTTGAGAATATCTGCCGTTTCGTTTGCTTTCTACTGTTATTTTTACAACAGCCCTTAAATTAAAATAAATATTTATTTTTGTCTGTGTTTGCATATTTCTATAATCTATTTCGGATGTTCTCTGTTGAAGTAGTCAAACAAACTGTGTCAATATATACGATTGAGGCATTTTTGGGCACATGCATACATATTTCTTAATTACATATTTCTGTTCTAATTGTACTTAGCCTAAGATACAGCATTTTAGTTTAAAATTTGCTTCGAGTTTACGTTTAAAAATCATGCTACGAACACTTCAAGCGGAGGCATGTAAAACAACTGTGAAAAATGTTTCACATGTGCCACTATTTGGGTAGCCGACAACCCAAAAAATAATAACTAAACTTCTATTGGATAAATGTGTGTGCCAAATATTTTTTGGTAACATGTTGATTTGTCGAGATCCGGGGTGCAAAACTGTTGTCGCTCTCAAACTTTGTTGTTTTTAAATAAAATTTTCAAAGTAAAAACAAATAAATGGCTGATTTTTATAGAAAGTGATCTTAAGAAAATAATTAAATGAAATAAATTTAAGAAAATTCAGTAACTGGGAATGATCCATTAATACTCAAATTCTATGTCAAAATTTAATTATTTTTTTTCTGAACAAATAAATAAAATAAAGCATGTCTTACAATTGTCGGTCGTTTCTTACTTGGTCAACATTGGAAAAGATTTTTTCTGATAAAATTGCAGAGATCAACATTTTTAAAGAAGACAAAGAAAAGTAAAGTTAAAGACTTTCTGGCTGGGGTGTATGTATATGCGGTCGATATTTCGAATCTATTGATAAGTTGATTAGCATCAACGAAATCAACGGCGGCATATAGACGGCTGATTATTTTTTTTATTATATTTTTCTAGGTCTTGCCTTATAATTTCTTGTAATAATAATATTTTCGTTTGAATAATATTTCGTTTGTAATAATATTTCGTTTCGAAATAAGATAGTTACGCATACATTTTAACGTTATAGTCGAACTATATGATTTGAAATTGCTAATAACTTTTACTTCCTCAAAACTGAGAAAGATTTTTTGTGATAAAATTGAAATGATCAACATTTTTAAAGAAAACAAGACACATAAAGTTGAGGACTGCCTGGGGTACATAGCATGACTGTTTCACGACCACTACGTCGCTCATCAGCACCCGAATTTGCTTCGAACCCAGGCCAAGACTAATTGTATACTTCTTTTAAGCAGCAGCCATCCTACTACCTGAGTTCTTCCTTACTGACTGCATATATTTAATCTAATTGATCATCTTTCCACTTTGCCATCGTATTATTTCTATTGATTGAAATATATTCTGTATTCCCTCACCAACATCCAAATGATTTTTGTGTTTGTTACTATTGTATCAGTAATAAAAACGGTTTAAAATTTTTACTTTATAGTCGAACTATATGATTTACAATTGTTAATGTTTCTGTTGGGTTTGAGTTCGATTTTTTCATTCTCCACATTGAGAAAGATGTATTGTGATAAAATTGGAGTGATCAACATTTTTTTTTCTTGTGTTTAAATAGCTTGACCCGTTTATTTTTGAAGTACCCTTTTTTCTGAAAATACGCAATTTGTGCCACTTTTTCAAATTTTCTAAAGGCAGTGCAATAACTCAAATTTGCCTTGTGATGACTTGACGATATTGTTATGGCAGTTTTAATCTTCGCATTGCCAATACCCACTCAGGTGACCATTTCGGGTTTCTTTCTCTAATAACTTGCTTAATTTTTTCCGTTCTGTGAGTAACTTAGACTCACTGAACAAATTTTGAAGTTCTATAGAAACCTATAGAAAGAAATATGATAAAATATTAAATATATATTATTCGAGTTTTTAACTTTTTTAAGATTTTCTTCAAAGTTTGGAAAATACCCACCCCGGAGGGTACAAACCTATATTTGAATTCTATAAGATTTCATTTTAATTTATTTTGATTTTAGTTTATTTCTTAATAAAAAAAGCTATAATTTATATTTATTATTAATAATTGAAATAATATTAATTAGCCAACATTATTCAGTTATGATGATAGGAATTAATGCCAATGTTCGCATTTAGTTTGACAGACGCTGTGTTCTGCAAAAACGGGCTTCTTGCAATGGACACAAATTTGTCGAGTATTTCTTCTTTGTTTGCGTACATAATAAATATAGTATTTGCATTTCATTTCGGTACGTCCATCCCTTTCTGGAGCTCCAGCGACTTCAAATTTATCATCCTGATTCATAGTGACAACTGGTTCACCTAAAAAGTATAGTTTATGTATAAACTCTTCTAATTTTTCAAAGTTTTTACGTAATATGCATTCCATGGCTGCCCTAATTGAAAATCTCTGACCTGGCCAGTATAAGAGCACAACAAAGGTCTTCACCCAGCTCATCAAGAAAGCGTGTTCGCTGTGAATGCCTTACAGACTTTTCACTAATACTATCTTTGTAAATTATGAATGACGCAAGAGCTGCCGTATCCAATATATTAAAAAACATTGCTTATGGCCACCGCAATGTTGCTCGCTTAGTGGAATACTATGGCAACATTATAGCGTTGTAGTATTAAACTATATCTGGTTTATTTTGTGAACCATTTGTAGATTTATCGTTGTGCACTGTTGACAATAACACAACGGACTTATTTTGCGCAGGAACATCGGAGACCAATGTTGCGCCTTCGGAGAAACCAAATAAACTGGAAGTAATTTCGCGACTTGTTTCGCGTGACGGTTGCCGGTATATACCTGTTATTTTATTTCACTGTACCTACGATGGACAATTTCCAAGTGGCCAGTTCTTTAGCCAGTAAAAGTGAAGTGAAAAAATTATCCATTGTCACATTCCTTCCGGTATTTTTATACAAGCTTACGAGCTCCTTTACTACACTTTCGACCTGATTGAGATCTCTTATATTATATTTTTTTTCCTGTATAAATTTGCTCTTGAAGTGGATAAAACGTTTTCGAGTCACATGCCCACCAGATTTTTATGCCATATAATTCATAGAATTATATATAGAATATATAATATTCATGCAATTATATGTATATAGAATATATAATACATATATTAGAACACTGAAATTAAAAACAGCAAACATGTGCACATAAAAATTTGGTTCAATCGAACGCTTATTAAAGCGTTTTTTTCATGGAGCATTATTTTTTATCCCATGCTGCTCGGTATAACCGAGTTTCATAGTAGTTTGAGAGAACTAAAAGTTGTTTCATCTCCTGCTGACCCCCAATTTTTGACTTGGATTTTAAATGCCATTTCAATTTAAACTTGATTTAAATACGAAATTGAGTCAAACAGTTGCTATTTAAATCAAACTTAAACGACCTGCCGTGCCCATTTAAAATCGATTTAAGTTTTTCGTACTGCCATATGATTTTGACAGTTTGGTTTTGTTCTGCAAATTAAGAAAACTGCACATGTTTTTTGTTTTGTTTCATAATTTGATTTTTTATTATTTCCAGAATGTAATCAACTTCTGTGGCAGTGAAATTGGGAGTCCTTTTATCACTTTTGCTATTCATTTTAATAATTTTTTGCAAAACAATTTATTATTTTCTAAACTCTTCACAATTTCTCTTGCTTCCAAATTTGTTTAAACAGCTGTTTTTTTATTGAGTTATCGATAATTTTTTGACACTTACATTGTGCTGCCGTACTTTTATTACAATTAATTACCAAAAATAATTTTAGACTGTAAAACAGAAAGCTATTTTAAATCCAACTTAAATTTTAAGGAAAATTTTCTAATTTTGTATTTAAATCCCAAGTCAAAAGTCGGGGGTAAAGCAACATAAGCAAAAATTGTATGTATGTACATATGTATATGCAACAAACTTTTGTTCAGCGCCTGTAAACATTCATAAAAACACTCAGAATCACCCGGGTGGGTATAAGTAAACGATGTACATAAAAACCTTTGGTAAAGCGATAGTTTAAAGCAGACAAAAGTTGTTGCGTATCGACCACGATAGTCATCACCCAATTGCCTTCGAACTCAGACTTACGGCAAACATACATTGTTTGCAGAGATGGATAGTTTGCACTGAACAAACTGAGCCTTTGATTTTTCTATCTCTACATACCATATACATACATCATCACTTACTTTGTTTTTAATTTTGACATACTAATATATAATGCAAACGAATTTATCTGCTTTCCTCCTTCAATTTTTTTTTTTTTTTTGTTTTCTAACACTTAAAAATACTTACCATACTCATGCTAAAGTGTGTTTTTATTCTAATTTAGTTCTCTTATTTACCATATTTTTTATAGTTTTCTTAATTGTTAACAGTTTGTTTATTTAAGTTGTTTGTTTCCATTGTTATTTTTTTCCCCCCATACATATAGAAAGAATAAGAAAGAACAGGTGAAAAACTATTAAAGTAAAGGAATTAAAAATTCTGGGAATTGTTGTAGATATGATAAGTTGTTAAAATCATTAAAATCATAAATGCTGTTGTTTGACACAACTTACGTTTTGTGTAGATAACAACGAATAAATTGCTGGTGTCAAAAATTGTTGTCTTGCCTCAAAATTTGTTGTCTTAAGATTTTTTTTTATGAAACAAAACAAATACAAAGTTTGTAATTTTGTTTTCAGAGACAACAACCATTTGTTGAGCCAAGTAATCCACTTGGATAAGAGGTGATATTTCTGGGAAGGAAATTAGTTTACAGATTTTTGTGTGCTATCATAAGTAAGAATCAGTTTCTACAAGTGAAACATGGGTACGTTGTACAATTGTAGGTGATTAACTACGATCTAATTTATAAAAAAATATTTGATATTTGGAGCATTATTTGCGAAGCGAGCAACCCAAAAAAATCTATTTGTCCCAACAACTTGAAATTTAATATACATAATTATACTTTAAGCAGACATGAACGCATGCCAAATATTTTTGTTCAAAGATGTTGATTTGTTGTGGTCTGGGGTGAGAAGATGTTGCCGCTTTTGAAAGTTTATCTTCTCAAATTGTATTTTCGAAGTAACAAACATACAACCAACAAGAAAAATTAAATGGGTGATCATATTGAAAGGTGTGACTCTTAAAAAAAATATATATAAATAATACCTATTTACTAATGAAAAATTTCATTACCTGCGAAACCGGAGATTTTCTATTGATATTAAAAATTTATGAACTTCCACTCACTCGTTAATAATTTTATCAGGCTTTCTGGTTCGATTTTATTTCCTCAAAATTGAGAAAATGTGTTTGTAATAAAATTGGAGTGATCAAGATTTTTAAGGCAGACGAAAAAAAGTAAACTTGAGCCTGAAAAAGTAATTTAATATAAATGAAAAAAAGTAAAGTTGAAGACTTACTGGCTGGGGTACATACAGTGCTGGGCAAATTTTTATTTCCTTTCATCAAATACCACCTTTTCAAATGTGGTATCCGACAAACAACCTCTGGTTGACGAATGAATATAACCAGCTAACGGCAAAATCTCAATGATTTCTTATTAGAAAACGATTGAAAACTATTGAAATAGAAATAAAAAGAATTGAGAAATAAGTGACAGATAAAAAACAAAATGCTACCTATCTAAAGTCTATCCAAGTCAACATCTGATTAATAATCTTTTATGTTCTTGTTTTAGATCAAAATGTCAAACACTGTTTTTAGGGTTCCGTACTCATCAGAGTGAAACGGAACCCTATTACCGAGACAACTACGTCCGTCCGTCCGTCCGTCACAGCGTCCATTCTCCGAAACGGTAAGAGCTAAAGAGCTGAAATTTTCACAGGATGTTGTTATATCTTGCCTCTACAACAACAAATACTAACAACAACAACAACAAAGCGAAAACTTCCAGGTGTCCCCATACAACGAAAAGTTACAATTAGCCGTTACTCTCGAACCGTGAGAGACAGAGGGATGAAATTTACATAATAAATGTATTCACATATGCTCCACAACAACAAATGCTAAAAACAACAACAACGACTCTAAAACTATTTTTCTATTTAACGTTATTACTAGTAATTTGTATTCCACTTCCTTGTATTGATTTTGTAATAACTGGATCTGACATTGTGTACTTTATGGACAATCTTATTAAAACAGCCGACCCATCGTGCGCTTTGTACCTCGGGTGATTAGCTTCGATCAAGTCAAAATTTTTAATTTTGAACTAGGTTTTCGATGTAAAGTGGGTCTCCGAAATTAATAAAATGTCGATGAAATGTAATTTAAGAAACACTTCAATTTCCTATGTGTGATTGGAAGCGCCTTTAGCGTTCCATGTTGCAATATTTAAATTTATTTGCATAATTTTGTAACAATAACAGTCATTAAATTCATTAGTTTGTCTAAAGTGGCTTTCAATCTAGACAGTATTACATTTAAATCGCTATTGCGAACGTTGCTTCTAACAGCTTGAGAATAAGTCGTGTTCTCAGTTGAATTGTTAGTTTGACTGTCGAAATTCTATAGGCCTTGTTTGGAAATTTAATGTGCTGGGCCTATCTCTTGCGTAAGTGGACTAACTCTTGATAGATTCTCCAGCTTTTGTAACTAGTAGCTGTAAGATGCCTTACAACAGCAAATGACAGCAACAACAACAACAACAAGTCGAAAACCAGAAGGTGTCCGCATACAACTTAAAGTAGCAACGTTACTCTCAAACTGTAAGAGACAGAGAGATGCAATTTATACAATATATGTATTCACATATGTTTGCCATTCCATACGTACATTACACATACATATGTACGTGCGGAACCCTAAGTGTGCGGGCCAGCCTCGTACTTGACTGAATTTTTTCTTTGTATTTTGTTTTTTTATTGTTTAACTTCTGACAGCTTGGCGACTTTCTCAATGTGTATGCATTCAGTTGCGCTTACTTTATAACCAGGTACTTGGCGTTTGTTAATTAAATTGTAGTATTTTCGTGTTTTGGAAATAAAGCATTAGCAAAATTTTACGCTTTCTGTCGATGTATGAATTAAATAATTTTTAGTACATATTTTATAGCATAAATTAAAAATGTATTTAGGTTTAAAAAGTACTCAAGCCTTACACCGATATTCATAAAAAATAAAATGTTGCTTAAATACATTTTAGAAAAAATTTTATATGAAAAATTAGTTATAAAATGTGTTTCAACAATATTTTATTTTTTATGAACTAAATACATTCATACGTTTTTAAAATAGAATATACGTATTTTATATTTGTATTTTAAATACGTCTCATGAATGTATTTGGTATGTCAAATACTAAGCGCTTGAGTGTTTTGTATCCCAAATACTTGCGCTCTCAAAATACATTCTTTCAATTATATTTTTAATGTATTTAAAATACAGCCTAGCTTTTGGTACATACCATGCCTGTTTGACGACCACCACGTCGCTCGTCAGCACCCAAATTTGCTGCGAAGGCAGGCTATGAATAATTTTCAATTTTCTACCATTTAACAAATAATCGCTCGTACCGTTTGCTTTTCTGCAGCAGTTGCAACATTTTTTTTATGATGCTGTGAAAGTTTTATAATGGGACCTCTATACGTTTACAAGTTATGCAAATTTCTTTTCATCTGTTACGAGGGTTGGGATTTGGCAACACTAGTGTTGCCATCTGACAGCTCCAACATAACGTTAAACATTTTTGAGGTTATACGTACTCAGAACGTTTTCATATACAAGCGCTATTTGTATTGTTTATCATAAGATTCAGCTGAGACAAAAAATGGAATTAAATCATGTGATTATTTCCTACAACTTTCGACATGGATTAACACAGCAACAGTGCATGGATGAACTTAATTATTGGCGATGAAGCTCCATCAAGGAGCAGTGTTAATAGATGGTATGGGCAATTCACTCCCAGACGAATTTCGCGAAGATCGCTTAAAATCAGTTGTTGTTCCGCAAACTATTGACGCTGTTCGCGAACTGATATTGCTAGATCGCCATGTGACCTATCTAGATATTGAGATAAACTTAGACATTGGTTGGCCCAGCATACATTCAATATTACACAAACATTTGACTGTCAAAAAATGTGTTGTCGTTGGATCCCACATAATTTGTCAATCCCTCAACAAAAGTCTCATGTCGATTGGTCGAAAGAAAGGCTTAAAAAATAAGATCGAAGCTTAGCGAACACGTTTATGACATGTTATTCTATTTAATATTTTTTTTGTGGCTAATTTTAATAAACACAATTAAGCTAACTAACTTACTTCTATGATGATACAAGCTCATTAATATAACTCTATTCACAATTTAAACATCCAAAGTTGAAATTTCAGTTTAGTCTTTTCATTCTGACCTGCAATAGTTCCATATCCGTAAGCTCATGAAGACGATCTGTTGAGAAAAACCATTGCATTTTGTATATTATTTTGCGAGACTGGCATGATTTTGTACATAAAATATTTCATCACTGCTGCATATCTATTTTAATTACTTGCATCATTCATATTAACACAAATATTTTTATTTTTAATATAATATCATACAAATCACATTAATTTATCTGTTCATGCCCTGTTTATGCAGTTAATTTTGATGCCATGTTTGAGTGAAATATGCGTACTACACCACCCAACAAAGAAATTCATTCATAATTTTTCTTACAGTCAACAGCAACTTCACCAAATTCATGCAATACAAACATTCCCCAAAGCACGCACACATACAAACCAATTTGTTTTGTACTAAAATTCAGTTTTTGTAAGCAAAGAAATAAAAAAAATAGGTATATTAAAGGTAACACAACAAAACATGCACATGCTTAAAGGCAGTCAGTCACACACTCAGGCATTCATGCACACACAGCCAAGCAATAAAGTTATCAACTATTTTGTTTTGATACCAATATTCGCAAACAAAACATGGTCCAAACCAAAACGAAAACAAAAACTTTTGGCTGCAACATGTTTGAAGACATAAAGTGCTCATACTTGGACTGATCAAACTGTTGCAACAAATTATTTTGAGTGATTTTGGCTGAATTGTTGCTGGAAAAACAGATGTTCCAAACAAATGATCATTTAGTCGGCAAACGTATGCCAATGAGTGGACTTGCTTACGACGGTTATGCGGAACGTATTTAGTAAACGCGTGCGTTCGTATTTCAAAAAACAACATTTAATTAATAATTAAAAAACGAATACAATTAAGAGAATGTACGACTGTGTGTATGTGTTTTTAAACATATAAATTTCTTCTGCTGTTTTTAAGTATTTATTTTGGAAGCAACAACAAAAATTCAAACAAACCAGCAACTTGTTAAAATTTAATAAAAACAACCAGCTACTAAATGAATTGTAAATACATACCTACATAAATAAAAAAAATTATATTTCGGTTCGTTTTACCATACAAAATTGCTACATATTTGTTTTAATAAAAAAAAAAAAATTAAAGAAAAGGCAGAAGAAAAAAACGTGTGTGTTTTTGGGTACAAGTGCTGTTTTTCATTTCTCATTATTCGAAAAAAAAAAACAGTAAAACAAAATTAAATATAAATAAACTAAAAAAAGTGTTTTAAAGAGAAGCAAAAGGTTGGGAGATAGTGCGTGAAAAATTATTCAAAACAATTACAAAAATTCTTAATAACCCAACAAACAAAATATTGAATTAAAAAATTAAACAAAAATAAATTTGTGCTGAATTGAAGTGGTTTGGTTCTTTTTCCATTAACAGTGGGAAATAAAAAATCTATGCATATCTACGTGTGTAGCCTGTTACTAAAATTTGCTTATTTATTTTATTAAATATTAATGAAGCAAAATATTTCTTTCCAACTAAACGGTGTGTGAATTGAATACAAAAAAAAAGAAAAAAAACTATTAAGCAAATAAAAATAAATAAACAACAGAAAAGTGTTGTAAAAATAAATAAAAGTGTATAGCTGCAACAGAATATTAACAATTATTTTCTAACCACAAGATTTAATTTTGTGTAAATTAAGCGAATATTTTTCAAAACGGTGAGGTGTGACTAATAGGTACGAAAATAGTTTTGTAAGTAAAACAAAGGCAACAAAAAATTTGTTTTTATTAAACAATTCTTTAGCAAATTTATTTGTGCATAAAATTTTGTTAAACAGAAAACATGTTGTGGTTTAAAACATTTTCATGTATGAATTCCCATTTATTCATAATAATCTGAAAGAAAACTGTATGTAATTTTATAGAATTAGCAAAACTTCATATCTGTTTGTGTGTGTGACTCTTCTTTAATTTTTTGTATTTATTTAATTATTTTTTTTATTAATACTTACCTGCTGATATTTTGTGTATGGCATTCATTCGTTTGTAGGTATAATAGTGTTTTTTTTGAGGGGAAGTTTAAGTACCAGCTAACACCCATATTCATAAAAACTATTGAAGGTTTATTACACGTTTATTTGACAAATATTCCGTAGAAATACGTCAAATAAGAGCTTAATAAACTTACAGCAATTATTATGAATATGGCCTTAAAAGTTTAGTTCTGCAAAACGGAATATTTTTCAAAATTACCAAAAACGAGATTTTATCTATTTCGTGTTCTAAAGATAACTCGATTTGGCGACGTGTAACATAAAGCTTATCTAATAATTTGAATGCCAACGTCAGTTTTGACATAAAATATTAACATAAAAGCATATAAAACTAAAAAACAACCATTTAAAATATTTAAAACAGCTATTAAAATATATGTATGTTATTTCTCAAAAAAAAAAAAAAATCGTAATTCCAGCATGTATACACTTACCGTCTAATTCATAAATATTATAACAGGTTTATAAAGCTCTTATATGACAGATTTTCCATACAAATATGTCAAATAACAGTCTTATAAGCCGGTAATAATTTTTATGAATTAGGGGGTTGGAATACTTTTAAATATTAAAAAATTTCCAGAACCCAACCGCTAAAAATAGTAATTTTTCCCAAATTCTAACTGTCAAATAACACTGCGCTTGAATTTGAAACTTTTTTTTCCGACAAACGGGGCACCCAGTGACTAAATCTAATTCGGGTGTGATGAATTCAGTGGTGCTAACTGTTTTTTTTTTTTTAGGTTAGCTCTTGTTTTTGAGATATAGCGTTGTTTTAAAGATGGAGGAGGCAAGACAACATATATTCCCTTAACTCAAAAAATATAAAAACCGAAATTTGGTAACAAAATTACCTTTCAACAACTGTAAAAACTTTTTTGATCAGTTTACTAGTTTAGTGAATAACATTTTTTTACAATAAAAAAAATTAAATTTTTTGCAAAAGTTCCAAATTTTTTTGTTCTTTAAAACAGCATAAAAAATCAAAAAATAAAGTTATGCCGATGAATTTTCATAAATTCATAACAAATAAAGTTTCAAATAAAGAAAGCTATAAATGACTAAAATCGGTGCACAATTTATTCAAAAAAAATCAAAAATTGCAGTTTCAACCGATCACCAGACGAAGCCTCAAAAATTAAAAAAAAATGTTAATTGAAAGTAGTATGGTAGAAACACTTTGTTTGCTTATCAAAATAAAGCAATTTTAATTAACGTAAATAAAGAATGACTTACATATCGATATCCAAAACGCAAAATTCTGTATTTCATCGAAAAAAATTTAGTATTTTCTAAACTACTAAGCTGATTAAAAAGATTTTTGCAGTTATTGAAAGGTAAATTTCGGTTTTTGTATTTTTATTTCAATATTTTCAACCGTTTTTGAGTTAAGGGAATATATACTGTTGTACCTACTTCATATTTAAAATAACGGTATATCTCAAAAAGATCTGACCTACAAAAAATCTGTTAGCACTACTGTAAAAATATTTTGAGTGTAGCTGTTAAGTAATGATTACTAATCACAACCAGTGCTAATTGCATTCTTTTTAATTTCAAGGTAAGCTAATTGCTTGCCATATTATTATTTTTAAGTTCCAAATTTACTAATTAAGTAGAGTTACAAAAAAAAAAAAAAAATAGGAAATTCTAGGATTACTTTAGATTTTTTAAAATGAAAAAAAGTTTGTTTGAAGAAAATGTACATTAGATATATGGATATATATGTCACAGAATCAGAAAGAATCTAATATAATCCTTGAAAGTAGTTGCATAAGTAGTTGTAAATATTTGAGTCTTTTTAAATAGAGAAAAATAGCCCAGAATATTTTTAAATTCGTTCTATAAAGCGCTTTCTTTTTCAACAACTTTTATTGCAGTTTTGACTTGTGCAAAAATATTCAAAATAATAAAACTTTCTTTAATTTTTCACTTCTTATAGTGCATTTAAAGCCAATTTTACATTATTGAACACAAAGGTGTATATTAACTTTTGAATTTTCCGTCATGTTTGGTTGAAAAGCGCAGCATTAGAACTATAGAGTAACTGTTACTCTACTCATTTTACTTTTAAGCATGAGTGTCCACCAAGTCCACCCCAGAGCAAGGTATATTTATTAGGTCATCGTATCCCATATGATTTTGTGTGTTTTCAAGGTGAAATTGTCAAAAGTTAGACATACGTAATACTCGTATGTTTGCGGGGTGTTATGTGTTTTGGTTGTTGTATGCTTTGACAGTCTCACAAACAAAATAGGCGCAAACCATTTTTTTGTTTTGTAGAGTTTCTGTGTCCTACTAAACTGGGCTTGCTGCATAATAAGAAAAAGAAATGAAATATTTAAAAAAAAAATTAATCCGTCAAAGTATACATTTGTAATAGTTATTGTGTCGTCTTTTTTTGTGTAAAGTTATCGTTTTGCAACATTGAAGAGCCTGCGTTAAATGTTGTTAACTAGATAGTGTCGAAGCTATATATGTACACTGAACACTAAATAGACAAATTAGCAACAGTTAGTCCTGACTTACTCAACTTTGCAAAAATAAATGTTTTTTTTTTGTTATGATTTTTTTTTTCTTAATCAAACGTCCACGAACACTCTCCATTTTCGTTTTTTCACCCACCAATCAATCCCTCTTTCCCATATTCCCAGTTCCAGTACAATGCAATGCATATGTAGGGGTCATCCCGTGAATACTAGTCCCACTCAAAAAAAAAAAAAAAAAAAATCAGAGTCCCTGCCAGTATCACCAAGCGATTTTAACTACTCTGGTCGTAGTTGTGCAACGTTTAGATTTTGTGCGTAAAATTCAAAATGCATATAATATTTGCTATCAAAGTCGTTTCCAATTTATTAGATTACGTACACATGAAATATCTTTATTTTTTCCTCTTTAGTTTTTTCTAACCATCATAAAATCAGCAGTAAAATGATCGAATTCGTGATCAAATGAATTACGTTACGTTTGGTATGTGTTCACTATGTGGTTGTTGCTTATTATGTTTTTGCTTTACATTATTTTACTTGATAGTTAACTCGATCCCGAATACAAAAATTTGGCCATAGTGTTTTAGCATATGTATTTTAATTAAAAGCCCTAATGCTTTATAATGCATTAGAACAAATTTTTCACAAAAAATTTGCTTTGGCTTGCTCTTCAAGTAGGCATTATTTTAAGTATTTGCATAAGAGTACATTTATTTCCGCTTAATTGATTCCGTCTACTTAATTTTTTTTGCTCCACAACCGTAACAAAAATTATTTTGCTGCCAAAAGGTCATGGTTCTGTTCCTTTGTAAACCTGATTTTTATTTTGTTTTAATAAACCAAAACATTTTTTCAACTTAATATGTAACTCAAGAAATTACTTTTATTTTCCATCTACGCATGGGTGTATCGCTTTATTGCACATATTGCTCAATTAAGCGATTTCGTTTAATTGTGTCGGTGATTCAATTAACCGAGTATCGCTTAATTGAGTTCCCGTTTAATTGCGTCAAAAGTCGTGCATTTTTAGAAACTCAATTAAGCGGAAATAACTGTAGTAAATAAGTATGTACCAAAAAATACTACCAAGATTCATGAAAAGCTCTAAAAGTTATAAACATTCAAATGTTGGTATACCTATAAGTATGAATAAATATTTATAAGTTCTAGGTGTTATAAAATCCATGCAATTGGTTAAAATGCATGCATGTCTGCTATCCCTGGCAATAATCTTTACCATCTAGGGCAGTCAGTAGGCAGTTATATTACATTTCCATTTTTCATTGCTTAAAACACTTTACCCCAATTTCTGTTTTGCTTCCGGTCCCTAACTATCATCCCATTCCCATTTTTTCTCTCTAAATCATATCTTTTTTTTATAATTGAAATTCTTGTTGGTGTTGTTGTTGTTTTTATTATTGTCACCACAAATATGTGTTTGCTGTCTCCACAGTTTTTTTTTCTTCTTTATTTTGAAACTGATAACTCTCGATAACCTATTTCAAACCTTTTGCGTTTGAAGAGGAGCAAAGCACGTACAAAAATACAACTGTAATAACAGAGAAAAAAAATATGTAACTATAAATCAGTGTTGCCGAGCCGGGATAAAAAATATATTGCGATAAAAATTTTATTTTTATATAATTAATATTTTTTGCGATCTATTTTCTATTGTTCTACTAACTTCATTTATTGAGCTCCATAGAGCCCAATACAAAAAAAAAAAAAACAACCGCATTCGTTTATATAAGTCTACTTATTGCTAAGTACAATCCTACTGAAAGCAAATAAATAATTAAGTTCATATTTGAATATCCTACAGAAATTTTATACATACATATTTATTTTCTAAAAGTAAGATCAAGTACGTGATATCTTTTCAGTCTTTTTATTTCTCCACTGTCATATTAATGGCAATTGGGTTTGTATGATTGCTCAGTCTTTGCAAATTATCTATAACAGAATTTGATAATTTCCCCTTTAACCACAGGTATATTAAGATCACTATGAATAATTCTATTGTCCATAAGCCATGGAGCGCCAGTAATGAATCTTAATATTTTTGGCTGTTCTCCAAAGTTGTATTCCACAAGTCCAGACTGGTTATATGATAATATTCAGAAGGCACGGAGGACGTAAATATCGTAGTTTCGAATCGTACCAAACAAGGTACCGAGAATTGTTTTTTGTGTTTGTCAGACTAAAACCTCAGCTGCAGAGGTTTATAAATACAAAGCTATTTTGGCTATCACATAAATGTATTTTTTTACTTTACAAAAAAAACCTTAAAAAAATTAAACAAGACTTGCGCCAGTTTCGACATTATACTGTACCAAGTACTGTACCATTTTGGTCTAGAGATGGCTCTAACTTTTAACTTGGCAACAACCGTTTTTCAACTCAGCCAATATATATTGCATGTTATTTAAGTTCCAAGCAAAATTTTTTGCGAAATGTGAGAATGTCTTTCTGAATTTCGTTTATGCATGGCGAACTGTAAACTGTGGCTAAAAGAAAAAACATAACAATAAAAAAATCTAAGTTTTTGGTTCACTTTCAAAATTACTTTTAAAATAAACGATATAGATTTTTTATAAGCTTTCTGGGAACAGCCACTACTTGACCTTTCACCAGCTATCGGCTTGACGTCTACTATACACCAGTATATACAGTAAACTCCGGTTAATTACCTCATCGACATTGTTATAAGTTTTGAGTAATTAGCTGGGTAAGACATTAAAGGTGTCGACGTTTAATTACGTAATTAATTCTAGAAAGGCATGTGTCTGAATAGACTCAACTATGTAAATACATAAAAATAATATGTAGGCACAAAAGATTTTCTTAGCTTAATTATTAAATTCAGTAAAAACGAAAACAGTTTGTGCCACAAAAAAGGTAAAAAACGAACAAACCACAACAAAGCACAAAAACAAAACAGGATTATATGTATGTACATATGTGCGCAAGAAAGTAATGGTAATTTTTTTTAGCCTTTTTTATGAAACATTATAATATTCAAAATGAAATATCTTAGTGAGTAAACATGAGAGTAAAACATTTCATCGCTGAAACAGCATATGTAGCAATTTTCTGAAAACTGGGTGAATTTCTCGGTATCGTAAGTGCAAATAAACGACGGAGTTTTGAGGGAATATAAATTTTTCCATAAAATATTTTGAGTATTTACCCGATGTTGGTAGATAAAGGAAAATTAACTAAGCATTGATTTTTGTATGGAAGTTAATGTAAAAGCTGGGATTGAATGCAAGGGGCTAATAAGCGATAAAATTACATAAATAAATTGTAGTAATTCGCATCAGGTATGACCTGTATCCTAGTTTGAGGTAGACTATATTTGCGAATACTCCAGCTTAAGTTTTGCATTCCACTTGTTATGTGTTTCAGTGTGCATAATAAGTATTCTACTTATATTATTCATATATGTATATTTTAGTTACATTATGCATAATATTTTTCCATTATTTATCCGAAACATAACTACCTGACCAATAGAAAGTTGATCTCTTGAAGCAATTTTATTGATTGCAAATATTTTAATAAATACTCAAGTTGAATCGATATGATTGTAAAGCATTTTACACATAAATTTAGATCGCGACGAGACTGGCAACACTGCTGCCTATACTCTAAACAAAGTACATAAGTACATACATACATATATACATACTTATCTCTTTCTTGTTATTATCTTGAATTGTTTTACTTACTATTAAAGTTTAACAATTAAACTAACTTGTTGTTTTTGAAAGAGAGAATTATTTTCAAGAGTATTTTTTATACGAGTTTATCAAATTTTTATGCCACATACATACATATGTGTGTATGTATGTACATATGCATAAATGTAATATTCTTAAACTATGTAAACCTATAAGTAAAAACATATGTACAGATTTATATATTTACATAAGTATATATGTAAACAATGCTTATCTTCTGTTTATAGAACACAGACGAGCGACTTGTCTAGAAATTTAGTATGGAAACTACTCAAACATGTTGAGTGGTTTTCATGAAAATTTTACGGATGAGCGACTTGTTTAGAAATTTTTTTATGGAAGCTACTTAGACAAATTGAGTGGTTTTCATGTAAATTTCATGGACGAGCGAGTTTTCGAGAAATTTTGTATGGAAACTACTTAAACAAATTGAGTGATTTTCATGCAAATTTCATGGACGAGCGGCTTGTCTAAAAATTTTGTATGAAAACTATTCAAACAAATTGAGTGGTTTTCATGAAAATGTTATGGACTTATATTATGGATTTTTTTTACATATATTTTAATTGTTTTCATTAATTACATTAATTACATACATACATTAATTAATACATAGAAACATAAGTTTCATAGCGCTCTATCGGTCCGAAATGTTCATTATTACTGGCTTTATTTATGTCTACAACATGAGCAGGTAACTTTTATGAATAGCACGTATATAAACTATTCAAACATGTATTAGCTTCCATTAAAAATTTCTTGCCAAGTCGCTTTTTTTGTGTATTATAGAAACAGCTCCTTGAAATTACACTTTTAAATTATAATAATTTAATAAATGGGACAAATTCCCTCAAGCCCAAGCATTTTACCAAAATGCCTGCTGCCAAAAGTTTAATATTAAATGAGACCCTGATTTACAGCCGCTTAGTTTAAGCCATGGTTCAATTATCTTCATATGGTGTTGTGTGTTTTCATTGTGAAACTGCACATACGTATGTGGTTGTTGTATGTTTGACAGTCTCGCCACTATTATTACACAAACAAAATACAAGCAGACTTTTTGTTGTTGTAGAGCTGCACTGACCTGATAAATAGTCTTTGGTTTAAGCTGAGTTCGAACAAAGCAAACATTTTTATAATAATTTGTCGCAGACGTACCGTAAAAGACGTCAAACATCGTAATTATTGTGACTTTGTGGCCACACTTTGTGTTCTAGCGTTGGTTTCTATTATGCCTTTATGTATTGAATTATATTTGGCTTGTGTATTCTTTCTATCATATTTGTGTATATACTTTTAAAAATTAAGTTTTCCCCTAGTAAACTGAAGACATGCGTCTACATGGCAGCAAGAAGTCACTTATTTTGTCGAATATTGTAATACATGAAACAAGGAATGCACATTTTCGTTAATACAACGGCAATAAACGATATTCAATAACACTTACATTTTAGGTTTTTATAGCAAATAGTATTTTCAGGAATTTTCAGTAGTACAATAGACTCAATCATAAATCACTGCAGTCACATCTCTTACAGGCTGTAAACAAACTTTATATGTATTGTACACACATCCATATGTATGCATAAAGATACATAAAAAAAGAAAAGAAAAACAAAAATTACTCATATAGTTTCTGCTTTTCATCCGCACATTTATGCATCTAACCACAACGAAATTTCAAGCCATGTAAGGGGTTTTTTTTGTCCAACAAAAGTGGAGACGTGCAGATGAAATACTTGCAACAAAAATATCAAAATCCTTTGATTTTGCTTCAATTAGAACCGATGGCACGTGCTTGTAGCCGAACAAGCAGGACCACACGCACGCAATTAAACTGTGTGAAAAGTTAGTTGTGCATCTCTAGGCCACTTTATAATTTTACCAAACATTTTTCCATAATCTTGTGTCTCCGAAGTGTGTCCCAACTGGAATTTTTAACATAGAATTTGTATAAACATTGAGAAAGTAACATAATACATTTTACCTCATTATCATTCGATATCTTTCGTTCTTTATTTTTATTGTACGTATTGCACTTCTGTATTTTCTTATTAAACGAATGGTATGCAATTATTTTCATCCTCATGTTTCACACCACTTCTTGCTGTCTGCATCTCTTCAAGTGCTTTTCATCTTAGAAAGAAATTTTCTTTAGATATTTTGTCTGATTCTTTATTTTCATTAATGATTTCAACTTCACACACATCAGCTGGAAAGCAAAAACAAGTAAAATTCTTCAATATTAAAGTTGTTATAACATAACCAGTGGCAAATAGTACAAGTATTAGATGAAGTTGATGCTCGTATGCCCGCCGATGCCATCTTTGTGTATTGTGAATGAATGAAGAATGGTGACTTGATATCCCATTAAATAAAATAGATTTGCAAACAATCTATGTAATCATTTGTACAAAGAGATTTCTGTGCAGCAATAATGAACATTTTCAAATATAATAAAAATTTATGATGAAAACTGTCTTCAATAGAACTACTAGTTTTTTTATTTTCATTTTCTGGTGGAAAAGTGATTGCATGAGTTCGTATAGACTACGACAGTGAAAATGTGTTTGTAGAACATTCAAAAATCACAATTATTTTGAAGTTGTAAAGAACTTTAAAAATTATTCTTATTATATTTTGCACTGTTAATTATCTTTTTTACTGAAACGATAAGTTCAATTAAATCAATTAAATTTGTAATTAAGTCAAATTCTTCACATTAGTGATAGTAAAATATAAAATATATTCCAAGCAACAGAAAAACAAACGGTAGCATTTAGTGCCAGGCCCGCTATGACACTCGACGTCGTTCGCTCGACACAAAACTACTGAAAGCAACAATAAAGTAACTAAGCGAGCAAGCGATGTCGAGTGCGATCGTGGGCCTTGCAGTTAAATATTTACACTTGACATTGCGGCATCGATGTTTCGTTAGCTTTCGAAATGAGGAAGTAAAGTTTCCTTTTTCTTATTAGCGGAAAACATTTCGTATTTGTGCGCCACAATAATGAAATTACATTACAAGCAGTTTTCATTTGTAATTCTAATGAATTTATTTTTTCATTAATCCAATGAAAATTTTCATTGCGTCAATGCATTTTCATAGATCCCGTGAATTAATTTAATTTAAAACTGTTCACTAGTTTCTATAGTTTTCGTAAAAACATCTTTAGGCTTATGAAAAAATTTCATTAAGTCTATAAACAGTTTCATTTAATCAATTGTTATGAATAATGACTTTGACAAAAGTATTCTTTGTGAAATGTAAAAATGTTACGTAACAAAAAAATATTACTTATTGGAAAACAAGAGCGGTACGTATTACAGCCCAGATACAAAATGAGCTAATGGGCATCATTTCTCTGGAAGAAGGCTGTGAAGATGTTGAATGGATTGATGATGAGAACAGTGATAAAAGAAATTGTGAAAAGATTGTAGACGATATAGCTGCAGGAAATAAAATGCATGTTTTACCAATGGATGAATATTTTACCTTTCCATGGACCGATAATTTAAATGTGCCAATTTTTAATCCCTAATTTTTATCAATAGAGTTTTCTTTTAAATTACACGTTAAATACATGAATTTAATTTCTTGAGTTATATTTGTACATAAAATGAATTACATTATTATTATTTTTTTTAATAAAATTTTTTATTATTTAGTGGTTGTTATGTTATGTGGGAGCGGGGGTACGTATATTGTTACGATTTGTTGCGAAGGGGGGTGAAAAATGTGAGAGTACCTTTTTCTTCTTTACTTCCAAATTCTAAGTTTTATTGTACCGATATTTGAACACCTTTAAGAAATAGAAATAAAAAAGGATAAATTCTTACACCAAAAAAAAAACTTTTAGTAGTAATTTATTTTTTCTAAATCTTAAAAATTTTAAACTCGATTTTAACCATTTTCAGTAATCTGCAGAAAGAGGTATTTAAAAGTTGAGTATAGATAAATTGTCTAATGGCTTCAAAGTCGGCGTTTCAAAAGGTGTTTTTTGTGAAACAAATCTATAAACACCCCTTTGATAAAGGGTTTAAAAACAAAGTAAACTCGGCAATAAAACCACGCAGAATTCACTAATTTTGTATGCTGGTATCTGTTATTTAAAAGTGGCTAAAACAATGATCTGCTAAATAAAATCATCAATACAATGGATTATTTTTAATTGCTGTTTTAAAGTATTGTTCTTATTCGAATAGTGCCACAAAGCATAATAGTATAAGTTTTTCCAGCCCTGCCTCTGAAGCATTCTGAAGTCTTCTAATAAACACAGTCATGAAATCGTGTATGCATATTTCTACACATATATGTATGCGTATCTATTTAAAAGTTGATTTTTTATGAAATCTCAAGTATGCAGTTTTATGGGACTCGTTTCGGAAAATTGTTACATCATGTACGTAAGTATGTATGTATGTATGTAGGTACGTACTACTTTTCATATCTCTTAGTAGGTATTGTAGTATTTTTCATGTCTTGCTATTAATAGAGTTCAGAGTTTAAAAAGTGTTGTATCTTGTTTTTGACCTCAATTTTTTTTTTCTTCTTGTGTACACCTCATATGTGGCACAATAACGTGTCGAAGGCCCATAAAACTTTGAATGAAAAACATTCATTCTCAATTAAGAAGAAGAAAAAAAAAACTAATTAAAAAAAACATCAAAGGTCATTTGAAAATTTATTCATAATTTGTTGCTTTGCGGTCGGGTTAATTTTATTTTATTCAATATTGATGATACCTACATGCATAGGATAATAAATAAAACGTTTGTGGGCAACGGACACATGCACACACACACTCACGATTTGTTTACAACTGAGGGAAATACATACACGTTTGTGGATACAATAATATTAGAGAATGAATTGATAGTGTTCTAGTTGATAGAAAACCGTTGTTAGAGCTAAATGCTTTATTTTAAAACTAGAAGAAAATTAGCTGTGCGTATTTGCCGACCATAAGAGAACATTTTTCTATTTCGCATCAAAAGTTCAAATTTTCCAATTCTCTATAAAAAAAAAAAATTACTAATTCTAAGCAAAATTTTATAATAGTGTCGACCCAGGGATGGTAAATGAGATTTTCATTTCGGTATCGGAACAAATGTTTTTGTATACACTTTTGACGTCAATGATAATCAATTTTTTCTTTTGCATCATTCCAACCAAATTCACATGAAAAATAACCAAAAATCAAATTTGGCCAACATCAGAGTAGATTAACTTTTCGCTCATTGTTTCGTTTTTAAGCAGAAAATAAAATTGAAAAACTTTCTTATTACATCACTTTTAATTTTGTTGGTCAAACAATGATGCAAAAATCAAAGTTTTTCCACAGGGCGTTATAAGCCTTGGGGCCTAATGAGTAGCCGAACAAAACTCAAAATGTAATGCCTCTCGAGTTTGTTCATGATAGCACCTGATTTGTATCAAAATCACTTTCTTTCAGTTATTGAACAATTTAAATTTTCAAAGGAAGGGCTTCAGATCTTTTTTAGGGTTCCGTACTCAGAGAGTAACAAAAAGTTAAGAACTAAAGGGTGGTGCACCCATATAAGAAACTAAAATAAATGCAACTTTTTAACCCCAAGAGCTAGAGACTCGAAATTTGCATAGTATATGCAGCCACCAGTACTACACAACAACATATAACAAAGATCACAAAACGTGAAAATTAAATGTTGACCTTTGTACGGGGGCACCCTTTAATTTGAAAAGCGAAAGTACGCTTTTGAACCGTAAAAGATAGAGATTTAATATTTTCACAGTATATGTAGTTGGCAGGCCTTTACGATAACAAATACCAAAAGTTGCAAAAGATTAAAATGTAATTGGTATACACGGGGACACCCTTTTGCTTGACAATCCGCTATAACTTTCGAACTGTATGAGATATAGGCTTAAAATTTACACAGTGCATGTAATTGTTTGTCCTTTACAGCAACAACTACAAAAAGTTTATAACTAAAACTAAACTAAAAGTAAGAGGTACACCAGGGTTACCCTTTGTCTATAACTTGCACGGTAGTATGGAACCCTTGCTGTGCCAGTCAGTCTCATACTTGGCTCAATTTATTGAAAATTTGTTGTTTGATCGCTTTTGGAAATCTCAATTAGACTACTGTTTTCCGTGTTGAAAGCCACAGATTTTTTGACGTAAACTGTTTTCAATCAGTTTAACGTTTATGGGAGTCCTTGGAGATCGACTGGTCCCTGGCCGTGGGACATTCATAACCGCAGTAGTTATGTGGAATCTCTGTACCCACGAACGAATTAAATTTACACTCAGTCCATCACGGGTACCGAACTTTGAACAAACTTGTCGAGGAGCAGTTACGTAATGCAAGGCTCACTCCAGCACTGCGACATTATGACTGACAAAGCCACACAATCAATAATTCTAACGGCGGCACCTCCCCATACCGTTTGTTACTTTTTGAAATAATCGTATTTAAAAACATAAATTTACGGGTATGATTGTAATCATTTCGAATTATGGGTTGCAACTATTATAGGTTGCCTCAACCATACGGTATGGTTGCCTTTAATATTCATATTATATGGTTGCAACCATAAAATCGTTATATAGAACATAGCATTGTTACCATAATTAAACATGTTGTTTTCTTTGCGTGTATAAATATATTTACATATAAAGCGCACTCTTGTGTATTTAGGTGCATGAATGTAACGGTGGATTTCATTAATATTTATACATATGTTTTTACAAGTACTTATAGCTAGTAAAGTCCATCTGCCATTTGAAATGATTAGCCATCTATTAACTTTAATTATCACCTCACATATTTGAACGCTTTTCACGTACATACCTGCTGTTTTGTAATTTCTTTCTGGAAATTAAAAAAAAAAGAGTTAAACCGCTTTAAAACCTCTTCCCACGTTTGTGTGACATTATTTTAAGTTTAGAAAAAAAAATATCTTTGAACCACCGAGTCAAAAAAAAAATTTTAAATTTGTGTTTAGATACCGAATAAATTTATGGACTGAATATGACATTTTAAAATAAAACGATACAAACTCGTGTGTTTGTGTTTGTACAATTGCTTGTGTGTATAGAAAATATTTGATATTCTCTGTCTGCCTCTTGCGGACTTTGTCACATGTGTATGTATGTATGTATGCATGTAGTTTTTACTAAGAATGTCTTTAATGAAACATTCTTAATGAAATGAAAGTTCTAAGCTTCACTGATTAACTGGTTAACAAAAATATGTACAAACAAAAAAAAAAAAATAAAAATAAAAAAAAACGAGTTGTTGCTTCTGGCCTCAAATTAAAAGATAAATTCATTAAAAATTCAAATTTCATGTAATAAAAAAATTTAAGCCCGGAAGTTCGTACACACTTACAAATTATTACATGTATCTATGGATGTATTGTTTATATGTATATAAACAATACATCCACTGACATATAGGGTAAGTGTACCAGTAGTGGGCACATTAACTTTTTTTTCGCTTTGACTTTGACTCTCTTATGAGTGTAAATGTTGTTGAGTGAGTTTTGTAGTTTTATGCTCAATTAACAATTTTTATGTATGCTATTATTTAATTTGAGAAATTTGAGTACTATCTAAAAAACATCACTTGAGCCTATAGTCCGCACTTTGTGGCCCAGTAGTCGGCACTTAAACTTTCATTATCAGTTCCAGGGCAGTTATACACAAAATAAGGAAGTGAATGCCAACATTTAGTTTTTTTTTTTTGTATTAATTTGTTGTTAATAATTTGATGATGTATGAATCTTAACACATTCACAAATCAATCACAAGACCTATTCTTTTTTAAGAAATACAAAAAAATGGTGCTTATTATAAAAGCGGTACATTTTTCTTACCACCGACTCCGAAGCAGTTAACACAAAATTTACTGAAAATCAGCTGCCGACTTTAGGAAATTTTGAGAAATGCAAGAAAGCAAGTGGAATATGAACGAATATCTTGACACCCATTTTTAATTAGAAATATAAAAGAAGCAAATTTGGCTGCAGTAAGTCTTCAACTTTACTTTTCTTGTCTTCTTTAAAAATGTTGATCACTCCATGTTTATCACAAAACATCTTTCCTAATTTTGAATAAGTAAACATTGAACTAGAAACCGCCATAAAATGATTAACAATTCTAAATAATAGAGTTCACTATAAAATTAAATTAATGCTTAAAAGAAAATGCAGAATTTTATAGCATTAAAACATAATTCTAAATAGTTTCTTTCTTTTGATGTATTTTGGACTGGTTTTTAGGTTAAAATGATAAATTAAAATCGCTAAAAAAAAATGCGCTCGCTAAAAAGTTGGCAGAAGAACAAGACTGGAAAAATGATGCTTAAGCAGAAGGTTAGCGGGAAAAAGAAGATAATATTTCTAAAAACGGGTTATCCACTTCGTGGTTTCAAAAGTATAGGACTGGAATTCGACACTGCCACAGCCACACATCGTGCTTCAAGAAGAGATTATATGGTTTACATAATCGTTCAACTACGCAAGCAGTTGGCAAAATTAAGAAGAAGTTTGAGAGACTGGAGCCGTTACAAATGTTGCACGGCCTGTGCATCATCGTTTCGCTAGTTCCGCTGAAAATATCGCTGGTGTAAGTGAAGGTTTTGCCGAAGACCCGAATGTGACGATTCCTCCTGGTTCTCAGGAATTAGGAATGTCTTACGGCAGATTATGGCGTATTTTGCATTTAGCTCTACACCTACATACATCCATATAAAGTCTAGCTCACACAACAACGGAAGCCAGCTGACCATTCACATACGTGGAATGGGTGCTTGAACAACAGGCGGTGGACGGCGATTTTTGGAACAAAATTTTCTTGAGCGATGAAGCACATTTCTCACTCGGTGGGTGTGTTAATAAACAAAATTGTCGTGGGGTTCTGAGAATCCCCAAGTAATTGAAGAGAGGCCATTACATCCAGAAAAAGTCACTGTTTGATGCGCTGTTTAGTCCGAAGGTGTGACTGGACCTTACTTCTTCAAAAACGGCGATGGAACGACTGTCACCGTCAATTGAGAGCGTTATGGTCATATGATAACCGACTTTTTTTTTGGCTTCTATTGAACAATACGACTTGGAGAAGATGTACTTTCAACAAGACGGTGCCACATGCCACACAACTAGAGCGAATATGGCTTTATTGCAAAAGACATTTCCTGGCCGCGTAATTTCTCGTCGTGGCGATATCAACTGGCCACCAAGATCATGCGATTTGACACCATTAGACTTTTTTCGTGGGGCTACTCATGTGTATGCAGATAAACGTTTAACTCTTGAGCACTTTAAAACCACTAGTCGTCAAGTTATGGCTGAGATTCCGCCCAATATGTATCAAAAAGTGGTCGAAAATTACCTCAAAAGAATCAATGCTTGCAACACTTTGCGTCTTGGTGGTCATTTAAATGATGTAGTGTTTCACACATAATGTCAACATTCAAACTTTACAATAAAAAAGAAATATCAGGAAAAAAAAATATTTTTTATGTGTTTTATTTACGTTTACATTTGAAACCGTAAAATATATAACCCCTTACAATGTTATTTATATTTTTATCTTAGGCCATATCCATTCTTATTTATTTGCATTTTAAATCAAAACATGCCGACAACTGGGGCATGCCGACTCAAGGGACACCTACCCTGTACCATATGTATGAATAGACATAGACTCACACATGTGTATTTAAATTTTTGAACATTCAAAAGCTAAGATTTAATAAGACCGTATATTCTTCATTTTAAAACAGTGTAAGCATGGAAAACCCAGCTTTTGTAATTAAAAGCAAATTAAGTTTTATTTAGATCGTAGGTCATTAGCAGTAATCATGAGCTTGTAGTTGTTGTCTTTACGAAATACTCAGGTATGTGATAAAACTCAATCGTTTTGAAAAGTAAAATTAAATCTGAAAACATGTTTACATGTGATCGATTCAGATCGATTTCATATTGTATTTATTTTTTTCCGTTGTTTTTCTAAGATACATACAATCATTGTGAAGTAAGCAACTCTACCTTTGTTTTACACAAATAGACAGCAGCAAAGCACACAAAAGGGTGCAAAAATGCGAAATTTTGCAAGTTGCAAAAAGTCAGCATAAAATAGTTTCTGAAAACTTTAATTAGTTGCAAAATTGCAAATAGAACAACAAGGTGCAAAAGTGCGGATTTTCGAAAAAAAATTCGAAAAATTTGTAAAATGCAAAAACTAACATGAAATGTTGTTTTAAGAACGCTAAACGGTTCCAAAAAAAAAAGCAACACTTCACTAGCCCTCAAAAAATTTGTAAATTGTAAAAACTATCGATAAAATCAACTGTACGAAATCCCCGGTACACTAGATAAATCTTTTTTAGAATTTTGCTTTATCATTTTATTTGTATTTTTTTATTTTTCAATTTAACAAAACTCTTGTTTTTTCTTTGTTTTTTTTTTGCAGATTTTGTGTGCCTTGAGAATAATATTTTTTGAATTGTAGAACCATACAAACGTTTATTTTGAAAAAGTGGATTACTATTTAATACAATAAAACGGAACAAAATTGAGGATTTAAAAATTTGCATTCCAGCTCCGAAGACATTGGATTATTATTTAAATTTACCCAATATAATTGTTTGATTAAATTAAGGTGAGTTTTTATACTTGTTGGCAATTATTAACAAAAATTGTGTACGCATTTTTATAATGAAATAGGAGTACAAATAAGTCAACGAATAAACTGCAATTACATTTTTCGATCACAGATACATAGTACTAGCAGTAGGTATGACAAACGCGTGTAATATGTAGGTATCAATGGATATCTATATTCGTATGGCGAACTTTTTTTTGCGAGACACCCTAATGTAATTATAAAGGGTGTTTTTTTTTCCATGTATAGAACTTTAAGTTGCAATAAAACAACGAAGGATTATTCGATTGAGTTGAATTTTATTTATCCGAAAAATAATCTTGTGGCATTACATTTTAAATATGATTTCTGGCATATGACCACCACGGCTGGCGCGGATGTAGTCCAATCTGGACGTCCAATTTTTGACTTTTTCCAACAAATTTTCGCCGGTAACACGGCGAATGTTGTCTTTCAAATGGTCAAGCGGTTGTGGCTTATCCGCATAGACCAATGACTTTACATAGCCCCGCAGAAAGTAGTCTAGCGGTGTTAAATCACAAGATCTTGGAGGCCAATTCACAGGTCCAAAACGTGAAATTAGGCGGTCACCAAACATGTCTTTCATCGATTGTATCACGAGCTGTGTGACATATTGCACCGTCTTGTTGAAACCACATCTCCTGGACATCATGGTTATATAATTCAGGAATGAAAAAGTTAGTAATCATGACTCTATACCGATCAAGATTGACTGTAACGTTCTGGCCATCATCATTTTTGAAGAAGTACGGACCGATGGCAGAATCATTACCAGCCCATAAAGCGCACTAAACAGTCAGGTTTTCTGGATGTAACGGTGTTTCGACATACACTTGAGGATTAGCTTCACTCCAAATGCGGCAGTTTTGTTTGTTGACGTAGCCGCTCAACCAGAAGTGCGCTTTATCGCTAAACAAAATTCGCTTATGAAAATCGGGAACAACGGCAATCTCGTTTTGTACTAAAATTGCACTATTTGCAAGCCTTGTTCAGGCATGAGTCTATTCGTGATGAATTGCTAAACCAAACTGAGAATAAATCACTTGACAGCTGTTAAAGGTCGCCATCTTGAACAGTAATGCCAACTTAAAGTTCTATACATCGAAAAAAAATATCCTTTATATAAAAGTTTGATTTCGTCGTGTAAATATAAGTTTGGGATTCTGCTTGTAATTTTCACAAAATACCAGGAAATTCAGGCTTTTACCTTGTGTCAGCTTTCGTTCACGAGATAAATTTTTTGCATCTCAGTCGGCTAACTAATTTATATTCTCGTTATTGTCTAATTACGTCTGTAACAACAACGGTACAAAATTTGTACTCTCTGACTGTTTATAAAACATGAGATTTCTCTTCATGATTGACACAAAATGAGACTTCTATTATATAAGGTGTATTATTTATAAGCAACATCTTAGATATATTGGGTGTGGTTCGTAGCTATTTTCCTTTTTCGGTACAAGTCACCTAGAAGGTGTAGAGGGAAATCAAAAATGCTCTACAGCACAATAAAAGAAATGAAAAAACTTTCTCAAAAGTAATATAAAAATAATAATAAGTATAGAATTATATTCACTCTTGACATAAAAAAATGGTGTAAAGTTTTCTTTATATCCTTTGCAGTCTCAGTGTGCCAAGTTAACTAGTGGACGCGATAGTTGGATATATGTATGTATGTATATAAAAAGAGAAAACGGAAGTCTAGTTTGTCTGGAATTGAAAGCAACTAGTGTGGTTATAGCCATGCGATTATTATTTTGATTCAAACACAAGATTTGAGTTGTCTGCAGCAGCATCCAGAGTCTTTGACATTAATGGAACCTGCGATCTCAGGGCTGTAAGCAGCTCGTCTATTGAGGCTAGTATCGAATGGCAGTCATGTTTTCTGCAGATGTAACCCTGCTGTAGGCATAGATGTAATTTATATATTAGATGCCAGTTCAAAAAAAAAAAAAGTTGGCCAAATTTTTAATCCAAAAGCCCAAAAAATTAAAATAGTATTTTTCTTACAAAAAGTTAAATAATTTATTGATTCTTAAAGAAAAATATTTATATTTTAAACAGCATAGCAAAACATAACGAAGCCAATCCCTTTCTGTTGTTTTTTTTTATTAATTTTTTTGTATTGAAATAAAACATTGTGTTGTGACAGTGACTGTGTCTCCGAAAACTCTTTTGCATTAACAGCAAATTTTTCTAATCTAATCTTACAAGGTCAACAAAAATTATTTTCAGTCACTTTATCAGCGAAAGGAAACAACAAGTCATTTAAAAACTCATTTGAGAATAACAAAACACTTTCCAAATTTACGTTTTTCTTTTTTGGGTTTTCGCTGCGAGGCCACCTAACACCAGCAGGCTTCTTTGTACCTTTGACTGTGATTATATTACATTTTCATACAAATAATTATTTTTTCCACTTTCTTTACACAACATTCTTAAAAAAAATTTTGTTAATACGCATATTAAGGACAAACCAAACTTATTTTGACATGGTGCCATCGAGTTTTCGATAACTTTTGGTATGAGGACAAACGTTCCACTACGACATGTAACATTTTTTTTTGTATGGCAGATGCTCTAAGGAGGAGTGGTGGTGGTAGGAGGTTAGTGTGTTCGAAAAACATTAGAGAGAAATAAATTATGGGGGTTGGACCGATTAGTGTGATAGGGGGGAAATTTGTACATTCATACATTTAGATATAAATATTCTTACCTCAATACAGACTGGCCTCAAGTCGTTTTTTTTCGAAGTTTAGTTTTGCACATTCTCCTTAAAAATTTGATGATTTTGTATTGAAATCTACCAAAAAAAAAAAAAAAAAAAAAAAAATCGGCGCTGAAAAAAACTCTGTGAAAAAACTAATCGTTTTTTATAGTTCTCTCTAGTTAAAGTCTTAAGTTTTTCAGTTTCCCTGTAACATGTTTGATCAGCTAAAGAATCATTAGAACACTTTAATAGTATTCGTTCAACATAGCTGCCAACATCAAAATTTGCAATTATCGTGCCATATTAACACCAGGCGTAGGGTTTGGGAACTCCCGGACTTTTTCTCTTCCCGGAATTCCCGGGAAAATTTATAAATTTCCCGGGAATCTTGCGAAATTTTCTTCTACTAAAAACAAGTAATTTTTAGTAATAAAATGTTTTTTAATTGGTTTGATTTAAAATTATATAATAAAGTGCATATACATATATACAGTTAAAACAAATTACATAGCTTTAATTCAATTTGTGCAAAGAGACAAATAACTGTAAGAAAATAATTTGAGATCATATTTAAATAAAAAAAAAAACATAACAGAATTCATACCATCATTTCGATAAAAAAAAAAGTTTTTAGTACGACTAAAGCATTAAGTAGTAACCCGCTTGATGTTCGGTTTCGTAATTTTGTGGCAAAATTCCCAGCAACGGAGAAAACCCGTTCGCTATCCACCGATGTTGGTTTTATTGTTAGTAATGCATTAAAAAAATTATCTAAGTCTTAAGTTCGAATATTTCTCGCTTCATATAAAGCAAATTCTTTTCTTAGAAAATTAGTCTGAGGAAGTTTGAGCATTTTTGGATTAGCCCTTGCATTTTTCAATTTAATTTTAAAACATTCATTAATTTCGTTGTCAGATATATCAGAATCGCTGCTGGACAATTCAGAAAGTCATTTGTCAATTTTAAAGAATTTTTTAATAATTTCGTATTGACATCAGGCATTTTTAAATAATTCAGTAATGCTATCATTTTTTCATTACGTCTTTGGCCAACTTTATCTCGAATCGACTCAGCTATGTTTTGAGGAAATTGTGTTTTTATTAACATAAGCTGTGCAAAAACAGTATTGATTATAGCGGCATCTACTAAGCGGTTTGAGTCTCGGCGACTAAGCGGTGTTTTGTAAAAGTGATGTTTTGTGTACAAACAGCATATTTTTAGAATGAAATTCCGTTATTTTTGAAATTAATTTAACAAAAGTTTGTTTTTTGTTACATGAAATAATTAATTAAAAAGAAAATAAAAATGTGGAGAAATAAAATATTACTGTTATAAAATCCAATCTAAACATTTCCCGTTTTCCCGGGAATTTTCAAAAATTTTCTTCGGGAATTCCCGAAACCCAAAACCTAACCAGGCGCCAGCGAAACTTCAGCTGATGATTTTTCATGCAATTTGCATTTTAGCTGCTAAATTTCAAGCGATAGTGATTAACATTTGTGATGATGGTTACTGCTTTTGACAGTTCTTAGTTTATGTGGTTGTTGTTGTTGTAACTTGTTTTTGCTACAACTTTAATACTCGTACGGACTTCAATTCTAGTGTGTAGTTTGACTGTGCTCTTTACATTGTGAGAAAAATCTAGTTAATATGTAAATTTTTCCTGGTGTCTGGTGCCCTTAAAGCCATATTATACTTTTACTCCATTTAATGTCTTATAAAGACTCTTTAAACATTTATTTAGAAACTATTAAATCAATATTAAAATGAACGCTTTCATTGACTCATATTTTCACTGGTTCTTTCTCGGTCATTCAAAAAACAAAGATAATGAATTATTGACAAAAGCATAAATTTAAAAATGCATACTATTTTCTGATTTGGGAATAATTAGTGAATGTAAAATTAACATACATATGTACATACAATACGTAGTCATATGCACGTGATATAATGCACTCAAACAAAAGCAAATAATTTTAAAATAGTTTTCGAATATTTGGTATAGAAGAAGAGTTTTCACAAAAGCCCCAACAAAAACAATATGTAGATGTAAATATTTGTTTGCCATTGATTAAATGATGTTTACATAATATTAACACATTCTTGAGGAAATTGAAAATTCAAAAACGAAAAAAGAATAGAATTTAATAGAAATATGTATATACTAGAATAATAGAATTTAATAGAAATTTTCTTAAGACAAAAGCCTTTTAAAATAGAATAAAAACTGATTAACAAGTCGGCTGTGCCGATCCAGCAGTGAAAAAGAGAAAATAATAAATGAGTATAAAAGGCACTCAAGTATTGAAGAGCACTACACACATTGTTGAAGAGCATCTCAGGCATGAAGAATTGTTTAGCAAGCGAAGAAAGTAAAAATAAAAACTGAAGTAGACAAAATGTTGTGAAATCAAATTGAAGTACAATTAACCGTTTCAATGAAAAATATTTTTGTGATATTGTATGGCTTTCACCAAAAAATTTCTGAAGTTATAATGATATGCAGCAATAACACGGTGCTACAAATGAAGAATTTTTGAAAACACATGTACAGTATGAACAGATTCGACTTATGCCAAAAAAAGTCACTGGAAGTTAAGAAAACAATAGAAGAGAAAAAGTGATTCACAATGGGTTGATCTTAAGCCAGTTAGAGTCTTATAATAACGAGTTATCCATTTCGTGGATTGGAATTCTACATCTGTCAAACTATGTTATTAAACCAATTTTTTCCTTCTCAGTTGAAAGTCTGATATTGACGAAAATGGATCGCTTAACTATCACACAACGCATAAAAATTATCAAAACACACTACCAAAAAACGGTGATTCTGCCACAGCCACAAGTCGTGCTTAAAGAGGGGATTATGATTTACATAATCGTCCATCTAAGCAAGCAGTTGGCAAAATTGTGAAGAAATTTGGAGAGACTGGAGCGGCTGCAAATATTGTAAGGCCTGTACATCATCGGTTCGCTAGTTCCGCTGAAAATATCGCTGCTGTAAGTGAAAGTGTTGCCAAAGACCCGAATGTGTCGATTCCTCGTCGTTCTCAGGAATTAGAACTGTCTTACGGCACATTATGGCGTATTTTGCATTTCGCATGCGCGAAAGACCGTGCTTATGCAGATGAACTTTTAACTCATGAGCACAAGTTTTGGCTGAGATACCGCCCAATATGTGTCAAAAAGTGGTCTCAAAGTACCTCAAAAGAATCAATGCTTGCAACGCTTCGTATGGTGGTCATTTAAATGATGTAGTGTTTCACACATGATGTCAACGTTCAAACTTTATAATAAAGCAGAAATATTATGAAAAAAAATATTTTATATGTGTTTATATATGTGCAAAATGGATAAGCCGTTACTTACTTTATTTTACTGTATTATATCTATCAAAAAGCATTGCCACAAAGAAAATTTTCGTTTAATAACTATGAAAATAATAAGTAAATAAATTCATGGGAGTTCTAACACAATAATTTTTTTCAGTGTGTTTTAATATACGGCCGACTCAAATGCACTATAATTGTAGGGTGCTTGCCTTGAAAAATGTAGCTACAGTCAAACAAGATTTCTGAAGATTTTGTTTGTTTTATTTCATCTGCTCTAGAGTTCTTTATTATTTTTGTGCTGAATGAGAACAATTGCAATGCGATGCATGCGAATATCGGTTTTGAAAAACAAAAAATTATTCTATTTATATAAAACACAATTTCATAATATTTAAAGGAAAAAATTGTTTGGTAACTTGATATTTTATTTATTTTGTTTAATTTTTTGAACTTGCAATGAAAAAAGAAAATACTTTAAATTATGGAAAATGTTCGTTGAAGGTATTTATTTATTTATTTATTTTTCGCTGTTGGCTTAATACTTAGTACTGAATAAAAAATATTTTATTAAAAACATAGTTTTTGGTAAACTCTTTTCACACAGCTTATGTATTGCAAGCTTAGGAATTTTTCATTTCTGTTTAATTGCAATATAACGAGTGCTTGCAATATCGCCTTACATTTTTTTTTTTTTTTTTTTTTTTGATATCTGAAATCTGAAAAGTTTGCAATTTCACACACAAGAATTTCATTGATTGCAATAAATTGCAAAGAGCTCAATTTCATTCAGTTAATTACACATTCATCATATTCTTTTGTTCTTTTTTTAATGAACGGCAGCGAGCAAAATAAATACAAAAGATTCAATACACAGTAAGAGTAGAAAGATCAGATTAAATCTCATTAAATTATAATATAAAAAAATAAGAAATTCGACACTATATTTAGGAAAGCTGTAAATACGGTGTAGGTATAGTCAATAAGTAAAATAGACAAATCTCTTAAGTCTTCATATTCACACAATAATGAGGGACCTTTAAATTTTGGGGTACCAGCGAATGCACTACGCGATGACACTGCACTGCACTGGTACTCTCATACCAGAATATAAAATATAATGTAAATTTTTGCGCCTCGAAAATGTTTTTATTTGTCTTCATAACAGTGCTAAAGTTTATGATTTATGGCAAATTACGATTTATATTTTTCAAGCATTATGAGTGGACAAGACTTTTTTTATTACAACTTCGGTTTAACTTGAGATATAAGGTGACATTTTTTGTACACGTAAAAAAATTATTTTTCATAAGAACCTTTGAAAATGTGTTTCGCTAAATGAGGCTAAATATTTCCATGTTTTAGCCCTATAAAACGGGTAAATAAGGCAGTATTGTTATAATTTGGATTTAACTTGGGATATAAGGCTGAAGATTTAGTCAAAGAAGGTATAAGAAAACAACTTGCCTTAAGAAACTCAAAAATTTTAGTATTTTGATATATGACTGTTGTTACCGCCACTGGCAACTCTACACTTTATGCATGACACATGTTTGTCCTCTTTTTCTTTATCGTACTGTAATATTATGAGCTCTGCTTGTTATCCAAATACAAGTGTAAAACAAGATAGAACATTGAAGATTATACGGATACGCCGTCAATTTTCGTGAAAGCGACTTCCTGGACAAACTTCGTATAAGAAACTTCACTAAAAGTAGCTGCGCATATTCTTGGCTATTGCACTAAAATGTAAGATATACATAAAACTTTGAATTTATGATTTCTTACTGAATTGTACCAAATATTTTGTTGGAAAATTGAAGCTGGTCAATAAAATTTATTTGCAAATAAAAATTTGCATCTTGTTTTAAGAACCCATTAAAATTTAAGCCATAGTCAGGAATAAAATCGGAGTAAACGCCTTTATCGTTTACATTTGTGTTGCAATAAAGGAGCGATATATATTCTCTGGATTAGTATTAAGCGAGAAGTTAATTTAACGATCTCCGTTTGTCCCTCTGTAGGCCGTTAAAATACCGTTTCCGAGAAAATTACTTAAATCAAAAAAAAAATTTTTTTTTAAAGTCCAATTATTCATTCATTGTGTTAAGTGTTTACTATTGAAATTCAACAAAATCGTTTCATGAATAAACGAGATATGGCCAGAAAACCACAAAACTTAAAGGAAAGTTGCATATTTGGTATGCAAATTTTGAAAAATCTATTTTTTTTTCTTTGAATGATATCGACATTATTTGGCATTGGTACTAAAACGCAAGAAAAAGTTCCGACATCGGTCCACATATATCCGAGATAAACCAAAAACCGGCTTCTCAGGAAGTTATCCCTGTATGCGAGCTGAAACAAGTTTTACAGGCACAAAGCTGATGTTGTAACAAAATAAGAGCTTACTTAAGATATTTGATATGACTCTATATATAGCCGAGATATGGAGAAAACCGATTTCTCAAGACTCTAAAGCTGTACCCGAACTGTAAACAGTTATACTACCAAAAATTAAACGTTATAATAAAATATGAATGATATAAGGCTTAACATATACCTTTTCGACATAGCCCTTTAATATAATCAAGGCATAGGGAAAAGAAGTTGAGCGTAGAAGAGAACGTCGGCTTATTTTGAGGGAGGAGGTATATGTAATAATAAGATATTATAGTATAGATTGTGAAGGGCATTTAAGATTCGGCCCAGCCTAAATGTGTGTGAAGATAAATTCGAATTTAAGTCCCCGGACACAAACCAAATTTTTTAGCAAAGACAAATTTTGAAGTTAACAGAGCACTGTTAACGACTTAACAGACTATATTTTGGAAAATATGAAATTTCTATGGATTTTAAAAAGACTGTATTTTTGAAACATTTTTGGAAAAACTAGCTCTTCAGCGCACCACACACTATATAGAAATGGTGGCTTGAAGGGTCCTCTAAGACTCCTGGTGGGTGTGATATCTGAAATAATCTTGGGAATCGAATAAAATGGATTTTAAAAAGACTATTTTTGAAAATATGAAATTTCTGAAGAAGATTAGGAACATTTTTGGAAAAACTAGCTCTTCAGCGCACCACACACTATATACAAATGGTGGCCTGAAGGAAGTCTTAGAGGACCCTTTGTATATGGTGTGTATTTGTATATGGTGTGTGGTGCGCTGAAGAGCTGGTTTTCCAAAAATTTACTAATCTTTTTTAGAAATTTCATATTTTCCAAAATATAGTCTGTTAAGTCGTGAACAGTGCTCTGTTAACTTCAAAATTTGTCTTTGCTAAAAAAATTGGTTTGTGTCCGGGGACTTAAATTCTAATTTATCGTCACACACATCCAGCCTAATTTAAACCTGTCACATGTTTTGCATGTCGTAGTGGAATCAGCGGCTCAATAGCAACAAATTTTTGTCCTCACAAATCGACCCACTTTAATTCACATTTATTTACTTCTCTTTATTTTCTAAACAATATTCTTCATTTTCCGCATGCCATTTTAATGATTCCCTTAAATTATTCCATTTCCCACCACAAGAATTCCTTCGTCTAATTTGATATTGTTGCATGGTGTGAAAATATCTAGGTGTTTTTAAATAATTATAAACTTTAATATCAACATGTTTTGTCTGACTAAAATAATTCCCACGTATGCTAGTTACCTTTAATTTTTTTAGCATTCAAGCAATAGTTGTGCCTTCAAGTCATCTCTTGCATTTATCTCAAATTGTTTTTGCAAAAAATTTTTCAGTCTTTATCTATTTGAATGTTTTTCAAGCAAATACAAAATAAATCCAAAACACAAACTATTCAGCATTAAATGAACTGCTACAGGAAATGAAAAATTATTGTGGTTACGACGCTCTTTTCATTATTACTATTTTTTTTATAGATTTAATTACACATTTTTAAAAGTATTACAAATATGTGTGCATACTGCTATAACTACTTGCGTTTATATGAATTTGTATACATTTTTTATTTAATTAAATTGCTTCTACCAACAACATGCTGTATAAATATTAGAGACAATAATTTAGAAATAATACAGCTGTAGGTATGAATACAAAATAATTTACATACGGCGAAACAGATATTCATTACTACAGACATTTTGGCAGCAGAAAATTAACGACTTGTAAAGTGCCAAGAAAAAAATTATTATATTTGAGTCGATTTTTTGCATATGTACGTAGTTCTAATTTTTTAAACTTGTTTGCAAAATAAACTACCAAAGCACTGCTTGGCTCTGAAAAATATTTACAGATGTTTATCAATAAATATTTTTTATACGTGTATGTTAATAAATTTCTATTACTTCAGGTCGTTTTGTTTTTTATAAATAGTTGCATACAGAAGAATACCTTATACAAAGTGCTCCTTAAGCTAAGCTGATAAATTTTTATTTGTTCATAACAAATAAAGTTTCAAACAAAAGGACTCTTAAATGACTAAAATCGATGCACAACTTTGGAAGTTATTCATAAAAAATCAAAAATTGCAGTTTTTAACAGTCACCAGACGAAGCCTCAAAAACTAAAAAAAAATTATTATTAATTGAAAGTATGTAGTATGGAAGAAACATTTTGTTTAATTATCAAAATAAAGCAATTTTAATTGACGGAAGTTAAAAACAATTTACATATCGATACCCAAAAGGCAAAATTCCATAACTAACATTATTTGTTATGAACAAATGAAAATTTATCAGCATAACTTTATTTTTAGATTTTTTATGCTGTTTTAAAGAACAAAAAATTTCGTACTGTTTAGAAAATCTTGTATTTTCTAAACAGCTAAACTTATTAAAAATATTTTTACAGCTGTTAAAAGATAATTTTTTTTTTGCCGAATTTCGGTTTTTGTGTTAATTCCAAGATTTTAAATAGTTTTTGATATGTTGTCCTACCTCCTCCATTTTTAAAATAACAGAATATCTCAAAAACAAGAGCTAACCTTAAAAAAAAAAAACGGTTAGCACCACTGAATTCAGAGCACTCAAATTATTTTTGGTCACTGTGTGCCCCGTCTGTCGGAAAAAAAAAATTTCAAATTCAAGTACAGTGATGTCATACACAGCGTCACAGTCATCGAAAATGTATACAAGTGACACCTTAGTACCACAATGGCAACGCTGGTTGTAAATGACACGTAGTGAGTGATTTGAAAGAGATTTTTTAAACTCTTAATACTTAAAAATATGCGCTATGTATCTCTAAAGACTTCAAATTGTAATACCTGCAGAGGTATTTCAATTATTCTTTGGCGGATATTTATCCAAGACCTTTAACAGCAAGCTATTTTTTACAAAAATAAAATCTGCATATACAGTCGAACTTCCATAACTCGAACTAATTTTGTTGGCAGTAGCGTTAAAAGAACAAATCACATACAATTTTCCTTCCGTAACTCGAACTGCCATAAGTCGAAGTTCTCCATAACTCGAACAAAAAACATACACATGAACTCTATAACTCAAAGAATTTTGCATGTTAAATTGGTTTTTGTTTTTGTTTTAGTTTTGGTTTGTTTGTTTTACTCTCTTTGGTTGCTTGAGTTGGTTTGTATACTTTACATGCTATTTTTGCTCAGTCACTTATTTCATAATATTTTACTTAACTGTAAATTTTTAAATACATATGTATATGAGTACATATGCTTGTTCTTTTATATTCTTAAGTATGTAATTTCCATTAGAGGCTATTTTAAATAAAAATACATGATACAAAAACCTTTTTTGACAAAAAATTCTGTAACTCGAAGTCTCCGTAAGTCGAAGTTTTTTTCGGAATAATGGTGATTCGGGTTATTAAAGGTCGACTGTATACTCTGTTGTTTCCAATAGTAGCATAACACGCCCAATAGTGCTTTGAAAACAATAAACTCTAAATCACAGAAAGCTACTTTTTGGAAAAAAATCAACATTTTTCGCTTTTACAAAAAATTAAAATTATTTTTACCTTAACAACGCATAAATTGTTTGTTCTTTTTTTCTGTTTAATTTATTTAAGTCTTTCCTGAAAATTTTTACCAAAAAGCAATAAATTCAAACTGCCTTCCAAAAACCTAATTCAACATATCCATTTGGTTTCAATTGAATTAAAATTCTCTTCTTTCACTATTATTTTTATAGTGAACGTGTAAATTGATTGTGTTGAATTCAATACAAGTAGGAAAAGAAATGTATACAAATTGAAACATTATTGAAAAAAAGGCAAAAAAAAAAAAAACTATTTAAACCAAACCTTAACCACAAAAGTGCATTAAACTCATTTCACCTTTTTTTTTCTTTTCTTACTCTCCAATAAACAACAGAAATGGCAAAAAAAAAACACACTTTTCATGAAACAAATCAATGAAGAAATAATGTACTTTTATTCATACATCTCAACATACACATTGTACATGTTTGGCTGATATGTATGTAAGTATGTTGATCGTGAAGTGTTAGCTGGTATGTACAAATATTTATGACCCATTAAAAGGAGACTGTTTTCAAGGGCCTTTATATATATTTTTTCCAATGTTCAAGGATGCGGCTTAATTGGTGATTTGCTTTAAATTTTTCCTCAATCTAACGACAAACTTCGTCTTATGTATAGATTTTTAAATAACTGCAGACATATGTATAGAAAAAAAAAACACAATGTAAAATTAACATGATAACAATTTGGTCAAAAATCATGTAAAATTTGTGCAAGGTGGGCCAAAATAAATCGTCCTATTGGAAGTTGCTCTTATCTTTGCAAATGGCGGTCAATGTCAAACCTGTTTTTACATTTGTTAACCAGGCAGCTGTAGAATACAAATGAAGTAACCATGGGGTTTCACGCTCCCCAAGAACGCGGAATAATCGTGTCTAAGACGAAGTGAACGATTCGTAATGAGCCAAAAGGTTCATTTCCACTACAGTGGGTAAGTCAACAAGCAAAACTATGGCTTCTGGGGCAGCAAAAATATAAGAGTGATGCACGATGGGCGATTACACCCTTTCAAAGTGACTGCATGGTGCGTTATTCACGCTGGAGAAGTCATCGGTTCATATTTTTCCTAGGACGCCGCTGGCCAAACCACATCGTGCTTTAGAGCCATGTTAACCGAGTTTTTTCTGCCGCAATTGAACGAATTAGACGTGGACGAGATGTGGTTCCAACAGCACGGAGGAGGTGATATTCTGAAAGCCAAACTACATCGGATAACTTCTTTTGGCCCACCTGTTACAAAAATAATTACATATTTTACAGTCAATTCTCTAACTAAACTGCTTGTTGTTGTATTGCTTCAAACTGCTGCGATGGCTGAGTGGATATGGTGGCGGCTCGAGAAACATTAGGTTGCGGTTCGATCCCTTGAGTGAAAAGCTTTGCTGTACAGAAATAAAATAAATAATATATTTAAATTTTTTCCCGAATAATACATCACTAACTTTGTAGGGCCGATTATTACCTACAAAACTGAACAAAAATAAATTATACATTTAAATTTATTCCCGAATAATCACTACCCTTGTCAGGCCGATTATTACCTACGCTTCTATAGTTCGGTGGAAATCGATTTAATATAAATGCAACATCAAAACTATACAGAAAGTGCAAAGAACCATCAGGTCTTGGTACAGGTTGGACTTTTAAAACGACACCAACAAGCACAATATAAGCAATATTATCCGTCGAGTCCATCAAATTCCGTATAAAATATGGAATTCATATAAAATATCATCAACAAATCTTTACAGCCATTGGGGAGTCTAAACCGGAAAACGTGAAGCCAGATGGCATACCGGAGACTAGACTAGAGGCCAATTGCAAAACATCAAATCCTGGCTTCCATTTCTGGCCTTTTGAACCAGATCCTCATGGGGCTTCATTGTTACACCAATGGATCAAGGACAAGGGGAAAAACAGGACTTGGTATTTTTATAGAAAATACCACGGAAATGTTATTCTGTCTGCCTCACTATTGTACAGTTTTTCAGACGGTAGTTCGCGCAATTGTGAAGTGTATCAGGGAGCTCAATAAAATGAAGCTCAATGAAGGCCAGGACCTGTGAATATATTCGCTGATAGTGAAATGGCCATCAGAGCGATCTCAGCTGATGTTGAACTGTGCATCATATGGGTGCGTACCATTTGCGGGCTTTGTCAGTAAAATTGACTGAAAATTCTCTTTAGAATAAATTTAAGAACCGTTCTACTTATTTTTCATTCAATTTAAACGTTAAAAACTCTATGGAACCCAATCGGTGAACAGAATATTTTTTTCCTTTAGAAGTTGTCAAATAATTAATGGGTAATCATGCTTTGAATTTTTTTTTATTCTTTCTTCGCTGGTGATGTTTTTACTTTATTTAATTATAGTTTTCTATCTGTATTGTCTTCTTTTTCAATTCGCTTATTTAATTTTTGTGCTGCCGAGATTCGAACATCCAATAGCTCGACTTGAAAGCGGCTGCCATACCTGCTCAGCCATCGCAACAATCAGAATAAATTCAATAACAAATTTATGTAGAAAATAAATTATGAATATGTGCATATTAACAGCTTGGTTCACCCAGTAACATATGTGCAACGTAAGTTACTACTGTCATTATTAACTGTGACCGAAAATCCATATTTATCTCTTGCTGGTTTTTTAAGCCACTGTACAAATCAGTTAAAATTAAAATTTCATTCCTTTTTAAACGTTTTGTCATTTAAAAATAGCTGCACTGATTACTTTTGGAATAAACTGCAGTCAGTTACTGCAAAATTGTTCGGTGTGTACATGTAAAAGTACTCCAATAATTTCCTGGTGCTGGTTGGTAGAATGACATGTGTCGCTTGCTTTTCAAAAACTCTGCTCTATTTATGGAACCCTTTCATGCCCCCGCTCCCCCCAGAAAAAGACTCCCATCTATTATTAATAAAAAGGCCCCCCGAATTCTGGCGTAGACTTCTAGCACAACTTTTCTTTTAGGTTTTTATTTTATTTATTTATTTTTTTTTAAATATATTTAGGGCCTGGCCTGACTGACTAAACATGTCTTGCATATAAATTTACTATTTGTTTGAACTCTATTCATTCCTGCACACATATTGCCATGGTCTAAGATTATGGCTATTAAAATATATTATGTTTATTTTTTTTTTTGAAAGAGGAAAACTACTTTTTAGAAAAAAAAAAGACAAAATAAAATAAAAAAAAAGTATGTGGTAGAAAAGCAAGAAAATAAACGATCATATTTTAAGACCTTGTACGTGAGCTGCCTGCCTACACAAATGGTAATATGTGAAGTTTTGTTTTCATATGTTTCTCCTAAACTTGATTTGCATTTTAAATAATTAATAGCAGAATTATTTGGAATTATTATACAATAAAAACAAATTGAGAGAAAATAAAATCAAACAAAAATTTCGACTAAAAAAAAAGAGTTATTATTTTTATTTAGCGGGGAAAACACTTTAAACAAATAAATAAAGAAGAAACAACCCAATTTGTTTTCAATTCGAAATAAAACAGAAACGGAATTTAAATTTACAAAATTATGTACTCTTCGTAAAATTTACCTACTGCTTCCAACGAAGCATAAATTTAGAATAAATTAAACAATTTTCGAAAGTTATCTTCTGTGTGAAAAAAATATTTAATTGTATTTCTTGGAGGTAATTTGAAGCGTGAATTTCAAACATTCAAAATTGGTGCTTCACACTCAGAATAAGAGAAAAAAAAAATTATTTTTTACTTTCACTATTTCTGTTTTTTTTTTGTTTCTGCTCTTTGATTTTATACTTTTTCCACTTTTTTAAAATCACAACTAAATTGAGCAGCCAAAATAAGATTTAAAAATAAATTGCTACTGACCTTGATCTTCATTTTAGTTTTAAGAAATGTGTGTTTTATTTTTCTCATTAACTTATTAATAGGATCTAACAATATATTTTTACGGTGGCAATCAAAAGAAAATTAAATTTCTAAATCGAACATTTTATTCTAAAAGTGATTAGAGAAATTGTACTTTGATTGGATTGAATACGCTGTAGAGTGCAACAAGGCGTGCACCTAATTTATTTTTTTTCCTAAAGTTTAGATAATTTCTGCCCAAAAAAAAGGTTTTTCTTAGAAAACAAAAAAACAATGTACACTATAGAAAATGCAAAGCTGATTGTATAAGTGAAAGGCGTGCCTCAGCTACCCACAAGTTGAGAGAAAAACGGCCAAGCCCTCGAAACGTTTATATAAAGCTCCCCATGCAAATACCAGTACATATTTTTATTAAATTATTAGGAACCACAATAACTTCCAGATAGAGCCTTTAAGGGGGTCTCTTATATAAAAATATTATTAAAGTTTTGCAGCCCTGCTCCTCTTTATTTATAAATCAATTAGTATAGGGTGTTCGCCGGTAAGGTATACCCTGTTTTTTATAGTTTTTGATTAAATGTATGAAATGCATCCCATATTGATAAATGGCTTATTTAATGTTGGCAATTACTTATGGAATACAATATCAGATAAATCTTCGCCTCTTCGCTCCAAAGGGCTCAGTTTCCATTGCATTTTCACACGTTTCATGCGTTATTTCATTAATTTCATCACCAATATTTTGTTTAACTTGCTCCAGAGTTTTTGGTTTGCTTGCAAAAACCTTGATTTTCAGATATCGCCACAAAAAGCATTCCGTAGTAGTCAAACCAGGCGACCAATCAACATCACCATTTCTTGAAATTAGCTGTTGTGGCAAGAGGTCTTCTACTAATTCCATTGTAATCCTGGCTGTATGCATTATGGCACCGCCTTGTTGCTGCCACATTTTAATAAATCGCAAAGTTGTGGCTTTGAAAGTTTTCAATCATATCACAATTATGCTTCCCATTGATAATAATGAAAGAAGTAAAGTCCAATGATAGCTCCTGACCAAACTGCACAGCAGACTGTCACTTCCAATGAATGATAACACTACCCAACAGCCAAAAAAAAAAACAATGGATGACCACAACATTTTTAGGGCTCCGTACTCATCAGAGTGAAACGGAACCCTATTACCGAGACTCCGTCCGTCCGCCCGTCCGTCCGTCACAGTGACCATTCTCCGAAACGGTAAGGGCTAAAGAGCTGAAATTTTCACAGGATATTGCTGTACCTTGCCGCTGCAACAACAAGCACTAAAAACAACAACAAAGCAAAAACTACCAGGTGTCCCCATACAATGAAAAGTTACAATTAGCTATAACTCTCGAACCGTCAAAGATACAAAGCTGAAATTCGCATAGTGTATGTATTTATAGATGTTCTACAACAACAAATGCTAAAGAGAACAACATGTCGAAAACTACTAGGTGTCCCTATACAACGTAAAGTAAAAATTAGCTGTAACTCCCAAACTGTAAAAGACAGGGAACTGAAATTTGCATTATATATGTACTTACATATGCCCTACTACAAAAAATGCTAAAAACAACAACAAGTCAAAAACTACCAGGTGCCCCCCTACAATATAAAGTAACATTTAGCTATGATTCTCAAGCCGTAAGGGATAGAGAGCTGAAATTCGCACAGTGTATGTACTTAGAGATGCCCTTTAACAGCAAATACTAAAAACAACAACAAGTCAAAAACTATCAGGTGTCGCTATACAATGAAAAGTAACAAGTAGCCGTTACTTTACGTATTACATCATAAAATCGGACACGCCGTTTTTATGTTATGACTAGAGGTCTGGATCAACCTTTACGAAAATTTTTATATTTTAGAAAAAATAGTCTCAAAAAAAACTGAAACATAGAATTTGAAATTTTTATGATTTTTGTACTTAGATAGGCATAGCACATAAAAAAAATGTAGTGGTAAATGCGAAACACTTCCTATTTCATATTTACATTTCTTGTCTTCTTTAAAAATATACAACACTGTAAGTAGTTTAAACGAAATTATGAAAACTATTGAACGATTATAGTGAAATAAACATTTGTTATTAAATCAACTAAAGAAAAATAATACAATTTTTGAAATCATAAGAATTATGAGTGAAAATTCTTTCAGTGTAGAGACAGTAGTAGTACCAAATTTTTACACATTTCAACTTCAAATTTGTTTATGTTTGGAAGAAATTTTTTAAAGTAGACACAAACGAAAAAAAAAATTAGCTTCGCTTTATCCCCCGAACCGATGCTGAAAAGAAAATCAACTAGAATTTTGATGCAGACTAGTGTAAACTCTGTGAACAATTGCAGTTTTGTGGCTTATCAGCAAATTTGTTGTTTTTCATTTTATCCAACCATGTAAAACTTTTGTTCACAACATTTTTTTGTTGTTGTTATAATTACATTCCATATGCAAATTATAAAACAATCATTTCCGTTTTGTTTTGTTTTTTTTCTCCTCATTATCGTTGTCGTCGTCAGTGTTGTTTCCAATTGAGCAGTTTGTAAGAATGTCAAATGTACATTAGCTGTTTGGAATTGACGTATCAAGTAAAGAAGCAATTTTATTTACTATAAATTAATTTACAAGTCTTATTTGAAAACTTGCTGAAGATTATTTTAATAAATATTTGATTTGTTTCTTTTTTTTTGTGCTATTGAGATTTCTTTCATACTAAACGATGTGTTGAAATATTAAGATAAGAAATAACAATGTATGTAAATCGATGCAAATGTATATACATAAGTATTTTTTTATATATAAGAACAGTAATAACAAATCACTCAAACGTTCTTGTTTGCCAAGAAGATTGAAATTAAAATCATTCTTCATATTAAGGCAGTGCATGAAAACATTGAGACCGTTTTGTTTCTTATTTCATTAAATGTAAAAATATACACTTCTTTGGTTTGCTTCCTTATTACGAACCATTAATTTACGCAGCAAAGTCTTGGCAAAATACTAAATATAAAAATCTATAAAACAAAGTCTTGGCAAAATACTAAATATAAAAATCTACAAAACAGTGAGAAAAATTATGGATGCATAAAACGAAAAAAATTTTTTTTTTAAAAATCGCAAATAAATTTATTTAAAAATACTTTCTTTTGTGTTGCCTCCCCTTGATACTTTAAAAAAAAACTTCATTCCTTTTTTTCTATAGATCTACAGTATTTTTCGGTTAATTGACCCTACGGTTAATTGGTTTCCACGCTTAATTGAACCACATGATTGGGCAAAAAAAATATTGCATACGAACACCATGTGAATTTCCTCGGATAATTGAACCCGGTTAATTGATTTTCCCGCTTAATTCGTTCAAAATTCATGTCATCAAAAATAAATTTCCTCTTACTTTTACCCGGTTAATTGCATTGAAAAATAATCTGGCATTTTTGCACATACATATTTGACATCATTTGTGAAAAACACTGGGTGGCATCTCTACTATACACATATATGTACATTTTTTGCTGTTACTTGCATTTTGTTTTCTTTTAAGGTAAAAAGAAATTATAAAGTGCACATATGCGATTTCTTTTAATTCATTAGTACATAGTTTCAATTATGCGTGATTTCTGTAATTGAACAAACTGTTCAATTAAATAGGGTTCTTGTAATTGAACGAATTGTTCAATTAAACGGGTATCGGCTAATTGGTTCCCCGGTTAATTGAACAAAAAATTGTGCAAATTTTGATGTGCAATTAACCGAAAAATACTGTATAAATTTTGAGCCATTTTCAGTTTATCTTCAGGATCTGCACGTTAAAAATTATTTATTACAAGATTTAAAAAAAAAAATATTCTTGATGCTAATTTTTCGACCTTTGTTCTGTAATATTTTAATAGTTCGAGCTTAAAGGTCACCTGTTTTTTTTTTTTTTTTGTAAATGTTTATTAAATTCAATATTTCGATACGGATGTGGATGTACGTTCATGCGAGAGCTGATTGTTGTTTTATTTCAAAATAAAGTTTCTTGCAATTTGAATTCATATTTTATATGTAAGATTATTTTTCTTTTCATAAAATGTACATATGCACATGCATATGTATGTATGTATGAATGTATTTTTTCATTGGATACGCTCTGTTTATAATAAACAATGAAAGCAAATGTTACGCTGTCTTTGTAGTTGTTTAGAGTTAATGGAATTTTTTGTTGTTGCCCCTGCTTTTGCTGCAACTTTTGTATTCTTTTTTTTTTTTTTGTAGTTTTTATTATAGATTTCAATTTGTTTTCTTCATTATTGTTAATATTCTTTTAGTTTTTGCGCTATTTTAAAAAACAAAATGGTTTGATCTTTTGTTGCAAGTATGTAATAAGAGTGACTGACCATAACTAAACTAACAGTGGAACTGTGTGTTAAGAAATTTACGGACACACACACACACACACACACACACATACGCTCAAGCACTGCTGATTGCGATTGCATTACAGCACATTAGTTCGTTGCAACAACTGCAACTAGTAACCAATTGATAGTAAAGTGAACAACATCACTTTAAGTTGTATGACTTTTTTTCCATCTCCCCATTTTACAGTAAATAATGTGGACAAAAAAAAATTACTAAGACTTCATACGTTCATATAACGTTTGATATTCTTAAAAGGCATTTGGCTTTTAACTCAAGGATCAGAGGCATGCCATTAATTCAAGCAAAAAAGGTACGTTTTCAAAAACTGTTTAGAATTGTCACCTGCAACTCTAAAATAAATCGGGAGTACTAAAATAATGTAGTGAATTGTTCTGATACCTCCAACCATAACAGCTGCAATAGAAAACCGAAAATGTGCCTTTCAAAATGTGTTAAGAATATGGAATTTCAACACTAGTTTAATAACAGAACTCTAACAACTATTGGCACATGTAAGCCGCATATGGCTGGCAGATGTAAATAGATGTAAAGCATGTGGGAGTATTGTGAGATATTGGAGAACTATTTATTCCAATGTCCGGCCTTCTCAGAAATACGGTCGCGCCATCTAGAGAGCGACATATTATCACACATAAACCACCTCTGGGGTATATGCTAGAAGAAACTCAGTAGCTTTGTCTATGATACCGAATTCTTATATATGTTTATAAGTTAAAACTAATATGGTTACATCCTTAAGTATATGTCGCAAGACAAGGGCTATCAACCTAACCTAACCTAACAGTTACTCATTAAGTATCAACTAATTTTGAGTCCTATTGAACTAAGTAATGACCACTCATACCAACTCGGATTATAACGGGTTATCCATTTTGTGGTCTTAAAAGTATAAGACTGGAATTCGACATCTGCCAAACTAAGTTGCTAAACCAATATTTTTCTTCTCAGTTGAAAGTCTGACATTGACGAAAATGGATCGCTTAACTATCACTTAACTCAAAAAAAATTATAAAAAAATACTACAAAAATGGTGATTCTGCCACAGCCACATATCGTGTTGTAAGAGGAGATTATGGTTTACATAATCGTCCTACTACTCCAGCAATGGTCAAAATTGTAAAGAAATTTGAAGAGACTGGAGCGGTTACAAATACTGTAAGGCCTGTGCATCATCGTTTCGCTCGATCCGCTGAAAATATCGCTGCTGTAAGTGAAAGTATTGCCGAAGACCCGAATGTGTCGATTCCTCGTCGCTCTCAGGAATTAGGACTGTCTTACGGCACATTATGGCATATTTTGCATTTAGATCTACACCTACATCCCTATAAAGTCCAGCTCACACAACAACTGAAGCCAGCTGACCATTCACAACGTCGTGGTTGCGCGGAATGGGTGCTTGAAATTTTCTTCAGCGATCAAGCACATTTCTCACTCGGTGGGTATGTTAATAAACAAAATTATCATATTTGGGCTTCTGATAATCCTCAAGTAATTGAAGAGAGGCCAATACATCCCGAAAAAGTCACTGTTGGGTGCGCTCTTTGATCCGAAGGTGTGATTGGACTTTACTTCTTCGAAAACGACGATGAATCAATTGAACCGTCAATTCGAAGCGTTAAAGTCATATGATAACCGACCTTTTTTTGGCTGACATTGAAGAATACGACTTGGAAAATGTGTGGTGGTTTCAACAAGACGGTGCTACATGCCACCCAACTTTAGCGAATATGGCTTTATTGCAAGAGACATTTCCTGGTCGCGTAATTTTTCGTTGTGGCGATATCAACTGACCACCAAGATCATGCGATTTGACGCCATTAGACTTATTTTTTGTGGGGCTACGCGAAGGACCATGTTTATGCAGATAAACCTTTAACTTTGGAGCACTTAAAAACCAACATTCGTCAAGTTATGGCTAAGATACCGCCCAATATGTGTCAAAAAGTGGTCGAAAATTAGCTCAAAAGAATCAATGCTTGCAACACTTCTCTGGGTGGTCATTTCAATGATATAGTGTTTCGCACTTGATGTCAACGTTCAAACTTTATAATAAAAAAATAATTCATATGTGTTTTATTTACGTTTACTTTTGAGAGCGCAAAATGGATAACCCGTTATTTATGAATACATATGTTAATGAAACCGATACTTGTGAGTTCCGATTTAAAATTTTTTTAGTGTATAGGCACCAAAAATTCTTACAACCACAAAGTCCAACAGATATGATTTCAATGTATTATTTCTACTCTGAAAATCACTTTGCTTGAAATCACGTGATTTCTGAAAGGAAATTACAGCAAAAATCTGACTTTTTACAGCTAAAGCTAAGTCGATTGAAATGTTATAACATCCTTTACTGATAATATGGAATTTCGTCTTATTAAAATAATGCTTATTTTGAGTTTCGAAATTACGTGATTTGAAAGCATGTGATTTTGAGCACAGTCCTACATAATTGTGATTAGAGTTGTAGAATAGCGAAGAGGCTTACAGTGACAATCCGAGTCTCTAAATATTTATTACCTTGGACTATTTCTTATAACGAAGCATACTTACACTCTTGTTCTTAAGAGAGCTTTCATTTATAATAATCCTTGTTTAAGTCTCTCTAAGTTATTTAGTTTGCAAGAAAAGAGGCACCCATTTCTTTCCACCGCTCTGATTTGCCTAATAGTTTTTAAGCCACATTTGTCGGCGTTTTAGATTGAGTTTAAAGCTAAAAAAAAGAAGAAAAAAATAAGTAGTGTGATGGTGTCGCTGTTGATTATTTTTACAAAACTTGCTAATGGCTACTGATAGTCGTCTTCGTTGTTTACGTCGCCATTGCCATCAGCATTCTCGGCGTTCACATCCTCGTAGTTTCGGTCATCACCACCATCATCATCATCATCATCATCATCATCAATGGGAGAGTGAATGTTTTACTTATTTACGATCAAATACTTTAATTTGTCTCCTTTTTGCGCTTTGTTTTTATTATTTTTATTAAACAGTTTGCATTTAACAACTTCAAATGCTAAGGCTGTTCACAAAGTGCAGCTGTTTTCTGTTAATGATCAAATGTGAGCAATATTAAGAGAAACAGCAAAAAAAAAATCTTAAAAGCCTTCAACACATCATACATGCTGAATGAACCAACCAAAGTAGTAGTTTGTGAAAGAAAAGGTTCTTAGTGGCTGCTTTTAATCTTTCACTTTGAAAGTAAACTGCTCTCTGCCACAATGTCTGTCCCTGCTGCCTGCCTTTCTTGTGCCTGAACTTGCCAGCCAGACAGTCTTGTAGCCTGTGGTTTAAGCCGCCTCAACATATGTTGGGAGTTATTATCTTTTCTATTAAGAAAATATATTAATACCAAACAAAATACAAAAAAAAGCGAATAAAAAATATGTGCCGCAAATATTTGTACTCACCAGAGAAAAAAAAATGGGCAAATATTAAGATTAGAATTTTAATAGAAATTTTAAAACACTCTACAAATTTGCCATCTTTGTATATAGATAAAATCGTAAGAAATCAGTAGAGGTAAAAAGGAATATGTAGTTGTTTTATATTAAACCGGATGCAATATATTAATTGTATGAATGCAAATATTTGCTCTGCTGAGGTAAATGTGAAGTGTAAGACACATCTCTGGTGACTACTGGAACTGGGAAATTTTTAGGCAGAAAATTTCTTCAAGCCAACGTGGCTGGTAAAAAGAAATCTTGATTCGTGGAAAAACTATTTTTTATGAAAAATATCATGAGTGTATTTTGGTAAATCTTCATTTTGTAAAAGTCTGAAGATTGAATAGTTTTTGGACATTTAAGCGAACAAGGAAATTAAGCAATGCGAATATGTTAATGTACCTTTTTAAGGCAGGAGGACATTGTTAATTCATTTGCATTTTTTGCTTGGCCATCATTTTGGATTGTGTAATAACTTGATTTTTTTTAGATGTGATTATGATTTCGCTTGTAATATTCACAATTTTCATACTCGGCCTTAAGCATATTCTCAGTGTTAATATAAATTTTGATTTGACGATGTCCGTCTGTAGGCTGATTCTGAGAACACCACTTCACCCAGAAATTTGTTTTTGGCCAAATTGCTTATATATTGTGTAATGATATTTAGTAAATCGGTTCGAAATATATCAAAAACTTATTTTTGAAAACCTTTTGCAACTTCACTCAAAAAAAAACTCAGAGTCTGTATTGTATTGTTATCACACCATATTGAGAAACATCATGAGCAGCAGAAGAGCCAAAAGTAAAATTGCAGCTTGGAGAAGTTTTGGTAAACAAAAATTTAAATTGGCACAGAAATCAAAGTTCTATGACATCGGTGCTGATATACATAAATATAAAGCCAACCCATTATTGAAGAGCCAAGTCGTATAAGCAAATAGAGAGCTTTCGGAGTAAAGCTGGTGATAAAATCAAGCCCTTGAAATTCATGAAATAAAAATTTTTAATATTCATACGCACATATGTACATATATAGCCCAAAACTGACAAAAACACAGATAAAGTTAATTAATTTCTATTATTCGAACTTTTTTCTTATATAATTATTTCTGAGTTCAAAGACGGGTGCTGACGAGAAAGTGTTGCGGCTTCAAAACAACTAGTTGTCCACCCTGCTAAATGTCTTTGAAGTCTTCTTTGTCTAATTTAATTAATATCAATCTCAAGGATAATATAGAAAGAACTTGAACCTGATAAACTTAATATAGAAATAAAAACACAGATATGTACATATAAACATGACTTTTGAGTAGACTATACGGTGCTACATCTAGCAATTCTGTTGTATTGGAGTCCATAAGAAACAAAAATACCTTTAGTTTTTTATTTGACTATTGGAACTTTTTCCTCTATAATGATGTTGTATTACTTTTGTCGGGCTTAAATTCATTCCATACTATTGTTGTGATAGATATTATTTCAAGGTATACAAAGAAAACCTCAAATGACTCTTAGCTGGGGGATAACTATCTGTTTCGAAGCCGCCACACTTCTTGGCAGCACCCGTGGAGATATAGTTATTTGGACAATTTTACGACTGTGAAGTTCTCTTTTATGGGGGAAGTTAAAGTGGTGAGATCTTTTGCTGTTCTCTACATTTGAGGGTAAACGTATGTTCAATAATTTGACAATTCCATTTTATTTATATTTTTTATATTTATTTTAATGATCACACATGGTTTGTAAATACCATCACATTCCATAATTTACGTCTGTTGGGAAAAAAAAAATTATTTTCCTAAAAAATAACTAAAATCAATATGAGCACATGTTCATTTGCTTAAAGCTTAAACCCCTACAACAATTTTTTATTCTCTTTTCAACTGTTTTATACAATTTTTGTATATACAATATTTTTCCTTCAATTACTTGAAAAAGTTGTTTGGACACATGTTGCACTCGCGTTTGCATTTGATACATAATACTTGTACTTGTTCCACAAACACTTGTCTATGACTGACATTTTGAAAGATTGTCTTGCGTTTTCGCAACCATTTACACTGAGAATAATTTTTGTATGTTTTGAGTATAAAAATGGGGACCACATAATTGGGTGTCAGAAATGTTCAGAGTGTTGGTTAGATATTATTGTAAAACAGCTTGTTTTGTTAAAATATTGTATATTTTGTTCATACGCGAAATTTGACGTTAAGTCAATGTTTCTTTTAATGGACATTTACATAAATTGATGATTTTCTTTTTCACTCCAGTTAAAGGAGGAGTCAACTGTACGACACACCCCCAATGTAATAAAGCAAAAGAAAAATTGAAAACCAAGTGTTCTGAAATTGAGTTTATTTGATACATATGTTGTGCGGAACTTAGTATGTTTGAACAATAGTATGTTTGAATGGGACAATAGTATGGTAGAAAATGACAATAGTGTTTTTGGATGCGCCAACATTGCGGTTGAAAGTGAAAATAGTCTGGTCGGACTATTTTAATTAATAACATTATGTTTGAATATAGCAATAACATGATTAGTTGCCACAATAAGCTAATCACTTTAAGTGTAGACTGGGAACAATGCGCAAGCTTTATTTAACAATTAGTATTGTTGGCTTGCAAACTTAAATATCAACAATAGTATATTTCTCTTCAAATATGGCTACCTGAACCATATTTTTTCTGTATCTGTATGTATTGATTAGCGAACATTCATTTCGCAATGAAAATTATAGTGGGTTAGAAACGACAAAAATTAACTAAATTAAAACTCCTAAAATGTTCGTTTTCATATAAAAAAATCATTATTATACCTGCCGTGAATGCGTGAACGAGTATTTGTTATACCCAGTGCTGGGCAAAATACATACTTTGATGTATTTAAAATACAAAATACATGAAAGTTGTGTATTTAAAATACAAATACTTTTCTCCACGTATTTAAAATACAAAATACTGCATTCTAAAAGCAAGTATTTGAAATACAAAATACAGTATAACAAAAATATGTATTTAAAATACAAAATACTTTTAATCAAAAAAGTTGTTGTTTCCATTCATAAACACCACCTTTTCAAATGTGGTATCAGACAAAAAAGCTCTCGATGGCGAATGAATAAAATCAGCTAATCAAAATCTCAATGATTTTTTATTAAAAAACGGCATTTTATTGAAAGAGAAACAATGGAATTAAGAAATAAAAACGTTTGACCAAAGGCTATATATTTATATATAAAGTATATCCAAGTCAACATCTAATTGATATTTCTTTTCTTCTTGTTTTAGATCAAAATGTAAAAAGCTGTTTTTTCCTTATATTTTATTTGTTCACTGTTTAACTTTCTGAAAGCTTGGCGACTTTCTCAATGTGTATGCATTCAGTTGCATTTACTTTACACAGGTACTTGGCGTTTGGTAATTAAAATGTAGTATTGCCATTTTTTTTGGAAATAAAACAGTAAAAAAGTTTTGCGCTTTTAGTTGATTTATGAATGGAATAATTTTTAGTGCATATTTTCTAACTTAAATTAAAAATGTATTTTCAAAAATGTATTTTGAGAGCACAAGCATTTGAAATACAAAATACAAATACATTCGTGAGACGTATTTAAAATACAAATACAAAATATTAAGGAATGGTAAGTCGATTTCGATTGTATTCGATAATCGATTTTCAGTCCTAAAAAACGATTATTTTCTGATCGATTATGCATTGCCAACTTTACGCCCAAATCGATTTTTGGCGTCGATTAATCGAAACGGTAAGCCACAAAGCGTGATACAACTAATAAGGAAGACTTTTCACTACAATAACAACAACTTCAATAAAAATAACATGCATTTTGTTTTTGTACAACTTCTGTAAGCCGTCAAAAAGCCGCCACTTCTGCATTTATAGAGGAGAGATAACAGAGCTTACATTGATTTGGTGCTTCGTTTTGGCTGCCTTTCATCTCTGCATTCTCTGGACAACGTGAAAATTTGATCAAATAAAACGTGAAATTTATAATACAAAATAAGTGAATATTTGAAAAAAATACCACCCAGCCACGTTTGGCACCATGTAAAAATTCAAGTCGTAGTGCGATTATTTTATGCAAAATATATTAATCGACTTCAAAAAATTATCGATTTTGAGCTACGATTAATCGATTAAATAATCGGAATGAAAAATGGTTGGTCGAAAAATCGAAAATCGACTTTTACTTTCTGATGCCATTCCCTACAAAATATGTATTTGTATTTTAAATACGTATTTCAAATACATGTATTTCAAATACTGCCCAGCCCTGGTTATACCGACCTCTGACTGTATTAAAAAAAAAAGTTAATAATTCATTCGCACATAGTTATAAGGCCACCACTGTAAAGATTTTTTATATTGCTTTTTCTTTTTATAACTTTTTTGTTTAGGTTTCCTGTGTCAGCTGTTGAGTAACTCTCTGCTGGTATCTTATGCGAGACAAGTGTTTGTTTGTCTATGTCTAAATATGCGGTATTATTTTTTCTTCTCGCTTTTGCTATTGCTGTTACTTTAAGTGTTCTTTTTATTTATTGTATCTTTTTATTTCGCTTTTTCACTAAAAATAAAAAATCTACTTATTCTACACATAACTTTCATAATAAAAACAAGCGCAAATAAACCATTTGAAACAGAAATTAACATACAAGCTGTAGAACAAGTTTATTTTATTTATATTTTTTCCACAATGTGTGCACATTTTTTTCTTGTTTTTGGTTTCTAATGAATTTATTTAAATTAACTCAAATATTTATTGCACAATATACACGTACTCCACCGAAAATATAAAAAATACAAAAATCACCTTCAAAAAAATGTGCTTAGCCACACAATCAAATTGAAAGAAGAAAAAAAAAACTGCAAAAAAATAACTGCTTGAAAATAAATAAAAATACTTACATACATACATATGTATATAAAATAAAAAAGTAAAAACTGAAAACAAGTCTTAATTACCTTGTTTTATTATGACTACATTCTTGGTGGGGATTTTTACGATTTATTTATCTCTTCGTTTTATTCCTTTTCTGTTTCAATATTAATGAGCATGACGCATGTGTGTAGGAAAATTCAACAAAAACACACTTCAAATAAAAAAATAAAAAAAAAATTAACAGTTTTTGATGTAGAAACAGCAAATAATAATAAATAACACAACCAACAAACGTATGTAGTTGTTTGTTGAGAAAAAGTTATGTCTCCAACAAAACATACTTAATTTTTTAATTTATGTAAGTTTTTCTTTTCCCTGAACATTTTTGTTAGAAGTTAAATCTTTAAAGGTTGAGATGGTGAAGGAGAGACAGACCAGTAATGGGAACGTAATAAAAGTTGTCAATTAGAAAATAAGTAGATTCTGAAAGGAAGACATATATTGTAATTTAATATCCGCTGCATGGCATAAATTACTATTATTGTTTTATTACCTTTGAAAAATGAAAATCTACAGGAAATAAAAAAGCAGTCATGAGTATTTTGTTTTCGTTCACTTTCATTTATGTACATGTGCAGCTGATTGTTTGTAGATATCTATGGCTAGCGCAATAAATCTATTGCTTTTTAGATAAAATTTTAAATTTAACTCTAAGATAAAATATTTATGCATTTTTGTAAAGATTTTTTAACTAAATTAACATTTTTCTCTTTCAGGTAAGTTTCACTCCAATAAAACTCAACTCATTCATAAAATCAGTTTTTAATTGGTAAGTTAAATATTTGAACAACCTTCGTTTGGTTTGCATTCAGGCATGCCTATCAAATTAATAGCAGACCACAAAATTATTTGAATATTTGAATACACAAATAAACTAATCAATCAATTGTTTATCAGATACGAAAAATTAGCGTAACAATGTTTTGTTAATTTTATGAAAACACTTAATGGCCATGAGAGACCTTGAACTTTTATTAAAATATTTGAAACTATTTTTTATTTAGCGTTGAAAACTATTTCGTAAATAAAAATATTATGATAATATTAAAAAAAAAAAAAAAAAATATGAAAAAATAAACACAACCTGTGAAAAAAAATGTTTTTGTGGTTAATAATTGGGAACAGTGATGCCAACCGTTCAGTAGTTAATTTATTGCATTGTAACTTAGACCTCCAAGAAGCTTGGGCGATAGTTTGATTGTTTTATGGTTTCATACTTGGCGGACCTAAACTACTTCCTATAATTAATATTCACTAAAGGACACATAATACAGAACCAGTACTATTTAAGCTGGGCTACAACTAGTGGTTTTAAAAAGCCGCCATGTTTTTAACGGCACCAAATTGAGTCATAAACTTTTACTTTTTAGAACCAAAATACCTGATTTTAAATGAAACAAAACGTTTACGGAAAACTACAACATTTTTTTTATTTTTTTATTTTAGGTCTAAAAATATATCTTAATGTTTTCTGCGTTTTTCAGCCGTCTATATGCCGCCGTTTCATTTCGTTGTTGCTAAACAACTCATCAGTAGACTCGAAAAATCTAAAAAGATTTTCCTACTTATTCCAAAATTCTCATGAACCAAATGAGAATCAGAAATGTTCAAACAAACTTTATACAGAAAACATTTTACGTCTTGTAACACCTTTACTTTTCTTAGCACTTTCTTACAACGGGTGACCATTGGCTATCAACAACTTGTATTAAGGTCTATTTTTAGACCTAAAATAATAAATTTTAATTGGCTCTTATAGCGAATAAATAATTAAGTTCATTTTTGAACAATCGTTTTTGTTATGATAGAAGAATCTATTGCAGTTGTGTGTAAAACCAGATGTTAGCCAAAAGCTTGCCATGGTTTCGATGTCATAACTCTATCCAATGGTTCTTATTTTACATGACGAAACCGTGGGAATCAATCCAAGAAAAAAATGTGGAGCCTAAAACTTAGCAAGCCCAAATTAAGCAGAATAATGGCGCAACTACCGGCACATCTTAGAGCCGTGGGAGTTGAAGGTACGAGAGTTGCCTTTTATATTTCGGAATTAGGCAACAAAAACAAATATTAATCATCGAAAATCACTTTGTTACTTATCGAAAGAATCCCCATAAAAAATCTATCAGTGTAATCAATCTCCAAAACATTCATTCTGAATGCAGCAACCGCTCCTTCAGGAGTCGAAAAACGTTGAACTCTTAGTTTATTTCTTATGCACGGGAATAAAAACAAGTCGTTTTTATCGATTTGACTCATCAAATCGATATTTTGGGTTTTTTGAATCGGTGTGTGAGAGATCGGATGGTCGTGGTAAAGAGTGATCCGTCTTGGGTGGTTGGTTTTCCTGATTTCTTGGATGACAACTTGCAAGCCAATCCAGAGTGTACCACTCAGCGTTGACTGTTCTGTGCTCTTCTAGTGATAGGGTTGCAACATGTCGTTTTTCAAAAAAAAAAAAAAAAAAAAAAAAAAAAACAGGCGACCATTTGCTTGGAAGTGCTGCTTAATTTTGCTTAATTTCTGCTTAAGTGCAGTTCAGACTATCATAGAAAAGTCAATGCTTTCATTACATTTTCTCATCTTGCAACACTTTTACTTTTCTTAAGAACTACCATACAACGAGTTACCAGCGGTTATTACCATGTTTTCTGAGTTAAAGGTTTGTTTGAATATTCCCAATTCTCATTTTGTTCATGGGAATTTAGGAATAAGTAGTTGAGTTTCAAACATTCTTTAAAGAATTTTCGCGTCTACGGATGAGTTGATTAGCATCAACGAAATGTCGGCGGCATACAGACGGCTGCAAAAGACAGAAAACATTAAGGTATATTTTTGAACCTAAAATAATACACACCAAAACAAAGTGAGCGACAGTTCCACTAAAACATCAAAAAAGTCTGAACTGCTTTTTAATAGTTACGACAAAGTCGTAGTAAGTACTGGGCAGGCATCATCATCTAAGACCTTAAAGTAAACTTCAGTACTGCTTAGAATGACATAATTTAGCTCAAATGCTTCAAGCACTTCATATTATTTATCCCATAAAGCTATTGAGCAGAGTTTGAAAATACCCATTTTGAGGCCACTGTGCAACTGTCACCATAAACTGTGTTTTACGTTTAAACGAAACATTGAAGCTTTTGTTTGGCTTTTTAATTTTTATTGAATTTTGCTGATTTTTCCTTAAAATTTATAACCATAAAATTTAATTATTATTGTTGAATTTTATTAATTGTGCTGTTTTTGCTGTTGTTTTTTTCATCTCCCAATATAATTTATTATCTGTAAAGAAAAATCTGGTTTGTGTTTGTAATTATAAGTATTGTTTAATAATTTTTATTTTCAATATTTATTTTGCAGTGATCACAAAAAAAGTATTAATTAAAAATTTTTTTTTTGCTTGTATAAAAACACAATGTGCTTGAAACTAAAACTAAAAACTTGGGCTTGGTTTCATTAGTACGGTGTGGTATGATCGATTCCCCGCAACGCCTCCATAATAAAAATTAAATATTGTTAGTTTTTTTGTCAAACGTTCTTTAATTTTGTAATTAAAGGTTGTTTCAATTTAAAATTAATTGGTAAATTGACAAAGACAAAATATTGTTTTTAGAGAATAAACAACGGGGTGTTGAAACTGGAAGGTTAACAAAATTGAAATAATAATTCTAATTTATAGCAAATATCTATGGTCCTTGAGTTCAAAATTTCAATACCAAATGCAATACTTCATCAAAACATGCAAAAAAAAACGCGACTACGAAAAAAAGCGATATGGGGCCCAAAGAAACCCAAATGCGTCGTTGAAATTTCCGGAAAGCAACTGAAGTTTCTTCCAAATAAAAATATTAAGCGACGGGCGCATGTCAAGCAGAGTCTCCAACTTCTACAGAATTCATTAACAGCTGAACCACTTGGCCTGGAGTAGTTCTCATAGCTACAGTGTCCAGTACTGACACAATGATCTTACTGTCAAAGTTTAGAAGTTTCAAGAGCTGTTTCGTTTTTTTTTTTTGATCCGAAAATATTCATGATTTAATTCCATTTTAGGGCCAAGATGAATGTTTTATATTACTTCAAAGAACTGCAAAGAAATCTTTCGAATACTTCTCAGCGATTTGAACCGGTAACCTTGAACGTTAAAATGAATGCATCAACCAGCAGTTTGTTTTGAAAGTTGGCTTTAAATTGGACCATTCTTTTTGTACAAATTTATCATGATTGTTCATGTTAACAGGGCGGTATTTTCTGTGTGTGTGTGTGTGTTTGTGTTTGTGTGTGTGTAAAGGGACCCATTCCAGGGCCGATTTTTATATCCTGCCATCTCATTCAAAGATTTACTGTCAATGATGTTGTATGGACTTGACTGCCTGTTACTAGGGAATGGTATCAGAAAGTAAAAGTCGATTTTTCGTTTTTTTCGACCCGAATTTTTTAATCGATTATTTAATCGATTAATCCAAAATCGATTTTTTTTTTGAAGTCGATTAATATATTTTGCATAAAATAAACGCACTACGACTTAAATTTTTACATAGTGCCAAACGGGGCTGGGTGGCATTTTTTTTAAATATTCACTTATTTGGTATTATAAATTGCACGTTTTATTTGATCAAATTTTCACAACGACACACTTGCTTTATTTTCGCTTCAATAACTCTAGTGGTGGTAGCTTTCTATAGGAATAACGAAAATTTCTTTTGCTTGCAGTATGTAATGAAATAGACGTTTTTGTTGACGAACTTCTACAACAGGTAATTTTATGTTATGCCGTTTCGATTAATCGACGTTAAAAATCTATTTCAGCATAAAGTTGGTAATGCATAATCGATCAAAAAATAATCGAATTTTAGGACTGAAAATCAATTATCGAATACAATCGAAATCGACTTACCATTCCCTACCGGTTACTATCAGGTCATCTTTTCCGTATGTCCTATAGAAAGTATGTAACATGGCCACTCTCCTTACGACACACGCCTGTAAAATGCTACATCCATCCGTCCAACTCTTTCTCCCATCCCGGATATATCTGTGTATATATATATGTAGATGCATGCAGAGTTCATTGTTCATTTCGAAATTTATTGTCGATTTAAAAACTGAGTGGTTTGGTGAGAAATGGCTTGGCCCTAGTTCTTGGTTAATTGTCCAAAGCAAAGTACCCAATAAAGCAATAATTTTATGTATGTAGGTTTCATGTTGACTAATTTCATTGTTAGTGTGTGAAGCCAAATAACGAATGCATTAATTTAGCGGCAGGAAATTTAGCGCCAACTAACGCAGTAGAGATGCACTTTTCGAGATTAAAAGCTGTTCTTTGTAAGTTTGCGCAACGCTTTGTTATATTTTCAATTTTCGATTTACCTTTGCAATGAAACATTTTAAAAGGAAATGACTTTTTGCAATGTAGATTGTGATAAGCCTGGATTGTATTTTCAAGGTTGTTAAGTATTCAGAGAAAGAATTTGTTAAAAACAAAAGTTTAGCTTTTCGGTTTAACTTCTTCATTACACGTGGTCTATTTTTAAAAATGAAAAAAGTAGCTAAAACAATTGTTATAAAACAGTTTAACATCTATTGGCCGCAAAACACTGTCCATTAAAAAACAATTAATCACGTGGCATTTCGATAGCAGGTAAAACCTACTTTACCTAAAAAGAATTTTTGATTTTAATTTGAATTCATAACTTTTAAATATTTTACATTATTACGACAACCACATTTTTCTCAGCTTGCATCTGCATAATACTTTGACAGCAAACAATTTGTTTTCGTATAAGATTCTGATGTGTGGTTACAAGGCATAATCGCTTAAGTCCAGTTATGAAAAAATTTTGGAATTTTTGTGAGATCATGTCAAATTCTGCTTAAAGCTGTTTGCAGTGTATCATGATTTTTATTTATTTATTTTTTTTTTTTTGCTATTGAATTTCAAGAAAATTACCCTATACCAATAGCAAGAGTGTACTGGAGATTTTGCGCCTCCACGAAATATTTAAAAACCGACTTAATTGCTTATGGCTTGTGCCCACACAGATTTATTATGAAATATGAAAAGCTGTCATGTTCGTTAAATATTTACGCTGAAAAATGTAAATAATTAGATTTGCGATGTAAGCAAAATAATAATGATAAAATAAAACAAATTAGTCATTCCAAATACAAAGGAACGTCCGTTGAATTATTAAGAAAAAAAGGGAAAAATAAATGAATATTTATAATGACAAACAAAGAACTTCGAATATTGAGCTTTAACTTGAATTAAGTAGTTGGACATATTAGGTTGTTTTATATCTTCATTTTTTTTAATTTAATGCTAAATTCAAAGTGATTTAAATAAATACTTTTAGCTTGATTTATTTCAATAACTTTTTGTATCTCCACTTTGGGGAAAATGGCTAAACATAATAAAGTGCTGAAGTCAAATCAAATAATTATAGGTTGAGACTAGTAGCAAAAAATAAATAAACTATAAAGAAATTTTATCTAAACTATGCCTTGCATTTGTCAGTGCTGCCCCGCAAATTAGGTGATTTCTGGAGTATAAAACCAGTTCTACATGAACATAATAATATTATGAAATAAATAAATTTTTCAGCAAAAATAGCAAACGAGTGATCAATAACATGATTTTCAGAACACACCCATTTACAATATGTTGCGTTCTTCGTTTCCTCCATTTGATGCTTAACAAAACCAGCTTACATATTTTGTCATCATAATTTTTGGCATCTTTGCAACTTTGCAACCCAATTTGTCGGTCAACATTTGACTCGTAAATATTTGAGATCAGACATGTCTTTTTTTAGACTTGTAACTGTAGCGGTTGAAAGTATGGAGTGTTAGAAAAACAAAGCCAAAAGTGTTGTTTAAAGGTTGTAACAACTCTCAAATAGAATCGAGAAATGGCACTTGCACCACTAAAAGGACCACATTCTCGGCTTTCTTTTGCATATGGTACAATTGAGTTACACTCCAAAAAAGTGTCCAAATTCTTTCCAAGAGCATTTTTTACAAATCTAAAAATTTAAACAATTTTTTAAAAAATTCTCATATACAATTGAGAAATGGAACTCATACCACTCAATTGATCACAGCCTTGGCTTTCTTTTCTATGTGGTCCAGTTGGGTTACACTCAAAAAATGTGCCCACATACATATGTCTAAATTCTTTCCAAGAGCATTTTTACTTAGTTAAAATTTAAAAAATTTTTTTAAAAATTCCCAACTAAAATTGAGAAATGACACTTATACCACTAAATATACCCTACTTTTAGTTTCCTTCTCCATGCGCTCCAGTTTGAATACAGTAAAAAAATGTGCCCATTTGTGTCTATATTCTTTGCAAGAGCATTTTTTACTTAGTCAAAATTTCAAAAATTTGTTAAAAAATTCTCAAACACAATTGAGAAGTGGCACTTATGTATACCACTAAATAGATCATATTCTTGGCTTTCTTATTCATGTGGTCCAGTTGAGTTACACTCAACAATTCTGCCCATATATATGTTCATATTCTTTCAGAGATCATTGATTTTTCACTGTGCCATTGTTTAAATTTTTTCTTAATATTTTCTCATATACAAATATGAACTTAATTATTTATTTGCTTTAAGAGCCAATTGAAATGTATTAATTCAGGTCCAAAAATGAACCTTTTCAAAAAATGTTTTTTACAATACACATTTCAGCTGTCTATATGCCGACGACATTTCGTTGGTGCTAACCAATGAGTTGTCTAGCACCAACGAAATGTCGTCGGTGCTAATCATTGAGTTGTCTAGCACCAACGAAATGTCGTCGGCATATAGACAGCTGAAAAATACAACAAACATTTTTTGAAAAGGTTCATTTTTGGACCTGAATTAATACATTTTCTCATATATTTAATTATTCTTTTATTTTATTATAAGTTTCTTCGCTTACAAAAAATATATATATGTCTGTATATCTTCAGACTCAAATATGTAGTTACGTTATTTCGTTACGTCAAACATACTTAACTCGGCATATCTATCTTCATACATACACATCTCTCCAACCCCAGAAATCAGAATTTAGATCTTATGGATATGTTCTAATATATATAACTGTTTTTCCAAGACTCGAAATTTTTGAAGAGGCTGCTCAAACATCTTATCATAAGATAAGAGTCTAACCTCTTCTGATTTTGCTTATCATTTAATCTAAAATATCGCTTTCGATGCTCACGATGTGATCACTTGAAATAAATCGTTTTAATTTGAATTTTTTTTTTTGCTGCACAGTAACACTGGTATTTTTTTGGAACGAAGTTCCTTAACGCGGCTTGCTGGTAGTGCAAAATAGTAGAAATCGTCACGAATGCGTGTGAGCTGTTTATATGTATTGGTTATCTGTCGACAAACAATTGTGTAGGTGTCTCCGCTGTTGTCAGCAGAGACACCTACCAATAAATATTAATTAGTTGTGAAAACGGTTGCTAGATGTCGCCAAAGTGACGTATGTCACAACAAAAAACAGCAATATTGAAAAATTTACCAACAGTTGCTTTTCTTCGTTTTGTAGCAGATTGACAAAAAATACATACAGATTTCACCTTGTATTACATTCGAAGATGAAGAAGAAACCTAAGGAACTTCGTTCCTAACGGGGGTCCCCCGACCGCATTTCTTTTTTTTTGTTATATTGAATCTCATATCACGACTCGTTGATGTAAATCATTATAATTTTTGTATACGAAAATAATTTTGTAAATAAATTACAATACACATTAAAAAACACTCATTAAAATTATCTGCTGTTAATTACAAAAATTGTAAAAAATGATTGATTTATGTGCAAATATGTCAAAATATTATCAAAAAAAAAAATTTTTTTTTAAATATTTTTCATAATAATGTTCGTAAAACATTATATGTATTCTTATCAAAAACGAAAAGTCAATATTTAAATGGCAGCTTGAAAAATATAAAAACACACACATAACTACAAAATAAACACTCCTACAAAAGAAAAAAAAAGTAGAAGAAGAAATAAAAACACAAATGACAGCAATTACGATAATATTTTCGTTTTTAATTTTTTTTTAATATTTGTTGGCGTTGTTGTCATTTAATCGTAAGTCAACCATATGACTAAGCCTTCAAATGATAAGAAAATTGGTAGTGTGCAACCAGCGTATGCAACAAACATTATGCCAGTGATTTACTACTATTTGTCATTTTTCTGCGTACCCACCGGCACCTCTAAAAACTCTGAAGTAAACACGTACATATGTGCGTATGTATCTGCATATGCCAAATGTTGAAGATTATTTGAATATTTCTGTTTTGATTTTAGTAAATTTTTCAACTTTTGAGGTGAGGTAATAAAAACAAAAACATAACAAAAGAAAACAAACCTCAAATGACGCATTTTTTTTTTTGTTAAACATGAAAAATGTGTTTAGTTCACAAAAAAAAAATCCTGTGATTTACATACATACATGTATGCAGTATATATTTCAACCTTCAATTAATGTTTTGTTAACTGCTAAATATGAACACGTACATATAAAAGAAAAGTTCAGACGAGTTCATTCATTTAACATTCGTCCAAGCAAGTTTTCTTACAGGTAAATAATATCTGCGTACGTTTCTGCTGCTTGTGACATGTTACATTTTGGGGGCACAGAATTTCTGCGTGATGTCAAGAAACTCTAACTTGACGTCTACACTTGACAAAATTTTGTTCAGATATACATATGTACGTCAGGCTCTATATGAAACTATATTCGTCATACAGAAACTCTATTTGGCTTATGTCTTATCAAAATGTTGTCTGTGGTGTGGACGTTAAGAGAGAAAATGTGGCTTAAGCGTGAAAAACAGCTGGATCGGCATTCGCTTTCTTAAGTTCAATATTACCCTGAAAATTAAAAATGTGCATATTATATTTTAATATCTGTGCTATTTGCTTAACTATCGATTTGAATGCTGGACTATTATGTTACACGGGTTGTCGGTCATGAGACCGGCCCACTTGGATCCTAGAAAGGTTCCGCTATGCTACTATGCTGGACTATCATAGCAAGCAAGTTCAGGCTACTTTACATTTTAATATTTTGTATTACCACATCTTATGTGATGGTCGTGTTGTTCTTGTAAATATGTATTTGTGTGGGTAAAAACAAACAAAACAGCAATAAAATTCCAAATTACGATCAAATTAAATAGGAAACATAAAACTAATAAATTATAAGAGAAATACAGAAAATTTAAAAAATGTGTTGTTTGTTATTTTATTAATTCAACTGTTGGTGCCGCCAAAGTGCGTAATGATAAGGCATACGCTATTTAGTTCTTACCCAACTTTCTAGTGAAGTTGACGCCAGCTAAAGGGATTTAGAAAAAAGTCGTGAGCAGGTCGATAAACATTTTTCATTATAACAGCTTACTAATAGGATAAAGACTATTTTTCTCAGTGTAGGGCAATACTACTGAAAGTCTTAAATCTGGAAAAAGAGTAAATGCATTGCAGAATGTGTATGTGTTTTGTAAATTATCTAATGAATCACCCATTTAATGAATCATTGCTATGTCAACCTAGTGACATAATAAAATCTTGTTAATGTAAATTACAAACTTGTAGTTAAATTTTAAGCAGGAAGTTATGTGGTCTATAAAATCTTCAATTGGCTATTAACAATTGGTGAAAACAGGACTGAATCCTTTTTAACGTACACCCCTAGTATTCCCGTTTATTGCAGCGATAGTACCCTGACCAACCCCCACAAATTTTGTGTGAATTTTAAATGTATTTCTCAAAGCACATATTATTAACTTACAACAACTGAAACATATAAAAATATGTCTACTAATAAATGAACACAGAACAGAAATGCACATGTTTATAGTCAGTCAGTCAGCCAACCATTCATTCATCCACTTGAGTCGAAAACAGAAACCCGCAAAAATAACACCAAATTCCTTTATTGGCTTAAAGCAACAGAACGAAGACGACAGAACAAAATACAAAATAAGCAAAAAAAAAAAAAAAAAAACAGAATTGTGGCGGCGGCGTTGTTGGTAGTGGTGGTAACGGCGACAGTCGCAATTGTTGTATACCATAAATGCGACGACTATCCCAAAAACGAAAAGAAAAAAGCAACAAACTTATAAACAAAATGTGCACGTACTTGCAACACCAATAGCAAAACAAAAAAAAAAAAAAAAAAACAGAAATGAAACAACAAAAAACTGCTAGAAACATTCATACTCGCATGAAAAACACTCCTAATAATGCAATTCATTGAACCATGGACACCAGCTTGCTGAACACAAAAACACAGTTCCAACATTAAAACATCATCAAACAACACACAAGCGTGTTTGGTCTTTTTTTTGTCAGGGCAGTTGCATACAGGCGAAAATGTAAAGGAGTGCATTCATTTAGCAGACATTATCTCAGACCAATAATTATAAAAATTACTCTCACCAGTGAATCCCTAAAAAGAAGTTCTTTATGCACAAATGTTATGACGATGTTACAGTGTCATTGCATTGGTTACATTCTTGCATCAAAATCTATGCAATATCACATCACAATGATGCCCCCAATAACAAAATTATCCATCATACTAATCGCTAATGACAATAGCGGTACTCAACGTTTGGTGCGTTTTCGGTTGCGACTATTTGCGTTTGCGATTATATTGCAACTGATATTGAGCACCCTTTTTAACAACTTTGCAAATTTTATTGCACTCCAAACAACAGCTGATAAATTAATACACAATTTTTAATTTTTCACGTTTTATTTTTTTGGTAATTGCTGCTGGCTCCATCTCTACAATTTTTTGTTTGCTTTGTTTTAAAATGTCAGCTGTTCGAGTGTCAGTGTTGCAAACGCAATACTCATGCGAAAAAAGCAACACGTAATTAGAGGTGCGTAAATGCAAAAATATTGCGAGTGCAACCTTGTATATTTTGTTGTTGGGTTGCAAAGAAAAAGCAACGATTTCTTGCATTCGCACTTACGCAAGACGTTTGCACCAAATAATGAACTGCGCTAATAAGAGCATGAAAATAAGTGCACATAATTTAAAAATGTCTGGGAGGGGAGTCGTCATTCTATGGATGTTAGAGTACATCACAGCTATATATGTCTGTTTTTCTATGAGTGTAGCCCCTACCAAGTCGCTAAAGTGCTCAGGAGCCTCCATTGCTATAACAAGTCAACATTCTTATATCCATTCTTTATTTTTCAGCTGTGCTTACAGTGTTATTAGAAATGGCATTAATTGTTTTAAAAAAAGTGCCGTCAGTTTACATTGTTATGAAATAGTGCAAATACCTCAGCATTTTTAGTATTTAGTACACGATCCATATACATTCTTTCAGAAATCTGCTAATTTTCTTTCATATCTTTTGAAGTAATCACACCAAGTATACTGTAAATGCTATCGTTAATTCAGTTTTGAAAGTACACAAAAATCTAAATATGTAAATCATATTAACCACCAGTTTGCAAGTATCCCAATGCCACAAGTAAATACCAGTTTTTATAACAATATTGTCCAAAATCGGCGTGGAAATAATGAATTTAATTTTATTCAATTTACAAGAGAAGATGTACTTGAGTCATTTCTTCAAATTAAATCGAACGCAGTGGGTTACGATAGCTTTCATCCAAAATTTCTAAAATTGACACTACTATACACGCTTGTTTCTTTCGTCCTTCTGCTCAATACAATTGTTACAACGTCAACTTTCCCTACATTGTGGAAGCAGGCAAAAATTATACCGCTCCAAAAACCTGATAAATCTTATAGACCAATTGCGATTCTTCCATTTTTATCAAACGTCATTCAAAAGCTGTTACACTCGCAGATAAATCGTTACATGTTTCAGAATTCATTATTAAGTCAACGGCAATCTGGCTTTAGGTCAAGACATAGTTGCATTACCTCTCTAATCGATGTGTCTGAGGAAATAAGATGCCAAATTGATAACCGCCAAATGATGTCATTCCTGATACTTCTTGATCATTCTAAGGCGTTTGACACTGTCCATCATTCTATTTTATGCTATAAATTAAAATATATGTTTAATTTCTCTGCAACTTCAATAAAACTACTACTTTCATCGTATTTAACTGATCGTAGCCAAAGTGTATATTATTATGACAATATTTCAAGAAGTTGCCATATGCCAAGAGGTGTGCCGCAGGGTTCGATTCTTGGGCCACTACTATACTCTATATATGCACACGACCTTCCAATGCAAATAGAACATTGTAAATTGCAAATGTATGCTGACGATGTCCAATTATTTTTGAGTTGTAAGATTTCTGATGTAGCAGATTGTATAAACCTAATTAATCACGATCTAAACAAAATTCATTCATGGGCATCTGCAAATGGTTTAAGCCTAAACCCGGCAAAATCAGTCGCCTTAATAATTGCAAAACCAAACAATTTTAACACAAGCCTACCACCAATACATATTAAAAACGTAATTATTAATGTCGCGGATACCGCAAAAAATCTTGGGGTTGTTTTTAATAAGGATTTAAGCTGGAAGGATCACATCAAAGCTAATTGTGGCAAAGCTTTTTCTATGCTGAGAAACCTCTGGGTGTCACAAACATATACGCCTACACATATTCGATTGCCGCTAGCTAAAAGTTACCTGTTACCAACGTTAATGTACGGGTGTGAGTTGTTTGCGAGCTGTTATGCTGGAAGTAGGAGAAGGCTAAATATAACGTATAATAATATTGCAAGATATGTATATGGCGTAAGGCGATATGACAGCATCTCACAGTTTGCTAAGCGATTGTTTAATGTTACTTGTGACAACTTATTGAAGTGTCGCGTGCTGATATGTCTACACAAAATCATAAATAATCACCAACCAGCGTATCTTTAGGTCCAAAAATAGTCATCAGTGGACTGCTTCATTTTGTTGGTGGCAATAATGTAATAAGTAGTTTGGCTTCAAACATTCTTTTAAGATTTTTCGAGTCTACTGATGAGTTGATTAGCATCAAAGAAATGTCGGCGGCATAAAGACTTTCAGTCGTCAGACCTAAACGTATGCTATTTAGAGTGTTGGTTTCTCCAGATAGACGCTAGCTTTACTAAACGGCAGTTGTCGAGACCTTTCTGTTTTGTATTTCACCTAGTTGTTAACTCCTCTGGACCATAAGTCTCAACATCACAAAATTTGTTTAGACCTGGTTGGTGGGTTAAAAATACGAAAATCTCTATTTAATACAAGCATATAGCTTTAAAGCAGTGTTCCCAGGTCAATGTATTTCTTCCCACAGAAAAATTTTAAAACCCCCTAAAATTCAATGTTTTTCTACAAAATCCCGCTAAAACATTTTAGTGAACATTCTACTTTAGTTTGCGAACAGTGTTTCCAAGTCAATGTATTTCTTCCCCCCCAGAAAGATTTTAAAACCCCCTAAAATTCAATGTTTTTCTACAAAATCACCCCAAAAAATGTTGGTGAACATTCTGCTTTAGTTTGCGAATCACTATGTGTATTCTTCAGTGCATATGTTATGATTACAGGCGTCTGAATATTTATTATAAATTTTCGATTTATTTGTATTCACATATTTTGAGATCTAAGTACATATTTATAGGCAGCTGGAAATTGTTCTCTGCGTATGTAGAAAAATTTATGTTTCTCCAAAAATATTAAGAGTTTCTAAGTCTTCTCCGCTCTTTACGTTCTTTTGACATTTTCATAAAAAGAGTTTCAATTTTATTAAAGGTTCTTAGATATTTTAGTTTTCCCAATTCTTAGGAAACGGAAAAAATTCAAAAAAAATTACCCACAAGGAAGAAATTCATTGAACTCAAAAAAAAAAAACAGTTAAAATTACCAGTTGCAAAATTCTGGAACAGATGAACATAAAATATTTCATTTAATTTTACTTTAAAAATCGCTAAAGTCTTCAAATTTATCAGTTGAAAAATCTTCTAACGCCTGCCATTTTACCGTTTAACCAAACACAGAAATCCCCTAAAAATACCCAAAAAATAAATTGTTCCCCCCTAAATTTTCGCCGAAAGAATTTTACACCCCCACTTTACACGTAAAAGAAAAAAAACCCTAAATCTAGGAGAAAACCCCCTAAACTGGCAACACTGCTTTAAAGCTTAAATCATCTCTGCTGAGAAAAGTTAGAAAGAAAGCAAAGAGAAGTTAAGAAATGAAAAGATTGAAAAAACGAGAAGTGGGGGAAGGGAACAGAATAGAAGTATAGTAGCAAAGGAAAGAAGAAGAGAAAAGAGAAAAAGAATCAAAAGGGAGGTTAGGGGAAGAAAATCTGAGAGAAAAAAAGATGAAATAAGAAGAGAGAGGAAAGAAATGAGAGACAAGAAAAGAACAGAAAAGTTGAGAAGAGAAGAAAAAGCTTCCCTGTTTCTTTGTTGCATTGAAAGTTGAACAGAATCTTTGCCTGGATTCTGTAACTTTTATTACGATAATCGTATCATTGAAATAAATATAACGATAACGGATTTAATACTCAGTAAAAATTTTTAACAATATTTAAAAAATATTTACTTTTACGGCCCATTATTAATATTTAACGACCAATATTTACTTGTTGCTTATTTAACCGGGAAAGTGTTTTTTGGGTATGAAATGTTAGGAAATAAATCAAAACATCAATAGCAAAACGACTTATTTTGCTTGCCTTATGAAAAATTAAATAATATTGTAAAAACTCAACAATATTTTAATCCCAATGTGCTCAAAAACACAGCTGTTCGACGTCGTTAAAATTATATTTTACACAATCACAAAAGAATGGCAAAAATTTACGATTATCAGATCGTTAAAAGTTACAAAATCACACTACTGTTTCAGGTAGATAAGGTTAACAAATTTCCATGATTTGAAAAATATAAGTCCAGCTTACTGGGGCTGATTCGGTTTCTTTTAGTCATCTAAAAGAACAAATAAGAGACAAATGTGTGAGGTTCCCTTGCGCTGAAAAGAAAATTAGAAACTTTATACCATTTTCCAGTAGTACCAGCTAAACAATGAGAGCGAAGAATAACTCTATGTCGGCTCAAGCCCTTTATTGTCTTCGTAGAAATGGAAATATATAGCTGACGTGAGAGCACCATTAATATATGCGGCACCTTAAAAATGATTTTTTCGATAAGTCGTAGTGAAACTCTTTTCCTCGTGCCAAAAGCTATCGAAAAATTTATGGACAAATGTCCATACCATCCGGCCTAGTGACTTCAATACGCTTAACGGGGTTTTTTAATGTTTAAACAACAGGTAGATTTTTTTTTCTTGTAAAGGGTCCGCCAAATAACTTTTTTGAAAACGACGCAAAACATCGAGTGTAGCTTTGGGTGTGTGGCACGTGTCACCGTTCTGTTGAAACCAAATGTTGCCAATAGCCTCTTCAATGTTTGTGAACACAAATTCGTTCAACATGGTCCGATAACGAACGCCATTGATTGTAACGGCCAGTCCTTGCTCATTTTCGAAGAAAAATTGCCCAATTATGCCTCTAGACAAAAATCCGCACCAAAAAATGGCTCGTTTTGGGTGCGTCGAAAGCCGACGTTTTTCAGCTTATTTACCTACTCGCCAAGATCAAAAGGAGCTTCATTTGAGAAGATGTTTTTTTTTTTTTTTTTTTTTTTGCAAAATCATTATCTTCTGTAAGTCGATCGCAGGCCCACTTAGCGAAGTGTATACACAACCATGTTCGATCAGCGGAAAGATAAAATTAATTATCTGTCAAATCAGACATGAGCTAAGCGTTAAAATTCACGAAATAAGCACTAGTTGAAAAAAACGTTATATGGCGGACCCTTTATGTGCATTTATATGAAGTCTATGAAATATGTAGATACATGTTTGGGTATGTCTGTAGAACGAAAATTGTTTTTTATTTAAAGTAAAGAAAAAATTAATACGTATTACTGTTTTATTTTATTTTCACCTTTGCTTTGACAGTCGAGGATCTTAAGACAGTGTTGCACCGTTTATCAGATTTTATTTTCAAATACAGTTTTGAGATTTCTTAAAAATTTGGCTAAAAACGGTTACTCTGAAAGTATTGAGTAACTACTGTGGAGTATTGAGTATCTAAAAAATGCACAAGTATTGAGTAATCGGTATCCTAAACCTTAATTCTTTACCAGCACTAATGTATATGTCATAAACCATACGCCAGTGATATTCGTTCATCAAAGTACCTAATGAAAAAAAAAATTGAAAAAAAAAAATCAGAAACGTATTGAGTTTAAATCATCTCATCGAACGCCTTCATATTGATTGATCCTACAAACGTTCCTAATAGCAATATTTCTCGATTTCGCTGAAAGTTGCTTGAATATAAGCTTACAGCTGATATGACCTTTACCCAAGCTGAAATATTTTTCTTCCACGCGAGTTTGCTGTGTAAAATTTACACACAGTGTTTCCAGAAATCAAGAGAAAAAAATGCCATGCGAAGGAAAGTTTCGATCACTCATTCATTTACAACACCAAAATAGTAAATAACAATATTACTGCATTTTCACAAATTCTTGCAACTCTTTGGGCTTGAGTATGCTCTATCGAGTACTGCATCCAATTTCCATCTGTCTATACGTTCGTCTGCCATCCTTTAAATATATTAAGCGCGTTTTATACATGTACATAAGTTCAACATCTGCTTCCTGGTTTGAGTTGCTGAAAACAACAAAATCCGTTGAAGTTTCTCATAAACTTCTCCTAACAAATGTCTGAACAAATTTATTATACATACAGAAAATATTCCACACAAATCCAAAACAGACTCCAGTGCTCAACCAAAAACGAGCTCAAAGATAATAAAATAAAAACTAAATAAATGATCACTCTTAAATGGATGAGTATAAAGTCAGGAACACAAAATAGATGGGTGATGGGAAGGATGATGTGTAATGGTTTATTTTGGCATGTGCTCTCAATGCCAAAACGACTGACCGACCATAAGAACGAACAGGCAGGCGGCCAGTTGTACCAGCATAAAGCAAAGAATGGCATTGATCATGGGCCACATGTTTTTTTTTTTTGCTCAATTATTTACTTCGAATGGTTGTAGAACTTAAAACAAATAAAGTGGAAAAAATAAATTTTATAGAATCTCATGCTGTTAATTGCCTGAATAGCCCAATCGCTAAAACAAATAGAAGGAAAGACAATCAGACAGACAGACATACACACAAATAAACAGATTTTGTTATCACAACAAGATTTGAATTTATTTTGAGCAAAACTAAAAATCAATTAAGGGCAGCAGGCAAAAAAGAGAATCTTTAAACAACTCAAACACAGACACAGACACAGAAACTTACTTGTAAGTCGGGAATCATATCTGCGAGAAAAAAAATGTAGTCATGAAGCAAAGAACAAAAAATGTCAAAAATTATACAATCGCTCCGTGGGAAGTCCTGTCATCTCTGGAAATTAAAAAAAAAACAAAAACTCCAAATCTGCCAATAGTATTAACATTTTTATAAACACTGATGTAGGTAAAGTTCTTTAAATATCAACAAACCTAAATAAATTCCCATAGAAAATGGGAGTGGCGTAAAAGGTTCCTATTATTTATTAAGGATTTCAATAAACACAATTTTGCTTCAACAAACTCAAGGGTGTGAGAAAATTTTGTTACGCCGCAAATAAACAAATGAAATAATTTTGAATCATTTGGTCTTGCCGAACCCTTTTGCAGTTTGTAAAAACAATTATTGCGATGAAGAAATCAACAACATTTCACATAATGTGGGGTTCCCATTGTATGAAAGTTTTAAGTTGATATAATCCGTTCTAATGAAGATTAATAAAGACATTTTTGCTTTGTACAAACATGCGCCGGTTTTTTTTTTCGGACTAACTTATATACAGTCAAAGCCCGGTATAACGAATACTCAGTTTAACAAATATCCCATATAATGAATGACGAATTTTTTACATTAACTGCCTTATATAGCGAATGGCAAAAAAAAAAAAAATAATCTCAAAATTAAATTACAATTCATTTATTCAAAAACGTGTAGCTTACATTAAAATTAAAGAGGAAGTGAAAGAAAAAATGTTGGCACTACAAAACTGTTGAGTTGAACACTTGCTAACACTTGGATTGTGAAGTAAAGTTGCATTTATTCTTACAGATTTAAAAGTGACAAACCAAGATTTGAACTTGAGCCTGAAAAAGTAATTTAATATAAATGTATGTAAGACAAGAATATATAACTTTTTACGAATACTGGTCTTAGTTAGTTTAGAAAAAAAGTAATTGACTCATTGCTCGAGTTTCAAAAAAACATTTTGCTGGAAAACAGAATGGTATATTTTTTTAAACTTATTTGGTAATAGTTTGGCCTATTAGTTTCTTTTAAGAACCACTTTTAAGTACGTGCTAAGGCAATAAAACTCAATGAGGTGTTGGCCAAAATTTGTTCTCTTAAAGTACGTGCTACGGAAATCAAAATTTAATGAGGTGTTGACCGACACCAACCACTGTGTAGTGTTCTTTGATTTAATTGCATACGTTTAATTCATTTGTCTTTTGTAAGAAAGACCATTATATGCTGTTTTTTTCTTTCAATGAACCTGCTTGAAATTCCCCCCCCCCCCCCCCCCCATCTCAAATTCAATTTTTTTTACGATAAAAAAACATTACATTGAGTCATGCTCATAATATTATTTTGTAAAATGAAAAAGTAAAAAAATTATCTAGAAAATATGTTCATAGAAGATGCATGCGTTGGTGGTTGATTGCTTTAAGAAACAACATCCACATCCACATGTACAATTTCCTTTTCACTTTTTTGTATTCAAACAATATTCAATCAAGCAGCTAAAAATATTTACTGCAGTATGATCTCATACTTGATAAGTACAGACTATCTGTAAGATCTAGATGGTGGTTTAAAATATTATTGCTGTGGCATAACTACATAAAATATTGAATGTTTGAAAAATCTAATTGAAAATATGTACATGTATCGGAATATGCATTCTAATATACACATTTACTACGTATGTGTGCAGCAAGTGTACTAATGAACGACTTGAAGCAAATGTGTACATATGTACACATGTGTACATGTGTACATATGTATATACATCTGATAAAAAGATTTCGTAAGATGATTTACTAGCAAGACTGTACAATTTTGAGTTATCAATTGTATAACTTTTAGAATCAGCACCACAAGAAATTTTCATTATGAATCAATTACGAAATTTTCACGCAATTTACGATAACAAATCTAACACAATATACATAAGCCATAATGTAATCGTAGATTTTTTTGTTTGTTCTACATGTGCTTTTACATACTTGGTATATTAATTATACTGTGTTGGGCAAACTCCCCACTTTAAAACGCATATGTGGTAACTAGAAGCGTGTGATCATATCTTAAGTGCTTTTAAAGTTAAAAATAGAACATGTACTAATTAAAAACTTTTTCATTTCAAATATACTTACATGAGCAATTTTCTATTTGCTTAAACGACATGTACGAATTTACAGCGGATATATATAGTCTGGAGGAGGCTTTAAGCAGCTCATAATAAACTTACTGAAAATTCTTTAATAATCTATTTTTTTATCTTGATTAATAATGGTATTTAAAATTGAGGATTTTAAATTCCATTCGGAGACCACATCAAATTTCTTGGGCTTACAACTGACAGCTATTTCTAAACAAACAAGCATATATGCCATTATTACTCGCAAGCATGATTGCAGATGTGACATAAAAGCCATTGCAAAAACCACAGCGTGTAAATCACCTTTAATTAGTCAAATTGGCTGTTCACAAATTACGTAACGTTTAAGGGGGAGGTTCGTAAAAATGTTACGTAAAAAAAAAATATTATTTGTTGGAACACAAGAGCGGTACGTATTGCAGCCCAGAGACAAAATGAGCTTATGGCCATTATTTCTCTGGAAGAAGACTGTGAAGATGTCGAATGGATTGATGAGATGGATCGAGAGACAATGTTGAAGCGAATTGAATTGCGACCACCCAAGGCGAATCAAGTATAGGTGGTTGCAATTCAATTAGCTTCACCATTTTCTCTCGGGACGTCATAAGTTTTATTGTCGTTTGCTATCAGCGTTGAGAATTCAGAAGATAAAATCGTGGAAAAATGTAGATGCGAATTGGGATGCGGGCATCTGTAATAGATTCGCCTTGATAAAATCCTGGAAAAGTGGTGAAGCGAATTGGGATGCGGACACCTGTAATGGATTCGCCTTGAGATAGTAAAAGTTACCGTTACTCTCAATTGTAAGTAAAATAAGCAAGAGGCTTGTATTTTTTATTTTTTAATATATAGACTTGTGTAGGAAATGTGTGAAATGTCTGTGGCGTAAAGTTAATAAACAATTTCTTCTGTTAAATTTGATTATACTTTAAAGTGAATAAATCTCTCAATTGATAAAACAAATTGTGAAAAGATTGTCGATTGACGATATAGTTGCAGGAAATAAAATGCATGTTTTATCAATGGATGAATATCTTACCTTTCCATGGACCGATAATTGAAATGTGTCAATTTTTAATCCCTAATTTTTATCAATAGAATTTTCTTTTAAATTACACGTTAAATACATGATTTTAATTTCTTTACATACATACACATGTACATAAAATGAATTTTTTTTAATAACATTTTTTTTATTATTTAGTGGTTGTTATATTGTGGTGGGTATTTTGTTTCGATCTGTTACGTAGGGGCGTGAAAAATCTGCAAAAATTGCGTTACGTAATTTGTATACAGCCCCAAAGGGGAATGGTTAACCAAAAAAAAAAAAAAAAAAAAAAAACACTGTCTTACCAACACACTTGCACCGGGAGCCATCACTTTTACGCCTTAGAGATCAAAATAAATGAACACGGTAAACTATGCTTGGCTGTCAAAAATTCTTATTTAATATGATGATTGTCATATTTGAAAAGAAAATAGCTGCATCGCTTTTTACTTCGCCACTTCCTTTACAATCTGTAAGCCAAATACATGGCGTTAAAAAAAAATTATATGTATATAAACACATAAATATTTTTTGTATTTAGTTTATTTTACTTTTTTTTTGTTTATTCTAATTATTCTACCATATGGTATTAAAAGATAATGACGTTGCAGTATGTGCATGAAAATGTTTGATAACAATTCAAGATAGAGTCAAGTTAACGTACCATCACAACAACTCGATTCAGACCAACACGTTACACACGACGACACTTTGCGTCGCGTCACAACTTGACTTAAATAAAAATATTAAGTTTATTTAATGTATGTATATGGATGCACGTCTGTCTATGTCAGTCAGACTGTTTGTCATGTTTGGTTTTCTTTGTTGCTGGTGCTGTTGTTGTTTTTGTTATAACTGATGATGTATTACTTACAAAAACAAAATAAGGTTAACGACTTTTTAGACACATTTTTATGCCATTCTAGAGTCATCATCAAAAACTTACACAATGAAAATTTACACACATGATTGCTAGAACGTGCTCACACATACATATTTTGATAATCTACAGTTATTGTTAAATTCATTGAAAATGCATTTATTATTATGGAATTATAAAAAAGTAATAGTTGTTTTCAAGTGATATTTATTTTGGTGGTTTCTGAGCGACTATGAACTTAGTTGTAGTGTGTAAAACTATCTGTATTACGAGCTGATTTGTTTGAACTTGATAAAGCGAATAGAGAAACTTCGTATTTAAGAATATTATGTCACAGCACTTAACTGCAGCGATTTCAGATAGAGTATGATATTTTGTTGGTCGTACAAGCGTGCTGTAGCATCATGAACACTACGTTGTAGTGTACCCTTCATCAAATGACATGGCTGACATAGTCGCGTACGCTATCCTCTTTCAAATTCTATGCATGACAATCTGCGCGACTCTGTTTTGCAGGACAGCCGCTCTAAACGCATATGTAAGACAAAGTGAGCGAGGTTGTCACCTAAGCTTTCCCGTATAAAAGTCTATGCATGACAATATGACCGATATTTTCTTGCTAGCGATCTTCTATCATTGCTTGTGTAACGTTACCTATTAGCTCATTTGCCATGTAAACCGGCTTCTGTTAAATAAAAAATAATTATTAACGAGTAAGAAGGGTATTTAATATTCGGCTGGGCCGATTCTTAAATACCCTTCACAATGATACATATCTGTTAAATAGTTTTCATGAAATTCTTCAACATAATAATTTCCAAAATTAATTTCTCACATATTGCTGGTCAATGCCCAAATCTTCCCTTCGAAGCGAATGTTCAACGGTGTTACGTCCACTGCCGACTCCTTGGGATATCGGCAGGCGCTATATCTCTAGTGTATATGGACCGATGTCAAAAAATATTCCAGTTTTGCCTGTAAATGGCCAATATGTACCATTCTGCTTGATTTTTGGTGCCAAAAGTTGTTTTATTTGGCTTTTAATGCCGACTTCCTGAGAAATCTGGAGGAGCGTTACCTCGGGTGCGCATGGGCCGATGTATAAAAATGTTCTAATTTTGGCTCTGAACAACCTATACGTACCATTCTGACAAATTTTTAGTGCAAACAATTGTTTCGTTTGGCTTCCAGGGCCGACATCTTGAGATATCGGGAGGCGCTATATCTCTAGTGTATATCTGCCGAGGTCAAAAAGTTTTCTAGTTTTGCTTGTGAGTAGCCTATATGTACCATTTGGATTGAATTTTGCTGCCAAAAAATGTTTTATTTGGCTTTTAGAGCCGACTTCTTGAGAAATCGGGAGGAGCGTTTATGGACATTAAAAATAAATGGCCTATATGGGCTTAAGTGTATGTCAAATGACATGGGCTAATATACCCAGCCATTCAACTGAAATTAAGCTTTATAGCCATCAAGGATATTGAGGTTCAAAATGTCGTGCACATGATCGTTAACAAAAAAAAAAAAAAAAATACATCGACGAGAAAGTAGTTTATATTTTCCTTTTTGGTATGGTTCTTTGTGCTTACGACAGGCTGAGTGACATAGTCTTTACCTGTTGAAAACTGTCATTGACGATTGGCATTCATTGTTCCTCATCTGTCGTACAGGAGTTAACAATGTCGTACACGCATCGTACATGATTCCCACACGACATGGTCATCTGGGTTGTTGTTAATAAGGCCATGATTTAAGCATAAGTTTTCACAACACTTTCTGTTACATAAGTGCACATCTTTTTTACATACATACACAGTGTATGAAAAATGTACATTTTATATGATACATACTTACTGTATAATAGCATGTTTCCATTACGAGATTAGTCACCTGCTTCCCGCTCTCAATTGTATTTATGAATCATACCGTTTACACGACTCGTCTATGTGCTTCGATTTAACTTTTGTTTACAATAAGCAAACATACTCTCCAATTAATCAGATGCAGCTGCTCCAAAAACTGGGAATGCTTCTTGTTTCATTCAATTCACAAGCTGAAGCATGTTTTTGAACATTCCATAAATTTTAATTTGGATATCCTTCTAGCCATAATAAAACTTTTCACAAAATTTCTTTCCTTTGTTTGTAACGTTGTATTATTTTATTGATTTCAAAAATTAACTTTTATTTTTATGTTTTCTTTGTTTACAATACATATATGATTCTGATAGATAGTGCAGATAAACTTACGATATAAATTAGAGAAGACAGGAATTTTTTTTGCTTCGTATATAGCTTCAATATGAAGCAACTTCATTCGCTCTCAAAATTTTGTATGGTGAAGCACATTGCTTCGCTCCTGATTGAGGTGTTAAGCACAAATAGAGAGCGAAGCACATGTCGTGGAAACATGCTTTAAATTCACATGTGTAAGTGTGTGCAATTCAATATAAATTAGCCATTTCTATAGAAGAGAAAATGTCAGGGAATAGATTTTATTTCCCTTTTATACTTATATCCGTTATTACTCGTACTAAGAAGCGTACATACATTTTCCGCTTTTCAAAACTCTTCTGAGTGCAATATCAATACAACTGGATGTCTTATTAATAACGAATTTCATGGTTCATTAGCCCCTGCTCCTCACACTATCGCCTAAACATCCGCTCTAGTGTTAAATTGAGTTTTTTTTTTTTTTTTTGTTCAATGATTTCCTTGTAAAAATGTCTATCTGTTTATTGTACAGAAGAATTGTAATATAAATACTTTTATTGAAAAAAAAATCAAAAAATCTTAAAGTTACATCAGATTGTATTTTGCAGATAATACCCTGCCAGCAAATTGGTAGTCGACTACTAAAATAATTAACTTTACGTTAACTTTTATTGACTAGCTTCAAATTAGCTACAATACAATCGAAACGTAGTGCAGAGTTCACCCAAAATTCAAATACTAACATACACACATACACGGTAAATAACTCTTGAATTAAATTGCCTATTGTCGCATTCGTTTTAAATGTTGCGATGGCTGAATGGGTTAAGTTGGCTGCTCACCAGTCTTGAGGCTTAGTGGTTCGAATCCCACCAGAGGCTAACAAAAAAAAAAAAAAAAAAATAGGATGAAGTTTAATTTAATAAAATATAATATTACCACCGAGAAATGTAAAATCAGCCTTGATTTGTACATTTTTTTCTGTGGCTACTGACTTTGAAGTAGCTAGCTTTAAGTTAGTTGAAAAGTAATGCAGCGTCGGACAATTGACTACCTCCTAGGACCACGTAATGTTAAAATAGTCAGTCATCTCCATTGAAAATAATCTAAGTGTCAACCACCACCAGTTGTAAAAAAGTTAGCTTGTAATTCATTACTAGTTAACTGAGTTGCCGGCAAGGTATTTGTAGAATATACATACAAACATATACATACATATGCATGCATTTATATATCTGCATATGAGAAAGAAAAAAAAAACAAACACTTTAAATTCTAGCAATATTCTTATGCAAACCTCGTCGTCTGGTGGATTTTTTTCTTTTTTTTAGTTTTCTGTTTTATACCAAAGACGACATCAGTTTGTTATTCTGCCAGTTTTTCCTTTTTTCAATTTATTGCCAGAGTTTTCTATTGTTTGGTACCAGAAAAAAATGCTCACTTGAAAATACAACAACAACAACAGCAACAACACCCCCGTCAAACCATTATCATATCAAACAATTGGTAGAATGTTAAAAAAAAAACGACAGAACTTACAGGAAGATTGAGGAGAAAAAAACGTGTTAACTAATCTGTTGTTGTGTTGAAGCAGGAAAAAAAGAAAAATTATTTGTATTAAAGATTTAAAATGCAGTCAAACAATTTTTTTTTTAATATTGCAATGTGTGATTTCTGTTTGTTTGCTCTTTTTTGTTTGCTGTTGTCTAGTTTCTATTGTTTGAATTATATTCTGGTTTCAGGTTTGGATGTTATTGCCAGTTTATACTCTGCTCATTTTCACGGAATTATAAAAAAATAAGCAACATGAAAATCGGAGAGGATAAGAATAAAAAAATCACAAGCGTGACTTCTAAAGTTTTGCTTTTGTTTGAGAGTTTAGCATAGTTGGAATAGAAAGAAAAACATGTGATATTAGAAGAGATTCTGTGTTGGTGAAAAGAACAATGCCAATCTCCTTAATATTATATATATTTAATAGTCTTACAAAGCATAAAATTAATACCGAATTAAAGGTATGCAGCGTAAGGTGTCTGAATTTGTGAAAATCCAGTCATATTTTGTTTTTTGTAAAAAATAATAAAAAAACAAACATGCTACTCAATAAACAGCACACAATTAGTCATGGCCTGGGTTCGAGGGAATTTGGGTGCTGAAGAGCGATGTGGTGGTCGAGAAACAGCCATGGTATGTTCTGCAGCTAATAAGTCTTCAACTCTACTATTCTTCTCTTCTTTAAAAATGTCGTGCTCTTCAGTTTTATCACAAGAAATCTTTCTCAATTTCGAAGATGTCAAAATCGAACTAAAAACAAAACGTTTTTTAAGTCAAAGACATGTACTCGTACAAGGGGTGGGTTGATTTGTTAGAATCAGGGTTTGGGGTTCGGGAATTCCCGGGAAAATGTTTGAAAATTCTCGGGAAAATAGATTTTGCACGGTAATTCAAAAAGTGGAAATGGGTCCAATTATTTCAAAGCTTTAATTTGTATAATTCCTAATTGGCTCAAGATAATCTGGATAATCTCTATTTTTATTAATACCATTTGAGTAAATGAAAATAAAGTTTTATAGGTGGGTATGCACTTTATTATATAATTATAAATAAAACCAATTAAAAAAAGTTTATTACTAAAAATTACTCGTTTGTAGTAGAAGAAAATTTCCCGGGAATTCCCGGGAAATTTATAAATTTTCCCGGGAATTCCGGGAAGAGAAAAAGTCCGGGAATTCCCAAACTCTAGTGAGAAAGAAAGTTCAGCGATATTGTGCCATTTATTGTTTAATGGCTTTTTGCATGAGAAGAAAAAGTAGGCCCACAACGGCATATCAAAAATATAATCTCCCAGCAGCCTGAGTTTAATTCTTGTGTATTTTTGTATGGACGTCTTCCTAAGGAGGCGTGGAAGGGGGTCGACAAAAATATTGGTGAGAAAAAACAATTGGGTATTAGTCACACAATGGCGCTCCCCAGGACTGATTAGTGTACTTAATTATTAAAATATTTCAATAAAAACTAAAACCAAAATGATTTTGATTATTTAAAAATAAATAAGCAGGTTGTCCATGGAGTATTAAATTCCCATAAATATTGAAATTGAAATTAAATACTGGCCTTATAGAAGTATAACAAACACAATAATCAATTTAAAGCACAAAAATATATAGGTATGTTTCTAAAATATGTAAACAATTTCAAACTGGATATAACCTTTAGCACAACAAAAAAAGTCTTCTATGCGTTCAAAAAGCACTCAATTGCTCTTACATTTTATTTAATAAAATCTTTTATATTGTGCAAAAAACAATTCAACATATATTTTTCTATAACCGAACAAGTACAATTTAAAAATTTTACAAAAAATATTTGTATGTATATACCTACATACCAATTTATTGCTTTGTGACTTTTAATTAAACTTTTTGTAATGTTTACAATAAAACGCTCTGTAAAGTTATTTTATATCCTTAGCAATCAAAATGCCTTCAACTGTTTTTGTCCCCAAGGAATTTCTAATTTTAGTTTTGCTTAAATTCACTTGACTAAAAATTCGTTCAGCGTTAGCAGATGAATTTGGCAAAACCATTAAATCGTTAAAAAAACCACGAGATGGGAAAAGCCGGTTAATTATTTGATAATTTGATTGAGTGGAATTGTTTCCAAAAAATATTAAAATCGGTTGAACTTTTATTTACATTTAAAATCTCTTACTTCGTTTTTAACTTCCTGGTACTTCTCTTTAGATACCGAATTGGGAAAAAAATTTATCAAAATGTTTTATTAATATTATTTATGTAGCTAAGAATATATATTAAGAAGCAAAAATACAACTGATTTATGTCATTCAAATTTTCTAAAATATCTTTAGCGGTATCAAAGCAAAAGCAAAATAAATTTTTAGAGGTTCATATAACTGTAGAGTTCGGTTGGTTTGAGCTGGGTAAAGCATTTTTTTTTTGTTTGATTTTTAACTACGTTTGTATCTCGAAAAATTGTATAAACATTTTTTTAAGTTTTCTTTCAAATACTTTCTCGTAGTTGCCATAAATTTAAAAAGGAGCCAGAAAAACCTCAAAATACAAGAGCTTCTGTGAAGAAAAACGTCAAACGTCATTTTAGTCTTTTTTGATCAAAATTACACCAAAATGTCTTAAAATCGTCACATCTAACACCCTTGCCTGGGAAACACAGCATATAATAAATACCGGGGATTTTACTTAGCATGCGGTTCCCAGAAATGTCGTGGATACAGAAGATTAACTTTATTTTTACAACACTGCGTTCGATCGTGAATTATTCAACTCACAGGCACCCAAACTCATTTTTCATTGATGAACATTTTATGATTTTTGGCTTGAAAATGTTGAAAAAATTTTCTATATTATCGGTCAGGTTGTGAAAGTGAAAGATTTATGTAATATTTCTAGAATGCTGAAAATCTTGTTAAAACATTACAACTCTTATAAAATTGAAGTTTAACAAGCGTTAAATTAATTTCGTTGCAACAAATGTGTAAACAGAGGATTAGGTGTACACTACTGACAACAACAAGATTAACAAATTCAACACGATTGTTGTCACATAAAATTATTAAGTTTATGAGACAATGCTAACAATTAAAAAATGCAGTAATGTTAATGTTTTTACTTTTTATTGTTATTGTAATGAATGTATTTCATTATGATACCCTACTATTTATGTACATACGTGCATATGTATTTTAAATTGAAACCACCGGACCACAATCGACTTGCAAAAAGATACTTCAAAAAATAAAATAAAACTAAAAACAATTAATGTAAAGTATTTACTTTGTAACCGTTGTGTTGCATTTAAAAAAAAATTAGAAATTTTTTTATCTAATTTCCGTGGATTCAAGTGCAGCAATTAAAAGTAGTTTTTGATTAAATGAAAAAAGAAAAGAAAATCAAATGATTTTTGAATGACAATAACAGCAAGCTATTCAACAGCGTTATAAATTATATTATTTACTTTTTCAATAAACAATAAAGTCACTGTGTCATATGTAAATATTTGTTTGCTGCCAGTTTGGTCAGTGAAAGTGTTGGTGATTCAATTTTGTTTGCTTAATTGTAGTTCCGATCATCTTTTCCATGAGAAAAGACGGAAACAGAAATAGATTTAGGCTTTTATTTAGTTTCACAATTGACATAAATTATAATTACGATAATAATTTGAGTTAATTTATTTATAAATAATCATATGGATTGGAAACTAAAAACGGTTACTAAATGATCATCTTTTTCTAATCTTTTATGTTGAATAAGTTTACAATCCGTTATGAAATTTCTTTCATAATTGACACGAGTTTTTAGAGAGCATATGATTTTATTATTATATTCAGGGAAACCAAAAATATGCTCTAGAAAAAGGTTTAAAATCTAGAAAAAGGTTTAAAATCAAACCAAAATATGAACTGAAAAACTAGAGAGATAGTTTGTCATAACAAAATTACTTTTATTCAGTCAGCAATTGAAGCGGAGTGCACAATAACGTTTTATATGAAAGCTGGGTATGTTACAAAAATATTTTAAAAAAATATGTTGTGAGTCGGTCGCTAATGTTGGCTGAACACAAGCCTGTACACGTTTGATAAGTTGGGGATCCGGACTAGGTCAGGCATTCATCCTAGTCGATTGAATTTTCTTTTCAGTACAGGATGCCAAATTACTACGTTAAAAGTTTTTCCTTCACATTTTGATTTGGCGCAGCAAAAGCTTTTTTCTCTAACACACTAGTATTTGTTTTTATATAATTTTGTTATTACTGTCATTTGCAAAGATTTTTGCTTGTCTTTGACCACAACAAGAGCTGGGCACTACACTAATTTATCCATTAAAGGATTCAATAGAAAATTTGGCTTGCCAAATTTTTTTTTGACATCCAGAAATCTGTTGTTTCTGTTGCATTCGCATTATGCAACTACTTGCAATGCGATCTGTTTTTAATATTTTATTATGTACATACACAGTAGTATGTACATAATTGTCCAATTCACAAGCTGGTCGGTCGTATCGTTGTTAAGTTGTATCGTGAGAGAAAATTTCAAACACAATTCTTAAAGAAAAACAAATTGTTTGAAAATTTATTTGAATTTAAGAAATTGTGTTTGAAATTTCCTCTCCAAATACGACTTGACAACAATGCAACCAGCTTGTGAATTGGGCAAATGTTTTAATGTTTTTTTTTTTGTTATAATTCTTTCTTCCTTGTTCATAATAATACCCAATTTCTTTATGTACTTCTAACAAACAATACATTCCTTTATAGCTCTGTATTTTTCTTACACCATGTTAAAGAGCATTTGTACACCACTTACTTACATTATCAGCATAAAATTGACAAACTAATAAACAAATTTCTTTTAGTTTTTTTTACGCGAAAAAAACAAGAGTATTAAACTTCTTCTGCACAGTAGATAGACAGATTAGAGGAAGAACAACAACAAGAAGAAAAAAAGATCAAATGAATAAAAGCAGCATTTAGTCTTCATGTTCTAAATGTCGTTTTAAGACTTAAAAACGTGAATTTATTGACCAGCTGTTAATGTTTTAGATAAAAACTTAACAAACTTACTACACCGTCTAATGTCTAAAGCTGGGATTACTCTGAGTATTAGTTAAATATGTTTGTTTTGTTGGGTGGTTAGATTTTTGTTTCTGTTCTTTTTTTGTTTTAGCAATTTCAACAACTAAATTGAGCCGCTAACCCCATTGCCAAGACGAAGTCATTTGTTAAGAGTATTACATACTTTTACATAAGATCGAGAAAAAAAAAATTCCCCATAAAAAGTTTTAAATGTTGACTATTTTTATTCAATGCAATAAACCATGTGCTGGAACAGTGGCACCTTATTAACGTTAACACATTGGAATTTGTTAACACACATATAATATTAAAATAAAGCATTTGAATTAGCTTTGGAGTTATTGCAGGAGGAATTTGTTTAATTCAATCTTGGGTGTCTCGATGGCGGTGATGGTTAAGGAATCGGCCAACAGTAGGGTGATACCCTACCAACATGAATCCAAAATTTCAAGGCTAATGAAATTTTTTACTTTTCAAACGAGCACAACTTTTATCATTTCACACACGCCCGGAAAACTTTATAGGAAAAATACATTTTTTTATGAAGGAAAAAATGTAGTGTTTCTTCAACATTATTAGCAGGATAAGTTGAAAATGGGTTCAGATAGGCTGCCATGGTGGCAAGAAGAAGTGATAAGTAGAAAAAGAACTCGTCTTTTACTTAACAAATTTTGATTGCATAGAAAACTAACACGTTTTTCAAGTTACATATGTTGCAAAGTAAAAGGGCATTGAACCGGTCGTGTTTTCTTAAAGCGTATTATTTCCACCGATCCCTAAACATTTTTCATTTAAGCTATAAATTAATTAGTTTAAATTCTATTCAACTTAAAATTTAGTTAAGTTGATTTCTTTAAAAAAAACATTAAGGAAAAACATTAGTATAGCAGCCAGATAAAATAGAAAGAAAATCGTCAAACCATTTAACTGAAACCGCCACAAAAACGCCAAATAAAAACTGCTCGTGTTTCAAAAGAAAACAAAATGTTTCAGTCGAAACTTCTTATTATTAAAATAAAATTTCTTTGCTAGCAAATCAGTGGATCAGAAATTTTCATCGCTAAATTTCGTTTGGAGTTTTCTCAACTTCATTAAAAATTTATTAACTTAAAATTAATAGTTTAGTAGTTTATTGCAGATCTATATTCTCAATAAAAAAAAGCTGTCCAAAAACTACCAAAATATGACCTAATATGGCAAAGTAAAAAAGTAATAAAATTTATGACCAAAATGAGTGCTGATGAGAAGAGTAGCAGCTTGGAAACAGCTTTTTGCTCCACAGCTAATTTTTATTATTTATTATTAATGCCAATTATTTCAACTAATAGCATGCCTAGGTTTACACTAGTGGTAGGTAGTTAATGCCATCACCTCTTTTAACTCGCTGTAATTAAAAGAGAAAACGTTTTTTAGTCAGCTTTAGTATAATGGTATCAATGGCTTACAGATTTTGTACGCGAAGCCGGTGTTGATTGTACCATGGAGGGCAAAAAAAAAATTATCTAAAACGAATTTTGTATTTTATAAAAACATTTATAAATTTAGATTAAAAAAAAAAATACAATTTTGATGCTTAAAACCGTTCGTGACTTAGCGATTTTATGTTCTCTGCAAAAACTTTCCTCTGGCAGCACTGTTTTACCAAAATTCTCATATTTTTTTTTTTAAAGTAAATTTCGTAGCTTTAATATCGAATTATTTGTCTTCAGTTTTGGGACGACCAGCTCTATAAACCTATAAAAATCATTTCTTTCAAAGTCTGGCTCCTTATTCTAAAGTTCCCACAAGTTTTTAATTATTTTATGGGGCTTAAGCTCGACTTTTAGAGGTTAAGAAAAATGACGTTGGGTGACCATAAAAAAAAAATCCACAAGAGTCGTCCTATCCTTAAAAAATATTATAAAACTATATTACGGTCCTCAAAATTATATAACACACTCCTAACATAATAAAACTTAATACCTAAAGTGAGGAGAGTGGAATTATTGTAAGCCGCAAGATTTGAAGCCAATGAATTTTAATATGAATTACGTACACATGTGTTTGTGTGGAGGACTTGTAACAGTCATACCTAAATTAGTGCGTCAAGCGTATTATTGCTGTCCAAAACATTTCTATGGAAATGGATGGTTTAGGTAACAAAAATACGCTTGACGCTTTCATTTAAGTTGGGTTGTTAGTCTCCTAACGAGCGCGTCCCTAAGTGATGAACAGCGAAGTGTGTGGCAGTATCAGTGCCAAGTATGACATCTTAATTTAATATTGAAATACCTTGTGAACAGTTAATACTCTTGGGTGATGTTAGGCAATCTCAGCATCAGTTTATGTGTTACAGTCTCAACATCACCCGGCGACTAAACAACCGGCAACGCTGATAGAAATAATCTGGTTGGTATCAGGGAGGTAAAAGAAGGTTAGCCGCTAACAGTTCGTCTCCAACGCCAGGATATGCGCTAGGCTATTCTAAGTACGTCAGCGCTGAATGGATGTTCCATCCCTGTATTTGCCTACATGCGGGAGCATTGCCCATGAGTATTGCAAATAACAGCAAAAATAAATCGGCTGAGAAACTCATTCAAAGCTGAAATCTAGCTTCTGTCCCATAAACATAAGACACTCTACCAGAAAACAAGTGTCTTGACAATGATCTTTTCTGGCATACGCCAGGGCTTGTGATCAGTTGAGAAAACAATACTTGTTTTTCTTTAGTTGATTTTGCTTGGCAAGCGAGTGAAATAAATCTCCTTGTGTGATGCAGGGCATTAAAGTTTCGTTTTGGTCGTGTAGCAACAACTTAACATGATGTTTTCTTGTCTTAAGTTAGTAAAATATGTTGTAAGTAGTTGCTTGTTTTGCTCGTACTCGTATATTCCATTAGCAAACAGCTTTTTTTTCTTTCAAATAATATTTAATTTGTTTACCATAATAATTTTTTTCTATGTATGTCTGCAATTGACATCGTGTTGACATTTACAAATTGATGTTTTTTTTTCTTTTTTTGTTAATTTAATAAATGTGTTTTGTTTGGTTGTAAGTGTTTTGCATGTAAACGAAAAATAATTTACAAGTTAAATTTATTTCGCAAACACAACTCAAAATAAGAAAAAAAAAAATGAAACGTTTTTAGTTTAAACCAACAAATAAATATTTCAAGCCGTTTTCTTTAGATTTCAAAGCATTATTGACAAAATCTCTTAATTTATTTACAAATTTTATTTATTTCTTTATTTTTTTTGGTATTCATGAAACATGGCTTTGAAACAATTTTATTGAAAATCAAAAGTATCAAACAAGCTGTTAAGCAAAAATGTGAGCTGAGGTAGTGAGAAGAGGTAGTAAACTACTAATAAAAACTGGTTATCGATTGAAAAACCGCCTTTTTAAGATCTTGAAGTCTGGCAAAGATCACAGCGAAAATGTAGTTTTAGTCTCAAATTGCCAATGAAAGGATTTGAAATGTTGTGATATAAAAAATCAAAAATAGTTCCTTCAAGTATGTGCAAACTCAGATGCCGGCCCGAAGGACCAAAAGTTGTGTTAATTTTTTTTTAGTTTAAACTCATTGTCATAAGCTTCCAGCTTATTTTTTTTATATTAAGTTTATTTGGTTTTTTTTTTGCTATAAATTCATGATAATTAATGTAAATCTATCAAGCACGTCGTCATCAGCGCAAATGTTTGGATTTCTTGTTTTATTTACTTCGACTGTTAAGCAATAACAAAATATAAATGCTCTATAGACACGCATTTGGGCAAATGCATGTCAAAAATTGAATTTGTCTAAATGTTATTTAGCACTTGCGGCCATTTCAGTGTTTAAATGTTGTTGGTTTTTTCTTCTTTTTAACTACGTTGGGGTGTGCCACTTAATAAACAAAAAAGGTAACACTACAATTCTTTCATTATTTCTTACATTTATTTTATAATTTTTAGTTTTGGGATAAATTTTAACAATTCAGTACATGCTTTGAAGTATTAATTTCTAAATACTCTAAGGTGGCAAAATTAATTTGATGGCTGCTTTGTGACTTGTTTCATTCTAAGCGACAAAATTCTACAGGACTGCCAGACACCAGCCGACATTATCGTAAGTCACAATACAACCTATAATTAGCGCATCAAGCTTATTATTGTCGTCTATACTAGAGGTGTCGTAAAAATATCCTGATCAAAGTTTGGATAAATCACGCACTCACGCGTGAGCGTGATTCAGCCACCACATCTTTAGAAACGTTCACATGCAATGGGTCGGTTATTTTGCACCCTACTGAGAAGCATGTCATGTTGCACATTATTTATTGATTTAGACCTAAAAATAGTTTTCAGTTAATTTATGCATACATATATCCATTTAAATGTAGCAACTACTTGCATATTTTTTTTCTAGTTCCCCAAAGAAAATAAAATGAACAAATTAATACAAAACAAGTAAGAGTGCTATATTCGGCTGGGCCGAATCTTAAATACCCTTCACAATGGTACATACATTCTGATTGATTTTTGGTGCGAAAAGTTGTTTTATTTGGCTTTTAAAGCCGATTTCTTGAAATATCGGGAGACGCTATATCTCGGGTATATATGGGCCGAGTTTTTCTGAATTTCAATATCAGATCCACTACCGGGATTTAAAACAGGCTGCAAAACTTTTATTTAAATAATTCTTAATATGCTCAAGTTCAACCACTGGGTGACACCAATTCTTTTTAATATCAATGAAATAAAGAAAAGCAAAATGTATTTCTTAATTATTTATCAGTTAACTTTATAGTAAAATTTATTTAACAAAAAATTGCATATAATTGCATTATTTTTGAATTATAATGCTAAACATTGCCATTAAGTGTGATTTTCTTTTCAATTTACTTACGTATGTGGGTACATGCATACGTATGTATGTATCTATAATAGAAAACTCTAAAATAAATTCTTTATTATTGAATATTTTCAGTGTGTTCCATAAAACAATGATTATATATGTACATACATATATACATACATACATATTTACATTGCTTGCTTTTACAAAATTATTTTTTTTCTTGTGCACGTTTTTGATGATCTGTTGCGTATCATCATACACATGTATGTGTGTATGTACATATGTAAGTACGTAGGGAAACCCAAAATGATTTTTTGTGTGAATGAATTTGAAGACGCAATTGTTTAAAAGAATTTCATTGCGTACCCTTTTTTCAACAATTCTTTATATCACTTTCATTTTCAAGCTCGTGTATACATATGTATGTACATACATACACATTTTTACACCAAAGCAAAAAAATTGTTTATGCTAACATACTTGCACGCATACATACATACATATGTAGATACATACATACCTACATACATACAAACGTATCTACATACATACATACATACATACATACATACATACATACATACATACATACATACATACATACATACATACATACATACATACATACATACATACATACATACATACATACATACATACATACATACATACATACATACATACATACATACATACATTCATACATGATCGCAAATATTTTTGAATTTTGCTTTTAAACATTATATACATATGTATGTATGTACCATTATGATCGATTTTTGGTACCAAAAGTTGGGTGCATATGGGCCGATGTCCAAAAATTTTCTAATTTTGCCCTGTATGTACCATTCCGACAAATTTTTTGTGCAAAAAACTGTTTCGTTTAGCTTCCAGGCCCGACTTCTTGAGATATCGGGAGGCGCTATATCTCGAACATATATGGGCCGATGACAAAACGATTTCCAGTTTTGCTTCTGACTAACCTATATGTATCATTCTGATTGATTTTTGGTGCCAAAAGTTGTTTTATTTAGCTTATAGACCCGATTTCTTGAAAAATCGGGAGACGCTATATCTCAGGTATATGTAGACGGATTGCAGACATTTTCAAATTTTGCTTTTAAACACCTTATATGTACCATTCTGATCGATTTTTGGTACCAAAAGTTGTTTTATTTGGCTTTTAGAAACTTGAGACTTCTTGAGAAAACTTGAGGCGCTATATCTCGAGTGTATATGGGCCGATGTCCAAAATGTTCCACGTTTGCCTCTAAATAGTCTATGTGTACCATTCTGATTGATTTTTAGTGCCAAAAATTGCTTTATTTGGCTTAACGAGCGGATTTCTTGAAAAATCAGGAGTCGCTATATCTCAGATATATATGGACCGATTTCAAAAATTTTCCAATTTTGCTTTTAAACGCATTATATGTTCCATTCTAATCGATTTTTGATACCAAAAGTTGTTTTATTTGGCTTTTAGAGCCGACTTCTTGAGAAAACGGGAGGCGCTATATCTCGAGTGTATATGGGCCGATGTGGAAAAATTTTCCACTTTTGCCTCTAAATAGCCTATATATACCATTCTGATTGATCTTCGGTGCCAAAAGTTGTCTTATTTGGCTTATAAAGCCGATTTCTTTAAAAATCGGGAGACGCTATATCTCGGATATATATGGGCCGATTTCAAAAATTCCTTCTTTTCTAGGATTTAATGGGCACTAAAAATGATATGGTTTAGTTTTTAAGACAAAATTTTTTTTCAAAAACCTGAATACAAAAATTGCACAAAATATCCCTCAAAACCCGGTTTTTTGAATATATCTCGGCTATCCGTGGACCTATCTTACTGAATTTCAATAGCAGACCCACTACCGGGGTTTCACACGTTTTAGCGAAAGAATGAGGTTTCTATCTCAAACCGTTTTCTCAGAAACGGTATTTCAACGACTACAGACGGACAGACGGACAGACGGACATCGCTCAATCGTAATCGCTATTGATGCTGATCCAGAATATATATACTTTATGGGGTCTTAGATGGATATTTCAATGCGTTACAAACGGAATCACAAACTTATATATACCCTTACACATTTATGTGAAGGGTATAAAAAGGGGCAAAATGTCTTTGAAAAATCTATGCACGATAAGGTGAAATTTCGAATGGGAACACATTTTATGGGAAAAGTTATTCATGATCGCACTTTTGGGAAGTGGGAAAAAATTATTCATGATCGGGGTGATTTTCTCAGAAGGAAAATCAAAGCAATTTTAATAAACAATTATTTTTAACAATAAAAGATTCCAATTTTACCGAAAAACTATTAAGGAGTTGTAGTTTGTAAAGATTGCGACAGTCGGTCAAACTTACAATAGAGTATCTTAAAGAAACTTTTTTACCGCTGCTCAGTTTTGTGAACCTGGCTTAAGTTTAAAAATGTCTAATTACCATATTGTGTAGATAAAAAAAAACAACAACAACAACAAATTAAAGTGATGTCTTAAAACTTGAAAGATTAGGCAATGAAAATGGTTTTAACTAAACAACTCCCAATTAAACATGTAAATTAACTAACAGAGCTCAGCGATAAACCAACATTAACTTTTTATATACGAGTATGTGTGTTAAGCAAATAAAAGCTAAACTAACAAAAATTAATCATGTTTTTCTTTTCCTTCTTTTATTTGCAGGGTAAGTTCTTAAATTTTATGATCAATTTCATTTGTGTCACATGCTGGCATTTATAACTAAAGGTGCATATTGGGTTGTGTGTGTATGTGTATGTAAGTAGAAATATTTATTTATTTTTTAATAAACTCTAATTGCTGTAAACTAAAACTCCAGCATAAAATTACCAAAACGAAATAAAGGTGTGTATTAAATTGATAAAAAAAAAAAACACATTTATTTTGTTAGTAAAATAAAGTAAAACTAAACAATGCTGCTACAATAAATAAATAAAAAAAAAAGTAGTACCCACATGACAAAATGAGTGACGGGCAAACTGGTTGCCTGTTTAGTTGCGATCGGTTGAACTGAAGTGTTAAACAATGAAACCCCTGATCCAATTACACTAGACAATAAAATAATGAAAACAGAAGAAATGCCTGAACTGTCATCAAAACCCCTCTCTAAAATGAATCGGATGTAATTTAAGACCACTGTCATATTGCATTTACACAAATAAACTGGAAAACATTTTACAATACAAAACTAAAAACAATGCCAAACAATGAAAGATAAACAACTAGTTAGTAAATTAAACGCTCAAACAAATGCATAATAAACCTTGACTTAATTATCACCAAATTAACTAAAAATGCTTTAAATATATTTATTGTTTCTTATGGTATCCAGAATCAGACACAAAAACAAAAAAAACTTTTTATAATTTTTTACAATAATGTCAGCAGTCTGTGACGAGTGTTAAGGTGCGGTACCATACCAGACAAATGTTTGGCCAAAAAACGTGACTAAAACTTTCGCCTTGATTTTTAACTAGACTCATATACTTTACTTTGCCACCGTCAATATGGGTTCCGTGGGGGTCACTTCACGTTTGATCTCCGGGCGTACATTTCGGAGAAATGGTGCCGCTCGTTCTATCATTTTAGGGGAAGTAAAGTGGTGGCTCTGGATATCTTGAAAATACCCACAAACGCCGTATTTTGCAAATTGTATTTTTCAAATTTTATGTAAGCAGGTACATACATATTTTTTAAAATTTTTTTTTTAAATATTTAAAAAATTCCTTAATAATATATTATATTGCTTGCATGATAAACGTGAGTTAAAAAGTCATAAAACCTATTTCGAAATAAAGCATGTTCTATATTGTTGTATACAAAAATACACCATCAATTGGCTATGACATGTGAAAACAGTCATCGGCAGTTGATTATGTGCCCCATAATTCGACGGCTGAATTAAATATTTTGCAACTTAAAAAAAAAATATATATATTTTTTAAAATAGCATTGTCGCTTTATTAAAAATAAATAACTTTGCATCAAAAACAATAACAATATTATTCAATATTCCGCTAACAGTTTGTTGGCATCTTCAGGATAATATTTGTAATTAAATTGAAAAAGTTGAAAAATTTTTGATTTATTTATTTTTTAAGTCGATATATTTAAATTCTTTTATTTTTTTCAATTTCTTATCTTATTCAAGTACTTACTACTAAGTACATTTATTTATATACTATTCAGTAATAGGAACAAATGAGAACTTTTTTTAAGTATTTTGTTGAAGATTGTTTAATCTTATATTGAAAAGTTGTTTCCGTAAACAGGCTTTATATTTTTCCTTCAGCGCATTAGTGTTTACTATCGATTTTTTCAAGTGCTTTGTTTTCTTTTTAGACTTAAACTAATACTGCAGTCATTTTTATGGTTAGAAAATCATTTGGCACAAAGCAATAAAAAAATTCAGCAAGAATGCGAGAGATGCTTTTTTAAATTTCGGGATTAGGAAAAAAAAAACAAATATTAATCATCGAAAACAACTTTCATGTTTTTCAAAATATTCCCCAATATCTATACAATTTGCATGCGTTTGAACCAGCACTTTTGCCACTCTCTCAAAAACGTGCATTCTGAATCCAGCAACCGCTTCTTGAGGTACCGAAAAACGTTGACCTTTTAAACTTTTTTTTAAGTGCAAGAACTAATAGAAATCATTCGGTATCAAGTCAGTACTATACGGCGGATAGCTCACGAAATCGATGTTTTGGGTGTTCAAAAATGCTGTTATTTCAGCCGCTGTGTGACAGCTCGTATTGTCGTGGTGAAGAGTGATCCATCCTAGACGGTTGGTTTTCCTTTTGTGGAAGACAACTGCCAAACAACTTGTAGTGTACCACTCAGTACGGTTGCTCATGTTCAGTTTCTCGAAAAAAAAAAAAAAAAAATCTGGAGACCACTTGAAAGTTTTGTTGAACAAGAACCATAATACCGACTGCTGTTTACTGTTGGATTCACATGCGTAAATTCACGATTCAGCACCTGTTTCGAAGCACGGCGATCGTTGCTTTTGAGCATTTGCTTCGACCAGTCGAAACGAGCCTAGGTTTGAGCGATTAAAAAATTGTGTGGCATCCAACGAGAGCAATTTTTGTTTGATAGTTAAATGTATACACGCAAAGAAAAAACATGGTTGATGCAATCGCAATGGCAAACTATCATTAATGTTTGTGGTTATGATTGTGCCAAACATGTGCTAGGTAACAATATATGTTCAGATGTGATGTTTGTATCTTATTATTGCCTCAAACATGTTTCTATATTACACAACACCACGCAACATGTCTATTCCAACATGATATATGTTTCAGCCAATAAACCATTATAACTTAAAGCTTCAAAATGTATTTTTTATTAAATATATTAACATACCAATTTTTTGAATTTGAAAAAACATTTACAAATTTTTCTAGATACAACAAGCTAAGGCAAAATAAATAAAATAAATAAAATGGACAGTGACCACGATACAAAATCAACAAAGTTGTATAAAACGTAACTCATGTAACACATAGATAAACATATTTTTCTTGAAGTTGTTCTTATTGTTGAGGAGTTGCTGCGATAATTTTTTTGACTGCAAGAAGGGCGGGCAATCAAGTAGGGATGCATTTATATGTATGTACATATGTATGTATATATAAAAAACTTGCCTGTTTCAACTAACATGTAATAATTTGTTTCATAAATTTTCGAGTTAGCGTAGCACTTTTCTTCGCGAAGAACGTTTAAGCTATTTTGCACTGATTAATTGTGACTAGCGCACACTGTTTGTTTGGAAAATAATGATTTACTCATTTACTCTTTAAAGCAAACAAAATTTATGGTAATAAACAAACTTTTTTTCGTGCAACTGTTGATTTTATAAAAGACGCAATTTTCACATTATTTAATATGTTTAGCTGGATCAGAATAGCTTTTTAAGCTATTGTATATTAACCACAAAAATTATATAATCACGTTACATTATGACTATGTAAACTTTTCGAGGGTAAACATGTTAGACAAATGCGAACAAAAATATTTGTAGTTATCACTCATTAACCATGTTTTTTCTCTGCGTGTATGAAATATTGAATGTATGCTGGTCATGATGTCATATACCTGAGCATTTGCTTCTAAGGAGTCTTTTTTGTGCGATTTTTTGGGCAGTCAAATTTATATGCAATATTGACCAGCATACGCTGGTCCTACTTATCCCTAAAGTTGTCTCAATCTCAGATGACGATCGTGCAATATCAGCTCACGCCCAGCATCAATGGTTTTCGGAAGAACAACTCATTTGGGACGACTTTTGCGAAGTGAAAATAGGGGAGAACTGCGACCACTACTGAATTCATCATACCGTCCTTGATTTAGCTTCATCGCCAAAAATTTAATTAAGCATGTCCGTGCACTGTCGCTAAGTTAATCCACGTCAAAATTGTAAAATGAAAATGTTCACGATTAAATTCCATTTTTGGGCCGAGGTGAATCTTTCAAGGTACTGTAACCAACACAAATAGCGATCGTATGTCAAAACGTTCTGAGTACTCATGACCTCAAGATTGTCCCACTTTACGATAGAGCTGTCAGTTGCGAGATTGCCGCACTAGAGTTGTCAGATGCCGAGACGTGAAAGGCAACCCTCGTATACACATTTGAGTGTATCCTTTATCAGCTTGTTTAGTAATCAATTTTGCCTTCCGGCAGAATTAATTACATAATTTTTATCATCATATGACAAAAACTGTGCCACAATTTGATTTTGTATTTCACATCTAACACATGTATATTGCAGGAAATAAGTTAGAGTTTCAATCCAAAAAATAACCTCGAGTGATTCGATTTTGAAAGGAAAAACATTTTTCGATACTGTGACATTGATTACTTGGCAGTTTTTGGTAAGAGGAAAAATTTTTCCAATGCACCAGGTCAAAAAATTTATTTTTTAGTCGTCGGAAATTCAAAATTTTGTATTTTTGATCTTCCCCCCATGGGGGCGTTATACGGAGAAAAAAATATATTGTGCTTTAGTCATCCATTTGACTTTTCTGCTTTGACTTCTGTACTTCGAAATGCTTTTCTTTTGGGACTAGCTGCTCTTGTTTTTCGCTGCCTGAGTTTACAAGCTGCATTCATGTGTGTATTGTAGAAAGCAGCAAGGTCCACTTAAAATTTTATTTCTATTAGCTGATCACCATTCGCCTAAAACATTTTTGTCCAAAATGAATGTTCTTTTAACGGAATTCTTATTTTATTTCAGATTGACACTACAAATTTTGTTAACCTTGAGTTTTTCTTATTTTGTTTGAATGAATTTAAAATATTACTATTTTCTTGAATAAAGAAGAAAACTAAAAGCTTTTTAATTTTTGCGCTGCATGTTTTGCCATAATTTACCGAATGCTTCCGTCTGTTTTGGCTTTTGTGTGACCTTTAGAAACAGATTGACGACACTCTCATTCATAAAAGAAGTGGGTGTTTAATTTCGTCTATATAATAAAAATAAACTGAATTCATTCAGTTTTTTTTTTTTTTTTGTTGAAAGTTAATTAGTAATACTTTTATAAATTATGATGATTGAAGAATAAAATTTTTAGTCAGGAATTTGCTTTTATTTGTTTAGTTGGGGCTAAATAATAGACAATTCTTCCTGTTATTTTAGCCATAAAATTTGTTAACACATCAGCATTTCTGTATGTGTTTCAAGTTTGTTTTAAATTACTTCTCCAACACAATTATTTATTTTCAAAGCAGTTGTTTCTTTTTGTTTTGGTTTTTCTTCAAAGTGAAGCAAACAGCATCAAATGCCGTAAACATTTGAAAAAATATCTAAAAAAGAAAAACACAAAATGAATGTTAAATTATCATGCAATCTGGGCATTAACATCTAGTATGTTTTCAATTTCAATGCTGTTGGCTGCTTGCTTTTGGCTTAATAAATTTTGGTTTATTTGTCGATTTTGAAAATGAAATGTGTTTTTAACTTGAATATTTCATCAATGAAATTAAACGAGGAGAAAAAAAAGTGCATGTTTATACAGGTGTTCAAGCAATCGCCAAAAGAAAATGTAATTCATGAAGAAGGAGGTGGGCTCATTAGAAACTAAACATTTTTCCTTACAATAATTTTCTGTAATGATTAATTTATTTTTAAAATGTGTGTTTTTTCTGGTTTCTTTTTTCTCGAATTAAGATAATTTTAAAATAAGACTGTAATAATTTATTTGCCATTAAAGAAAGTTTTTTTTATGTTTTTGTTTTGTTGTGTGTGTGTGTGTGTGTGTGTATGAAAAGCGTTTAGTGGAAAATTAGTTTTGAACATGTTTCGAAAGACAATATGTTAAAGTGGCAAATGAAAACGTAGTGAAATTTTTCGTACTCAAAATAACGAAGAAAAAAATTAACTAACAGAAAAAACTGCGCTAATTGACTTTCACTACAGCTTAGAAACAGATTTTGATTTGTAATTGTCACAGTGGTGTAGTAACTCTAGAAAAAGCAAAAACACCGTGAGATAATCAGCCTGATCACGGTTGGCATATTCAAGTAGAAAATGTGACGTTTGAGAAAAATGCTACTTCCATCAGCAAAAACGACAGAAATGCATCACTATCATCTAATCTACCACAATTTTTGGTATCGCCCAAGGCGAATAGTATACTTTCTGTCGTTATACATTTTGTTCACGCCACTTTAAAAAATACAGAAATAAATAAAAATTACTTAAAATAAACAGTAATTACTGTTTTTTTAATTTTTTCAATAGAAAACTTTTTTATAACAAAAAATAGACACTGATTCTCACTTTAGCAATCAAAAACAGGACTTCTCACTATGCAATCAAAACACAATATACTTATAATATTTTCTTCATTGGTTTTCCTCTGACTTGTTGGTTAACGGGAACTTACACAGTACAACATTTTTCAGGTGATTGATTCCGGACTCAAGTCTGATAATTGTTTATGAAAGTAGCCCCAAAAAGAAGAACTCCTTTTTGGGGCTACTTTTTTATTTTTCGTGGTACCGAATAATTCTATGCGACTACGCGATCGGTGATCAGGTTGAATAAGCAACAGCGTAAAACACGAGAAGCAACCAAAGGTGAAGAAAGCGAAGAAAAGGGAACCCTCAAAGATTTCTAACCGCCTCTATAATTATAGAATCGAATAAAATATTATTCGGTTTGGATTTTGGTAGCACTTACTGGTGTCAGCAACTAAAAAAAAAAAAAAAAAATTCAGTAAGAAAATACACTTTTTCGTCTTTGTGCAAAGCAACTAGTTTTTTTATTTGTTTTTTTTTTTATTATTTTTTTAAACAAACACACAACTGCGAAGCTTTTGGCTTGTCTGCAGGAACAACCAAAGCCTTCGGCAGGAATCAAACCTGCGACCTCGGGGACTCTTAGTAGGATTCTCTACCAATTCCGCCATCGAGGTGCTCTGGTTGACTTTATTATCATACGAGGGTCGATTAATATGTCCGTATTTTTTGAATGAAACACAGTTTTTTTTTTGCAAAACAAATATTTATTTTTCTACATAATTTCCTTTTAACTCAAACGCTTAGTCGAACGTTTCTCCAGCTTTTGTACGCCTTCCAAAAAAAATTTGGTTTTTCGAGGTTTTTAAAATATGCATTTGGCCACTATAACTAAAAATAAAATTACGAATTGTTTTAGTAAAATATGTCTAACAAACGATAGTGGCATAATTTATGGAAGCTTTTAGCCAAAGACAGTTCTTTGCGCTCTGATCAGTGTGACACAAAACGAAATCCAACTATTTTGTATTAAGTTTATCCTTGAGCCCGATAAACTTAATACAAAATAGTTTGACTTTCTTTCTATATAATTTTTATAATTGATAGTAATTAAATAAGATAAAGAAAACATACAACAACTTGTGTGCTGAGTGGCATGAGTGTCGCTTAAGAAACATGAGCTCCTGAGTTCCAGGACGGGTGCTGACGAGAAGTGTGACGGCTTCGAAACAGCGAGTTGTCCCTGCTGCTAAATGCCTTTGATGTTTTCTTTATCTTATTTAATTAATATCAATCACAAAAATAATATAGAAAGAACTTGAGCCGGATCAACTTAATGTAAAATAATTAAATAAGAAAAATTTCGAATAATACAAATTAATAAAAAGGAAAGGAAGAAAATATTTTTCTACAAAAAAGTTTTTTATAAAAATAATAAACTTACCCATTCAAAATATTTTACTGTTAAGTATAAAAATTATTTTTTCTGTATTAGACTTTTTTTTGCATTTTTCTTCTGTTTACCCAGGTACAGGCAGCAGATATCCTTGCAGTAATAGCTTTGTCGTATTGTTATGAACTGTAGTATTGTTATGAAATGTAGCTCAGTATATTTAAGTTTTTGGTAGGGATCGAACCTGCAACCTCATGTAAAATTCAGTATCACTTTTGCGTGGCTGTTTCTGAGTTTTTTTTTATAATTCTGATAATTTATTTTCATTTATATCATCAGGTCTGTTTCGCAAAACACAAGTTTTGAAATCACGTGATATGTAAAATCGAAAATAGTAATACATCAACAAGATGCAATTGAGTATTAAAAACTAAGCTCTAGATAACATTTTGAACGTCATAACATCATTAAAAAACATCATAAAAAACATCATTAAAAAACATCATTAGAACCGATTTTCAATACCATTTCTTTTTGAAAATCACGTGATTTTGAGTATCGTGGTTTTCAGCACACACTTGTGAATATAATTACAGTATGTATATCACTTATTTTTGAAATTAATTATAGGCTTGTTCTTATGGTAAGCAAACATATCAAAAAAAAAAAAAAAGTATTACAACTTGTTCAACATTTTCATCTGCCATTATGGCAAAGTTGCAATAAATTGTAGAGTAACAAAAAAAAACAGAAGTTTGGTATTTTTAGTTTTCTTAATTTTTGACCAGTTTAAAAAAACGTTTTTTATGTTGTGTAGCAATTACGTTGTATTATTACTTGTTGCAAACTTTTTTGTGCAGTAAAATTGTCATTCATGCAATTATTCGCTTTCAGAAATGCAAGAGGCAACGAAATGTCTGTTCAACCATATTTTTACTTGTTGTCATATTTTTTTTTTCAACTACAAGTGCCACCAAATCCACTACAATTAGTTCTCTTACTGCCAATATCACGTTTAAAGTAAAAAACAAATTCTTGTATTCGAAACTATAGTATGATTTCTAAAGATAGGAGAGTAGAACAAAGAGTTTTTGTTAAAGAAAAAATTTAAGCACTTGTTTGAAACGTGGTAATAATTTTATAATTAAAAGCAGCACACTCCAGTGAAGCATGCAACTAGTTGCTTTTGACACAAGATTAACCATTGAATGAAAAATTGTGGTGTTTAGTAGAATAATTGTTATCATAAAGGTAAATCAAACAATCATCTCAATTCAAGTAGTTACAAAAAGAAATGGATTTAAAAATTATAAAAAAATAAATAAAAAGTGCTTAAAATTCTGTCAAAAAGAGTTCTTTTTTATAGTTTAGTAGTTTGACACTTATCGTGAAAACTAAAAGAAAAATTTTGCTGTCACTTACATTTTTCGCTATAGTTCATTTTTACATTTGCAGAATAATTTTGCTAACATTAGCAAAAATGTTTTAATCACGTTGAACTATACTATAATGTATTCGTGTCATTTTCTTTCCTGAACGGGAATGCTGCTCTTTTGGTGTACACTGAAAAAAAAAAATTCAATCCATTTGCGTTTAAATCAAACCCACTAGATACTAAATCAAGTACGTTGTGTTTGTTTTAAGTATGGAATTTCCAAGCGCCAAATACTTAATTTTAGACATATTCAATCATAGTTTCGGATTGATTTTATTCACATTCAACCCTAGTTTCGGATTGAATATAGTCCATATCCTTGCTTAAAAACAAGAACGCCGTTGTTACTTTGAGAATATTAGTACTTATCATACTTCTGACACCGTTTGGGATTGATTGAAGTACGGAAGCATTGAATTTGTTTTGAGTGTCATGATTGATTATGCACTTGATTCGATGTTTCTGATGCCTATTTAATTCTGCATACGTACCTGAAATATTTCGCTCTACCTCCTTAATTTAATAACAATTTATAAATTATTTTTTCTCTTTGCCGATTTGCATCTGGAACCCAACTACTGGCAGTCCAGCCACTTTAGCAAGTCATCCATCGTAGCAATTCATTAGAATTTCATACTCATTTTAAGTCATTTATTCTCAAATGTGAACTTAATTATTTATTTGCTTTAAGAGCCAATTGAAGTGTATTAATATAGATCCAAAAATTAACCTTTTTAAAAAATATTTGCATATAGTCAGCTGAAAAAGACGGTAAATATTTTTGAAAAAGGTTCATTTTTGGACCTAAATTAAGTCATTTATTCTCTTTAATAATCCCTATTTGGCTTGTTTTAAATACACTTGTGCATTATTTGTACTTAAATTTTCAAGTTTGCTTCGTACTACAATCAAGTAGAAAAAACTGAAATTTAGAACGGGCTTTTTCTTTCTGTGTATGACATATTATAACCACTACCATTTCGATAGTGTGTTGGTACACTTTTATTCAGATCAATAGAACAGTAAACTAGTTTAATAATTTCCTTTTAATGCTATTCTGTGTTCTTTTCTTGGCTTGGGGTGCTCATCTTTTAAAGGTGGATTCACACGATTGCCGCAATGCACCAATTTTTGTTATATTTTGCATGCCAATCGTGTGATAGCACAATGTATTGGCTCATGTTCCTATTTGTCTCAATAAAATACAACCCTGATGCGACAACCGTGTGAACCTTTTATATACAGCAATAAAATTTCTAAAAATGCACCAATATTTATTGTATTCTCATGCGGCAATCAAAGAAAACAATTCGAGCCAAAAATATACATATGTATACCTTTACATATGTGTACCTTTATGTATACCTTTCCAAACTTAATTTTTGTTTTTCCGTAAGTAAAATTCAATTGCTCTAACTACTATAACAATTGTAAAATTCTTGCAGTGAAATTGAATATTACCTCCTGGCTCAGCCGCAGCAGACACCTTTGAATAAAAAAAAAGAAAGAAGTTCATCCTGAACCTACTGTGAAATTCATGCACTAATACAAGCTGTAGGGATGCACTCATGTGTTTGGGAATACTCTTCCCCGGACTATAAAGCTTGGTATAAACGTGAAAGCGCATGGCGAGGAATCCAAAAAATTTGTCCGGGGCATACGTTTTAAGACTGTTAAGCCAAATGGGCAAATGTTCAAACTACATCTCAAAATGTAAAAAACAAAATAAAAACAAAGTCTGGTCATGGGGGCAGCAAACGGCCAGCCCGCACAACATTATAATAATAGCCGAAGCAATTTTCTTTCTCTTTAAGGAACAAACCATAGTCTATAAACTTTTAACTCCTTTTTTATTCTTTCAAAACAAAGTTTGCCATCAGCTACAACAGCTGTTTCTCAGAGTTGCCGTATAATACAACAATCGTGTGACTAAAATGTGGCAATAAAATTTCCGTAAAATGTGACAATCATGTGATTGCAAAGAATTTGATTAATACAATTTTTTTATTGTGCTCCAATTCAGCCTCATAAAAATTGTGTAAACTTGATGCATTGCGGCAATCGTGTGATCCCCACTTCAGTAGATGCATTTGCACAAAGCCATGCAGGGATGAGAAAATGGGCAGTATCTCCACCTCACCAAAAGCAGAGTGTATGACATGTTGTATTTATAATATATCTAGAAAAGAACAAGAAACTCTTCACAAGTTGTCATATGTTTTTTTAAGAAATAACTGATTATCAGCGAAGTGGAGCATTACACTTGAAACACTTTGTCAGGAAAGAAAACTTCAATAATTTATATAATCATCGACATAATCAGCCAATTAAGAGTGATGTAAATAAAAAATGTTCTATTAAATAATTCTAAAGGTTCAGCTGCAAAAATTATTGCCCATGAAATTTAAATCGCTTAAAACATGCACGCTACGTCGAGCATTGTTCGAATATAGATAACGTTTTTACAAAAAATATATGTGACGAACCAAAAAAAATAGCGAATTATTTCAAATTCTTTAATCATCGGCTGTAAAATAGCTGCACTCATTTGGTACTGAACTTGGGCTTATATTTAACGCACGACTTCTACAGTGACTCTTAATCCACTCAGCCGCTATGCTCTCGTCTTGTAATTTCTATACACATTTGCAATTAACATTAAACTGAACGATTTATAGTTAACGGGTTATCCATTTTGCGGTTTAAAAGTAAACGCAAATAAAACACATATAAAATATTTGTTTTCGTGATATTTTTTTTTTTTATATAAAGTTGTAACGTTGGCATTATTTGTGAAACACTACATCATTTAAATGATCGCCATGCAAAGTGTTGCAAGCATTAATTCTTTTAAGGTAATTTTCGACTACTTTTTGACACATATTGGGCGGTATCTCAGCCATAACTTGACGAATGTTCGTTTTCAAGTGCTTAAGAGTTAAAGGTTTATGTACATAAACACGGTCTTTCGCGTAACCCCATAAAAAAGTCTAATGGTATGAAATCGCATAATCTTGGTGGCCAGTTGATATCGCCACGATGGGAAATAAAGCCATATTCGTTCGATTTGTGTGGCACCATCTTGTTGAAACCACATATCCAAGCCGTATTCCTCAATAGCAGGCAAAAAAAAAGTCGGTTAAAATATGACCATAACGCTCTGAATTGACGGTGACAGTCGTTCCATCGTCATTTTCGAAGAAGTAAGGTCCAGTCACATTTTCGGACCAACGAGCGCAACAAACAGTGACTTTTTCTGGGTGGCCTCACTTCAATTATTTAGAATATTTGTGACTGCTCCAGTCTCTTTAAATTTCTTCACAATTTTTCCAATTGCCTGCGTACTTAAAGTATTATGTAAACCATAATCTCCTCTCAAAGCAGGATATGTGGCTGTGGTAGAATCACAATTTTTGTAGTGTGTTTTGATAATTCTTATGCGTTGTGTGATAGTTAAGCGATCTATTTTAGCCAGTGTCAGTCTTTCTTAGTTTGACAGATGTCGAATTCCAGTCATATACTTTTGAAACCATGAAATAGATAACCAGTTATAATTTTTAAAATGTTTGCTGCTCATGTGGTAAAATTTTTCCAACCCAAAGGCAATCAGTTGAATTTTCCAACTTTAATTCGAAAATCTATATGCAAATGAGTTCCTATTGCCCTCGGTCAGGGCATCACACGAAAATGACGGCACTGATTTTACCTATTCTTTATTTGTTTTTTTTTTTTGTTTTGCTTTTTTTTTTGCCTGGAGCAGAATTGTATGAATGAAATAGTTGAGCGAAATGCGCCAGACATAATTAAATTTAAGAAAAGTGCTGTACTGTCCAGTAACAGCAACGGGAGGGCCTATATTTTTCGGGTCCCATATATTTTTAATATTTTGGCCTTATCACTCTACCTTCCTAAAATATTTTAATACGACAACTTTTGTGCAAGCAATTCTTTGATTCATAAAAAAAAAATACAAACATGCAACAAGTGGATGTTGCCTTATTGGCTGTCGAGTTAAAAACTGAAAAAAAATGTAAACTGGTTCGTTCGGCATATTTTGTTTGATTTTTTTTTTGTGCGCTTATTATTAAAAGTTAGAGAAAAAACATAATTTTGTCATATGATTTTCTTAATACGTTTTAGTTTAATTCAATTAATTTTTACATTAAATATAAAATTTTTTAAAACTTGAATGCAATGTTGACAGACGTTTGTATATATCTACGTATACAACATATGTACATGCTCCATATACAATTTGATGTGCTAAATTTAATGTGTCAAATTGCCTTAAGAAGATCAAAAGAATGAAAACTTTAACACACAAAACAATACGTACGACCCATTTGGCTTCATAACTTCTTTCTTTGCTGAAATTTTGTGGTGACATTTTTTAAGATTTTTTTTTGCTTTGTTTTATTAAACAGTATATTGTATGATATTTACCGTATGGGAGTTAGTTTTTTGTTTTTTTTTTTTTTTTTTTTTTGATTTTTAAAGTTTATTTGCTTTTAAACCTGCTTTATGCAGTTGGTTTTTGAAAAATTAAAAATACTTACAAAAATTCATATGTACATACATATGTCTAATATATTTTTTTTTTGCTGAAATGCTGACGACCTTGTAAGTAGAAAATCAATATGACACATTCATATACATTTGTATTTAAGTATGTAAATATTTTTGTCTAATTTATTGTCGCAATATTGGCAACGATTTCGTTGGCTATTTTATTGCAATTTAGCCATTAGACTTTTTTGCGTTTTGTCAACGACCAGTTAGTTTTTAAGGCTTTAAGTTTGACCCAATATCAACGAATAGAACTGGTTGTTAAGCTCATTACCTGCATATTTTCAATATCTTGGCTTATTTTATTAGAAATCAGCTATCTTGTCAATTAAACTAATCATTTGTGTAAATAAAAGAATTTTGCGGCACACGCTTGAAGTAGTTATAGATAAATTTTTACAAATTTAAAAATTTATAGTTAGTTCAAGATATGACACAAACACGCTGATAAAAATTTGAAAATAATAAACAAATTGAGTTATTAAAAATAAGCAGTTAATTTAAGTATTTCATTCTTAGACCGGGAGACCATTTTTAAGCCATAAAATTTATTCTTAAGTGGAGGTCAGCCTAAACTTGGTCTATCTAAATCATAAAATTCTCAGCCGATTTGTTATTAATGTTTCTGTATGCTTCCTCTAGGTTTTATACAGAGTATAAAATCCGAAAAAATTTATTTGAAAATAAATCTATCTGATATAAACCCTTGCAAAGTTTCTGTTTGGGGTCTCCAAACTTTTTCATAGTTTGTTGCTGCTCAAAACAATTTGAAATTAAAAAACAGGTTCCTATAATTTTTATTTTGATCTTAGAGATCAAGTTAAACTTGTCCCGGAGAAGCCTTGAAGTGCATAAATTTTTTAAACAGTCAAAAATGCCAACAACAGCATATTCCTAACCATAGGACAGACTAACTTCGTATTGTTTACTTGTTGTAACTTTTTATGGGACGTGCATATAGTTAGAAAAAAAAGAACTGTAGTTTTCGACATTTGTATGCACATTATTGCTTGTATGTTAAAAAATTTAACAACAGCATATTAAAATTTTGTATGGAAATTTCCATGACGAGGAATCGATACATTCGGGTCTTCGGCAACACTTTCACTTGCAGCAGCGATATTTTCAGCGAAACAATGATGCACAGGCCTTACAATATTTGTAAGTGTTACAGCCTCTTCAAATTTCTTCACAATTGTGCCAATTGTTTGCGTAGTTATACGATTATGTAAACCATAATCTCCTCTTAAAGCACGACTTGTGGCTGTGGCAGAATCATCATTTTTGTAGTGTATTTTGATCATAAATTCTGTGACGGTTAAGCGATCCATTTTTGTCAATGTCCGACTTTCAACTGAGAATAAAACAATTGATTAAATAACTTAGTTCGACAGATGTTGTATTCCAGTCCTATACTTTTGATACCACGAAATGGATAACCCGTTACATACACAAAATAAAGCAGCAAACATTTTTAAAGTGCGAAAATAGTTTTTGTGGTGTTTCAAGATTTAAAAGTATTTTTTTATAAACGCACTGAACACTGGTACATATTCATCTGGCAAACTCAGGATTTTCTTCCATCCAGCGCACAAGTGAACTGTTTAGGAAAACTACATGCATACATATGATAATTAATTAATATATTAACTTAATAAAATAAAATGTAAATATATGTGGATTTTCTAGTTTTAGTTCCCAGTTTTTTGACAAATAAATATAAATTTTTTTCTATAAACACCCACTCGATAGCAAACGAGCAAGTGTTTGATTTTGACGTTTGTGTTCACAGTGCTGACGACATGATCGATATAGAGGAATCGGATTTTGAATGAAACAATCTTTTCGACTTGTCGATCGAATCATCGTTCGAATAAAAGAACGTCGCAGAGGAACCCAAAACCAATTTTTTCGCTTAGAAAGCGAACAATCGCACGACTTCGATATTGAGGAACAGACAGTTAATGAACTGGAAACTAATTCTAGTTTGTATAAAACCCCGTTATAATTGGATTTCGTAACACTAAAGTAGTTTTATTTTCGGTTTTAAATCCAATTAATATACTATCGAACTGTATGACACCCCGACTATCAGCGTTTTCTTCTACAACATGTAGGTGTTTCTTGTTAGTGTGGTTATTAAATTTGTAATATTTCATTTAAATTGTCCTATAATGTAGTTGTGAAATTTTATTTTAAATGTTTATATAAATCTCCGCGTAGTCATTGATAAACTTAATGTATATAAAAAATAAAAGCAAAATCATTAAGCCCTGTTTATTAAGTTCTTTTGTGAAAAAACCGCTTATTTGGAATAGTATTTTTTCTAAGCCTAGTACCTAAAATTTCGTGTTAATTTATCATGCAGCCAAGAGACTCCCTCCAACTTTTTATTTTATTCTTCTGCTGTCAGTTTTAAATTTTTGTTTCTTTTCTTTAATTTTTTTCTTATATTTTACCATTAATATTTTTTCTTCTTTTAGTAGTATTTATTTACCGCAACAGTCCTTGACCTTAACGGCTATTATTATATAACCATCATCATCAGCATCCATTAAGATAATTTACCTACATGTTAAGCAGTACAATACATGAATTCATACCTGCATATACATGTATGTATGTGTATCAGCATACTGATACACATACTGCATATGTATTTCTACATTATTCTACCCAGTTGACCAAAGAGGCTACTAGAACTTTATTCGTAAACTGTCGTCTAACCAGAGTTACAAATTAAATATTTTGTTGTTGTAAAACTGAAATTTTCATTGAAAGCAATTTGCAAAAAAAAAAAAAAACAAGTGGCAAAATAAAAAACCCAAGAATGAAATAAATTCGAGGAGATAACATGATGTGCAAAAAATATATATGTATAGTAATTTTTAGCGATTCACTAAAAGTGATCCTTGCAGTTGCTACCATCATAAAATCCGGCATGGTTGTTAATGTTAAAGTCTTTTAAAAAGGTCATGTCATACATACATATGTGACAGTTTTTTTGTGACAAGTCTGGCCATTAAGCAAATTTTTTTTTTAACATTTTCAGAAACTATTTTTGTTATCAGAGTTGCCCTTTCGTGATGGTGGATAGAAGTATAATACTGGTAGTGTGGTCCTGCGACTTTTTTTTAAGTGCTGTGACTTTTTTTCTGTGAATGGATCTGATGATTGCATAGTATAGGATAGTGTCTCAAGTCCTTTTTGGGGTTCCGTACTCGTCAGAGTGAAACGGAGACTTCTACGTCCGTCCGTCGCAGCGTCCATTCTCCGAAACAATAAGAGCTAGAGAGCTTAAATTTTCATAGGATGTTGTTGTACCTTGCCGCTACAACAACAAATGCTAAAAGCAACAACAAGTCGTAAAGTACCAAGTGTCCCCATACAACGAAAAGTTACAATTAGCTATGACTCTCGAATCGTAAGAGAGCTGACATTTGCACAGTGTTTGTATATACAGATGCTCCACAACAACAAATGCTAAAAACAACAACAAGTTGAAAACTACCAGGTATCCCTATACAACGTAAAGTAACAATTAGCCGTCGCTCCCAAACTGTAAAAGAGAGAGAGGGAGAGAGAGAGAGCTGAAACTCGCACAATATATGTACTTATATATGCTCTACAGCAACAAATGCTAAAAACAACAACAAGTCGAAAACTACCAGGTGTCTCTATAAAACGTAAAGTGAAATTTAGCCGTAACTTCCAAACTGTAAGAGACAGTGAGATGAAATGTGCACAATATATGAACGCACATATGCCCTACAATAGCAAATACTAGAAACAACAAATAGTTGGAAACTACCAGGTGTCCCTGTACAACGTGAAGTAACAATTTGCCGTTACTCTCGAACCGTGAGAGACAGACTGACGAAATTTGTATAATATATGTATTCACATATGCTCCACAACAACAAATGCTAAAAACAACAACAACTCTAAAACTACCAGGTGTCCCTTTACAGTGTAAAGTAACAGTTAGTTATAACTCTCGAACCATGAGAGATAGGGAAAGAAGAAATTCGCATAGTGTATGTATTCATGGATGTCTCAAAACAACAAATGACAACAACAACAAAAACTACCAGATGTCCGCACATAACGTAAAGTAACACTTAAAGTGTGCGAGGCAGCCTCGTACTTGACTGAATTTCTTTTTGTATGTCGTAGTAAAACTTTCTTTCCTCGAACTAAAAGCCATCGAATCGAAATCGATGACAGAACAAATCGACATGAGGTAAGAAAAAATATTTGTAGAAAATGTAATGAAAGAAAACATTTGGTAATGATTTTTTACATGAAAGTGTAAAAGAAAATACAAATTTTCTTGTTTGACTTACTTCATGATTTGGCCGATTTTATGGTTGTGCTGGTGTTAAGCGCCCTTTGAAAACGTCAACAAGTCCAGGCAACATATAATACAGTTTATACTCATTAAAATTTATTAATGCCATTTGGTTTTCAAAAATTTTATTAACCAATCACAATAAAAAAAAATTCAGCGACACGAGTGGAACATGTGGGCCATTAATTTTGTTGTCAATTTGCTTCGTATAAAAAACTCTTCAATATTTATGATCTTTCTTGATTAAAGCAACAAATATTTTTTTTAAAAATTTAAAAGTGGTAAACTGATAATGTTTTAATCGAAATTATTTGTTGATTGTATTTTTTATTCAGAAATAAATTATAGCCTAATTGTTAAGTTTCTTCAGACTTTTTTTTACCGCGAGAGTATTGCCAAGTAATTATGAACTAATTAAATTAAAGTAATTAACACAGCATGTTATGAAACTCGCAAGTCGGTTTTTTTTTTTTTTTGCTTTCCAGCATATGTATTTATATGGCAATATTTATTCGGAGCCAAGCAACTTCCCAGTAGACTTTTAAGTAGAATATTGAAGAAATATTTAATATAAAAAACGGCGTTATTGTAACTCTGCGATAGTTCAAGTGTTTAATTAACCTGGAAAGCAATCAATCTTAATTACCGTATTCAAAAAAAAAGAAAAAATAAATGAGAAATGCCTGCAATTAAGTATGTTTGACTTCTAACTCTAATCGAAATGACATAATTCGTGCAACAAATACTGCTGACGCCAATTTTTTGTTTGAGTGTACGAGTAGTGCATATTCCACTGAGCGTTTAAGCCAAGTAATCATTTGTTTTTTCTGCTCGTTACTTACAAATGCATTTTTTATTTGTGTTTAATTTATTTTTAACACGCCACATGCAAATTACTAGCAAACACCATTTAAATATTAGAGAACAAAAGTTTACAACATCACCCTGAGTGACAGACAGCTTGTAAAACGGTAACTGCATTAAAAACGTATTTGTCATTTTAAGTTGCTTGACAATCGCCGAAAACCATTACAAACTCGATTTGTCTAATATTCGGCTTCATACATTATTGAAGCAACAAAAACTGGCATGAATTATCTCATTGTATCGGTTTTTTCTTCTTCTGTTTTTTGGGATCTTTATAATGATCTCATCGGAAATTGCTAAATCTGCGTTGTATTTTTTGCCATTTGTTTTTAATAACTATAGATTATTGATAAAAATAGCATGCCATTAAATCAAATTTAATGCTGTGGGATTTAGGAAAAAAAAACAAACACAATTTTTAATTTAAATTTTCTATTATCTATGCTAAGCGAAAACAAAAACACTGTTGGAGGCAACAAAAAAACTCTGTTGTGATTGACATTTTACAGACAATTTAATTAAATTTATTATCAAATCCGCAAATAAATAATCAAACTGTTTTTGAGCACAAAAAAAAAAACGCAAATTGTGAATAGAATAAACTTGATTAAATTAATTTGAAAATTGTTTAGAATTTCAAAAACAAATAAAGGCATTAAAAGTATTAGTGGCAACTTTTTCAACTGCTTCAAGAAAAAATCTAATTTAGTTTTCTTTTTTCAAAAATTTCTCGATTAAAAAAAATACACTCTAAAATTTTTGCCAGTGTAGTTGACAGATGCCTCATTAATACGAAAACTGTTCTTCAAGACCTTCTTAATATTTATGCTGTATATAGTTGCTGCCGCTTGTAGTTTTTCCTCTGCAAATGAACGCGTGTTATGTTTCTGCCTCCATGCATACTGACTCGTTCATGCCGCATTTTGATGAACACAAAAAAAAAATTTTTTTCTTAAAATGTCTACGACATATCAGCTTAGAAATTGAAAAAAAGCTAAAATAAATTCTGTTGACTGTTCTGTATGAACTGATGCAGTTTTAATGAAATCAATCGATCAAACGGTAGTTTTATTTATGAGCTTTGCAGGCAGCATTCAAGAGTACAACACTGGCACACATTTAGACACATAAACTTAACCCTAAAACGTTGTGATTTAATTTTGCACATTAAGGCGGGTGAGGTTGTAAAATGTGACGTAAGCAAAAATAGAGATATTTTTTTCTTTGCTAATGAATATTAGTAGAAATGCATATATTTTTGTTTTGGTCATTCACGTCACATTTGCGTTTTCTAGCCGCCACTACCTACCTTGTGCTTTTAAGCAATGCGTTACATAATCTGAAAAATATCATATATTATCCTTTTTTTTTTTTGATTTCTCAAAATCTATAAATATATTTAAAAAAAAGAATTTTTGTTGCAATGTAAATTGTTTTATGTAAAACGCAGTCCACAAACTTGAATTTTGTGCTCAGGTAGGTCGTCACTTCGACTACGGAAAATGTGCTATTCTAACTTTTTTTTCGTAGTCCAAGTGACGACCTACCTGAGCACAAAATTTAAGTTTAAAATAATTTACATTCCAACAAATATTCTTTTTTAATTTTAATATAATCTTAAGAGATTTTTCGAAATAAAAAAAAAGTATCATATGTGATCTTTTTCACATTATGAAATGCATTGTTTAAAAAATATTGCCAAGGTTGTGGCGGCTAGAATATGTTAATGTGATGTAAATGACGAAAAAAAAAATGTATGCCTTTCTACTAATAAAAGAAATCGGTTCGCTGCACGTTTTCGTCTAGCAACAGCCTGCAAGCGACTAAAGCTTCGTAAAGACGGTGGTCAGATCTTACAATATTGTAAGACCTAACAACGTGCTGGCAATCTACTAGAAATACAAAATTGGCAGCATTAAAAAATTATCAGTTCAGACAATTGCAAAAAAATCTCATAATTTCATTGCCAGACAATTGCCTGACAATAAATTTAGCTACCAACGAAAATTGTTATTTTCTACGTATCAAAAATTGCCAGTCAATTGTCATTATCAAAATACACACACATGCCATTCCTCTTTCTTTATTTTCTCGCCCAATAACCATGTTTTAATTTTTTTATTCTCTTTTCTGCAACTTTTTACCTCTCGTACTCACATTTTTACTATTCTCTTGTTTTTTCTCTCCCTTTCGTACACATTTTTCTTTAATATTCTTTGTTATTACTCTGACAATGACGCCATTGTAAGGTGTTGAGAATTTATGCATCTTACAATATGCCAATGCCTGACAATGTACTAGCAATGATGATGCCAAAGTGTTCAGACGATTGAGAGTTAACTGGCAATTAATTGTTAAATAGGTGGCCTGCCAATGGTTTTGCTTACAATATTGTCAGGAAGAAATTGTAAATTCTCACGATTGGTTAAACATATTCTATACATTTTCTGACAATACTGTAAGATCTTGCAAACGTCTATACGTAGCTTAACGATAAACGAAAAATTGCAAGTAAAAAAGAGTGATATAAAAAGGATGCCGGTGCAGGGTTAAACTCTTTCATGTGTATACGCTTTTAAGAGTTGAAATCTGTTTGCTAAAGCTTTCCTTGTGTCAATTTTATTTTGCGAGCAAAAACGCACTAATACCTTAAATACAATTCTTATCTTAATGCTCTTCATGATAGACAACAAAGTTGAAAAACTGCACAGCCAGATAAATAAAAAAAAATACTAACATGAAATACAAAATCACGATTACATAACGAATACGCTCAGTAAACCTAATGGTTAAAAGGAAATTATTTCTAGACTTAAAACTGTGGAATATGTTGATCAACACTAGAGCTTTGATATGGAAAATAATTTAATATTTATTTTCTTGAGCTCAAGGTCTTTTTTCGTTAAATATATAAAATATAAAATCTAAAAACAGAGGTCGAAAAAACCAAATAATAAATCTACGGAAAATAATTTTACTACAAAATTCGAATGTTGCGATATACTTATTTGAAGTCCGAAAATTCTAGCTCTTAGTACTGGCAGCTGTTGTTAAGTAAATCAACAACTTCTACTCGCTTTTATTTAGCAAGGACTTAAAATTGCTCAAAGCATACTTTTTCGGTGTGCCCATACTTATGGCCCCATATTTAGTGATTTTTAAGTTTCACCCCCTTTTCTTGCCTGAGTATGCTGCATGTGCGGTATATAAAACTGTATATTCATTACATCTGGGGTGAATGGCATACTCCGCAGTTTTGTAGAGAGTGTATAAATTCCGCGAACGCCGGGAAGTTCTGTCTCGTTTGTAGAGCGAAAAAGTTGGACTCCACCTGGAACACATTTGTTTATACCTTTACATTCTTTCCTTGCCAACTATTTAGTGATTTAGCTACTTTTATTGGACTTGTGAATAAATAAACCAGTTGGCAATTTGTATATTGTTGTTGTTGTTGTTGTTGCATTGAAATATGTTTGCAGCTTCACATTTCTCTTCCTTTGTAATTAGACACATTTAAGTAAATGCATATTTCAGGTGCCCACCTGATATTTGTTCGATATTAACTTGCATTTTTAAAAATAGATATCAAAACTCATAAATTATGCGAAACCTTTCAAGTTGTTTCTTTGTTTTTGCTCTTTTTGAATTTATATGTAGATTTGTTGCTGAGTTTAAAAAGGAATTTCATTGCAAATGACTAGATTTTAAATATTTGTAGCCTACATTCATTCCATCTATTCATTCCTTGCGTTCACAGGCAAGTTGTTTTGTGGTTAGAAGTGTTCAAATGCAACAACTGTGTGAAAAATATGTTGTAATCAAAAAATTGTACTTGTACAACTTGTCCGCCTAAAGATTTTTCTTCTCATATCCATGAATTGCATTGATATTGACAAATAAACAAAAATATATATATATATATATATATATATATATATATATATATATATATATATATATATATATATATATATATATATATATATATATATATATATATATATTTTTTTTTTTTTAAATAAAAAAGGCCATTCAACTTCTACCACAACGTTTTGTACAACAAAAAAACACGTATGCATTTCTAGACGAGAGCATAAACTTGGTCATAGTTGTGTTTAAAAGTTGATTAAAAACCCACATTAAAATTCACAACAAAATAATCAAATGAAAAAAAGGCCATCAGATGCGAATTTCATTATTAAGCGAAAACAACATTTAAGACATTTAAATGAAAAATGGTATGAAATCGTAGACAAGATTTATAGGATTCTAGCGAGTGAGCGAGGGCATAAAAACCAGGGTTCTTATCACAAATAACCTTTTTTTAACTTTTTCCCAGCGAAACCATAAAATCGCCCAGCATGACGAAACGAAAGCTTAAAATACAAAATCTAATTTATATGTTGCTGTTTGCCAGCATTTGTCGCCTGCGTTACCCATACCTCAATCCAGTTAATTAATTTAATTTTTATTTTCCGTTGTCTAATCGCCAGCAATTTGACTATTAACACTGCAAAACAAATGAAAACACATAAAAACACAAATTGTTGAACAATTTAAATAGAAAATTTGCTTAAATTCGCAAAACAAACGATTATGGTCGAACAATTAAAGTGTTTAACAAGCAGTCAGCCAACTGGCCGGTAAATTCATTCAATACTCAATTCAGTATTAAACAAAACACACCAGCAGCAGTTGCAAACAATGCGTTTTCTACTTGTCTTGGGTATGTAATGGTTGTTGGTTTGCGCATTGTGGCCGCAACAGGCAACACTTTCGCTTGGCCATAACGTTTGCCAACAATGATCTTAAAACTATTTCTGGGGAACAAACAAACAAACTTGCGCAGGAAGAGAGACTACAAAACAAAAAGAAAAGAAACGGAAAAGAATTCATTGAAAAACTTTAGTGTCAACTGAAATTTGTGTTTAATGTTGTTATTGTTATTCAACAGCAAACCCAGCAATTGCGTTCAACTTAGAAACAACATGGACTTGAAATTGTGCAATAACGATTTGCAAAAATGGTCATTCAAACATGACCATTATTGGCCAATTGCACTGAAAATGTGTTTCTTTTGTTTTTGTCCATAAGAAATATATGTATGTATAAAATCGATTTGAAATAAAAGCAAAAGTTTTACTATTTCTATAAAACTATTTGAGGTCTTGGGCAAAAGTGATAGAAAAAAGTGTGCACAGACAGTGGCACAAATAGACGCATATTCCATAAAACTGTGCATTGCTGTGTTTTGGTTTAACCCTTGTAAATACGTTGGCATTTTAAAGGTTTTGTTGCGTCGTAATACATTCTTTTTGTGTAAGAATTGTTTACGTAAGTAAAAACGAATGTATTTGTAATTACTTTTTAAATTCTAACGCACTTAATAATTTATTTGCCTTAAGCGCCAATTGAAATGTATTATTTTAGGTCTAAAAACAGGCCGACTAGATGCCGTCGACATTTCATTGATGCTAATAATCAACTCATCTGGAAACTCGAAAAATTCTTAAAGGAATATTTAAAACTTAACTATTTATTCCTTAATTCCCATGAACAAAATGAGAATCAGAAACTTTCAAACAAACCTTTAATTCAGAAAACATTTTTTCGTCTTGCGACTTTTTACTTTTCTTCACAACCGCCCACATTTCGTTTATGCTAATCAACTCACCAGTAGACTCGAAATTATTACGTTCATTTTTAAATATTCAAAGAACGGGGGATGTTATTATAAGTTACCATTAGTTGCAGTAATCGAGGTACTTATACAATCCTTGTTAAATAAGCACTCTATAGACATGAAAGATTTGTTTAAATAAGCCAGTAACCAAACACGCATTCACCTTTTACGGAACCACAACTTATACGACGGATCACAAAGAACACATCCGCTCTCATCAAGCATTCCAGAACAACTCCATCTCTGCTTAGAAGAGAAAGTTCCCAAGCTTATTTCCATGGTACTAGTGTTAAGGTTTTCTTGCAAAGTCGACCCACCTCCAAAGATAATAATAACACCAAGAATTGTGGAAGTTTTGAGATTATTTAATTTTTGAAAATATTTTTTTCCATTTTATTTTCCTTTTTATTATATTTTCTCTTTCGACGTCAAATGCGCCTGGCCTTACCAGAAGAAAGCATAAAAAGAGAAAAAAGGAAATAAACTAAAAAAAAGCTTTTCCCTACATTTTTCTTGGTTCCGTTATTAAATTTTGACAAAAATATCTATATCGCGGAATTAATAATATGACAATACCGCAGCAACGGAATGAATAATTGCAAATTTTGTTTCCGCAGTCGCGGCATGGAATCAATAACACAAGGGAACAAAATTGAACTTTTTGAGTGTTGTTTGGAACTCTATAGCAATATTTTACTAATTTGAGGTCGCTGATTTTAAATCTAAACTCCATTTTTCTCCATCAGCTCGACATTTTGAGATATACCGTTATGTCTAAAATTAAGGCACTTCCAGTACAAATATTTAAATAACTTGAAAACGCTTCACCATATTCAGTTAAAAAAATTGAAATTCGTCAATAAAATTATCTTTAAGCCGTGCCTACATTGTTTTTAATTTGGACGCGTAGTTTCAGAGATATCTTTGTAGTTTTGAAAAAAATAACAATTTTAATAAAAAAAAAAAAAAAAATGTTTATTCAAAAATTCGTAAAAAAAAATAATGCAACTAAAGTCACAATGTTGGTCTTAACGCATTTAGCTTAATATATTTTGAATCAAATGAGCTTTATTTCATTGAAGTCGGTGCACTTTTGATTTTCTCAACGATTTACTGAGATAACTAAATCGCGATTTTCATACAGAAATAACATTTATTATTACAGAACAGCACACACACAAACACACATATGTTTGTGTGTGTGCTGTTCTGTTTATTTGAAAAGTGTATGAAAATCGCGATTTTTTGTCAATTTAGTTATCTCAGTAAATCGTTGAGAAAATCAAAAGTTGTGCACCGATTTCAATGGAATGAAGCTCATTTGATTCAAAATATATTAAGCTAAGTGCTTTAGGACCAACATTGTGACTTTAGTTGCATTATTTTTTTTACGAATTTTTAAATAAGATTTTTTTTTTATATAAAATTTTTATTTTTTTTCAAAACTACAAAAATATCTCTGAAACTATTCGTTCAAATTAAAAACAATGTAGGAACGGATTAAAGATAATTTTGTCGACGAATTTCAGTTTTCTTTTTTAACTGAATATGGTGAACCGTTTTCAAGTTATTTAAATATTTGTACTGGAAGCGCCATAATTGTAGACATAACGGTATATCTCAAAAAGTCGAGCTGATACAAAAAACCCAAGTGCAGATTTGGATTCAGCGTCCCAAATTACCTTTAAAACAATATTTAGTTCATAAACAACAAATACCTTGTTCCCTTGTGTAATGTTTGTCTAAATGATTTTTTCAAGAAAATATATGCTGAAGAAGTTGTCCAAAGGAAAACGAAATATTGAAAATAAATAAACAAGAAGCTCAAGCACGAAGACAAAGAAATCGTGTAATTAAAAATTAAAAAGGTTGCAGCAAATACGATAAAGAAATAAAGTTATGAAAGTTTTTTTATTATTGCCGGTTATTTGATTTTTACAAATACAATAAAAATCGTAATTGGTGTATAAAGCTCATTAGAACTCAATAAAAAAAAAGCATTTAGTAAAGAATATGAAAACGTATCGTTACTTAAGAGCTGTTGTTAAACACAGATAAAACAGATGGTGCAACCAAACCGCAAAATGTGGGTTTTAAATAACACAAAAAGTATTTAGAAAACTATGTTAACAGATTTTATTATGACAGAAGGATCTAACACGATTATGTGTAAAACAAAATATCTCGTCGCTGGCAACCTCTGTCTGATGTTTCATATTTTCAGTGTCTATGAGAAATAATTGAGGCTGCCATACAAAAATAAAAAAGCTACGAATTGGAAACCGCACGCCTGAAAAATGATTTTCTTAATATGTTGTAGCAAAACTTTTCAAAAGCTATTTAAAAATCGTACCGATTGCTAAATCGACCCATGCTTGTGTTCATGTGTCAAAGGGTTAACATTTTTGTAAATTATTTACCTGATACCATTTAATTCGGATCTTACCAAAATGTGTTGAAATTGCTAAAAGGAAAACATTGTTTATCAAATATTTCGTTTCTTTTGCCTTCATTGACGTTGGTATGCAAATTTTTGTTTTCCTTTAAAGTGCAGGCTGGTTTTTGCTCCAAGTGCGGCAACCCAAGAAAATTTGCAAAAAAAAAAAAAAAAATTTTATTTGCAACCGAATAAAAATTTGTACATTCAAGTTTTAGGCAATTGCAGTTTCTTACATTTATTTGGTTTTTTTTTCGCCATAATAAAAGCGTCACTTTTAGTTTTCAGGAAGACGGCAATGAAATTGAAACCTAAACTTTAATTTATGTACGTTTGTAAAATTTACATTCATAAAAATATTTTCTGGTTAATAGTAGTGTATAGTAAATAATACACATTGTATATGGAATTTTATCACAAATGTTAAAATTTTTGGATTTTTGTTTTGCGTTGTTTATAGCGAGTTATTGCTAATGCATGTTTATTGAAGTAAAAGAATATTATGTAATTTGTAATGTCTTTGATATGCTCTTAGAGCAAAGAAATATAAATTTGGGTAAGATAAGTGAAACCCAAGTTAGACTATACAAATGTTTTATGAAAATTATTTAAACGCCGTTTTCAGCTGGCAGCCTGGCCCTTAAACTACAACAGCATGAATGCACAAACACCTCTTGGTTTTGCGGTTTTTGTGTGATTGTCAACTTTACAGACAGAGTTTAGTATATCGATGATGCTACCAATTTACTCGTTTTAAGTGTTACTTAAAAAATTCTACTAATAAAACCCTTCTCAAAACTGATTTCAACTACATACAGTGAAACTTCGATAAAACGAATCTAGAGGAGAATACTTCGTTACAGCTATTGATTCATTATAAATATTCATTACGAAACGTTGATGTAACGAAATTTAAAGAAACTCGTTTTAACTACAGTTTTTTTTGTCCAAATTCTATTTTACACGAAAATACTAGGTAATAAAATTTCACTATTTAAGAGTTAATGAAAAAATGATGTTTTTAATATTGTTTTATTTTATAACATTTTAGTAAAATATTACCGAAAATCACCCTTGGTTGCATATCTGCAATTTCAGCACATATAGCATGATTTTTTGCTACAAAGCGTGAGTGTATTTTTCAAGTGTTTAGCAAAATAACTAAAACAGCTGATTTTAGAGTAACGAAAAATATAAATATTTTTGTTTTGTAAATTGAGAAGGAAGCTTAGAAAACAAATTGCAAAAATTTCGTTATTCAATATTTTTTTTTTTAATTTATGAATCTGTCCATCTTTTATTGTTGACTTTTTGTTTAATTACCATAATTTTATTTTTAATTTCTTCGGTGTACATTTTCTTGCCTGTTTATTATTTATTTGTTTAAACAATTTAATGAAGTGAGTTTGCCGCATGAATTAAGCTAAGCCGCAGCCAATATTTGAAAAACAACGCCGTCGATAAAATTTGCACGTGAAGCAACCGCCCGATTTTTTATTTTATTTTATAAAATTTAATAAAAATGACGCATAATAATAGGTATAATAATTATATTTTTTATTTTGTAAATACTTCTTTGAGCAACGTTAGCATTAATTTAATTCCAGCACAGGCATGTCTTGTGGCGGCCTTGCCGTCGTATAGTTTTTTGAGCGTAGGGGTTTACATGTCGGATTGTAAAAAACAAACAGCTGTTTTAGCATTTAGCAACATTTGCAAATACGGATCTGCAATGGTTTTTGGTTATGCATATTTGCTTAAGTGATGCAAATCTCAGTTTCATATATTTTGTTCTTGTAGTGTTGCAGACTATGGCACATATGCTACGGTTGCAATATCTGCAAGGTCTGAAAGGGTAATTTGCAATGAACCGTGGGCTCCGCTATTGTGTTATATTTGTTTGCTTGATTTCGACATTGTGTAAACCATTTAGATAAACATTGCCCAACATGCTCATATTCTGCAAGGCGCAATTTTTACAGTTTAAAGGTTTTCCCCCCGATTTTTGACTTGCGATTTAAATACAAAATAAGTAAATTTTCCTTAAAATTTAAGTTGGATTTAAATTAGCTTTCTTTTTTACAGTCTAAAATTATTTTTAGTAATTAATTGTAATAAAAGTACGGCAGCATAATGTAACTGTCAAAAAATTATCGATAACTCAATAAAAAACAGCTGTTTAAACAAATTTGGAAGCAAGTGAAATTGTGAAAAGTTTAGAAAATAATAAATTGTTTTGTAAAAATTTTTAAAATGAGTAGCAAAAGTGATACAAGGACTCCCACTTTCACTGCCACAGAAGTTGATTACATTCTGGAAATAATAAAAAATCAAATTATGAAACAAAAAAAAAAAACATGTGCAATTTTCTTAATTTGCAGAACAAAATCACTTAAATCGATTTTAAATGGGCACGGCAGGCCGTTTAAGTTTGATTTAAATAGCAGCTGTTTGACTCAATTTTGTATTTAAATCAAATTTAAATTGAAATGGCATTTAAAATCCCAGTCAAAAAATGGGGGTTAGTGTTGCTAATAATCTCCCGATATTTTAAACTTGTAAAAAGAGTACTAGGCGGTATATTAAATTGTTTAGCAATTTCGGGGCTAGATTTGTCACCGCGATCAGCAGCATCACGGATAGAAATTGTTTCTTGTATAGAAATAGATTTGCGCCTTAATACACTAATATTGGCAAAGAACCCAAACAGAACTGACTGTAATTTGTGGCTTTTTATATACTAACCTGCAAAGACATTTACCCTTCGTTGTTTTTAAAAGGGACTTCCCTTAATTTAATTTTGCTTTATTCTGACTTCTGCGTACAGGCCTTTGAAAAAATACTTTGCTATATAGAGGCTTTATAGCTCAAAAGTTTTTCGTTATAGCTGTAAAGCATTTTTGTATGAAAACTTTTTGCAATTAAAAGGTTTTTTCAAGGGGCTCAGCTAAAAATTTGTTATATTGAGTTTTTCGTTATAACGAAGTTCGTAATATCAAAGTTTCACTGTATAATTCTTTTACTTATATACCACTTAAAATTTTAGTTCTATTTTTATGTAATTGTTCTAATCAACAAAATTTTTTTGTCTTTACAGCTCTCAACAAACAACAGCAACACAAAAGCTCTCATAAATGGTAAGTTTTTTCTCTGTTTTTTAACCATAAGTGGCTGTGTATAATTCAGCAGCTAAACTATAATTTGAAAGCAAATTGTGTTGCCAATGGACTATAATTTGTTCAAAGGTTAACTATAAAATAGTGCTGCTATTTAATTGTAACTAAAAGTGTATAATTTCAAGCTCAACAAACAAAAGCCAAAACAGAAGACTAGATTATAAAATTTAAGGGCTTTAATTACATATAGAAAAAAGCAACTATTAACCTGCTAAGTTTTTTTATTTTTCTTTCATTTATTCCTCAAAAATTATTATTTTGATACATCGTAGTGAAACTTTTTTTTCTCATGCCAAAAGCTATTGAAAAATAGATGACACAATTTTAGAAAATCTTTGTACATACAAATTTACCAATGCATGCATACATTTGAATCAAAACCGTGTTATGCGAAATTGTTTATGATTTCTAAGATATTAAATATTTACATTGCTCCAGACACGCACCGAAAAATTATATTTTATTACGGTCGCAGCAACAACGTTATGCTTTGTAAAACGATACTATGGTTGCAACCATGTAATAATATTAAGAAAGGCGTATGGTTAAGGGAACCATATATGGTCGTTGCAACCACATAAATAAATCATACTATTTTTATCTGCAGTCGTATTATATTCAACCATTTATTTCAACAATAATTGCTATTCCTCTTCTAATACATATACATAATGTAATCGATATTAATAAAAAGACGTCTTTATTTCTTCGCAGTTTGTTTATTTCTGATCATGTTTTTTCAAAAAACCAAATTCGTGACATATATTTCTTAATTTATAAAACATGGTTTTCTATAAAAATACTTAAATTCTATTTCAAGGTTGTTTATTTACAGGTACTTGACAGTAGTATGGAAACAATTATATAATAGCAATTTACGTAATAACTAAATTAAGACATAAGAAATATACCTATGCAAATAAACTAGGAAACGCATACAACTTAATCTATACAAGTGGCAAGGTAACATCCTGAAATACTGCTACAGCTCGACCATCCTGACCATGAGATCACCTGATCTCATGTTTCCTACTAGAACCTATACGTCCTCCAAACCACGGGCGCATATTGTGAGCAGCCCAAACACCTCTATAAGGTATTCGTCCTTGTTGAAAACCTTCTACATCCTCGAGGATGTAGCGGTCGTTTCATAAAACTTTCGATACCTTATAAGGGCCTTTAAATTTTGGAATTAACTTTCGTGATACTCCAGCCGTTGAGTCGAAGTTTTTTATCATCACATAGTCGTCATCCCTATAAGATGTAGGTACTTTTCTACGTTTATCAACATATTCTTCATTATAGTTCTGTAGTCTTTTTTGGTTTTCTGCAGCCTTCTGTCTTATATCCGTAAGATCCTGTCGTTTCTCCCCCTCCGTAGCAACAATCCATTCTTTTAACAAATCTAAAATCTTTCCACGTTGCATTATACCGAACAACATTACACTCGGGTACTGTCCTATCGATCTTTGTACGGTGTTGTTTAATGTATATTCAACCTGCTCTAAAACCATATCCCAAAAGATACCTTTCTCAGGTCTCACCAATTTAGCTAACATTGGCCCTATAATTCTGTTTACCCTCTCAACCTGCCTATTTGCTTGTGGTGAACCGGTAGCAACTAAAACGTGCCCAACATTATTATCCTTTAAAAATTCCTCAAACTCACCTGAAGTAAAACATGCACCACGGTCGCTTATTATACGCCTAGGTCTACTATATGCTCTGAAATAATCCTTTAATGCAAAGATGGCTTCCTTGGAGCCAGTCGTTCGCGCCGGATATAACCTGACGAATTTAGTGCAAGCGTCTATGATCACCAGAGTATGTTTCATCACCCTGCCTTTGTCAACTGGACCGAAGTGGTCTATGTGTATAGTGTCAAAAGGAATTTCAGGTTTCGGTATACTATTTAAAAATCCTTCCCCTTTGCTTTGCTTGACTGAGTATGAAATGCAAGTCATACAGTTATTTATATGTACAATAATCTTTTCCCTAAGTCTTGGAAACCAATAACTCTTTAAAATGAGGTCTGTCATTTTGTCCGCACCAACGTGACCCATTTCATTGTGATATTTATATAAGACATGTTCTTCCATGTCTTGTGGTACATAAAACTTTAAATTCCCATCGTTGCCTTTCCCATATAATACTCCGTTGCGCATCTCATATAGACTATGCTCTGACTTCTGCAATTTCTTCCTCAGATCCTCTAACGCTTTGTCTCTATTCTGACATATAATGAGATTATCCTCAAATGTATTGGACTCAATTGCTAATATGTTACTACACCTGCTGAGGGCGTCAACATGCTGCATTCGCTTGCCAGGACGATGTTCCAACTCGTACTCGAAATTCTGAAGTTCTAATGCCCATCTCGCAATTCTCGGATTTAACTCCTTTTTACTCAATGTCATAGTTAAAGAATTGCAATCCGTAACAATTTTAAACTTCTTGCCCTGAAGATAAATTCTAAATCGCTTCAGTGCATATACTATGGCCAAAGTTTCGAGTTCAAAGCTATGGTACTTTGACTCAGTATCTGTGGTTCTCTTTGAAAAGTAAAAAATAGGGTGAAATTTTCCGTCTTCTTTTTTCTGTAATAAAACAGCTCCATATCCCAAAGCACTAGCATCGCAATGTAGCTCAGTCTCATCTTTAGGGTCATACAGTGATAATACTGGTGAATCCAGAAGTTTTCCTCTAAGTATCTCAAAGGACTTTAACTCATCTTCTCCAAAAACAAATTTCCTACCTTTTCTGGTAAGATCGTACAAAGGTTTTGCCAATATCGAAAAATCTTTAACAAATCTCCTAAAATATGAGCACAAACCCAAAAAACTTTGCACCGAATGACAACTTTTTGGTAGTGGGAAGTCCCTTATAGCAACCAAACCTCTATCATCAGCTTTGATACCGTCTCCGCTTATCGAATAACCTAAGTATTTCACCGAGGTCTGAAAAAATTCACACTTATCAATTCTCAATTCTAAATTATTGTCCACCAATAGCATAAACACCTTCCTTAAAACCTCAAAATGTTTCTCCCTATCAATTGTTGCCACCAAAATGTCATCCATGTATACTATGACCTCATCGTTCTTAATCATATCAGCAAAAACCTTACTCACAAACCTCTGAAAAACTGATGGCGCATTTTTCAATCCAAATGGCATCCTCAGAAATTCAAATTGACCCATAGGTGTGACAAATGACGTATACTTTACTGAATCAGGGTGAACAAATACGTGAAAAAATGCATTCTTTAAGTCCAACTTCGTAAAGAACTTTCGTCCAGATACTCTATCCAATAAATCGTCTATTAAAGGGATCGGGTAATTGTCTTTTACAGTCACCTTATTTAAAGTCCTATAGTCAACACACATTCGTAAGTCTCCTGATTTTTTTCTAACCAAAACGATAGGAGAAGCATACTCCGACTCACTTGACCTAATGTACCCTTTTTCCAAGTATTCATCTAAAAGTTTCTGTAATTCCACTCTTTCTGAGTATGATAGTCTCCGTGGTCCACAACTGAAGCACTTACCTTCACTCAACCTTAATTTAATCTCACTATACACCCTAGGTTTAGATGGACGTTCAGGTTTTACATAATAATCATTGTACATACTTTTAAGCTTGCAAATATCATGATAAGAGGCACTTTTACCTACCTTAAACTCAACTTCATCATCTATTTTCACATCTATGGACAAAATCGTTTTTTCAAAATCGTCACAATAATCCACCCCATCCCCGCTAACAGAAGGAATCAGTTTAAAACCAGCCTTTTTAAGAAAATCTCTGCCTAAGACACACTGGTATGAAGTAGTCTCGTCAGACACGACCAGAATTTCAAAATTAATAATTCTACCCTCCACATTAACAAAACATTTAAATTTTCCGAAAATTTCCAATTCAGATCTATTTATTCCATAAAAGTTCCCATTGCAAAATGAAAGATTACTCATGCTAATAAATTCCTTTGCACTTGATCTCCTTACAAAACTTACAACACTCCCTGAGTCAATTAGACATTTTAAAGAAAATTCATTATTAAAACTAATATTTAAAGAAAAATTAAAGTATCTTACATAATCATCATCATCATTTTGAATTAGCTGCACAGTAGGTTTCTTTTCCGGACAATCAGCAACCCGATGCTCTATGCTGCCGCATCCATAGCATGCGCCCACCTGTCTTTTTGGTTTCTGGCAGTGAGCGGCAAAATGTCCGAATGAGTTACAATTGTAACATCTCACTTTACCAAATTTCTCGACACTTGCTTGTAGAATTTTACCTCGGGGTCGTTGTGTAAGCTCAATCCTTGAAAATGCCTGCAGAATTTGAGATTTGCTACTATAACATTGCAAGGTAGCCTGTATACGCAGTTGGTCATCAGGAATGCCCTCAATGATATGATCCATCAACTCATCTTCATCGATACCCAGTTTAGTTGACATCATCACTTTCTCATTGTAGTAATTCGAGAAAGTTTCTGTATACCTCCACCTTCTTGCTTCAAAACTTCTACGCATTATCAGTTTGCTCTCCTTTTTGCAAAAGGACGCCTCCATTTCGTCAAGAATTGCATCCGTGGTTAAATTTAAAAGGACTGGATTAGAGTGAAACCACAACTGTGCTTTTCCTTTAAGTTTGCACATTAAAAGTGTTTTTAAAATATTTTCTTCAATATTATACGCTGTGATAATATTTTTAAATTGTTTTATCCATATTTCTGGAAATTGCCCGCCTTCATAATCAACAATCATTTCTTTCAAAGTGCTGAAATTTACTTTTATTTTGTCGAAGCCATGATTAAAATTATTCTGATTATCTGGAATTTCTTGCTGAATGGTCTTCCCATTGTCACACCCATGTCTTTCATATCTTTTATCAGTTTCAGCCATTATCTTTAACAAATCATTTTCTTTCTGCATCAATTCCCTTTCCTTCTTCATTAATTCCAATTCCTTCAAAATATTTGTAAAATCACAATCCAGAATTTTTTCAATCTTCTTCTGCTTTTCTATTCTATCATTTGCGTTCAAACTTATCGAGTTTGCTTGACGATACTCATTCTCTTGCTCTAACTCACCATCAATTTCTTCTGCACACTCATTATCTTTCCTTATGCAGCGTTCATCATTCTTTTGTAGACACTCATTTTCCTTTTCCACATCATCTTCAATTTCATTACTTATAGCAGCATCTTTAAGCACTATTACTTTCGGTACACCACCAGTTGCCCTAGGACACTCGCCTCTTTCTTCAGCCGGTATTTCATTAAGGCGAACAACAAGAGCAGTTTTCGCACCACTTGATGATAAACCGAGACTCTGCAACCAAAGCCGCAATTCGGCTAAAGTATAGTCTGTTGAGCACACACTATTCTCCATTGCTTAATTTTATTTATTTAAAAAAAAATTCCTTTGTTCACAATCCCACTTCTGAGAATTGTAATCGATATTAATAAAAAGACGTCTTTATTTCTTCGCAGTTTGTTTATTTCTGATCATGTTTTTTCAAAAAACCAAATTCGTGACATATATTTCTTAATTTATAAAACATGGTTTTCTATAAAAATACTTAAATTCTATTTCAAGGTTGTTTATTTACAGGTACTTGACAGTAGTATGGAAACAATTATATAATAGCAATTTACGTAATAACTAAATTAAGACATAAGAAATATACCTATGCAAATAAACTAGGAAACGCATACAACTTAATCTATACAAGTGGCAAGGTAACATCCTGAAATACTGCTACAATAATTTTTTCGGATATATCAACTACGAGTCGTTTGAATTAATATAATTTCGCTGTATACGCTGATGCTTGGTGACTGCACAAACTTTTGTGTATAAAACCATGCAAAATAAAATTACTCTTGGTCCATTTTATATTCATACAAAAATTAATTTGAAATTCTCAGAAAACCATAGAGTTGTAAAAAAATTTTGAACTCGTTCTTAAAAACGCAAAAGCTCGAAGATCCACGAAAAATGTGCAAACTCAAAAGTTTACTCAAAAAAATTAAAAAAAAACATTTTCAACAGTTTAGTGAGCACAACGCAATGCAATACAGCTTCCAAAAATTAAATTATGACATGTTTTTTCAACACGTTAAAAAGTTGGAAAAAAGACAAGGGTTGCAAAAGCGTGAAATTCAGCGAAAAATATGCAAACTGCAAAAATCAAAACTAAAAAGTTTAAGTAAAATACTTATTTACTGCGTTGGATACAGTAAAAGTAACGGGTTATCTATTTTGCGGTTTCAAAACTAAACGTAAATAAAACACATGTAAAATTTCTTTTTCCATGATATTTCTTTTTTATTATAAAGTTTGAACGTTGACATTATGTGTGAAACACTTTATCATTTAAATGGCCACCACACGAACTGTTTGCAACAGTTCGTTGATTCTTTTGAGGTAATTTTCACGATCACTTTTTGACACATATTAGGCGGTACCTCAGCCATAACTTGACGAATGTTGGTTCTTAAGTGCCAAAAAAAAAAAAATTTAGTTGGATTCATTACTTTCTTTCGTTAGGAGCAGCGGATGGTTGGATCTATTGTATTACAGGCAGTGCTGGACAAAATACATGCTCTGACTTAGAATACAAAATACATGAAAGTTGTGTATTTGAAATACAAATATTTTTTATTCCATGTATTTAAAATACAAAATACTGCATTCTAAAAGCAAGTATTTGAAATACAAAATACAAAATACTGTGTAACAAAAATATGTATTTAAAATACAAAATACTTTTAATCAAAAAAGTTCTTATTTCCATTCACAAACATCAGGTTTTCAAATATGGTATCAGACAAGCAACCTCTTTATGGCCAACTAACGACGAAATCAATGATTTCTTGTTAGAAAACGATATTTTATTAAAGGGGAAATAATGGAATTGAGAAATAAGTGACAATAAAAAAACGTTTGACTAATTACTCTATCTATAAATTCTATCCAAGTTAATATCTGATTGATATTTTTCTCTCTTCTTGTTTTAGATTAAAATGTCAAATGTTGGTTTTATTTCTTGTATTTTGTTTTCATTATTTAACTTTCTGACAGCTTGGCGACTTTCTCAATGTGTAGGCATTCAGTTGCGTTTGCCTTACACAGGAACTTTTCGTTTTTTAATTAGAACTACAGTTAATCCTCGATTAACCGGCTCTCGCGGGACCGGGACTAGCACGGATAATCGAAATACACGGTTAATAGAGGTTTTATTAAAACGTATAAAGTTTCATTTTTTTAATTGTTTTTATTCAAGAATTGAAACAGGTTTTAACAGATCAAATTTCACTCACATAATGAATTAAAATATAAGCAGGTAGTACAATTGTGTCCCCACATTAAAAAGGGGAATCACCGGATTCAAATTAACATAATAGAAAATCATATGAATGCTGCACGGATAATAGAGGTAAAGCACAGTTAATAGAGGTAAAAAACCACAGCGCGGATAATAGAGGTAAAAGCACGGATAGTAGAGGTAAAAAATCAAAAAGATCTGCATGCCGTTTAATAGATGTGGCCGGTTAATAGAGGTTTAACTGTATTTTTTTTTTTTTTGCATATAGAACAGTAGCAAAATTGGGCGTTTATAGTTGTAGCGCATATTTTTCAACATAAATTAAAAATGTATTTGGAAAAATGTATTTTGAGAGCACAATTATTTGAAATACAAAATACTCAAGCGCTTAGTATTTAAAATACAAATACTAAATACATAAATGAGACATACTTACTTAAGGCCATATTCATAATAATTATTGTAAGTTTATTAAGCTCTTATTTGACGTATTTCTACGGAATATTTGCCAAATAAACATCTAATAAACCTTCAATAGTTTTTATGAATATGGGTGTTAAAATACAAACATAAAATTCGTAGTTGTCTTTTAAATACGTATTTCAAATACATGTATTTCAAATACCGCCCAGCCCTGGTTGAAAGTCCTACACGGTTGCGCCATAATAAAAGAGATCAATGTTGTCTGCATTTTAGCCAGTCCGTTGGCCATATTATTGCCGGGACTGGTTCCATATCTAAGGACCCATTTAAGAATCAAATTTGAAGGTGCCGCTATCTCCCTGGAAGATGGTCGCTGCTCCTAGCCGCCAATTATGGCGGCTTGAGTGTCTGTCTTATTCCGGATATCTCTGCCGTGTATCTCCTGGGAGATAAGCTGCCTAGCTCCTCTTTTTTTTGCTTGAAAAACGCTACACCTAGTAAGCAATTATGCGCTCTGATTTTTGTACTTGGTTTTATACTCTTATAAGATCACGACTATTATGTCTGTAATGATTTTGATTCAATTAGAATTATATATATGTATATTCACATATAATTTTTTCATATACTTCTACTGTGGTTTCATTATCTTTTATTGCTCACATTTTGACCCATCGTGCAAGATTTCATTCAGTTTAAATTATGGCCAATTATTGTAATGAAGTAAAAAAAATTATTAAAATTTTTACGTTATTGAATTTTACAAACGCATAAAATATTTGCTTTTATTTTACCGATTTAAAGCATTTTCTTGTCTTAAGCGTTATGAAACACAAATTTATTTTAAGCTATTTTTGCTATGTTTATGTTTTATCACATTTTTTTTTGTTACCTTTTGCCGTAAAAATATCTGTGCAATTTTATTTTTTAGCACTCATTTTCAAGCTTACTCTAATGACGCTTAATGATACTTAACTGCCGATAATTAATGGAAAATGTTACAACATAAAATCGGTTGCAGTGGCCAACACTGTTTCAAAAAATACATCAAATGATATACATTTTCACGGAAAAGAAATCGTTTGTGATTTTAAGCCGAAAACTGGTACTGACTAGGAAGTAGTCAATTAAAACAAAAATTAATTTCATGGTCCTTCGAACCCGTTTATATAATGTTACTTAAAAAAAACCTCTATTTGTGGAGAAATTCAATTTCGGCTCTCTTTTGTTTATATCAGCTCCTCTCAGCACTCCTTCCTCTTTATTACATACATTTGTCCTGACAGTTTTTCTTTTGAAATTTTAGCTTTACAAAATGTCAATGGAAACAGTGTTGTTCATTGAAAATTATAACATTTGTAGTTGATCATTGTTGGCCTCTAAGCACCGACAAGCATTCGATGAAAATGTCATTATTCTACAACTCTTTGTGAAATGTTGGCGGCATGCCTTTACAAATGAACTTTTTTAAAACTTATTTGTCTCAATAGCTTTTGACAGCAAAGAATATAAAATAAAATAAAAAAAAAATGGTTAATTTGTTACCATTAAACTGAAAATTTCATAAAGCATATAAAATCGATTAACGAAGAAAATAAAATAAGTGCTATACCAAAAACGAAAACATTTTTGTTTAATTTTGTATCAAGCCCATCATCAAAACACTGACTGACGACTGACTGACAGCAATAAACGTGGCGGTTTTCCTGCCTGCGCGCCTTCGAGTTTTTATAAGGGTAATAAAAATGCTTCTTTATTATTTTCTGCATTTAATTTTTATTATAAGGCAATTGTGTTTTTTTTTCCAACTTCTTTTTTTTATTTCTTCTTCAAATCGAAAATTACAATTACATGCTGGTTGTTTTATTTCAATTAATTTCTCTCTCACTTTATTATAGAATTTTTCAATTTTCGTTCAGTTATTTTTATGGGCGTAATTAAAAAATTACAGTTTTCTTAATATGAATGAGTTCCTGTATTTTATTACAAGCAAAGAATAATTTCTGTTGTTTTTCGGTAAATCGTAAAAATAAAAATAATAAAAAGAAATTGAAAAATAATAAATAAATAACAAATGTCAGTGTTGCCATGTGAGCACTTTCGGGTCAATGATTTGTTTGCAAAAGCTAGTATATCTGGAAGAAAAACGAAATAAGCCGCCAGAAGTAAACTAATGCCTAATTGCTCTGTATATTATGCTTCAGTTGTAGAGCGCAGTGTACATGGTGCTTTCCATTTCAATTAACATTAAAACTCTCTCTCTCTCTCTCTCTCTTCCTCTAAAATGTGGCTGTGAAATAGAAGCTATTTTAAGGACGATTTTCTTTGCTCTCGCAAATAAACACTAGTTTTCTTGAAAGCTACACCATGATCTTAATATCATCGAATTTTATGCATTTTATAACCAACAAGTGCGTTAAAAACAGGAATGGAAGAGAATTTAAGGTAAAAGCTGCCTGATTTAAATACACAGAGGAAAGAAGAAGTTAAGAACTTGGAACACACGCTTGATTTTATATTTTTTGGTCAGACTTTTGCTCTGCAAGACTTTGATTTTTATTCCATTGGATTTAATATTAACTACAGCGGAAAAATGTTTGCTACAAAATAAATTTGATTCTGATGGGTTCTATATGTTAGTGGAATCAAGAATCCGAAAAAAAATTCTTATTTCTCGGCTTTTTTTTCTTGTTTTATCCTTTTATCTTCTTGTTATATTTCTAGTTTTCTTTTAGTGGTTCGGTTATTTCACTTTTGTGCTACAAAATCCTTCGTTTGCGGGATTCGAACCACATTCCCACGCCTGTTTGTTGTAATGATTCCAGCAAGCATTTTAGATTTGTCTATTATATCTGCAGAAATTTAATCGATAGTTTTCAATCAACGGTTTCCTATGTAAATTTTTCGTTTTAATAGTTTATGAAAACTAAATTAACACAAGTAGGAAAATAGTATTTGAGCTGAATTGCCACGGCAATTGACGGAAAATGTGGCTGTTTTTTTCTTCGGACAACCACGACATTAAGCACAAATGCATTAATGTTCTTTGAAGAGCATTATTAAACTCAAAATTAGATGCCAAGTGCGAGCTTGTGCAGTTGTTTACCTAACTTTGTCATGTCATGTCGCGCTGCGTTATGCAGAACGGCACCGACTTCATCATTAACAGTGAAACTATATTTTTTAAATTGCCTGGTATGAGATCTGGACATCATTGAGTAGATGATTTATAAAAATTATCGGTGGAGTACAATTTCTCCTAATTTTGTAGATAAAAGTAATTTTTTCGAACTGAGCTTCACAATTTTTTACAAAATTAGAAAATTGTACCCCAGCTGAACGTTTATTTTTCCATCTTGATAAAAAGTTGTAGAAACTTGAACTTCAGCCTGTTTAAAGATTTCAAAATTAAATATATAATACTATAGGTCAAACAATTATAAAATATGTAATGGGCTAACAAATGAGTGATAGAAAAAATGAAGCCTAAACAAACAACGGCAACCCTGGTAGTTGAAAAAAACACTTAAAATCGATGACAGCTACAAAATCAATTGAAGCTGAAAGTTGTATACACCGTACATAAACACACACGCACATACTATATTTATAAGTATAGATGTGTGATTGTGTGAAGAATTTAATTTATTTATATTATTACTATTGTTTTCTAAAGCCTCCACTTTAGCAAAATTGAAAGCTTACGTTCAGCTTACGTACTTAAATACCCAGAGTCTTAGAAAGAAAAAAAGAAAAACAATTAAAATTCTCTAACAAAGATCACAAAAAAATTCCAAAAATTTGTGACAATACAGAAAAGTTTTTAATCTGACAACAAACAATATTAAGCCGAAATCAAATTATTGATACAAAAAATTCTTTTTCTAGATGGGTGTTTCTAGTATTAAGTGTGCAGCTTGTGCTCAAGCAGTTCACGTTTTAAAAGTATTTATAATCAAAAAGTGTAAATGCTTACATCGTGAAACAATAAATAATATATTTTTTCTATACCTCAGTAATGTTCAACCCAAAATCGTCCATTTTCACTACCATCCCAGAAGACTATCTCTTAAAAACTAAATAATTCAAAATTAGACACAATAAATTGTTTAATGGCTTCCAAATTGGTGTTTAAAATAAGTTGGTTTTGCCGAAACATCTACACGCAGAGAAAAAGCTTTTTAAGTCTGGTTGCAACAACAACAGAATGTTCTATATAACAATTTGTGAAGTTGTGGCAAAAAAGTCATTTGCATTTAAAATGCAGTAAACATGGTTACTACAAACATATATTTTGTTCATAAAATAGAAATGTGGTTACATTATCTAAAAATAATAATAATAACTACAGCAAATGTATGTAAGGAATAAGGATATAAGGAAAGTTTGAACTTAATATATTTATGACAAACACAACATTTTCAATTTATTAAATGCTAACCAAAGTTTGTTGATAAAATAAACAAATTATAGTGGACTTTAACGATGTTTTTTTTTATTTCTCAGTTTTGTGTTGTGTTTGAAAATTTGTGTGTGCTCGTCGTATGAAAACGATATTAATCGCGATAGAACTGCGTAATATCTATGGCACAAATGAAGATCTGCCAATATTGCGTGAAAATTTATTGTCATATAGGTATGCACATATGTATGTACGTACAATCATTTGTTGGCATTTAGTTGTTTGAAACTACCATGTTAGACAGCTATAACGATCTTTTTTCTTGTCTTTTATGGGAAATATATTCACCAACGAATTGGCCGCCATTGCTTCGGGGCGATTCCCGTTGTAGCTGTGGACAAGATTTAATTTGAAAATTGTAGGATTGGAGCCGACAATAGTATCGTTGGAAATGACAAAACAATAACTCCTGTTCAGGTTCATGTTATATTTAACAATTAATTTTGTTAGACTGTAATCATGTATTTCAACAATAATATGTTTCTCTTCGAATATCGTTACCTCAACCATATTTTTTCTTTGCGTGTGTATATACCCCTTATAAAAATGTGTGTCATCCATACTTTAAGAATTCTGTAGCATTCGATGACTTTGCAGAAGTATCGGTACGGATGTGAGAGCACTATTATTCACTTAAAACACTAACACCCTTATTCACAAAAAATTTTTCAGGCTTATAAGGCTCTTATTTGACACATTTGTATGGAAAATTTGTCAAATATGAGTTTAATAAATCTAAAATATTTATTTTGAATAAGACCCTAGAGATGCAGGCATTTAACTAAGAATATTCGCAATAAAATAAAAGAACACTTTTCACACACCTGGTAGTTTGTGGTTTTCCCTCCACTTAAAAGTCTCCTTTAATTAGCGCCCCCAAAAAACCATTTTTTGATATAATGAACATTTTTGGTAAACACCCTTTTCAAAATTCCCCCAGAGCTTGAAACTGTATTTACAATTGAGGTCAAATCATACTTGAACAAATTATTGACAAGTAAATTACGAAATTTCTAAAAAAAAAAAAAACAAATGATTTTCATAGCTATAATTTTGTTCAAAAATAGCTACAAAATAACCTGCTTTATAAAAATAATAATTCTCAAATTAACATTTATGTACGTATGTTTGGCTTGCAATACAGGTGCCGTTTAGATGTGCCTTTGTTGTTTCTCTCGTCTCCCACCAACAGCCCACTACCATCTATTGTCTTTGTTGGCAAATAAACAGAGTCAGGCAGGCAGGCAGGCAGGCGGATTAGTAATATGATGAAAAATGTTCAAACATTTTTTTTTCTGCCATTCATATAATTTTATGGTATGACTGTGGCAAACACAACAGCCAAGCAATTGTTTATTGAAATGTTTGATTACTTGACTTCTTTAACTTGTTGCATGGCAATTGTTGCACAGAAATAATAATAATAAAATCTCCCCCCAAACAAATAAAATAAGAAAAGTATGCGAAACACTGAGGCAGACAGACTGACAGATATAATAAAGAAAGAGAGAGAAAAAAAGGAAAATGTATGTGCAATATTTGAATGAATCTATAAAATTGAATTGGTTTGTTCAGCTTTGAGTTGTAGAGGCTGTGGCGGCTGTTGCGGCTGTAGCAGCTATTGCTGCTTGTTGCTTGTTTGGGTGAAGCAAATTTTGGTAAAAGGTGTGTCAGTAGTTAATGCAACTGACTTAAAAAGTAAACAGCACTGACTAACAGCTAAAATAACAGAGAGCAACAACAACAAAATGTGCAGAAATCCAAAAAGTAAAACCAACAAAAATTTTAGCTGGTGGCAAAGTTGTTGCTGCTTAGTGTCTAATATTGTTTCAAATGCATTGTTTGTTGTTGCTGGCAATGTTGCGGCAGTAAGTAATGTTGCCAACAAGTCTATGTATTGTCATTGTTTTGCATGCGTTCACCTTTTCAGCAAACTTTTAGATTGTTGGCAAATCCAAAAACCGTAAAAAGCTTGAAAGCAAAAGAAAAAAATTCACAAGCAGCAAATTTTTGCTTTGAATTTCTTCAGTGGCGGCATCACGTGGCGCGATCAATAATCCATAAGCACGCAAACTTTTTTTTTTTTTTTTGTGAAGAAAACGAAACAAAATAAAACAATTTATTAAAAGCAAAAAAGCAAAAAACCAAAAAAAAAAAAATTAACTACAAAACTTTGTCAAAACAAAAGTGGGAAGTGGGTTAATGCAAGTAATTGCTGCTGCTGTTGCTGTTGCTGTTGCTGCCAAAAAAAAAAAAAAAAAGTCCACATAAAAAGTGATTGCATGGCTGGCTGGTGTTGCTGCTGTTGTAAAGTTTCATATTAACTTAAATTTTTTCTTCTTCTTGATTGCTAAAGTAACGGCTCCCTCATTTTTACTGACTTGGTTTTTTTTATTATTAATATTTTAGTTTTGCTTTTGGAAAGCTCTTGTGTTGCGGTGTGAATTGTAAAAATAATGATAAAATACATTAAAATAAGAAATGTAATTATTTGTTTTCCAATTCAATTTCACACCCAATTTGTTTATTTATTTGACTTGGAGTTGAGCCCCATTTATTTAAAGAAGTCAGTAGTTAAAATTAAACAACAACAAAAAAACTTGTCTTTAATAAATTCATTTGATGTCTTGACACTGTGCAAGTTTAAAGCAGCAACGGAGGACAAACTTTTCAAATACACATAAAGAAAAACACAGTTCGACAGTAAAAAAAAAAAACGAAAGTAATTTGGTGGTTTTTCTAATTTATTAATTTTCCAATTCTAATTCTAATAATTTATTATAATGAAAAAATGATCGAAAGATACCATTTTTGGCAACATTCTTAGCAAGCAAATTTTTTTTTATTTTTTTTTTTATTTTATATACATATGTATATTTACTTATTCTTCTTATAATCCTTTTATAGATTTTGGTTTTCTTCGACCTCTTTTTTATATTTCATATTATTATTTCCTTGAGCTAAAGGTATTTTTTATTACAAGTGCATATAATTTTTATTTATTTGAATATTCTTGTCGATATTTCGCTTTCCTTTGAATAGATTTTTCAGAACAATAATATTGAAAAATGTTTTTTAAAAAACAAACATCCAATCAAAACATTTTTCAATATTATTGTCCTCACGAAACTATCCAAAGGAAAGCGAAATATCGACAAGAATATTCGAATAAAAAAAATATATACATTTGTAATAAAAAAGACCTCCAGCTCAAGAAAAGAATAATTTTAAATGTATTAATTTAGGTCCAAAAATGAACCTTTTCAAAAAATGTTTGCTGTCTTTTTCAGCTGTCTATATGCCGGCGACATTTCGTTGGTGCTAATTAACTCATCAGTAGACTTGAAAAATTCTTAAAAGTTTGTTTGAAACTTAACTACTTATTCCATAATTCCCATGAACAGAATGATAAGCAGAAATGTTCAAACAAACTTTTAACACAGGTCTACTGATGAGTTGATTAGCACCAACGAAATGTCGTCGGCATATAGACAGCTGAAAAATACAACATTTTTTGAAAAGGTTAATTTTTGGACCTGAATTAATACATTTCAATTGGCTCTTAAAGCAAATAAATAATTAAGTTAATAATTTTAAATATATTCCTTTGAGATAAAAGTTGTTTTTCATCGCAGAATTTCATGTTTTTTGTAATGTTTTTGGTATTGAGAGATTAGAGAACAAAGACAAGTATTAGTCATCTAAAATCACTTTACTGTGTTTCAAAATATTCCCCTTGATGATCTATATACTTTGCTTGCGCTTGAACCAATTGTCGAAGCACTTTTGCCACTCTGATTGCACTACAGTGCACACGCGGAAAAAGTAAACTTATAAAAACCAAGGTTGTTCACATTATTGAATTTGTTCACATTTTCGATCGCAATATTTTTTACCTCTTTACTAGCTTATTTGTATGAAAACACGTTCAAACGTGAACGGCTAGAAAGTGAAATTTCTAGCCGAATCTTGAAATGAATTCCCACTTCTGAAAAGTTAGCAAAGAAATACTAAGGCACCTCCCTGGCGTGCCAAAAGTAGACTGCTTTTGCGTTTGTTCTTAATTTGAGGTAACATTTAAAACATTTAAATACATATGTATGTTTGTTCTACTCTGAATAAAGCAATTATACATACATATATGTTCACTAATACGCATGAATACCATTGTAAGTGCTAAAATGTGAAATAACAACCAGAGATCATAAAAAACTATGAGAAAATAACGTGAAGAGTTTATAAAACATTTGAGAGTAACACATAGCAACACACGTGTTCGGTTTTAAATGAACGTCATATATAACATGAGCTTATTTTATTGTTGGGAGTTGTTTTTCTGCATAAAACTGTTCTTCACTATTTAGAGCCATAAAATTTGTTTCACAATTTAGAGAGTTCGTATAAGAAAATGAATGTTCACATTAGTTTAGTTAGTTCACATTAATCCCGATGGCCACTGCTGCTAGTGCTCACCACCGCCTTAGCTTAATTATAATTTATTATTTTAAGTTTTCAATAAATAAATAAATAAATAGCTAGTTCACATTAATTAGATAGTTCACTATTGGGGAAGTTCACATTATCGCGAGTTACCTGTATCTCCAAAACATGCATTCTGAAAGCACCAACCGATTCTTCAGCTGTTGAAAAACGCTGACTTCGCAGCTGCTTTTAATGTATGGGAATACCAAGAAGTCATGCGGTGCCAAGTCAGGACTAAACGGCGCAAGACTCATCAGATCGATGTTTTGGGTGCTCACAAATGTAGTTGTTTGTGCCGATGTGTTAGAACTCGCATTGTTGTCATGGTGAAACGTAATCCGTCCTGGGAGGCTGGTTTTCCTGATTTCTTGTTAGGTGACAGACTAATAAATCGCTCTGTACTACTAGTGGAACGGTTACGACATGTCCAGTTTTTCCGTAAAAACAGTTGTGCGAACAACTTTTGCTGAATTTTGCTCATCTTGAATAAATTGTGTGGGATCCAAAACGAACAAATTTTTTTGACAGCCAAATGTGTATGCAATATTGAATGTATGCCTAAGTTTGCCTAAATTTCACGGTAGATCACATGGTGATCTTGTAATATCAGTTCACGCACCACATCAATTTTTTTTTTTTGCGGAACAACAACTGATTTTGTACGATCTTCGTGAAACTCGTCTTGAAGTGAACTATGACCAGAATTGAGTTCGCTATACCATAGATAAATTCTGGTCTTTGATAAAGCTTAATCCCCAAGAATGGAATTAAATGTATCCATGCACTGTTACTGAGTTGATCCACGGCACAAGCTGTAAAATATAATCGCACGAAAATGTTCACGATTTAATTACATTTCTGGGCCGAGATGAATCTTTTAAGTTACTGTGAACAACACAAATAACTTCAAAAATGTCCAGCGTTACGATATAGGTGCCAGTTGCCTGGTTAGAACACCAGTGTTGCCAAATCCCGAAACCTAAAAGGAAACCCTCGTAAATTAAAAAGAATTCACGAAAAATATGACGAGTGAGCAAATAAAAATATTTACATTAACCAAAAAATATTTTAATGCCTAAAAACCGTGTACCAGGGCCTAAAATAGTATATACTAGGTAGGCAGCTCGAAATTATCGTTTTTCAAAATTAAGATAATTATTTTCAATAATATTAGACTTTCGTTAAAGTTTGCTATTGAATTAGTTAACTGCTTATAGGAGTCTTTTAGTGAATTGAATTTTTTTTAGCCGCTTCCATAAAAGCTAAGCATTTATATTTTTAAAAAAAGATAATTTTATATATGTATTGCCATTGAAAATCCCTAAACGTCTAGAATCTAGAAAACACTGTGCCTGATTTAGATGCATGAGATAAAAATCTTAAAGCTTTTTTCACCATCGACATTAACACTGTTATCGTCATGATCTGCAGCTTGTTTTGCAATCATTGAAATTCCCCTAAAATGTATGTGTAGTTCAAAAAAGCAGAACAATAATTGCTTTGATTTTTATCAACGCATAGACCGACAGACATACATATGTTTAATTTAAAAGGAATCGCTTAACCTCTTGTTCCAATTTTGTATGGATGAAAAAAAGAACTAAAAAAAAAAAAAATAATCAGCATTATCTTGTTTATTAACAAGACGCAAACCAGTTAAACACCCTCAACTTGTAGAGGATTTTTACAAATAGGCATTTTAAGCACTTAAACACATACCGATCGATCGATCGACCGACCGGCCGACCGCCAGATGTGATGCTGCTATACATGCCGAACGTACATAAGCAGATCCAACGATCTTAATGGAATTGCCAAGCTGGCATATGTTTGTAAACAAAGCAACAAAACTTAATTATACAAGTATCATCAGCATACCATGACGTTAATAATGACGCTGCCAAATGCAGCCGATCATCATTACAGTAATTCCTTGATATATGTTGCGATTGATTGCGAAAAACTGTGATATTAATTAAAACTACATAAGTCAATTTCAACTGATTGCATAAATTAATTTGAAATTTTGTTTACTTGTGATTTGAAAATAACAGGCTCTATACTTGTGGCATGGACATACTTTACTTAGACGAGCACACTATGCCACAAAATAAATGGTAAAATATAAGAACATGAACATTTTATATTAAAAAATTCAATATGAATTAAGAAGCTACAATAGTTAAACTTATTGAAATATTGTGTGTTGCCTCCCCTTGGTACATTAAATAAAATGTCATTTCTTTTTTTAGATCTATATGTTTCGAATCAATATATTTCGAATCTGTTCTTGTTAATTTGACATTGTTTTCTCCTGTGTACAAATAAGTTAATGATTCACCTTCTGAATATAAATGCTCAACAAAATCTGTGTCTTCAAAACCATAAAAACCGTATTTTAAAGCTGAAGTTCACAATTTCTGAATTTATTTTGTAAATAGTTGTTTCATCATTTACTTCTTAGCCGAAAACAGGAAATTCTCGTTATATTTTTTTTTTTTGTATTTTGCAATTGAGGCGGCATAGATCGAATGGCAACGCAAATCTAGTTTTGAAGTACCAAAAATTTTGCAATATAATTCGTATAAAAAAGCAAATCAAATTAAGGAGCCACGAAAATCATGGGAACGTAAGCGAAAGCGATGCAAATCAAGGCATTACTGTATTATCGTAGAACATGATTATCATTGACAAACTCAAGCACAAGCAGCTGATATTATTTCTCTACTCATACCATCATCCATTCCATTCAGCATTAACATTTGCAGATGAAATTAAGTACGAAAAAGAAGAAGAAAAAAAGAATACATATTCCAAGAGAAATACTTGAAAACATCTTTACAATCAAAGATATAAATCTTATGAATTAACCAGATGAACGACATCATTCAGGCAACAACTGCAACAACGAAGACGACGACAATATTACAACTGCAATAGCAAAAACAACTACACACAATATGAACAATATAAGAGTCGTCGAATTGTGGAAAAATGGGCATGAGTCGCGCGCGTTAACAATTCTTAAATTTCTATAGGCATCATATTAACAAGTTAATATTTGTGCTAACAAGATTTTTTTCGCCGTCGTTGTAGCTGTCGATTTTTCTATCTCCCCTTTGTGTTTTTCTGTTCAAGATTAAATTTAGAAGGAACAAAGCTTTTGTTGTAGCAAACGAAAAAATCTTAAATAAAAATGTCTTTTTGATCGTCTAAGAAGATTTTATTCTATTATTTTTCTTCTTGTTTAGTTACGAATCCTTTAACAAGAAAAAGAACATTAGCAAAAAATTACAACAGCAACAACAAAATAGCTATAATAAAATAAAACAACAACAACAAATATAAACAGCTACAAGTAGTAGCGACATCTTATTGCAACGGCCAATGATGGGTTGTGAGAGAATTAAATCTTTTTGGGACAAGCACAGTTTTTGGGATTATTTGAAAAAGAAGACGAGCTCTAATAGCTGTTTCAGGATCAGGGGTAAATTTGATTTCTTTTTATATGTACGAAGATATTTATAATTGCCCAATTCACAAGCTGGTCGGTCGTATTGTCGTCAAGTCGTATTTGGAGAGGCAATTTCAAACACAATTTTTTTAATTCAAATAAATTTTCAAACAATTTATGTTTCTCAAATATGAACTTAATTATTTATTTGCTTTAAGAGCCAATTGAAATGTATTAATCCAGGTCCAAAAATGAACCTTTTCAAAAAATATTTGCTGTATCAACTCATCAGTAGACTTGAAAAATTCTTAAAAGTTTGTTTGAAACTTAATTACTTATTCCATAATTCCCATGAACAGAATGAGAATCAGAAATGTTCAAATAAACCTTTAACACAGGCAAACATTTCTTTTTTCGTTTTCCAACACTTCTACTTTTCTTTGCAACCTTCTGTACAATGAGTCACCATTGGTTACTACAATTTGTATTTTTGAAAGTTTAAAAAAGTAAAAGTTTTTGAATATTCAAATATGAACTTAATTATTTATTTGCTTTAAGAGCCAACTGAAATGTATTAATTCAAGTCCAAAAATGAACCCTTTCAAAAAATATTTACTGTATTTTTAGCTGTCGGCATATAGACAGCTGAAAAATACAGCAAATATTTTTTGAAAAGGTTAATTTTTGGACCTGAATTAATAAATTTATGTTTCTCTTTAAGAATTGTGTTTGAAATTTTCTCTCACGATACAACTTAACAACGATACGACCAGCTTGTGAACTGGGCAAATATGTACAAGTTTGTCTTTTGACCTCTTAAAACAAATATTGTCTATATGAAATATTGTGTAGCAAACTGGGTAGCAAACACCCTTCATCAGCACCCTATGAACCTTGGACGTGTCAAATTTCACAATTTTGGCACAGCCGCTTTAACCACTCGGCAACCAAAGCTCACGCAATTCTACTTTCTGTTTGTATACTTAATTAACATTAACCAAAGCAATGATATACAAACAGAAAGTGAAATTGCGTGAGCTTTGGTTGCCGAGTGGTTAAAGCGGCTGTGCCAAAATTGTGAAATTTGACACGTCCAAAGTTCATAGGGTGCTGATGAAGGGTGTTTGCTACCCAGAAACAGCCGGTTGTCCACCTAGCAAAAAAATTTTACTTTTCTTTACTTAATTGATATTGATTAAAAAGTAGTGAAAACCCAAGGGTTGAACTTGAGCCTGAAAAAGTAATTTAATAAAAGTAAATTATTTTTATTTTATTTTTGCGCAAAAATTAGTGTGTGGCTCCTGAAAAAAATCAAAAATGGTGAGAAAAAACCGTGGTCTGTGTGGGGAAAAATTAATTCCTTTCAAGAAAAAATAGGTTCAGTAGAAAAGAAAGGAAAGTGATTTTGAAAATTATATAAGTCCTGAAGTACATGCTATTTCTCTGTGTTTTTAAAATTTATCTTATTAATATTTTTTTAATATTGCATTTTTATTAGATACAACAAGTAATTGAAGTTTTTCAGGTCGGGTTTTAGTTTACTTAAATCAGTACCTGATATTAGTTATATCGAGTGTTGTAACATATATAGTGATATATAGCTACAAGTTCTAGTTTTATCCAGCATATTGGCCCTGCTAGTAGTGCTGCAGATGTATGTATGTATATGGCTTAAATCTGCTAAATGCCAGCGTTCATTTCCCGATCTCTGTTGGCATGTTGTGTCAAGCGAGTTAATAAATTTGTCATCAAAAAAGATTTCCCACATTTATAGCTCTGCAGTTTTAATATTCAGTTTTGTTTCTTTAATAATATTGCTAAAGTATTTTTGTTGATATTGCAAACATTAGCATTTAAAATCAACAACACATTTTCAAAGACATCAAGTTTTGTTGTTGTTGCTGCCTCACAACAGATCAAATCGTAGAAAATCATATGCCGAGAAGTTTGAAAAGACCACAACACCGTAGAAACAAAACTTTTTTGTATTTTTTGTTTTGAAACTGCCGTTTTTACCGTCTTCCTTCTTAATTCGAAAGACATGAGTAGACAAGGAAAATGCTTGTTAAAGCACAAAACCATGTAGATTTCATTAGAGATACAACTTGAGTTTATGGTCTAAAGTATCATTGTGTGTTGCATGCAGCAACCAACAATCAAACAAAGGTATTAACATGCTAAGTTTTGTCTGATAATATTTTGGTCCTTAAAGGTTTTCCTTTTTTATTTTTTGTTTAATTTTTATTTGTTTCTTTTTTACGTTTACTAACTGCTGGGAAAGAATCTAAAGAGGTTTCTGTTACTGACATTAAAGTTTGGTGCTGTCTCTTTGCTGTTATTTTTCCATAATCTCTCTATAATATCATTGATTTTTATGACACCTCTTGCTGCAAGTAGAATTAAAAAAAAACTGAAATAATATAAATGACAAGGCTTGCGTTTGTGTGCTTACAAAAAGGTAGGCTTATTGATATTGTAGGCTTCTTTTGAAAATTTATTATGGTTTCTTTTTGGCCATAATAAAGTAATTTATGAAAATTGTTTTTTTTTTCTTTCTTCCTACAAAATATCTGCTATTCTTCCATCCACTGGCAGCAGTGTTGGCAAAAATAGGTTTCTGTATTTTTCTAGCTCTTGCTGTTCACTGGCAGACACGTTTTGCGTGTGGTTTTGTCGTAATTATAAAAATTACTTTTATTTTTATATTTATTTATTCTTTTAAAAATTGTACACTATTTAAAGGTCAGTGCAAAACCCTATTTTCTAGCTGCAGATATTTTTTTATTTTATATAAAATTTATATTGTTGTGCTAATGATTTAACACTTGTTTTCTTTGTTGTAGCTGATGTTTTCTTTTATTTTGCTTATATCAATGAGACTATTTTGTGGCTGCGCGTGTGTGTGTGTGTGTGACTTGATGCATTCTGTATTTCTCCTTTGTGTGGTGGTTATAAAGTGCATTATGTCTAATCTTGATATTCTAGCCATAACTTTCATGGCTCGTAGTGGTAACACGAGCACAAAGTATTTTATATGTTTGTTATGATAAACATCTATAATTTAAGGCCATTCAATTTCAGCCAATTGGTGGACAAGTGTATTGTGTATGTTCAAGAATTTGCCGGCCTTAAATTATTCTTGGATACTGGCTGGTCTGTTTAAGAAATATGCAAGTCAATATTATTATCATTGGTTTTGCATTACTAGGAAATAAATTTTTTGAAAGAATTCTTTGAGTTTATGTAGTATGTCTGGAGCTGGAAATAAATTTGGAGCCAGACAATTAAATGCAGCTGCAGACTAAAGCAGGCTTTCAGAATGGGTCATGAATATATGCACTGGTATGTTTTTTTCTATTGCAATACAGAGAGAGGTATAGGATGAAATATATATTAACACCCATATTCATAAAAACTATTAAAGGTTTATTACACGTTTATTTGCCAAATATTCCATAGAAATACATCAAATAAGAGCTTAATAAACTTACAATAATTATTATGAATATGGCCTTATAACTTTAAGGACTTTCCAGCATTTTCGCCCTCGATTTTTGTAGCTCATATTTTAGATTTAATATTCTTAGATTTAATATTCTGCATTTAAAGCTTCCAAAAACAAATAAATAAAAAGCAATTAAGAATTGTAAATCATTAGGTTTGAGCGACAAGCAAAAATTAATGCCCAAAAAACGTGTTTGTTGCAAAATACTGCTTTTCTTGGGAGAAAGTGTCAGCTATTTGAAAGCAGCTATTTGAAAAAAAAAAATGTTTTGCCAAACCTGCGCTTGTTTTCTTAATAATAATAAAGCGCAATTTGTTCCAGAGAATCCATTATCATCCGTTTCAAGAATTTTTCGACCTTTGAGTTCATAGTTCTATCTTATATTTAAAATAACTTCTCTATCTTCTATTCTCAGGGGGGCGGCCGAATAAAAATAAGATTTATATTAGTTTTTTCGTTCTAACTAGCGCCATAGTGCCTCTGAAATATAGAACCAACTCCTATAGAACACCTTAGCCTTCAAATTCCCCTCCTTAAGGAGGCTCCCATACAAAAACAGTTTTATAAATTTTTCCTCAGGAGACCTCTGTGAAGAATCAAATGTGTAACTGACAATCTAATTTGTTTTCTCAAATAGTTTTTCAGAACACAGCCTTCTTAGGAGGCTTCCATACAAGTTCCTAAAAATATTTCTTGGATTTTCCCAACCAGAACACAGCCACCCGTTAGCTGGCCTTTTTAGGCGGCTTCCGTACAAGTTACTAAAAAATCTTTCTTCGATCTATCCACCCAGTTCCATGGTGTCTCTCTCTTTTGATACTCTGTTTACATTCATATTCACACAAACACATGATGTGGAATGAAGAGATTTTACATTATTTCGCGGAAACTTAAATGCAGTTCTTATATTTATTTTTATTCGGAATACTTTAAATAAAGAAAAGGAAAATAACCAATATTATTGTTAATTTGAATTCATAAGTGCTGCGGTAAAAACACTTCAATCACTGACTTCCAAAACACTTTCAATGAGTCATGTTGAAAATGAGACAATTTTGCAAAACAAAAGGCGGGAAGCAAAAACAGCAAACATTTAAAATATATTGTGTGGGGGGGAAATGCATAAATATTAAATGCTTTAGGAGAAAATATACAGGAAGGATTTATATGGACGCTAAATGCAACGAGACATCATAATACATAGTTGAAGAGATTTTACTGCAGTTCCTGTTCTCAAGTCATTGTCTTTTATTATAGTGCAGGTCTTTTACCCTTTATTGCAACACTTTGCAACAGAAAGTGTCTCATATTTGTTTACATCCTGTTCTTGTGGTCAACTATTTTATTTGCTTTGTTGCATTTTGTTGGTGTTGCTGTTGTTGTTGTCTACCTCATAAAATTTATTTTTATTACTACGATCATCATCATTATCATTATAGAGTTGCACTTTGGATTTTTGTTTTCTTATTTTTTCCAAAGAAAACAAAAAGGCAACATTTTATACAAAATTACCCATTTTACTTCACAGAACAAAAAACAGAACACAAAATAAAAACCAAAAACGAAGAAAAGAAAAAAATACAGTCTTTATTCGTTCGTGCTAAACAAGCATTTTTTTTTTGGTTCTTTTTCTTCTGTATTCATTAAAAACGCAGCAGGAATTTAATAGACTTGACGCATTTATCACACAGTTTATAGACTGGCCAGTAAAAACGGACAGACAGTTTATTGGAGAGCGCAAATAAATTAAAGCAAAAATTAACTAACCCGACAATAAAGTCTAGCCAGGAGGTACGTAAATGGCCACTGAAGTAACAGTAATATAATGAAAATTATGGTGCTCATATTTGGTATACGAAAATAATGACTAATTTTATGGTTCATATATTTGATTTTATTCGAGAATTTTTGAATTCTAAACAAAAAAGAACAATTAATAATTCCCAAAAAAAAAACAAACTTGTTAATTTATAATAAATTTACATGGCCCAGCGCCTGTTTGAAGACAACGCAATGGGGAATTTCGAGTTTGATGTTGTATCAAGGCAGTTTTGAATAATGAATTGATATTGTTTTATATTATCATCTATAAATTGCTTTATTTTCAAATACAATATCAGTTTCCGAAAAACTCATGTCACCAGAAGCAATAAATTGAGTAATAGTAGACGTGGCAATCGTAAAATAGCCATGTTATGCCCCCCCAGCCAGTAAGTCTTCAGCTTTACTTTTCTTGTCTTCTTTAAAAATCTGGATCTCTCCAATATTGTCACAAAATTCTTTTCTCAATTTTGAGGAAGTAAAATTCAAACTCAACTCGAAAAAATTATTAACAAATAATATTTTGTTCTTGAGTTTTTCATAGATTTATTTGGCTCCAGTCGGATCATTTAGGGATGTATTTTGAGGCTCAAACACAAACGTTCAAAGGAACAACAATTTTCAAATTAAATATTTGCGAGCTTAATGTATATGTTAAAAATTGTCTCCCCAATTGCAGTAATAAATGATATAAATTGGCTTTGGAATTCAACCATTAAACTTAAATGGCTAAACTTGAGGGCGAAAAATTAATTGCGATTGACTGTAGTAAAAACTTTTAAAATTTGTATTTAACTGTTTTCTACTCTAATGTACTGCTTGTACTTTAATAGGGAAACGCTTTTATAGATCGACTCCTAATCACCAAAATAACCTGGCCGGCGTATTCCGGGCTAGCTGATCTTTCAGAATCCCTATTCCTTGCTATTTTGTTAATTCATTTGGAATTTATAGTAAATGAAAATTTCGCCAGCAGGCTTAGAAGAAATCTATATTTTGTTCAAGACATCCAGAAGAATAAAAATATAAAATAAAAAAAGAATGCCCCTCTAATACTAACCTTTAGCACAGAGTACACAGAAATGTTAAAAGTGACATTTGAAAATGGCTTAAAACATCTTCTAGACAGTTTGTGTAAAGAGATAGGCTATAGTATGCATTTTTTACGAAAAACAAATGTAAACAAAACAAAAAATAACACGTTTTTATGCACAACCACCACCGAAACAGCACGAATTTAATAATTTAAAGTAAATTAAAAGTAAAAAATTGGTAAAAAGTGGTCAACTAAAAATCCTCTTTGACTTAGGATTTGATACAGTATTTTTCGGTTAATTGCACATCAAAATTTGCACAATTTTTTGTTCAATTAACCGGGGAACCAATTAGCCGATACCCGTTTAATTGAACAATTCGTTCAATTACAAGAACCCTATTTAATTGAACAGTTTGTTCAATTACAGAAATCACGCATAATTGGAACTATGTACTAATGAATTAAAAGAGATCGCATATGTGCACTTGAAGTTTTTCAAAATAATTTTTTTTTACCTTAAAGGAAAAAAAATGCAAGTAACGGCAAAAAAATTTACATATATGTGTATAGTAGAGATGCCACCCAGTGTTTTTCACAAATGATGTCAAATATGTATGTGCAAAAATGCCAGATTATTTTTCAATGCAATTAACCGGGTAAAAGTAAGAGGAAATTTATTTTTGATGACATGAATTTTGAACGAATTAAGCGGGAAAATCAATTAACCGGGTTCAATTATCCGAGGAAATTCACATGGTGTTAGTATGCAATATTTTTTTTGCCCGATAATGTGGTTCAATTAAGCGTGGAAACTAATTAACCGTAGGGTCAATTAACGGAAAATACTGTAATACATATTTGAGTGTTTGGAAATTGATTACAAAGAGCAGGTATTTTTTCCTCACAAAACCATCACAACAAAGTAAAATTAAAACACTGTCCTTAAAGTCACGAAATAAAATATAATTAAATATTGTTTAGCACATTATAAACAGTGAATACTATAAAGTTTTATATTATAAAAAAAAAAACCATTTAATATACTTTTTAAACCTTCATAAAAATAAAAAACTACCACTTTTTCTAAAGAAAAAGCTTTTTGTTTTGTTTTGACTACAAGTTCTCGAGCGATTGTGAAAACGAGACGTAGAGAGCTTTGCGCTGACTTGCTATCTCTTTCTGGTCGCGTTTCATCTCTGTGTACTTTGTGCCTTTAGTTGGTTTTCCCGATTAGGATTTAAAATACGAGTATACAGTACGGTGGCTCGATTATGGAATTGATATTATGGAGTCGATTTTTCAAGGGAAAAAAAACTTCCCCAGCGCCAAAATAAAACCAGTGCATTTAGCTGTTCCTGTTTCACATATACTGGCAACACTGGCGTCTGGAAGTGCAGAATTTTACTTTTCTATTCAATTGTGTTTGCTGAAATTTTCCAAGTTCAAGTTAAATGTTATTTTGTCAAAACCTGTTACAATATTTCAAAACACAAAACTATTTTTTGAAATTCCGCTAAAAGAAAGCAATTTCAATGTTTTCTGTTTGCTCTGCCATCTTGTGAAAATCCAAGAAATATTTAAATATGTCAGGTTTTCGCTGGAGATTTTATTTCGCAAAAAGGAAAGAAAAACAAAAAGATATGCTACACTGTTTTGACTCTGTCAAAAGTGATGCCACAAACTTTACAATAATTTTTCTATAAAATAAAATAAAAAAAAATAGTTTTATTGTTATTGCTTTGTTTTACAAAAAGCTTTTGAAATTATACTCGTTCGTGAATAAGTCATACATAAAACGAGTGTAAATGTAACGCAACCACTCTTCTATTGGGAAGCCACAAGCTGTGAAGGCACATTAACATAAATTGCTTACTTTACATGTTCAGAGCAGATCCGTTCGCAGTCCAAAAAAGGCGGACGGACAGCACGAAATTTGAATTTAAGCATGTTTTTATCATTGTTGTTCTGCTTTATAAACACCATTCACAGACATTTGACAATGCTGCAAAATACAATTCAATGTTTTGTTTCTTCTTTTTAATAGTTTTGTAGAAAAAATAAAATAAAACATTAAATAATTTAATATGCTTTTGAGTGTTAAGCAACATTTGCATTGTTGGTGTGTTTTTTCTTCTATTTTTATTTAGACACTCTGCACGATTCACATTTTCAAGCTTTGCTATTTTGCTTTATCTTTTCAAATTTAAAAAGTAGAATACATTTTCTGGTTTATTATACTTCAAACAAATTCTTTTAATTTTTTATTTTTTTTTTAATTTTTTTGCTTGTTATTTTGTATATGCAAATATTTAAAACGTGTGTTTCCCGCTCTTTTCCCACATTCTTAAGGCCTCAAATGAATTTTTAATGAGTTAGTGAATTAAATATACATATGTATATAATTTTTGAGTAGAAATTTAGCAATAACATCACTGGAAAGATAAGATTTTGAAAAATGATCTCATGATCAAAACAAATAATTATGGGTTGATGATAAAGATTTTGAGGGAGTGCTGAACTGAAAAGATTTCAAAGGTTATTCGACAGCAAATGGCACTTGATATTTAACGTCTATATAAATGTAGTAGCTTTATAATTAATAAATTGCTAGCTGATTATGACTCCATACAGCAGATTTGAACAAAAACTTAATCATCTTTAATATTAATGCTTAAAAAGAGCGAAACTGAATTAGTAGTGGCAGCGCCACCGGCTCTTTGAAGGCCAGGACTGAGCATGCATCATATGTTCAATTTGGCATAAAAGCTGCCACAAGTGAGCAGACAAATTCAAGTTTATTAATATTTTGTTGTACTTTTAAATGTCGAAAATGGAGAGAGAAATTTCTGTTAAGCCAGGTATGGGAGTTTTAATATGTAGCAAAATGGTAATAAATCTTTTGTTACCAATTTTAATTCAAGTAATCTAAGGGTCTTATTCATAATAAATATTTCAGGTTTATTAAAAGTCTTATTTGACAGATTTTCCATACAAATATGTCAAATAAGATTTGACAGATTTTCCATAAAAATATGTCATATAAGAGTCTTATAAGCCTGACATAATTTTTATGAATTAGGGGCTAAGGATTTAATCGTAATGTTTAGTTCAGTTATATCCGCTTAATTGAGTTTCTCAAAATGCACGACTTTTGACGCAATTAAGCTGGAACTCAATTAAGCAATACTCGGTTAATTGATTCGCCGACGCAATTAAACGAAAATCGCTTAATTGAGCAATATGTGCAATAAAGCGAAACACCCATGCGTACATGGAATATAAAGCTCATTTCCTTAGTTACATATAAAGTTGAAAAATTTTTTGGGTTTATTTATTAAGAGAAAATAACAATCAGGTACGTTCATCGTACAATGTTTATAAAGGAACAGATCCATGACCTTTTTGCAGCAAAATAACTTTTTTTACGTTTGTGGAGCAAAAAAAAAAAAAAAAATAAGTAGACGGAATCAATTAAGCGAAGAATTTGCTCTTGTTTTTCGCAATGCGGTCTTAATTTGCGAAACAATTAAACGGGTGACGCAATTAAACGAAACTCAATTAAACAAACGGGTATTTTAACATGGACATGGATACTGTATGATTTCGTTCCATGATTTTTAGGGCAATAAAGCGGGAAACTCAACTAAGCGGGGCTTAACTAAGCAGAAATAATTGTATTATTTATTTAGTAGTATTTAGTAACTATTGAGAGGAATGGACTAGACAACACAATCGACTTAAGATCGAGCTCGTGATTTGTATGTTATGTAAAAAATTAAATTAAAAATAATCTAAATTTATTGCCGTTCCCAAAAATGTTAGTGCTATCTAAATATAACTTTAGCAAAAGTAAGCTATAAGCCAGCCGATAACAATTTTTCGTTTTCGCAACTAACAGATTCAGGAGAAAATTAATTTTTTTCAATGTGTGTGGTAATACTATTGAAGACTTAAAGTCCTAAGAAAGGAAAAAAGAAACTTATTCATTCGTGTAACCATTTTAGTTTGGTGTAGCGACGCCATAGAAAAATGTAGTAAACGTTAAGCTAAAGTTCTTTTTAAGTTACAGGTTGGGCTATTTTCCAGACAACCCATCGCTCATTGTTATGTATATTAATTTATATGGGATAAATGGTGTAGCACCTGGCCAATAAAATCGTACGTTTAGCTATCGGCAAGTCTTTAAAGCGGTCCTTAACCCTGCGGAAATCGACACTACTCTTTACACGCGTACTCCACAAGGGACCAAGGCTAGTCCAAAATTAATCCAACTATGTGGGAACAACATGATCCATTTTGAATTACAATGTCTTAAGAGACGACCATGTAATCGAAAAGGAAAAAAAAAACATTACGTCGGAGTAATCTAAAAACTTGTCCGCACATTATTAACACTAGATTAGGTTCGAAATTACTTCATGTCATTATTCCATGTATTACCACATGGTAATCATGGGTTGCGACTATTTCCAAATAATTGTTTTTTATTCAACATGGTCCATATTTCATGTACTACAATAATTTCTGCAGAGAACTTATTAAAGAAACCAGTGTAAGCAGAGAACTTGCTACTTTATTTTCTGTACTAATTAAGCTCTCACTACCAGACATTATAAAACAACAACTGTTTCTGAAGATAAAGGCTTCCTATAGCTCAAAGGCTTTGCTAGCAAATGTAAGTAAAACCATTAACGCTTTTAGTTACGATAAAATGTAACATAAGAGTCATTTTGTAGCAAAACTATGTGAAAAGTTATAGTGCAATTTGTTGTGAAGCACATATCATAAAGTTATGATAAAGTCATAAGATCGTACAATTTAGTGTTGGCCGCATGTGCACTCGTCTCACAATTGTGCAGTGAAACGGCTGGGTCTGGCTTAAAGCTGTTCGTTCATTGTATCTTAGCCTAGAAGATTGGACCTGTCCCACGACAGACACCTTTAAAACCTTTTTGATGTATAATTTCAAAAATAATTTGAAGGAAATATTTAGGTCTATTGTTAGACCCAAAATAATAAATTTCAATTGGCTCATATGGCGAATAAATAATTAAGTTCATTTTTGAATATTCAAAAAGCCTTTTACTTGATAATTTCAAGAATACAAGTCGTGGTAGCCAATGGTCACCCGTTGTAAGGAACTGCTAAAAGGAAAACATTAAGGTATACTTTTAGTCCTAAAATAATACAAAAAATAAAATAAAAAAGTCGACCTCAAGCTCAACAATTACACAAAAAAAAATCGAATATAGCAAAAGACTTTGCTTTCTGTATACATTTATTGAGTTAAGGTATATTTGTTAAGATATTACTGCCATCATCTTAATAGTTGGCACCACCAGTTGGCCAAGTTGATCTCATTCAAAAATCTGCAATAAATTTATTAGTACCAAAATAATTGTGACTTTAACCATTAATCACTAAACTTGCCTTAAACTGAAGAGAAAAAACGAATTAATATTAAGTTTCCTATAAAGAAATTTTAAAATATTGTGCGTGCTTGTGTTGTGGCCAAGTGTTAAGAGACATGAATTAGTAAAACCAAAACTGAAAGGTATATTAATTACAAAACACGTTGCATCAGTAAAAATGTGCTACGCATATAAAGTTTCTATTCCAGCTTTTCTATGCAGTAAATGCTTAAGTTTATTAGAACCCAAAATAAGCCGATAATAAATGATTTATTTTACCACAAATTGCCGTAAAGCATTCTGGTCATCTAGAAAATGTTTTAAGTTTACATTGTAACAAAAACTGAATGTTTAGTGTCATTTGTTTTTGAAAGAAGAAACTTGTTATATATGCTCACCTACTCCCGAGACGTTTTTTCTTTAAGTTGAATATGATGCAAACCTTTTGAGTGATAGACTATGCCTTGAGATGCAGACGTTTTGAAAGGAATGGTTAAGGTAGACTTCTCAGAATACTACAGTTTTGATTGAAAAATTCGAAGTCTGCAGGTTTACTGTGCTGTTTCACCCAAGAACAAATAATATAAGGAAAAAAGTTTAATAATTTTTTTCAGGCGGGAATTGACGCATTTGCAGTGGTGAGTGCGGAAAATAAAAACAACGGGGATAATCGCTAATCGTAAAATCAAAACCATGTTCTTTTATAATTCTCAACAACACCCTCAAGCCCAACATGATTACTTTTTTTATATTAATTAAGCAAAGTAAACTAAAAATGTTTTAATGCAAGGTGGACTACTGGCTGTTTCGAAGTCACTACACTTCTCCTCAGCACCTATATAAGTTTTTCATATGTAAGTTTTACAATTTTAATTAAATGTAATGCAGTTTTACTTTGCCTTTACACACTCAGTTAATATTAACCACAGCAAACACCTTTCGAATGATATTTTTGACCTCAGAAGACTGCTTACTATAACTTTGTTATGTGTATTTTTTCTTATGACAAGTTCTTATTGCTCATTATACTGCTTTTTTTTTGTCAAGCACAGTTCCGGTAAAGCCCGTGTGGTTCTACATTTTGCTTGCATGGTTTAAGATTTGGAGAGCAGTGCCAATATATAATGTAATAGTAGAATTTAGTATGTGCAAAGAGTTCAGCTACATATATTAAGATAAATGCGAAACTGTCAGCATTTTTGTTGAAGTTATCGATAAAAAATCAGGTTATGTGAAAAGAAAATTAAAAAATTTTAACTTAAAATTGACATTTCAAACTTGAATGTTGCTGTGTCAGCGGTTTATGGACAAGTTTTGCGATTTAACGCACAACTCGTCTTATAGCGATGACAGCACAAAAACTCTTTCCAATCGATAAACTGTCATTGTATTAAAATATCTGTTTAGCTTCAAGAGTTTTGTTTTTTCGATTTCTTTTTTTTCTGTTTATTTTTCTTTTGTTCATTACTATTATTATTCTTAATAATGCACTCAAAACATTTTCAACTTCTAGTTCTTTCTTGCCCATGTGCACACGCACTAATCACCGTTGAAACACATCAATTTGCCTCAATGCATCTACGGATGATTTGTTATGAGGCGGTCAAATTTTAAAAGCGGTCTCTCATTACAACAAACAAACTATTAAAAGAACGAACATGAAACATGTAAGTATGTTTGTTTGTAGCCTGACTTGGGTTCCATTGGGCCTAGAGAACATTAAAACAAATTTAAAGCACGCACCTTTCACGCCGATCATGGTAACATATTGAAACTTTATAAATACAAAAAAAAATACAAAAAACCAAAATAATAAGAAAGATGAAATGAAGTGTAAGAATTATAGAAAACATGAAAAGAAATATCCAGCAAGTTCTTCTAGATCAGAACAAAAATATTTTGTATTTATGAAGCTAATCGTTCAGTGAACTCTTCTTTTGTCGAATGACTTCAACTCTCCCCACAAATGACAGATAGTTTCTTTTGTGTTTAAATAACATTTTTAATTTGTCACTGGGCGATAATATTTTGAATGATTATACTACATTCGTGGCAGTTTGAAAAAATAGCTTTCTCTATTATACAAAATATTTTTGTCAACGACTTTTGTCGTTTATTGTTTTAGCTTACATATTTTTCTAATTGACTTTTGATCCATTCTTGTGATAAATGTCTATAAATATTATTGGTTTTCTAAGCTTAAAGAAATTAATCTACTTTTTTTCAATTAAGAAAATTCAAGAGCTTATAAGTCTTTTTTTTCGATAAAACTGAAAATAATTCACAGCAATTCGAAAACTTATAAACCTTTTATAAACACTATTCTATAAATTCTTTTACAAATTCTATTTAATTGATTTGGGGATTTCTTAGGACTGTACCAAATAAGTGGTTTTCCTAGAAAGAAAAAGAAAGGGTTTTTTCAATATTGTTATCCCAATCATATATAATTTCTGCGTGCATAATGAAAGCATTGAAAAGTGTTTGGTACTCAATCGTTTGCACCCACATTATGCCTTCTGGCAGTAAGATTTCGGTGCTAAATTCCATCGTATCTTTACTTAGACCCAAATTTTTTAACTCGCAAGGCAATGCGAGGCAAATTTGAAAATATATTACAAATTATTGTTGATTTGAACACAAAATATGAAACAAAAATTTAATACTTGAGTGCCTCCGTTGGTGGCATTCAAAAACTTGACAGCTTGTGTTCAAAGCCACAGCAGATTCTTAAAAGTATTCCAAATTCGCTCGGGGTTCGCTTCAGCTTTGGCATTGGCATTGCATTATCGACAACATTCTTAGACCTAAAATTAGCCAGGCAGGGGATGACCCCCACATATGCATTGTATTGTATCGGCACTTGGAAAATATGAAAAATACTTCAATATGAAGCAACTTCATTCGCTCTCAAAATTTTGTTGTATGGCAAAGCATGTTGCTTCGCTCCTGACTAGGGTGTTAAGCACAACTAGAGAGTGAAGCGCATGTCATGGAAACATGCCATAACCCTGCCGATGACGAAGTCGTCAAGAAAAATACTTATATTTATTTCACTGGCTCCCAGTATATAAAAAGTCATGTTGAATGTTGTCAAGTCAAAAGTCAAAACTAAAGGTATTATTGCAAAATTTACTTATTTAACTCATTTTACGATTACAATAATTTGTTGGTGTCGCCCTTTAAATATATGTATCTTTTTAATATTTTATATATTTATTTGAGCTTAAAGTCTTTTAGAATTTGATTATTTGAGTATTTTTGTCAATATTTCGCTCTCCTTCGGATAGTTTCTTCAGGACAATACGAGTAATAATCAAATTCTAAAAGACCTTAAGCTCAAATTAATATATAAAATATAAGAAAAAAGGGGTCAAAATAATAAAATATTAAATATATCTTTTTAATTTTAAAGACACTTTTAGATCTATTTCATTGACTTTGCTTTTACTTTCTTTATCAAACCCTTTTCGACGATAGTATCACTATAGAGAAAATGGCATCGATTGTTCGTAGTGTTCGTAGAATATGTCAAAAACACGGTGAACTCTGACATTGTCTATTTAAATATTTTAACATTCGTTTTCACTAGCCTTTTTAACCTCGTCTATTTATTATGAGCACACATTCTATTTAGACTCTGAAATGCTGCTGGACAGCTTCTAGCCACATAAAAAAACTACATACAGAGTTGTATATATATTAGAACCATTGTTGCCAGTTTAGGAGGTTTCCCCCTAGATTTAGGGTTTTTTTCTTTTAGGGGTGAATTTGAGGTGTTAAATTCTTTCGGGGAAAATTTAGGGGGAAAGAATTTATTTTTGGGGGATTTCTGTGTTTGGTTGAACGATAAAATGGCAGGAGTTTTGTGAAGAATTTAACAATTTTTAAAATAAAATTAAATAAGATATTTTATGTTCATCTGTACAGAATTTTGCAACTGCTAATTTCAAGTACTTTTTTGTTGAGTTGAATGGGTTTTTTTCTTCTTATGGGTTATTTCTTTAAATTTTTTCTGTTTCTTAAGAACTGGGATAATTAAAATATCTAAGAACTTTTGACAAAATTGAAACTGTTTTTATGAAAATGTCAAAAGAACGTAAAGAGCTAAGAAGACTTAAAAACTCTTAATATTTTTGGAGACACTTAATTTTTTCTAGATACGTAGATAACAATTTCCAGCTGCCTATAAATATGTACTTAGATGTCAAAATATGCGAATATAAATAAAACGAAAATTTATAAAAAATATACGTACGCTTGTAATCATAACATATGTGCTGAAAATGAGTTGATTCTTACTTCTTTTTAATGGGGGGAAAGTTTAACAATTTTATGCGTTTTCCGCATTGTCAATGCATTAATACTGGTGATCCGCAAACTAAAGCAGAATGTTTAGTTATTTTGACCCCTTTTTTCTTATATTTTATATATTTATTTGAGCTTAAGGTCTTTTAGAATTTGAGTAATTATTTTTGTCAATATTTCGCTCTCCTTCGGATAAAAGACCTAAAGCTCAAATAAATATATAAAAAAAAAAAAATAAAACTAAAGCAGAATGTTCATCAAAATTTTTTAGGGGGATTTTGTAGAAAAACATTGAATTTTAGGGGGTTTTAACATTTTTCTGGGTGGAAGAAATATATTGACCTGGGAACACTGATTAGAACACCACAAATCGTAAATCATATGTACATAATTTTTCTCGACACACAAAGCTGTTGTTGTTGGCTCATAAACACATAACGTGTGTTTTTGTTTTTGGGAATAAACGTGTTAATATTTTATTATGTCTTTGACTGGTATGAAACTTTGTTTTGTTAAATGTCTTGAAATTCCATTCTACATGCAGCTTTTTCCATCGTTTTTGTTTTTATTATTGGCTTGTCCAATATTCATTTTACAACAATATACATATATGCATATTTAACCATATGTTGTTGCTGCCACTGTGGCTGCTGCTGTTGCTGTTGTTGCAAGTGTATAGTTAACTGCAGCTGTTGCATCTTTGTATTACATCATTTGGTTAACGTTGTTAAGATGTTGTTGACTGGTATGAGCATTTTATTTAACTTGAAGTGAAAAAAAAACTTTTTTTTTTCTTTTGGTGTGGTTAGCAAAGAAATTACATGTGTATGTAATTGAGGATATATGTATGTAAGTACAGTGGCATATAGTTAATGCGATTGCAATCGCAGTTTTTGAAATCATATCTTAATATCATGGACTTTACTGTTAACATGTAACCACACACTTGTGCAAGTACGTATTTCAAGTAACAAAAAAAAAAAAACATTTTACTTCTATGTGTGCAAAAATTTGTTTGTTTTTTATTTCGGCTTGTCCATTTTAAAACATTTACATTGTACGCATTCATGTATATAAAGATAAAGACGAAGCAGAAGAAGTTAAAACACTTGGCCAAAAATTTTACTAAGAAGAATGTGGCCAATATGATTTGTTGACAATACCAAATACGCAAAATTTTCAAGCCAACAATGCAGCTGAACAACATGTTGCCATTTAGTTTTTTCTTCTTTTTTGTGCAGAATTATGCGGGTTATTTTAAACGTGATAGTTGCTGGTTGGCTGTGTTTTTTCAATTTTTTTTTTAGATTCATAAGAAACGACGATTCAAATACTACTGGTATTTTAAACTAATAAAAGAATGTTTAAAGTTTATGCTTTTATTTTGATAAAAACCTTCTAGAAGTTTCCATATGAAATTCATTTATTGTTGTTGTTTACATACATATTCGTATTTATGCCGGTAATAAAGTTTTAAGTAGCTTATATATTATTTGGAAACTGAAGCTTGCACTCTTAAGTTCCAGTGTCATACTCTGACAAAATACTATTGAATATAAGATTTAAAATTCTTCCTCCATCCAGCTTTAAATTAAGACATGCATATGTATGTAGGTTTTCTATACAGGTTCAATAATCTTATTTCTGCGGTATGTAGCTCCCACTGTAAACTGCTTTTAATGCTGTAATTTTGTTTAGTGCAGAGCGATGAAATACAAAATAAACCTCCATAAAAGATTTTGTTAGTACACTCCCACATACTAAACATTCTTTTGACAATATTACTGTCAACGGCAAGAAGTATAACCCCATAATTTCAAATAATCAGCCAGAGTAGAACACACGATTTGCAGCATTATGAAATGAGAGACTGTTGTTCCTTTGCATCAGAAACTGAAACCAGAGTAAAATTGAAATCGAGAGAGCCGCTCTTGGCTTCCACCCTAGAGCAACATATTTTCTTGAAAACAAATTTCAAATTCTAAAATGTTATGCTTCACTAATCAGTGAAATCAGCCATTAAAGAAGCCTTAAGAGATTTCAAGTCAATAAGTGATAATTATAAAGTTCTCTAAAAATAAGTTATTCTAGCTCTAATACATTTCATTTCGCTGTTATATATAGCAAATAATGATTTATTTCTTATTCAAGAAATTTGTATGTATTTTTTTTCGATTCTGTACAAATCTGTTTAAACAGTACACAGCAAGTAAATTTTTTATTGGCAAGTAGAGTTGTTCGTTACCCCCCATTTACACACGCAAGTACAAGTGCAAGTAACTCAATACATTGACATTTTTTTTACTAATACCATCATATTTCTGCAAGTTGTGAGCTCACTAGCAAGAGATTTTGATTGCCAGTAATTTGTTTTTACTTGCATGTCGGTAAAATGACAAGAAGCAAAAACAGTGTTACCTTATAAAGTTCATATCTTAATTTTAATAGATAACTTATAAGGAATGATTTTTTTTTTTGATCTTACAAAGTTGAAGTAAAATATGGCTTTTATTGATTCTTAATATAAATTTACTATTTATTTGATAAAAAAGCTATTCGTCTAATTCGCTTCCCCATAACAGTTCGAATGAAAATACTTTGGCAACCCAGCCAATAAAAAGTCATCTAGAGGGCCAAGAACTGAATAAACACAACACAATAAAGGCAAAAAATAATGATTTTTAAACATAAAAAAATCGAACAGTGATTTTATAGTTTTTTCCGCATAATTGCTTTCATTTAATTATTTTATTTTGTAAAGTAAAGCAATTTTCTTTGACGACAATTTGAAAATGAGCTTGCACTTGCCTGTGTAAACAATCAAGCAAGTAGCAACAGCTTTTATTGTCTCTGTCAGTGTGTTAGTTGTTAATATGTACACATAATTTTCAACAAGTTACTTGCATGTGTAAATGTGAGGTTAGCTGCATTTTTTTTTTTTTGGTTCCAGGGAAATCAGTAAAATAAAAATAAGTATCAAAAGCAAGTAAAAACAAATTGAGCCAAGTACGAGACTGACTCGCCCAGCAAGGTTTTCGTATTACTGTTCAAGTGGCAGACAAAGGCTAGTGCTGGTATAAGCTACCCTTTAGTTTTTAACTCTTTATTATTTTTAGTATTTGCTGTTGTAGTGGCCAGAGTACTAAATGCGCCGTGTAAATTTTATGCCTCTGTCACTTACGGTTCAAAAGTTATTACTATTTTACATATCTAAACGGCATCTTAATGCTCAAATGTAAAAGAAATTCATGAATTCAAAACTTCCTTGATTACCTCTTGCTGCAATTTGCTACTTTAATAAGTATCCTGTTTAATATAATAAATCAAATTGAAAGCTTTTAAAGGGCAGTTGAAAATGTTTAATCTTTTTTTTTTTTTTTAACTAATATTTAGACTGTAACACTTGATGTTATGAAGTTAAAAACACTCTTACGCATAATAGCCTCCAACGTGCAACAATATGTTGCAGCATTTAATAAATATTATTGCATGATGATGTTAATGCATCATTTTGCTGCCGTTGTTGGTTTTCTATCTGTACTGAGGAGCAACAAATTAAATAAAAGAAAAAAAAACCCAAAAGCAAAGAAAAAAAGCAAATGGTTTCAAGTAAAAGTGTTTTGTTAGTCTTCGCGTAACTATAATCAACAACATCACCATCATCTTTGCCACCATCGCTATCACTGGTGAGTGACTCCCTGATGTTGTTCGTTTGTTTGTCTGTTTCGTGTATATCTAATGCGAGTGAGTTAACTGCTAGTCAAACAGCCTGCGTGCCTTCATTGAGCCTGTTTAGCAACCAGGTTGGATTGCTTGCCTGCCTGCCTGCCTGCCTGCCTGCCTGCTTGTTTTTCTGCAAATTTCTTTGCCATTTATTTGATGGTTGAGCCTGGTTATTGATGTTGTTGGTGTTGGTGTTGTTGCTGTTAGTGTTGGTGTTGGTGGTAATCTATTATTTGTCTTGAAGCCATATAAAAATCTATTTATTCTTAATGCTTCACTGAGTATCTAAGTTACTTACTTTCGCTTACAAATACCCAGCAATAAGACACAAACAACATACAATTGTTGTTGTTGCTGTTTTTGTTTATTATTGTTATTATATTTATGTTGTTTTTCACAACCGTTTTTTTTATATAATATGTAAAAGCATTAGTTTGTTTTAAATCTCTCTTTCTCCCTCCACAAACTTGATGATTCATTATTCACTGTCGTTTTTCCTTAACAGTACGTTTGTTTCTAAAACAGTCTGTATCATTTTAACTGATGGTTGACTGTAATTTTTCTAACTCTTATTTTTTTTAAGTTTTGTTTTCCACGTTTGTTTTTTTTTTTAATCTACCTTTACCTATAACTTACTCATAATGTGACCAACATAAGCTGCTTATTGTCATGTTTTTTGACTTTATAATCGTTCATTTCTGTTTGCTTCCTTGTTGTATTTGTAAGACTTAAAATAAATACAAGCTTTGTCGTTAAAGATTATGGAAAAAGTTCTAAAGAAAAAGAAATTGTAAGAACCAATCTTAATATTTATTCTAATTTTCCATGTTTTTCGTATTGATAGAGCAAAAACAAATTACGCTGCATTCACAAACGTTGTTGTACTATTGAGGACTTCCAGCGGAAAAACGAGGAATTCTTTACCAAATTAACTAATAAAAAAACAATGCATTAATTCACTAAAATCGAGAAGGTAACTTTTCCCCCCACAATTGTGTCAGATTTTGCATTGATAACCTAGTAAGCAGAAAAAGGAAAGTACCCACAATGGACCTTAATTAAAGTCAAACACTAAAGTCGGTGCTTTTTAGAAGCAACATAAATTTTAAAAAATGTTGTTAACTTTTTTTAACTATAGTCAAAATTGAAGTTGGCTTTAAGTTGCACCAGCTTTAAATATTTATTGAACACGCCAAATTATGTCATACAACCACCTACAAATTTAAAAAAAAATCCCATCTCTAATGAGGTGAGTCCGAAAAATTACGTTTACATAAAAACGCACACATATGTATGTTTATAAATGTAAGATTGTATTAGTAACTACAATCGGAAAATTTTTACAGTAACTCAGTGTAAATTATTCCAGAAGTAATCAGTGCAGTTATTTTTAAATGACAAAACCTTTTTACAATTTGATTACGCATTAATTATTTGACAGTAGAATAAAGGAAAAGTTATTATTTCCACCGATGGGATTCTGTAGATTTTTTAACATTTAAATTCAAATGAAGTAATCAGTAAATTAAAATGGAAAATAAGTAGAACGGTTTCTAAATAAAATTTCATTAATTAATAAGTTAATTTTACTGACAAAGTCGTCTGAGTGTAGTTAAAAAAAACCTCACAGCTAATTGAATAAAAGTAAAATTTTAATGAAAATTCTCATCAATAATATTTCTTAAGAAATCTTTAGTTTAATTACACTGTGTTAGTTGAAAAAACCGACAGAAGGGGCACCCAGTGACTAAACCTAATTCGGGCGAGCTGAATTTTTGGTTGAAATTGCTTTATTTTGATAAGTAAGCAAAATGTTTCTTCCTACTTTATTATTATTAATTAATTATTAATTAATTTATTTCCATTTCCTGTACAACAAGGTTTCACTTATATTTAAAGTACAGAAATGTGCTAAAGGGGCACAACTTGTCCTAGGCACTACTTTCGTGTAATAAATTTTTTTTTTTTTTATTTTTGAGGCTTCGTCTAGTGACCGTTTAAAAGTGCAATTTTTGATTTGTAGTGAATAACTTCCAAAGTTGTTCACCGATTTTAGTCATTTAAGGCTTCTTTTGTTTTAAACTTTATTTCTTATGTTTGTATGAAAATCCATCAGCATAACTTTATTTTTAGATTTTTTATGCTGTTTTAAAGAACAAAAAATGTCTAATTTTTGGAAAAAAAATTTAATTTTTTTCATGGAACAAAATTTGTACTTTCTAAACTACTAAACTTATTGAAATTTTTTGTACAGTTATTGAAGGATAATTTTATTGCCGAATTTCGGCTTTTGTGTTCTTTCCAAGACTTTAAATCGTTTTTGAGTTAAGGGAATATATGTTGGCCTACCTCCTCCATTTTTAAAATAACGGTATATCTCAAAAACAAGATCTAACCTAAAAAAAAAAAAACGGTTAGCAACACTGAATTCAGCGCACCCGAATTAGGTTTGGCCACTGGGTAGCCTGTGTCGGAAAAAAAGTTTCAAATTCTACCATAGTGTTATTTAATGTAAAAAAAAAAAATTACGCCAAAAAGCTTTTACGTTTAAAAGTGATATTTGTTCGATCAAAGCTATTGCTAAATAGGCTAAAAAATAACTTCCGCTGGAATCAAGTTTAGAGCAGAGTCTATAGTAGAGAAAAGCCAGACTTTTGTTTGACAGTGGCTTAAAAATGTTTAAAACATACTTTTTCGGAGTCTATAGTTATGGCCCAATGAAAAACTGAAAACCATTCATTTAATTTGTACAAAAATAATGATCTAATCTAAAATGAAATCCCTACTTAAGTTGCTTTTTTTCCTTTTTATTTGAACCGTTGTGATGACTGCGTGAGTAGGTTGGCTGCTCAACAGCCAGAAGATTCACTGTTCAAATCCAGGTCAAGGCAAACACTGCAGCAGGCAAATAAATTAAACGATATAAGAGAAAATAAGCCAAAAATTAAAAACATAAAATGAAAGCACAAAATATAGTAGAAAATAGTTTCCATTTTGAATTATTATGTATTAAATCAACTGGAATCAAATATATATATATATATATATATATATATATATATATAGTAATTATTTTATATATTTATTCGAGCTTAAGGTCTTTTTAATAATTTGAGTATTTTTGTCGATATTTCGCTCTCCTTCGGATAGCTTCTTCAGGACAATAATATTATTATTATTATTGTCCTGAAGAAGCTATCCGAAGGAGAGCGAAATATCGACAAAAATACTCAAATTATTAAAAAGACCTTAAGCTCGAATAAATATATAAAATACAAGAGAAGAAGGGGTCGAAATAACTAAATATTAAATCTATATAGTAATTAGTTTTAAATCTAATTCTGAATGAATGGCAAATACGAGTGATAAAAATCATAAATTTTAAAATTTTATTTTAAATTAAATTTTAGTACTAATTTTGTGAGAAATGATTCATTACATTCATTTCGAAGTATATACATATTACAATCCGAAGACATGTTATGTGTTGAGAGTATTGATTTTTTTGAATAAAATTTTATAAAAAATATGTATTTTTTTTACCGATTTCTATTGTTTGTTTTTTTTCCTGCTGGGATATTTGTGCGGCCAAAAATACTAACTATCTTAATTGAATTTCTTATTGTACAATAATATTTTTTTTTTCAATTCTTACAGCATATTTTTGTATTGAAAATACTGGAAAACAGAGCATATCCAACATTAGCTAATCGCTTAAAATACTTGGATTTTTTTTTTTTTTAGTTGGTCTTACTGTGGTCAATAAAGAAAACCAAGAGCATCCTTAAATTATGAAAATTCCAAATTTTTTTTTTTTTTTTTTTTTTTGCTTTAAAACAACACCCACAAAATGTTTAAGGTTGTCTGTTGCATTTTGCTTAACAGCAAAAATTTTGAAAACAAACTGATATTTTGCACTTTTCTAGCAGACATGACTTATAGTCTCATGTTTCAAACGCAAAAAAAAATATTTTTAAATTTGCCAAACAATTTGTCAAATTGCATACAAGTCTAAAGAAATGTTGTGAAAATTTATCTTGAAACTCCTTCCCTTGTTCACATAAAAATCACTTCAAACTAATATTTAAGATCTTCTATTCTTAAGCTTATTTTTTTTTTTTTTTTTGCTTTTGCAACCCATTGACCCACTCACTCACTAACTTTTCATAATTTCTTTAGTCATATGGAACATAATGAACGTACAAGCTGTCTCAAGTGCTCAGCATCATCATCATCATCGTCATCGTCATAAACATTCAATATCAATCTTGGCAATCAGTGTTCCGTTTCGTAATCTCTGTTGTAAAATGTTGTACTTTGGGTTTATTTTTTACTTTGTATTAGAAAAATATCACGTACTTTGCTTAAAGCCAGCTTATAACCCTTTTTTTATTTTTGTTTAAGATAATAAAATTTTTCTTTTTTCAGTTTTCTTCCCTCATTTATGTTCTCAGCTGCGAACGATTATCATATTGTAGGTTACTGAACTACTAGAGTAATTTAATATAGTTTTTTTCCCCCACTGACATGGTGAAGATCAAGCAAGAAAACATAAAAGAGTAATGCCTGCAGCAGCATGGTCGTTGAATTTTGTAAAACTTGTTTTTCACATATTAAAGTTTTGATTTTATTGATAAACGAGGACAGGGCCTTTCAATATTTCTTTTTTTCTTTTTCAAATATCAAAATTATTGTTCTAAAATTCTTTTTTTTTACATTTTTATGTTTTTTTTTTAATGCTAAAGAAACTTCTGCTTGTTGTTCTTTATAAACGTGAGTCGGTTTTCGCAAAACCTTTGTTTTCCAACGTTGGCAATTTAATGACTCAATTAGTGTCAGTAGTGGCATTAATATTGTGTTACTGAAATTTTAAACAAAATTTATTGTTTACAGCACATTCAATGATAAGCAAGAAATTCCTGCAAGTCGTTAGAATTAAAGTGGTGTCCACAAAAACACTTTGAAGCAACCAAAATTCACTTTTATTTGCATATTTTTTAAATATTTCTTCTTGTCTGGGATCAATGTGACAGCTGTGATTTGTATGCAGATGTATGAAATTTAAATTCTAAGATTAATGGTTTTTTTGGATGTCCAAACTGAAGTAAAAATCAAAACCGAATCAAGCATCAAATTTTAATTAAAATTAAAAATGTTTTAATATTTGGTACAAAGGTTAAAAGTTGAAATTAATTTAATATTAAACTAGTGATGCAATAAACGTACAAGTTCAATAAAATTATCTCCAATCGCTGGGAATTTAAATAGTTTCGTTTTAAGACCTTAAAAGCAGCAAGCTCTTCACTACTGTACGAGGGCTGCCTTTTATATTTCGGGATTAGATAACAAAAACAAATATTAATTATTGAAAATCACTTTACTGTATTTCAAAATATTCCCCCTGAAGATCTATACACTTCGAACCGATTGTTGAAGCAATTTTGCAACTCTAATTGATAATAATAAGTCTTGATTGCCATGAAGGGCCCTGCAAAAATCAATAGAGCAGTGTAAAATAATTCTACAGTTTATGGAGACACACGTTTTTTGTTATTATAAAACATATGTTTTTTATTTGTTCGAGCACAATTTCGAAAAAGGCAAAACGCCAGCAAATCGCTTCGTTTTCAGAACATGGTTGAATGCGTTTTGCGATTTGAAAACGCAGCGTTTTTCAGAACGTGGGCGTATCTTTCTCTTTTCCTTAAACGGGATCTGGCAACCTTACAAAATTAGTTTTAGCAACTTTTTCGCATCGACTCGGGTATCCATTAATTATTCATTCCCGCAAATAGCTTTTCGAACACAGCAAATAATTATATACTCTTTATATAATAAACATATGTTAAGATCCTAATATAAAAAAAAACATTGCTTAGCAATTTCAACTTAACGCTTTTTTCATTTTTATGTTTAACCTTTTTTATTTCTAAGCTAATTAACTTCTTCAAAAATGCAGTTTACTTAAAAAAAATAAACTATTTTTTACAACTGAGAGAAACCATAACACTCCCTGTCCTTGCTGGCACTTAAAACACATTCACTTGCTGTTAAACTTTCCACATAATAATCTATTATTATCTTATTACCGTCAGTTTCATTGTTAATGCATATACATTAATGCATATACATACATACATTACATACATTTTATGATGATGTTTGTGGCCGTTTGGCATTAAGCGCAAATTTTGTTTTTTTACTATTGCTTGGAAAGATTCCTTGAAATAACTACTTCAATTACATGTTGAGCAGCAACAGCATTCACATCAAATGATTGTGCTGTTTGCTGCAGCGGAAGTAATGTAAAGCCCTTTGCATGAAGACCTGGCTTTAATTGAAACACTTTACTTCACAGAGAATTACTTTTCGTTCTGTGTGCATTTGCGTTAAAAGACAGTGAATGTAATATTAAACCAAGGTAAACTTATACGTAGAGCAGAAGAGCGATCGTAAACAAAATAAACGCCCACGCATGCGTACAAGTGTTTTTTTATATTTAAACAATTTATAGATAAACCAAGGCGCTGGCGGCAAAGCGACTACTTTTAATAATTCACTGAAAATGAGTCAAATTGTTATTGAAGTCATTTAATATTAACCCTTTAATAGTATTGCCCACATTTAAGGCAAAGGCTTGTTTAAAATAGCTTCGAAAATGTTAAGCTGCCAAGAAAGTTTTTCTGATTCAAAGCGAGTATTAAATACTGAAGATGTTCTACGAAAATTAAATACTTTGAGGGAGTTGAATACTTTAATAAAATGTTCAAGTTTTACTTACATGTATCATTACTTTTGGTTGGCATATTGTTTCAAACTGAGAGAAATGTTGTTTGGTAGCAGTTAAGGCACTGCACATTAAGTTGTCGTTTATAAAGCTTTTGGTCAATCGTTACTTTAGCTGCGAATCAAAGCTTCTAATATGTAAAGTATGTTTTTTTGTATGGATTTTCCCTGTGGCTTACAGTTTCTGCCACGGCTGCTCCATAACTTGAGCCTATTGATCCAAGTATTTTGAGTCTGTGTGCGAAAAGTAACTTTAGATCATTTTATAGACGATTTTTAAATAATTTTATTTATAAGGAAATAACCGTTATTCGTTTATGTTTGATTCTTCTTGTGGATTATTTTCATTTGGCCTTTTAATTTTTTTACATCAAGTCGAGAATATGATGTCATATAAACGGCCGCCGCCACAGTTGATTGTCATTTGAGCCCTTTTTATAGCATTTTCCATCACATTGGCCAAAACTTCCGGCGATAGGTCCTCACACTCTTGACGGATATTGTCTTTAAGAGCTGCAAGAGTCTGAGGATTGTTGACGTAAACCCGCGACTTCAAAAAGCCCCACAAAAAGAAGTCTGCAGCGGTCAAATCAGGCGATTTGACCGTTTCATAATAATCTCCCAAAACGGGAGATTAAGCGCCCGGGAAATGCATCCTTCCGCATATCGGTTGTGGCACGTGCTGTGTGTGCCGTAGCGCCGTCCTGTTGGAACCACATATTTTTCAATCCCAATTCATCAAGTTTTGGCAAAAAGAACTCGTTGATCATTGCTCTGTAGTGCTCACCATTCACAGTAACCGTTTGGGCCGCGACGTCTTCGAAGAAAAAGGTCTGATGACTCCTCCAGCGAAAACAGCACACCATACAGTGACTTTGAGCGAGTGTAATAGCTCTTTTGCTTATTTACGTACCCGCTAAGATGGAAATGGGCGTCATCACTCATGATTAGTTTTGATGAAAAATCATCTTCCTCTTGGTGGTGATCAAGGAAGGCTTGAGCGTATGTTAGACGCGTTTGGCGGCCAGCAGCTAACAGCTGATGCACCGTCTGGGCTTTGTACGGAGACATCTTCAAATCTTGTACCAAAATTCGCTGTAAAGACCGTCGACTGATACCCATTTGCGTGGCACGTCGTCTGGTCGATGTTGACGGAGCTTCCATGACATCCTCGGCTACAGCAGCAATATTCGCTGCAGAACGGCTACTCCGGGATCTGCCACGCCTGTTGTCCACCTAGCAAATAAAATTTACTTTTCTTTACTTAATTGATATTGATTAAAAAGTAGTGAAAACCCAAGGGTTGAACTTAAGCCTGAAAAAGTAATTTAATATAAGTGTTAATTAATATCTGTTCCCTTAACTTTTTCTTATATAATTATTTCTGTATTAAGTTTATCAGGCTCAAGTTATTTCTATATTATCTTTGTGATTGATATTAATTAAATTAGACAAAGAAAACATCAAAGACATTTAACAGATCATCTGTAGAGGTATTAGAAAATTTGTCGTTTTTTTAGGAGTTGATGATGGAGGTGGAGAGGATCCTGTAAAAATTCTAGCAGCGTTTTTACTTCTGCGTCAGCCCATCTTTTGTTCCAGCTTTTTTCGCGATTTCTTTTTATTACTTTTTCAATATTTTCTACTTTTTTGTTCTTTTCCATTGCAAATTTAAGAAATGTTTCATACTTGTAAATAAATCCACTTACTACATATACTAAATCTACTACTGTTTTTGGCATTGCAGAGGTTTTAATTTAGTAAATTAAAAATTTATGAGATTTGTAGTTACCGAGTTTTAAATTTATCAAGATTTATTAAGGGCCTATGTCTCACCAAAATATTGAATATTGTTTTTGTTTTCAATGTAACTGTGCGAACGAACAACAACGTTCGCAGGTGAGAAATAGGCCCTAAATCTAAAATATCTCCAAGATCTACAATAGTACTTTAATACGAAGCTTGAAAACCGTAAATATAATAAAGCCAAACACAACTTCACCTGTTGTGTTTTGTAGGCATTTAGTTTTTTTTTTGCCATTTCTTAAAGGGTTAATTGTATGAATACTCGTATCTGTTTACCCTCATTATACATGACTCATGCACTCAAAGCAGATTTTAGTCACAGAATTTTTCTTTATTTAGCATTTTTAGAAATTCTGTTTGTTTCTTCAATGCAAGAGTAAAAAAGAAAAATGAAATTTAAATTTATAACTTTTCAAACCGCAATTTAATAAGTGTGTTTTTTATTTTGGTAACGAGTGGGTTTGAAAATAATAAAAAAAGTGCTTTTAATGTCGTTAACCATATCAATGTTTGCTTGAAAAACTGAGATTTTGTTTATAACACTTCGTAGCCATTACAATTTCATATTTTTGTTAAAAGACAATTTAAAATTCAGCATACAAGCAAATAAATGCAAAGTGAAATTGTTTATCTTGTTTTTGCCAAGCAAATTTACTTTATTTATTTTCGCATTTAAAATTTTGAGAATCAAAACCATATAATTGTATGTGGTAGGCCGGGTCGATTTGTAAGGACAAAAATTTGTCGATATTGCGCCATCTACTTTTCTATAACGTTTGGCATTAGGAAAAAATGTGCCACTACGTCTTATCAATAATATCATTTTCGAGGCTTCCAAATTTAAATTTTTGTATATGAGTGTGTGTGGTACGGATCGTTGTGTGTAAAAGAAAAAAATTGAAGAGAAAAGTGTTGGAGATTGGCCACACATTTAAAAAAAAGTTTAATGGGGAGTGAAAACTTCATTTTCAAGGCTCCCAAATACGGGTGGACGTGAAAAAGCCTTGGTGTGAACCCCAGTCAGCAAATATTTAACTTTGGTTTTCCCGCCTTCTTTAAAAACTGTTGATCTCTCCAATTTTATCACAAAAAAAATTTCACTCAATTTTGGGGAAAAAATCAAACTCAAGCCTGATAAAACCATTAACAATTGCTACTTAACATTTTCCGAAGCTTTGAATTAAATTTTATGGAATGCTTTATTTACGCCTTCGCTAATCTATTTTTCAATTTCATTTTCAGCTGACTGATTGTTCTTAATTGTAATCGAAGGAGATATTGGTGAGTATTTTACAAATTTTTAGTCTAAATCATAAACGTTGCTCAAACATTAATAAACAAAATGTCTTAAAAACTCATTCATAAACTAACAAAAAAAAAAAAAAAAAAAACTGGAGAATAAAATAAACACTTATCATCGCCTAGAGCCTTGCTTGTTTAAGCATTTAATAAATTGTTATACTTGAAATAAATTTTTTTAATATAAACCTCTCTAAAATCTTCAGACCTGGAAGCGTATGCTGTGTATTAAATTCTGATTCCCTCTCTAATTTTGCATGCTAATATTCATTTCACATACTTATAAAAGTTGTTAAACTTTTAAACTGGAAGCTAAAACTAAAGAAAAATTTATGACAAACTTTGGAAAAAATATCAAAAAAGAGGCTCATCAGAGTGAAACGGAACCCTATTACCATTCTCCGAAACGGTAAAAGGTAAAGAGCTGAAATTTTTACAGGATGTTGTTGTACCGTGTCTCTACAACGACAAATACTAAAAACAACAACAACAACGAGAAAACTACCAGGTGTCCCCATACAACGAAAAGATACAATTAGCCCTTACTCTCGAACCGTGAGAGACAGAGGGATGAAATTTGCATAATATATGCAACGCTGACAGTTCTTAATATAAATTTTAATTAAAACTGTTTATTCTCAAGTAATGCTCAAGTGCTGCTCAAAAATGATCTAAAACTTTGTTAAGCTGAATTTTGTTCAATATTGTCAATAAATGCATTCATGTCCAACACATCGACATTCAAGCACATTCGTTACCAAAAAGAATGCATGCTGAAGTTGAATGTTTAAAAAATAATTTCTTTTTCGTTCGCTTACAAAAGAAACACTCAATAAAAGCTGCTGCGAAATCGTTGCATTCGATGTCGAATGCGCTATCGTTAAGACACTATTGTTAAGACACACAGAGCGAAAACTTCCTAATAGATTCAATAAGAGTTTCTCCTTGAAACGTTTTTAGGCTGAGGGGTATCCCAGCAGAGAGAATAGAAGATTTTTCAATGGGTATTTCTTATTATTTCCATGTTGCAAATCTTATTAATTGTCTCAACAAGAAAAACACATAAAACCAAGAAGAAAACTTGTTACTCACGTTTGTTTTTATTCAGTTTCCGATTTGCATGGTACCAAAAAAAAAAATTCTATAGAGAAGAACTTATTCATTCTATTAGGTTTTCTTGTAAATTGTGTACAATAAGGATTTCTTATTGATTTTATTAGGTTATCCTATTAATTTTTCCCTATTGGTTTTATTAGTTTCCTATATAAACACACGTAAATCATCTTTTTAATTTCATTAATTGTTGTTTTTTCAATAAGGTTTTCCCATTTAAAATAATAAGGAATCCTTCTTGAAAAAAAACCATAGAGATATCTTATTGATTTTGTTCTACTTTATTAGGTGCTTTTTCTCTGTGCATTAGCCAATCTATGTCAAGAAATTAACAGACATCTATTAAGTCTGGTCCTGTATTATAATTTTTAAAATTCATCTTGAAATCTCCATTCCCGTTTTCCATAAAATTCTTAACGCAAAGCGGAACTTTCTTGAATCGAAGCAAGTTTCTTTTCGCTGTTCTTATCAATGAAAAATTTATAAAGAACGCTTGTAATGTACATATGTGTAAAGCACTGTAGAAGTGCAGCGTAGAAAATATTTCAGAATGCACATATTTATTGGATCTGTCTCCTCCTAAATGGTTGCGTTACTTGTGAATTTTTCAACAAATAAAATTGCCTAATCTTACAATTTATCTGAAATAATTTGGAAATTCTTTAAATTTCAATCATATTTTTTCTCGCCTTCCTAATATAAAATTTCTTATGAAATTTTTATTTCTTTTTCCATAATACTGTTTATTTACAACCATAAACATCCGCCAGATATTGAAGTGCAGTGATTGAAAAACTTGCAGGCTGCTGTTATAAATAAAACAAATTTGTATTCTTTTAGAAATATTTGAACTTGTTGCTAGAAATTTTATTCTGAAATTGAAAAATAAATAAATTGTAACTTTCTAAAATGAACAATGTGGTAAAACTTTAGTTGATTTAAGGAGGTTTTACAGAACGCACGTTTACTTTCTATCATTAGAAAAGAAGAAGAAAAAATTGCAATGAAAATCTAAAGAGTGAAAATTTTAAGTTTTATTTCTACAATGTTGCAGTGCAAAAGGTAGAAAATTTCTTTAAACTAAATTTTGTTATTTATTGCTAAAAAAAAAAGCTGAATTTAAATGCCGTGAGTGTGTGTGTGTGTGCGCGCGTTTTTGCCTACATGCCACAAAACTTTGATCAATTTGTCAATATTTTAAGCCTACAAAACGTGTTCTTCATCACCAATTTTATATTTTGCTAAATTTCCAATGCAAAATATTAAACTAAAAAAAAAAAAAAGAAACAATAACCAATGAAACTTTTTACAAATTTACGATTAATACGCGGCATATAATTTCGTTTATCTTGACATTTTGTATGAACATTTGACGTTTGTCAAGGCGCACGCACGCACCTTTTTTTGTATGTATGTATGTGTGTATGTATATCTCTACACAACAAAATACAAAATGAAAACTAAATACATGAATAAATATCACATATTTTAGGCTTAACGAATATTAAATACTTCAATAAATACACAAACTTTGAATGCATTGGCATTTATTTGCATAAAAATGCTGAAATCACCTCCATAGTGTTTTCAATTCGTCCAGTCTAAAATGAATGTAATTTATTGGAGTTTGAATGGTCTGAAATATTTAAATGGTTTCGAGTTTTCAGCAAACAAAAAAAAAAAAAATAGATTTTTTACGCAAAAAAAGAAAATTAATATGAAAATCAATTGCAAAGATAATTTGTGTGTAAATAAATCTTTTAATTAACCACGATTTTAGCTTAAAAAAAATAAATTGTAAATGATCTGTTAAAGATTGTGAAGAAAAGAGTGTTAATGAAGATTTATTGATAGATTTATTGGAAAATCATTAAAATATCAAGTAACAGGCTTTTTTAAATATTATCCGTGTTTTTGTTTTTGAGGTAATGAAGAGAGGAGGAGAGAGAAAGAGACAGCTTCAGAAAAAAAACTATTTATATAAATATTTATATAAAATAATATATTTATATAAAATAATAAAATTTCTTTCCTTAGATACATATGTACATACATAAATCAGATCCTGAAGATGATATGTAGTGCTTGAAATATACACTCAGAATATTTTTGCAGTAACTGACCGTTTTCGTTTATTCTAGAAGTATTCAGTGCAGTTATTTTTAAATGACAAAACGTTTTGAAAAATAATGAAATTTTAATTTTAACTGATTTGTATAGTTACTTAAAAAACTAACCACAGATAAATACGCTGGCTATTAGTGGCTATTATGCCAATAAAAAGTTTTAACATGAAGCAAAGTAAGCAACATAAATATATTGGCATATTGGCAGTACTGGAACTCGATACAATGTTGGTTTATGAACACACAACGTAAATCAACATGCACAGTTTCAATTTCTTACATAGTCATTGACAAGTCGTCCAGTTTCGGTTTACTTCAGACCCGCTCCATGGCGATGTTGTTAGCAAATGAAAACACATAGCGGGCTTAGTCGCAAATAAATTCGGTGTAGCGGAGTACAACACTCTTTTTTTACAATAATGACGTTCATAAACACCTGCTGTCTTGTGATTTGTAATAAGAATATTGTTCCCGTGAAGCTTAGAGAAGAAATTCTCGTATAAAAGGGAGTCAAAAACTACTATAAAGTACAACCTTGCCTGCTCAAAATAATTTTATAACTAAATTTCAAGAGTATTGAAATTTAGAAGAATTTAATTCATACTAGATTAACGTATAAGTAATGCACTATAGTCACGTTCAAAAACATACTTATGCTGTTTTGTGGATTGTAATTGTTCAAATTAAAATGTTTAACTGAATGTCAATAGCAAATACATGAATGAATTAATTTAGGCAAAATGTTTTTAATGTCTACAAGTACAAATAGGGGTTAAATCCTTGAATTCGTGATCGCATGAATTCCTTCACTTTTTCTGTATGTCTTCTATTTATTTTCCTTTTTTTTACATTACTTTTACTCGATAGTTCGTGCGATAATTTGGATGATTTGGGCACAGACATTGCTTAGTCGTATTTTGTATCACTACTGAGCCAAAGAATGTGTAAGTGCTTTATGGCATCAAAATCATAAAAACTACAAGCCAAGTAACCAATTCATGGTAAACTTTATTAATTAATTTAATTAATAATCCTTGCAAGAAATAGCAGATGGAAACTAACACATTAACAACTTAATTACTAACACATGCAAAGCAATTTTATAGTTTTCAGCGTTGCCGTTACAATGAGTTTTTTAATATTTTTGGAACGATGTTCCTTAACGCGGCTTGCTGGTAGTGCAAATTAGTAGAAATCGTCACGAAAGCGTGTGAGCTGTTTATATGTATTGGTGTATCTGTCGACAAACAATTGTGTAGGTGAGACACCTACCAATAAATATTAATTAGTTGTGAAAACGGACACTATCAGTTGATAGATGTCGCTAAAGTAAAGCATGTCACAACAAAAAACAGCAATATTGAAAAATTTTCTTCGCTTTGTAGCAGATTGCAAAAAAAAATACTGCATGTGTCAAAAGGAAAAAAATAAAACGTTCCAAAAATTTTAAGAAGCATATAAAATTTTAAAATTTCAAAAACAACACAAAATAAAACATACAGATTTGTATTACATTCGAAGATGAAGAAAAAACGTAAGGAACTCGGGGGTCCTCCCCCAACCGCATTTCTTTTTTTTAATTTTTTGATTAGTTTGGTAATTCATTTGGAACTGGATTCAATTTTCTATTATTAAACCTGCTACCGTTTTTCGTTTAATTTTCTATAAAAATATCTCCAAAATAGTTTATACTATTCTCTTTTTATTGTTTTTTTAATTTTTCGAAAAACTCGTTTTTTATTTAATAATTAAGAAATTAATAACATTATGTATAATTTTGTGGAAATTTTGAAAAAAGGATTTCGTATGACCACTTTGCTGAGGTGGTAACGCTGGTTTAAAAAAGAAATCACGCGTACAGGAATGTTTTTTCATTTTGCCCTTAAAAATATGATAGAAACTCTGATCTATGAACCCATCAGCAGTGTCGGTCATATGATGCATCAAATGACCGACACTGTTCTTGCTGTGATACTTTTGATGTTATAATAAAGTTCAATTAGTTTCAAAATATTATAGTTTTTTGGCTGCTACTGGGACTCCATTCTCTAATATTTGCATGCATTTGCTTATGACTTTTTAGATGCTTCATTCCAACGCTTAACAACTTTATTATCGTCATTTAAGCCAACTTTCTTTTTGCCATTAATTTATATGCTTCTTACTATTTATAAAAGTTTAAGCTTAATAAATGCCGCCTAATTAATGTTATCTCCTGCGAACATCGAATAATTTAACCCTCTTCGACCCTTCCGCGTAACCATTTATTTTTCCCACTTTCCTACAACTGCAAATTGCTTATTTGCTCGCATAAATCAAGTTCTTAATAAAATCCTAAATTATTTGCTTAATACTTATTTAAATGTAAACTTAACGCACTTAAACGTTGCACAAACAAAAGACCTGCAACAACAACAATTGCGAACACCAGCAGCAATATTATTAAAGCGGCAATTAATCAAAAAGATTTTAAAAGGCTTACAAATGATATTTAACCTAATGGTGAATTTGTTAAGCTGGTGTTTTTTTATTTATTTATTTTTTTTTTTTCGTTTGCATAAACATCTTTTTTCACAATTCATGATGCTGTTAATGCAAAAAAGTTTTTGTAGCCTGCATTTAAAATTATTTGAAATCCTTTGGATTTGTAGTAGTGACTTGTGATGTCAGCACAAAAAAAAAAGTTAAAATAAAAAAGAAAACTTAAAAAATAACAAGCTGTAAACATTTGGAAATTTTAAGTAACAAAATAATAATAAAAAAGTTTCAAGATGCTGCTTGAGCAGGTCATCAAATAATGGCAAGCATTCAAAACTCATCATCGTTTTACTAATCATTATCATCATCATCATCATCATCATCATCATCATCATCATCATCATCATCATCATATTCACTCGTCATTTCAAGTATTTTTGTTTTGTCAGGCTTTCTTTTAGGAATTTTGGCCAGAGATAAAATTTTAAATGCAAAATTAGCTTCAGTCAAAAATCAATTTAGCAAAATGTTCATTTATTCAACATTTTCTGTTTGATTGGGGGGGTTGTTTGTTTTTATAAAAATTTTAAATGCCACAAATTTTTAACAGCCCGTTTGTCCATCTATCCCTCTGACGTTTCTACAGACTTAACATTCGCATCCTTTTGTGATACATTGAAACAATAAAGAAAATGTATTTCTTCTGCTTATGGATATTCACGACTCTTTTCTTTGTCATAACTTGTCTTAAAATCGTTTGTTGCATGCCTTTTCTTAGTGAAAATCTCTTATTTGTTTGTTTATCATAGACTATCTCAAAAAGTTGCCAAAAGTTTAAATTTGACAGCAAAAGAAACAAACGCACAAAAGGCTTCTCTTGAGCCAAACATTTGATAGAAAGGTCACTACTCAATGAAAAAATGTACACGCTTGCATTTTGCATTGACATTGAGGGGTTTTCAACGATGTGCAAATTTACAAACTTATGCCTTCTCTGGACCACTTTTAGCTCAATCGGATGTTAGCCAACTGAATTGGCGAGATACTGAAGAAGAGCTGGACAATTTTAGAACACGCAACATATAAGGAAAAGCTTACAATATGGTATCCCAAAAGGAGGGACTTCATTAACATTTTTATAGACTACAACAATATGTAATCTTATTTGCACCCTGACTGATGATGACACGGTCTGTTATGCAGATGATGTCATGATACTTCTGTAGGGAAGCAATTGTGCAGTAGGGACCCGTTGAAGCATGAGCTCTGACACATAGTTGGAGCTAAGTAAGAAGGCTCCATGTAAAGCCGAATAAAAGTGAAGTTTGTCTACTTACCCGGACTGCCTAGATATGTATACTTCATGCGCAGTGCTTTCTGGAAAGGACAATCAACATTTCCGACAAGGTGAAGTCTCTACCAGTCATGATTGGTCCTGAATTGAAACGGAAACGCCACATAGGCGAAAATCAAAAAGCTTAATACCGCGAAACTGCTGTCTTAGGTTAGGTTGGTTGAAGGGGTTTGCTGGCCCATGTCTTGTGACATACACCTAAGCCAGTATAGGCTTGTTGTGGGCTCCATAGACTTAACCGTGAAAACAGTTTGACCCATAGGTCTATAGGAACTCCGTCTCATTCCCAAAGTTCCCTCGTTTCTTCCAGCATATACCCCGTAATTGGGTTAGAGTCTCTCGCAAGATGTCGGGATCGTATTTATGAGAAGCCGGTACACTGGCATAAATAGTGCTCTAGTGTCTCGCTTTCCTCCCCACTTGCTCTACATTCATCTCCTCGCGCTATTCCTATGCGGTATGCCAGTAGTTGAGAGTGGCCTGTTAGAACTCCCATCAATCTACATAGTTCGGGCTTGCTAATTCTTAGAAATCCCCCCTTTTTTCCTCATCTGGATCCCCCCATAGAATTCTTGCCTAGAGTCCCACAGTTTCGTTATTCCAGAGAGTTTAATGGGTCCAGTTCTTTACCTCAGATTTGAGTGCATCGAAAGGTTTCGCGTACACCAAGCTTATGTTACTTAACTCTCTTGCTCTTGAAGCAAGTAAGTTTGCTCTTTCATTTCCAGTTATTCCCGCATGCCCTGGCACCCATATGATGCGCAGTCCACCATGAGACGAGTAACTGTTAGTAGAGTTTTTGCAATCCCAAATTGTTTGTGATTTAATCCTCTCAGCTGAGATGGCTCTAATGGCCATTTGAATATCAATTAACATATTCACAGATCCTGGCCTTCCCATTTCATTGAGCTCCCTAGTACACTCCGTAATTGCCCGAATTTCGTTTTCCAGGCGGAAAAAAGTGCAAAAGTCCGGCAGTCCAAATAACAGTTCCGTGTTATTTTCTATATAAATACCAAGTCCTGTTTTTCCCCTCGCTCTCGATCCATCTGTGTAACAATGAAGCCCCATGGGGATCTGTTTTAAAGGGTGGGTCAACCAGGAATGTAAGTCAGGCATCAATGTTTCGCAATTTGCCTCTAGTCTGGTCTCAGGTATCCGATCTGAAGTCACATTTTCCGACATAGACTCGACTATGGCTGTAAAGATTTGTTGATGCTGCGTTTCGTGTCCCTGATCGTTACACTCACCCATCACCTTTAATCGTTTCGCTGTGAGAACCGCTTCATATTTAATACGAATTTCGATTGGCTCGATGGAATTATATATCATACAAATGTACCAACATAACAGAATAAAATGCAAAAATCGAACATATGTAACTTACGAAATTTGAAAATAATTTTTTGATCAGACCTCGTACATGCCATTGTATGTAAATGGGCGAAGAATGGAGTTTTTGGGAGTAGCGTGATTATTTACTGACTGTTCCGACATTCGTCCTGCACCTTAGTGGTCTCTCCGAAAAATAGCTCTGAGCTATCTTGATCCAAATTCTCGACTAATAGTTGGAAAGCCATAAAGATATCAGGCTTTAAAGCAGCTGCGATGACTCCTAACGCGCCAATTTATGTTTATACTTAATATGTGTCTTATTTCAAGCGACTAATGTCTGCGTTGCTGTAGTAAGTCTTCTATAGTATATGTATACTTTTCCAATTAATGATGACCTTTAATTGCTGCATGCAGTTTTAAACAGATACTTAGAAATTATTTTCTTTTGATAACTTGGTGATTTTATTGCATTAATATTAAGAGCACGTCTCCAGAACTCTATTGCAAATAAGCAAAATATAAACTCATGACAGCTCTTAAGATAAGACTGTTGCTCAAAAAATTTAAAAAAAAAAAAAATTGTCAATTAATGACATTTGATAAATAAACAGCGTATAGAAATACATATGTATGTATGTAATTGCATGTATGTACATATGATATAGTACAAACAACAGGCCAGAAAAAATATCAAACCACACCTTATAATACGTAAATGCAATTTAAATGCTTGAAGTACATCAGACATGACGACAGTTTAACAAACAAATAGTAAATGTTTGTAAAAACAAACAAAATTCAAGGGCAAGGACGCAAATTTTCATCATGCTTCAAATAAATAAATTATAACCGTATGAGAAATATGAACTTGAATTTTGCGACAAGTAATTAAAACAAATGCCTCATATAGTGAAGGTAATGACAGATAAACAAACAGAAATAACACGAAGAAATGGGTGTATCGGTTAAATAAAAATACATATTGCATTAGCATAAATATGCACAATGGGATAGATCGATTTCGAATTCGCTATCGATATTTTGTATCGCTTTTGCGACAGCTTTTGACAGGAGCCAAAAAAAAAAACTTCCACTACTACATATCACAAAAATCATTTTAGTTGTGTTCTTTTTTCAGATTGTTTTTTACGTGTATTTTCGCCATACAGTGCCCCTAAAGGCCGTGATTCACTATCCTACTGAATCGTACGATCTGTTAAAAATGACATGTGTGTGTCCAAAAAGTGTGATAGCTGAACTAAAAGTGTATGTGTGTAAAAGACTTTTTGACAAGTCTGTCCGATTTGCTAATCTTTTGAAAATTTTCAAAAACTTATCTTTTTCTATGCGATCAGGGTTGACTTTTTGAAGTTGTTTACAAAAGTATAATAGTGTGGCCATTTTGATGCGTCATTTTAAAGTAGGACAGAATTCTATCAGATTTAGCTAGCAATTTTCAGTGAATGAAATTTCAGTGAATGAATGAGTAGGATAGTGAATCACGGCCTTAAGAGGCGTGTTATGGGGATGATGTGTTCGAAAAAAAAGTTGGCAATAAAATTATTAAATCTTTTGCCTAGGACCTATTATTCTCAAAGTTCCGTATTTAGGTACCTGAAAAATTAAATCTTTACAAGTAACTCTATTTGGACGCAAAGCAGTCAACCAATTCCCGAATTCGAAAGAGTATTTGTAACTATGTACAGATATTTTTTTTTGAGTTCAAGCAGTTAAAAGGGTTCTTTCAGTTCCTTGTATAAACAAGTCTCCTGGGCTGGATGGCGTTCCGGTGCAGATTTTGAAATAGCGCTCTTCCACGTTTGCCCGTCCATCAGCATTTTCAACATGTTGTACTTTTTTTGATGAGTTTCCAATGTATTGTAGATTGCTAGCAAAAGGGGAGGAAACTAACCCTTAAAATTAGTGAACAATAGCAATTTGTTCCACACCTGCCAGAGGAATGGAAAGTATGGTCATCTACCATCTTGTGAGATATGTAGAGTCGCATAATTTAAATTATGGCCGTCAATATATATTTTGTATTGGTCTATCCCTGGGTTATCGCTTAGCGAGTCTACTAAAGACACGGTTCCGCTCGATCTCTTATTTTGGGGAAAGTTCTGGATATTTCTAAGGGGTCTGATGGAATGTGGCAGATTGTCAAAACTTATTGATTTTTGTGTCGATAATGTCTTCTCACGATTTATGTCGAGTTTCCTCTGGGACCACACAATGTAAGTTGCTATCGCGGGGGTGTCAGCAAACGAGTTCAAGATGAGTTAAGCGGTACCACAAAGTTCTGTTCCTTCTGCAACTTTATTTCTTATCTTTCTCAAAAATCTTTTGTCTAAAACTTGCAATCTGTGAATTTCTTTGCAGATGATAGCAGCAATTGCCATTCGTTTGCACTTGGGCATGGACCCAGCCAATCAGAGATGGTTGCAAAAGGCATTCATTACGAACGTTACATAAGTCCTAAATGAGTTGATTTTGTTGTTAAATACAATTCAAAAACAAATCACATTAAAATATGACGTAAAAACTGGAGGTTGACTTTTAAGAGGAAATCGTAAAAACTCTTTCTGCATATCTAGTGTTTAAAAAAAGTACCCAGTTACGAATTGTTTACATCTGTTAGATACATACATATTCATATCCATTATTTGGTTGCTTATTGTGGTGTTTGTATCCGTTTTTTTTTTCTTTCAATCATTTACAATGCCACTAAAGATTGCTTACTATTGGCCATAAAGTACTCTTTAGCGGTCGTTTGTTGAGCTGCCAGTTGGCAAAGTTTAAGCTGCTGTAAAAGTGCGTTTAACTGTCAACTATCTCTTTTGTAGCTGTCAATGAATCTCGATTTTATCTCTAATGAAAGAAAAAAAAAAACGTTTCAAGACATATCCCCTTTTTAGCATTAAGCAAAACATTACGGAATCATAAACAAAAAAACTTATTTGTTTATTGTATTTAAATGTAATTTTTATTCCCTGTAGGTGAAAAAATCACTTAAATTTACCAGTAGTTTTTATTTGACATCCATCAACCTGTATAATGGAAAATTAGTTATTTCAGGGACCTTAAATTGAATTCGTTAATTTCAAATACTAAAATCGAGGTATCTTTATAACAGATAGCACTATAACTACAACAAACACAGCACCTGATAATACTGCATGCATTTTGTTGATAGAAGTACTCTATATGCTGTCTGTTCCCTTTGGTGTATTTGTGCTGTGTATTTCTGCAGTTTGTAAAAAAAATGTTGATAGTTTGACGACTAGAAGCAGAAGTGGACATGACATAAAGCTGCTTGAGCTGACTGCCAGGCCGACATGTGGGCCCGACATCGCTCGCTCGCTTATTTACAAGCCAAACAATAACAATACCACAATTTTTGTTCGTGCTTATCTTTTGTAAGCCAACGATGTCGATCGACATCGCTGGCCTGGCACTCAAATTTTAGTCTATCTATCATGGCTTCTGATGCCTGCTCAACGATTGCAAACGATTTTGGAGTGAACATTCTTTGCCTAAATTTTACTTGAATTCGAACACAATCCAATATTTCTTTTGGCTAACACATACATATTACCTGTTGTATATGACTTGGAACCGCTGTGGATGTTAATATGTATTATATTTATATCATCTGCAGTTTTGTTTGAATTTTAGAGCTCAACCATTGAGGTTACGACGCAACCATAAGCGCCTTCCAGGTTTTTACCAATTCATATTGTTACAAATTTAGTTGTGAACAGTCCAATTGTAATTGTTCTAGAACGTTGTTATTTTATGTGTGCTTATATTGTCTTGTTATTATGTGTGAATAAACACAAGAGCTACCCTGCCAGCATATTGGTAGTCGACTACTAAAATAATTAACTTTACGTTAACTTTTATGGACTAGCTTCAAATTAGCTACAATACAATCGAAACGTAGTGCAGAGTTCACCCAAAATTCAAATACTAACATACACACATACACGGTAAATGACTCTTGAATTAAATTGCCTATTGTCGCATTCGTTTTAAATGTTGCGATGGCTGAATGGGTTAAGTTGGCTGCTCACCAGTCTTGAGGCTTAGTGGTTCGAATCCCACCAGAGGCTAACAAAAAAAAAAATAGGATGGAATTTAATTTAATAAAATATAATATTACCACCGAGAAATGTAAAATCAGCCTTGATTTGTACATTTTTTTCTGTGGGTACTGACTTTTAAGTAGCTAACTTTAAGTTAGTTGAAAAGTAATGCAACGTCGGACAATTGACTACCTCCTAGGACCACGTAATGTTAAAATAGTCAGTCATCTCCATTAAAAATAATCTAAGTGTCAACCACCACCAGTTGTAAAAAAGTTAGCTTATAATTCATTACTAGTTAACTGAGTTGCCGGCAGGGTATATACACACATCCATACATAGAAACTTGTTGACAAACAAAGCGGCAGCACAGCGAGTGTGCACATACTGACACACATGTATAGATAAATAGGCACGACAGTGAAATAAAAGAAACCATCACGGCACGATACAATATTCGTGTGTGGATGTATCTGTGCGGCTCATATGCTTAAGTTTCATTGCCACGTGTATGTATGGCGGTGTGTGTGTGTATATCTTTTGTTCATTATTAGTTTTATTGCGAGGTGGGGTGATCAGCTTCTGTAAACTTCTAGACTGTTCGAGTAATGATCATTGAGAGGTATAGAAGCAGCTCAGCTTAACGCTGAGCAGTTTAGTCTATCTTTAATTGCGCTAACGTATAAAGTGTCTTAAGTCATAAAAAGTTAATAAGTAAAATTGTTCTTGGTTTAGTAAAGTGTTTGTCAGTACAGTGTGTTAAGTAAATAAAGTGTTGGTCTGCTGAGTACTGCCAACTGAAGAATAGAGTGTTTTAACTTCATTACAATTAAAGAATCTACGAAAAACGTTTTAAAAGGTAAAAACGTAACAATATTTTATTTGCAAAAGCTTTGTGTGTTAAACATACATAATTCCGGTTGCTTTGAAGAAGTAATTGCTTCAAATGGTAAACAATTTCACAGGCTGCCGACATAAGTATTCCCATATCTGAAGGTATAGAACCCAACTGCACTTTTACTGAATTTACCTACGAATTCTGTCCTGGATAGATACGAAGTACTAACAGAACCAACTTAAAAAATTTACTTACATAACTCCAGTTGCTTGACAACATTAATGGAACTAGATTTTGTTTGGTTACTCTACTTCCTGTAAGTTGTTCCAAGTTTGCTCTATGCCGATCAAATCGTGGACGTACAAAAAACACATGTTCTGGATCCTCCACACGAATAACGCAGTATGGACGGTATAAGGAATAGTTTAGACCGAAACGGTGTAAATATGATTTTAAGCAACCATGCCCGCTTGAAAATTGGCTAATATTAAAATTTAAGAAACCATATTTTCTGTTACACTGATCTCTAATACTGGATATGGGCGTAAACGTCCATCTTCACTTTGTAGCTGTTCACCAGCGGGTCTGCCATTCTGTAATACAACTCCATTTAACATTTTCGTTAACTCGAACACTCTCTGATAAATTGGGGAAACGCGATCTCTTCTTTCTTGCCAATATATTTTTTATGCCTATAGGCATAACAAAAAATTGTTTCGTCAGATATCGTCCTGCATGCACAACAGACACGAAGCGCCTTAAGTCTATAAGCAGAACCGACCTTTCAGTCGTACGTCTTAAGTATGTATGTATGCATGACAGTGATACATATAGTTGCTTCTGTCAATAGTCAAACCTCCTCCTCAACAAAGTTCATTGACGTGCACTGCATTTCCCTATTACTGCCCGGTTGTGAATGCATGGTCACACAAAGCGGATTTTTTTTTTCTAATTCGCCACCATTAACATTTTTGCCTACGATTAGAAATTCATGTTTTTTTTTTGCTTAACTTTAAATGAAAAACACTAAAAACAAGATATCAATTTAGACATTTCAAGTGCACTTTATTGTTTGTAATTTCTCTTTGGTGCCAAATGCAATACTTATCTATTTGCATAAACAATTTAAATTACCTCTTAATTAAACACTTGTCTTTTATAATTATGGACAATTATAAAATATTTAATAACTATTTGAAGAAAAACGAAACACTACATGACCAATTTTTGCACTTACAATTTCGTTGGCAAGTCACACACACACGAGTGCACAACGTCCATGATGGCAGCAATTGAATCATTAATAATAAATTAAATAAGCAAATGTGTATTTTTTGTTTGTTTGTTATGGCCGGATATCCCGTAGCCAAACGCAGAAGTAAGGCTTACACTTTGCAACTACCCAGCACCGCGAACAAATAAGTGTTGGCAAAAAAAAAAAAAAAATAATTAATGAAAATGTTAACAATTGTTTGCGTCTTTTAAAATTGATGCGAGTTACAATGATGCATATTAAATAATATACTCGTAATGTTGGCAGCTACGCGCAAAGCAAGTTGCTCTGGCGATTTTTACTAATTGTTCGTTGCTCATCAGGCTGAATGACTCTGCAAGAAGAAATGTTTTATAGTAGTGACTTTTTAGCACAAAAAAAAAACAAAATAATCATAATTTTGTACAAGCAATAATTACAGGAAAAGGGCTTGCCGGAAGTAAAAAGCAAAACTGTGCTTGTTAAAGGCGTGCCTACTTTTAGGTGTCATGCAGCTCGTGTTAAAATATTTTACTACATACATACATATGTACATACATACTGGCCAATAACTGTTTAATAGCAAACAAAATTTGTGAAATAAATCTTTGTGGAATCATGTCATTATTTAAATTTTATCTTACTGCAAGTTTCATTGATTGTTTATTTTTTGATCAAGACAGCAAAATAGGAAAATAAAATATTATACAAAAATATCACGTTCAAGTTGTATTAATTAATTATACAAACATGATTTCGTTAGCAATTTTGTTTGCTGTTGAGCTTTTGTCTAATTTTACCCCTCGGAATGAAAAACAATTAATACGTATTAATTTTATTTGAAGAAAAAACAACACACACACACACAAAACAGAATTTAAAATTTTCTATACAATGTTTATTTATTGTTTGTTTTTGTTTTTTTTGCCACAGTTGAAAACATTAGTATTGATTTAAGTTTATTTAAGGTGTTGACTCGCACATATTCTTACTTGAGCACACGAAAAAAAATATATCTTAGGTAAATAATTATCGTTCGTGTGTACAGCAGCAGCAACACACAGTCTAGACCTCATAAATTACATGAAAACTTAACATTATTTTAATACGTGCGCGAAATCCCAAATACAAGCTGTTTTTTTTTTTTATTTCTAACCGATCAATTGTTCAGGGAATTTATTGTAGATTGATTTTTTTATAGCTCAAAAAATGCAGTTCAAAAATTTCATTTTTTGATTATTTTTTTTTTTTGTCTTATCGAAATGTCAATCTGGTGAAAACATGATATTTTTTAGCAAGTATTTCATTTGTTATGTTTTCACCAAATTTAGGCAATGTGTCAAAAAAAATGAATACACTCACATGCATTGTTAAGCAAGTGGTATTTTTGTTATGATTATTATTATTTTTTGTGGCAACTCTTTTGGGAGTGTCAAATCGGCGCCGTTGGCAGTGAATGCGCCTGTTTACAGGTTAGTTTTTATCTAAATAAAGTCAGTTATTATCTAAATAAACTTCTTAACTAAAAACAAGATAAAAAGTGTTTTTAAACTTTTGCTGCATTATGCTAGCAACACAACTGGGACGAATGACGAATTTTTCACCGCGAATATTCACCGTTAAAAATAAAACACATTGGTGTATACGAAAATGCACACAGTCACAGTGTCGTTCGAAATTCGTTGTACGCGGCGAACTTGAAATAGATTTATTTATATTTCTTACGCCGGCGAACGATAAACAAATCAGTACCAGGTGGCTATTTTGGTTTTATTTTGCTGTAAATTTTAATTTTGTTATTGAACTTCTGTGTTGTAATACATTTATATTAAATTACTTTTTAGGCTCAAGTTGAACTTGAGCCTAAAAAGTAATTTAATATAAATGTATTTTGGTTTTAGTTTTCAAGTGTTTTAGTAAAAACAGTTAATTTTTACTTTAATAGTTTTTATTTTAAATGCTAAGCTTTGACTTTTTGCATTTAAAATAAAAAGCCAATACATTAGATTATAAAACATGTTTGCAGTGTTTAATTTTTGTTTTTGGTAATGCTAATGTTTTTAGCAACCAATTTTTTTTAATATGGTCACCCCATCAGCTGTTCAACTATAATAAGATAAAATTAAAAACTGAGAAAATGGATGCAAGTGAAATTATAATTGAAAATGTTAAACTTCATAAATGTTTATATAATCTGGGATCATGTTCATTATTTTAATTATTTTTACAAAATTTTAAATTCTTTGATTCATAAAATTTTTTTATCTTGGAACAAACAATAAACAACTTTATCAATTATAACAGATGTTTTTGTTTTTCGTCATTATTGTGCTTCATGCGACGAATTTACACAGCGAATTTTAACCGGTGTATTCGTCCTGTTGGGCGAAATTCGTCGCTCGTTCCAGTTATGTTCCTAGCATTAGAGGTTATTTTATTTTTTATAATTTATGTTTACATTTTAAACATAAAAATATTTACTAACAAACATAATAACACTTTAAGATAATGACTCTCTTGAGGCCAAATTCTGGCATTCGTGGCCGTACGAATTCGCCATCGAATTCTATGCATTTGTTGCCTGTTTTGTTTTGTCTCTACATTGTTCTATACTTCTTGACTCTGTCATCTATGTGGTGCTTCCATTTTAACTTTTCATGGGTGATAAAACCTAAATACTACGCCCTGTCAGAAATTTTCGTAGCGCCTTTAAGTAAGCGCAGCTCATCGTACGGAGTTATTTTTGTCTTGCTTGTAAATGTACCAATTTAATGTTGTGTCTTTTATTACAATAAGCGCAATTGTTTAAATATGATTTTAATTATTTATTTGCTTTAAGAGCCCATTGAAATGTTTTAATGCGAGTCTACTGTTGAGTTGATGAGCATCAACGAAGTGTCGGCGGCGTATAGACGGCTGAAAAAGACAGAAAACATTTGTAAGGTCTACTTTGGGACCTGAATTAATACATAAATGTTAACAATGAAAAATGTAGATGAGCATGAGGTTTTTATTAATTTGTTTTGTTTTACCTATTCCCAGTTTTGACAGAATTTTCTTTTTTAACGATTAAAGCTTGTTTCTGTATTAAGTTTATCAGACTCAAGTTCTTTCTATATTATCTTTGTGATTGATATTAATTAAATTAGACAAAGAAAACATCAAAGACATTTAGCTTTTATTAATTCAGGTCCAAAAATAGACCCATCAAATGTTGTCTGTCTTTTTCAGCTGTCTATATGCCGCCGACATTTCGTTGCTGCTAATCAACTCATCAGTAGAGTTGAAAAATTCTTAACAGAATGTTTGAAACTTAACTACTTATTCAATAATTCTTTTAAGAATTTTTCAAGTCTTCTAATGAGTTGATTAGCACCAACGAAATATAGGCAGCTGAAAAAGACAGAAAACATTTGATGGGTCTACTTTTGGACCTGAATTAATACATTTCGCTTGGCTCTGAAGGCAAATAAATAATTAAGTTCGTATCTGATTAAAGATCGTATTAAAAAAAAAAATGCAAAATAAATGCACACTTAAATTTGACCCCTTTGCTTGGGGTTAGTTGTATGTCAGGATTAATGCCTCTCCGGCTTGCCTGCACAGTTTTTTGGATTCTTGCGCTTCAGGAGTGTAATGATAACTGACTGAAATTTTTTATCAAATTAAATTTGAATAAATAATTTTATATTAAATTACTTAATTAAATAAATAACTTTTTCAGCATTAGTTTCTCAATATAGACGGCTTACAGCCAGACAAAGTATTTCTTTGCTATTGCGTTTCATACGAATGCATCATCATTTGTCGCTCTCAACAATAGTACGACGCCTGATATTAAGTCCTTCAAGAATAAATTTTGTTTAAAATATGGTGAAAAAAAAAAAATTTACAATTTTATCATGTGCTGTTGCTTTTCCGATATTCTTAGTGCGCTGTTTTTGGATGTCATAGATTCATATAGATTTTTATTTTTGCTGGTACAGCCTTGGGTATTGAATATTTTCTATTCACTACTTATTTAACTATTCAAGAAAAATGCTCATATCTTTTTTTATCTCTTCTTATTACCAGGTAAACGGTAATCCCACTAATCATCAATTTTTTTTTTAGCTTTAATAACTGTTTATAAAAATAAAATTTCTCTAACGTTTTTTAAGTGGATTTAATAAACATATTGAGAGTCAAAGGTTGACCGGTTCGTACGCATTGCGTCTGTGCAAGAAATAATAATAATAATTGAAAATATAAAACACTTTTTTCTACAATTTTAATCCAAGTAATTGTACGAGTATTTAACAGACATTTTTAAATGCTTTTAAGCTTTTTTTTCTGTGTTGTTTCCTATAAAAACAATTTTTACATTCATTTTCATCAGAGCCTTTTCAGTAATTTAACCATAATGGCAATAAAAGCGAAAAGTTTTTGTTACAACCATAAATTACTGGAATTCGTTAGGCATTGCGCATGTCTAGTCATAAATGGAAGACCGAAGAAAAAAACTGCATAGTTTTAATGAACACAACGCCATCTGGTTGTCATGCCAGTCTCACATAAATGTGGCCAAAATCTTGGAGTAGTGGATAATTGCAAATCTGCAGTTTTTAATTACAGGCTGTTTAAGAGCTTCCAAATACATACATACAAATATTACTAAATTGGCATTGCGGCTTAACGAACACCAATAGACCATTTGCTATTAAATATTTGATAATAGACAATCGGCTAAAGTGCTGGCGTTTATGTGGAATATTTCCTGGCATAATAATTTTTATATTATTTGAAAAGAAAAAATCATTCTTGGACAAAACAAAACTTAAACGGTTTATTTCTGTATTTAATGAAAAGCCTACTTGTATCGCTTTACCTTCTAACGTGTGCTACCCATATAACCCAGTGATATAATCACAAAGACCTCAGGCCATAAAATCAAAACCCAAAAAGCCTTCAATAAGGATTTTTTGTATCGTTGTATTTTTTTTTTTTTGCTTTTTTTTCGAGTAAAAATATGTCGATGAATGATTAAGTGTGCACAACAACAGCATGTGGTCTGATTCATTTAATTGCAAAGCTATTGCAACAAAAACAACAACAGCAGCAGCAGCACCAACTGGCAACATCAATAAAATCAAAACAACCAACAACAATAAAGCTCACACCGTAGAAAGAGGTAATGAAATTGGAGGGAAAAAAGTAAAAGAAAATCAGAAACAAAACAAATTTCTAGCCTGGTTGTTACCTTGAGTGGCAACAAGCTGCTGTTGCAGCCTGCAAGTACGTATTGTTGCTAAATACTATTTAGCATGGCTGTGTGGCGAGACGGACGTTGTTGGTGGTGTGATATAAGCTCCTTTCTGCTGATACAATGTTGGGGCAGTCATCGCTGCTGTGGCCGCCGCCGCAGCAGCAACTAGACCAAAAATTGTAAAGTGGCAAAAGAGTCGGAAAAAGATGCAATAGTAACGATTTGATGTCTAGAGGGCATTTGGCAACAGGTAGCTTTTGTAGACAACTAACAGCAACTGTAACTGCATAAGAGAAAAAAGCAAAAACCAAAATAACAGCAGCAGCGGAATCTCTTTTTCTTGCCTGTCCTCAGCAAAATATTGCCGCCATTGAGGCTGTTTGGTGTAAAAAGCAAAAAGCAAAAGCAACAAAACAAATGCATTGTGGAAAATTGCAATCATTTTAAGCGAAAAAGCACCGCCTAATGTGCCGGTTGTTAGTGCTTAAGTTTAACACTGTTTATGGCTTTTTTCTTGATTTATATTTATTTTACTAAATTGTATTTCAATATTGTGTGTATAGATATTAAAACATATATGAATGATTAATATGTTTTTAGCCAGCGGGAAAATTAATTCAACAAACTAAAGAAGTTTATCAACACACTTTTACTTGCGAGAGAGGAAACTGTTGTTTTGTGCAAAACACTTGTACCGGAATTGTCTTACAAAAAAAAAGTAATAATAATTTAAACGAAAAAAAAAAAAACGTTTGCCTCAGGTGATATTAAGGTCGTAGCTAAATTTGCAAAGGAAAAGCTTTATGCAGTTGGAGGTAGACATTCAGAATACCTTGAAAAACTAAGTAGAACTTATTGTTAATTTGAAATATTAAGGGTCTTAGGAACTCAAGAATGATCATTACATAAAACTAAACATAAGACATCAAATTAAAATGGTGTTTATAAAACACTGTCTTTTATTTTCATAAACCTAAAATATCCATAAAAATTGTTTGGCATGAGCTGAACAATATGCCCCATCGAGACGTGGAAATAAAATAAGTAATAAATGTACGGATATCTGATCAAAAAATAACCGATAATATAAATTTTTTCCAAAAGTATTTATTTCTCATCAATAAAGCCCGTATGATACTACTACATATTTCTTGCATTGTGTAAGTTTTGGAGAGCAGTGCCAATATATAACACAGTACAACAATTTTCAGGTGATTGATTCGGGACTCAATTCTGATAATTGTTTATGACTTTAGCTCCAAACAGAAGAATTTCTGCATTATTCGTTTGGTCTTGGTACCTCAAATAATAATTTAAAAATTAATTTGAAGTTAGTAAGTGTCGTGTAGGGGAGTTTGTCACGTTTAAGGCTCTTTTGTTTGTCATAACTCGAGAACCAGTAGTCCGAATAAGCTTAAATAAATTTTAAAAAATTAAAAACTACAATCCCTTTAATCTAATTATTAATTAAACGTTTCGCTACATAAGCAAAAGTTTCGCAGTTATAAATAAATGTATGAAGAAAAAAAATATTTTTTGCCTAAAAAAATTGAATTTTTTAAATTTTAATTCATAAAAAATGCAAAACGGTAAAAAAAAGTGTCAAGTCCTATTACTTTCACGTAAAGTCGCATAACCTATGAACAAAATGAGGCATAAGTCACAAAAATCGATGGAGGCTTTGAACTTAAAATTGATAGCGGCTTATGGACAATTTTGCCGATTTAACGCTTCTATTTATGAACATTTTTATTTCCTAGAGCTTTAAAATTTAAAATGTTTTTTTGTCTATATCTCAGTAATTATAAATCCGATTTCGCTTATTTTCAATACCCCAGCAAAGGGGACACAAAACGACTAAAGTGAGATTTAGATCAATAAGTTGTCTGATGGCTTCACAATCGGTGCCCGAAAATAGGTATTTTATAACATTTATAGTGTACCCTTTTGGCAAAGGGTATAAAAATGCAGTATCATATGGGCTTAACTATCATGGCCTCTTCAAAGTTATACTCCTCAAATATAATACACTTATGCCAGCGTTTTTTTAAGCCTCGAAACACTTCGGAAACGCGCTTTTTGGTATCGCAACAGCTCCGGTTTCGATGTTTTAGCTCTGATTTCTTAGGAATTGGTACACTCATAGAAAAACCATTATAGCTATGATGTATTTTAACATGAATACGATTACAAAAAACATCGTTTTTGACCCCATGACACTTTTCAAAATTTTAATAGGATGTAAAATTTTACGTAAGGTGCTCTAATTGTTATTAGCGATAAATATAACAATTGTTACATCAATGCCATGTCATTCTGACACCGAAGCCATGATTACTCGTACGTCAATATGGTGAAACTTTAACTTCAGAGACAATTGAAACTTTAACTTCAGAGACCAATTGAAATAAATGCAATGACAAAGTATTATCAATACAGAAATTACTTCAACTAAAAGATTATTCGAATTGAAAAAGTAAAACTACTGAAATTATTTTAAAGAAAAATGTTATTAATAAAAGAAAATAGTTAAAAAAATTATAAAATAATAATAACAAATAGATTTCTTTGTAGACTAAACAGCAAACATGCATAAACGCGGTTACCAGATAGATATGATTAGCATGTTTGTTTTGTTCCGCTCTTTGATGTCAAAGAACGTTACGTATAATTACCAGTGTCATTAATATGATGTTTATGAAAAATTACTGCAGTGATGGCAAATATACGTCAATATGATGCCATTTATTGCAACCGTTTAGGAATACATTTAAACACAAAAATAATAAATTAAACCATAAGTTGTTTTAAATATAATTATAATTAATAAAACTTAACACAGTTTTATTTCTTTCCTTTTGGTAAAACTAATAAAAGTTATTAACATTTTACACCATACAATTGATGTCACAGCAGTCTTCACATTGATGACACTCAATTTATGCCGAAATTCTCTATTGACTTTTGTCATCACGTTAATATCAGGTTTTAAATCTTCGATGTCGTTTGGCATAATCAGTATGAAAATACATTTTTCTATGAGTGTATTATAACTGTGTTGAGCTGTATTAGTAATTTGTATTTGTAATATTGCGTTTCTGTGTGAAAAACCCAAAAAAAAAAATGATTTTTGTTTGCAAAGCTAAAAAATCCGTTCTGCAACTGTCAAAGTTAAATTTTTGTAAGAAAATTTCAAAACTTATATTTTTAACTGTTTCCTTAGACAGAGTAAAATTTGCGCTCCCCTATTTTTTATTTTTGCTCAAACACGCCATCCCATATTTACAACAACATTTGCACTCAAACGTGCTTAACCTTTCTTTATAGTCCATGTAAATACATTTTAATTTTCATTTAAAAGTTTGCCACTTCTGCATTTGCTTTGTGGCAAATTTTTTATTGGCCAGATGTGTTGGGGTTAAAAATTGTAATCATTTTAAGATTTACTGATTACATTGAATATTACAATGTATTAAAATGACAACAACATCGCTACCAAATAATTTCCTCAAGACACTATGGAATTGTGTGTGTGTGTTGAGAGAGAGGCCAGGCAAGGAAATTAAATTGCACACTTTTTCTGAGTGGCTTTCGCTTAATCATTTTAAAAATGTCTGTTGAAGAAATTCTTCATATAAAACAATTCAATTGAAGATTTATTGTGGCAAATATTATAATGGGGAAACACAAAAAAAAAAATTAAGAACTATAGATTATTTAAAAATATTATGCATTATTTTAAAAGCTTTGTTAAATAGTAACTATTATTATGGTTTTTTGTATTCTCTTTTTTTAATCGCTTAAAATTTGCCAAAATAATTTTATGTATTTTGGATTCTAATATATTGATAAAATAATATAATTATTACTCACTTCATCGTTTATAAAAAAAATCAGCCGTGGAAATAATGAATTGGTCCCGACTCTGCAATTAACATATAAATTATTGTGAATTAGTTCGTTTAGCGAAATGTTAAACTTAACAAATTTGCTGGTGCTCTTATTGAATTTTTTTTTAAGGTTAGTTATTCAGAAAGCTCGACACCAACAGGTTCCTCCAACTCCATTTTTTCTATAATAAAGATTATTGTAAGTTACCAGTTTGAAAATAATCTCCTCAAGCTGTTTTATCAATTTACGGAACATTTGTTAATCAGAGTAAGTCTCTCACTCCCAGCCCCAATACAATGCTATTTCTGAAAGACGACTGGGTGATCTCCCACCAGCAGCCATAACTTTAATTTTTTTCAACTATTTTTTTCCCTTGCATAAATAGTTGCAAATGTGTTCAAGCTTAATTATATATATCGAAATTTGTAAGGAAATATTATATTATTAAAAGCAAAACTTTAAATTAGAGTCCACTTCATATGTATCTTTCTTCTCACTTAAAGACCGGTAAGCAGGTCTTAAGGAAATTTTAGTTTAGATCTGTAACGGCCTTAAACATGTAAACGTTTTCAACAAATTATGCTCATGATATCATGTGTTCACAAGCTTAGAAATTCCAGGCGAAATGTTATTCACTAGAAGGCTGACTTAAATAGAATTTTTCAGCTAAAACTTTAAACACTAATCTTCGAAAAAAAAACAAAAAAATTTCAGTAACTTTTAGAGACACCCTCGCCCATGTATGCAACGCCCTCTTTGCTTTTGAGTTGTATGGCAGCTGCCAAAGATGATTTTGTCAAAGTATCATTTTCTTGCGTCCGCAAGCAAAGCTCATGCGAACGCTTTGTTATGGCAGTCAGGGAACATGGTATAGTGGGGAAATTTTGTACCAGGCCAATAAACTCGGCTCTATTACGACTACAATTATCTGCATAAAAAATAAAAGTTTTATTCGAAATGTCTTACTAAGTTTGTACTTACGAGTCTCAAATAAAAGCTTGCTGGTTGTAATTAAATTCACATCGTCACATCCTCCTTGCGGTATGTAACCATAATTTCGATAAACATCTATTGCTCCCCGTGGACTATTGTCACCGAATACAGGATATCCAGTATGGATAACATCCACCAAAAGAGCAGTATTTGGAAGTAAACTATCGCTCGCATCGGAGGCAAAGCTGGACCAGACAACTGCAACAAGTATGAGTCCATCAAAGTAAACATTCTTAATAGGTCTTAGTTAGTTATTGTGTCGTCTTTTTATTCTATATAGGCAACTTTTTGCAATACTGAAGAGGTTTCGTTAAAAGTTGTTGACTGGATAGTGTCGAAGGTATATACACTGGACACTAAACAGACAAATTAGCAACAGTTAATGGTCCTATTTTTATGTTATAACTTTTTTTGCTTAATCAAACGTCAGCAAACACTCCCCATTTTGGTTTTCCCAGCCACCAATCCCTCTTTCATATTTTCCCAGTTCCAGTACAATGCAGTGCATATATTGGGGTCATCCCCTGAGTACTGGTCCCAGTTTAAAAAATAATAATAATATTACTCTTAAAATTTAAAACAGACCCACATTTGAAAGAAATATAGAAGTATTTAGTAATTTTGTCCTGCACATTTTATAAATCGATATTAATTTAACATTATTCGACCTTTTCGTTTTTCAGAATCACACTCTATGGCTATACGACAATGTCCAATGCTCGCGAATTGGCATTTTTAGAGAAATGGTCGTCTGATGGTGCTACAATTATTCCATCCCTTTCATCGCCCACCTCTCCCAAAGCAACAAAATTCTGTTGCTGTCCCAACCGCCGTCGCTACAACATCAAACAACCCAAACTCACCACCACACTACACGTTCGTAACATTTTTGTCGATAACGATTTTAATTTCATAGACGATCCCACACTGAACGAAGACGACAACAACGAAGGCGGCGATAGTCAAGAGCAACAATTGACTATTGAAAATATAAAAAACTATAAACGAGCTGAAAGTTGGCCCAGTGCTAAACGAGCACACAAATATAATTTGAACAATTCAAAATTGTTGGAAGCTGAAGTTCACAAAGAGAATTTACAGCACAATGTGGCAGCAAAAGAACATGACTACGATGATGTGGAGGAAATTGTAAATAATAACAGTAGCAAAGTCACAACGAAAGAAAACGAACCAGAGGTTTTGAAAAGATTACATCAAGCAGAAGAGGGCGAAGAAAAACGGCGGCATCATAAAAGCTGTCATAATAATAATCGAAACAATTGTTTGACGAATGAACACGAACGAAAGTTCAATAGCGGCAGATGTTCAACAGAATTCACCCACAAAAAACAATTGCAGCAGAAGCAACAACTGGAAGAAGAAGAATTCTGTAAAAAATTAGTTGTCAAGAAGCCTTCGAAACAAAGTGGCAATGAGGAGGCCAGTACTGCAACAAATTCACAAATACAAACACAACAAGCAACAACAGCAAGAACAACAACTGCAAACGTTAAAGCTAAAAAAGAGTGTGAGAAACCAACTGTAGAGACGGAAGCATTAACAGCGTCCAATGAAAACAGATTAGCAAACAAAACAGCGTCATCATTTATCCAAAGACTTAGTGAAGTAAGCGTATCAAAATCTAGTTTAAGTAAAACGAAAAGTTCACAACAACAACAGCAGCAACAGCAGCCGGAAAAACAGCAACACTGTAACAATTGTCAGTTCTGTTTTAATCAAAATTGTCGCAACTTTTCACAATTAAAACAAAGTTTAGCAAATAATTCCCCCAGCAACAATTACGAAAGTTGGCACGATTCCACTTCCTCTTGTCACCAAAAGAACAAAAGCACAATGACAATAACTTCAAAAACGAATGCAGCAAACAATCGCAAATGTAGTATTGTCAGCAGCAATAACATTGCCAGTGAATGTGATACATTAACATTGTCACCAGAGCAATTAGCGGACACCACGACAAAAGCAATAACAACAACGTTACCTTGTCTATTGATAAGTTCTACAAAAATGCCAGCAACACCAACAACCCCCACACCAAGCTCCTCTAACACTAACACTAACACACCTTTGTCACCTCTAACTACAACTGTGATTAAAACTACAATGGTGAAACGTAGTCCTGCTAATGAGTCGACAGCAATGACGATGACGACAACAACAACAACAACATCATCATCACCAACAGCATCTTCAGCAACGACACCAACATCCTCCTCATTAAGTATAGAAAAATCTTTAGACTTCACAAATAATTTACAAGATACGGTTAAAGAGAATAAACCAGCGAATAACAAATATTTGACAGTTCAAGCAACAGCAAAAGCCACAGCTTGTGCATCAGCATCAGCATCAGCACCAGCAACAACGGCGACAAATGCAACAACGTCCGCTCCATTAAGTGTTAAAGAACGGATTGCGGCTTTGGTAGCTGGAAATGGTAAGTATTTCCTTTGATTTTAATCTTTCTATGTATTTGATGCTAAATTGAAGAAAATATAATACTCAAGGACAAAAAATTAGGAGAATCAGTTGAAACATTGTAGCGAGAGAATGCAGAAAATGTAGCAGGGAGTCCATGTGTTTTTTGGAGGAAGAAGACCTCGCCACTCATTTTGTAGCGATCAAAAAAGAACTGATGTGTAATAGTTTCCAAGAAAGCCTTTGATTCTTTTAATTTACGGATCACTCTCAACTATTTTGCAAAACCCTGAGAAGGGCTGAAACATGCCACAATTCGCTGAATAAAATAATAATATGTGCGCAATTGTGGCAGCGTGGCCGAAAGTTGTGTTAAAGTCTTTAACTTTGTTTTTGCGAAACTTTTTTGAAAGGTAAAGTACGACTTGGGCGGTTATGACCTACGGACATGTGAAATACGCTTAACATTATGCGCATGTATGGGATATAGCTGGACAGGTGAAGAAAAATTAAAAGAATTAATTCATTTATTTCACAAATAATGCAATTACGGGTCATGCTTCATGCTTAGGTCAGTGTTGTAGTGATTTTTTCTTCTGATATTCAAAAATGAACTTAATTATTTATTCGCTATAAGAGCCAATTGAAATTTATTATTTTAGGTCTAAAAATAGACCTTAGTGTTTTCGGTCTTTTTCAGCCGTCTATATGCCGCCGAACTGATGAGTTGATTAGCATCAACGAAATGGCGGGGGCTTGTATCTTGTACTTGCTGAATTGACTTATTCTTGCATAAATCACGTAATATATATGTATGTAAAGAACTCCGCACAAATGGATTTGTTTTTAAAGGGTCTTTGCGAAATGGTCTATTCTCTCTCATTAGCAAACCATATAAAACGAACATACCGAATATCATACGTCAGTCAAACTTCACTTCGTGCAAGGTGAATTAAACTAAGTGAATTTGACAGCTCAGATCAAGGCGGATCAACTACAGATGGTGGCAATTCAATTCGCTTTGGCATTTTCTCTCGAGTTGTCAGACATTTTTTTCAGCCGTCTATATGCCGCCGACATTTTGTTGATGCTGAACAACTCACCTGTAGACTAGAAAAATCTTTAACGAATGTTTGAAACTCAACTACTTGTTCCAAAATTTCTATGAACAAAATGAGAATCAGAACGTTTTAAACAAACCTTTAACTCAGAAAACATTTTTTCGTCTTGCAACCCTTTTACTTTGTTAAGGTATATTTTTAGATCTAAAATAATACATTTGTTTTTAAAGCAAATAAATAAGTTCATTTTTAATATTTAAAAAACTTTTTCTTTTTGATCAGGGTTGCCAATCAAAATTTTTTCTCCTACCAAATTAAATTTCAAAAACTACCAAATGGCATGTTTACTTACCAAAAAATAAAATAAGCAGTTATAAAAAAAAAAAAAATTTATTAAAAAAAACAAAACAAGTATATATGTACATTACAATGTTAATATGTATCTTTATAAAAATAAATAACAATTCATTTGCTAAAGAAACAAAATTTTAAGTAAAAAATAAATAAGACTTCATTTGTAAAAGTAAAAATCTTAAGGGTTTATTTGGAAAAAGGTTGATTTTCTAAAGTCTCTTTTTGCTGACCATATATAGTGCGAATCAGTCTTATTTATCATTTCCTTGCACATCATAATATTATTTAAGGAACATAGTTCGAGTCTATTTCGAAGTTTGGTTTTTACTAACGCAAGTGTTGAAAATTTTCTTTCTGCTGCTGTTGAACTATGTGGTAAAGACAATAAATTGAAAATTTTGTTTTCAACTAGATCGCTAAACATATTTTCATTAAGCCCATTTTTAATTTTGCCAACCTTTTCCCAAAAAACATTAATCTCCATTTCATCATTCAAGTTGTGGTCATTAACTCTTAGTAAATTTCACTGCGATACAATTTTATCGGTATCACAATCTAATAATTTATCGAACTCTGATAACAAAGGCAGAATTGATTTGTCATTGATGGATTGGATGATTTGATGGATGACAGCTGATTAGCGCGAAAAAAAAATTAAAAGTGAAATTGAAAAAAACTACCAAATTCACGACACAACCTACCAACCTACCAACTCATTTTAAAACTACCAAATTTGGTAGGAAACTACCAAAAACGGCAACTCTGTGTTTGATACCTTCAAAAATACAATTGTAATAACCGATGGTAACTCGTTGTACAGAAGTTTTTAGGAAAAGTAGAAGATTAAAGGTTTGTTTGAACATTTCTGTTTCTCATTTTGTTTATGGGAGTTTTTGAGCAAGTAGCTGACTTTCAAACATTCTTTTAAGATTTTTCGAGTCTACTGACGAGTTGATTAGCATCAACGAAATGTTGGCGACATATAGACGGCTGACAAAAGACAGAAAACATTAAGGTATATTTTTAGACCTAAAATAATACGTTTCAATGCGCACTTAAAGCATACAAATTAGATAATTTCGCCAGAGTACCTGAAAAAAATTTTAGATTTAAAAATATATAAAAGCAGACTCAAAATTATTTATTCATGCATATGAAGAGAAACAAACAGAGAAGATTTAGTACTTAAACGCAAAACTAAGCATGTCTTTAATAATAATATTAGATTGTTTTGTACACCACACAAAAAAAAAATAGTAGAGCCAATCACTATATGAAATCAAAGATTAGTTGAGAATGTCTTCAAAAAATTTTTTATATACATTCATATTTCCTGCACGCGTTTTAACGTTGCTCCTTCAGCAACTTTGATGCAGTATGATGCCATTTGTAGTCCCTTCATTAGTTTGTGCATATATTTGTTTAGTATTTTGGAAGAACTACAATATTGTTCAGAAGGTAACCAGGTAAATATTTGAACGACAAAAACAGCCGTTACTGGAACTAAAAAATATAGAAACCCCTCCCGTAGAATAATGTACGCAAAGAAAATCGATCGTAAGGCATGCAAATTCGCTTATTTGTACAAATTTTAATGGAAAAAAAGGCGTTTGGTAATAAAATGTAACTTAGAGGTCAAAAACAAATAACATAAATACCTGACATTCAAGTTACCTGTACATTTGCTCAGTGTCAGTCACTTTGACTGTCAGCTTTTTAAGCTGTCCAATAAATTAGTATCAATCTACGTTTCTATCTGTCACTTTACGAATTGATTTCAAAAAATGTTTGCATGATTTCCTTTAACAAATACTTACTCCATTAGAGGGTTACATTGATTTTGTTATTGTTGCTGTATTTTGCTTGTCGCATTGTTTTATTTTTCTCCACAACAATTTTATTTTTTGACATTTAATTGATGTATGTATGCATGAATGCAACAATATGGTTGCATACGTAATAATAATGCTATAAAATGAGGGTATTCCATCCAAATGTGCTGTATGTACGAAACGGAAACGATTGCTATACATTAATTCGAAATGAATTATTTATAAAATAAACAAAATGAGCCAAAAGCATACAAACGTACTTTCATCTATTATAAACAAAGACGCATGCACTCAGTCGCTCGTCCACAGAACATGAGTGAGTTTGTTGTATAAACATGGGTTTGGATGCATGTTAGTATGATATCTTGATGTTTTGACTTTTGGAAAACGCGGAAAACTTTCAATTTTTATATCAGTCATAATGATTTTCAAATTACGGCGCATACATGTGTATCCTACGTATATATATATATATATATATATATATATATATATATATGCACATATTAGCATATACAAGTACGTACATACGCACATGTACATACATGTGGCTGCATGCAAACGAGTGCAGTAAATAAATGCAGACATAAAATGAGGTTACATTTAAATCTTGACAAAAAACACACACACACACCTCTAAACAAAATTTGTTTTTCAAATTACCATTTAAGGAGAAGTTTCAAATTAACATAAAATAATGTTTAATGAAAGAAAGCTCAGTATGTTTTTCTTTCTTCATTGAAAAAATTATTTTTCGTATTATAATAGAAAACAGGAAATCCGTCCTTCGTTTTCGAGGCACAATTTTCCAAAGAAAAAAAATTAACTTTTCTTACTATTCCACATTTAGAAAACAAATAATCAATAGCGGTTTTCACACCCAGCTTGTTAGTTTGTTAATCGTTGATAGGTACTGTTTTACACGTATTTTGTTTTTGTATATTTATCGCACTACCGGATTAACATTTAACAAATTAACGACACGGCATCCCTGATAAAATAGTTGTTAGTTGGTAACTCACAACCAGCTGTTGCAGTTTCTAAATAATAAAAGCCATTTGTGATACATTTCTAAAAAAAGTTTTCCTGTATATTGAGAGTAAGTATGTTAATTAAATGATTTTTTATTTTAATCATAAACTGTTCTAATAGTGGGTAACTAAAAGAAAAAGCGCACTCGAACAAAAATACAAAAAAATGGAGTGAAGTTGAGCATAAATTGCTGTTGGATTTTGTGTTGAAGTGTGACGCCGTCACCGATTCCAAAAAATGTAGCGCAATGTTAGCGATTGATGCGCTTTCTTTAGAGGAAAACCATAAGCGAATTGTAAGTCTATTGGAAACTGCTTGCCGGTACATTTGTTAAAAACTTTGTCGCTACATATGAGTGATAGTAGATGAGCAAATTGCTCGCGATTCATGCGTAACATCTGGCAGAAACGATTTTCATCCATTGAAGACAAGACATCTTCGTGACAAAGGAATTAATTTTGGAACTTCATGCACAACTCCTCAGCGATGTAAGTCTTCATACAGCTCAACCAGTACATTTTCGGTTTCATCTTCATCATCGTGAAAAATTTCTGCATTAATAAATTATTTGTAATTAAACTTCGATTAATCTTGTCCACTTACCGTCAGCAAACGTTATTTGTGTCAAAGCATGAGTAATTAAATTGTTTTTTTTACACTTTCTCTTGGCATGTTTAATTTTTTCAGTACAACAAATTGTGTCGGAACAATAAATCAGCTGGTTTACTACGAAAGTTACCAGACTAACAAAGTTTGAAACAGGGGGTCGTTCACAGTTGCTAATTTTAACAAATTAACAAACTACCGAGTAACAAATTAACAAGTTCGGTGTGAATACTGCTAATATTTTAGGCTTGAAAAATTGTCTAGTGTTCGGCGTATTAATCTGGTTCCATTCCAATACCATTCAGATGCTGCTTATAGCAATATTTACAACAAATAAGTACATGTATTCAACTGTTGTCGTTTGCCTGATATTAAAATGATTTAATTATTGCAAAACTTTTACTTGTACATTTATAGAAGTCGTTGGCATATTTAGAGGGTGTAGTTTGCATGTTTTTATTGCTGTAAATTGCAAATGCGCTGTTTATAATTTATTTATAAATCATGATGAAACTGCACAATAGTTGTATATGACATGTTTTATATACATATTTGAGCAAAATCATTATAACGGGTTATCCATTTCGTGGTTTCAAAAGTATAGGACTGGAAATCGACATCTGTCAAACTATGTCGTTAAATCAATTTTTTTTCTTCTCAGTTGAAAGTCTGACATCGACGAAAATGGATCGCTTAACTATCCCACATAAAATGCATAAAAATGATCAAAACGTACTCCAAAAATGGTGATTCTGCCACAGCCACATATTGTGCTTTAAGAAGAGATTATATGGTTTACATAATTGTCCAACTACGCAAGCAATTCGCAAAATTGTGAAGAAATTTGAAGAGACTGGAGCGGTTTGTCAGATCGTAGCTAAATGTAGAATAGTGAATCGCAACTTCTATTTTAATTAATCATATCTAACACATGCAATCATATTCTCGCTTTTTGATGGCACCTTCAGAAAGTAAGAATAATTTTCTGGCCGAATGGTTGCTGTTACGCAGCGTGGCGACTACGAAACATCTGGCTGTTCCCCAGCTGAAGTTATGTGTCTCCTTCTGGCATAGTAATAATTTCAAAAATGCAAAGGTTCAAAAAATTACATCAATACTAAAAAATAAAATTTGTTTGGTGATTTTTTGATATTCTTTGATCACTCTTTTTTCAGCGTTGAGATTTTTTATGCCAATGCAAATACAAGCACAAAGAGCTCTGCATTAATGTATTAATGTAAAAAATTGTATTTTATATTTTCTAAATAAAAATAAAATATCACTTTGTCAGCAGCAAGAACATTATGGTCTGGGCAATCCTATTGTTGGCCTGCGTTTGTGGCCTCATCAATTTTGTTTTTTATACTCACATACATACAAATACCAATTTTTTGTCTTCAATTTTAATTTAAAATCTGCAAAAACTTTTAAATCTTAGATCTGCTTTTATCACTTTAATATGTAAATGAGTCTGCTGTAACTAAATGGATACGTACTTCAATTGATTTGTATATAAACATAAACATAAACATGAGCGAGTATGCGTTTTTAATTTTGTAGATCTATTTTGATCTCTCCCCATCTTTTGCAAACACAAGATCACACAAACGAAGACTCCACTGATTACAACAAAGATGGTCGATTTTGTCGGTCGGTCCTTCTTTTGTAGTGCTGTCGTCCACTACTTGAAAATAATTGAATAGAAGTGGTGGTGTGGCGGACGATCGGCCGGTACCGGCACAACAACTTCACAACTTTGCTAAATCGTTTTTGCAAGCAATTTTGATTACAATTCTTTTATGCAGATTCAAGTGACTGTTGCTTTCTACAGATTTGGTTTAGTTGAACGTTGCATCTTTGTCTGCACACTATATTCTTTTTCATTTTTTTCATTGCTGGCAAACTCTTTTTCTTCGGTTTTTTTTTTGTTTGTTTGTTTGTAATAAAGACAAGTTTGAAGGGAAAAAGGGATTTAAAAAAGTTATTTACTGAATTGTACGTTACCAAGCTTTTGTTAGATGTGCATTTTCTTTAATCACAACACATGTACAAATTATATGTCATTAAAACTGATTAGAATTTATGGGATGTGGACAATTGGTTTTAAATGAGATCTGATAATGGTTGTAAAAATACAGAGCTTATGCAGCATTTTTCTTGCTTAATTTATCTATTTTGTTTAAGTAAAAGATTTTTAATTTAAAAAGCATCCACTATGCAATTGATTAGAATAATTTAAAGTTGATTGTACGTTTAGTTAGATTTTTTCAACATACAATACATATAGTTATATTAATTGATGTAATAGAGGCAAAAATGTTCTATCTTCTTTTCGTAGACCTGCATTTTTATCGAACATTTACCTTTTTTTGATTCAGGTTTTCTGCTCGACTGAATATTACCCTACAAGAACAGTGACGGTCATATGGTCGACATTGATGAAGAAATACCCATCATCGGCCAATGTGATAAAACTAATGGAAACGCGTGGTTTTGCATAATTCTCTAACAGATGCCGTTCATAGAACATATAAAGGGTCCGCCAAATAACTTTTTTTTTAAACAGGTCGCAAAACATCGAGTGTAGCGCCGTCCTGTGGAAACCAAATGTTGCCAATATCCTCCTCTCCAAGTTTTGCGAACAAAAATTCGTTCAACATGGCCCGATAACGATCGCCATTGACAGTAACGCACACTCCTTGCTCATTTTCGAAGAAAATGGTGCAATTATGACTCTGGACTAAAATCTGCACCAAACAGTGACTCGTTTTGGGTGCGTCGGCTTTTCAATGTATGCGTGCGGGTTTTCTGTGCCCCAAATGCTACAATTTTACTTGTTTACATACCCGCCAAGATAAAAATGAGTTTCATCTAAGAAATGATTTTTTTTTCTTTTGGCAAAATCGGCATCTTCTGTAAGTCGATCGCAGGCCCAATTAGCGAAGCGTATACACGAAGAAAGGATAAAACTAATTATCTGTCAAATCAGACATGAGCTAAGTGTTTACGAAATAAGTACTTGTGGAAAAAAAAGTTAGATGGCGGACCCTTTATTTAATATTGCTTACTAGTCAGCGTTGATCCAACGTGAGGTCGTGAGGGCTAGTCAAGCCTGGTGGGTATATTGTTACTGCTTACTAGTCAGTGTGGGTGTAAAATTATGCAAAACAAACTAGTTAATATTGACGCCTATGTAGTCACTGCTGGCAGACTTAATTGTAGAAGAAAAGCATGAGATATTTCAGTTAAGTTCACTTATGTGCATATATTAAAGAAGTTTAAAATGAACAACGATATTGTGACCTTGTTGAATCCTACCCATTTGCAGAACTTTATTGAACTCCAAGCCGTCTTCTAAGTAGTATCTGCACTTATCCTTTTTATTACACTATTCTAAAAACCTTTTATTACATCTTCCTTTTTAATTGTTAAAAATTACGAATTTTCTTCGCATGACATACAATACTGAAATCAAACACAAAGTGTTTTGCATCAATAAATGTCAGAAAATCGACACTTGTCAACAATGACTATAGTTACATCAATAATGTCACGGGCCTACTTGCAATGGTGTTAGTAAAAACTGTTTGATTGTATTAGTTGCGGTCATGCGTTTCTTATAGCTAAAAAATATAGTTATCAATAATCACTACAGTATTTTTCGGTTAATTGACCCTACGGTTAATTGGTTTCCACGCTTAATTGAACCACATGATCGGACAAAAAAAATATTTCATACGAACACCATGTGAATTTCCTCGGATAATTGAACCCGGTTAATTGATTTTCCCGCTTAATTCGTTCAAAATTCATGTCATCAAAAATAAATTTCCTCTTACTTTTACCCGGTTAATTGCATTGAGAAATAATCTGGCATTTTCGCACATACATATTTGACATCATTTGTGAAAAACACTGGGTGGCATATACACATATATGTAAATTTTTTGCTGATACTTGAATTTTTTTTTTTTTTTTTCGTTTAAGGTAAAAAAAATTATTTTGAAAAACTTAAAGTGCACATATGCGATTTCTTTTAATTCATTAGTACATAGTTCATATTATGCGTGATTTCTGTAATTGAACAAACTGTTCAATTAAATAGGGTTCTTGTAATTGAACGAATTGTTCAATTAAACGGGTATCGGTTAATTGGCTCCCCGGTTAATTGAACAAAAAATTGTGCAAATTTTGATGTGCAATTAACCGAAAAATACTGTATATAAAAATGTTTTTTGGAAAAAAAGTATTTATTTTTGTAACAAAATTATTTCTCAACTAAAGTTTGGGTTTATGCATCTCTTTTTGGTGCAGAAAATAGGAAATATTTTGCAAAAAACTCCTATGTTTTTTTAGGGCATGTTAGGTGGATAGGAGGTATGGTATGATAGCCCATGTCTTTCGACACACAGTTAAGCTAGAGTAGATTTGTTGTGCACTCCGTGGGTTCAACCATAATCGCACGGAATGCTTATGGTCTGTAGGAATACAGTATCATACAAAAAGTTCCTTAGTTTTCTTCACCATATACGCGAAAGGATGGTTATATAAGATAAGACGTCGCTCCCTAGATGGCGGGACCGTATTTGTGCAACAGAAGGGACATTTGCAAAAAGGCTTCCCACTTTCCTTTTTACGTGCTCTACACTCATCTACTCTCACCATCGCTATGCCACTTAGATCTGCCAGTAGTTGTGAGTGAGCTGCATTTATTCTGTTCAATTCGTGTATGCTGAGTCTTAGTAGTCCCTTAGTTTTTCCCTCGTCTGAACATCTATGTAGGGTTCCTGCATTAAGTGCTATGGTTTTATTTCAGAGAGTTGAGTGATATCTTTGTAGTCAGTTCTTTAGCCAAATTTAACTACATCGAAGGGTTTCGCGCATTTCAAGCTTATGCTGCTTGAATCCCTTGCTAATACAGCAAGTGAATTTGCTCATCTGAGATCACTTTAATGGCTATCTTACTGTCTCTAAATATCCCCCCCGGGGGCACAGAGTCCATCATGCAGATCTTAACTAGCTTGGTGTAGTGTCAACGGGGTATAAGAGGTGCAGGATACCTCGGCTGGCTTGGTGGCTAAAATCTTAGGCATTTCCTGAAGGAGAGCGGCGTCTCCCGAGGGACTTGTTGAAACCCCTCACCGAGGGGCAATTCGGCAGTACGGGGACCGGAGCCCCGAGATGACTCTTCGGAGTCATCTCGCCGGTCATAGGTTGAGGAGCCTTCCTTGGCTGAAACGTACTGGCTGTGGTTGCTACCATAAGTTCGCATGGAAGGGAACGTTGGTAGCTATACTGATCATAGACCCTCGGGTCTATGTTCGGTCGCCCAAATGGGCCCGTAGTGCTGTTGCTAAGCAACAGACGCTGCTTTGTAAGGAACCAGATTGGCGGGAACATTAGCGTTGGTTCAAGGACTGATGATCTTAGGAACTTCGGGCTACCACGGTAGTCGTGTATCCTTAGCCGTCTGGGGAATTGCAATGCAGCAGAGGTTAGATAGCTCAACTCCTGAGCAAGGGGTTTTGTTATGGCCAAGTAACGTAGCAAATAAATTGCCACCCGAGCAGTTGTTCCGGCTGCTCGGGGGCGGTGGTGTAACGTCTTGATTGCACCACGTGGTTTGACCACCGTGAGATTAGGCCCTATGGGTAGGTGCTCACGTTAATCACTCCACATCTGTCTCTAAATATCCCCCCCGGGGGCACAGAGTCCATCATGCAGATCTTAACTAGCTTGGTGTAGTGTCAACGGGGTATAAGAGGTGCAGGATACCTCGGCTGGCTTGGTGGCTAAAATCTTAGGCATTTCCTGAAGGAGAGCGGCGTCTCCCGAGGGACTTGTTGAAACCCCTCACCGAGGGGCAATTCGGCAGTACGGGGACCGGAGCCCCGAGATGACTCTTCGGAGTCATCTCGCCGGTCATAGGTTGAGGAGCCTTCCTTGGCTGAAACGTACTGGCTGTGGTTGCTACCATAAGTTCGCATGGAAGGGAACGTTGGTAGCTATACTGATCATAGACCCTCGGGTCTATGTTCGGTCGCCCAAATGGGCCCGTAGTGCTGTTGCTAAGCAACAGACGCTGCTTTGTAAGGAACCAGATTGGCGGGAACATTAGCGTTGGTTCAAGGACTGATGATCTTAGGAACTTCGGGCTACCACGGTAGTCGTGTATCCTTAGCCGTCTGGGGAATTGCAATGCAGCAGAGGTTAGATAGCTCAACTCCTGAGCAAGGGGTTTTGTTATGGCCAAGTAACGTAGCAAATAAATTGCCACCCGAGCGGTTGTTCCGGCTGCTCGGGGGCGGTGGTGTAACGTCTTGATTGCACCACGTGGTTTGACCACCGTGAGATTAGGCCCTATGGGTAGGTGCTCACGTTAATCACTCCACATCTGTCTCTAAATATCCCCCCCGGGGGCACAAAATGCATCTTGCTGATCGTAACCAGCTTGGTGTCGTGTCAACGGGGTAGAAGGGGTGCAGGATACCTCGGCTGGCTTGGTGGCTAAAATCTTAGGCATTTCCTGAAGGAGGGCGGCGACTCCTGAGGGACTTGCTGAAACCCCTCACCGAGGGGCAATTCGGCAGTACGGGGACCGGAGCCCCGGGATGACTCTTCGGAGTCATCTCGCCGGTCATAGGTTCAGGAGCCTTCCTTGGCTGAAACGTACTGGCTGTGGTTGCTACCATAAGTTCGCATGGAAGGGAACGTTGGTAGCTATACTGATCATAGACCCTCGGGTCTATGTTCGGTCGCCCAAATGGGCCCGTAGTGCTGTTGCTAAGCAACAGACGCTGCTTTGTAAGGAACCAGATTAGCGTTGGTTCAAGGACTGATGATCTTAGGAACTTCGGGCTACCACGGTAGTCGTGTATCCTTAACCGTCTGGGGAATTGCAATGCAGCAGAGGTTAGATAGCTCAACTCCTGAGCAAGGGGTTTTGTTATGGCCAAGTAACGTAGCAAATAAATTGCCACCCGAGCAGTTGTTCCGGCTGCTCGGGGGCGGTGGTGTAACGTCTTGATTACACCACGTGGTTTGACCACCGTGAGGTTGGGCCCTAGTGGCAGGTACTCACGTAAATCATTCCACATCTGTCTCTAAATATCTCCCCCCCCGACGGACAATATGCTTCTTGCTGATCGTAACCAGCTTGGTGTCGTGTCAACGGGGTAGAAGGTGTGCAGGATACCTCTAATATTTTAGTGGCCAGAAATCTTAGGCAGGTCCCGAGGGATTGTGCCGCGTGCTGAGGGACTGCTGAAACCCCTCTCCGAGGGGCTAATCGGTAGTACGAGGATCGGCGCTTCGGGATGACTCTATGGAGCCTTCCTGTCCGATCATAGGCTGGAGAGCCTTCCTTGGCTGAAACGTACTGCCTGTAATTGCTACCGTAAGTTCCCATGAAAGGGAACGTTGGTAGCCATACTGATCATACAGCCTTCGGGTCTATGTTCGGGGGTCCAAATGGGCCCGCAGTGCTGTTGCTAATCAAGAGCCGCTACTTTGTAACAAACTGGGATTGGCGGCATCATCAGGACTGCTCAAAGGCCTGTTGTTTAAAGAAATTTCGTTCTACCAGTCGTAGTCGTGATTTCTGTTTGCCGTCCAGGGAATTGCACTACAGCAGATATTAGAAAACTTGCTATGGAGTTTACCCCAGCAAGCGGTTTTGCTATGAGCCAAAAACAGTAGCCAATAATTTTCCACCCATGCAGTATGACCGGATCTTCGGACGTCAGTTTGACCCAGCATCAGATTAAGGCTATGAACCAGGTGCTGAAAATCATTCCACTACCTAAATATATTCGCGTGCCCTGAGTTTCCCATTCAATTGAGTTCTCTTTTACATTCCGTTATTGCGCGATCTTCCGCCTGTAAAGCTGTGCAATAACCTGACGGACAGAACAACCGTTCTGTGCAGTAGTCTCTACATAACTACGGTTTTTTCACTCGCAGAAAAAACAGAGACTAGATTTTTTTTATTTCATTTATTATTTTGCCCTGCTCACTTTTTTCGTCCAATTAATTTGCCGAAAAAGTTGAAATCATTTCTTATGATCAAATCTATAACATCCGCACAAACTACAATATATTTTGCTGAATTTGAGATTTTAAAGAAATTAAAAAAGAATTATCTCAGTTAAAGCCATGTAGCAGTAAATAAATGTATACTAAAACTTGATGTTAATAAAACCAACATTTCTGCACCTTTGTTTTTCAAATAGTTTCCCAACAAAAGTGACCAATAGAAAAAAAAACACAAGTCCCATTTTTCACCAAAACAAAAACAAAAAACGTGTAATCGCTGTTATTGTAAACCAACAAAATTTGTGTCTGTTAACAAAACAAAATCTTTGGCACTATCTTCCACATCATATCAACTTAGCAAAGCGATTCATCTTGAACCAAAACAAAAAAAAAACTAACTAATTGAGGACTACCACAACATGTTTTGTTGCAGTTAAAAAAAAAGAGGAGACAACAGCAAAAACAGAATTGAATATGACCAAAATAGTCGGAAATCTAAACAATAAAACCCATGAGCAAAAAGCTTAAAACAATGCTTACACTCACTTGAAGGCCTAAGAAACTAAGAGGTTCAAAACTGCACAAATAAAAATTAGTAAAAAAACTCAGCAACATTGTAATGTAATTTAGAAAAGATTAAGATTAATTTTTAAACGCCTCTTAAGGTTAAAGTAGGTGTATGAAAAGAAAAAGGCAACTCGCATGAGGACAACACAACAACTCTCACACTTTAATGCAAGCTGAAGTAAGCGATGCCAAATATTTATAAAGTAAAAATCGTAAAACAATTTTTGCGATACTGTTTTACGCGCTAAATTTTGAATGTAAAAAAAAACGCTGGGAAGCCCTGAACTTTTATTATAACAATACTGTTAACGTTCAATAATTTGTTACCTTTTTCATGCTAGTTATATGTTATACATATATACATTTGTGGCCACTAAGCTTTTGGCATTGAACTAAATTTTTTAAGCAATATACATAAAACGATTGCAATAATTTCATGATCTCAGAAAGCAGAATAAAATAAGCAATTTATCACAAAAACCAAATTTTTTCTCAATTAAAGGAAGAAGTAATAGAATTTAAGACTCTGAAATAATCTTATTTCTAAGATTATATGTATTCATTAGAATTTAATAATACTTTATTGGGAATTTCTTATTCTTTAACTTTAAGCATATCGCGGAACTTTAGAAGCCTGGATAATGTCTTGAAAGGTTGAATTCAAAATTCTAATGGACTTCTCCATACAAATGCTGCTTCTTTTATACTAATTCTAAACGTTTACATTCACGCGGTTGTAAAATTATGAATGTATGTATGTGTATACAAAAGTATCATAAAGAGTTGCACTCTGAACCAAAAGCAGAGTTGTAAAGATACAATGTTGCATTTAATGACATATTCGTTAAGTTTAAATAAAATAATGTAAGAAATAATACTTATTAGATAAATGTGGGCTGCTACAACTCTTAATTAACTAACGAAAGAATAGCTCTATTAAAAAATAAAAAATTATTACCAAAATAAATTTAGTTGATATTGTTTACAGATAGTTGATAGTTGTTTACAGTTAGTTGATATTGTTACGCTACTGAAAGGACCTAGAAACGCTAGAAAGAGCTCACTTAAGGCACTTTTTAAAAAGGTGTTAAATCAGAAAAATGCGCTCAAGGCGTTTAGGTGGCACCACTGTTACATACAGTTTATACTTATGTGTGTATGTAGGCTACGCTTAATTCGCTACAAATAAATCACAATGTTAAAATTTGGAAGTTTGTTATACTTTTTAAAACATTATACTATTTAATTAAAAAGGTAATTTTATAAAACTACATGTATTCTCTGAACTGCATCTTTGGTAAACCGTAATTTTTGTAATTAGTAAATTAAAAAAAAAATTGCTTTGTTAAAAGTGTCTTTTACAAAAGTACTTTTTTTTAAATGTATGCCTTTTAAGATGTACATTCCAGAAAAATTAATAAAGTGTACATTGAGTTCAAAATATTTTTGCTAAATATCTTTTTTTTTATCTTTTGTAAAAAGCAACTCTTACAAAAAATAATTTAAGAAAAAGTACCTGCAACGAAAATTGCCTTTAATGAAAAGTAAATTTTATAATAAGAACCTATTATAAAAAAATATCTATCATAAAAAGTATGCTTGGAAAAAGTACATTTTATAAAAAGTACCTTTTTTAAAAAGTACCTATTATACGTGTACATTTTATAAAAATTAACCCTAGTGAAAAGTACATTTTATAAAAAATACCTTGTACGAAAAGTATTTTTTATAAAAAGTATACCTTTTATACTATTTACTCTGTAAAAAGTACTCTGTAGAAAGTACCTTCTATAAAAAATGCCCTCCATAAATCTTAACTCTTATAACAAGTACTTTTTATAAAAAAACACCTTGTATGAAGAGCGCCTTTTAAAAGAAAGAACTTTCATAAAAACTACCTTTTCTGAAAAAACCTTTTATGAAAAGTACATTTAATAATAAGTATCTTTTATAAAAAATACATTTTAGATGAAGTATCAATACCCTCTAAAAATTAGCTCTTATAAAGTATAAAGCTCTTATGAAGTATCAATATCTAATAAAAATTAGCTCTTAGAAAAATTATCTTACACTAAAAACGCCCTTCATTTAGAGCACCCCTTAAAATTTTTTTTATAAAAACTAACTTTAAATAAAAGTGCTTTGAAAAAAGTACCTCTTATAAAAAGTACATTTCACAAAAAGTAGCATCTTTTATGAAAAGTACCTTTTCTAAAAAGTATTCTTTTTTATAAAAAGTACCTTTCATACAAATATCCTTTAGAAAAAGTAGCTTATATAAAAAGTTTGTCATATGCTAGCTTTTAGAAAAAGCATCTTTAATAAAAAGTCTCTGAGTAAAAGGTACTCTTAATAAATAGTACCTTTTCATAGAAAACATAATATTTTTTTTTATTTATTTATTATTCTATTAGCCTTATAATTAAAATTAAAAGCTAACATTTTTTTAGGCAGTGGCAGCTTAGGCCTTCAGCCCAAAATTGTGTTTAGTTATTTTAATCTACTTATGTACGTGTTTTAACATTCTTGTAGAAAACATAATAACGCAACGATATTGTTCCATTGCAACTCATTCGAAAAATGAAGTGAAAAAGAAAGAGTTTCTGCAAATAATAGTATAATAAGTGAAATTTTCATATAAGCGTGATTTTTCTGCTCCAGCGAAACCCTATAAAATTACACTTAGTAAATCAAAAACTTTTACCTTACTACACTTTAATACACCTAGAGTAGTGATGACTGGTGTAATGTACATTTATAAAATTAATCCTTTTCTAGAAGAACTTCTAACAAAAATTACATTGTATACAACTCTTCGCTCTGTGAAGTACCTTTAAACAATCTTTGAGAAAAGCTGAATTGCGTTGAAATAAAAACTGCTTTTCAAAACTATTCTTTTCTACTTTTAAAGACACAAAAAAATATTTCTCTGAACAGTCGGTCAAAAAGAAGTTAAATGGTTAACCAGAAACAGACCATGATGTTCAGACAACAACAATTTAATGAACAAGAACATTGAAGCTGCTGTAAAAAACAGGCCATTTAACAACTTAACATAATGATCATGACGCGACGTAATGTCTGAGACAAACATTTTTTTTACAACAACAGCACAGTGCTCAACACAACATGAAACGCACCCATTACCAGATTGGTTGTGGCAAGAAACAACTTACAAAAACAGAATCCTGGCTAGAAGTTGTTGAAGCCAAACATGCCACGCATACAAGAACAACTGTAACCAACACAACAAATAGTGGAACAGAATGGACATGGTTGAATAAAATGCTAAAAGAAAAAAAAAAAAGGCTCATTATATAACGATTAATACAAGTGAAAAAATAAGAGAAGGAAAAAAACGAACAAGTATGACCAAAAATACTCGTTAATGACCAGGGGGCATTTGTGGCACAAATCTTCTAGTCAATAATTCCTTTATTGCAATCAGCATGTGATGTAAATCATCTTTAATGGTACAGCATCTCTATCATGATTATAATAGGTACTAATGATCATTTAGTAGTACACAAAGATTTGCATAAGTTTTGTGTTGAAATAAGCACTATGGGGACTAGGCCTGTACTTTTGTAGATTTAAATATGTAGAAGTTTCAGAATACTTAGCACTAAAATAAACACAACGGGACCTTTCTAGGACCTAAGTGAGCCGGTCTCATGACCGGCGGTCCGCGTAGCATAACATAACTAAAATAAAAAATAATAAGCGATCAATAATTAATTACACTTCTGCACAGAAATCTTTTAATGAAGATCTTAACAGATAACTTTAGCTAGTTCATTTCCATTTAGATTTTTCAGACTTACCTATAAAACTGAGCATAGTTTCAAGGGTACCTTTAATTATGATGAAATACATTTTTTCACAACTATTTTTCGTTTTCATCACAACTACAAGAAATATAAAATTTCCTGTACTCTGCAGCATTTACCCCCGTCTTGCGCATCACATATGATGCTCTGCGATATGTTCGTTACTTGAGACCGTACTCTAATTTAGTTTTGATGCGGCTGTATACATATACATATGTAAATACAAAAATGGAAATTGTTATGTATTATTTTATTTCCCTTTCAGCCTATAGTGCTCTGATCTACTTTATTCAATTAAATTGTTTTTTTTTTTTGTGAATATTTTTTCTTTTGCTTTTATCAAAACACATCAACTTCTTCACCATCATCATTAACATTGATGCCTTTTAATGATGCCTTGGAGACGAAAAGCGGACAACATGAGCAGTAATTCATAGAAAATTCACACAAAAAACTAAGTGTTAGCATCTTTTTACTACCTTCACTTGCGATTGCATCTATAAATTTTATTTTTTTTAGTTTTGTACAGCTTTTGCATCCAGTTTTGTAGAAAAATCAAATATGTTCAATTTTCCCGACACTTCTGATTGTGCATTTTGTGTTTACATATAAGAATTCAGAATCATGCTCTGGTATTGTACAATAACTAAGTGATATTTATTGCCTTTGTTATTCCAGCTCTCGTTAGGTAAACTTGAGTTTGCTAGGACTAAAAACAAACATATAAATAAATAATTGCTTTTTTATAAGTTTTTGTTTAAGTTTTCTGTCTATGTATGTATGTCAGTGCTATTTCGAAATTGTAAGTTTGCAATACTGATACTAAACAACATTTGAGTATATACATACATACATATTTGCCTATTTAAAATGTTTGTTATTCTTTATTTTTAGGCTCTGGGTCAGTGTTGTTGTAAATACAACTCTTGTGTGTTATAGTTTTTATTGATTTTATTTTCAATATTTCGAGTACCTTTGGTCTTCAGGACTTTTAGTAAAGTCGTCGTCAGTCTTAGAACAACACTGACCGGAGCCTAAAAATAAAAAAACAAACCTTTTAAATTCATAAGGTCAAATAAATCTAATAACTTTGTGTTTATTTAATACATAATCAGGGTGACAACTAAATACATACATACATTCATATGTATGTACATATGTATTGTCTTCAAACACATCAAACTCTTTTTAATACAAAATATGTTTCTATACTACAGCCCTACGTCATTAAACTCAGTTCGGGATTTCATTCCGTGCAGTCAACGTGTGCGTGTTTTTCTTTCTTTTTACCTATTCGTACAAGCATACAATATAGTTAAGAACATATGTATGTATGTACATATATTATTTGCGGAGGGTCGGGAGAATTTAGAGCGTAACTAAATAAAGAGAGTGCATAGTATGTGTTAGGGAAAATGTTAAGCTATGCATGCAATTTTCTCTGAGTAAACATGTTCGATTTGAGATTTGGAAAGGGTTTGATGCGATTTGATAGAGTTTTATAGGTAAGTTAATTTTTTTTTTAAATTAATTTTTTATATGTCTAACGTTTGTATGTATGTATGTACATTAGAGCACCCCTCATCGTTTGGTAAAAGATTAGAAAGTGAAACATTTTAGGCAGATTTTATCAGAGGAAGGCGTGCCGCCGAGTGTGCCCACAATTTAAAGGAAATTGCGAGAAATGCCCAAAATATACCATAACTGCCGTGGACTTAACTCCAGATGGGGAAGCTTTTTAGGTTGACCCCCATTAAATTTTTGTCCACAACAGTTTTTCCAAATATACCAACCTTCTAAATCCCATTCCATACAAAAATAATATTTATTCTTGGAGTTAGTCACACATTGGACTGCTTCATAGATACAGTGGAGCTAGTTAGAACAGTTTATATAATTTTTTTTATTTTATTACACGGAAGTTGGCTCCAGGGCACTTAACTTTTAAGTGAAGCGACACGACTTTTTATAATGCAGTCTGCCCAAAATTTACGCAATTTATGTGGTTTTTCTTATGATGGAGTTATTTTCGAGGGAAGTGACAGCCTAATTTTGGATTTTTTAAAATTTGGCCGCGCTCTAATGTACTTACATACATACAGACATACCGTATGTTGTGGTTGAGTTTCTTTTATTTTAACGCCCATATTCATAAAAGCTATTGAAGGTTTATTACACGTTTAGTTGACAAATATTCCGTAGAAATACATCAAATAAGAGCTTAATAAACTTAAAATAATTATTATGAATATGGCCTTAAATGTTCAAGAACTAATGCTTTCTTCCATACTATTTTATCTACAAATTATCCATTTAAGAATAATAAGAAAATTTGATATCATACAAGCAAAGAGTATTAAGAACGAAAGTTTAAAATTAGCAACCAATTACGTTGTGGTTGAAAATTCTCTTTTAGATAATTTCTGATTAGTAATTGATTGAATTGACTGCAAAATTGAATGGACTACAAAGAATCTAAAGATAATCCCGACCATCTCTAATTATTCAAAACGTAAATAAAATAAAAAATTTATGTTTTCAAAAATAAAAACTGATCGCCAACTTATTGGCATTCGATCTAAATATCCCTGACTATTTCCAAAGTTTGTATGTTTTGCGAATCAATAGTAACTAGTTTCTGTTACTTTTTTAATTTAATTCCCAGACGAATTCACTATTAGATAAACTTCGTACAGTACAGGGGACTATTTCTTGATTCTTTGATTTTATGAAGGCGACTTTATTACCAGGAGAGCTTCTTGATATTTAGCACCGATCGTTGTCATTTTTTCTCTTTTTGTTTACAAAAATATTCCTGCTATTGTCGATTAACGTATTTTTTGGTTGAAAAATGTTGGATTGTGAAATTTGTCTTCGAATTATTTGTGTTTAAAGTAATTTTTAGACTTGATTTTCATAAAATATTTTTTGGAAATAAATATCTATTGAAATAATTTTTTTTTCTCTGCGCCAATGGAACGAATTCGCCATATGGCGAATTCAGATTTTGACTACCAATGGCGTATTTACGCCAACAAAATGCGTGTGTTAGTCTGTATGTTGGTGGTGAATTTTAGTGCACCCACCTGGCATACAGTGGTCTTGTTTAATTCTGAAATCTAAATTAGTGTTTAGCATGCAAAGCATTCACACGGTTTCTAACCGGCAACCTCATGTAAGCAGCCTAGTGTAGTTTGTGTATAACAAATATCTGGTATTTCGCTATTTGAGTATATGTATGTACATTTATATAAATTTCTTTAAAATAAATTTTCTAAACAGATTAGTAAATACAATATGACCTGGCCTTTAAATAAGACATCTCTTAAAAACTATATATTTCACTAAAGATATATTTGTCACAAACATCTAGTTTATCATGATCGAATTTTTCAAATTAAGAAAACATAAATCATGTGTTTGCTGCAGCCGTTTTCTTTTCAAACCGATAATTCTTAAAACGGATATTCATTTCATATAGCTTTTGCTTCACTAAAGCTGCAAGTTGAAACAGTTTCTGTAAGCTTATATTTTATGCAGGAAACCATAAACAACAGTACATTGCTTATCATGCCTCTTCTCTCAAATATACAATTGCATACTTTGCCTTAAATTCGTTAAACCACACTTGGGTGTAACTTTAACAAGCGGTGCCAACCAAATATCAATCACACTTAACACTTGAAAAGGCACGCCTGTTTGTACGTTGTTTTATTTTTTCTTCTTTGCTGCAGTTGTGCTGCCTTAAAGGGTTAGCAATAGGGGGTAAAAACACTAAAGGGGGTTGGCAACTCCACCTTAATAGCCAAGACTACAAGTCTAGTTTGTATTTTGAATTTCCATATTTTATTGTACATTTAATTGGATACGGTTTTCAGATGTTTACACTACTTGTTTGAGCTCGTTGTACAATAAAAGCAAACAAGACACTGGTTATGGGAAAATATCGCTGTAAATTAGTTTTCAAAAACAATTTTAGTATTAGTTTTCTTGTTGTATTTGTAAATATTTTTGCGATGCAGTAATTGCTGTTGATAGGTTACTCTCAATGAACTGTACGTAAAGTTGAAAGGTGTTGAAAATTCATAAATAAATAAATTTAATTTAAGATGTTAAAGGAGATAGCGGACCATGATTTTCTATTGACAAATAAAAAAAAGTTGTGATTAGAGTCACAACAACTAAATTCAATAGTGGAAATTGTTAGCTTTTATGCCTTAACGTATTTATCCTATACGCGTTAACGAGTATTTATTTTTTTTAGTTTACCATAAGTGCAATTGGCAAGTGAAAATTGATACAAAAGCCTTTCAACCGAAATTGAATTGAAAAATGCAACATGAATTTTATTTATTTGTTATATTTATTGATGTATTGCCTTTATTGCTATATATCATATGGTTGATTATTTTATTGAAATTCATTCATATCGTTTGCAATGCATACAAAAACAACATCCGCATATATCAGCAGGCCTCCCAAGCTTTTATATATTTGAGCGGAGTCAGCAAAAGTTTCATTAATTCTTCAGGAATTGTAAGTGCTTCATAAGAGAAAACCAAGTTACTTTAATTAACCCTTTAAAGTACAAAACTTCTAAATATTGACAATCCAATAGCGGTTGGGACTGCCATAACGGACGGAAATAACAGTTTTGCAAGTTTAGGGTACATGTAATTTTAGTACCCCTGGGGAGTGGTATAAAATCTGACAGTCACAGAAATAGGTGACAGATATGTATATTGGCCGCAACCGGAAATGCTAATTTGTAATTTTTCATAATAAAAAAATTAAAACTAAATACTATAAAAGAATTAAAAGTTATTCAACACTTCTAGTAATGCAATGGCTGATATTTTTTTAAGATTCATTGCTACCTACATGGTTGTTTTCACTAACGCCAAAATTGTAAGCTATCACCCAGCAAAAACATAGCCTTTCCCTACCACCAGCTAGTCTTTTTCGCAATAGTACTATGCTTCCATTTCACATGCCCTATGTAACAAATTTGGAGGACTTCGGTTCTCTGTAAGACAAGATTTGTAAATAAAATACTACTAAAATTTCGTAAGTTTTTTTTTTATTTGAAAAATAATTCAACCTTTTCAAAATGCGTTTGAAGTGTTTCCAAACCAGTGGGAGTGGATGAAACTTTTTCTTATCACAGCGTTGGTTTAATTTGAGATATAAAGCAAAAGTGTTAGTGAATACTTTTTCTTTAAAATATTTTAATTGTTCGAGCCTTAAGGTCACTTGTTTTTTCTTTTTTTTTATAAGTGTTTATTTAATTCGATATTTCGATATCACAATAGATATCTTCTTCAGGAATGTTTTGAGGTTTTTTCAAAAAAAAATTTTATTTTTTACTAAACAACGAAGGTCGAAAAATTAGCATCAAAAATATTTTCTTTAAAATCTTAAAAAAATTATTTTGTGAAATATTATTATGAACAACATTCGAAGGTCGAATGCAAAATTTGCATGAGATTGTAGCACTATCGAAAATTTCGTTGCTCAACTAATTTTTTATTGCTTCTGAATATTTAAATGATAAATTAAGTTAATGTCCATATTTTATGTCGCTCTGGTTGAAATAACAGCTGGAGAAACCAGTTTCACTGAAGAGGCAGAATTCTTCTCTTGCAAAAAGGGTTTGCCATGATACAACTAATAAAGTATCCTCATCAGCTGAACCGTTAATCATCGGACTACTTAAAACTGTCACATAAATACAGAGATGAAAATCAGCCAAAACGAGATAGCAAACTAGCGTAAACTCTGTTCATCTCACTTCTGTCAATGTAGAAGCGGGGTCTTTTTGACAGTTTTCACATGTTGTGCAAAAACAAAATGCATGTTATTTATATTAAAGTTGTTCTTATTGTAGTTGTACCATGGGATTTGTACAAAAGTTTGTTGTTATACATACGTATGTATGTGTCCAAATCTATTTGTGTGGCTTACATATGTGCTGAAATCCTTTTCCAAAGGGTGGCAAGTGCCCCTCAATATATTTCATTCCTAGCCAATTCCATAAAATGGAGTCAGCACATCAAAATAAATTTGCAAGCAAATAACTCTTAGTAAGCAATAAGCCCGAGTTGGTGAAACATAACTATTGCGAATAATCTATTTGAGGGGAATTTCGAATAGTCATCGAATGGAAATCATACAACCAAGTTAAAATTATCCAAGATTAATTCTAACTTTATAGTGGAGCTACATGATTTACAGTTGCTATTAATTTTTACTAGTCTTGAGTTCCATCCAAGATCGAATGTTGTTTTAGTAAGGGCCAGCGTTGTCTTTTCTGCAACACATGTCATCATTTTTTAAAAACACCAGAATTTCGCAGCAAAAATGCCAAACACAATAAGGATGACTATCTCCCAATCGACAAGGTTTTGCTAGTAGTACCTTCCAGAATTTAAAAAAAATTTTAATTATTAGTTGCGCTAAAATTATGATTTTTTGTGTACGGCAAAAGTCTCAGTTGACAAAATATAACTATTGTGAAAAATTATCCAAGATTAATTTTAACTTTAGAGGCGAACTATATGATTTACAATTGTTAATAATTTTTATCAGGCTTGAGTTCGATCCAAGATAGAGTAAGGTCTAGCGTTGCATTTTCAAAATCGCCAGAAATGTTCAGCAAAATCGCCAAACACAATAAGGAAGATTATCTCTCAATCAGCAAGACATTGAAAATAAAATTTCAATTACTATTTGCACTAAAATTAAGATATTTTGAGTAAGGGTTAAAAATCACTTTTTCTCGGTGTAACATCTTGATCTCTCCTAAACTAAAAGCAAAAAAAAAAAAAAAATAAAATTGTGATGTGTGTACGTATGTATAGCATTTTATATAACAGCAGTTTTATAAAGCTTTTGCTGCCACTGCCAGTCAATTCGTTGGTCAAATTTGTTTTATTTGTGAAATTGAGATTATATTCTTATATTTCTCATATAAATATCAGTTTTAAGCCCGCCAGCCAAACAAGTAGGCCCGGTACTAACTGACTCTGTTAGCGACTTGTTTGGTCGCGTGATTTACGATCTCAGCATTGAAATTGTGTAACGAGCAATCGTAAAATGAAACAGAATTTATAAAAGTCAAAAAAAAAAGTAAAACCCAAACAAATTCATTGAAAACAATACATTCATGTTGTCGTTTTCTGGCAGATTTGTGTGAATAAATAATAAACCAATGCTGGTTGGGTTTCTTAGGTTGTTTTCAGCTTTTTTCATAACATTTCTTTACTAACTGACTATATTTTACTTGGCTGCTTGCTTTAAATCGATACAATTTGTACAATTTTTTAAATATTTTTTTATCAATTGATCCCCATCGGTCGCACGCATGCGCAATAAAATTTTATACATTTATGAAGAAACAAAAAAAAAACACTAAATATGTACGAAATTCCTAAATTGAGTCGCTGTATGTGTGTGTGTGTGTGTGTGTGTGTGTATAATTCTGTTCATTCATGAAAATATTTGGTACTGTTCGATTGATAGGAGGGGTATAATAGTTTATGTATTTCCACTTACACTTAAGCCAATATAGGCTTGTTGTGCGCTCCCTGAAATCAGCCATAATATTTTTCACTTATATTTCTATAGGAATTCGATGTCGTTCACATGTGAAGAGATTAAATTAACTCTCTCGTTTAGTTTTTTATTCTTTGCAATAACATTTGGAGATTTTCGAAGAAATTTGCCTATGCCTGCCGTTTCTAAATGGCTCTAATAATATTTTTCTAAATGGCCATAATATTTTTCACTCATGGTTCTATAGGAATTCGATGTCGTTCACATGTGAAGAGATTAAATTAACTCTCTTGCTTAGTTTTTTATTCTTTGCAATAACATTTGGAGATTTTTGAAGAAATTTGCCTACGCCTGCCATTTCTAAATGGATCTAATAATGTTTTTCTAAATGGCCATAATATTTTTGACTCATAGTTCTATAGTAATTCGATGTCGTTCACATGTGAAGAGATTAAATTAACTCTCTCGTTTAGTTTTCTATTCTTTGCAATAAAAATTGGAAATTTTCGAAGAAATTTGCCTACGCCTGCCGTTTCTAAATGGCTTTAATAGTTTTTCTGCCAGCATTTCAGTACAGATGTCACTGAGTCTTAAGTTTGTAGTATGAAACTTTTGCCCCCAACAGAGTTATGTGCTATTTTCTATTCCACGAGTGTGTGAAAAACATGAATCGACACTGACAAAATTTTGATTCAGAATTAAAATGAAAACATTTCATAAATAGTTGCTTAGTAATAAAAAGAAAGTCTTTCAGTTTGGTTTCATAGGTATAATGATTTAGTTCTATTGATCCAAAGTTTATATACATATGGAAGTAATGCACTGATTTAATGAGGCCCCACCAAAGTTGATTAAAAATTAATAAAATGTATTATTAATATATCATTAATTGTTTGTCGGTGTATATTAGTCTCATATGATCTGGATAAAGAGATATTTTGTATGTAGCAACATGCGATGTTTAGAACAAAGATTATCCACATAATTCCTTTCATATGTAGTATGTATCGATTGATTAATGCCAAGGCTAGTATTATATGCATTTCTTTTTTAACAAACACAAAACTACTTGCCCGCAAAAACACTCAGAGTCTTCGACAGGAATCGAACCTGCTACCTTGTCTCATAGTACGGCACTCTACCAATTCATCCATCGCGGCGCTGCATATAAATACATATGTGCGTGTTTTGTAGCTAACATTCTTATTCTTCATATCTTTCTTTTATTGTCGTTTTTTCCCATCTTTTAGATTTTCTACCCTATTACATATGGCCAACCTTATGAACCTTCTTCGTTATGTTTTCTCCAGAATAAACTTTTGTTTATAACAAAAATATAAATCTAATACATAAATCAGTTCCCTTTGCCAAACAATGGCAGCATTCAACAAATGATATAAACAAACTGAGACGCCAAAAACATAATGTCTGCTTAATTTGTACGATACCAAATTCTTAAGAATTATAAAAAGTCAAAAAAGGTAAAATTTGGCGTGTCTGTTTTTTACTTGTTAAGATGAGTGATTTATTAGTTCAATTTGAGTAGTATGGCGTGTGAAAATTGCTAAATAACAATTAATATTTGTGAATGGAGAGATATTAGGAGCTTAAAAATATCTACAGAATATAAGCCTAAAAAATCGACAGCTCCAAACAACATGAATATTTAAAACATTTATATAATAAAAAGTTACAGAGCCAAGCTTAATGTTCTGTTCGCAATTCCGAGTGAAATGCTGACGTTTACAAATTCACATGAAAAAAATAATTGACAAGAAAATATGTTTGCAAACGGGGTACTCTGTTCATGTTGTGAAAAAAAATTTAAATGTACTTAGCAAATTTCATATTTTTCTGCGAAAATAATAATCCGGCATTTATTTTACGTGGAAATTTCAAAAACAGATGGGTTTTGTTTACAAACTTAAAACGATACAACATACTCATTAAGGGTAATTCAGACTATTATACTGTTTTAATACCTGCCAAAAATTCATATATTACGTGCAAGTGTGATGGTGTAAATGCAATGTGTTATGAAAACGAGAAATAATACGATAAAAAATTTTCTAAACGATAATACATTTCATTCGATCAGGGTTGTTTTTTTAACACAAGTAGCTGTTGAAAAATTTACTAGCCAGTTGTTTCACAGCCGATGGCGTGCCGTCACTGATGGTATTTGATTTCGTTATACAAGGGTTCGAAATTTCTAATTTGTTTACCGTATACAAATGTATTTTGCTCTAGCTGTATTTAGAAGATAACATATTTTTGTGTTATTCAATTTGGTTCTGTTTTACATAACTATTATTTTAGCTGCTGAATATTTTTTAGCGCCGGCACGTCCACCGCCAACATGAAATTGCTCTTCTGCCGCCGTGTAAAGTTTTATGTTGGCACGTTTAATCCGTTCACTAGCACAAAAAAAAAGTTGGAAAAAAATAACGTATGTACATACATATACAACAGCTGTTCTTTTCCACGCAAATTCTTTATTTTATTTGAAGTGTGATGGTGTGAATGTAAAATGTAATTTACGTTAGAATTTTTGACAGTCGCAAGAAATCTAATTATACTTTCATCTCACAAAACTCAATAAAAGTATTTATACTTGTATAATAGTCTGAATTGCCCTTTAACAATACATCATACTTTTAATGTGAGAAAAGACTGGTTAAATCAAGTTCAAGGTAAAGGCAGTGTTGACAAAACGTCCAATCGGTGTTGGTCAACATTTTCCACAGGCTTGATTAAAGTATCTGAAAGGTAAATTGTGTTAGAAACAGCGAATAATTTTTGGCAACTCTGCTTATTTTGCTTGAAAATGTTTTTTTTAATCTAGTGCTGTCAATATAACGACTTAAAAGAAAATTGTTACTTTGAAGCCAATTTTCTTAAAACGAATCGTTAGTAATATAAAAGAATTCAAGAGTTGAAGAAAACAAGCGATGTCACTGACAACTTGCCAGAACTCATTCTCCCTCAACTTTTGCGTGTGTTATTCGGGTTGTTAAGTGCAAACAGGTTGATACTTGCTTGCAGTCGCTTGTTTGTTTTTTAGTAAGTTTTTTTTATCAATCAAAAGGTTATTAGATAAAGAGTTTCAACAAGGCAGGCTGATGCAGCTCAAGCTACCACGAAAACATGTTGATACACTTAATACTGTTTATAGGCTGGCCAATTTAGCATTCGATATTGTGCTATGTAGTTTTCGATAGCTATTGGCATGCGGAAAAAAGTTTGCTACTTGATATCAAAAAAATCATTTTCGAGGCGATAAAGGGAGAAATTTTTCCTCCTTCATACTAGTCAGTCCCAAAGTGCACGCAGAGGAGTCAAATGTATGACCAAATCCCAATGATTTGTTCTGTTCAATATTTTTTGCACACACCGACTACGTACCACGCCTCCTTAGGTGGACTCCCATATAAAAATCGAAACCGAGTGGTTTAAGCGGCGCTGTTAACACGTCCAAAGTTCATAGGGTGCTGATGAAGGGTGTTTGCTACACCCAGAAACAGCCGATTGTCTACCTAGCTATAAAATTTTACTTTTCTTGATAAAAAAGTGACCAGCCAAGGTTTGAACTTGAGCCAGTGCACTGCCATTTAATATAAATGTATTACAACATCATAGTTCAGTGTAGTTTTGATTTATATTTGCATTATAACTTACGTAATGATTTAAGTATCATTGCATTAACTATCTGCTGCATCGTCTTACATTTGAAAATTTGAGGTCTATCTGAAGGTACTAGTCGAAGAAAACTTTAATATTCGTTTCAAACGCTAAATGGATACAACATGACTGTCATAAGCTGTCACTAATGAATCTAAATTATTATTATTATTATTTCCATTTTTTATGCTCTCAAAATGCTATTAAATTGTCTTCAATATTTCAAACAAAACACAACATTTAACAACAACTACAATAATTCCATGTTTTGTAAGTGCAATAAACAACTGTTCCCTAAAATACTAGCAAATAAACAATAATTTTCAAGACATTCATAAGCGTATTTAGATACAAATGTAACACCATTGAAACACACAATAACAATAGAAAAAGGCCATTGAGCGAGCTAAACAAAAATAAAAAACAAGGTTAGATATAAATTACAAAAAAAATAATAAATAAACAAAAAGAAAATAGTCACGCAGCGTATGCAAACAACAACAAAAAACGTCATAAAGAAGTTTAACGTAAATTGCAAACTTTGTATTAATCCTTTTAAAGCTGAACTTATTGCCAGCAACAAAACTCTGTTGCACTTGTCTACTGCAACAATGTTGCTAAGGCGGCAATAAGAAAATGCTGCATACACCAGCTGGTACAGCTTTAATACTCAAACGCCATGTTTTGTGAGCTTATGATAATTTTTTTTTTTTACTTTAATATTGGTTAAAATATATTAGCGGAACTCACGGTTCATTGCAAATTACCCTTGCAGATATTGCAACCGTAGCATATGTGCCATAGTCTGCAAGACTACAAGAACAAAATGTTTGAAACCGAGATTTGTATCACCTAAGCACGCTTTGTAGCAAAAACTCATGCTATAAGTGCTAAAATTGCAGATATACAACCAAGGGTGATATCCGCTAATATTTAATATGTTTTATTGCAATTGCAAAAATGTGTATATTGTAGAATGATGAGACTGAACATAAACCAATTCTTTTAAAAACTGTCACAAGTCCGATATGCCGTAAAATTGCAAATTTATTTATGAAATATGTAAATAGATTTCGTTCATATGAACGTAGGTCCCGACTAGTATTTTCACCCTAAGGCTGGGTTTTCCTGTTAAGCAAGGTTTAGTTAAACTGAAAACAGACATGTGCCGCCTTTACGGCAAAATTATATAATATTTTATCATATCATTTAAGAAGAACATTTTAAGCAAATCTTAGTTGTTCCGTCAGAAAATTTGATACAAAAGTGGTATTCAGTTTTTCACATTTTTTTTTTAGTTTAGCTAAACCTAGTTTACCTGAGATCTCAAAAGCCCAACCTGAGTTGATTTTATAAAAAGCAACACTGTTTTAAATTTACTAAATTCAGTGCTGCCAAACGAAGAATGAAAATATCTGACAACTTAAGTTCGGAGGTGCGACAAAAATAAATAAATAGAAAATCACACAAAACAATAAAAAATTGCAGATAAAAAGTTCAGTGGCAGTGAAGAACAGCCAGAGGGAAAAGCTTTTGGACAAAGCGAGCAGAAAACGTCTCATAGAGCTCTTTGAGAACACATTAACTCCCACACATACATACATATGTACCTGCTAAACTATCAAAAGTATCAGTGGAACTGGTAGGCAAAATACCCAATCTCACAATGAAATTTCCATTTCAGAGGTCATTGTCATGGTCCTTATTTTTTTGGTGCGTAAAAAAAAACAGTTGTTATACAGTGCGTCAAACTAATTTTGTAAAAATGGAATTTTAGGAAAAATTTATTTTGAAAAAAATCCAAGAAGTTTACAGCTGTTTTCTGTGTTTAGTTTCTTTTTCTTGTTGTCGACAAAAACTGCAGTTAAAAGTATGAGTTAAAACTTGATGTTATAGAATTTAACAAAACACAAAGTCAGCTGTTAAACGTTATAACCAGGTTTTAACTTAATGTGCGAAGACACTATATGCGCTATGTTCCTATGATTCCTAGATACTGTTCTTTCTTTTTCCTCAGAGCTTTGGGACTTTAATTACACCGTCATTTGGATGCCTCAGCAGTTTTCAAGCGTACTATACATGTTTCAAAACTTTTTTTTTCAAAATTTATTTAAAAAATATTTACGCGCTTATTCACAAAAAAATATTTCAGGCTCATAAAGCTCTTATTTGACATATTTGTATGGAAAATTTGTCAAATAAAAGTTTAATAAACCTAAAATATTTATTATGAATAAGATCCTTAAAAAGTATAAGTAATTTTTTTTTTTTAATACACAAAGTCCCATTTAAAAAGTTCTCATTCACAATATTTTTACTTAACACTATATATGAATATAAAGGGGTTTCACGTTGGCAGCTCTGCAAATATCCTTTGTGCAATTCGCAGTGCATTTTATGGTTGATCGTGACCGCACTGTTTTTTTTCTATGCAAATCTTCTTCATTGAAGTTAACAAATTCTTTATTTTATTTTTAAGAACACAATTGTTGCTTTTCTGGTTAAATTCTTTTCTGTATTTCAAAACTCGAAATAACGCTACTGTTATTTGTAAATAATAACGCACGAGGGCAAAGTCCATCCGCGACAAGTAGGCACGCAGCCGCCGACTTTATTTCTATGTTATAAGCCGTTGCCGAACTTTTGTTTTTGGAAAGGCATCCATATAAATTAAAATTAAAACGCTATGTATTCTTTTGTTATTATTAAATTAAAATTCCGGCTTGCATTTGTTGAAAAACAAAATATTTTTAATTCACATGAATATGTTTTTATTGTATTAAAATTTTTTTTTATCCCCGCCGCTGATTTTTGTCTACACCGCGGAAAATTGTTAGTTGTCTTCGCCATCTGCTGTTGCCATTTATTCTTATTTACATTATTTGTTTTCAACTCGACATTTTTGCACACTTCTATTTGCTCAAGGTTTTTAAGTGCAAATGAGGAAAACAAGTGCAAAAAAGCTGAACATTTTTGCACAGATGTGCTTCGCTTGCACAGTGTGCACTACCATCGTGAAAACCCTCATAATAATATATTTAAAAAATGTTAAACTAAAATTGGAGTCATTACTTTTATATTTCAAGGAATAAAAAGATCATGTCAAGGGTTAAAATTCAGCGGATTATTTTTGCATGAATCATTAATATTTGCTAGGATTCAAATTAGGTTTAATATTCTTATCTCTTAAGAAAAAACTTGTGTCAAACCAACGATTTTCTATTGCGATTTTTTTTTATTAATTTTTTTTTTTTTTTTTGATATGACTAACTTTATGTTGGATCGTCTTTAAATATTGAAAATTATTGGGATAAGCAGCTCATCCTGGATAAAAAAAAGCATTGCTATCCAAAAAAAAGAAAAGCCTTGAAGGGCTTTTTTTGTGATTTTTTATTTATTTTCGAGTTGCCTAACTTTATGTTGGATCGTGTTTAAATACTGAAATTTATTGGAATAAGCAGCTCATCTTGGATTAAAAAAAGCATTATTATCCAAAAAAAGAAAAGCCTCGGTGGAATGCATGCATTTTGTGTAGTTATTTGAATGTGCTCTTCAGAAATGTAATAAGGACTCGGAATTAAATTATTTTGAGTTGCACTCACACTGCTTAAAACATGATCTCTTATAATATGGATCATAAAATTGTTATATCCTGATATTTCGACTTTTTCGCAAAGAGTTTCATTTGATGTGCATTTTTTGTAGCAACTGTTCTTTGATCTGTAAAATGAGCTGCAACAGCTAAGACACTCCTTTCATGGATTCGTATCTTCTCCATAAACGAAAGACATATGTTGAACGATATTTGACAACTGTAATATAGAATTGCTCTTATTAAGGATTGGTACATAATAATTTTAACCCATGGTTGTATAAATTTAGAAAAAAAAACAACGCTTAATATATGATGCGTTTCAAACGTAGTGGTTGCGCTGTTGAAGTAGGCATCTAAACGGAAACCAAGATCTTATCCAATTATGAGTAAACAAACAAGTGCTCAAGGCAAAAATAACAGAATATTTGCCCTTTTGCGTTTAGTGGGTTAACTGCGTTAAACTTTTGTGCAACAATGCCTTGGTAATTGCGACAATTGCAAATGAAAAGCGCAAAAACGTGATTATAAAATATTGCACAAAAAGCACAACAACAAAAAAAAAACAATACAAAATTATTAACTGACATGTTTATTAGATAAATAAATAGCTTTTCACAAAGCAGAAAAAAACACAAACTTCCAACACAAAATGATTTTGAAAATTGAATTGTAATGTACATATGTATGAATTTTCCTCGTTCTATTTGCAGAGCAAACACACAAACAGCATGACAATTTTGTTAAAAATAAAAACCAGTGCAATAAACATGGGAAATTAAAAACGCAAAACATGACGGGTCAGCAACAAACTGTATTAATCGACCATTCTAGCAACATGTGTCAAAAATTAGATGCTACTACAGAAAAATCTTCATTGAAAGACGACCAAATTGATGGCCAGCCAACTACTGAAGATTTAAAAGATGATACAAATGACAATTTAAACCACAAATCATCATCGTCATCACCAATGTCACCGACAGGTTCTCTGTTATCAACGACAACGACAACGTCATCATCAACGTCGTCCAAGTCTGCAACATCATCATTGAAATCCTCAAAAGCTGGTTCAGCTGCCACTATACCACGTTGCAGTCAAAATCTTACAAATCATAATGCTGCCAATAAATACGGAAGCAATAAAGACAGCTCAACAACTTCATTATCGTCAACGTCTGAAGTAGCAGCAAATGCCATGACACTTGATAAGCAGCAAAGTGTCTTGTCTAAAACGGCTGCAACCCAGCCATCATCGTCACCACCATCATCAGCCTCAGTAACAACATGTTCCTCAACGTTGCCTTTTGACTACGAACAACAAAATGACACATCAATTGATAAAAGTAATAACGTTGTAATGGCAAAGGAGGTAACAAAAGTAGCTCGTGGTGATAGCAACCGCTACAAATTGGCTGCTTTGGATAATTTGGACTTGGCGCTCAATTTGTCTAAATTGCCGTTGGAAGGCGAAGAAGATGATGATCCATATTTTGAATTGCAAGAATACTTAGAACGTGTCAAGGTAAGTTAACCATTTATGTATGAAGCAAGTAATAATTGCTCTTATTAACGTTAAACTGAAAAATTGTATAACGTCTTATTCATAAAAATTTAAATTAATCTGAAATATATTTTAGAACCGTTTTTGCATATGTATGCCAAATTGATTTTATTTCCTGTGAATAACGGTGTTGAGATTTCAATGCCTGTTAATTTTAAAAGAAAAAAATATGGAACTTTATATGGTAGTCATAAAAAAAATGTCATGCGAAGCAAGCTGGAAACAATGTTGCTGAAGCATTAACCCGTTTACTTCGCAACCACTTGCGATATGTTGCTTGCAATAGTTTTTAAATCAAATTAAGTTCTTTCTTTCGTACGAAATTTTGCAAATAGCTGATCAGGGTTTTATATGGTAGTCTTAAAAAAATGTCATGCAAAGCAAGCTGGAAACAATGTTGCTGAAGCAGTAGCCCGTTCACTTCGCAAACACTTGCGAAATGTTTCTTGCAATAGTTTTTCAATCAATCTTTCATACGAAATTTTGCAAATAGCTGATCAGTGTTACACACTTGATGACAAGAAAGGCCAAAAACTTTTCGTTAATCTTAATGTTGACAGCACTAATTTCTGGGCAGCAACTTTAAAAAAAAGGTTGCCAAACAAAAAGTAGCAAATTTTAATAGGAAAATAGCTACATTGCTTTAACGAATGCAAAACTGAGCAGCTGTTGTTATAATTTAGCAAGAAACAACTACTGTTCATATGTACTATTTTGCAGGTGCCAAAAGTTTGTTAAAAGAGTTTTGCTGTTGAAAAAATATGTTGCTTGAAATATTTCGTTTTTATTTCTAACGATTTTTATGGACTTTTGCTAGCTTTTCGAACGTATTACAACAATAGCGATCTTTGTATTAAAAATTATGGTCGATTTTTTAATGTTATTTAGCATATTGATTTATTTCGTTTTAATAAAATAAAACAGTAAAACTCTAGTTAATCAGTATTCATAGGAAAATTGTAGTTTTTATTGCCTTTAATTATACATATAATACTCATCAGCTGCTGATACAAATTCGCATGAAATAGTAATTATCATAATATTTCGCAGTTGAAGAAAAGTTGCCAGGAAAGTTTTCATGTTAAAAAGCCTTTCAAGCAAATACATTTTGTTTCTTTTGTTGCTCAATATTAAGTGTATTTTAAGAGTATTTTTTGCTCGCCCGCCAGAATATTGCATTCCATTTCCATTTTGATTAGCATAATAAAAATATCTTTGAGTTTGATTGTAATAAAATTATTCAACACAAATCGTGGCGCCAATTTTATTAAATGTTTTTCGTATAAAAACCATTATGCATACGTGGGCAGTTGTGAGCAAAATTATTTTAAACAAATGCAATTTTCGCACTTGCTTTTTCTGGGAAAAAAAAAAAAATCAGACACACAGTTCTATTTGGTATTAGAAATTTTTTATTACTGCATACTTCTAGTTATATGCGCAGCATGTGACAGAAACACTCATTTGTAAGTTTGATCAAGTTTATTATCAAAGATGAATAAAATTATTTGAACATGTGACATGAAATTCTTGTAAAGGAATGTGCCAGAAACAACTAGGGTTGCGCGAAAAATAGTTGACCCAGTCACCCCCAATAATTAAAGATTAGTTGAAGCCGATTCTAAAAATTAAAATTATTTGTATATTTTTTGCCGCTCCCCTTGACGTCGTCCGCTTAGTTCTGAAGTCACCAGTGTGTCGCCACGTCGATTCTAAAATTGTGCCGATCATAAAATTGTGCACAGCGTTGCTCAGAAGTTCTTAGTTTTCGAATTTTGATCCGCAGTTATTTTTGTTATTGACGTCAAACTGAAATCGTAACTTTCCTGTTTCTGATTTTTACCCACCAAAATTCATTTAATTGCAAACAAAAAGAAATATGCTTTGATTTCATTAAACTCATGTTCAAAAAAGATTAATTTTTAGTTAAAAAGAGCAGCGTTACAAAACCTAAAACTATGATTCTTTATCTCACACAACTGTACATTTCACTGCAAAATTATTTTGGAAACTTGTCCTGCTTAAGAAAATCGCTCTGAAGTGGCGTCGCTGACTTCGCCCTGTTACAAGTTTCTGCCTTCTTGTCTTTGAAAAAGCAACTCTGAGCAAAGAGATAAAAGTATATATTGAAAATTTTTTAAAGATTTAACAAATTGGGCAGACTTGTGAAAAAAGCCTGCATACACATACACTACCACACTTTTTGTACAAACATGGCTACAATCACAATGACTACAATCGGAATTCTCTTCGAACCATATGAATGGTAAGAATTAATGTGATTTTTTCTTTTTCAATAATATTATCTTTAAGCTACTGTTTCATTATATCGTAATGTTGTATTTGCAATCTTTCGGAAATTATCTTTCAGCTAGTAATGCCATTTTAGTTGTCGACAAAACATTTAAAAAGACAAGGCTTAGTAAAATCTAAACTCAAAGGGGCTCTAGAGTACTCGTAGTAGTAAAACCCCAACTGGAATAATTTATTCTGAGATCGGCAGCCAGGTCACGATTCAACAAATTGTTGGGTGAAAATGTTTCGCTCGTCAAAGTTAGAACTACTAATTTTGAAAACGACAACTACGAATTAAAAGTAAAAAATTATGACCAAAACGATTCCGGATGAGAAACGTAGCGGCTTCGAAGCAGCTAGTTATTCATCAGCAGAAGTCATAATTTTACTTTTTACTATCTGTTCATTGTCAATTATTATTGCATTTTATTAATGATTGATATAATTAAATGGGTGAACTAAAGAAAACCCATGTACGAATAGACTACAAGTCGTGATTAATAGAACCTGGAAGGACTTTTCGTTCACAATTCATTTCATTTCATTTTTTCATTAATTCAAAGCAAATATTGATACGAAATACATTTTCATAGATCTAATAAATTAGTTTTATTAAACACGGTTGATCAGTTTTCATAATTTCGTTAAGAAATATTATTCGATTTGTGAAAAAAATTTATCACATCAATGAACAATTTCATTTAGTCTATGAATTCGTACATTAGTTTTTTAAAACCCAATGTTATTTGTAAAGAAAATTTAATATTCAAAATAAACTTAATTATTTATTTTCTATAATAGAAAATTGAAAAAATAGTACTTAATGTATTAATTCAGGTCCAAAGATAGACCTTACAAATGTTTTTTTGTTTTTTTATTTGTATTATTGAAGGTACCAAAAAGTAAAAGGTTTTTGAATATTCAAATATGAAATTAATTATTTATTTGCTTTAAGAGCCAATTGAAATGTCTTAATTCAGATCCAAAAATAGAGCTTACAAAAGTTGTCTGTCTTTTTCAGCCATCTATATGCCGCCGAAAAGAAAAGTGAAAAAGTTGCAAAACGAAAAAAAATTTTAATGTGTTAAACGTCTGTTTGAACATTTCTGATTCTCATTTTGTTCATGGGAATTATGGAATAAGTAGTTGAGTTTCAAGCATTCTTTTAAAAATGTTTGAGTCTACTGATAAGGTGATTAGCATCAACAAAATGTCGGCGGCATATACACAGCTGATAAAAACAGAAAATATTTGTAAGGTGTATTTTTGAACCTGAATTTATACATTTCAATTGGCTCTTAAAGCAAATAAATAATTAAGTTCATATTTGAATATTCAAAAACCTTTTACTTTGTTTTTATACAATTAAGTTCAGATTTGAATAGTCCTCAATGTTTTCTGTCTTTTCCAGCCGTCTATATGCCGCCGCCATTTTGTTGATGCTAATCAACTTATCAGTAGATTAGAAAAGTCTTAAATGAATGTTAGAATCTTAGAAGATAGAAATATCTCTTATGATTCAAACTACTGATAAGTTGAATAGCATCAACGAAAGTTTGGCGGCATATACAGGGCTAAAAAAGATAGAACATATAAAGGTCTATTTTTAGATAGAAATTGAATTATTTAGTAAAATATCTTGAGACTACGCGGACGCTTTGAAGTCTACTTGCAAGTAGCACCTAAAAAATGTCTACGCATATTATATTTTATTTATTTTTTGTTGAATGGGGCATGTCTGTTATCAACATTATCCGTAACCTTAACGATATACTTAATAAAAATTGTGTTCTGTCTTTATCAGAACACAATAATATATAAACACATTCATATATTTAATGAGCCGTTTCATTTAGTTATTGATTTTTTTGTCTTTAAACAAATGAAATAATGCATTAGATTAATTTTGGCCACAAATTAATTTATACAGGACAAAAACCTTCGTTGTAAGCCTCCTAACTTTCACCATCTTTGTCTCTATAATTAATTATGTTGATAAAGTTTCTTAAAAAAAAATCATATATTTAATATAACGATCATTAATGTAAATTTAGTGAAACCAAATTCATTAGCTCAATAACTCAGAAAGAACGTTGGTAGAAAATTGATGGATTTTTTCATTAAATTAATGTCGAAATTTATTATATTTATTTACAATATTTTTTCACGGTACAAGTCACTAAAACCTATTCAATACTTGTAAAAATTATTACAAATTACAAGTTATTTTAAATAGTCAAATCTTTAACTAAGAAGAAGTTCAAACTTTTTAATAAAAAATACTTGTTAAATGGAAACGACGATTGAATATTTGTTCAAGTATGATTTTTAAGCGCAATATTTAGAATTTCTTAATTGCAATCTGTCCATTATAGTCTAATTATAAACATTTATGTTGCTTAAAATGTTAAATTCTACTGAGATCAACACACAATCAATTGGGATTGAAAAATCATTAATTTATATGGCTGAACAACTTCCATTAGTGTTCAAAAATAAAATACGACGTTGCGTTAAATAAAATGGCAGCTTTAAAGTATGTTGCATTTTCAGTGCTCTTTTCTCTATTGTATCACTAATAATCACAGTATTAAATTAATAGACTGGTGTCTTCATTAATTTTATTCAACTGAGTAGTTGAACTTTATATGCTAATTTCACGCGTTCGAACCTGTGCGGGCAAAAAACATATTCCTAAATTAATTTCGGTCTTCAATGTGTATATGCGAACGCTCGAACAGGTTCGATATAGCGAAACTGGTGGTATATTTTATAATTATTTATTATTGATCATTCATTTTAAAGTTTATGATCAAACTATATGATTTACAGTTGTTTGTTGTTTTAGAGCGCTCGATTTTACTTCCTCAGAATTGAGAAAGTTTTCTTTTTGTGGTAAAATTGTATTGATCGACATTTTGAAAGAAGACTGAAAATGTATATTTGAAGACTTATCGGCTGAGGTAGATACCGTAGCGGTTTCACATCGACCATATCTGCTTCGTACATACCAGTACCCGATTTAGCTTCGAACTCGGCTTATGGTAAACATGCACTGTTTTATTGTAGCGATGCTTGAGCTCCTAGCCTTGCTTAGTCCCTGAAAATGTGATCCATTAATCATACGATTTTCTATTTAATTTAAAATGAAGGTGAAAATATGAGCTCTTCACTCATGATGATTTAATCTTCTTTCTCGCATTTATTTCCATAGTATATTCCCTTTTCTTTAAAATTGCTTTTAATGCCACATGCTGCCACTGGTATTTTGCATAATGCTGCTTTATGAGTCTATTTTTAAGCATTTGCTAAAATAAATATTTATGATTCTAATTTATAAGTTTTATCTTGAATATTTTTCGCTGAGTGTAGTGCTTAATAAAAGCTCTACGCATTTGAGGGTAATGCGCTCATAAAATATATCAACCTGCAAGATTTTATTTAACATGAATTTGAGCGTTTCGCAAACAGCTTAAATATTAAAAAATGTTAAATTTCTGTCTGATCCTGGTGTGTGTGCGCATGTGTGCGGAGTTTCCAACAAGTAGTTTTGTCAGTTCAATTCATATTTAAGCATACGTACAATTACGACGAATGTACGTATACCCGGCTTAAGCCGATTTTCCTTTTTATCAGAAACTGTCTCTACAATGACAACAACAAAGACCGGGACATGTGTAAAAATGCAGTTGTTGCATGACTGAGTTCTTTTTTTTTCGCTTTTTGATTTGGTGAGTTTCTTTAAAGCTTTAACACTTGGTGTTTGGCCAATTTCGTATGCGATTATTCTGTGGTGGGTGATAAACTTGAGCAAAATTGCATTAAGAGTTTGCATAAAATACTTAAGCGTATATTGCTTAAGAGATCAGTTGACAAATAGTTGTAAATAATATGAAATATATTTATTATGGACTAGTAAAGTATTATTATGGAAAAACAGGTCGATGATGTAGAGCGACATATGTATATACATGAGTATGCACTTGCTACTCAGCTAACGGCTTTGTGCACATAGTGAGAATGCTTTCGTCTACTAAAACGATTTTAGGCTAAATGTTGCTAATGCAAGTGAAAAGTTATTGGCAACATTTAACTAATACTTTGGTACTAATACTTGTTATTACGTTTATAAAACTTCTCTCTCAATTATCACTACAACCTTTTCCTTGTGTACTCTTGTTCTATTTTTAAACATTAACCGTTTCATCAGTTCGATATGATTTTCGTGTAAAGTTGATATTAACAAGCTCGACTATGCAGTGTGTATACGGAGTGGAAATAATAAAGACTCATATCTAAAGAAATTGCTTGTAAAGTTTTGATTTTTAATTTCAGAAATAATGCTAAACACAAAATCCTGATTTTCTGTGTTTGGGGATTTTGTGTTGGGGGATTTTAATTTTGGGGATTATGTGGTACACCCACAGGGTTTCAAGCCCATTGGACTTGCTTTATGTTTAGCAATATTAAAAGTAAATCTGATTCGTTTTAGGTAAAATAATAACCCAACTCTTGCTGTTTTCATCTTCTTGCCAGCCTTCTAAGTTCTGCTAATTATTCCGTGATGCCACTCAACTAAAAATTATGGGAAATGACATAATCATTTTTAAGTTCCGTTGATGCCAAAAATATTCACATATTTTCTTATTTCGTATATATTCAAGAAATAAAAGCATTTCAGATATATTTGCTTTATGAGTGGTAAAAAGTAGGACTTTCTAAAACATTGAATTGTTCCAAGCACGATACGGGTGCATCAAAAAAAAAACGTATATATCCTGCTAAAACCATATTACACATGTTGCTATTAAAAATGTTGCTATCAACATGTTGTTAATACATGAAGAGATAACATTTTTAACAAATGCTTACTACATTTGAGCTATCAAAGAATATGTCTGGAAAAAGAGAGAAGTCAAAGCAGTTTTTGCATACTGAACATTTTGAATGTTTATCATATTTTGCTTATACAGAAAATAAAGGACATTCAAGATTTTTCTTTAGGAAGATTTTACTCAAGGGCTCTGGCTTAACTCTAAAACAGTTGGAACGCTTAGCAAAATTTTACAAACATGTGTTGATTAGCAATTACTTAATGAAACATACACCCTTTTACCTACTTTTTTTCTGCAATAGAAACAACGAAGTTCTTAAAGCAATAAAAATTGTTTAACGACAACATTGTTTCGAGTGGCACAGTTTTCTACACAAGGAAAAAAAACTAAAAACCAAACACTTTTTCTTTATTTCTTAACCATTGCTGCACCCTAAAAAACAATGCAATTTAATAAAATAAATATACATGCAAATGCCACTATTTATGGCAAATAAAAAATATTGTAGGCGTATAAAAATAAGCAATCAACAGCAACAATAACAGTTTGCATCTCCTCACACCAACCAACATCAAACAATCACGGCTACACAAAAGTGTAAATATGCAACAAAACTGCAACATAAGGAAACCCACATGCTACATACGGACTCATGCAATTGTTTGTAAACCAAATAATATTAAAAAAGAAAAGAAACAAATCCTCTATGCATAAAAAAACACAGCAACTGAATATGTTTAAGTGAAAAAATTGCAGTAATATGCCACATTTATGGCGGCATTTAAAATGCCATAAAAGAGACGTGTAAACTGAAACTGCCTTTAAAAGACACAAAATAAAATTTACACAAGTTGCATGATGAAAAAAAAAAATTAATACAAAATGCATACAAAACTGACAATATATGATGATACATAAACATTTATTTACAATATTTGTTGTTTTTTCTTTCGAACTTTACTTGCTACAATAGGACGTAAAGGAAATTACAATTAACGCTTGAAATCCTCACAAAAATAACTCTGCGTTTTTCTTTTGTTGCTGATTGTGTTGATTTGATAAGAAGGTCTGTGTCTGACTGAGCTGAACAATTTTCTTTGCAAAAATAATAACAACTTTTTTGTTGCAGGCTTCATTAGTGCTTTAGTAACAATTTTAAGTAACTGTGTGTGCATTAAATAATGAAAGTGTTAAAAATCTGATAACGTCATTTATAATAAATAAACAATTGCTGCAGAAGCTGCCAATGACAGCTTAAGATGGCAAACAATTGTATTTAATATAAAACTCATTACGTTTCATCAGACATATGCTTATACACATGTAATTTTTCTAAAGGATTTAATAGTACAGCGAACAGAAAACCGAAAAGACTGTTGTACAACTCCTTAGTAGGGGCATTCTATAGTCGCTTTAGAAACATGAGCCGCTGAGTTCAAGGATGGGTGCTGACAAGAATTGTGGCGTTTTCGAAACAGCTAGTTACCGACCTTGCCAAATGTCTTTAATGTTTTTTTTTTTTGCCTTAGTTAATAAATGTTAGTCACAGAAATGGTATAGAAAAAATAGTATTGGTCCTCATAAACCTAATGCGAAATAATTATATAGGAAAACGTTGGAATAACAAAAATTAATCAATATATACTTTATGGGTTCGGAATCATATATTAAATATACATCTTTCCTTAACACTGTTGTGAGGGTATTATAATAAAAAAAATAATAAATTCAGTAACCCACCAAACCTGAGATCCATTTTAAGCGAATGCTCGCTAATAACAATCGTTTGTAGTATCAAAAACGAATAAAATGCGGAAGAAATTGTGAGAGTGACAAATAAAGAACATTAGTTTCTCTTCTTCCATGAATTATTCATAAATAATATCGTTTTCGTACTATAAACGGACAAAAAACGGCAAAATTTTTTTGTATGTAGCTATTTTGCTTTATTTTGAAAAAAAAAAATGTATGCAGGAATAGCGGAAGATGAAATATTTTTAAAGCAAGAATGATTAGTCGTAGTTTGAATTAGAGCTGTACAACTATCGATAGTCGTCACCAATTTGTTTTTGCTTCAAATATAAATACACCAATGAAAATTTTTAAAAATTTTACAAAAACCAGCAGTTAATCTTTTTGAATGAGGCCCTTAATTTATTCCTTTTTATATTGAAATAAGCAATTTTGATTTATTTTTTTCAATAAATTTATATGTAATTAACCAAAGTGAGTCGTTGTAATTACTTGAAATGAAATGGAAATAAAATACATATATTTATAAACATAATTTTTACTATTGCTAAAGATTTGTTTTCGATATTCGAAACGGATCATTTATGATATCTGTAACGAACAACTAATGCCCACTCTTGGTATCTTGAGTGAACCTTTCACGATATTAAAAATGGATCATTTGCTAGTCAGCTAAATCTCCGTCTTTAATATCGCAAGAGGTCCGCAAAAGTATCGTTTCCGAGCCATCGCTTACGAGTGTTTTGCTGCCACAAACTGAGCGACGAGTGAGCTCTATTAGCTCGTTTTACTTTCGTTTACGATAGCCATTTATGATAGTTTTGTCCGCAAAATGTTCGCATAACGTCGAAAACGATATTATTCGCAAATGTTGAGGTTTGGTGGGAAGTAAGAGGCTGGCTCGCACACTTAGGGTTCCGTACGTATGTATGTGTAACTTCACCTTGTATGGGGACACCTAGTAGTTTTTGACTTGTTGTTGTTGTTGTCATTTGTTGTTGTAAGGCATCTGGGAATACATACACTGTGCGAATTTCGGCTCTCTATCGCTTACGGCTCGAGAGTTATAGCTAACTGTTACTTTCCGTTGTAAAGGAACACCTGGTAGTTGTACAGTTATTGTTTTTTTTTTTAGCATTTGTTGTTGTGGAGCATATGTAAATACATATATTATGCAAATTTCATCCCTCTGTCTGTCACGGTTCGAGCGTAACGGCTAATTGTTACTTTACATTGTATAGGGACACCTGGTAGTTTTGGACTTGTTGTTGCTTTTAGCATCTTTTTGTTGTAGGGCATATGTAAATACATATAATGTTGGAATTTAAGCTCTCTGAATTCTACAGTTTGGGAGCTACGGCTAATTGTTACTTTACATTGTATAGGGACACCTGGTGGTTTTCAACTTGTTGTTGTTTTTAGACTTTGTTGTTCTGGAACATCTATAAATACATACACCGTGCGAATTTAAGCTCTCTATCTTCTAGGGTGCGACAGTTATAGCTAATTGTAAATTTTGGTTGCATGGGGACACCTGGTATTTTTCGCTTTGTTGTTGTTTTTAGTATTTGTTGTTGTAGCGGCAAGGTACAGCAACATCCTGTGAAAATTTCAGCTCTCTAGCTCTTGCCGTTTCGGAGAATGGACGCTGTGACGGACGGACGGACGGACGGACGGATGTAGAAGTTTCGGTAATAGGGTTCCGTTTCACTCTGATGAGTACGGAACCCTAACAAGAGTATTCGCCAGAAATCGATTACGCACTGAGTCATCGAAGCACTTAGTTCTAGTCCTGATTATTATGAGGTATAAAACAAGATAAAACTAAAATCAAACAAAAACAAGAATCAAATCAAAGAGAAATATTAATAATATGTTTAATAGTGAGTAGTTGTTTTTGCGTAGTATAGACATACATACATTTACTCACATCCTGACGTAGACAGTTTCTATATATCATATTGACCAACTGCTATTTTAGCATGCCATACTCTACGCTTATACGCCAATTTCATTGCTCCATTGAATGCCCCTTTTAATCGCATTTCTTTTTTGTTTGTACTTAAATATCACTGTTTACAAAAGCAATAACTATCTGTCTGACAATTCTTGCAAAAACAATTTAAATATAAACTGACTTTTAATGCAAAGTGCCTTACGTTTCCCTGAGTTTTAATTTTTAATCTCATATCGTTTTATTTATTTATTTTTTTTTTTTCACTGTGTTGTGTCATTAACCAGATAGACACTGCAGATTGCCAATCACCCATTGAATTTAGCGAAGTAAAAAAAAAAAACAAAAATTAAATGAAATAAAATAGCTTAAGATTTGAAAACAAATGCTTAATGGCATTAGCAGCAGCAAGAGGTTGTATCTTGTAAGTAGCAGTTGTTATAATTGCTATAATATTATGAAGACAAAAAACGAAAGAAAAAAAATAATCTTAGCATTGACAGCGGTAAATGAACTTTTTATTTCAGTTGTTATTCACATTAAGTTGTTAATAATGTAATAAAAATGATGGCTGCATGACGCTGCTGTTGCTGCTGCTTATTCGAACTTGCCGCTGAACGGTTGCAGTTGAGCGTGCAACCAGCAACAGTCTTTTGTCAATGATTTGTTGATAAACTTTCGTTTTTTTTCACTCCTTTATTATGTATGAAATATAAAGTATTGAAAATTCCATTTAACAAGTCATTGCTTTATTAATGTAATTCCATTGCATCTTCATGTAAGAGATTTTAAAACACTTAAAACTTTCAAATTAAATGTCTGTTTTGAAGTAATTTTTTTTTTAGCATCATTGTCATATCATAAATATGTCATAAGCAGTGCATTATGAAGATCTTAGTTTATCTCAATCGCGTAGTGGATAAAAAACGTTATGCCGGGTATTTTTCTTATCTCTGTTGGAAATAAAGTAAAATATTTATTTACTAGATTTTCGACTCTGTCTCCCTGCTATACAGAAAAGCCTAAAAAAATCAGGATTATGATTGGTGTGTTTAAGTTTTATATTCTATACAAATTGAGAAACATGCTTACAGACAGATTTAATTTTATATTGTTAGATGTCAACACTTGTGATTTTTAGGAGCATAGTGTAAGGTGGCTTAAAAATCTAAAGTTTTAGCAAAATTATTTTAAAAAAAATCTGCTGATGAGCGGTGTGGTAGTCATGAAGCAGACATGGTACACAAAGAAAAAAGTACCTAATAAAGTAGAACAAAATCAATAAGATATCTCTATGGTTTTTTTTCAAGAAGGATTCCTTATTATTTTAAATGGGAAAACCTTATTGAAAAAACAACAATTAATGAAATGAAAAAGATGATTTACTTGTGTTTATATAGGAAACTAATAAAACCAATAGGGAAAAATTAATAGGATAACCTAATAAAATCAATAAGAAATCCTAATTGTATACAATTTACAAAAAAACCTAATAGAATCAAAAAGTTCTTCTCTATAGAAATTTTTTTTTGGTACCATGCAAATCGGAAACTGAGTAAAAACAAACGTGAGTAACAAGTTTTCTTCTTGGTTTTATGTGCTTTTCTTGACAATTTATAAGATTTGCAACATGGAAATAATAAGAAATACCCATAGAAAAATCTTCTTTTCTCTCTGCTGGGATACCCCTCAGCCTAAAAACGTTTCAAAGAGAAAATCTTATTGAATCTATTAGGAAGTTTTCGCTCTGTGTATGCACCCCAGCCTTGTCTTGTTTAAAAATGTTGATCGCTTTTTTTTTCTCAATCTTTGGGAAGTAAAAATTGAACTAGAAAGCCTGATAAAAAATTATTAATAATTGTAAATCTGTAATTCACTATAAAATCAAATTAATGCAGATATTTTTTTTAATGACGGTTATGATTAAATAATTAAAACCGTTATTCATAGTCTTGTCATAATATTCCATTTCCATTGTAGTCGCCCCAGACAATACTATAAAACATGCTCATTGTTACTAATTCCGTTTTCAGTGCTGAGGTTATTGTGGTCACTAATCATGTTATTGCTATACTCAATTATAATCTTGCCATGTTCGACTAAGCAATTACAATTTTTAACCATATTGTTGTCTCATTCAAACATGCTCTTGTCAACTCCATCCATACATTTGTAGTTTCCAACTTTATTATTTTCAAATCGAATTATATTATTTTTAAAATGGATTTAGGTTGACCATATTGTAGGCTAGACGTAACAGTATTATGGACATGACAATAACCTGATACCTCATGACAATATTTTGACTGAATTTGACAATGGTATGGTTACACTGCCCGGTCCTGTTTTTTTTTATATAATATGGTTGGATTTGAAAACAATGTGGTTGGAAGTGGCAAATGAAATTAATTTCAAAATGACAGTAGTATGTCTAGATATGGTAATATTGTAATTAAATACAACAATAACATGGTTAGTGGCCGCAATAGTCTAATCGCTTAGAATAGTTCCAAATCACAGAATGCAAAAAAATAATTATGGTTACATTCACATCTAAACACCATTAAAAGCTCTTACTCACACACTCAACAAAATTAGCCTCTCATATGATCCATAATTTTTACGATGCAATTGTCTTTTTTCGCTTTTAATAACCGCGGTTTTTTTATTTATCTTAATTTTTCTCATTTCTTAACGATAAAAGAAAAATGTTTAGTAATAAGAACACACATATTTTTAGTCACGACCACGATACAACTAATAAGGTACCCTCGTCAGCTAAACCGTTAATCATCTGACTACTTTATGTTGTCCAGAGAATGCATCTCAAGGCCACAAAAAGTGGAGAAAATTAGCAGTCAATGGCAGCAAAACCTTTGTTAAAAACAACAATATTTTGTTTAGTTGTTAGTTACCATTTGAAAGACCAAAAATACTATGTTTGTCACAAATGAAGCTTGTTCAAGAGTTCATTATAAAAAGGTTTTAGATCTTGCCTTTTTCAAATGAATATCACCATGTGTGACCCCCAAAATAGAAAGGGGCCTAAATGTAAAAACCAGCTTCGGTCGGCTTTAATATAATAGTACCAATTGACGTAAAATGAAAAAGTGTGCTGCCAGATGCATGCAGCTTTTGTAGGCGAAGACGGTGTTGGTTATACCCTGGAGGAGAAAATCCCTTAGCCCGGCCGAAGGCCGGTTGTCAAGAATAAATTGTGCAGACCTAAGAAAAAATTTATTAAATTAAACGTAAAAAAAACGATTTTGGATGCTTGAAACCGTTCATGAATTCGCGATTTTATGTTCGGAGCAAAAACTTTCCTCTGGCAGCACTGTTTTACCAACATTTTCATATTTTTCTTAGTAAATTCCGCAACTTCAACATTGAATTATTAATAAACTAAAAGCCTCCGGCAGACTTTGACTTTAGTTTTGGGAGGTCCACGACCCCCTCTACCAAGCTATAAAACACATTTCTTTCAAAGCCTGTCTCCTTATTCTAAAGTTTCCCCACCGGTTTTGTTCAGGAGAGCCATTTTGAAAGCTTTAAATACGTGTATCTTTGGTCTACTTCACTTTCATAAAACGCGCATATCTCTGGGAGAGAACACTTTTGGGGCATGGGACCGCTCAGATGTTGTCCACATCAAAAAAAAAAAAAAAAAAAAAAAGTGAAAATTGATTTTTTTTTACCCTTCGGTCCCTTGCTCTATACGCTGGCACATATAGATGTGTATTTTCGTAAATGGTGATGAGAAAATTATAAGACTGTGTACTGTAACCAAAAGTATGCTTATGGCATTTTAAATAAATATATATTGTTTGCCACAGCCTTGCGCATAGCTATAGACAACATAATATTGTTGTCGCATCAGACGCAATTTTTGCTATGAAAAACTAAGGTTTTTTCGAAAATGTGCTTTACCGGGAAACTATTTTTAATCTCCAGGAAAACGGGAAATTAATCAATTTCAGCAAAAAATCACAATTGTGTATTAACAATAAGAAAATTTTAATTTTGTTGGGAGGCGAGAACAACTTAGTACATTACTTCAGACGTTTTGCCCAGCTATAAAAACCGTTCCAATGTAGAAATGATTCAATCTTTCCTTACAGAAAAAAGTGCAATAACGAAAACCATGCATGATTTTTGATTATTGGAATCACGCACTAGGCCATAGTGATGCAATTTTCTTAGTTACTCATGCTGTTATTAAAACCTTTATAAACAGCTTCATTTTATATGTTCAATACTTTCTACAACAATGCTAAGAATAAATGAACTCTTTTATTCTAAGAGGATCACATTGTTAAATTATTGAAAAAGTGACCAAATCTAAATAGTTCAAAAAAATTTGCAGAAATACTACCACAACAATCATTTAAATTCAAACCTAACCACACAAACAAGATACATCGCAATGGCGAACAAAGGAGCCCCAAAACTAAACTTTATTTTGATTTATTTGAAACAAGTAACAACAGAACGAAACATTTTATATAATTCTTGTGCTATGTTGCTAAAAATTAGACAAAAGTCTGTAAACAATGAGTTCTTACTTTCAATTCCTGAAAATTTTAACACGAAATTGCGGAACCAATTGTTAACAACAACTTTTAAATGCAATTTTAAAATAAATAGCAATAAATTTTGTATGTTGTAAATATCTTCAGTTTTTTAATTTGTTTCAATGAAAGTGCATAGTTTTCTGGTTTTCGTTAAAATAAGTTAGATGAAGGATTAATTTTATCTATGTAGTTGACTTATATAGTTTACAATTTTTATTAATTATATTTTTTTGTGATGAAGAAAAAAATATTTTAGTAATTTTCGCTAAGAACTATAATAAATTAAGTCAAGTACGAGGCTGGCTCGCACTCTTAGGGCTCCGTACGTATGTATGTGTAATGTATGTATGGAATGGCGTATGTGAATACATATGTATATTTTATAAATTTCATCTCTCTGTTTTTAAAGCTACTTTATGTTGTACGGGGACACCTAGTAATTTTCCACTTGTTGTTGTTGTTGTAATTTTTTGTTATAAGGCATCTGGGAATACATACACTGTGCGAATTTCGACTCTCTATCTCTTACGGTTCGAGAGTTATAGCTATTACTCTACGTTGTAAAGGGACACCTGGTAGTATTACAGTTGTTGTTGTTTTTAGCAATTGTTGTTGTGGAGCATATGTGAATACACATATTGTGCAAATTTCATCCCTCTGTCTCTCACGGATCGAGAGTAACGGCTAGTTGTTACTTTACGCTGTATAGGGTCACCTGGTAGTTTTCGACTTGTTGTTGTTTTTAGCATTTGTTATTGTAAGCCATATGCGAGTAAATATATTGTGCACATTTCATCTCCTTATCTCTTAGAGTTAGAAAGTTACGGCTAATGTTTTTTACGTTGTATGGGGACACCTGGTAGTTTTCGACTTGTTGATTTTAGCATTTGTTGTTGACAAGCATCTATAAATACATACACTATGCAAATTTCACCTTTCTATCTCTTACGGTTCGAGAGTTATAACTAATTGCAACTTTTCGTTGTATGGGGACACCTGGTAGTTTTCGACTTGTTGTTGTTTTTGGTATTTGTTGCTGTAGCGGCAAGGTACAAGAACATTCTGTGAAAATTTCAGCTCTCTTGCTCTTACCGTTTCGGAGAATGGACGCTGTGACGGACGGACGGACGTACTTGTCTCCGTAATAGGGTTCCGTTTCACTCTGATGAGTACGGAACCCTAAAAATCAACTGTTCCCGGAAATTCTAGGAATGCCAAGTCCGGAAAAAAAACAAATGTAATTTTATAGAAAATCCCAGGAAACTCACAGTAAACCAACAGTTGTTCTATTATAAAACCAATATTTTATGAAATAACACATTTTAGAACAAATTTTATATGAAAAATTTGTTGTAAAATGTGTTTCAACAATCTTTTTCTTTTTATGAATACCGGTGTTAATCTTTTAAAAAACATGTTTTCCCACTCTGTAATTCTTGGCATTTGTTATACTTTTTTGTGCCACTTTAAGTTGGCCCTACTCATAAAATAAGAAAATTTAGGGTTTCGAAATCAAGACGTAATGCTGTGTCCCAGCCCTTAACTAAACTACACGTGAAAACAGCTCACCCTTCACGATACTTCACGGAAGGTGGCCTATTCAAGGCAGTTGTTTTAATTACTTCAAATCAATAATTGAAAAATTTTATTCTGTACTGCTTTAATCACAGGCATTGGCTGCTGAACTAACAAATAATAAATATGAAAAAATTGCACTAACATTTAGTTTTCCAATTTTGCAGATTGTTACCACTGCTTAAACAAATTTTCATCTAACAACTGCAATGCTCAGAATTGAAATTTATGCAAGTATATTTATTTATGCACATACTGTGTCATTAGTTACCTATTGCTTACTTCTTGTTCAAAAACTGTCATTTAATTAAATATTGTTCATGTGCAACAAATCTTGACAATTCCACTATTTAATTTAATGAAAGTTAATAAAAAGCAAACTTTTCCACAAAACCAAAAATTTTTCTAGGAAATCTTTAAAAATACTTTGCTTATTTTTTTCAAGTTAACAATACATGACAATACTCAAGGCAATTAGTCTTGACAAAAAGACAAAAACAGTAAATAAAAAAATATGGCCATAAGAAAAGCAAAAATGCAACCGTAACAAAGCAATGACCACTAAATTGCAAATGAATACCAGGATTTAAATAGTTAAATACTAAATGGGCAAAAAAAAAAAATGGAAAAACAATCATGGCAGCAACTTAAATTTTGTTGACATTGCGTTGATTTTTTCGACATGTCTCTTGTGCAAGTAAAACAAACAAAAAGATTTTTTTTTCTTTCTTTCTCAAAAACCAAATAAAAATTGGTCATTCAACTAAATTTGACTTGCACACACAAGCAAAAGCAAAAAAAAAAAAAAAAATTTAAAGAGCAAAAATATTGCCTGTCTGCCTAGACATTCAAATGAAAAGAAATGTTAAGCAACATGTTGCTGATGCTGCTGCTGGTGCTGCTGCTGCTAGTTGATATCTAAGGCTGCTGTTGTAGCTTTGTGTTTGTTTGCCTCTCATGCATATCATGTGCTGTTTTGTTTCATTTAAATTATTTTTTCCAGCGGTAGCACTTGTACTTTCATTTGACAGTTGGTTACCGTGGCCAATGAAAGTGACAAAAGACGTAAGTTATTGTATAGCAAATAAACCTGGAATTTGAAATCTAAACATATTTGCATGGCTATAATTTAAATGACATGTATGTATAACGTAAGGATATCTGTCGAAACACAATGAAATATTTCATTTCTTTCATTAATAAATAAAAATCAAGAAGTAGACTTTGTCTACAAATTTGGTGCAGACCAGCATTGATTTAACAGTAGCATGTTGAAAAGGAATTTATTGTAAATGCAAAATTAAAATGAAACATAAAAATCTTTCATAATTAGCGGTATCAGTGATAGATGGCTCGAAAATAAATGCGAGATCGTTAAATACCTTAAAAGAATAAACGATTCCCAAATGATGCCGCCCGCAATTGACTGAAAATGAGTCGCAGCAGTTCAGAGTGCCGAGTCATAAGAGACTATCAGAAGAAAGAGTAACATTTTCTCCCCACAAAACATCAATTTTCCACCTGAAACCCAGATCATAAGTAACTATTTTAATCCTGCAAAAGAATGCAAAAAGTCTTGAGCTAGATAAAAAATTAAAAAAAAGTTTTTTATTGGGTATTTCAATATAAAAACTACGTTTGAAAGCGCGAATAGGAGCATTAGTGGTCTGCATTAGTCGAGTTCCTGTTCGACCCTGAACTTCGCTATAGTGAGAACAAATCAACGGCTAATGCATAGTGCTTGTCATGCATATTTACACTTGACCTATTGCTCTAATTTTAAAAAAAAATTTGAAATTCTTTAAAAATGTTAGAGCATGCAAAGTGCACAGAAAAGCAGAAAAATATCGCCAATTGTAGAATTTTTTTTTTCAACTGTTTTTTTTCAGTTAAAAATACCAAAAAAATTTTTCAAATTGAGATCAATAAACACTTGCAAAACCTAACAGATGCAAACGCTGACAAATTCGTAAAAATTTTGGAAAGTGCAACGATTGGCTCAGAGTCGGGCCGTAAAACATCAAACAGTGGGTACAAGTTTAACTCTAAGTGTCAGGCAGATGAGGTCGCTCGACTCGTTCGATTACAAATAAACGCTGAAAATGACCACAAGATTTTAAATTTTGTTATTGATTTGCCTGTAGCTAAGCGAGCGTGTGATGATTTTAAAAAGTCAATAGAATTTTTGCAACAATTTATCAATGTTTTCACAAACTATTTGCAATTATAGTTTGCGATGTGCAAATTTTAACACTCGAAAAATCTTAAAGAAATGTTTGAAACGCAACTACTTATTCCAAAATTTCCATGAACAAAATGAGAATTAGAAAAAGGCAGAATACATTATTGACGTTAGCTCTTAAAGCAAATAAATAATTAAGTTCATGTTTGTATTTAATATTTGCAATTTGAATTTTTTTTTTGTGTATGTCTGTAAATGTTATTTACATATTTTTCCCAGCCGTTGATTTTAACTTTTAAAAATACTTGTCGATGTCTTTTCCGTGTACATAAAAAAATAGAACACATTCCACTTTAAAATTTGTCAGCCGATTTTTGTTATACATTTATATTAAATTACTTTTTCAGGCCCAAGTTCAACACCTGGTTACTTATCAGCATCAATTATCAGCATAAATTAGTGGACAACCGGCAGTTTTTGTCCACCTAACTATAAATTTTATTTTCCTTTACTTAATTGATATTGATAAAAAAAAAAAAAGTGACCAACCAAGCGTTGAACTTGAGCCTGAAAAAGTAATTTAATATAAATGTATTGCAATGTCATAGTTCAATGTAATTAAAATTTCAGTAAAATTGTTATATTTTTTACAGAAGCAAAATCTTTTTGCTTAACACAATAGATACGTGTAGACATTTTGCTGTGAAAACCCCGACACATTCGTTGTTAAAAACTCGTAGTGCTGGGAGGCACTTAAGCAACAGCTTATATTTATAGTGCTATACTTTTCTTCGTATATTTCGTATATTGGCGAATTGCTACTTTTATTTTGCGGAAATTTAAATATTTGTTTATAATGTATTTTTATAAAATGCCTGGAATAAATAAAATTACATTTTGAATATTTTACGGCGTCTAAGATAGCGATACATTACTTTAATTGCAACATTTGTTTTTATGAGCTCCAAAAGTGTCTCGTTTGATTGCTTGTTTAAATAAAATTTAAACTGATCCAAAAGCAATTTTGTTTGATTTTATCGCTAGGTGCCAAAACATATTATGTTAGCATGAAAATTGATTTAGCAAAGATATGTTTTAAATCTGTTTCGATACATGTAACGGGTTTTAATTTGTTACATCATGAATTTATAGTTATATAATTTTTTTGCTCAATAAGATGACCTTCGTTACTTAATTTTTACTTTGATCACTCAAAGAATTTTCTTTCATAAAGCTTTTGATTCCAATACATATGAAATTTTGAAATTCTTAAATTGATTGCATTGCATTTGCTTGCCTCATTTTCGCGGTTGTTTTTGTGCTGCACGCTAAAGAATGTCGCTCACGCTATAATTGGTTTATCATGCCTTTCAGCCAAATTTAACATGGCTAGTTTAGTTTCCTTTTTAATAAAATTTTTTCATTTGAATGCGATCTGGTCAATGTCAATGCCACATAAATCATATTTGGGAATGTGAGCAGAATATGAGTTTTTTTTTATTGTGTTAAGTGATGGAACGCGTGCTGGCACGCGAGATCAAAATGCTTATACATCACATATGCTTATAAAGTTGATAGTTATTTTCAACGCTAGCGAAATAAAAAGATAAATGTAGATGTGAAATTATACGCTATAAAAAATTGTATCATAAAAATGTCCAACTTGACGAAAATGAAAACAAATAACTGCTGCAAAAGGACTTTTTGTGATTTCAACCGCCATCAGCAAAGGTAACATTTCTTTCTGAAATAAATATTTGTTCAACAACACTAATTCTTTAATATTTTCATTTTTTCTTGATGTACCTCAATTTACAATTGGTGTAATTGCGCTCATTCTACTCTGAGCAATAAAGTTACATTTTACATACTTTTATTGCTCAGTTCGGCTCCCAGAATCAAATTTATTTTATTCCCCCAGCTTCCCCAGAATAGAGAGATTCTTCCTCTTTGCATTTGTCTTAAAAATATCCAAAATTCTAACTTGAAATGTTTGAAGCAACATTTAGTAACTCATAAATTTGAGACGTATGTACATCTCAAACTGAAGACCGATTGTTCCGCCACTGTTGCTCATTAAACTTTGCAAAAGAGTCTAAACTTTGGTTAAATCTATGAAAAAAGGTCGAAAAAACTACATAAATTAATGGAGTGGCATGCTGATGTCACAGCCAACCCAAACGACTAAAATGCACTCTGTATTCGGTTAAATTATTAGTTCTTTAAAAAGCATCAAAATTGTATGTTCGTGGTAAATGACGAAAAAATACTTCTTTTTATTGGGTTTTGCTTCAAATGTAAAATAATCAATAATAAAAACTTTTTAATCAAATTAAAGTTTTTTATTACAAGGATTTTATTTTGTGTTTGTTATTTTTAAATAAACAACTGGAAACTGTATGGGCGTCCCAGAAAAAACAATTAACAAATCCATATCTACACATGCACAATAACTAATATCAATTTATTACCAACCGAAAATTGACGAAAATGTCGACAAGGAGCTCAGCAAAACGAAGGAATATTTCTATATTAACTCAGGAAACTTCATATAAAATGTATCTACATGCACTGTCTATTCTTATAACCTAAATCTATATATATCCTAAAAGGGTATATATAGATTTTTTAACGCCATTTTTGAAGTTGCCAGATAACTTTTTTACCTTTATTTCGAATTACATTCATGTATCTAGCTATCTATTCTTGCACGGTATTAATAAATTAAGTCAAGTACGAGGCCGGCTCGCACTCTTAGGGTTCCGTACGTATGTATGTGTAATGTATGTATGTAATGGCGTATGTGAATACATATGTATATTTTATAAATTTCATCTCTGTTTTTACAGCTACTTTATGTTGTATGGGGACACCTAGTAATTTTCCACTTGTTGTTGTTGTTGTAATTTTTTGTTATAAGGCATCTGGGAATACATACACTGTGCGAATTTCGGCTCTCTATCTCTTACGGTTCGAGAGTTATAGTTATTACTCTACGTTGTAAAGGGACTCCTGGTAGTTTTACAGTTGTTGTTGTTTTTAGCAAGTGTTGTTATGTAGCATATGTGAATACACATATTGTGCAAATTTCATCCCTCTGTCTCTCACGGGCCGAGAGTAACGGCTAGTTGTTACTTTACGTTGTATAGGGACACCTGGTAATTTTCGACTTGTTGTTTTTAGCATTTGTTATTGTAGGCCACATGTGAGTACATATATTGTTCACATTTCATCTATCTGTCTCTTACAGTTTGAGAGTTATGCCTAATTTTTACTTTACGTTCTATAGGGACACCTGGTAGTTTTGACATATTGTTGTTTTTAGCATTTGTTGCTGTGGAACATATATAAACACATATATTCTGCGAATTTCAGCTCTTTATCTTTTACAGTTTAGCAGCTACGGCTAATTAATACTTTAGGTTGTAAGGGGACACCTTGTATTTTTCAACTTGTTGTTGTTTTTAGAATTTTTTGTTGTAAAGCATCTATAAATACATACACTATGCAAATTTCAGCTTTCTATCTTTTACGGTTCGAGAGTTATAGCTAATTGCAACATTTCGTTATATGGGGACACCTGATAGTTTTCGACTTGTTGTTGTTTTTAGTATTTGTTGTTGTAGCGGCAAAGTACAACAACATCCTGTGAAAATTTCAGCTCTCTAGCTCTTACCGTTTCGGAGAATGGACGCTGTGACGGACGGACGGACGGACGTATTTGTCTCCGTAATAGGGTTCCGTTTCACTCTGATGAGTACGGAACCCTAAAAATGGGCAAGATTGGGCTTAAAACTACTGAGGTATAGAAAAAATAAATCACTACTATATGTAAGAATTCACCCCTTTTTATTATAGTTTTGTTTCGCATGGTCAGGTGTGTAAAAGTTGGTACAATTGAATTTAAGACAATTGGAAAGTAGAGAAGGCAACAATTCTGTCAGCAATTTTTAAACTCAGCTTATGTTGGTTTCTTCTTTTGCCTGTAAATGTAGAAATTATTTTAGAGGTATGAAGTGTTTTATTTGCTGTAAAGTTTCATAAAAATAATAATTGTCGCAGAATGTTTAAGGTTCAATGTTGCTGTACTTTTAGTCTGTTGAACGCAATTCAAAACTACGATAGTAAATATTTTGCGGAAAAGTACTTTGGAAGTGTTGCTAAGTCAATAATAATTTCTCAGAATTTTACAAATACTTCCACAAAATGTCGACATATACAACTACAGAATAGACACAAAAACTTATTAAGTTTTTATTTAATTATGATTAAGTCATATAAGGCAATAATACGGTTTATATATAATAAAAATTTTGATTTTTAACCAAGCTCTTACTGTACAAATATTCCGCAGAAATTTGTACAATTAAATCTCAATCAAATTAGAATCGCTTTGCTAAATAAAATTATAAAAAACTTCTTTAGTTTTTACAAATATCTGCTTGAAACTATAAAAAAATCAAAAACTATTATTTGCCAATCATCAATAATTTGAACAGTGGTAGCATGACTAAGAGCCAACTAATTTACCCAATTGTGATGTAGCGGACTCCTTCAGTTCAGTTCTAGATGAATTTTCATCTAATTAGTATTTAAACTAACCAGTATAGCGAGAGAAGCTAATAATTTTATGAATCAAAATCAGTGCTTGATTTTTATGGATCTTTTAAATCGTTTTGCTCATCTTTTTATTTGTATGTACAATTAGTTGTCATATTTTCTACAGGATTTTATAAATATTTACAAGCTTCTTATTAAATACTTAAAAAATCTAAAATTAACAACAACAAAAATTAATGAATAAAAGAGTGCCATTTCAGAAAACTTTTTATACATTTTTTATCACATTAAAAAAGAAAAGAAAAAGGAATTGCAGACATTTGCTGTCATTTGTGGTTTAGATAATATTTTGGAATCAATGTCCCAAAATTTAAATGAGCAGTTTTTTCTTAATGGTTTTAATCGAAATCCTTATTATACACATTATCAAGATCATTAGTTATACTATTATCGAGCTGATCGTATGAAATCATTAATTGAGCCTCTTGAGGCGTTGCCATTTGCAGTAGTTGCTTGTGGTTTTGTTGTTGCACTGTTGGAAAGTGTTGCAATGCTGTCAAACGGGGATGTCGCATTGTCAATAATGGTTGATGGTATTCTTGCTGCCATTGTTGCGGCTGTTGCAATTGTAATTTATGCCAAGACAAAGGATCAAAATGTAGAGCTAATGATTTTATAGATTTTGGTAGTTGCTGCCACATAAATTTGTTGTTGTACAGTTGCATGTACGATGGCAAAAAGTCTGTTTGCTGCTGCTGCTGTTGCAGATATAATTGTATTGGTTGTTGTAGAGGTGACATTGATCTTAAAGTTGTCTGTAATCTATTTGTAACCATTGTAGGAGATCGTTTTGCTGGCATTGGGGTTTCATTGTCAAGTGCCGGTTTGGTCGAAGATGCTTTGGTTGCCACATATCTTTTGCACCATTGACGTCTGGCATTGCAGTGACTTGGTAGATGTTGTCTTTGTTGTTGTGATTTTTTGCGATTGTATAAAATATTGATCATTGATTTGAAGCTTTTTTTCTTTAATAATGATGGCCATGTTAATGGCAGCGCTTGTTTATATGTGCTTGACATTCCTGTTGTCGGCTCATTTCTATTGGACATTTCATCAAAACTATTTGCAAGTTTTTCATCACGTTGTCGTTTGGGCTGTTGGTGTAATTTTCTCTTCATTTTCATCATTAAATTTTCAATATATTCCGCCAGTTCATTTGACAACAGAGGATGTTGCATTTCATGTCGTTCAGCATTTTCTTTATGATTGTAGTAAACATGTTGATTTTCTTTGATATTTTCGATGCCAGTGCTGTCACTTCTTACATCTGTGTCGCCATTGTCATTTGCTGCTGTAGTCATTTGTCTTTTGCCACGATTTGGATAGAAGAGATCATCATATTTGAAAATATCTCTGATTTTATCACGTCTGCCACGATTCGGCACAAATGTCTCATAACGTTGCAACAATGAATCAATATCGGGCAAATTATGTTTGCGTCCTCTAGGCGGTATAAATGGATCTTGGCCGTAATTTAAACCTGTCAAGAGCATGAAGAATTTCCATCAAAAACAGACAATAAAATTAAATTTTAACAAGTGTAGTAAAAAAAAGTTGCTCTTACCAACTAGTTGAAATTTATATGGCAATAAAAATTGCTATTGTTACTATTTTAGCATGTTAAAAAAAAAGCTTTATTTTAAAATTATCAGAAATTGAAAATTTTTTCTTTACGTTTACGTTTTACATTTAGAGAAATCTTTACATTGTGTTCATTAAATTTCGCTAGCACACTAGTAGCCGTTAAAGCGTAGAGTGGGAGATAATTGAACTATTTAAAGGTCAAGAGTGCTTTAGTTGTTACAATGAATAGTAACTTTGCTTGCACAGTCATAATAAAATCTGTTTCGCATTGTCCGCTACAAGTATGTATAACGTACTAAAAATAAGTTTTATATACCAACAGGTCCAGTGGCAGTTTTCGACATGAATTGAATTTGATAAAGCATATACATATATTTTGTCATCACTGCAGTAGTTATGAAGGAAAAGTAGCCTTAATTTGAGATGAAAGCTTTCGAAAGAAAGAATGCTTTCTTTTAAACATCACTCAGAGGTTTCTTTTCTTCGTTTGTTTTTTTTTTTTGGACACCACTCCTGATGCGCCGATATCATACACAGAAGCAAAAAGATCGTAATAAATGTAAGTTTTCAACCTTTCCATATTTAAGTTTAGCCCAATCGTTGTCAAAAGTACGGTAAATGGAGATGTCTTTGAAACCGAAAATTTTGAAGCCAAAATCGGAATTGGATATGGCTAAAATAAAATATTCAGCGCTTGAATATTTCATACTTAAAACAAGCGCAACGTAGTTGATTTAAGGAAATCCCTTTTTCTGACACCGATTGGTCATGGCTTAAGTACGAATGAATTGAATTGTCTTTTTAGTGTGTCTCTATTGTTTATGTGTATCAGTATGCAACTGTTATACGAGTATGCAACTGTAATAGTACATATTACAGTTGCATACTTTTAGAAAAGAAAAGAATAGCACATTCGATGAAACAATCACTGCCTCATAAACAGGTGAGAATGCACTGCGTGGCTTAATAAAATAAATTTGAGTTGAAAGGTATATGGTTTCCATGATTAGTATGCAGGGATGGGAGTCTCGAAGCGTGCAGTATTGTACAAGGCTTGAAATTTTTTTTTTATTACTTACAAATGTGAAGCAAAACGAGTACTGTGTAGTAAACACAAAAAAGCTATACTCAGGGAAGTAGTTCTCATACCTAGTCATTTGATTACATTGCATATGAACTTTGATTGTTTTTATGCTCTGTAACGTTTTTGTTCCTTGATAAAAATTAATATTTTTTTGCGCACAGGTATCATGAAACCAAAGTTTTCTTTTCGTTTACAAATAGTTCTCATATTTTTTGGGGTCCATACCAGGGATGGGAAAGTTTTGAAAACCTCTAAGCAATGGTGCACAAACTTTTGTGAAAAGACTAAAAATGAAGACACAGCGCACAATAACTAAGAAAGCGCTATTAAAGAAAAGGTGCAGTCGTCGTTTAATCGCCAGTTAATCTTTAATACCAGAGTGCATCTGGCTCAACTTTTATTTTGCAATGAACCTACTGTTTATTTGACCCAAGCTTACTTTATTTTTGCTGGTACAATATTTATTGCCTGGTACAATATTTATTGCCAGCAAGCATCGTATTGAATTATCCGGAAAAATATATGATACAATTTTTAAACAAACTTTCACCACTACATTTAGTTTTTATCTACCACTTTAAGTGCTCCAAAATTTTTATTTTACATGGAAGCTCTTTTTTTTTTTAACAAACACAAAACTGCGAAACTTTTTGCTTGTCGCAGAAACACCCAGAGCCTTCGGCAGGAATCGAACCTGCGACCTCGAAGACTCTTGGTAGAGCACTCTACCAATTTATCCATCGAGGCGCACGCGATGTTTACTTTTTGAAAACTTTGGCTGAACTGAGATAATTTCAACACATCATCCATACCATATCACAACCTTTTTGCCATCACTACAGCCAATTGTACTAATTGTATCACTCAAAATGTCTGCAAATAATAAAAATGCTGACACTATCAGCTGATTGCACGTACATACTATGTCGCGTCTAGCCAAAAAAAAGAGCACGTCTAACTAAAAACATAACTGCTGAGGGTAAACACCTAACATTAACAATTATTGATTATATTAAACAAAAATTGTTAATCACATTTAAATAAGAATAACTTCCTTTTTAGTTTCCGAAAAGTTCCGGTTAACTGTGTTGAAGTTGGGGAAACAACCATGTCTGTTTGTCATGTCACATTCGCTGAAACGATCATCGGCGCCCAATTAGCTTTGAGCTAGAATGTATACCAGTAAAACAAGTGCTTAGCTTATCTATCTTACCCCTTTTAAAATCATTATCTTCATTCAAGCGCTCATGTTCTCGTCCAACTTGTACATACTGAGGCTCCTGGACTAATAACGGTGGTTCCAGGCGACCAGCTAGATTTAATTTTCTCCACGCGTACATACCCGGATAGTAAAAGTTTGTTCCATTATCTACTTCAGTTTCCAACTTGTTGTAAGGATAGATTTCAGATAAAGCCCATTTCAAGAAATGCATCAAATTTTGCTCAGCTGTCAAAAGTAGCACAATATCATCATCTCTGATATCGTTGTTGGGAAAAATTGGGTTTTCTGTTGTTGATAGAGCCACATTTTGCTTTTCTTGTAGTTGTTTTATTAAAGCATTCTTTCTGTGATTGCAAGAAATTATAAAACAAAAATAATAAGATTTATTGTAATCGTTATTCGTATGTAGACATATAGAAAACATTGAAAAAAAAAAAATTGTTAATATGTAAAACCTATTAAAAGTTTTAAATTACAAGAAAACTATGTGTACGAGTGTTGTCGTGGAGTCAGTCAGAAAAACACTTGTACTTTAATTTAAGGATTGTCTCTATATATTTTTCTACACAACCAACATCATTTGCGTGGGTTGCACGTACATAGTTGTTGGTGTTGTATGATGAAATTTTTTTTCCAAGCTGGTTGTAAAATGTTTAGGGTTTCCAATTACCAGGTTGTGATGCTGCTTTGATATATGGGTGCGTAAATTTTAAGAATTGTATTTGTGTTAAATATTGACACCTTTATATATGACTACATAAAATCCTGCATGCTGCTCATTCGTATGTATGTATTAAAAAAAACATGTGTTTTTTTTTCTTTGTGGCAGTATATGTGTTGGCTTATTATTGTTTATTTTGTCTGTCCGCATTTAACTTTTTGAGTGTAGGTTGTTTTTAAGTTTCTGTTTGTAAAGATTCTCATGTCATTAATAAGGTGTGGCAAAAGAAAAAAGTTAATTAAAATCTAAATACAAAATAAGATGCAATTGCTTTTAGATTAACTGAAAATACGTTTAATATTTGTAAACACAAAATCTAAGTGAATGTTTTGAAAGTACTGTAAATAATAAAGCCATTGGCGCCAGATGGCCTCTAACTGCCAGACCATTGATAACGAACCTGTTCATACGTTTGCATAAACAAAAACTAAATTTCGAAATTTGTTTGTTTGAAGGGTACTGGTGCAAACGTTCTAACAGCTGATGATTTGACAGTAAGTGTTAATTTCTTTTTTTTTTTTTAATACCTATTGCAGTTATTCACAGTCTACTATTAATATATATTGATCTATTTTTAGACCAAAAAGAATACATTTCAATTGGCTCTTATAGCAAATAAATAGTTCGATTCTTTTTGAATCTTGAAAATCTTGATACTTTCAAGAATACAAATCGTAGTAACCAACGGTAACTCGTTGTATTAAGGTTGCAAAGAAAAGCAAAAAGGATTGCGAGATGATGGAATTGTTTTCTGTATCAAAGTTTTATTTTAAGATTGGTCATTCTCATTGTGTTCATGGTAATAGTGAAATGTGTAGTCAGGTTCCAAACATTCTTTTAAGTTTTTTCGAGTCCACTGTCGAGTTGGGCAGCATCAACGAAAGGTTGGCGGCATACAGACGGCGTAAAAAGACAAAATATAATTTAAATGTTCTATTTTTTCACCTAAACTAGTAAATGTCTGTCGTTGAGATATTGAGAATAGGCAGCAAAAAAACAGTTGAAAGTCGCTAAAAAAAAACATTTCTGAGTGACAAATTGGTGAAAATATTATTATAGTTTTTTTTTTACCGTTAATATTATCGTATTAAAAGTTTCAGAATCCAGCTGAAAGCCTGCTCAGTATTGTGATACGTCAAAAATAGATCTTAACAAATGCTAATAGAAATTAAAAAGAAAATATTTAAAATTGTATTGGGGCGGAGCTGAGCGCTAAAAATGTGAACTGGAATACTTTTAAGACTTTGTGATCTATTTGGGGCATTTCAATTAAAGCTACTTCTTGTAAGGAAGTGCTAAGAAAAGTAAAGCTGTTGCAAGACGTAAAATGCTTTCTGCATAAAAAGTTTGTTTGAGCATTTCTGATGCTCATTGTGTTCATGAGAATTTTGGAATATGTAGTTGGGCTTCAAACATTCTTTTGAGATTTTTCGAGTCTGCTGACCCGAGTTGTTTAGCAACAACGAAATGTCGGCGAAAGCATTAAGGTCTATTTTTAGACCTAAAGTGATAACAAATTACTTTAAATATTCTAAAAGTGCATGTGTGCTTTTTTAGTTTTGCGTTTTTTACACTTTGCCAGATATTTTCCTTTCAGACATCATAAAAGAGTTTTTTTTAATTATCGATCACACGCGCTTTAATTGAAATATCAAAAAACCATATCGTAATTTTTTTTGCTTTTAGTTTTAATTTTTAACACAAATTTTTCTTTGTGTAAAACAAAAACAAGCAAAACGAAATCAATTTTACTAAAAGCGCGCCACAGAAATGATTGAACATCATGCCAGAGCAACAAAATAAATCATAAATTTATTAATAAACAAACCCATCTACTGTTTGCAAAAAAAAAATTAAGTAAATATTAAAAAAATACATTTTGTACGCCTTAATTTTTGGAGGCAGAAATTTTAAAAGGAAGCAAAAAAAAACACATGAAAAATATTATTAACATTTAAAATGTATGTATGTACATTTTTCTGTGTTTGCTGAAAGTAATGAACGAATTAATAGTTTTGTGTATTAAGCATAACCGTCATACCTGGTGGCATTTCCTTTTTCTGCCATTTTCTTTTTTCACCGTTGGCTTCCAGCCGGCCTCATTACAGCCATAATCTACCGCCCTGATTACAATGAACGATAATGTGCCAATTGTTCGTCATATGGAAATAAATGATATGAAATTTAGTGCAACCAGGCAACAAACTACCAGCAGCCATAAAAAAGTGAAATTTTTATCTTCGGTTTTTAAAGTTTGATTTAGTTGAATTTTCAAGGAAATAAACCAGTAGTCCATATTAAATTTGTGTTTATCGTTGATTCAATTATTCATAATATTTTTTTTTCTTGTTTTTGTTTGTTACTGGGTTTTGAAGAGTAAATTTTTTAGTGCTTTAATTCTTTGAGTAATTTTATTTATTTGTTATTTTTTTTTCCTTTTTTTGTAATAAATGCAGTACAACCACTTCAAGCCTTTAATGCGATTTACTTGTCGTTTTATTAAATGAATTTTGTTTTGCTTTCAATGATTCTTTTATACGGTTGCTGTTTTTCTCTGTCTCATTGCTGCTGTTAAAATCTCCAATTTCTGGCTGTCGTTTTTAAAAGAAAGTGATTAATGTGCTGTTAATTTTGAAATTGGACATGTTCTGTTTTCTGGTTGTTATTTTTTTTTTTTTCTTTATTGAATTCTTTTGTCAGCTTTTATCTTAACAGCAATTTTTTATTACTTAAGATAAAGAGTGAAAATATTATGGGTGGTAAATTCAAGAAAATGACTTTATAAGATTTAAATAAATATGATATGTGTCCTGTTCAAGAGATGTATGCAAAACTATTTGAATTATACTTTCACAAGACAACTACGTTTATTTCGGAAACAATATTCAGGAAACCTGAAACTGCTTTTATTAAATTTTGTTTGAAATAATATAATGCGAAAGTACTTGTTCTCTACATTTTTCTACATTAAAGTGTTTTTGGTGATCGTAAAAAATTTTACCCATCTGAAATGCTGTAATACAGAAGATAACGCAGTTTTATCAGTCTTCGCTTTTTAACGCATACCCGAGCTATGCAGCTCTTAAAAATTTTCCAGTCCAACTAGTTCCGATAATTATCGCACTTCTATATCAGGAGCTGTTCAAACTAAACTGTACTAAAAAATTTCTCCAAAGAGAAACTGAAAATCATCACAAACTGCATTCGATAGATATTAATAAAACGTATCAAGTATTTTCAAAATGTATTTATGCAAAAAATATTTTTTGAGTAGCGAAATATTAGCTGAACAAAGTTTTGGCTTACCTTCTTGATGCTTTAAAAAAACTAAATAATTTTCCTAAACCTTAATGCCGTTTTTTGGGAGTTTAGTGCAGCTCATCGATATCGAATCTGTTTTTCGTTCGCACAAATACATTGAAAAGAAAAATAAATGTAGAAATTTTGTGTTTTAAATATACATATTTATGCGAGCGTTACATGTCCTTGTTTTGATCTGTGATGTTATGCAAAGGGAGATTTTCGTTAAAAAAAAAAACGGCGCAGCGCATTGTCCTATAGACACATATCAAAAGAAAACTGTTCAGAATGAATGATGTACAATTCTTAAATATTTTACCGAACTTAGATTTGATTTTACTTAGATTTGATTTTACCTGGCTCGAAGCAATTTATTAGCTGATGAGCGTCGTGGTGGACGTAAAACAGTCGTGCTATGTACTCCATCCAATAAGTCTTCAACTGTCGTCTTTAAAAATGTTAATCACTACAATTTTATCACAAAAAATCTTCCTCAATTTGGAAAAAGTAATATCGAACTCAAGCTTGATAAAATAATTAACAATAGTCATTGGTATTGCTTTAAGGATATAAGTGACACCACTTAATACTTTCTGAAAATTAGTCATAAAATCTTTTTATTTTTCAATACATTAAAATTCTTGGCAATATACAAATTTTTATTAAATATTTAACCAATAAAATTTTTATCGCAAAAAAAAAAGGAAAATTGTTCTCTAAAAATAAACAGCGAATTACGAAAGCTCCGTGGAATAGAGATAAAAGTTTATTATTTGCCAGTATGAAACTCTTAAGGAAGTTTACGTTTGATTTAGAACTAGGTGTAAAACACACTTACGGAATTTCACGTTGGTTAATTCCTTATGTAAATTTCCATAAATCGCTACGGAGTTCAAAAAGAAATGTAAGCAGAATTCTTTACTATTACTGTTAGGTTACAACTATTAATGGAGACTTTTTGCCGTCAACTCAAACGAAAACTAATGTTCATAGATTTATTTTGCTGCGGAATTATGGACATGATGAAGACATTTTGGAGGAATATTCTCAAAAGATAAAAAGAGAGATTCATTTTTCATTTTTAACAAATTTGCTCACACAAATCTACACAATAATTGTTATTTTCTATGAGTGAATTTTCTTAAGACCGCCAGAGAACTTACAGTTCTTTTCTGTCTCTAAATTTTCGAGCCACGTGAATCCAGAAATTTCAAATTGTTTTACTTGCACAAAATTAAATTGTATGTCTGTTAAGAGTCAAGTTCAATATTACTTTCTAAACGTCTTCACTTCGGAAAAACCACAAAAGCGGCAAACTGAGAAACACTTATTACTCTCTCATGAGCTTTCCAGATAAATTTGGTGACCCGTGGGCTCCCACGATAACGAACTCGAAACAAACTTGTTGTGAAACGTTTTTTACTCAATGTTCGCTATGAAAGAAAAGAAAAGAAAAGAAAAGAAAAGAAAAGTAAATTAAATTAGCAAAATTTTAGGTCAGTGTGGTTTCTACGCAAAGCTCGGCTCAAAGCTCTCAACATGTTTTAGAGGAAAGCATATGTTTTCTCTTATGAATAAGCTGCGTAGTTCTCTGTTGTGCAAATAGCCGAAATATTAAATCAATATAACTTTTTTTAAGACCTTGGGAGGAGAACCTTTTAAAAAAAATTTCTGCTTTTTCACCTTTTCCAATCATTAAAAAATTATTTATGCCAACCACATAAACAAAGTTTCACTTTCTTTTGAACAACACTTCGTAAATATTGAAAACATGTTTGTTGTCATGCTAAAGATTTTCAAAATTCTGCGCATATGTGCACACGAGTGCATATAAAGCACATGTTAACTTTAGCCAACACTAAACAGTGTCATTAACTTTGCCTGGTTCAAAAATACAACAAACCTGAAAACATACAACTTCAAAGTTTCAATTCAAGAAGACAACGGTCACATTTAAGTAACACTTGAGGCGCATAAAATCCAAAAAAAAAACAAGAAGAAAAAAAGGTTTTTTACAGTTTCCAGCAAAACAAAACTCAAGATTAGCAATAAACCTTAATAACAAAATCAACTGCATGCAACATAAAAACAGCGACAATAATGTACAGAAAGAAAGATTACACCTTCAGCAGCAGCAAATAATATTTTATAATGCCGCTTAAATGAAAATTACGATGGTGCATCAGCGTCATCTTCAGAGGCGGCAAACACTTTCACTGCAACCTTGAAGTTTAACAACATGTTGTTCAGAAATAAAAAAAAAAAACAAAAACAAATCAGAATGAAACAAAAAGTAAAACTGGTCAACATGTATGCCAAATTTGATGAAGTTTTTCATTAAAACACACTTTCTTTGAGAGGCCCCAGAGCGAAATGTAAGCGAACAAGGGTTGCCTCTCAGGTGGTTATATTTTTGTTGGAAGAGAAGCGAAATAGTTAATTCATTTAAAGCAACAACTTGCGAAAGAACTACTGTCTTATTTGATAACATGTAAAATTGCCTTTATAAGGATAAAATATAGGAAATTTTTTAAGATTGTGTTGTTGATATCTTGAATTTTTTAATTGACCTTGTTGACTAAGCTTGTGTTTTTGATATCTTGAATTTTTTAATTGACCCTGAGGTCACTTATTGTTGCAAGCAATTTTTTTTTTTTTTTTTTGGAAGAAGATGGACAACCGTGCCAAAACTTTGAGAATAAAATAGCAAGTATTATCACAACAACAAGTAACCTTACGCTTAGTTAAAAAAAAAACCAACCACAAACATCAAAAAACTGGTCCCAAGAAACCATTTACATATATTTCTATAAAACTATTTGTTTTATTAAACCTGGAAGTTTTTTATGCTAGAAGTCCAATAAGGACGAATGACAAATTTTTTCCTTTTTTTGTCCTGGACATTATGTTGAGTTATGTTACGCGGGCCGCCGGTCATGAGACCGGCTCACTTGGGTCCTAGAAAGGTCCCGTTGTGTTACCCGAATAGGCTGTATGGAGATGTCCCTACACATGCCCCGCCGGTTCCGCCCTGAACCAGCCCGATGAACGGATGAAGGAGTCCACCCTGTCCAATCCGCATTCCGACACTTCCGGTAATCCATCTAGTGTCGGTCTGTTCAAGCAATTTGCTCTCTTGTTAGAGAGAGCCGGGCATCGACAGAGAAAGTGTTCGACACTCTCCTCCTCTTCCTCATCTCTGCAACCTCTGCAGAAATCATTATATGGAAGATTCAGTCTTCTTGCATGTACTCCTGACCTGGACATTGCTTCAAATTCTTTTTGAATACTTCATACTGGCAAAAACAAGATCTCCTACAGAGCAACTTAAAAAACAACGAAGTTCATGTAATATTCAAATTCGGTAAGCAAAACAACTGGAAAATAGTTGCCATATGCGATCTTTTGATGACATGATATACAAACACCCAGAGAAAATATTGGTGGGCAAGTGGTTATGTCGCCAAAATATTAGTTAAGTCGAACACATTTCAGCTCAGGTTATCCATTTTAAAAAACAAGTCATGCCCTTTACCTTAAGAACGTAGTTTTAATAGACATATGATGCTGGAGATTCTTTAATTGATTAGAACAACAGCATTCCTTCTTTTGTCAGGACTAATTAGTGCTTGTAAGGAGTACTTCCGCATGAAATGTTGTGCATTGGGTTTGAGTACCAATTATTGGTATTAACTACTAAAAATTTGCCTCTCCAAATATCTGAATATGGGTCAAGTTCAAACTTTGAAAAATTTCTATTTTCAGTTTTTTTTTATTTATTTTCTATTTTTAGTACTAATTAATTATTGATTTTTGAAAAAAACCCAATAAAAACTATTTTCACTATTATTGTCCTGAAGAAGCTATGCGAAGGAGAGCGAAATATCGACAAAAATAATTAAATATTTTTAACAAAAAAATACCTTTAGCTCAAGAAAATAAATATATACACCCATATTCATAAAAACTATTGAAGGTTTATTGCACGTGTATTTGACAAATATGCCGTAGAAATACGTCAAATAAGAGCTTAATAAACTTACAATAATTATTATGAATATGGGCTATAAAATATAAAAACAGCGGTCGAAAAAAACCAAATAATAAATTAATTAATAACCAAAAGTAAAATTTAGTTTCCAAGAGGTTGGAGCTACCTAGTATTTGGTTTCGATAGCTTAATTTGTATTCACTATGAAGTGTTTTCACCATCTGCTCGAAAAGGCAGATTTATGAAAAAGTTAGACGTGTTTTAAAATTAATTTATACATTTATGTTAATGAACAATTTTTAAAGACTTTTTTTGAAATAAAGAATATAAAAAAAAATTTAGTTTTACTCACGTACAGATCAAACTGCAACTTGAGTATCTCAAAAGCGATCAAAGATATACCTTAAATATGTTAACTTTTAAAAGAATAAAATAATTTGCTTGAAACTTAGAATTTGATAAAAAATTTATAATTTTAAATGCATTTTTTTAATGATATAGAATTACATATTCCCTTAAGAAAATATTTTTAGTTATATAACTCTGGCAGCACTGTTTTTTTTTCTTGCCAACTGTAACTTACTTACACCAAATTCAAAAACCTCACATTTTAACACATTCTTAAAGAGTCATCCTTCGACACTACTAACAATAAGGCTAAAAGTTTGAGAAAAGTTTCTTACATGTATAAAAACAATGCAGCCACATTTTTCTTCAAATATTACTAATTTTATAATAAAAATTTAACATATCGAATTACGAACCGGCTTATGGCTTAGCAGACCAAGTAGTTTCAACATATTTTAACCTGATATAATCGAAAATTTTATAGAAAATTAACTAGCTTGTCTTGAGTTGTTTAAAAAGAAAGTTATAGGCAAAACATCGAGAGAAGTTGAGGCGAAAATATGAAAAAAAGTATTGTATGGAAAATACCTCTTAAGCTGTGAAACATTTTCGAAAATAATTTTCCTTTGGCTTGATAAGCAAAATATAATGAGCTCAAAATTTTTGAAAGCCGCAAATAAATACAAAAGTTATTGGCTGCACACTGTTTTGCATAAGCGAGGTGGGCAACTTTCAGTCCCACAGCCGCGTCTTTGTTTGACATATAGTTAAGAAAAGGATACAAATAAAAACTTAGCTCCTTGGTCTACGACTGCTATGAAGTTCAAAAAATCCATTTAACCGTTTAAAAGCCCCAGACTTTTTACCACTTTTTTTGGGATGACAACCATTCGGCAGCGGGAAGCGACTCGAATCTTATCAAAGGCATAATGAAAAATAGAATAAACTAAACATAAACAAAGATAAAAGAACAAAACAATGTAACCAAGTGTTTCCACTCGGTTCAGGTTTTATTAAATTATGAAACTGGCACAAGCAAGGCAGTATTCCCGCCAGTGCTCGTCCTCAGTCTTATTATTATAAATTATTAGGCACAGCAGACTTAAAAGTCTTTCTACGCCTTAATAATATTTAATATTTATTCTTTGTCACAAGTTATTCCCTTTCTCTTAGTTCAAAACACCGCTTGTTTACTGTAGTTGTTTATTTCAAGAGAGTCATCAGAATATAATCAATATATAAAATCAAAAAAATTGTAAATTCAAGACAGTTAAACAATTATGTAGGCTTTTGCAACTATTGACTCGTTGGTAGCAATTAAAAGCATGGTTCTAGCCATTACACAAAAAATTAATAGTCACAATGAATTTGTTTTGTCTATGTGCCACAAATGGAGACACAGTGCTCAAAAATCTAAGAGAGTGACGTCAAAGGTCATGGCAAAATACCAATTTGTTTGGAAATGTCTTGAACTAATCTTTAACCCTGGGGGACTGATAGGCCAAACTTATGGCCAAACGTATGGGCACCGAACCACTGTATTCGAAATGCGACTTAACAAAGTTAAAACTCATTTCGAATTCATTTCAATGAATAGAGTTGAGGAAATAAAAAAAAGTATCAATGAAGAGCCACAGTCGTTGATATCGTTGCACCAGCAGTAGCAGCTTAAAACGACTTCGTCCAATTAAAAAAAAAAAAAACTTGTCATATGAGCTTTGGGTCACACTTCTACAAAGCACTTTAACTCTTGGGAAGTTTGCATTCTTTGCAATGCTGATCATTTCCTTTTGATGTTATGAATCCTGTGTGTGTGTGTGCTGTACGACCAATTAACCAATATTTTATATATTTCTTATTTCTCTTTTTGTGTTACGTGCCCCAACGACACACATAACTATTACTTGCGTTTCGGCATTTTAAGATTTATGTATTCATGCATTCGTGTGCAATACATGCAACTCACCTGTCAGCAATAAGAGCACCATAATATTCCTGCAGGCAATTATTTTCATTTTCCAGCGTGCATTGTCTTGACCAATATTTTGAAGATTTTGAAAATCTATTAAAAAATGGCAACTCGTCTGTGGCTGCAGCCGCTCCTGCCAAGGGCATGCGAGTATTTTCATATTCCCTGCGCTTTAGATGCAGTGGTTCTTCTTGCAGTTGATGAGGTGGCGAGACAAAAATATAGTCAATCATTTCGGGGCTAGAGGACAACAGCTCTTTGCTGTCGTCGTCGTTCGCCTTCTGAGAAGAAAATTGCAACTGTGGTTTCATATTCAAATTTGTGGCGGCGCTAGATTGCGACAACGGCAAAGAAGATGTTGTAAACGATTTTAAAATGTAATTTTCATTTTTATTATCATTATTATGATTGTTATAGTGTGTATAGTCAGCAATGTCGTTGTTTAGCGGCTGCAGGCTATTTGGTTGATTTTGGTTATTTTTCTTAATTGCTGCCATGGTCTGTTGCATTGCTGCAACATTGCCGTCGATATCATCAAAGGCACTACGCTGCTCACGTTTTTGTAAATTTAAACTTAGATCGTTATGCCACAAATTCTTAAAATTTGTATAGAAATCTGTTGCCAAAGTGTGCTCTTCTGAGTCTGGTTCATACTCAGAGGCCAGCACGGGCTGTTGCGATTCATTGTCTTTGACTGCGAAAGCGTTTTGAGTTTTTAAATTCTCCTCCCAGGATGCCGCACTTGCGATAAGTGATGATGGTGGTAAAGATAGTACCGCCGCACATTTACAATAAATTGTTAGTCCAGCTAACACAACAAGCGTGATCTTCATTGTGGCCTTGTTATGTTTGCTGCTTTAAGCTTCTTTTCTTTAAAATTTTTGCCGAAATGATGCTGTACAAAGAACTGTTTTTAAAAAAGAACAATCAAAAAAAAGTCACTCAAACCGAAAGAGAACGTGAAACCACTTTATGTAAAAGATAACTTTTAAAGTTAAAAAAAAGAAAACAAAACACTTTTTCTCTTTTTTTTGTTTGTTTTTTTTTTTTTTTTGCTAATTCAGTTTGAGTTCCTGATACAAAATTCACATTTTGTAAAGAAATGAAGTTACACGTTCTGTTTCGCTGTTAAGTTGTGCTTAGAAACTGAAAGTAATTTTTAAAATTTATGCTGCTTTTATAGCAATTTTTCATCTTTTAGCAACTTCATCTTACTGACCACCCAATTCGCTTCGACATAGCAATTCTTTATTTCTGTTTATTTTGTAGTTATGTACATATAGCATGCAGTTTCTCTAGGGACTAGCACACATATTTGTTGGCGACTTATTCCTAGGAAGTTGCTGCCAGTTCTATTGTTGCAACAATCTTTCATAGTGGCATCTACGGGCCCATATGTTTAAATTGATTGTTGGCGCGTGAAATTAAAAAAAAAAAAAAAACTGTGTTATAATGTCGTACGTTTATTTGTAAATATCAACATTTATTATTCAATTAATATGTTTATTTGTTACTAAGACAGCTTTAATATTTTTAAATTATTATGGCTGTGGTTGCATACTGGCAGTTTGTGCCCAGCGAACATGAACACAAGCATTTGATAAAAAAATTAATTATTCTTTTGATATCAAGTTAAATTTCTTTTCAATGGTTTAACATTTAATGCAAAAGACCTGTTCGATTATTTTTAGTAGCCTTTCAGGCACTTTTTGAATTTTTTTCTGTTACTTGTATTAGGTGCGGAGATATAGAATTACAGACTTTTCCCTTTTTTACCCCCTAAATGTTTAAATTAAAAAAAGTGACAAAGTAATATCGAGCATTTTTCAATTCATATTAAATTCAGTTTATAGTTTTTTCCTGTTTCTATCCTTTACATAGATATATGCAATTCAAAAAAGTACCAAAATTCAGTTTTTACCCGTTTTATCCCTTTAGTATTCAAAATATCAAAAAAAAAAAATACCAGACACCTGTCCGTTTATTTTCGTTATACTTTTGGATGCTTTTTGAATTTTTGTACTACCTGTTCAAAGCCCAGAGATATTGAATTATCGTTTTTACCCGATTTTACCCCTTTCCGGTGCGAATTTCCAAAAATTCCGTCTTAGGGGATCCATACATCAGAAGGACTGCCCATATACGGAATTTGATTACTCTAGCTTTAGCCGTTAGGTCTGCGCGATGATCCCTCCGTCAGTCTGTCAGTCAGTCACGATACAATTTTATATATATAGATTAACACCCATATTCATAAAAACTATTGAAGATTTATTACACGTTTATTTGACAAATATTCCGTAGAAATATATCAAATAAGAGCTTAATAAACTTACAATAATTATTATGAATATGGCCTTAAGTTGGTAATAATTTGACCATAAGCATATGAGACAGTTTTTTTTCAATTACCTGAGGGATTATGTGTTTTTCACGCGGTATCTGTCAAATTTTAATCATGACCAAAAATTAAAGACTGACATGAAGAAAAGCATATGTAAGCATAAGTGCGTGAACAAGTTGATTGTAAGAAAATAAATTGAAAAAAATATTTGATTTGCAATCACTCTCAAGCTGATATGAAACCTTCAAACATGTTTACTGGTTGTAGTCCTTCAGCAATCAGGGTACATATGTACTTTCAAAGGGAGATGCAGTGACGCTTGAAATATATTTTTCTAAAACTAAAGATTCTGTTGACGGTTTTTAACGGGAAATCCGAAACTCAAAGAAACATTTTTTTTCAAGTTTTGTTGAAAAGTGACACTCTGGAAGTTTTGACTATGTAGACATAATCATTACCCAATACCCAAAACTCAATACTTTTTCACCACTAGTGCATATTCGATTGTCAAATGACTACACACAGACAAAAAATTATTTGGAAAGGGCTCGGTTAGTAAAATATTAGTTGGTTTGATTACAATTTCAATTCAGCCTGCAATCGAAAAAAAGTTTGTGCCAGATTTGCTCCTTAGATAAACATAGGGATAATATTTTTAAAAATCATTGAAGTCTTAGCTCGGGTATGATAACATGAACATCGAGATTTAGGCCTGTTGGGCAATTAGTTTTAATTTTATTATTTAAATTGTGGCATAAAGTTTAGCCAAATTAAGATGCGTACCAAATGGTAAAAATGTTCAAACAATTTCGCTACATATCTACCCTTTATTAAAAACAATTTGCGTATGGCTCTGCTATTTACAAGACTTAACTGTTCAAAGTTGTATTTCTATCACTGTCAAGCAAAAGTGTGATGAGTGTTTCTTCGCTATAAACTTGTTGCTCACGGTAACACAGTTTAAGCTAGATTGATCACATGCTCAAATCCATTGCAGTATTTATATCCGAAACAGTAGTAGTGCTGGTGTATTCTACTACTTTCAGTTACCCAATGAAACTCAATACTTTTCATTTGGGTAGTGAATGCTACCCAAATGTTTTTACGGTTTTTTTTTTTAATATTTAAACAGCAGGTAGGTATTTGTATATGTGCATATATGTACACGTATGTTAATGTGTAGATAAATGTAGATTAAAAACTATTTTTTTTTGTTAATAATTTTATTGGGCCTTCTAGTTAAATTTTTACTTCCTCAAAATTGAGAAATATTTTTTGTGTCAAAAATTGGAGTAATCAACCTTTCTTTTGTTTTTTAAAGAAGGCAATAAAAATAAAGTTGAAGAGTTACTGGCTGGAGTACATAGCATATCTGTTTGACGACCACCACGTCGCTCATCAGCATTCAAATTTGCTTCGAACCCAGGTCATGACTAATTGTATACTGTTTTTAAGCAACAGCGCATAGCCATCATTAACACCTTAAGCTCTTCATTACTGACTGTCTATATTTAATTTTATTGATCAACTTTACACTTTATCACTGTGCTATTCTGTTGATTGGATTGTATTTTATATTCTGTCATCGACATCCAATTAATTTCTAATTGATTTTTATGTTTGCTGTCATTGTGTCAGTGATAATCAGGGTTTCAAACTTTTCGACAGGCCCAGCTAGTTTTAAGCATTAATTTAATACTTAAGTGAACTATATGATTTACAATTGTTAGTAATTTTATTGGGCTTTCTAATTCAATTTTACTTCCTCCAAATTGAGAACGATTTTCTGGTGATAAAATAATATAAACCATTTGTTATTATATATTTTTTATTGTAATATAAATTTTTTTGCTATTTTTTATTATAACTATTTTCTTTTATTATCATTTTGACTGCTATTGCTTTTTAAGCTGTGTAGCAACATTTGTCAGAGGTGATTTTCAAATACAGTTGTGTTTATTTTGAATTTTCCGCTAAAAATGGTTACAAAGTGCCATTCTGAAAGTATTGAGCAACTATTTTTAAGTATTGAATATCGAAAAAAGTATGAGTATGAGTATTCAGTACCCTAATACGCAATACTTCACCAGCAGTAACCAGTAGTTTCCAAAAATCTCTAGTTAGACAAGATGAGAACATTCGATGTTCGCGGTTGGCTATTCACTCAATTTTGCTAGTATTGGCAGCAGCAGCAGCAGCAGCTGGTGTTTTAAGCTCTAGATGTCGGTGTATTTGAAACCAGTATCTTTACTAATTTATCTAGCATAAGGTAAGCCGGAAGCATGATGAACACGTTTGATTTCAAAACTAGTTACATGATTGCTGAAATTCGCCACAATACAAATAAGGCACTAAGTTATACAAATAAAATTAAGAATTTGATTCCTTGGCGGGATTGCATTCAAAATAAGAACATCTAGGATATTGTGTTCGTTTTCAACATAATTATACAAACAAATTAATAGGTGCAATACTCATAATATGTACATATATTTAATGTATCTAGTTCTTACAAGCATTCGTTGTCTCTTTTATTTAAGTCTATAGCAACATTTAGCAAGAAACGAAAGATTACGGCTTGTTATTACACCTCACCGATAGTTAAAGTTAGAATTTTCTTGGCCGCATTTCGCAACAATATTTCATAACTGGGAACCTTTAACATCAGTTTAATACTTGAATAAACCCTTCTGTTTTTAGGAATCTAATGCTGTAAATTATGAAAGTAATAAACTATGAAATGAGGCCTATAAAATCCAACCTTTAGCTGTCGGCCAGTTGTAGTAACGTACCTAGACATTCTATGAGGTTTAAAGGGAATCAGGGATGGAAAATCGTTTTCGATCTGAATACCAGCAGGTATAATACTTTATATACATGGATTTCTTTGTATCTGAAAAATAGAAACCTAACCAAGAGTATTTAGTTTTTCATTGCGTTGATAAAATTGAAATTCTAAAACTGTTTTCAGCTAAGATACATTTTTCACTTTTCCCATTTACATTCATTTCTGCCTTTGATAATTATGCAATCATCAGCTTAGGAAACAAAAAACAAAACCTTCACACTTCCTCCTACACACTCCTTAAATAATTTTTTCTTAATAAACCACTTTTAATGCTTTCATTTGCTAAAGCCATTGCTCCCTTGTTTACTCTTCAGTAAGTATCTCAGTCAGCATTAAGTAGTATTTACAAAAAAAATTTTGCAAAAACAAGAAAAATTTAGAAAGAAGAAAGAAAAACGTCAATACAAAGTGTAGAAAAAGATCGTGCAGCTTAAGCGGCTTTATCTTTTGATGGATGTAGCAGGATCTTAACTAAAGTCAACTAATGCGTTAAAAAACTTCAGTTAAAGTAGTAAGTTGTTGTTGTTTTTTTGTTTTCTTTTTTAAGTTTTGTTTGCTTCATTCAGTTAGTTGGATAACAACATTGTACAAGTAAAATATGCTGCGGATAAGAAAAAGGAAGTGGTGCGAGACGAAAAGAAAACATCATTTGTCCAATGTCATGTGAGAGCTAATTTATTGTCGTTTGTAGAGTTTTTATTGTTAGTTTGAAAATAAAAGAAAAAGGAAACAATGTTAAAGTTAATGTATTAAAAATTAGGTGGAAGGACTTTTTTTCCAGAAATCGGATAACACCATTTCCAGGAAGAAGTTAAAAATAAAAATTTCATATTAACTTTAACTTCATAGTCGAACTGTACGAATTATAATTGTTAATAATTTTATCGGACTATGAGTTCAATTTTTTACTTCCTCAAAATTGAAAAGGAATTTTTTTAATAAAATTGGAATGATCAAGTTGTAAAGAAGACAAGAAGAACAAAGTTAAAGACTTACTGGCTGGGTTAGAGACCATGGCTGTTTCGCGACCAACCAAATTCGCTCTGCAGCACCCAAATTTGCTTCGAAATACTGTGTCTGAAACTTGCTCAAAAACTTCGCTTCGATTTAGAAACAGACACATGATGTTGTCAATGCCAAAATATATACGAATGTGGTTGAAATGCATTCCAAGAAAGTTACCCAGATTTAAAAAAATACATAAAGTTTCAATGACTAAAATTTGCTTCTAGAGGCGAATTTTGCTCAAACACCGGTATTCATAAAATTTAAAATGTTGTTGAAATACACTTTAGAACAAATTTTATATGAAAAAATTTTTCTAAAACGTATTTAAACTAAATTTTATTTTATATGAATACCGGCATAAGTGTTTTGCTATGGAGTTACTTACTAGTTATGCTAGTGCTGAGCCTTCTCACATTACGGTCCCCCTACCGGTGGTATGTCGGCACACTTGTTTAAGTGAATGTCGGAAGACATGTGCTATCATACCATTTTCATCAACCTAATGTAAACTTATTAATTGAAAAACAAGAGCGGCTACTCTTTAAGTGAAAATCTATTTAGAGGGTCGATTGTATTCATAACTCATAGATGTTGGTTGTAATCGATCGATACCGATTATGAAGCCATTAAAATCGCCACAGGAACGAATTCTGTGTTGCTTTCGCATGGCTAGGGCGCAGTCAAGTCCGTCAACCAATTTATTCTCAAGAAAATATATTTTAAATTTATTGAACGCTTATTTGAGACCCAGGCAAGTATTGAGGAGCAGTGGTAGTTAATTTCGTACAAAAAATCTTAAGCAAAAATCAAGCTAATAATTTTGAGATTGCCAATCAAACACTTTTATCCATTCAATCTTGGAGAACTTTTAATCAAGCATATGTATCTAGTATTAAACATTTTAGTAATTATATTTTACAACTAATAAGTCTTTATTCAGTTTTATAATAATTAGAAATCATGCCCTTACACATTCGAGTACTCTTCACATGGAAGTGATGTATACGAAATATTCGAATCTCATACAATTTGTTGCTTTTCTGTCTACGCATGCGGGTGAGAGTTCATTTTAATAATTTCTTTAAAAGGTTTTTTTTTTTTTTTTTGAAAAGCAGGAACGATTTTTTTCTATGGACTTTTATTAATTTTTAAAGAAATATATAGTTTGAATTTGAGAAAAAAAGAGAAAACATTTTAATTTTATGTGCTACATGGTGATTTTCATAAAATTATTAATATGGCAACTCTATCTGCTTATCTACTCGCAAGGAAACTTTGCGACCACGAAAATTGTTAATGTTCTTGCTACAAAGTGTGAGTGTATTGAGTTTTTCGATGTGTTACTACCCTGTGATATGAGGTGTTAGCTCCGTACGTCTAGAATCCTTAGCCCCCTACAATCTACTTCGCATGCATTAGAGTGTTGAATTTAACATGCGCTTTTCACTGGAGCTAACGATCCAGATATGTGGGCAACCACCCAGAGGCATACACAAATGATTAGCCACGGTGTTTGAGTTCGAATTCCAGCTGCTCCAAATTCCAGAAAGTTTTTCTAGTATGTATTATTGCGAAGCCATCTTTTGCTTTATATAGAAAACAAATGTTTTTTTTCACTACCTGCAAGTGTCACGAACTAGTTCTATAGTTCCATGGAACCATTGTTCAATGGTGGATATTGTTCAGTGATGTAGAAGGAAATGTACATTAGTTGCCACTGGTAGAAATTGATATAAAATGCTAGCTATTTCACTGGTCATTGTTGGCGATTGCTACTATCAAGACACTGGGTAGTGCGCTTAAGAGCCAGGTAACTGAAGAAATAGCAGACATGAATAGTAGCATGAATAAACTAATAAGTTAGCTTCATTGGCTGAATCGTTAATCATCTGACTTCGCAAAACTGTCAAGAGAATACAGAAATGAAAGGCAGCCAAAACGAGATAGCACATCAGCATAAGCTCTGCTGCACAGTGGTGTCCATTTGGCAGCTTTCAGAAGTTGTTTTTTTTTTTAAGTTATTTTTCTTGAAGTTATTCTCATTGTAGTGAACAGCTTACCCTTTTAGTTGTAGCATGAGCAGACGTATCATTTTGGACATTCGCCTTAAATTATGCTTTAGTAAATATCTAGACAAAAATGCCTAAGCATAGACATATTCGGTAATTTGAAAGCGCAACTAGTGCTGTTAATACTGTCAGAATCGAGAGCATTTCCAACGCCAAAGTACAAGTTCTCACCCTGTGTGACTAGAAATTTTATGAAGCTACTAGAGTAACCACATTCTGTTATAAACACTAGAACTGATTTGTATCTGGATTTAGTCTTAAACTGAGCTGATGCAAACGAAGAAAAGTGTGTTCTTACTTGGATAGTAAGTAAACAATACTGAACTGTTGATTGTGGTAAACGAAAAAATACTGTGTCTTATTTTAATCTACAATTAAAGGAGCTGCCATCGCGTTTTAATAAGGGGAAAACATAACAATATTTAAAATCATCTTTTCTTTTTAACCCTAAAAATACTTCTAGAAAAATAGGCAGGTTCTTTTCTATGGCTGGGCACAGCAGAACATTTGAAAATCTAAGAAATGATCTTCAAATTAACAATATACATATTTAAGAAAAATATATACAGTAAGTTGTAATACAACGTGGTTACCTTTGTGTGGTGAGAAACTCTCACCCGGTACATATGCAATGATACATATAAAATAAAATAGTAGTCATGGGTGAGTTTTATATAATTAAAAATTTAGACAGAAAATATACAACAACTTGGATGACTGAGTGGCACGGATGTCGCTTTAGAAACATGAGCCGCTGAGTTCAAGGACGGGTGCTGACAAGAAAGTGTGGCAGCTTCGAAACAAGTAGTGGTTCATCCACCCTGCTAAATGTCTTCAATGTTTTCTTTGCCTTATTTAATTAATATCAATCAAAATAATAATATAGAAAGAACTTGAGTCTAATAAACTTAATAAAAAAAAAATAATTAACATATATTCACTTATTTCTTTCCGTTTTAGCATGAAATCAATGAAGTTTTTGAGTTGCACAAAGCGCGACAAAAACTACAGCAGCATTCAACTCAGGTGGAAGCAAGTGGACAAGAACAGTGTCCAAATCAGCAATTTTTAACTGTCGATTGTGTTAGAAAGGCTCTTGAAAATCAAATTGTAGACACAATAAAAGCAGCTGTCTCAAATGATGAATTATCTCGTTCAACAGAATCGGATAGTGGCTTTGACAGTGCCAGTTGTAGTGGTACAGTTGTTGGCGGTGGTAACTCGGCTGCTACTGCTACAAATAGTGGCAGCAACAAATTACCCACTGGACCAAAAATGACAACTATAGAAAATGAAAATGGCAATAACAATGATAAACAACTGACAATGATGGCAAATAAAATTAACCAGTATCAAAAGACACCGACAAATATGTTGGTCTGTTTGCAACACGAAGAAAATAAACAAGATGATACAACAATGTCATCATTGTCATTACCAAACTCAACAACCATGGCAGAGCAAGAAGAAATGGATACAGATGATGCCTTAGTATCGTCTTCTAGGCCGCCAGCGTCACCTTCATCGTCAACACTCAAGCGCCTATGCAAACAATTGCAAATGAAATCGGCAGCAGAAGCTGCCACTGATGATGTAAATATGTGGGCAAACAAATTCTTGCGAGATTTGGACAACTTAATAGCATCAGATAAACCAACAACATCTTCATCAGGCTTATCATCACCAATAGCAAATGTCTACTGCTCATCACCGTCGCCATCATCATCATCTGCAACAACATCACCAATGTTATTGTCCGCTGCTGCCTCAGCCGTTATCCAGAGTCGTTATGGCAAAACTGCCCATGATCGTAGTGCCAGCAGTAATGCTGGTGGTACTAACTATGATCACAATGCTGTCTCATCGCCAATATCAGCTGCAACAACAAATGCAAATACTGCAAATGGTATAGTTTTGCGACCTGAAAAGCATGTAAGTGAATATAACTTTTGAAATTTTTTTGTTTTATTTGTATACTTTTGTTTCTTACATTTATTTTAATTTTCTTCACAAACCCTTGGCTTGGATCTCAGGAATGTGTTTTTTATTTTTTCTTAACTTCACTTTGGAGATCATTGAAGTCATTATGTTATTTTCTTCTTCTTTTTTTTTTTTTGTATTTCCATTTCAAACAGGATGTCTCTGTGTGGAATATAAGCAAAGTTAAGCTTTTTCTGTTTTATTTTGTATTATTCTTTTGAACTCTTTGACTTTGTGTTCATTTTACTTTCTGCAATTGAGTCTCTGTGTGTGCTAATAAAATTTATTATCGACAGAAAGTATCATAATAAACAAAAATAAACACAACACAAAACAACGTATAGGGACAATGAAGTTATAACAATAAATTTTATTTGGGGCAACGTACATACATATTAAAAAAAAAAAAGTGGATCTCATAGCTTTAAATTTTATGACTAAAAAATAAAATAATGCAAATCCATTTACATTTTTCAGTTGAATCAATCATATGTTTAGATTAGCAACCATTTTAGGGATCATAATTAAATTCGAATCTAATCCTTGAGTAGTAGTTTAAAATTATGTTAAAAATCTAAACTGGGCTCTTAAATTTCGGGCATGTTCCAGGAACATTGTGTTCGTCGAGTAGAAAAATACGTGTTGTACAGCATACTCGTTTGTGTTCAAATTTTTTGGAGCATGTCAAATTTTTTCAAACTGGGAACAGTACCCAGAGTATGACTCCTACATATGCATTGCATTGCACTGGAACTAGGAAACTAGGAAGGAGGGAGTGGTGGGTGAAAAAACGAAAATGGGGTGTGTTTGTGAACTTTTGATTCAGCAAAAAAGTTATAACATAAAAACATAAATTATGACATAATCCAGTAATTTGGAGTGTAAAATTAGATAAAACTCTAAAATGTTTTTATTGAATTGATTTTCTGGGATTCAATTAACCAACCATGGCAGCATTATATGCAGTTAATGAAAATCTGATACACAAACGTAGAATAGCAAATTTATTAAACAGTGATGATTTTATTTTTTAGTCTACCAGTGCCCATACATTTGACAGCTTGGTCTGTAAAAAGAGCGAATAGAAATTCTCTCGCGTGGTCATGAATATTAAAACTTGTCAATAATTGTGTTCATCGACTAAAAAAAAAACAATATTAATATATTTTTATACTTAGAGGGTATATACAAATTTTTTTTTCGCTAAAATCACCTTTTTAAACGGGGTGACCACATTAAAAAAAAATTTAGCATTACCAAAAACAAAAAATTAAACACTACAAACATGTTTTATAATCTAATATGTTGGCTTTTTATTTCAAATACAAAAACTCAAAGCTTAGAACTTAAAATAAAAACTATTAAAGTAAAAATTCACTGTTTTTACTAAAACGCTCGAAAATTAAAACCAAAATGGCCACATGGTACTGATTTGTTCGTCATGCGCCGGCATAAGAAATAAAAATAAATCTATTTCAAGTTCGCTGCGTACCACGAATTTCGAACGACACTGTGACTGCGTGCATTTTCATATACACCAATGTGTTTTATTTTCGCGGCGAAAAATTCGTCATTCACCCCAGTTGTGTTCGTAGCATTATGCAATTGTTCCAAATTTGAATATTAATAATATAGAAAAATGTATTTTTCACGCCATGCCATACAGATAGTAGGATTTTGTTGTAGACATTTTCGCGCTCTTAAATATAACGATTACTTTGAATATATCTAGTGGTCGGCACGACTTCCCCCTACATAAAAAGGCTCATATGCCGTCGATGAAGATTTAACTATGGCGTGCACTGTTTTTCATTTATTTTTTTGAATGCAAAATTTTAATTAACGTTAGATTTTTTTGACAGTAGCAAGAAATGTATATAGATTTTAGTCTCATAAAGTGCAATGAAGGTATTAGCACGTGTCTGAACTGCCGCTAGACAGTGTTGCAGTACTGATGATTTTCAAATAATATTGTATTTTGTTTTGAATTTTCCGTTAAATTTGGCTTAATACCATGTTCATACATGCGCCTTTATTGAGATAATCGCAATAAAGTCCATTATTGAGCTCAATATTCCATAGAAAAAGTCAATAAAGTTATTGCTTAATAAACTCAAAATTGCTTTGAATATTGAGAAATATATGAAACACAACACTGTAAAAGATGTGTTTAATAAGCAGAAAGTATACAATGGGAGATAAATGACGAGATAAATGTCAACAAAAGCAAACAAAATAAAATAATAAAAAATAAAAAAATAAAAACATAAAAATTTTTAAACATTGCAGCATTTCCAAATTTTTATTTCTCTTTCTTTTTATTATTGCCGCTTTGGAGTCATAACATGAATGCACTACTTGTACAAGTTCCATATTTTTATTGTACAACACTAAAATCTTTTTAATAAAAGGCAGTTTTTCTTCCATTTTTCTTATTTGAAAATATTTTTCACTTTTTCTTTCTCACTACCAAAACAAAAACAACCAATTTTTTCCAGCTGTCAAATACTAATTGAGTTAGCGCAATATTTGTATGTATGAACGCAAAAAATATTATGTCAATAAACTGAATATTATCTCAATTAGAAATGCATGTATGAACAAGGTATAACACTGCAGCTCTGATAGGGCTGAGTAACTAGTTTTTGGAACTCGCTACTTTAATACTCAGTACTTTACCAGCTCTAGTTAAATGTATGATCAACCTAAAAAAATATCGGGGCTCACATGGCCCGTTTACGATCAAAACAAAACCTTAGCTCTGTGGGATTTTCCCCGACAAAGGTTAAGCGCCTTAGTGGCAGTTCTAACCGGACATTGTCATATAGGCGCACATGCGAGAAGACTAAATCTTCCGTATAATGATTTTTGTAGAAGCTGCAAAGACGAAGAAGAGGAGGAGAGTGTTGAGCACTTCCTCTGTAATTGTTCTGCTCTATCCAATCTCAGAGCGATATACATAGGCAGACCGATACTGAACAGTTTGGCGGACATATCGGAATGTGACTTGTTTAGGGTGGAATCTTTCATCCGGTTATCTGGATGGTTCAAAGTTGAACCAAGGGAGGGGGAGTAGGAGCTACCTGCTGCCCTCAGGGCATCACAACGGGACCTGTTGGGACCCAAGTGAGCTGGTCTGTTGTACTGGCGGCCCGAAAACATAACATAACATAACCTAAAAAAATTGTTCTCCCTAATGTATTTTTCGAATACGAATTTTTTTTTTTACTAAAATACAAAAATTCCACCATGCCTCGAAAATATTTTTTTTAATATATCTTTTGTTAGGTTGATTGGAGGGGTCAGTGAAGGCTTGTTGTACAACGTTTTTTCCATGTGCCGAAAGCTATCGAAAAATCGATAGTACAATGTCGATTGCTACATCGACCCAGTACTTGATTAGCACTCGCATTTAAACTGATCGTACGCCAGTACCTCAGAAATTAGTATTTACTGATGTTTGCCAGCCATTGCGTATATCCTCCACCCTCCTTATTTAGCCTAAAACTGAAGATAACCAACTTAGTAAAAAGTTCAATAAAAGGGGCCACTACTAAAACACCAATAGCCTAAATAATTTCGTAATAATTTCAGTTGACTCTACATGTATTATTACAGCTTCAAATAAAAAAAAAATTAAAAAAATAAATAAATATAACAAAAAACACAAACTACAATACTTGTAGCTGCTCATGCAAAAGCGACAACTTTTAAGATTAAAAATACTGAAAATTGGCATAAAAAAAGTAGTATAAATTTAGAGTTACTGGAAGAATGAATGGGTGAATACAACATATGTGATAACATATGTTTGATCTCACGTTTAGCTTTAAGGACGACAACGTACGACAAGTTAAGAGACAAAAATTTAACGCTAAAGCGATCAAGCACCAACAATATGAAAACTATATACATATGTAACCTTTGAGGCGACCTCGTGACGACAGACAAGCACATGAATAGCAGCATACAGGCCAATAAATGCAGACAACCTGGTGAAGAAAAACACTAAAATATGAGCAAAAAACATCATTGACTTTGCATGGCAAACCAAAATCCCAAAAGCAAACATCCATCCAATCATCCACCCAGCCAGGCAGGCAACCAGCCTTAACCGCAATAAATACAAAACGTTGGAATTATTGGCTGGCTGTCTGGCTGACTGGCTGGCCAGAAAGTGAAAAAAAAATGTTTAAACAACTACTCCTGACTTAAGCAATATATGGCGAATTTAGAATTTATAGTTATTTCATGAACAATTTCATAAATCCATATGCATACGAAAGAAAACTCAAAAAAAAAACAGAGCTGAGCTTATAAAGCGTTTATTGGTAACATTTGTTAGTGCTTACATATACAAATAAACGCACATATATACATATAAGTATGTATATTCACTGGTCTACAATTAAACTTTTTCTTACTTGCATTGTATGGTTTTTTCTGTTCACATTGCAAAAAACGAGACCAAAGCCACCACACATTAACATTTTGTTGCCAGAAGTCTTTCAGCGTTATAGATATGTTGTTTTTATGTCTCGATATCGATTTGGTCATTTCAATTGGCCTGTTGTAATAAGAAACTTTTATGCAATATTAAGTGGAAATGTTGTGTCACCAGGAAAACTTAAAAAAATAATAATTGAATAGATAAAACAGATAAAATGTCGTACATACGTTTGCCATTTTTTTTTTTTTACTTAAGGATACACTATAGTTAACATGGCAGACTTAGAAGTGGTATGTTGTGTAAGCAGGTTTATATTTTCTGTTTGCAACTGGGCCAGCCAAAAGGCTGCATACGCCACTCTCAATTAATTGTATAAGAGAAAATGTGCTCCTTTCGAGAATATGAGCTCTTCGATTTATCATTTTAAGGCAAGTAAAGCGGTGGTTTGGCATATTATGCCATTATACCAAATTTCAAATCTCTGTGACAGACAGCTCAGTCTATCTTTTATCCATCCTTATACAAGATCAAAGCAATGTGTTTTTGGTACTTTACTGCCACTATTCCAATCATGTTTATCCCTGTTCATAAAATGTTTTTGAGAGTTTGCAAAAGACTAAAGAGAAAATGGGCGAATTTCTAGTGGCAAATTACTTTAGCTGGCTTTTAGTTCGATTTTTACTTGTTTAGAGATGGGAAAGAGGTTATGGGGAAAAATTGTAGCGATAAAAATTTTTAAACAAGACAAGAGCAGTAAAGTTCAAAACTGAGAACACACTCTGGCTGTTTCGCCTCCACCACTCATCAGCACCCAAGTTGCCTCGAACCCAGATCACGACTCTTTGCATACTGTTTTGAGCAACAGTCTTAATAATACTAACTGAGCTCTTCATTACTGGCTGTCTGAACTAAAGGCTTGTTTGAACATTTCTGATTCTCATTTTGTTCATGAGAATTTTGGAGTAAGTAGTTGGGCTTTAAACATTCTTTTTAGATTTGTCGAGTCTACTGATAAGTTGATTAGCATCAACGAAATGTCGATGGCATATAGACGGCTAAAGAGGACAGAAAACATTAAGGTCTATTTTTAGACCTGGAAATGTTTTCGTTAAAAAAAAATGCATTATTGCATTACTACATTATCTTTAGCTTGGATCTCTAATTGTTCCTCTTCAGCGCCCATTTACCAGTTTTCTGTGAACTAGTTATTGCATAATAGTTTTGGACCGTTGTGCAAATTATGGGGCATTTGTCCAACAGTTTAATTTGATTTCACGGAAATAGAGAAATCAGTACTATTTTTAAATATCTTTTGAACCATAAGAAATGCTTGAATTACCACACGATCAGGGAATTCCGTATACATATTTTACTGCCAAAATCAAGCTACACTGATACGAATTCAAGTATCTTGTCAATTTTGTGATCTCTACTCCTCAAGAGAAATGTCACATCCTTGGAGACTTAACACCTATCACCAGCTAGCCATACTTAGTACATAATAAAAGGTGCCCATCGTTGCATCTGTTGCTCGAATTACGGTGTTGTTGAAAAAGAAATTTAGGCAAATGTTTGCACGACAATTTGGAATAGTGTAACAAAATAGTATAGTAACTCCAAAGTTCTTTTAATGTCTATTTCAATACTTCGTTCCTAAGTTTTGCACAAATGATAATCTAAAATTTTCAACACGATTTGAATTAAGTGCAAAAAAATATTAACCAAATCATGAATGAGTGTTGTTAGAAATTATTGGTTGTGTCTCGTTCAGTTTTTTCTTTTCCAGTGACATTTTTGTGCAATATTTTTCACACACTTTAACAAATATTGTCGCACAGGCGTAAGACAATCGTGTGTGCGCATGCACCTTTATTGAAAATGTGTCAGGTTGGGTTTCTCGTTTGTACCTGTTTCAATTTTTTGGCATATACGATTTTTTCTCTTAGTGTTTCTTTTTTTTTTGTATTGTTTGGCACAAAAGGATTTATTTATTTATTAAGCACAAAAAGTTCGCCGGGCACAAAGATTGGTTTATTGCAAAACACAAAGACATTTTTTTTTTGTAGGATTTTTTGTTTTTATTTACTTTAAATTCGTTTTTATAGAGCATTAATGCCAAAAGCTGTTAAGTGTTGTATTGGCATTTTTAAAGCAAAGCAAAGCGAAGACAAAAAATTAAAGAAACCAAGCATATTCTGGTTAATCATATCGCTTGAAAACACCATATTACTGAACATAAGTTTGCGCCTTTACTTTGCATTGGTTCTCCTGCTTTGTTTGGTTGTTTTAAATTTCTGGAGTGCCGTGGTTTGTTTATGTGTTTCAGGGTGGCAATACCATATTGTCTACACATGTAGCGCAGCATTAAATTATTTTTAAGATTAGATCAACTTGTTGCTTAAGAAGAAAGAAATATGCATGTTGTTTCTCAAGCGTATTATTTAATAATAAATGTATGTATGTACATACTCCTGGCACACATACAAATCTTTGTATGTATCTTTGCACACATACAAATCTAGTAGATGCATAGTGCTTTTCTGGTATGGTTAGTGTCATGACAAAGTGTTGTTAATTTTCTGCTATAATATTCAAAACTATTTTATTCCTTCCTTAAATGGGCTTCTATTGACACAAATTTATAACTCTGTTTTCGTTTGTCTCTTAATAAATTCATCTGTGAAAAGGGAGCAATGTGTGGCATATGTTGCCAATATCATGATCTGCAAAAGCAATTATTTTTAAACTTGCTTGAGTAACAAATCTTAATGAGTGTTACGAATTACTTCCTTTTCTTGCAAATGCCGCTCTGAAATTCTCTTCATCCACTTAATCAAGATTTATGTAAAGAATTTTCACCAACGAAATGAGATGTTTTCTAGCTTCGTCGATCAGTATACCATACAGGAGGGAGGCATGTTACATCTTTTTAAACATCATACATTTCACAAAACAAGAAACACTAAAATTCTTTTAGTGAATAATTAACTCAGTGTACTAGAATGATGTTTTCATACAAATTTAAAGACTTGTTGCCTTTGTTAAGGTTGTTTACAATAAATTCGGTTAATAACTATTTCTGTTATTTTATTCTATATTGTTGCTGTGATTGTTGTTAATTGCGCAGGATAAAGAAAACAGTAAATACCTTTAGCTGAGGCGTAACTGACTGCTTCAAAGCAGCCACAATTTTCGTTAGCATCCGTCCTTGAACTTTCAGGGCTCATGTTGCTAAAGCGACATTCAAGCCACTGATAACTTGGGCCTGATAAACTTAATATAAAATATAAGTATTTTTCAGTTTCTTCTTTAGCTGGTGAGGCCTAAATTCTTTTTATGTCAATAAAAATGCATTTGATTTTTATTACATATTTTGTCCCGACCTTTCGTGAATTTTATGTTCACTTCTTCAGGGGCTGTGTACTTAGTTCTTTACATTAGTTGGTATCGGTAAAATTTGCTGTTGGAATATTGCACGTATTTTTAAAACTTTCAAAAATATAAACACATTATATTAAAATTAACATTAAAAATTCTTATTCTGTTTTTAATGACAATGCTATACATGGCTCTCAAATTGTCAGTCAATATAAAATAGTTAATCAATTATTTTTACTAGACTTAGGAACGAGAACTCGACAGAAGACCAAAACAAAAAATCCCTTCTAAAACGAGCACTTTACACGTATTAAGAGAATCCGAGCAGATTCTCTTTTTTCTTTTCAACAAAATATTAGTAATAAACAATTGTCTAGTGCAAAATAAACTCCAACAATATTTAATATTGTCAATTATTTTACCGGGCTTTCTAGTTCGATTTTCACTTCCTCAAAATTGACAAAAAAAATTTTGTCATAAAATTGGAGTGATCAACACTTTTAAAGAAGACAAGAAGAGTAAATTTGAAGACTTATTGGTTAGAGTACTGCCACATCGCTCATCAGCTTCCAAATTTGCTTCGAACCCTTGGCCTTGACTAATTGTATACTCTTTTTAAGCAGCAGCGCATAGCCATCCTACCGCCTGAGCTCTTCATTACTGACTATCTATATTTAATCTTACTGATCAATTTTCCACTTTATCAACTTTAATATTATTATTTTCTTGAGTTGAAGTTCTTTTTATATATATAAGTATATATATTTTTATGTTTACTCGTATATTTTTACCGATATTTCGATCTCCTTAGGATAGCGTCTTCAGGACAATAACATTGAAAAAACAATTTTTTCCGCATTTTGAAGAAGCCTGCGAAGAAAAGCGAAACATCAAAAAAAAATATTTGAATAAATACAAAAACACGAGTATATTTATACTTGTAATAAAATGACATTTAGCTCTAGAAAATAATAATATTAAACATAAGAAAGTGATCGAATAAAATCAGAATTAAACTTAAATTTAAACCACTAATGGGTTGATTTCTTTTTTTGGTTTGGCCCATCGAGTATATCGAGTATATATTGACTTTTTTATAAGCAGAATAAATTTTTGCCACCAAAAACTGTTTATAAGTGAAATTTCTTAAGAAAAAATTTTGTCGCGTTACATCGGGTATATACACAACCGACATCGGAAATTTTTGTTTATTACTTTTTTTATCAACGCAAAAATATAACCCAGTTTGAAAAAAAAATTTTTTTTTAATTTTTGCAAAATGGGCCAAGAACCAGCTTTTTTAATGTATCTGGGCTATTCGTGCTTTCTCTGAATTTCCATTGCAGGCACACAACACTACATATCAATAGTTTGGCATCAAAAGTTTTTTGTTCAGACGAATCTAGTTTTCTCAGATAGTTACCGTATTTCCATTTTTACCTTTAAAAACCGGTTTTTATATTTTATATTTATATCTCCACCAGTCATGTTTCGATATATACGAATAGCTTAGCATGAACAAATTTTTTTTCGATGTCAAATAGTTTTTTCAGATACTTGAACAGCCTACAGATGGACGTATAGACTTAATAGAATTTTCTTCGCTTAATAGAATTTTCTATTGATGCTGGTCTAGAGTATTTAGGTTTTATGGGGTCGGAAATTAAATGTTAACGAAAAAAACAAATGAAATGACAATGCTATATGTACCCTTAACACTTTTTATGAAGAGTAGAAAAACAAAAAACTATTTTCATATCAATTATGTGATACGAAGCGCTCAACAAGCCGATGCTGGCTTAAATGTATATCAGAAGAAATGTGCCAATAAACCCCTCCAATCAATCTAACCTAACCCGACATATGCTTAACATAATTTATGCATATTTGCACGCTGGAAATAATTATTTTGTCTCGCTATCCATTAATGGTATTCTTGTCTTATTCTCAAGCAGGTTTTTTTTTATCATGTACATGTTGTACTGCCTGCATTTTAAAAATTTAAAAAAAAATACTTCATAACAACAAAAATTAAAAAATGTTTATTGAAAAGTTGGGATAGGAAATAAATTTTACATTTCGATAATATTTTTTGAGTTCCTGCAAACGTGTTCCACTGTGTTACACTTATTGTCTCAACCACCAACCGCTAATATTCAAATGCTGTCTTTGCTAAACTCAAGCTAAAATAGTCCCAATTTTTTGTTTGGTTTTTTTTTTTGAATATTTATTTAATGATATTAAACTTTTGACCTGAAATGTTGTTTGGCTTTTTTATTGTTTAATTAAATATAATAACACAAAGTTAAAGGTAACTTAAATTTTACATATCATTCCCATATACTGGTGAGAGGTAAATGCTGTTGGTATAAAAACGTTACAGCTTTTGCAGCGTTCGTTGGCTTCAAGCCAAAAGTGGGTTGTGTTTGCTTTTGTTAGTTATCTTAAAATAACAAACATTAATTAAATGGTAAATATTGCTGCATTTGTGGTAGTAAAATTTTATCTCGGTTGTTTTAAAATTAAATAAATATCTATTAGTTTTCTGGTTGACAAAAGATCAGTTTATTAATAGAACAAGAAAAGGTAGCAAAGTAGGAAGCAAAAAGCATCATCTGCATACTCTAACAAATTATTTGCATTATGTATAAATCTATTATAACATGGTTGTAAATGAAATTTTTTAATGGCACCTTTAATGAATATTAGTCATAGCAATTATTTGGTGAAAAGCACGTAGTATGATAATTGTTAGAGAAATAATCAGAAAAAATGGCAGTGAAGCTGCGGTATTTATTATTAACTATTTTTTAATGAAATTTTGTTTCTTCTTAGTTTGTTCTATATGTAAAAGTTATTCATTAGCAACATGGGCCCACTATTATGTTTGCAATTGTCCTTTAATCACCAAAGATATTGTAGCACTTTATTAAATATCTCTAACTCTAACTTCTAAACAAATTCTTTCCAAGAGAAATTCTTGCTTATAAATCTTATGTTTAAAAAAAAAAGTTAAAGGCAGTATTTTAACGGTTAGATAAACCATTATTTGGGTTAATAAAAAATTTATAGCGCGAGTTGAAATGTAATTTCATCAAATAATATTTCATTAACATAACTATTTTCAAGCCAGCCTTCTTTCTGAGTTTTGCAATTTTTTTTTTTTTTTGGTACATTATTCTCTATTTTGCATTCTACAGTCATTATTTAAAGCGATATAAATTGAATTTGGCATTGTTTGCATTTAAGAAATGGAGTCATGCCAATTTCATTCGAAAATATTAATATAAAAATCTTTTGTATAGTTGTACTCCATTTACTTCTCTATTTAACCAAAAAAGGTGCGTGGTTTCACCGCTGGGGTGTATTTCCATGTAAAATTTTTTTTGCAGTTTATTCCAATTTCTTTTTTGGTCAAAAGTGTGCATTTTTTGCACTTTTTTCTTAAAATGCAAGTTAAACGAGAACGAAGGTCAAAAGCAAATGTGGTCCAAACTCTGAATAAGTAAAGCGAGGTGATAAAAACCATAACAACTGACAATTGTTTATTGTTATTTTATCTATAATTTTTGACCTTTATTGTTAAAATTAATAAAACTATTTTTTAAAGCTTAAGGTCTTTTATTTTTCTTTATTAGTTCTTCATTGTTTATTGTTTTATCGAGCTTTTTAGTTCGATTTTTTCTTCCTCAAAATTGAGAAAGATTTTTTTCTATAAAACTGGAGTGATCAAGACCAAGACAAGAAAAGTAAAGTTGATATTTACTGGCTGGGGTGCATATCATGGCTCTATCACGACCACCAAGTAGTACATCAGCACCCAAACTGCTTCGAACCCAGGCTATGATCAATTTAAGCAGCAGCGCAAAGGCATCCTATCACCTGATCTCAACTTTCCATTTTATCACTATTTTTTTTCCATTGATTGAAAAATATTTTATATTCTCTCACCTAATTGATTTCTGATTGATCTTTTCTTTTGTGTCTGTTGCTATTGTATCAGTGATAAAAACGGTTTTCTTTTCGCCAGGGCTAGCGATTTTTAAGCATTAACTTTAACTTTATAGTCGAACTGTATCATTCAGAATTGTTAAAATAGTTTTGTTGGGTTTGATTTCGATTTTCACTTCCTCGAAATTGAGAAAGATTTTTTTGGGATAAAACTGGAGTGATCAACATTTGTAAAGGAGAAGAGAAAAGTAAAGTTGAAGACTCACTGGCTGGGGTACATACCATAATAAAATTATTTTATCTGGATTTTTCCATGTGCAATATTCGTCTAAAGCATAATAATTGATGGAAGATTAAAAGAAAGAAAACATTTTGCACAAATTATATTCTTGATTGTATCGTCCTCAATCTGTTCAATTCAATTGTCCACTATAAATGTCACTTTTAACAATGTTAACACACAGATATTCACTCACACGCAGTGGAACTGCAAACACGCGCTTAAATTTTAAACAGATGTTTTACAAATAATATTCTGGTTAAGAAAATAACATACAAAAGAAGGCCCCATAACATGAATTAAATGAATTGTGTTGCAGTTGCCAATATTTGGGTCATTATTGCGATGCATAAAGCGTACATCAAAAAGTAAAACAACAACAGCAACAACAACAAATGCCAACCCACAACAACGAACAAGCATTCAAACACAATACTAACTTTTCTTTAGTGGATTGTGGTTGGCAGTGAAAATTCAACAATACTGAACACAAACAAGGACCATCATCTTTCAAAAAGTGATCACTGCAAAAGAAACCAAAAATTAGATTCTGGAAAAATCGAAACGAAATTGTTTTAAAAAATAAGTTCTTGTTATTGTTCTTCACTGGCGATACTATGAGTGCTTGACAAAATACATACGTACTCACAAGAGAAAACAAAAATTATACGTGGGCTGCGCTCATTAACACATGGGCCCTATATTTGCAGTTTGGTCCAGCAGAATGCGTTTATATTCGTAAACGTTAGGTTATCTTTGAAATTGAGTATGCATTTTATATTTACGAGGACAATTTCTCACTAATATGTACATTGAAAATAAAATAATTACACTGTGCTTGAATTTGGAACTTTTTTTTGCCGACAAACGGCGCACCCAGTGACTAAACCTAATTCGGGTACGCTGAATTCAGTGGTGCTATCCGTTTTTCTAGGTTAGCTCGCGTTTTCGAGATTTACCGTTATTTTAAAAATGGAGGAGGTTGCACTACATGTATTGAACTAACTAAAAAAAATTTTCGTTTATTGAACTTTAGTAAAAAACCGAAACTCCGCAATAAAATAACCTTTAATCTGATATATAATTCATTAAAAAAAATTTCAGTTTTTAGAAAAAAAATTTTTTTTTTGAAAAAAAAAATTATTTTTTGCAAATTCTTGAAATTTTGTGATCTTTAAAACTGCATAAAAAATTGAAAAATTAAGCTATGCCAACAAATTTTTCCGTGTATATAAAAAATTATGTTTGAAACAAAACGAGCTTTAAATGACCAAAATCTGTGGGCAACTTTTGATTTTATTCACAAAAGATGAAAAATTGCAGTTTCAACCTGTTACCAGACGAAGCCTCAAAAATTGAAAAAAATATTTTCTTGTTAATTAAAGTACATTTCTGCATGTTCATATAAAAATTTTTTTGTAATTATCTAACATTAAGATGTGTTAAAAAAGTGTTATGAAACCTTTTTGCATAATTTTGCATAATAGTACAAATTATGCAAAAGGGTTTCATAACACTTTTCAAGAAATCGGCTTTATAAGTCAAATAAAACAGCTTTTGGCACCAAAAATCAATCACAATAGCACATATATCATTGTGAAGGGTAGATTCGGCCCAGCCGAATATATAGCACTCTTACTTGTTTTAATTTAAGGTCGTTTTCTATTTGCATTTATTTGTTCAGAAACACAGGTTACATGATGCATCCAATTATAAACGTTTTTCACACATCAGTGTTTATTCTTTTTTATTTATTTAAGACTCATTCCTTACTCTTTATGTTCTCTTGCAGAATTGGCGCTTGTAAAATTAAAATAGTGCTGCGTTTTTTACTTCTTTTTTTTTTGTAGTGGTCGTTTATGGCAACTTTTCGGTAAAACCAACAACCTTTTTTTTTCCTTTCGGTTGCGATAATCGAGCTCTTACTGTATTTAATTTTTTTATGCTGTTAGGTTTTTAATTTTTATAGGATCTTTTATTGGGAGTTATTTCATTTAGTAGCTGTTTCGCGGTACCAACAATCCCACAATTGAACACTGCTTACACTCACTCTCACCGAAGGCTTTCAACAAGTAAAGTAGTGCAATAGACCAGGTGAGATTTGATCCCACCTTCTATGATATTAGAGATTTATTCTATTTTGTGTCATTGTACTTCGATGTTTTTCAAACACAATTTAACTGTGGCTCCTTTAGCACAAAATTATTTTCATTTTAATAACCTCATTAAGACATTTTAAGGTAACTAAAACCTAAATGTTTTAGTAACTCAAAAAGCATTCACATATGTACGTAATGACTTTGTTATACGATGAAAGTTTACTTCAACTTTTTTTTTCTTAAACTTGTTGATATTATCACTCAAATTATATCAAACTGTTTCTGGCATGTTTAATCTGCAACAAAACCTTAGGGAATTTTAACCCAAATATTGATTCTTAAAGAAAAGAAATTTTAAACAGAGCAACAAGCCCTTAATCATTATGGACGCCAGCAGTAAATGTAGTTCGTATATTCGCGAACTTTTAGCCACATATGATAAAAAAAAGGAAAATAAGAAAAACATAAAAATGGCAATAAAAAAGCCATAACATGTTTAACTTTCGTATAAAAACACGTCTTAAGAGAACATTTACAGTTTGTTAAAAACATCGACTAACCTATATTTACAAATTTAACAATAACAACAGCGTTCAAAACAAAAGTTCTTGTTTAACAGGCTCCCTAAGGCTGCAACAAATTCCAGTACAGATATGCGTCCGCAAATACAACACAACTTGGCCTTGTTTTCAATTTTAATTTAAATATACATATAGAATTATGTGGTTAAACGGTGGGCTAACCGACAGTTTATATATGTGTGTGTATGTATTTTGATTTGATAATTATTATCAGTGACGTACGCATGCGTGACCACACTCACTATTGCAAGCTTTATTTTGAGGTTGTTCCTCTTTTAAAACAGTTCTTTCTGGTTACTTAAAATTTTATTAAATGAGCATTTAGAAAATAATTAAATGGCAATTGTATTTAAGCAGATGATATAAAATGAAAGCGAAACACAGATACGTGAAAAGTGAATGCAAACTTTTTTGGAAGAATATTTTAAATAAATACAGTGTTAAACCGATTTAACGGGTGGTCAAACCGAAAGCGTTTTTTTATTAATTGAATAAAGCCATTGAATCAATGAATTCTAAGTCATTAACTTTATATTAATGATCGTTTCATTCCATATATAAATATTAGTGATTAAACTAATGAAATATTTCATTGGTTTAACGACAAAAATCATTAACTAAACGAAACGATTCATTAAATATAGAAATTTGTTCATTGATCTAATGAAAACAAAACATAATTTCTATTAAGATTACGGATAATCTTAATAAAAGATATTACAAAAAAAATTTACATTTTATGTGTAAGGTAGGGTAAACTTCAAAACCTTTGCGAAATGTTAAAATATGTTAACATATAACGGGTTATCCATTTCATGGTTTTAAAAGTATAGGCCTGTAAATCGACATCTGTCAAACTAAGTCGTTAAACCAATTTTTTTTTTCTCAGTTGAAAGTCTGACATTGACGAAAATGGATCGGTTAAATATCACACAACGCATAAAAATGATCAAAACACACTACAAAGTGTAGGTAGTTTGCCACATATCGTGCTTTAAGAGGAGATTATGTTTTACATAATCGTCCAACTACGCAAGCAATTGGCAAAATTGTGAAGAAATTGAAAGAGACTGGAGCGGTTACAAATATTGTTGGGCCTGTGCATCATCGTTTCGCTCGTTCCGCTCTGAAAATACCGCTGCGGTAAGTGAAGGTGTTACCGAAGACCCGAATGTGTCGATTGCTTTTGGTTCTCAGGAATTAGGAATGTCTTACGGCACATTATTGCGTATTTTGCATTTAGATCTACACCTACATACATCCATATAAAGTCCAGCTGACACAACAACTGAAGCTAGCTGACCATTCACAACGTCCTAGATACGTGGATTGGGTGCTTGAACAACTGGCGGTGCACGGCGATTGTTCGAACAAAATTTTCTTTAGCGATGAATCACATTACTCACAAATTTTTGTGGGGCTACGCGAAAGACCGAGTCTTTATGCAGATTAACTTTTACCGCTTGAGTACTTGAAAACCAACATTCGTCAAGTTATGGCTGTCCAATATATGTCAAAATGTGGTCGAAAATTACCTCAAAAGAATTAATGCTTACAACACTTCGCGTAGTAGTCATCTAAATGATGTATTGGTTCACATATAATGTCAACGTTCAAACTTTGTAATAAAAAAGAAATATCATGAAAAAAATATTTAATTTACGTTTACTTTTGAAACCGCAAAATGGATAACCCATTATCTTAATTTCTTTACAAATCAAATAAGAATTAAAAAATTAAAGAATGAATGCAATGACTTTATGAAATTTTTCATTGATTTGATGACTTGTTTTTCGTAAATCCAAACGAAATTATGAAAAGTAATGAACAATGAAAGTTCATTGCCGTAATGAATATTTTCATTGGATCAATGAAAATATATTAATGTAATAAATTCATTTATGAACGAGAATTCTTTCAGTTTACCGAAATAGCAGCATTAAAGTCCAACAAAAAAAACTCTTGTCATGCTTATATCATTGTTTTGAGAAATCTTTTGTATAAATTTTTGTTTAACAAAAAAAAAATCGTAAGGTTTGTATGTAGGTCACTATTAAATTCCAATTTAAAATCGCAGCAGGCATAAAATAATGTCGCAACATATTTAGTTTTCAACAAATGCATTAAAGTTGTCGTATAATTTTATTAATTATTCCAATGTTTTAAACTAGTTATGGATGTCATCACATTAAAAGAAATTTGTTATTTCTTTGTTTCCCCTTTCATTTGAAATATGCATAATTATGTATGTAAATGTGTGACAAGTTTTCTGTGAAACAAAGACTTTTAAAATTTCCATGGACTTGGGAATCTTTTCATTAGTTTTTATTCATCGCTTTACGGTTATGTTTGTTACAGTTTTGTAATTGCTAATTTCTCCCAAAAAGATGTGAAAACATTCATACATATTTATTAATGTTTATTTTTTGGTAACTTATTAAAATTTATAGCTCATTTAGCGAGTAAGTTTGTCAAAGATATCTACATATGTATAAAAAGATACAGAAATTAAACATATTAATGAGAAAAAAGTTATAATGGGTCCACGTGACTGTCGAATTACGCGGTCTGTTGGAACGGTGCTAAGCACCTGTAAATCAAATACGTGTAAATTAATATTTGATGTTGGCAACGGGAATGAAACATACGTGCGTGAGATATACATACATCTTATATAAATAAAAGTAAGCTTATCTAAATAAAAGTTTATATAAATAAAAGTAAGCTTTTTGTCTACCATAGACGAGAAAAAGCCGACTTTACGCCCAAAATTTTGTTCTAAACTTAAAACCAGCAGATGTTGTCTTTAACTTATTTAGCTACAGCTTTGCTCAAACAAATGTAACTTTTATATGCAAAAGCTTTTTAATGTACATTTTTTTTAAATTAAATAATTAATTAATTCAGGTCCAAAAATGAACCTTTTCAAAAAATGTTTGTTGTATTTTTCAGCTGTCTATATGCCAACGACATTTCGTTGGTGCTAATCAACTCATCAGTGGGTTCATTTTTGGACCTGAATTAATACATTTCAATTGGCTCTTAAAGCAAATAAATAATTAAGTTCATATTTGAATATTCAAAAACTTTTACTATTTGAGACTTTCAAAAATACAAATCGTAGTAACCAATGGTGACTCGTTGTATAGAAGGTTGCAAAGAAAAGTAGAAGTGTTGCAAAACGAAAAAAGAAATGTTTGCTGTGTTAAAGGTTTGTTTGAACATTTCTGATTCTCATTCTGTTTATGGGAATTATGGATTAAGTAGTTAAGTTTCAAACAAACTTTTAAGAATTTTTCAAGTCTACTGATGAGTTGATTTGCACCAACGAAATGTCGTCGGCATATAGACAGCTGAAAAATACAACAAACATTTTTTGAAAAAGTTCATTTTTGGATCTGAATTAAAACTTTTCAATTGGCTCTTAAAGCAAATAAATAATTAAGTTCATATTAAATAATTAAATTAAAGATTTTCGATTTCGTTGACACTCAGCTAATGCTTCCTTTATATCAAACCAGAGAGCTGCATTTCGCACAAATTTAGTACTATCATCAATTTTGAAACCTGTAATATTTAATTGGCATAATAACTATACGCAAATGGAGAAAAAGCTGCTGCTATCATCGATAGCAGCAGCTTTTTCTCCATGAAGTACCGCACCATGAAGTACCATCTAAATCGAGGTTTAACTGTATTTCTTTCTAACTTTATATTTTATAGTTTTGAAAAGCTGTTTCATATGCACACGTTCACAAGCACACCAAGATTTTCACACTTTTCGCGGATTCTCGAGCTTTTGCAACCTGTTGTGCTTTTGCAATTATATAGTTACTTTTTGGAATCTATTGTAATTTATTTTATTTTTGAATTCATAATTTTTTTGCCTTTATTGCATACAAAGCCTACAGAAATATAATTTATCGTTGAATTTTATCAACAAAAAAAAACAGTACAACTGCTGACGTGTTTACATGCAGTTACACGTTTTTCCAACTAGCACCCAGAGTAGACGATTTCAAAACGTCTCGTGTTGTAATATGTATATGTTCATTTGTATTCGTTCAGCCTTTCAAGAAAATTTTTGATTTGCTTGGCGACGGCATATAATAAATTTTAAAATTCTAAAACCGCATCCTAAAAATTTTATTTTTAATCCGAAAACGATGTTTTAGTTTCCTAAAACATGATCTCAACTTGGTTAACAGTCAGAAAAAAGAAAATATTTTTAATGCCGTCATCCTATTGCATGGATGAAGTGTTCTTTTTGACTCCGCAAGTTCACTACAATGACAATTGCATATCCATTTTTTGCTTTGCTCCTTGCAAAAGTTTTCTGAAATTGACAGTTAATAAAAGAACTGACTGTTGAAACCCTACAAAAAAGCTCACGAAATTGTTTCGTTTCCTTTATTTTTTTGTTTTTTTTTTTTATTGTAGTAAACAAATCTTAGCGTAGTCTGGCCTACATGAAGCATTGCGAACAATAACAGCACACATACAGATACATATTTTTGTTTTCATTTTTCAACCTTTTGAAATAATTCACGCAGTGCCCGAGAGACACGAACAATATAAAAAAGAAAATTGATTTTAATGATTTATTGGCCATTTTGCGTATCACCACAGGCTGTTTTCTCAAGTTCATTCAATTTTAAATAGCAGCCAATAATCTGGGTGATACAACAACTCCTGAGTGTATAAATTGGTTACAGTAGTTACAGGGGTTACTAAATAGTAAATTACAAAAATATATATATATATATATATATATATATATATATATATATATATATATATATATAATAATAATGATAGTAATTGAATGAAGTTTTGCTAGCAAAACATTTACGGGAGAAGACATTAATTTCTATTCTTAGGACAAACTAAAATGTGTACTGATTACCTGTAACTTTACACTTTTAAAGCGGCAGTGAAGAATAAAAAAACGGCAATTGTAGATAAATAAGTAAGACATCGTTGCTCCGCAAAAAAATATATTTCATTATGTTTTTACATTACTTGAGAAAAAAAAACTGAACAAAATTCATTCATTTTATTTTCCATCATCACACAACATAAATATTTTAGATATATTAATATTAATACTAAGTTTGATATATTACTAAATAGTATTGCACCAAGTATTAAACTATTATAAGCAGATAAGAGATCATTGAAAATAGAATTAGGATTTAAGGAGAAAAAAGATAGTTAAAAACCTTATATCTACAAACCATACGTTTTGTAAGAAATTTTTGGATAGAAGTTGGTGAAGTTTTCAATGCTGCAAATTTCGTATCAAATCATAGTTTGAAAATCTGTTGCCATGTTCAAATCTTTGTGTTAGTTTGCAAATTACTGTTTCAAATAAATTTTCTTTAAACTTTGTGTGCAGATCGATTGTAGGGTAGCGTCTGGGTAGGTTATATATAATATTTAAATTTTTATTTTGGATGATCTGAAGCTGTTTCAGGTGAGTTTTTGCGCATCTTGTAGACCACACCTGACATCCGTAGGTCATAATCGGTCGAATACACATTCGATAAAATAATAACTTATTGTTCTGCTTAAGGGATGAATTTCTATTTAGTAGAGTAAAGAGGGCTCTCCCACACCTTACAGCTTTTGCACATGAAATTCAATTTTTTATCCACTGTTATTCCTAAATATTTAACTGTATCCTGTATTTCTATGCCTTGAATAGAAAACCCTATACCGGGTACTGGTTTTGGCGATTTATTAACAAAATTCGAATAGTTTAATATAAAAAAGATATTCATATTTATTTACTATCCATGAAAAATATGGAATTTCGTTTACTTTAATTCTTTGATCTAGAACTAAATGAAAAAAGAAATTCTCTATTAATATATGTTTTTACATTAGTCATAATTTTTTTATATTTCTAGCAGACAACCGTTTTTGTAAATCGTTTTAGCAATCTTTTTAAGGTATATACATATGTATAAAATACCTATTTTATTTCTGTTACTTTCCTTACATTCAATTATCGACGGGGTATAAGAGTTTTTTATAGCTCTTATTTTATCGAATTGATAAAACTCCTTATTTACACTCGCGGTTTTATATAAAATTTGTTGGGCCTCTTTCCTCAATTTTGAGAAAGAAAAAATCGAACTAAAGCCCGATTAAGCTATTAATAATTGTATATCACCATAGTTCGACTATAAAGTTAAAATAAATTTTTAAAAATCGCTGGGCACGCCGAAAAGTTTGAAAACGTTGTTATCATTGGTATAATAGCAACAAACACAAAAAGCAATTGGAAATCAATTGGATTGGAGAATATAAAATATATTCCACTCAACAGAAAAACATAGTGATAAAATGGAAAGATGGAACAGTCTGTAATAAAGAGCTGAGCTGATAGGATGGCCATGCGATGCTGCTTAAAAACAGTGTACAATTAGTCATGGCCTGGGTTCGAAGCAAATTTGAGTGCTAAAGAATGACGTGCTGGTCATGAAACTGCCATGGCATGTACTCCATCCAGTGAGTCTAAAGCCATTTATGTTATAGCCGCAGTGACCAGGGAGGTTTCCGACTAACTTAATTGAGCATGATCCCTCTCGGGTGGATTCCAACCCTCTCCCTGGGTACGCTATACATAAAAAAAAAACTAACAAACATCAACAATAAAACTCATGACTAACTTTTCCTACAAACAAAAAAAAAAACACTATTGACACTAAAACAAAAGAACTACACCTTGTGTTGCATCCATTTGGTTGTCCATCATCCAGCTCTGTCTCCATTGTTACGAGGGGCTGCTGGTTTTGCCTTTACTTTTGACTTTACTTTTGACTTGGCTTCTATAAAAATATTGTTCACTCCAAATTTGTTCCAAAAAATCTTTCTCAATTTCGAGGAAGTAAAATTCGAAAATTATTAACATTTGGGTATAATATAATTACACCGGTATTCATTGTTGAAGTACATTTTCATATAAAATTTGTTCTAAAATGTATTTCAACAACGTTTTATTTTTTATGAATACCGGTGTTAGACTGTAAAGCAAAGGTGTTGCAAGACGTAAAATACTTTCTGTATAAAAAGTTTGTTTGAGCATTTCTGATTCTCATTTTGTTCATAAGAATTTTGGAATAAGTAGTTGGGCTTCAAACATTCTTTTTAGATTTTTCAAGTCTACTGATGAGTTGATTAGCACCAAGGAAATGTTGGCGGCATATAGACGGCTGAAAAAAGACAGAAAACATTAAGGTCAATTTTTAGACCTTAAGTAATAAATTACAATTGGCTCTTATAGCGAATAAATAATTAAGTTCATGTTAGACTGTAAAGTTAGAATTAATGTTTAGCTTTTTGTTATTTTTTTTTTGTATTTGTTGTTGTAGAGGCTAAATTTATAAATCTCTGTGGTGCAAAAGTTGCAGCAGTTTTCACAGTTTTTTGTGTGCGGACAGCCTTTAGTTTTCAACTTTTTATTGCTTTTAGTATTTGCTATGTGCAAGAATTCTATGCGGCGATCCAGACGAGAAAACAACGGGGGACTGCTAAGACTTAGTTAGCCGGAATAAAGTAAATTGATGGCAGTTATGACAGGTCACTCTCAACTACTCGCACATCTTATCCGCATAAGAATGTCGAAAGGAGATGGGAGTAGATCATGAGGGAGGGAAAGTGAGACACTGGAGCACTATTTATGCCAGTGCCCCGCCTTCTCACAAATACGATCCCTAATCTTGGCAGAGGCACCCTACCAGGCATAACCCAATCACGGCGTAAATGCTGGAGGAAATTAAGGAGCTTTGTGAATGCGAAGGAGTTTCTATAGACCCACTAGTCAAACTGTTCACGGTTAAATCCAAGGTGCGCATAATAAGCCTATACTGGCTTAGGTGTATGTCGCAAGACGTGGGCAAGCGTACACCTCCGATCAACCTTACCTAACCTAGTATTTGCTATTGTACCTACTGATTAACTTACTAGTTGATTAACAAATTAGCAGCAGCTAATTCTGCATTAATTATTTTTGCAAAATTAATTGTTATTTTTTATGTTACAAATATTTTGTTTGTGAAACGTCTGCAAGCACTGTCTACTTCCCCTTGCCCCCCATCCCACCCACACCTCATCAGTAAAAAATAAGTATCCTGTAAAAATTTCGGAACTCTAGCTTGTAGCATTTCGGAGAATAGGCACTGTGACAGTCTCAGTAATGCAGTTCCCTTTCTACTCTTTCACTTTGTGAAACCAAATATCGGGTGAATTTGCCAGAATATATATGCACCAAAACACATATGCAACTTCAAATCGATGCACATTTGCTTAAAACTTGAAGATTTAAAGAGATAATTAATCAGTGCATATCTATAACTAAAAAAAGCGGTCGAGTTCAAAACTAAGCGCATCGCCTTTTAAGAGTGAGAAGCATCTCTTGCTAGATTTTACTCCGCTATATTTATTTTTTTTTATTTTATATTTATTTTCATAAAAACAGCTAAAGTCCGAAAAGAGGCCGTGCAGAAAAGTAAATTGGTTTGACAAAAAAAAAATACAACTTTTTCAGGTGTGTCTTTTTATTTTCGAGCTCCTTTTTTATGAAAAAAAAAATATCTCTTACAGAGACCTCATTCAAGGTTTGGTTTAGTTGTTAACTATTTAGCATTCACTTGCATTTTGTCCTTTGTGTATTGCTGTCAAGTTTAATTTTTTTCTGCATTGTTAAAACAGATCACAAAAAACTTTTGATTTTTATCATGTCCTCTGCAATTACAACATTGTGTAACAACCAATTCATTGTTAGTTGTGTTTGTTGCAGTATTTGTCTATAGGCCTATTGACGATTGCAGCGAGTAAAAACAGCACATGTGCTGCTTAATGTTATTTAATGTCGATGTGTCTGTTGTCTGTAGTGCTTTTGACCAAATATGGTTTATGTCGCCAGTTGGCGGCGGAGTTTTCTGTTTATCTTTTTGCCATAGTTTTTTTTCCCCCAATTTATAAATATGTATTTACTGTTCTTGTTTACAGGATGCAGTATTGTATAGTTTTTGCTGTCTTTAAGTTTTATAAGCAATTTTTTTTTTTGTTGTAACGCAAGTCCTCCAATGTAATTTACAAAGCATGTTGTATTAATTAAACAAGAAAACTATACAACTCATTGCAAACATTTATTAAAAACAAGAGTTAAAAATTATAAATGTGACTTGTTGCAAATCGACATGCGCATAATGTTTTGTGAATGAGTAAAATTTTAGACGAGGTTATGAATAATGAATACTTTTTTGATTTAAATTATTTATACGTTTTTTGCAGCAATATAAAACTTTTTTAAAAAGCTGAAAAAATGTTTAGTGTACGTCGTAAAAGTGTTGAGCACGATAGGAACGAGTGCCATGTTGAGTGTTCAGTTGGGTAATTAGCAGATAATAAGAAGATTTTTAAGTTTTCCTTGGGAAAAGTATTCAAAAATGTCTATGGAAGCTTTTTGTAGTAGCTCCCTGACAGACAAGAGTATTTTCTCGAATATGTGCATCTTTAAAAAGTACTTTTCTAGAGTAAATTGCGATAACGAAATATGTCCTACATATGTATATACAAACCACAACTAATAATTTTGTTTCTTGCCACAAGCAGCGTTGCCTTTCAAAAAACTATTTTCCAAAAAAAAAAGTGTCTTGAAAAGTGTATTTAAAAAAAAGAAGTATTTTCCAAAAAAAAAGGTGTCTTGAAAAGCGTATTTAAAAAAAGAAGTGAGTCTTTTGAACACAGAAACATAAATATTTTTTTCCAATTTTGATAAGGAAAACCAAATACTCTTAAATAATATGACCATTCTAAAAAATAGAAATAACAATGATGTGGGTTGATTTTAGGCGAACTTTTTATATTTGACAGTTATTTTTCGTTGTGATAAATGGGCTTAAGGTCAAATTGAGAAAGATCTTTGCAACAAATTATAGCGATTAAGAATGTTTTAAAAAGAAAAGGAAATTAAATAATAAAAACTCATTAGCTGAGCAACAATTACCTGTTTCGTATCTGTCACGATACTCGTCAACACCTAAATGTTGGACTCGAACACGGCTCACGTAAATGCAGCGATACTTAGAACTCTCAACCAACGACGATTTTGATTCAATTGCAGTCTATATTTAGTTTATTGATAAATTTTTTAAATTTTTATTGTCGTTTCTTTTTTTAGTTTTCCTTGCTTGAACAGAATTTTCACATTTTTCAGAACAACTGTATGTTACTTTCAACTGTATGTATTATCAGAAGTGATTCAAGTTTACAACTAACAATGTTTTGCAAATTGAGGTATATTAGACTCTACATTAGGAAAATATTGGACCAGAGTAGATGAAGAGTTTCAATTGAAATATAATTTTGAAAACGTTTGTTATATATTTTTGAATCAGGTCCAAATATAGACCTTACAAATGTTTCCTGTGGTTTTTAGCTGATGATAACAAATACACAGTTAACTCTACTTAAATTGCTTATTGTCGCATTCGTTCTAAATGTTGCGATGGCTGAGTGGGTAGATTTAGTGGTTCGATTCCCGCCAGGGGCTAACAAAAGAATGTGGCAGTGCAAATATAAAATAGTAAGTAGAAGAAAATAAAATAGAATGAAATTTAGTTTAATAAAATAATGTATTAATTCAGGTCCAAAAATAGATCTTACAAATGTTTTCTGTCTTTTTCAGCCGTCTCTATGCGGCCGACATTTCGTTGATGCTAATCAATTCATCAGTAGACTCCAAAGATTCTTAAAAGAATGTCTAAAACTTAACTACTTATTCCATAATTCCCATGAGCAAAATGCGAATCAGAAATCTTCAAACAAACCTTTAACAGAGTAAAAATTTTTTTCGTTTTGCAACTCTTTTACTTTTCTACAACGATTTGTATTTTTGAGAGTATCAAGAAATTAAAGTTTTTTGAATATTCAAGTATGATTTCAATTATTTATTATTGACCAGCATCAACGAAATGTCGGCGGCATATAGACAGCTGAAAGAGACAGAAAACATTTGTAGGGTATATTTTTGGACCTGATTCATTTCAGTTGGCTCGTAAAGCAAATAAATAAATAAGTTCATATTTGCCATATATTTTTCTTTTGAATTAAAAGTACTACGCATTAGATTATTTTCCACATAAATTTAACTTCAGATTTTTATTTTTCATTTCTATGTAGAGTTTACAAATTTTCATACAAAATATATGCAGGCCCAAGGAGCAACTTGTGCCAAATGAGTTAGGCATCCAGTTGAGGCTAAAACAGTTATGCTTAAATAACCTTACAGCTGTAAATATTCTTTTAAAAAATACATAGATATAGTATGTGTAAGAACATGCACTCAATTTGGCAAATAAAATTCTTCTTGATGTTAATTTTTCGACCTTTGTTGTTTAATATTTTAATAGTTCGAGCTTTAAGGTCACTTGCTTTTTTCTAATGTTTATTAAATTCAATATTTCGATACCTCAGTGGGTATTATAAAAAATTAAGAACATTAATGAAAAGATACCCACAGAGGTATCGAAATATTGAATTTAATAACATTAAAAAAAAAGCAAGTGACCTTAAAGCTCGAACTATTAAAATATGAAATGAAATTCTTTTAGAAATTTCCTTCAAAAACAATATTTTATTAGAAAGCGTTTTAGCAATGTCAAGTTGTAGTTCTTAAGGGATTCAAGTTGTTCGAAAACGTCTCTAAACTTGAACTTCACAATTTATACAAAGGCACCAACCATGACCATGAACTTAAGTATAATAATATGCTCCTCTTGCACACCAAACTTGATGTTTTAAAGGCCACGAAAATAAATGGCCAAGTACATGGAATACTATGAGCACTGAATGTATGTATGTATATTAAAAAAGTTTTAGAAAATGCTTAGCAACATACACAAACCAAACGGTGTTGTCATTTTAATGTCCCATAAATTTGAATACAACCTTGATCGGCAGTATACCAAATCGAAACAGCAAATATAAAATATATTTTGCCGCATTTATTTCATTACAAACACTGTTCACTCAACAATAGACCAACTATTGCAACTCCATCATGTCATCATCATCTTTGTGTTCTTTAGCTTCCAATCCTTAGTTTTGCAATATTCGTTTTCTTACGTATTTGCGCAAATTCTGATTTAGAAAAAAATGAAAAATAAAATTGTCAGATGTCTTCTGTGCTCAACACAAATGATATGCTTTGACGCTCATAGTCAAAGACGGCTGTTTATGTAAACATACGTATGTATGTATATAAAAATAAAAATTTACTGATTTAAAATACTAAAATACAAAGGAGTTGGATACAAAAATTCAGAAAACTGTTTGCAAAAAATATAAAAAAAATTTACATAAAATACAATAGTTAAGTAAGAAAAAAATGAAATATATGTGCATACATATGGAGGAAATTCGTTGCCAATGCAGTGATGAGAATGATAAAATACTGGCTTTTTAGCAAAAAGTTGGGTATGAAACAAAAATGATGCTGACGATGATGATGCGAATGATGGTGATCGGGAATAAGGCCAGCATTAAAGTTAAACTCATTACGCATTCAAGGTCCTTAAAAATAGACTCTGAAACGAAACGAAATTTTGTTTTTCCACAGCATTGGTGTATCTGTGTTTCTTTCTTTATATTGTTGTTGAAAACAATATGAAAAAGATGCTGAATAGTTTAAATATTAACATACAAGTATTTCGAAGCTGACCACACTGCAAGATAAATTGTTATATAAAGTGCTTGCAGTTGTGGCAGTAGCAGGAATACTCGCCAGATGTTGTTTCGCCCATGATCTCCGAAGCCCCTTTAGGATCGTGCTTCATTATCCTACACAACCGTACCATCTCTCAAAAAGGTCATGTAGGCCAAAAAACAAGTGTGATGCAAATACTAAGGGTCTTATTCATAATAAATATTTTAGGTTTATTAAACTCTTATTTGACAAATTTAAATTTAAAGTTTTTTATTTTTTCCGTTAAATTTGAGAAATATTGAAAGATGCATGGCTAGTATACATTAATCTAACTGCACAAATACGAAGCCAATAGTAAGTGTTTTTTAAATTAATTTCTTAATTAACAAACTTATCGACAGAATCAAAAAGAATAACGATCCGATTCTTAGCTTTTTAGGTATTGCATGTGAAAGTGGACCTGTTTTCTTGCTTAATGAAAATCAGAAACTGTAGAAGACTTCATCTTTTGAACCAAAACGCTGGTTGTTTATTCAATATTTTTTAGGGGCGCATCAAATTTTTTGTTCTGTTCACCATACTAAAGCACTGAGTCTTGTAATATCTTAGGCAGATGCCATTAGAAGAAGACGAAAGGCAAACATGAAAAAATTCAAGACATGTGTCATAACTGCCGTGAAGTCAGCTCGAATATTATAGAATTAATTTTTGTTCTAGATTCAGCACTAGTGACATAAAATTAATTTTTTGTTCCCATCATATCTCTCTCTCTCCCTCTCTCTCAATATATATCAACAGTGTATCACTCATGATACAACTAGCAAGGTAGCCTCGTCAGCTAAACCGTTAATCATCTGACTACTTTAGGTTGTCTAGAGAATGCAGAGATGAAAGTCAGCCAAAACGAGATAGAAAATCCGCGTAAGCTCGGTGCATCTCTCTTCTGTAAATGTAGAAGAGGCGTCTTTTTGACAGTTTGCAGAAATTGTACAAAAACAAAATGCATGTTATTTTTATTGAAGTTGTTCTTGTTGTAGCGAAAAGGCTACCTTGTTAGTTGTATCATGGTATCACTAATCATTAGAGGTGCTGCCATATATTTATAAATTTTCACTTTGACATCCTAACTACCCCCACTGTGACTCAGGAGAAGTAAAATGTATGACCAACCCTTACTAGTTTTCTTTTCTTGGCATATTCTCGGAAACCAACTTTCTATCGCCCTTAATTAGAGTAGTTTGCACATTCAGCCCCATCTTCTTAAGTACTTGTTTTTCGACTTTTCACCAGAACAAATCAAGCCTCTATCTGCCTTCTTTGTGTAGACTCACACAAAGAAGACTCATAATGTTTCTCTACATCGTCCTAACTAGCCCCACTGCGCCCCTCGAAGAGTCAAATGTAATACCAACTCCCTGTAAATCTTCTTTTTTATATTTCCAAGGAACAAGCCAACCCCCCAACTATCTCCTCTCCTTGGGGGCTTCGAAACAAACTCAATTCTAGAAATTCTTCCCCCGTCATCTTAACTAGCCCTAGGGTGCCTCTGGGATCGTAAAATGTATGACCGTGCTCCCAAGTTTGTTCTGCCAAATAGTTTTTCGAAAACAGCCAGTCATTTTTCCCCTTGTTAGGGAAATAAAAAACTGTCCTAAAGCTTTTTTCCACCTTCCCAAATAATGCTATAGTGTCTCTGAAGGAGACAAGTGTTAAATTCACGATATTTAGGTTGTCTTAAGTAGTATCAGCCAATATTTTTGCAAGAACTATGTGGTTGTAAACGTTAGCTGTTTTATCTCAGTTTAAAATAAACAACGTTTTCTTGCATAAGAGTGGTGATTTCAGTTATTGCAAGAGAACAAACAGCTTGAAATTATGGCGACCAATGTTTTTTTTTGAAAAGTAAGTAAACCACTAATAGATCTATTGAAAGTAAAATAATTTGCAATTTCTTCAAGTGTATCCTTTGAACTTGAAGTCAGGTATTGTTGTTCAATCACGCGCATTTATGTCTCATGACATTTTGGAACATGTCGCTTTCATAAATAGTTAACCTGCCGAGATGGCAACTATTTGCAAAAACAAAAGCAAATACTAAAAAAAATAAATGGAAAACCAAAATCAGAAGTCGCGTACGAAACAACTCTTCGACAACTAGCCAACTTGCAAAACTGCCAACCAATTCAGGCAACCATATGGCGGTGTTTCTTATATCTCTTACAGAAGAGACACTGATAAGACAGCATGGGGATCATTTTGGGCAGAAGATGAAAAGAAAAATAGAAAAGAAAAAATGCATTGAAATTCATTTAGTTTCTTTTGCTGCTGTGATTATCATTAAAATCATTTTTTATTGTGCTTATTTTTTTTCGTTAATTTTTTTTCTCCTCTATTTTTAAACATTATTGCAAACTTTTTTTAAAACGTGTCTTTACAATTTTCATTTCTAGGCAACTATACCATTGCAATCGTTTAACCTTGATTGCGGACGTTTAGATAATACAAGTGGTACGGCTACAAGTTCAGGTGGCAATGTGACTAAAACGAATGTAGCCTACCTGAGAACATTATCGGCACCGACACCATCGCCTTCGCAAAATATTTACCAACAACTACATCATAATCATGGCAATAAGGCAACTGGTGGCACAAGCTGCTGCGCAAGTGCAACTGCTAGTAAAAAGCAGCAACGTAATAGTTTGGCAGGAGGCATATTTAATGCTGCATTTGATCAACATCATCAGCATCAGCTGCAACAACAAAATCTGGCAAATTTCCAAAGCAATGAAGCCGCTTTGAATGCCTTCACTGCTGACTGCTCGAAAACAAGCAATGACACTAAGTTAAGTATGTCAACAAAAATAACTCCAACAACCATTTTAAAAATCGAAGAGACTCTGCCGTCAGCATCTTTAGTCAGTGGTGCATTTAAAGAACCAGGTTCTTCTCAATCATCATCCGACTTGGAAACTTTACAACAAAAACGTTTACGTCAGTTGAATATTGAAATGGATAATATACGTAATACGTCCATAGATCAAAGCCAACAATTGTCGGCCTTAATGCAACAACATCACTATTGCACGGAAAGCTCAAACCATAGCAACAACAACAGCAGCAGCAGCACCAGTACTTTCTGCAACAATAATAATAAACATAAAAATCTTATGACAACAACATCCTCATCATCATCATTTGCCAATGCGGCGGCATTACCAAAAAAAGTTTCTGTTTCCTACAGTTCCAACTCCCCCCACTCATCCGCTAACCATGTGACCTGTGTTGCTGGAAAACAAGTTAACTCCAGCCCGTCAACACAACCAAATGCAACACCAACTTCATCAACTGCAACAAGTTATCTATTGCATGGCAATGATGCTACCAAAAAAGGTTCAACCTCTACAATCTGGACATCTGAGGAATCGATACTAAGGAGTGTTGGCGCCGTCGATGAAGACAATAAGTAAGTATAATCACTATTTATAACATTTTGATTGTTGCATTTGTAAACAAAAGACAAAATATTAACATTGTACATAAATACACACACACATACGTACGTACGTAAACCGATTCTTTGTTTTTCTAATCCACTGAGACATAATTACTACAAGAATCGCTTATGTGTAAAAGTGTGCGCAGCCTGAATGGATGGCTGGATGGATGTATGGCAGCAACACAACCTGCTTGCAGCGTCTGTCTGCGCTGTAAGCTTATGTGTGGCCTCTTTGGGGAGTTGTCTATTATTTATTATAATTTTTTTTTTTTTTGGCTTTCATCTTTGTTGGTATTGCTTAGTTATTCTGTTAGAATTGTTATTTCTGTTAGAATTTGAATAGTTATATCTCTGGAGATGTTTTAAATATAATAAAGGATTTGGTTTATATCTAACGCTTGAAGAAGATTTAAGCGCCTCAATTTAAGTCAAACTAAAACATCTAAAATTTTAGCCAAAAAGCCGTTATTTTGCGGTACAGAAAACAACTTTAACTAAAACGAGTTTAAAAAAAATATATTCCTACAAGAAAATTATTATGATAAAACTAATTTCTTTAAACTGAAACTTAAACGCACACATAACAAAATCAAGCAAAATATGTTAGTCAAACGCGCTTTTTTATCACTGATTTTTCTACCTTCACCTTCATAGTGGTGTAGGAGTATATAAAAAATTATGACACTATAAACAATCATTAAAAAAAACACAATTATTTCTCTAAAAAATAAAATTTTAACATACTAAACTAAAATAAAATAAAAAATCCAATGAAACTACGTCGAAACGAAAACTGCTTGTGAATTCGTAAAAAGACTTCGATTACAAATTTGATAAATCTTGTGGACTACTTGTAGCGGCCTCGCTTCCAGGTTCGGTGGGAAATAAAACTTCGTTTTTGTTGTATTTTTTCTTTTCTTTTAACTTAAAGACTTTTATTTAACTTCTGAAAATAAAAATCTAAAAATATTATATAACTGCTTTAAAAATTTAGATGCTTTTTATTTGAAAGTCAAGACTTTTTTCTAAAACGCAAAATATTTTTCGTTCTTGTAATTTTTAAGGATATTTTCATTGCAAACTTAAGCAGAAAAATGCTTGTATGATTATGAAAACAAGCAGGTTCAATCTCAAGTTTTTTCACTCTTGACACTTATTTTGCATATTTTTGATTTTGAGATTAAATGTTGGGCCGACCATTAAAAACTTGGTTGTCAGCCTTATCCTCTTGTAAAGACACACCTAAATGGCTCTTTAAAAAAAGTAAAAGCTTCGTAACGAAGTATTTATAGACATATATTTTCTTTAAATATATACATACATATATTTCTTTAATGTCACATAAATAACTATTTTATGCATATGTATATCTATTTGCAACTAAATATGTATGTACGTATGTATTTCACTTTGTTGTTACCTATAAATTTGTTTCCATTTCCTCCCCTCGTATTAAAATCGTGAAAAAAAATTATTTTCTAAACCAGCTTCTTAAAATTATCTTAAAAACTCTCAAGCAAGTCTTAAAACATGATTGAAAAATCTACAAAGGATTCCGCTTTTCAAAAGCTTTGCGTGTTGACAAATAACAGCATTATAAATGACATTCTGATTAATTCCGTTCATATATTACTTACACTGGTGTAGATGTTTTCTTGCTCTCTAAATAAAGAAATAAACTATGAAATTTATTAAAAACTCCTTGAAATGTCAGATGTTTTACAGATACGAAGTATGAAATATACTGACATTTTGACACTTGATTAAGAATTGAGAGAGTGAAAATAAAAATGCAGAACTGGTTAAATCAAAGCCATTCATATACTCATTCATTAACACTTAATCCTTTGGCGTATAAGGCCATAAAACTATTTAAATATCATTAACTTCTTTTTTTCATTTGTGTTGCAGCTCTACTTCATCCTCGGCTTGCGAAGAAGCATCAGGTGTTTTAAGTTCTGGTAAATCAGGCATATCACTTGATAGCTCAGGTTTGGAAAATGATAATAATGAGAGTGGCATTGGTACAGCCACACCACCTAAAGAGATGCCCTACTGGAGAAGTGCGCCACATCGTCATCGACATCATCATCATCATCATCACCATCATACTCAGCCAGACAATGAATCCATAACTAGTTTGGATGCCCTTAGAAAAATGAAATTTCAAAAAGGTAGCTCCATTACATCATCCGATGACCCCGATCTGTTAGAAGTTCTAAGTTTATGTGATGAAACGCATGATGAAGATGATGACGAAGATGATGTCAGAGATCTAGAACATGCAGTAGCAAACAGCAATAAATCACTTAAGGAAGTAAATGAAGAAGATATGGATGATTACGATATGGTCGATGAAGATGATGAGGGCCATGATGGTTTTGAAGTAGTTACTTACTGTGATTGCGAATATCCAGAAGATGCCGACAATAGCAGTGCTAGTGCTGGTAGCACAAGTGCCAGAACAAATGGTTTTCCCACAAATGGCTCACAAAATGATACAAGTGGTGTGGTACTACGGCGCAAATTTACTGCTTCACCTATAATGGTGCCCTATGCCACCCAAACAAATCATGGAAGAACTCCCAAATGTCGTAGTCACTCCTTGGACACGTCATCATTGCCCAATTGTTACCACCACACAGCCCCCAGCCAGCAGACACAGTTTCATGCCCAACATTATTCTCAGGCCCAGCTGGCGCGTAAACTTCAACATTTAAGAGATCGTCACAAGGATCGCAATCAACTGTCGTTGGCTTTGCGTCAAGAACCTTTTCAGTCTTTGTTGGCGCCTACACATTTTCATGAACTGCCATCACCAAGCAGTGCTTCCCTGCACAGCGGACATGAAATTTTAGATACTCAAGAGCTCTCTACAAAATCAAATTCGGCGCCTTTGTTATTGAAACAAGAAAAACTACGTGATGACTTTGCCAACCAGAATGTGGTGAGTGTTTGCCAATTGACTGATTCACATTTAGTTGAACTTCTTCTAAACTTTTTTCTGTTTGTATTAATTCGTACACATAAAATGCTCTGCTCCTACAAAGGTTAATTAAATGTTGATTAAGAAAAGTCAGAAGTTCCCCTTGATGTGAATATAAAATATTTTTGATTAACTTTTTATTAACATATTTCATTTTGCCTTTTTTGTTTGCAGACTCTTCGCTACTCACGTTCTCAAAGTGATCGCTATTTAGCAGGTGAGTAAGAAAATATTAATATTTCTTTTTTGTTCTTTTGTACCCTTCGCTCTGTTAACTTTAGTTTAAAGTGTTTATTTTTTTTGTTTTTTTTGTTTGGTGGCGTCTAAATCCAGTTTCGTTTTTTAATCGTAATAAGCATATCCATACGAGTACACAATATTTACATATTGTGTATGCAGGGCTTTTAAATGATTAAATCTGTTTTGAGAAACGGTAATAGAGTTTATAAATTAGGTAATTAAGTTTGAGAGCAGTAGACGATTTAATAATTTACAAGCTGCTGACCAATAATCTGTTATCATATTATACTTTTTATTGAAGAAACCATTAGTTTTCTATATTTTCATTCAATTTCGTATTATGTGTCTAATATTTTTATTTTTATTTATTTGAATTTAATTACATAATACAATTATAAAAACTAAAAGAAAAAAAAGCTGCTTGGGCTCTCAACTCCGGATGTAGCTTATATTATATTTTTTAAATTATTTTCTAACAGGAATTTACATATTAATGTTGATGTTGGATGTATTCTTCAATAAATCAGACGGCGAGTTAGATCCAAAGATTTTTTCTCTGGAATGATTATACTTTGAGCATTCGTTTAATATGTGGCTAATGTTTAGTTGTGTGTTACAGTTTGAACATTGCGGGGTAGCTTCATTTTCAAAGGGATGTTGATGTGATAATCTTCTGTGGCCTATTCTGAGTCTTGTTATTAAGTTGGTTTTGATGTTTGGGCAGGAATTCGGGCATACTGGTTTGATTCCAAGCGGACTCGCGTTCTTATAGTAATGTTGATATTCATCCCATCTTAATTTACGACATTTTTCCAAATCCGAGTGGATTGAGTTGACGATATCTCTTGGCTCCCAAGTGTAAAAGTTTACTAATGGTCTATTTCCGGCATCATTGGCAGTAATGTCAGCATATTCGTTTCCTGATATACCTACGTGTGATGGAACACACATTAGTTTAATCTTATTTTGATTAACAATGAGAGAATTTGTGTTCCGTGTAGCGAAAAAAGTGGAAAGGCTGTCGGTAATGTGTATAATATATTCTTCAATTATACTTTGGTTTTTAGCTACAATAGATTGACTTAAGTAAGAGCTTTTATTTCACTCGTTACTTGACCGTTCCAGGCTAATGAAATCTGTTAGGTATTCTAAAACCTTTAAGGTTGTAATTTAAGACCACCCTTTTAGTATCTTGGATTAATTTGCTTAGTGTTGTCATGCTATTTGATTTTGCAGGATTTACTTGAGGGTATTATCACTCTTGAGGATATTATCTCTGAATATGTTGGTGGAAAGGCGAAATTCGATGGGCAGGTATCGTGAAATAAAAGACACTTTGTATGGAAGGAATACACTTCCTTTTTTTATTTGAATTTAATTTTTTTTTTGTACAGAAATAAATTGGCAGACGATTAGCACAATGGTTGATTGAATTGTGAGCCACTAGTGACAAAAAGAAAAAATTAATAGTCATGTCTGCGTTACAATTGTATCAATCAGCTTTCGTATATGTATAACTGATTGAGAGCAGGCAGTAGGGTGTTAAGATGTTTGATCTGTAGTCATATTTAAAAACTCTTAGTTGGACATTGCAGAGATATTTATTAATTTTTTCCATTCCTTGCTTGTCGAGTTTTTATACGGTCAATGTATTCGCAACAGTAAAATAAGGTGCACCTTCAGTTAGATACTTCTACACTCAGAAAACTTTGTCAATAAAATTAACTGAAAACGCTCTTTAAAATAAATGAAACTTCATTTAAAAACCGTCCTACTTATTTTTCATTTAAATTTACTTATTATTTCATTTGAATTTAGATGTTAAAAAATCTACGGAGCCGAATCGGTAAAAATAATGATTTTTCCTTTATTCTGACAAATAATTCATGCGTAATCAGCTTGTAAAATTTTTTTTATTTTTTCTTAGGTGATCATTTTAATTAATTATAGTTCTCTCTCGGTATTATCTTCTTTTTCAATTTACTAATTTAATTTTTATACTGCAAAGCCTCTGCTGAGATTCGAACATGCAGCATCTCGACTTGAAAGCAGTTGCCATACCTGCTCAGCCATCGCAACAATCAATTTAAGTAAAGAGTATGTATGCTACATATGTATGTATGTGAAAACCAAATTATAAATATGTATATATGTACATATGTATTAAGAGCTTGGTGCCTTCATGTATGTGTAACATAAATTACTACTGTCATTATAAACTGTCAGCGAAAATCCGTATTTATCTGTAGTTAGTTTTTTAAGTAACTGTACGAATCAGTTAAAGCTAAAATTTCATTATTTTTTAAGCGTTTTGTCATTTAAAATAACGTTTTTTTTAGCGTATATGTTAAGAGAAATTAAACTTAACATACAGAAAGTCTTGATGTTATTTAGCTAAGCGGGATCTTCGAATCAGAAGATCAGTATAGAATGACATTAAATGTAAACAAAAATTTTGCCGAGGTGCTTTTAAACATCAGGAAAAAGTGCTAAGAAACACATTACATGCCTGTGCACATAAATTTACACAATATATTTTTTTGCAGATAATATTTGCAAAATCTTTTGACAGGTCCACATTCAGTAAAAATCATAATTAAACAAAACGACATATTTTTTCCGAAGATTGTCGAATTGTATACTTAAATCAAAAGAACAATTGTATCTCTCTAGCAATGATGAAACAACTTAGCTAAGCAATAACTAAAATCAAATTTGGAAATTTATCAATAATTAAACTCAATTTCAATTGTAAAAACTACTTAGATTTGAAGTACACCGAAAAAACACTTCAATCCATTTGTGCTCAAATCAATCCCAAGCGGTATCAGAAGTGCGGTAAGTACGGCTTTTCTTAAATCAAGTACGTTGTGCTTGTTTTGAGTGCGGATTTTTCAGGCACTAAATACTTCATTTTAGTCACATTCAATACCAGTTTCGAATTGAATATAGCTCAAATCCGTGCTATAAAACAAGATCTGTGTTCTTGATTTAAGAATATTGGTACTTACCATACTTTCGACACTGTTTGGAATTGATTTATGTACGGAAGAATTGAATTTATTTTGAGAGAGATGATGGATTATGAACTTGATCTGATGTTTCTGCAGCCTATTTAATATATATTAATTTAATTCGAAATACTCCGCTCTACTTCCTTAGTTTAATAATAATTTATAAATTATTTTGAACCGATTTTTGCCGATTTGAACTTGGAAGCTAATTACTGCCAGTCCAGTCACTCTACCAATTCAGCCATCGTAGTAATTAAAATAATGACACAAAATTCAATACTTATACAAGCACACACAAGTGTTGGTGACAAATACACCCAAGAATTTCGTTCTCATTTTAAGCCATAACAGGATTGGTTCTCTATAGTAATTCCCATTCGGCTTGATTTAGGTACCTTTGTGTGTTACGCGTACTTAAATTTTCAAGTATACTTCGTACTAAAATCAAGTACAAAAAAACTTAAATTAAGAACGAGGATTTTCTTTCTTCTGCCTCATACTGTAAGCATAAAACATTGAATTCCTTTAATCACTTTTCTCTGACAAACTTATTCATTGCACTTAATCAGATCTTCTATGGAGGTCTATGAGATGGGATTTTTTAAAGATGTTTTCTTGTATTTTTTTTTGCGCTAAGTTTCACTTTTCGTTGCCATGATGAGAATGAGTGATTAATTATTTAATCATTTTTCAATGGCCGTTGTTAGCACAGTGTCTCTACCTAAGATGCATGCACATCTACACTTTTATTAACTGTCGAGCGATCTTTTCCTCCTATGAATATGTTAGTGCCTTTTCTTCTTTTCTTCGATGTAGGTAATCTGAATTTTTTAACGTTTTATTTTAATATAGTTGATCTTAAAGTTTTCACTATGGCACTGATTTTGTAACAATTTTTTTTTATTTGTTATTTCTATTTTAATAGACATTGACATCAAGTTATTGCCATTTTATTTATTCATACAATATTCTTCATAAGTTGGCTTAGTTTTGCTCAGTTTTCTCATCTTCTATTAATGGCTTTACTTTTTTTTATAATAAATAAAAAGATTTCTCCTTCTATTAAGATTAATAGATTTACGCATTTTAAGTGAAAAAATTCAATTATATTATGTAAATGATTTTAGACTTTGTATTTCAAAGGTAGTTGCTTACATATTTGTAAAAAATAGTTTTGTAAATTGGTTAAAACTATTTTTCAGAAATATTGCTTGCAGTTTTTTTCTTCTGAAAACTGACTAACAGTCCAACCTAAATTAGCGTTCAAGCGTATTAGAACCGTCTAAACCACAGATATAAACAAACAATCCTAAAAGTGACTTTTGTAAAGTGGTCATATCATTTGTGCAGGGTCAGTTAGCGGTGAGCAGTACCGGAAATCGTGACAACATTAGTGTACACAAAAACAATGAAAAATGTAGTTGTAAAGTGGCTTGTACTTAAATCAATTTCAAGCGGTGTCAGAATTTCGGTAACTAAGGATTTTCTTATCTTTCATATTGCAACGGTCATATGTACGTAGATGACGTGCAGCTTTATTTGAGTAGTTCTTCACAATCAGTTGCCGAAGATGTTGCAAAATTAAATTCTGATTTGGACAACATCTCCCGATAGGCCACTGTCAATGGCCTGTTGCTGAATCCGCTAAAGTCTGCGTCCTTAACCATCTACATGAGAAATACGAACCCCGTTCGCAACGTTGACATACGGGTAAATGGAGAACATTGAAAGCACTGCTAAAAATTTCGGTTTGATTTTCAATTCCAACCTTACTTGGACAAATCATGTTAATACACTCATAGGCAAAACTTACACTAAATTAAGGTCACATTGGCCTACTCAGTTTTTTACACGTTTACACATAAGAGAATTCCTTGCCAAAACCTTTTTGGTGCCTTGCGTTTTATATGGCTGCGAAATCTTTTCGAGTTGCGACTCTGCTAGTAAACGTAAACTAAATGTTTTATACAATAATATTTTGAGGTATGTGTATGGCCTATAAATAAATAATAATAATGGCCTACGAAAGCATGACTGTATTTCTAATTTTTCTTCACAACTTTACGGTGTTACCCTCGATAGTCTATTTAAGATTCGTGTACTCATATTTCTTCATAAGATCATTTATCTGCAAACTCCGTCGGTCCTATACGATAAAATCAAATTTATCAGATCACTTAGAGGCAGAAAAGTTATTATTCCGCGTCATAGTTGTCTGGTTTCAGAGTGGCAGTTTTTTATAAATGCAGCGCGTCTTTCTACCAGCTACTCAGCAACTCAATAGCAACGCAAAAAGTTTCAAAATGTTTTTGTTTAATAACTTCACTTAATTTAATTTATTTTATTATATTGTATTTTTTTAACTTGTTTTGTTTTAACGTATAGTTTATTTGATCTTTTATTTTAATAATAAATTTAATTTTAAGGCTTAAGATCTTTTTATAAAAATGTTTGTAACAAAACAAATATATTTATTTATTCAATATTTCGCCCACAATTTGTTGGCTTCTTCAGGAATATTTTTTATATTATTTCAAAAATAACAATGAAAAAAGTTTTGAGTTATAAAAATTCAAAATTCAAAAATTTTAAACTCAAAGAAAAATGTTTTTAAAAATTTTTACACCTTAATGAAAAAACGCATACATATTCAAACCAAATAATAATAATTCTACGACTAACATTTTGAGATATTAACAAAACAAATGTTAGTCGTAGAATTATTATTATTTGGTTTGAATATGTATGAGTTTTTTCATTAAGGTGTAAATATTTTTAAAAACATTTTTCTTTGAGTTTAAAATTTTTGAATTTTGAATTTTTGTAACTCAAAACTTTTTTCATTGTTATTTTTGAAATAATATAAAAAATATTCCTGAAGAAGCCAACAAATTGTGGGCGAAATATTGAATAAATAAATATATTTGTTTTGTTACAAACATTTTTATAAAAAGATCTTAAGCCTTAAAATTAAATTTGTTATTGTTTTGTTTTAATTTATATAATAAAGTGATTTTTCTCCAGTGGTGCCTAAAACCAGTTGTGCTCCTTTAACGTATTTCTGTACTTTAAATATAAGTGAAATCTTGTTGTACAGGAAATGGAAATAAATTAATAAAAAAAAAAAAAAAAAAAAAATTATGTTTTGCTTAATTTAAGTACAGATTATTCAAGCACTAAATAGTTAATTTCTAAATAGTTGGTTGCGGATTGATTTTAGCCATATTCAATCCTGATTTCTGATTGAATATTGCAAAAATCTGTACTGAAAAACAAGCACACGGTACGTGATACTCATACAAGCATACAATTTTTACTTATATCTCTTGTTTACGCATAAAATCGTAATAGTAAATATGTAATAGGTTCTGTCGTGGTTTTTGTGTTTTTCTGTTTTATGTATAAATACTCGATGTCTGGAAATATTGAAGAGTTACCTTTAACTGACGTTCACTGCATCAATGCATTGATGCTAAAATAACAAACTAACTGTAGTTAACTCTGATTTATTCAATTTAAAACAAAAAAGTCTTAAATGTCCGCCTTCAGTCTCCTGTTTAATCAAACGTCCATAAACAATTCCTATTTTCCGTTTTCTAACCACTTCCCAACTAAAAGCAACAACAAATATTTGAATCTTATTATTCATTTGCGTGTAATTAAGCGATCCAGCAACATCCTGTGACATTGTGGCTATTATAATTATTGTTAAAATTTGAAGTGTTCGAAAAAAAAAATTCTTAAAAATACTAAACTCTTATTAGACAAATTTGTCACGTTTGAGTTTCAAAAACCTGAAATAGAGTTTATGAATAGGGGTGTGAACAGCCTGTCTAACTAACCTGACATATTCACAGCAAGCAAACTATTGTGAAGACGATCTTGCAAGATCTAGTAGAATTATAGAAAATACTGTATAAAAAGCATATGTTCTTTCTCTGCAACAAGTCCAAGTCCAGAGATTTGTAGAACGATATTTAGCGAAATCTAAAGTGTCTCTTTTGTTGTGATATCACGCAAAATTTCAATTCCAAGCTGGATTTTTCTTGCCGTGCTAACTACTCCTAAGTTTATTGAAACGATGCAGCCTATTGATATATATTTTTAATTAAAAACATGTCCATTGGCATGATATTAAATAAAAGTTTAGTATAATATGTATTTAGATTTCTAAGCAAATTAAAACCGAATATAAACTTATATGAAATTTTAAAGCCTGTACAAAAAACAATTGATTACTCTCGCCTTTCTGCATTTCATGCAACCCAATTGGCATCTGATATTCGAAGCCAAAACTGTCTTAAACAATTGATTAAAAAGATTTTTTGTTGCTCATGCGTTACTTTTTCAGAATTTTTCATGTGAGAAAAAACAAAAGGATGAAGATGAAAAGAATTGTGTGAAGTATGTTGTTGTCGGCAAGCCCATCCAACCTGTTGTCGCACACAATAACAACATCTGCAAAAAAAAACTATAATGAAAGCTTCATCAGCAATAATACATGCATGCACATATTTATGTACTTACAGTGTCTAATAAAACAAAAGCTGTGACTGAAAATAAATTTTAAATAAATCATTGTATCGTTTTGCGAATTTTTTTTATCCTTTGGCTCAGGTATACTGCTACCAAAAAAAAAATAAGTGCAAATTCATCTTCGAGTGTTGTTTAAATTATGTTTAAGCTAAATAAATCACTAAATCAGTGAATACTTAAACCACGATTAAGCCAAGAAAACTTAGAGTTTAAATTTCGTCATCAAACAGTGCTTGACACTTCTGCAAAGTTGAGTAATTTTTATTACTAAAAACTTTATTATTATTATTATTTCCTAGAGCTGAAGGTTTTTTTTGTTTCAGTTTATATATTTTTTTTGTATTTACTCCAATATTTTTCTCGATATTTCGCTCTCCTTCGGAGAGCTTCTTCGATACAATAAAATTAAAAAAAAAAATTTATTTATTATTGTTTCCTAAAAACAATTAATAATAAATGGTTTACTACAATCAAGTTTAAACTACATTTAAATTACAGAAAAGTTTTGTTAAATTAGATTTTAAACTCTAACTGATTTTTTGGTCGTTATGCTGCTATTCCCATGAATTAATGAAAACTTATTTTTAACATTAATACTATTGATTAAGTAAATTTTTGAGGTGTTACAGCTAGAGCTCACTAGAAATATATAATAGAAATTGTAGTCTATCTATAGTTTTTTTCAGTCGTTGGAATGGACACTGTTAATAAATTGCTTTTGTAATGTAAACTTTTTTTTGCAGTTAATTTGAAGTAAAAGCTAAATTTCAGCTACAATATTTCTATATGACATATATTAATGTGTATTGATATTCCTATTCCCGATTATTGAAAATTGGTATTTGTAGCACCACTGTTACACAATATTTAATAGAATATATAGTTCTATTAATGAGTATTCTGTAGTCTAGTCACTGTTTTCGATATCCAACTATTAAATAAGAACTATTTATGAGAAGGAAAGAGACAACATGACGCTACTTGCGGGCATCTTATTTTATTTTCGTTCGATAGCCAATTGGATATCGAAAGCGTTTATTAGATCATTTAGATTTTTACTTACATTATTTAAATCGGATTTCATTTAATTGCACCAAAAATCAATTAACTTCAGAAAGTTGCATAATTGCCTTCCCATGGTTAAATGCAACGACCACTAGTGTTGCAAATAAATAAAACTAAATCTTGCCTTATAACATTTTTATTTGCACGGAGTATTTTGAGAAGATCAATCCAAGTGTTTTATTTTAAGTTTGTGTCAGGTGTGCAACATTAAAATAATAAATAAATTAATTTAATATAACAAGTGCAGTTCGTGGATTTGTTTTGTAATACACTGTATATAGAAACTAAAAATGGCTGTCAGTCTTGTCAGTGGACGATAATGTACGGAAGATATTTTTTCATTCTTGTATCCGGCACTGTTTCTGTCTATCGAGCACAGGGTTGAAAATGATGTTTTTGGTTTAGCGAATATTGGCTCGTGATCGAAAATAATTTTCTACCTTTTGTCTACTGAGCTCTTAGTTGTTTAATTAACTGAGAACTCTTGAATATTGATGAGTACAGGTAGGTGTGTTTGTTAAAAAACAATGAAATGAAATTTTTAAATTGAAAAAGTGGGTAACAAAACAAAATTAAATTTCTTACAGTTGACATTCTTCTTCTTAGGTTTATGTGCACTCGAGAAGGCAAAGAAATTAATACTATCTCACTTATCCTACGGACGTAATTTTATTGATTGCAGACTTTAATATTCTATAGAATAACCAAAATTCCTTCCGCCAAAGCCGAACTGACAAATCTATTAAAAATATTTTATGTTTACTAAACATGTATTATTCCAGTATTTAATAGGAGTTTGGCAAATAAAACTTAAAAACATGCAATATCTCTAATCATATGTTAGAGTAACGCTGCGCACGTTGCTGGACCGTATAATATTTTTACGTCTTTGATTTAAAAATGAGATATTCCTATTACACCAAAAAAATTTATATCTCATATGAAAAATGTAAATAAACTTAAATACCGAATTTTGATATGGAGAAAACATTCCATGTCCGTAGATATTTTGTGTAAAATTTTTTTTAAGAACAATCAATGAAGGTAGTTCCTTCAAATGTATGTGTGGATTTATAAATCAGTTACGTGATTTTCGAGTTATTAGAATTATTATTAGGGCAATCTATTTTTATATACATATATGTATATAAGGTACATATTTTATAATTTAAAATATTTTATGTTTCTGATTAAATATTATACTTGCAAGTTTCGAAAACAAAGCAATAAGTTCGCCGCAAAGTTGATGAGGTATTGATACGTTCAGTCCTGATCTGATCTATTTAAATTGTTTGCATCGAAAACACTGTTCAGATGGTATTTTTGATTCAAAATTATAATAAACCAACATAAAAATGTATACACCTAAATTTATAAATAAATTTTGCGGCTTAAAATTGTTATTTGCTTGAATATTTTTGCTAATATATCGCTCTTATGTTATCCGAAGGAAAGCAAAATATAGAAAAAATATATAGGAATGAATATAAAAAAATATGTAATAAAAAGACCTCATAAAACCACACATTAAATACATTTTATGTTAATAAGCAAATGTATTACAAATAAATATGTCTTGAAAACCAGTGCTTATCTTTCGAGAATGAGTTCTACTAGGGAGACCTAAACATCAAGTTAATCAAAGACCTTTAGTATATAGTCAGATATATGTATATGACATGCATATACACTGGTAGCTCTTTAAATAGAAATGACTTTGCGGCCAATATATTTGTTAATAGATTTGAAGAATTTGTTTCATTTAATTGACTAATATTGATTGGAAACAAAACAGCATCAATTCATCATTAATTAATTTAAAAAAAAAACACATCACTTCATCGCCAACATTTATAAGAAAAATTAATTTACCATAGAAAACAGCTAATCCATTTGATCACACAAGAAGCAAAGAAAGAAAGTTTATATAAAACTTATTACTTTAGGTCTAAAAAAATAGACCTTGCTTTCTGTATTTTTTTCAGCCGTCTATATGCCGCCGACATTTCGTTGCTGCTAGACAACTCATCAGTAGACTTTAAAAATCTAAAAAGAATGTTTGAAGCCCAACTACTTATTCCGAAATTCTCATGAACAAAATGAGAATCAGAAATACTCAAACAAACTTTTTATACAGAAAGCATTTTACGTCTTGCAACACCTTTACTTTTTATAGCACCTCCTTACAGCAGGTGACCTTTGGTAACCAACAACTTGTATTCTTGAAAGTATCAAAAAGTAAAAGTTTTTGAACATTCCACAATGAACTCAATTAAGTTCATTGTTTATATAAAACTTTAAAAATATCCTTGTACAATTAACATATCCTTAACAATTTTGTTAGAAATGAGCATCACTTAGATTTGACAACATTAGCCAGTTTCTTAGGCAAACATTGACTAACTCTGTCCCATAATAACATTATAGCTGGGTTCATATCTGGAATTCGCAAGGGAAAGTGTAAAACATCATTACTTTGATCAAAAAGTCAACCCTTCCTTAACTGGGATGAGTGCTTCGTCTTCGTATACTCTTAAAAAATATGGCTCCATTAAATTTTCCCAACTGATTTGTTGCTAATGTTGATCCACGAAGCTCTGAACTCGTACAATTAAACAAACCCCATGCCTAGATAAGGCACCGCTGAGCATAATGGACCCACCACTGTATGAGTATCTTGACTAGACGAACTTTCGTTCTCCAGCTAGTTTATAAAGTTTTGTTTTGCTATTCTTTAATAGAGATATGCGCATTGAATCCATACTGGTTCTTTTAAACCAAATGTTATTTTATATGACCGAAATATAAATGACCGGCTTAACATGCAAAGGCTCTAAGTTCATATTTTAGAATTTTACAGCGGAGACGAAAAACGATCAAACTTTTTATGCAAAAACGTTTATGAATCCTGCAAAGATAAGTACTTTTGAAAAATGAAAAACTTTACAAACCTTTTTTTTTTTTTTTAGGTAACATTTTTTAATTCGTAATTAAATGCCACTTGGCTTAGCGTCACATTTAAATACAGTATTGTGTTCTTCATTACTTATTTAATTGAGATTTAAATCAGCTGTATAGATAACTTAAAACTGATTTAAATTTTTGCAGGTTATTCATGCGGTTTTTAGTATTTGTAGTCGCTGCTGTGCGGAAAAAGTAAACAACGCTCACATGTATGAGAGTTTGACTCAAGCAGTCTGTATAAATAAGCTATTGATTTTATGAAAAACAATACTAATAATTACACTGTGCTTGAATTTGAAACTTATGTGGTAAGAATTAGACACCCTCAATAGTGTGTACAACGTGTATTTACCATTTTAAGAAATGGAAGAAAAACAGAGACGCCTTTCCATTTAGTGTTCCAATGAACACTAGGTGCTCTTCAAGTGAAGTACAAATTATGCAAAAAGGTTTCATAACACTTTTTTAACACATCTTAATATTAGATAATTACAAAAAATGTTTTATATGAACATGCAGAAATGTACTTTAATTAACAAGAAAATTTTTTTTTTCAATTTTTAAGGCTTCGTCTGGTAACAGGTTGAAACTACAATTTTTCATCTTTTGTGAATAAAATCAAAAGTTGCCCACAGATTTTGGTCATTTAAAGCTCGTTTTGTTGCAAACATAATTTTTTATATATACGTGAAAATTTATTGGTATTGCTTAATTTTTTATGCAGTTTTAAAGGTCACAAAATTTCAAAAATTTGCAAAAAATAATTTTTTTTAAAAAAAAAAAAAAATTTATTTTTCTAAAAAATTAAAATTTTTTTAATGAATTATATATCAGATTAAAGGTTTTTTTATTGCGGGATTTCGGTTTTGTACTAAAGTGCAATAAACGAAAATTTTTTTTAGTTAGTTCAATACATGTAGTGCAACCTCCTCCATTTTTAAAATAACGGTAAATCTCGAAAACGCGAGCTAACCTAGAAAAACGGATAGCACCACTGAATTCAGCGTACCAGAATTATGTTTAGTCACTGGGTGCCCCGTTTGTCGGTTTTTTCAACTAGCACAGTGTTATTAGTTATAATTCAACATATTTATTTCGGTAAGTTTTCATTGTCGGTATTAAATCAATTATTTTGCTTAAAAACTATTTTGTTCTTTCAATAACAAATATCTGCTGTATGGAAAGTGTTTCATAAAATTTGGAACTGAAAGCAAACTACACAGATTTTTGATGACTGGCCATTTGTATATGTTCTCTAATCTCCAAATATAAAAGGCAATTAAATTTTCATAACTTGGAATTTTAAAGATACTCGTGGACTCCTCATCTTATCTCTTAGAGATTTTGTATTATTATCTAATAGAGATTTTGTATTACATTTATATTAAATTAGATTTTGTATGTTTTATTATTATTATTTTCATTTTTATTCTATCATGCCGAAATATAAAAAAATTTACAGCACTCGGCATGCAAATTCAATCCTTACGTGTTTAAATCAATCCCAATAACTGTCAAAAGTATGGTAAGGAAGAATGATTTTAAATGAAGTACAGCGTGCTTGTTTTTCAGTACGGATTTTAACTACAGTCGATCCGAAATCGGGATTGAATATGGCTGTAATCAATTTGAGCCTGGGATTGCTTGAGTCATCCGTACTTAAAATTAGTGCAACGTATTTGATTTTAGTAATTATCGTACTTTTGACACCGCTTAGAATTGATTTGATTACCATTGGATTGAATTGCTTTCTCAGTGTACCATAATTTTAATGTAACTAAATACGAACACTTATTGACGATTGAATAACTAAGTCCGCATTTAAATACAACACAAATTTAAATGAAGATGTATTTAGATCACATTGAATAAAGTAAAAAATATGCGTAGTGGTGAACAAGGAAATTCACATTAAATTATATTTTTTCCTGAAGCACAAGTGACTTAAGCGTTCATAGTTGCTCTTAATATCTTATCACTAGAGGAAAACTCATCCTAAAACTGTTATGCTTTGGGTTTCTCTGAACATCACCTAATAATTCCGTGTATGAACTCAATTGTTTTAAAAATCACTTGAACCCTTTATGCTTTAAGCCTCTCAAATGCCTTTATACAATAAAACAAAAATAGCCATTAAGAAAGAAATAAAAAATTAAACTCTATGTATCTTTTTTTAATTTTAGAAAGACCTACTTTAGCAAAAAAAAAAAAAAAAAAATATTATTAGATATCGCCTTTCACTCTTATATATTTACTGTACTTTATACTAGAGATATATTTCAGAACAACCCTTTTGCATAAAAATCAATTTTAGTTTAATTGTTACACTTCCGCAAGCATAAGCACACAATCCTCTAGCCACCAGGAAAACACAAAAGAATATGACCTACGCAGCATTCACATACATACAGCACTGTCATTAATACTACCACAAACGATACACTTAATAAACTGTAAGGACATTTTTCAATTATCGTTTTAATCCAACTACTACTACCCCCTCAGATCTAAAATGTTTTAAGTTTAACACTTTCATTCTCAACAATATAACGTCATATCATTTTACTTACCCATTCTCTGGCTTCGATTAGTTGTTCTTAACTTGTTGCCCACCCAGGCGTATACTCGATATTCAATATACACACATACGTATGTATGTAGACTCATCCTTCAACAACGTCATAAGCAACATCATTCTCTGCACAACATTATTTATCTGGTAATGAACATATCGTATACGAACTGGTGGCATTTCATTGAAAGGTTTCAATAAAGAGACATGTTGAATGTTTGCATACATTGTGTCTGTATGTGTTGACTGTTAAACGCGAACACGAATGAATATTTTCATTTTTATACAAAAATAAGACGAGCACACTACACCAGTTACAAAAAAGTGCTAACCACATACATAATGATAATTTCTAAAGTCCCTGTAGTCAGACTGGAACCGAGGGTCTCTATGTCACTATGAGTTGTGGAAATTTCTAGAGATTCCCTTCTTTGTGTCGATTTAAATAAGTGTAGAACAGAAGCTAAGGTGTACTTCTGGGTACATTGTCAACAAATACTTTGTGGGTTTTTCTAATGCACCTAAAATAATTTTAATAACAAGTACACACTAAATGTCTATAGAACGAAAATTATTGGGGAATATTAACATTAGCAGTGACGACCAATTTAACAAGGACTCCATACAAGCGTTCTATCTTCATTTCCTTTAGGGTTAATGAAGACATGAACATGCATACATGTGTATACCGAATCAATGATTCGTGGCGTGCGTCGTTTATTTATTGTATATTTTTTGTTTATACTTAACAATCGAAAAAGTACATATAGCAACAACAGGCAGCAATTCATAAATTCAGTGTTGCATTAAGCCAAAAAGAAAAAAATAAACGACAGTTTATTTCAAACAAAACTAAAACAAAAAACACAACTGTTGCTCGTCTTTATTATGGTTGATATCAGGGCAAGGATTTGTGCATGTGCACTCAGAAAATGCACAGAGCATTTTCTGGACCCAATAGCAAACTAAACTAGGGCTTATATTTCTTCAGAGATTTTTATTTGCAAATAATGTATTTAATCCATCGTCATAACTATAAAATAACAATAAAAAGCAAAACAGATTTATTTGAACCGATTTGTAAACAATACATTTTTGTTAAAATATATCATGTCTAAATATACATACATTAATTTGCACTTGTTATATTTATTGGCCATAGATTCCTTTTTTATTATGGAATTTTAGTAAAAAAGAGGCACATTTATATTTCTAATTTTTTAACAGACTTTTAAATTAATTTTTATAAAATGCTGCCATTTTGGTTAATATTGAACTAAAGATAATATAAATTTAGCACGGTAGATATCCAGATATTACTGAGCTGCCAGGCTCTTTTTAAATTTTCTTCATCAGCAGCCTAATGAACTAACCGAAGGGTGCTGACGAAGAAAATTTAGATATCTAAATATTTTACACAAAGTTCGAAAAAATAAAAATAATAAAAAAGCAAATTTTAAGTAAAAAATAAAACACCGATTTCTAAAAAAGTTCGGGATCTTAAACTATTGGAAAACCAGTTTATGAAAAGTGTCTAAGAGTAGACAACTTTAGAAAAACTTCATCGAAAAATCTAAATTAACTACAAAATTTGCTAAATAATATCAAACTAATGTGGTAGATACTAGCTTTATTAAACCAAATAAAATATCAAACTAATTGTATAAATACATATGTATGTATGTATAGATATGCGTATTAGGGGTTGAAAAATAAACGACATAAGCGAATCCGTACACGTAAAAAACACAAACATGATCGATCTAGTATGCGCACATTTTTTTTTTTTTTTTTTTTTTACCACACACGATCCATGTCATAGTGCACATAAATATGTATTATTCATAAACAAGATGCTTAGCTTGTAAACAAATCAAATCAAGAATACTTTCTTTGGCGATCTTTGCATGTAGCAGAATTTTATTCTCCTTGTGCACAACCCGAACGTGCACAAAAAATCTTGATTTGATCTTATCGAATTTGTATCAAATGTGAATAAGACTGCTCGATCATACTTGTTGCAGCTCACTGGTATGTACATTTAATTTAATACAAAATACCCTAGTATACCCCTAATTTATATAAACATGTTTGTTTTGTTTTCAAAAATGCTTACATGTTTTGATATTCGCTTTATCTACTACCCCAGGTACTCAAATTTGATTTGCAAAGAATATGCTATTTATTGCGAATTTTTCTCATAAGAGATACAAATATTGTATATGTTAATAGAAGACAGCGTTAAGCAAATTAACAAAAAAAAAAAATAGAGTGTATATCTTGCTAAAGCCTAGCATTTACATCGATGTTTCTAAACATGTGAGAGAGAGAGAGAGAGAGAGAGAGAGAGCGAGATGAACTGATGATGAGATGATAAAATATCCTAGTGGAAATGTAAAATGATTTTGGATGTAACTTTCAAACAAAGTAATAAAAACACATATTATATTGAAAGATCGTGATATAAAAATGAGTAATATTGGAACAAATATTTAATAAAAAAAGAGAAACGTAAAAGGTTAAGTATCCTCATGGAGCTACATATGTATATCACGATATTCTGTTGATAGTATTCCCTAACTTATTGGAGGACAAAAATTTATTTTCAAACTCTCTATAACCAAGTTTCTATATAATTTACATTAGCTACTGAATTCCAATATATCATAATTAGATCACTTAATTTGCAATACTGGTTGCCAGGTAGATAGAATCAATCACCTTTTAAACAAACTTCAGAAAGAGTATTAGTACAAAGGAAACAAAAATGAACGCATGCTAATACGTTTTCTAAGATGATGGACACAGATGCTCAGTAGTAAAATATTTTCAACAACTGAAAGCATTATCTTTTCGATTTATAGATATTTTCTGTGAAAGCCCTTCTTATGATTTTTCATTAGAATAATATTAGAATTCATAACATACAGTATCTGTAAAAACTTGCCCTGGTTATAACATAAACACAAAATTGTGGGTGAAAGGAATATAAATAAGTGGCACACATTCACGTACATACACAGATTTATGTGTCTTCATTGAAATATATGTATGTATAAAGATATAAGCATTATACGAGTTACTTTATCCCAAGCATTTATTTAAATAAATCCAGTGTTGTCAACAGTAGTTATTAAAAAAAAATTACTGCAGCTGAATGGCGTTTTCACTAAGCAATGTTTAGTTGTAACAAAATAATTTTAAGAACGCCCGAACTGTAAACTAAAAGTGGGTTTTATTAAAATGCTGCGTTATAACACTGTTTTTGTCTTCAAAGCATGTAATTAGTTTCGGGCAAAATGTTTCATTTGAGTAAATAGTTTGTGCTCCTTCAGAAAGTTAATGTAAATTATAATAAAAAACACTAGTCTTGCATTGTTTTTCTTGTGTACACAAAAAAAAACTACTTGGATTGTTTCTTTTAAGTGCTTAGAGCACATTTGTGCACAAAATTCAAAAAATTTTAATAACGTTTTCGTTTTTTATTTATGTACGTGCGTATGTATGTATGTAAGCTGTTTCAATCAAAGGGCTGCCGATTTTAATTAAAAGAAAGGTTCTTATATAAAAAATGGTAACAAGCAGCAGCATTTCAAATGTTGGCAACAATATAATATTATAAATATTTACATGTGCGCGAATTAACGTAAATTGAGGGACACGACAAAGTCGCGTCCTTTAACCACAATTTATAACGTAGTCGCCCCTTAATTGGCTCGTCGCGAGCGAGTTTTGTCGGCTCCTATAAACAGGCAGTAAATATTTCCCTGAATTCATCTTGCTGAATGTTACACTCAATTCAGAATGCAGTTTACTGCAAACGTCTCATTCATACAAACAATTTGTTCCTCAAAACGTACATTCACTTTAAAAAAATTTTTATTTTGTTTTTTAATAAAAACCAAATAAATTAAGGTTTTTTTGAAACAGGTATTAATTATTTTTATAATAGCGCAACGTCAAAACTAAAATAAATTAAGAATATTGTGATTATTTTTAAAATTAACTGTCACGATATTACCCGACATCGCTTGCTTGCTTGCTTACATGCAAAACAAAAACAAAACTTAAAATTTTGTTGTTGTTTTCCCTGTTTTCGTGTAAGCGAACGATGTCGAGTGGCATCGCGAGCCTGTCATTAAGAAATAATAAATCATTGTTACTAAATAAAATCTATTAAAATTAAAGGCATCCAAATAAAATCAAAAGCAAACAAAAAGAAAGAGAGGTGGAAGGTATAACAATCAAGAACAGAAAAAATATATCATTCATTCACTTGAAGAAATCATTCAGTTGAATTATTTCATTCATGAGTGACACAGGAATACATGTAATATCATTTGCAATTTTTGAGAGATGACTAAAGCTAAACAGATATGGCCAAGATTAAAATAATACATTATTCAAAAAATATGAATACTGCGACCATTTTTGCTACTAGAACAGTAGTTCAGGTATAGTACTACTTAATTTTTTCAAGAAGTTTGCCTTGTGACCTAACTGAAATAGTCTTCGGTGCGAAAACAAAGTTCTGGGGGTACAAATGGACTATTAAAATGCAAAATAAAATTGTTCGATATCGCATTTATGCGAGACAAGGCAAACACGATTTGCTCTGTAAGCAGTTCTGGTAGTACTGAACAAATTAATAGAATAAAATTTATGGTGTCGTATATATCGCAAATATATATTTCAGACAAAACAACTTTTGATGCTGAACACCAGTTCCAGTATTAAGTGAAATTTACGGAGAAGCTGTAAGCAAAAGTAATACACATCGTTTCATTATGGGCTAGATATGGCCAAATCTATTTGTATGAATCATACGTTTTGTGAGCAACACGTGGATCAATTTTTGACATACGATTTTTGTGTTAAAAATTGCTTGGCGTTTTGTAAAAAAATCTTCTTCATATATATAATATCATATATATTATAAGCCGACTCTCTTAGGAATATGTTTGATAATCAAAACAAAACTATTTCAACGATAGCAAAACTACAGCTTTTCTTTTTTTTCATATGAACGGTTCCGCACAATATAGCAATCTTTGTGTTTTTTTTTTTTTTTAATTTTCCATACCTTCTTGCATCATATTTGACCTCAAGGTGAACAAAATAAAAACAATTTTTATTTTGTTCATATCATAGGTCACCTAAACCACAAGAAATTGTTACATATTTATTTCCGCCAACTTTCATGCGACTTGAACGTAAACAAAATTGAGTAAATTATTAAACAACCTACAAACATATTTTTTGTAATCACGTAACGAAATCAATAATTAGATACATAATGTATTTATAAAGAATGCGTCTTATTGAAATCAATTTTTTTGGTGTCTTGAAAAACAATCATTTTGAAGATAATACTTTTAAATGTATTCCATTCGACTTCGAAAAATTTACATTTATTTCAGCAAAATAAATCGTTTAAGGCTGCCGCATATGACCAACAACTGCTGAGATGCTCAAAGGAAGATTACAAAGACTCACAAAGGTGCTCAGAAAGCGCCTGTATACAAACTGTTCGGAATCAGATTATAATCGCGCAAATGTTTGTAAGACCAATGTTTTTTTTCGGCATTTTTATAACGTTACATAACTTAAATATAAACTAAATTTAAACTCTTAGCATTGATTCCCTTGAATGACCAAAACCTGATTATACAGTCGGGCATATATAAAAAATCCTATTTTAACAAAAAATGTTAAATTAAATTTAAAAAAAGATACGGAAATGATACGAAGAACTCGCACATATGATTAAAGTGATATGAGTGATAGATGGATGACCTGAGAGTAAACTAAAATTGATCAGGAAGCGACTGCGAATAGATTAAAATGATTCATAAATCACTCAAGGATTAATGTGGAATCGTGGCTAAATGAGTTCTATATCTCAAAGTGTCTTGTCATAAAGCATTATATCAGTAGAGCTCATCTTAGGGTACAATTTTCTTCCGAAAAAACTTTCATTTTCCTGGCTTTATAAATTGCACATAAGAACTGAAAAAGACTCGAATTCACTTAAATGTTAAAAAAATATAGGTGTGCCTTGAATATTTCCCGTTTTTTTAATATAATGAACGAGCTATAGGTCTTTGAGATTTTATAAAAAAAATATAATTAATGTATTTATTTATTCTCAATAATTTCTCTTCTTTTACAAATATTGTCAGGAATTGTTTGCAGGTTAGTAGTAATAATAATAATAATAATAGTTTTCAATGTGAAACCTCAAGCTTGTGAGTTCAAAAAAAATTAACATTTTTCAACTAGAGAAAGGTTAAATCAAATGTTTTTGCTGAACCTCATTGAGCGAACAAACGTTTGAGCAATGTTATTACAACAAAAATAAAACCTTAACATTAGCGGTCTACATTAGTAAATCGATGTGCGACCAAGAAATCGATGGCTAATATACATAGATTGAATGTCAAAAGTTTGAGCCCACCAATAATAGTACAGACACTAGAAATTGTTTCGAAACGGCTGCTTTTAGGAGGTAAACATTAGTTTTAAGAAACGCTGCGTTGTCATTACTCATATAAAGTAAACATTTACTTGAGCCTAAAGCAACAGTTTTTTGTTTGTGTTCTTTTTTCTCAAACATAAACATTTAACCCAATTGGGAAAAATATATAACAGCATTAACAAGACAGACAACCAACGTCTATACACACGAACGGTAAAGTTTTTCCTATTACCATGCACAGTGTTTTAAATTTTCATGCAGTAAAGGATTCTTTAATATCATGTGATATAAATATTGAACTAGAAGTGGTAGGATACAAGGAGTATCTGTTGTGTTCTATTTAGTGTCGTTATTGTTGTAGTGTTTGTGTGTTGGCGCTTAAACAAGAGTGCCATCAGTGTATTTTGAATATACATATGTATGTGCAAACGTTTGTACGCAGATTTGCACGGCATTTTTGCCGTTCCGACATGGCAAATTCGTTAGTTGTTTCACAGGCTCCACAAGCAACAGACGTTAGTTATAAGTGTCTTTAATTAGTGAAGAAAACTCTCTAACGTTATGCTACTACTTAAAGCAATTTAAAACAAATGCAACAGAAATCATTTACTACAAAAAAAAAAAGAAAATAACAAACGCCGAAAAATCGCAATACAAAAAGCCAGATATTGTAAAAAACTTGTTGTTGTGTTTGGAAGAAAGACAAAACGAAATGAGAAAAAATTAGTGTGAACTTGTGGCGCATATTAGTGTGATGGTGCATCTAAGCACAAACTGCTGAAAGATCAATCACAATCAAATAATGAAATCATAACAATTTTAGTGTTGATAGTGTAAAAGCGTGATTTTTTGGCTTAAGCTCTAAATCGTGAGAATTTTTGTAAATAAAATCACAGCTGATAATGTAAAACAGTGTATTAAAAACCAAAGGTGTTGTGAGAAAGCAAAAATGCTCGAAAATTATATTTCGAAAGTTAATATGAAAAACAGAAATCAAAACAAGGAAACCATTTAAATTTTATTACTCACAGAAATAATTTTTTTTTTTTTTATTTATAATTTTTTTTTTTTTTTGTAAAAAAGTCAAATCAAACCATTAGTCATAAGTGTCAGAATATGCGGTCCATATAAATAATAAAAGAATTTTAAAAAGCTTTCTGTTTATTGCATGAAACAACAAAAATTACTAAAAAAAAAAAAAAAAAAAAACAACATCGTAAACAACATAATTTTACTTCATCATTAACGTTGCACAACTTCCTTGTCCAAGCATTCCAAATCGAACCTGTCAAAAATGCAGCGCCGCATGTCAATAACCATACGAGAATACAAATTCTTTCGTAGTTTTTCACAAAAATTCGAAAACTGGCCGAAACGCAAAGCAGAGGCATTATGGCGTAAAATGCGTGAAAGAAAAATTGCAGGTGAATGGTCTTGCCCCAAACATTTTTTTCTTTCTACCAAATAATTTATTTTCTTTTTTATTCTTTGTTTATTCTTAATTCCAAATTTCTTTATTGTTTGTTTATATTTTGTCTACAAGTTCTACATTTAATTTCACTACTTTTATACAATTGAAATTTTGTTTGCTTTTCAATGTATAATACATACATACATATTTTTGGTTTTATTTAGAAGAAAAATATTATTATAACTTAAAGATTGGTTTTTAATTGATTATTCGTGCGGTTTGCACTTTTTTCTCTATTAATAATAATTTAAACTAATATTTTCTATTAATAATTCAATTTTATTAAGGTGTTAGCGAAAGACTAAAACCATTTGCTCTGTCAGTTGTATTTACACTAAAAAATGCTAAAAGTACAGTGAAGAAAAAATTTGGGAGCGATATCTATATATCAGATTTTCCCTGCTTCTATATATAAGAATAATAGAAACTGTTCCAAAAAAAAGGACGACTTCACCTTTATATGGAAAAATTACAAAAAAATATATAAAAACTAACTAAAATAAACGATTTTTCCAGAAATTTTAAATCCACTTTTACTGCAGTGGGGTGTCTAAAACACTTTTTAAAAGAACTCTTATTAAAACTTGAAGAAGAGCTATTAATATGTCAAAACTTACATGTTAAAAACTAAAGTAAAATTAAAATAAATAAAAAAAATATTTGCAAAAAAAAATTGTTTTTAACAATAATGTACTTTTTCCACAAAAACTTAAAAATATGATTGCATCAAATAGATTAGATGTAATTAAATAAAAAGAAGTAATAATGACCAAGGGCTGATGAGGAGAGTGGCGGCTTCGAAACAGAGAGTTCTTACACAGCTAAAATCCTAACGTTGTTTTATATTTATTGAGCATTAAATTGTATCCTTTATTATTTATTATCAAGGTCAATCATGGCAACCATTTAAACTTTGGCTTCCTAAAATTGTTGTTTGAATCTGTAAGTGCCTTTATAGGCTCACATTATAGAAATTTGTTTGCTGATGTTGTGAATTGTGCTTAAAATTTAAATATATATATATTTTTTTTTTTAAATATATGTATCTGCTTATTCTTACGAATGCCAACCTTTGCCAAACCTTTTAGGGAACTGGAACACTTTTTTGATTTCCTTCCGCTAACTTAACCTCCAAAAATCAACAAAAAGATCCATTACTGGATCCATTAATATATAAAATATGAAAAAAGTGGCTTTGCTGTTTTTAGAATATTCTATTTATATTTTACAGTACTGGCATTATTTTATTTAAACTTCTATATATTTGCACCGGTATTCATAAAAAATAAAACATTGCTCAAATACATTTTAGAACAAATTTTATATGAAAATTTTTTTCTAAAATGTGTTTCAACAATGTTTTATTTTTTATGAATACCGGTGTTAATATGTATGTACGTTTGATATATTATGTGGCTTATCACAAGACAACGAAATCAATTATCATACTAGACATTTTAAAGAATTTCGAATGCATTAGTGCTTATGTGTATATAAGTTGAAATACTTTCCTTTTTATATTGATTGATTCAATTACTGACAAGGACATATTCATGTCTAATTTCTATCACTTGCAATTTCTGGAAAATTTCTCTCATTCAATGGATGATGCATGTTTATTTAGCAAAGAATAATTTCGTTATTTTATATGGTATTAAAATCTATTTTAAAGTAAAACAATAATAGATAACATTAGCTGATACATGCTGTTTACTTATACCAGAGTAAAATAAATCAATGATGAATTCTAAAATATTGTATGATTTGAAAAAAAATGTGTTTTAGAACAAAATCATTAAACATGTAAAATCATCAGATATGTAAAGTTATATATGGCGCCCTAAATCATAAGTAACCGTAACTCAAAATTGCTCAAAATCAGTTTTTTTTTTTCTTTCAAAAATCAATTGACATCCAATCTGTAGCGACCATGAAAATTTTGTTGCATCAGTCACTTCTTTTTAGGTGAACAGTACTGTTATCTGTGGAACCAGTTTGATTATAAAACTATAAGCATCGTTTTAACGCAGTTTTTAACCAAATTATTTTTATATATTTTAAAATATATTTTAAGCTGCAGCTATTCGTCTCTCATTATGTGATATTTTGATTAAGGCAGGGGTTTGCTATATGGCAATATTTTTCGCCAATTCTTCCCAGCCTTGCAACCTAATTTACTAAATATTGCTACTAAAAGCTATTATGTCGCATTTTTAGATCAATAAGCTGGCTCTTTAAATCTGCTCAAATTTATCTCAAACCATAAAATTTAATACGAGTTCTTGTGAAGTAGACCATATTTTTTGCCTCCATAACTTTTTTACTACTCATTTTTTAAGAGGAATAATGGCAAGTAATAAAAGAAACGGAACTGGGTGGGGTGTAAGCGTTGAAACAACTAGAGCTACTGATTTGGTTTTTTTGAATTTAGTATAATAGACTATACTTCCATTTTAAAATCTAATGTAAAATTGATTTTTGAAAACATTTTCAACCGAACAGTACAGCGGGATAGAAAATAAACAATAGTAATAATAATTCCATGCCTCCACAATGCACTTAACACCAACATATTCAAATGAAATAAAAGTGCGCAGCAAAACATGAAACGCTGTCGAAGACTTTTTTAAATTTGCAAAACGAATAAAACACGAAGTTTAAAACCCTTGAAATCCCATGACGTATCTTTTGTCTTCTTATTAAATAATCCAAAAAAAAATTCCTTTTTTTTCTTAGCCATTTCTTTACATGAGCGTTGTCTATGTGCACACTATTTTTTTTTTTTTTTGATAAGAAATTAAAAGTTATGTCGATCTTGCATCTGCCATTCAGATGCATCAGAAGAGTTTTGTTAAACGTAAATACGAAGACATGTGAAACCATGTAAACTCTTCCCCGTAACTAACATAGAACCATAATTTAGGCTTGATTAAAAACAACAAAGAGGTGCTCGCTACTTATACACTCAGAATATTTTTGCACTAACTGACCTCTGTTTATCCTAGAAGTAATCAGTGCAGTTATTTTTAAATGACAACACATTTAAAAATGTATGAAATTTTAATTTTAACTGATTCGAACAGTCACTTAGAAAACTAACTACAGATCAATACTGATTTTCGCTGACAGTTAATAATGACAGTAGTAACTTATGTTACACATACATGGTTTCTTCATGCTGTTAATATGTACATATATACATATTTATAATTTGGTTTCTACATACATACATATATATGTAGCATACATACTCTTTACTTCAATTGATTGTTGTTGAATTTTCGGATTGTTGCGATGGCTGAGTGGATGGAGATGCTGCATGTTCGAATCTCAGCAGAGGCTTTGCTTTGAAATAGCGGATTGAGAAAGTAGATAATATAGATGGAAAACTATAATTAAATAAAACGACCATCTAACAAAAAATAAAAAAAAAATTTACAAGTTGATTACGCATGAATTATTTGACAGTTAGAAGAAAGGAAAAAAAATCATTATTTTTACCGATATGGTTCCGTAGATTTTTTCACATTTAAATTTAAATGAAATGATTAGTAAATTTAAATGAAAAATAAGTAGAACGGTTTTTAAATGAAGTTTCATTTATGTTAAAAAGTGTTTTCAGTTAATTTTACTGACAAAGTTTTCTGAGTGTAGGTTTATTTTATTTTAACCAATTTCGAAAGAATTTAGGAAATCACACCCTTAAGTTTTTTAAAACTCTTTCCTATTTCTTATATTCGATCTATACATCGATTCCGCAGTATGTCAGAGAAGTTGTTTTGGGCTGCGCGTTTATACCACAGTCAATAATGATTTTGACATAATGATTGTATTATTTCCCAATTTATTTTCTTAAGGTCGAGTATAAGAAAAACATTATTAGAGCAAGAAGTTGTAAACTCATGCAGCTGTTGGTTCTTATGATACCCATATTCCCCACTTCTTGCGAAACATTTTTTTCTCGAATCCACCAAGCACAGTTTAATCTCCTTGAGTATGTATGGAAGGCAGAATTAGTTTGTAATTTTCTTTCTAGTTGGGATCTTTTTTTTTTGTTTTTTTTTTTTTTGTTTACTTTTTCTTTCTTTGCCGTTCTAATTAAGCTGTAGAAATTAGAATTCATCATCAAGAGTCAGCAAAAACAAATATGTTTGTGGAAAAAAGTTATGAAATTTTGCTAAAAGCTAAAAGAAACCCATTCTAATTCAAGAGTTGTTAAACAACAGTGTGTTGTTCGTGACAAAAATAGAAATAGGAAAAAACTGTTTTTTATTTGTGAAAAAAAACTAATCACTTTCATAGAAAAAGTAATTTCAAAATATTTTCTCTAGAAAATATCGGAAAGTAACGAGGCTTAAGCCTCTGCGCCATATAGTAGCAGGGGTACGACAAACGCCTTGTATAGCCTAAGTTTTTTTTTTGCCGAAAGAGGGCCTTGTTTCTATATTGTTTGTTAGACCCAAAGTAGCACCCTATTAGCAACTAAAACTATTTCCTTTATTTCTATACTGGTGTCGTTTGTTCTATTCATAGTTGTACCGAGTTTTACAACCCCATGTACCATCTCGAAGTTGTAATTAGCAACGTTCACAGAATGTCCTAATCTGCCGGACACTCTAATTCCTTGAAGCGATCAATTTTGTTTTGTCTTTATTTACTTCTAAACCCATTTTCTTTGATTCCTTCTCTAACTGAGCAAAGGTGACCGTGGCATCTCGTATAATACGGCCCATAATGTCTGTAGCTTCGCCATATGAGAGCATCAAGTGGGTTTTAATCACATACGGCTTTCTACAATAAAGTATTTAAAAAAATCACACGACAGGCTGTCGAATTAAAACCACATTTGGTGGTAAACGGCTAAAGGTGGGATTACACGGTTGTCGTAAGACACCAATTTTTATTATATTTGGTATGCCAATCGTGTGATAGCACAATTTATTGGCTCATGCTGCAACCAAAACAAATGTTGTTCCTATTTATCCCAATCAAATACAACCCTGCGGCGACAACAGTGTGAACATTTTATATACAACTATTTACCAATAAAAATTCTAAAAATGCACCAATATTTGTTGTGTTCTCATGCGGCAGCCAAAGAAGACAATACGCGCTAATAATATACATATGTATACATTTATTTAGTTTCAAAATTGTTTAAACGCGTCTTCCAAACATTTTTGTTTTGCAGTAGGTAAAATTCAATTGTGTTAATATTACAACAATTGTAAAATTCTTTCACGCACGTATTTCTTTTAGTTTTTATTTTTTCCGCTTTTCACTATTTTCAGCCCTCACAACATTATAATAATAGCCGAAGAATTTTTCTTTTTTTTTAAGAAAACGAACCAAATTTTTAATTTTTAACTGCTTTTTTATTTTTGCTAAGCATAGTTTGTCATCAGCTACAACAGCTGTTTTTCAAAGTTGCTGTATAATATAACAATAGTGTGAATATAATGTGGCAATTATTGGTACTAAATTGTTTTGCGAAAATTTGGGATAATAAAATTTCCGTAAAATCATGTGATTGCAGAGAATTTGATTGAGACAAGTATTTTATTGTGCTCCGATGCAGCCCAAATAAAATTTGTGCAAATCGTGTGATCCCACCTTAAGAAAGATAATGTCTTGTTCATAATGTTAAAAATTGTTTCCTGTGAGGTGCATATAACCTATCAGAAAGATGTGCTTTTCAGTTACACAGTTTTTGTTTAAATTTCATGGAATAAGTTTTGCTGTTTATAATTTTAGAATAGTTTATTCTTTTAAATATCTTTATGCGAAATGCAAACCAACGTAAATGTAAAAATACCGAAAGTAGGCTTTGTGATTGGTTATGATTCGGTTCACCAAACTTTATATGCATGCAAAGTATATCGAAATTGACAACTTTATTTAAGAAATTCCAACAGGTTTTATACTCTATTTTAATGATTTGATTAGTTTTTCGGGTTCCCTGCAAACAATACAATACAATTGTATCTAGCGCCGTTTTCACTTCAGCTAACGATATAATCGTGTATATTCCAATAAACACTTAAGATTATTTTCACTTTTTAAAACAGCTTCAGCTAAAAAAACTTTACTTATTTATAATTTTACATTCATTCATGGCGGCCCTTCTCAATTGCTTCATTAACAAACAGTGTTACTTTATGATGGATTTTATGAATTTATAATTTTAAACCGCAGATTATTTTTTTAAGAAATTTGCGGCTTTTATTTTTTTTCATTTTTTTTTTATTAATAAAGGAGTCAATCTGTCTGACACAAAATACTTGTTCAGTACGATTTTGTTTCATATTTAGTAGAGACTAGCATTAATTGCTCTTGAAAGAAACAATATTTTTATTTTAAAAGTATTTAAAGTAAAAAATGATTGGTCATATTTTAAGAAAACTGCTAAGCCTTAAATCCAAGAAGAAAAATAAGTCTAAAAAGAAGAGAAATGGAAAACATATAAAAGGTGTCAACATACTCCTCGAAGGTAAATCAATATTTGTTAAATATCTCATAAACATTAATGCATAATAATATTTACTAACAGTTGTTAATTATATATTAAACTAGCTGACCCGGCAAACGTTGTTCTGCATTCAAATTTAATTTTGACTGCAAGTCTGTTTCCGTTGCAAAGTTGTGATAGCGGACGTTGTCCTGCATGATATTTCAAGCGCTTAGGATATTAAACAAATTATGAAATGAAAAGTAAATAATACAATAATAACATAAATTTTTTAAAAAAGAAATCGTTTTGATCTAGAATAGCTCTTACCCGGTGCGCTCCGCTACACCTAAATCGATTAAAACTCTTTTTTTTTTTTTTGTTTTTGCAAAACGCGCAAAGATACACACATTAAATTTCTTATGCCTGAAATTTTCATTGAAATCAGCAAGCCGTCTACGAGGAGTATGCGAACAGGAAGTTTTGCCACTTAATTTTATATATATAGATAGGCTCAAATTGGGTTACTTACAACCTTAAAATTAAAGAAGATTTTTTGTGGCAAATTGTTCAATATTGAAGAACACTAGTGAATGTGAAGTCTTAGTTGCTGAGGTAAAACCCAGGATAAACAAAATTGGCTTCGAACTTGGGTTATAAATAAGTATAGCGCTTACTGTTTTCCATTATTAATATATAATTATCCCATATTTTGCATTTTGATGAAATATTTCCATCAACTATGTACATAATAATATGAACAGCAAATATTTCGCGCGAAAATTTTCCAGCAGCTCATCACTGTTGTATACTTGAGGCACTACCTACCTATACTGAGGAAATATTTTCTTCTGCATATTGCTATTGGTAAGAGTGTTCTATTGTAAAGTTTACAATGTAAACAATGTAAACACTTTCAAATGCAATAAGTAAAGTGCTAAAAAAAAAAAATGTCGCTGTTCGAAACAGAATATTTAGCTGTAGTTGTGAAAATCTATTACAGAATTAGTGAATTGTACTTTTGGTGCGAAACAAGATTCTAGCAACATTCTCTTGTTGTTACAAATAATTAAACTGTCCATTGTTGCAAGTGAAACTGTCAACAACAGTTGGGTACTGTTTAAAACTTAAAACAATGTAACATCTTTTTATAGAAAAAAAAAATATCTGGTGAAATTTTACAGAATCGTAATAAAGGCATATTTCAATACACGCCAAATTTTCTGTTTGAAAAATTCAATGTTCCTCAGCATTCACTGCAATTTTGAACAGAGTGCTTAAGTTTCTTCATAACAGTCGCTTTTTGATGTATGCAAACAATTTTTTTTTTCGTCGGTAAAACTAGGCTTTTGAATTTAGACGTAGGGTTCAAAAGTTGAATGTAAGTCATGTGCTATTAACGTACGCACTTTTGTAGCAATATTACTACTTTTTTTTTAATTTCGCATGTGGCAGCAGTTCGCAATTTCAGAAATAAAGCAGATATTAATAGCATTTATAGGTGCTTAAAAAAATCACCTTTGTTATTTATGAATATGTACATATGAATTTAATTATTCTTTATGCAATTAATTACGTTGAACGTTTATATTATTTTTCACACCTATTTCTTAGAAGTTTTATGAAAATTTTCCACAAACAGAATATCATAAATAACGACACATGCTCTCGTGAGATTACTCCGTTGTTAGCAGTGGCGCACTGATGAATAAATTTTCATCGTATAATAAATAATTTCAAAAATAAAACATAAACTGACCCACAGAAATCTTCCGGCTTAATATTTCATTGCTGATACATTTTTCTACATTTAAAAACAAAATAAATTCATTTTTTTTTTTTTTGTTTGCAAACAAAACAAAAAAAAAAAACATTTTTTAATTCAAACACAAAAGCGACAAATATAATTCGCTATAAAAAGCAACAATAATTAAATTTTGTGCACACCTATATGTACATAAAATGTATTTAAATACAGGTGAGCCACGATTTACGTAGTCCTTTATTTACACATGTTCGGTGAAGCAAGACTTAAAAATTGAATATTTCACGTATTAATATTGCAAGTAGCAGCATTGTTAATATGACCCTAAAAGATGCTGCTAACATTTCTATCGCGTGTCAGCATTTGGTGTGATAGTACACCCATATGTAAGAGCGTCAAACAAATTTTAATATTTTGCTAATAGTACCTCCTCGCTAATATTATAAGTGTTGAAATTAGCTCACTTGAGAGAAATTGTCATACTAAATGATTAAATACAGTATTTGCTTAAAAAAAAGTTCCAAGTGTTCAAATAAAAGCTAAAAATGTAATAAAAAGATATTAAATAAAGTTAGTTAATTTCATTTATTCCAACTTTTTCTTATATAATTATTTCTGTATTAAGTTTATCAGGCTGAAGTTCTTTCTATATTATCCTTGTGATTGATATTAATTATTATTAAATAAGACAAACAAGCCATCAAAGACATTTAGCAGGGTGGACAACTAGTTGTTTCGAAGCCGCCACATTTTCTCATCAGCACCCGTCTTTGAATTCATGGGCTCATGAATTCTAAATATTAAATAAATTAAAAGTAAAAAAAAATCATTCTTAACTTTTAGGAAGTAAAAATCGCACTCAAGCGCGATAAAATTATTAGCAATTGTAGATCATATAGTTCGACTATGAAGTTAAAAGGAATGCTTAAAAATCGCTAGTCCCAGCGAAAAGTTAGAAACCGTTGTTATCACTGACAAACACAAAAATCAATTGGAAATGCATTGGATGTTGGTGAGAGAATATAAAGTTGATCAATAAGATTAAATATAGACAGTCAGTAACACAGACTACACAGATGTCCCAAAAGTGACTTTTGTAAAGTGGCCATATCATTTGTTTGGAGGCCAATCAGAAGTGAGCAGTACTTCCTGTACTGCGTACTCGTAGCAACCTGAGTGTATGAGACCAACTAGTGTACACAAAAACAAACATAAACAATGAAAAAATGTTGTTGTAAAGTGTTTGGAAAAATATTGGTTTTGTTGTAATTTTTCCGAAAAAAGTAGAAAACATGAATGAAAAGCTTTGAAAACTAAGTTTTAAATATATTGCATGTACTGCTAGTGATGTACTCAATGTAAATAAAGTACTAAATACAAATAATTATTATTTGTTTGCTTGCAAAGCAGTTTTGTTTGCATCAGATTTGCACTGAGTTTTTCTTACCAAAAATCAAATGTAAACAAATGCGGAGCCAACCAACAGAGATAGCTATATAAATATTTTCGTGTTTGCTGCCCTTCACTGGATGCTCCAGCACCGCAAGGCTGCCATTTTCATGCAATTTGACAGAAAATTGGTAATTTTTGTAGTCCGGCAGAGCTGGTGACCCTTCTGCTTGTATTCTGTGGTCAGTAATGAAGAGCTTAGGTGGTAGGATGGCGATGTGCTGCTGCTTAAAAACAGTGTGCAATGAGTCATGACCTGGGCAGGACAGTAATAAAAATAATTAATTTTTTCACATTTTAATACGACGCTCACTGCAATTTTATTTCAAAAAAAAATTAATTTTTTAATAGCTTTTTGGTAGTGTAAGCTTGATAGCTGCATCGAGTACATTAAAAAAAAGTTTTACGTTTACTCACTGTAGTACGCTTAAAATGTTTTCCGTTGAGTTAAAATCAAATGAATTGTTGGCTGTTATAAGAAGAAAACCATATTTTAACTTTTGAGGTATGTTGTTTAAAAACAAATTACATACATAAAACTCCTGATTTTCTGTTCAGTTAAAAAAGTATGTTGTTTTTATGTGTCCTGAAGAATGAAAGCATATTCGTAAACTAAAAGAAATTTGGTTCCCAGTTTTAAAGAACATTTTTCGTTAGCATTTGTTCCTAAACACAATGAAGCTGTTCATCTTAGTAATGAAAAATTCATAGATATAATGCAACATATCATTGGCGCAGTGAAATCATTCATTGAAATGAGTTCCGACATTGGCTGAAAATTAATTAAATAATTTGTTAAATTTCAGCCAATAACTCTTTCAGAGTAGTTTTTACGGTGATACTTTGGTTATATTTTTCAATATTAAAAAATTAATTTAATTTGGTTTGATTTTAAGGGAAAATGAGTTAAACGGTTTTTTACTGAATTTTCATTTATTTCATATTACATTTTCTGCTGGTTTAATCTACATAATATTTTGATTATTACATTAGAGTTTTTTTTATATTTTTCGTTCAACTTACAAATTTTATTTTTATTTATCAATTTTACAAGATCTTAAAACATTTTTCGTCTACTTTGGCTCACACGTTGCCCTTGTTGCTGTAAATCCACCTGGACTCTATTCCTTTGAAATAAGAAAATCAGCTTTTATGAGTGCGTATTTTACTTGCTACACAACACTTGTAAGTTTTGAGAAACAGTGCCCTGGTACAAATAAGACATTTTCATTTTCCTTTATTCTGAATTATGTATAACATTCAGAAGCATAAATTAAAAGAAACAATTAATTCACATTAACTTCCTGAAAGAAAATGGCCGATTCACTCAACGAAGCATTTTGCCCAATACTATTTTACAAGCGTGTCATATATCGGCTTGCTTGATATATTGTATGCCTAGTAAAAAATATATAAATATAAGACTAAATTTGGTAAGAATACTGCATAAATCGAGTCCTATTATAATTACAAATTAATCTTCATAAACCAACAAATCACAAAAATATGATTTTCCTTAGTAATGTGGATAAAAATTGATTGTACGTATTTACAATTGGCTATTTTAAGATTATACAATTGACTTTGCAAAATACAATTTCATTGCAAATGTCAAATATTTTCAGATACATTTACGGTATTCAAACGGTCTCATATTGTGTCATAATGTCAGAAAGTACTAACATTTTATGATAGTTTAAAAAAATTGTTGTTGTGCTGCAAACAAAAATAGTCATAAATTAATAACACTTCATCGACTGTGTTTAGTGATTCGTCATAAGTTAACAGCAAACATCTGAGGCGAACGGCTCAAACGCATTCGTCGAGCCGGTGATATTCTTTACCTGTCGCAAATTATATTCTAAAAAAATATTTTATATATACATAAAAAAGCCCTTATATGCGTATAACGCTTATATGTATGTATGTACCCAAACAAGAATGCATTTGTTTAATAGCTGAAGGCCTTGTTTTACTATCCTACTCAGTCGTACGATATGGTAAAAATGAAATGTGTGCTCACAAAGTGTGATAGTGTGGACTAAACATGTTTGTGTACGATACGATTGTTCGCATGTGTGTGTTTCGCAGATATTTATATCAACATCCATGTCCATGCATTTCACCTAAAAATGAGATACTAATCTTGAAGACTAGCAGCCCACAAACGCTTGTGTACTGGCCGCCGTCCAAAAAATGAATCGACTCCGTTCAACTGGCGCCAGCTGTTTTTGTTTGAATAAATTTATCTATTCAATTTAATATCATTTAAGAAATAAATGCATTAAAATATATATGTACATATGTATATGTTCGTAAATATGGATATATTTGATTTCAAATTTACTTGAATCAGCTATCAAAACATCTAATAGCTAGCTTTTTCACTTATTTTGGCATTATGAACAAAAATATTTAAATGGCTTTCTTTTTTTAACAGCTGACTCATATTTTAAATAGCGCACTACTTTATGACAGGTTGCTCACAGCAGTCATATATTTTCGTGCTATTATTTTAAGACTTCTGACTTTAGGACGACTCTTTGAATACCGTAATTCTATTCTCGTACTTTCCATAACGTTTGCCAAATGCGTGCTATTAACAGCATATAATTTTGTTACACTTGTATTTCTATCTGTTGTAGGTGTCGGCCATTATAAAATATGTTAACAATTAATAAAAAAAAATGCTGAAGTAATATAATTGTATTCATTTAATTCACTTTCCCATGCTACTCTGTGCCATAATTCTGGTACCTGTTTTCCGCAACAATGAACATTGTTTAGCTATCCGTTATTTTTGTAGCAGTACGATTAAACCATGTTTTTTATGTAATTATGGTGCAAATTGTACACCCTTTCACTTGCGAATATTTATGTTTGTTCTTTAATAAACTTTAGAAAATGAAGCAACATTTCAAGCACTTTAAATGTCACATTAAAATGTGCAGTAATAACTAAACGAAATGTCATACTGCTGTCACATTTTTCAGTGCAGTGTAGAAATTCAGTAAGTAGTAAAATTTGCAATTGTTATTAATTGTACGAGAGCGGATTAATAAGTCAGTAACTTTTTGTACTTTTGAACGCAGAAAAGTTGTATTATTTTTCAAAATAATCTCCCATGAGTTCTACACACACATAGTCCAACATGTCCCCAAAGGCATTATTACCATTTGGACTAAGAAACAAGAAATGCAAAACGTCACGGAGTTATTGACCCATCCTCGTATGCCAAGGCGGATGTAACTTTATCGGTCTGTTTATTAAGTTTTTCTTTGACAAGTGTATATATTTATAAAAATTTTCACATAAGCGTTCAATGGCCAAAATGTGTCATTCGTTATAATAATTCGTTAACTAAACTTTGCATTAACTAAAAGATGTGCTGAAAAGTTGATGCAGACACTTTCTTTTTCAAACAGTGTAAATTTTATAAAATGCAATATTTTTAACGCCTTGTTTAATGGGTTAATATTGAACCAACGTCACCCTTAACAAACGACACAAAGTCTGTGAGTAGATGACAAGAATTCAGTGAAACAAATGATTTAATTAAAATTATCATTTGAAATACATACATACATACATACATATGCATGCATATGTATTTAAGAGACTTTGAAAAGTGTTCATGTTTTTCGCTCGAAGGTCGATTTGTGCTTTTACGCATTCATACACCTTGTTTATCTGAAGTGATTAATTAAATGTATAAATCTGAAAACAAAAAATTCTACATTTTTATATTTTTGTATTTCAAATGATGCTGTAATAGATTTGTTTAATCCAACGGAAGCTGTTTTCGTGTCATTAGAGTGTCATTTATTAAAAAAAAATTTGTTTTCCTGTTGCAGTTTGGCTAAAATTTGGGTGACTTGGTACAAATCGTTATCACTTTTAAAACTTGGCTGAACAATCTTCTCTTCTATCATTGTTATAGCTTAAAAACTGACCGACAGAGACAGAAATATATTGAAAAGCTTTTGCTGAAATTATCATTGAGATACAAGACAAAATAGAAAATATTTTACTGAAAATTTTTTTAATTTTATTGAACTATGATAATTTTACATACATTTATATTAAATTACTTTTTCAGGCTTAAGTTCAACCCTTGGTTTGTCACTACTTTTAATTAATATCAATTAAGTAAAGTAAAAAAAGTAAAATTTGTATAGCTAAATGGACAACCGGCTGTTTCTGAGTAGCAAACACCCTTCATCAGCACTCTATGAACTTTGGACGTGTCAAATTTCATAATTTTGGCACAGCCGCTGGGTTTGCTACCCAGAAACATTCGGTTGTCCATCTAGCTATAAAATTTTACTTTTCTTTACTTAATTAATCTTGATTTAAAAGTGACAAACCAAGGGTTGAACTTGAGCCTGAAAAGGAATTCAATATAAATGTATGTAAAATAGAAAATAATTTCAATAACACTGTTCTTTCTACGAGTATCTATTTAAATTTAAGACTTTTTTAAAACCAATAAACTGGCTGGTAATGCTGCACAAGGTAGTTTTTCAAACGTCAAACCCAGTGAGTTTGTTTTCGAACCAATGCCGACAGGTATATAAGTTTAAATATGTGACACAACAATATTTCTTAGATTCCCAGCACTTTGGAAAAATTTCCAATCTAGCGGCACTTAAAGCAAATTGTCTGGAACATTCAAAAACGCGTCTAACCTTTATAAATAGGTATATAAGTGTAAGTATATAGGTATAAATTCACCGCATAGAACAGATCTAAGATCAAGTGCGAGGACGGTGGCGGGGGCGGGCTTACAGGCAGGTCATTATATCTTCAATAGAACACAGAATGAATTTACCGAACTGCGACACTTGTACGCGATGCGGTCTGTAAGAGGAGCACGACAATTGCACACAAAAAAGATACGGGATGTTAAATGCCTAAACGCTGGGTGAACATGATTTTCTAACGGTCCTATTGAAGGAACAGATTCTCTTCCTGGGTGTATGAACTCCGTAAAGCACATGGGGAAGACCAAAATCAATGACTAGTGGTTGTGCAAAGGGCTGACTTGGGACGTACGCCACTAGAATTATATATGAAGGAAGTTTTGAAAATACGGATTTTTTAAAAATATATAGTATTTTTAACTTTTCCTTTCTCAAATTCGCCCAGTTATGTGCTTTAACAGTCAATCTAGTGCGTATACTTCATCAAGTGCATCTTTCACTTTACCGCTTTTACGTGCTACAAATTTGTTGACACCAAAAAAAAAAAAAAGAATTTTTATTTCATTTCGTGCTTATTTTGCACGCTCTTCTCGTTGAAATCACTATGAATCCACCTGTTTGAATGGTTTCCCATAACTTCTTTCTGGCTTTATACACAATATGTACTTAGTTATACCACAAGCCAAAAAAATAATAAAATAAATAAAAAACTGATGCTTTTGTTTACCAATCGTAAACACATAGAAACGTATGCAATTTAAAAAGGAAAGGCAGCACAAGAAAATAATTTATAAATAATGGGATCAGAAATTCAATAAAGTGTATAAGATAAGAATGGGTTTTATTGAAATTTAGTCACTTATTAACCTTTTTCACTTAATTAAATATTTTATACTCGTGTGTTAAATAGTTAAAAGTTTATTTACAAAACATGAAATTAGTTACACCACCATTGCCATATATTTATCCTTGTCACTGTAAGAGAAAACGACACTAACAGTTTATGATATAATTTGACACACCCATACAAACAAATTTAAGCCTCCAGCTCATAAAAGCCTTTAAAACATGGAGAAGGCGTTATTTGACCACATTGATATAAGCAGAGTTCACAACAAACACACAAGAACTGACTAACAACATTCGAGGGTATGTTATTAAGCCCTTTGTATGCACAGAGCATAAATAAATTTAATAGACACACAACAGAATACTTTGCAACTGCACCATACATTGGTAGAGCCCATATGACACTTAATTTTTCTCGCATTGCTCAAATATTCTACCACAGTGCGTATATTGCAATATATCGACGAATATACTTAAAATACTTAAAACGGAAAATTTGCACTAAAACTGATGGTAATTGAATTTGTATAATTCAATTACATACATCATATTGCCAGGTTTCATTAAATAAAAATCTACTCCTAAAGAAATTAGAAACACCCCAGCCCGGTTTGGTTGGAAGCCAAAAAATAATAACTTAAAAAGGAATTATAATTTTTTTTCTGTGAAGTTAGATGCCAATTGCTAATTTTTTAGTTTTAATGGCCCAAATAAAATGTTAAGCCAAATTATGGAAAAAGCGATCTCCAATATTTTGAGGAATTAAAAAGGCCTAAAATATTGCACCTATAATAACGTGATTTATGACGATTTCTTTGCTGGAAAATTGTGTCCATTTATTTTGCATTTTTTCTTTAAATGCGCTTTTTGATAGTTTAACGAAATTTAGATCAAAAGAAAAGTTTTCAAAACTATGAAAAATAAAGAAATTAATAAAAACCATGCTAGTTTACATTGTTTGTGCAAACCAATACTGAAACTTTTGCACTTGTTATAGAAAAGAAAAGCGTTAACCACTTACACGTTGTTGTCAACTATTCACTCTCCTTTTGGTTGCTGGGATAGAGAACCTTGAATCCTTGAATGTGTTATTAAGCTTTTTAGTCCTTTATTAATGCAATCATTAAGGGTTAGATAAACATTATTAGTCTGCGCTGTCAAAGCGTTGACGTCACTACACTCCCTTGCTTTCGGTGTAGTTAAACTATGACGTTGGTTTCAGTGACGTAAGCAATAAAAATTTATTACATATTGCATACATATTTGTATGCACAAATCTTAAGAGAATCAAGGACCTACAAACTTTTCTTATTTTATTTTGTTTATTTACCATAAATATAAAACAAAACAACCTCTAACATTTGCTGATGACAAGATAAAAATGTAACGTATACTACATAAAATATTTTAATTGATTTATGTTGGGTGTTGTATATTATAATTTCATCATGAGTATCTGCTGGAGTATCTGCAAAACTGTAATTAAGTTTCACTAACCATTTGGACTGGCACCGCAAAATGTATAAAACAGGATGTACAATGCTCCCAGTTGTTCATTAATAAGTAGTACAATATTAATTTGTAGATAAAATCGCATATATTTTCCTTTTTTGTCCTTTTTTTGCTTTCGTTTCATTGTTCTCCTAACAGATTCACTTGTTTAATTGTTGGCCTCCGTATAAAAAACATGATTTATTGTTGTAAACTTTTTGTAAATGACATACTTCTGCAAACAATAGTTCGAAGTGTGTTTAACTACACATACATATACCTGTTTTTAATTAAGTTTTATAGTAAAGCCAGACGTTTTGATAGCTATAATAATTTTTAAAATATTATATAACATTTTTAACGGTTAAAAACCTTATATTGCCACTGTTGATCTAAAAACTGAGTATTTAAATTAAAATGCAAAAGAATCGAAACTTTGTTGATGATGAAAAATTAGCAGGCCAAGGATGTGATTACATAAATTTAAAGTGTCATTTTCATATTCGTAAATAAAAATTTTTATGTTCATGCATTCATGCACACAAGCTACAATTTAAATTTTATTTTGTGACTGTGTGTATTTGTGCAACCCTCAAAGTATGCTTTACTTTTGGATAGAAGATATAAGGCAGAAGCTAAGAAATGGCGTAAGAATGGCGATCATGTTGTGTGTGTCACGCACACACATCTAAAGTATCCTCTCACTAATCAAAAACAAACAAACAATTTGCTAAAAATGGCCAATACTGTGATTGCTATAGTTACGAATTAAAAAAAGTTACGAAATAAAAAAAATCTATAAATATCTATGAACTATTTGTTAGTTTTTGTTTTATTAGTTACAGTTTTGATTACAATATGTAAAGATGCGTTCATTTTCCTAGGCATTTTATTTCAGTATATTTTCGCAAATTAATGTCGCTGTCAATAATTAAGAACTTTTTATTCATATTAGTCGTCTTTTCATAGCAGCTAAAAATAAGTGTCGCCTTACGATAAGTTGATTAAGTAGAAAATAAGCAGCCCACTAAAGCCTGTAAGAAGCCAGCAAAATTATTTTGTATTATTAGTTACTACATGCAACCCAAAACTTTGCAACTAATTAGAGATAAAATTTAATCAACTGGAAAAAATGCTTCTATAAATAAATTATTCACCCTTTTGTGCAACTCAAACTGTTTTGCCATCAGCCTTTTACCACGTTGCTAAAGTTTTACAACTCATACAGTTTTAGTTATATACGAGTGCTCCACCTAGAAAAGATATATTTAAGAGTATATGTATAAAGCTTAAAGCTGTATAAAGCTAAAACCAAATTCATTCGTTGATTGAAAATCAATAAAATATAAAAATCTTTAGTAATTTTAGCAACAAGTTTTGGAAGCAGACACGTGGTAGAGAAAAACTAAGTGCCAGGCCCGCGATGTTCCTCGACACCGTTCGCTTAAACAAAAACACTAAAAACAACAAGGTTTAAAATTTACATATAACTAAGCGAGGGAGCGATGTCGCATGACATCGTAAGCCTGGCAGTAAATCTGAATACTTGTTTCATATTTTTCAGATAATGAAACTTTTATTTTTGTTTTTAGAGCAAGAATACATTGTATATTATTTTATCTATAATTTTTGACCTTTATTGTTAAAATTAATAAAACTATTTTTTAAAGCTTTAGGTCTTTTTATTTTCTTTATTAATTGTTAGCGAAATATCGAAAGCTTTAAACAATAGTTTTATTAAGGATACATTGTTTCAATAGCTTTGCTTCTCTTGCTTGCAAAAACCACAGGCATATGATTTGGGAGATGAGCTTAAAAAATTTAATTATATTGAAATACTATTAATTATTGTAATTATAATTATAATCAATATTATTAAAAAACAAATGGTTCAAATTAGAAAGAAGCATCCTGATTCATAAGAAATATTTTAGTTTCATGAAAAGGGTAACAAAAATAAAATTATGTTTAGGCCGTTTTAGCAGCTCTTACTCTGGTCCTGTTATTTGATGGCTTTGATAATCTGATCGTACTTTTACTCTAAAAGTTCATCAATCAAGACGCTTACACGTCATTGGTCATTGAAAGGTAATGGTAAAAGTTTAGGTAGTTACTTCCGCTGTTGCCAATCATTTATCTATTATACATCAGTAGCGGTAACACTGAATTTTCAAAGAAATCTGATTTACCGATTTAAAAAAAAAAAATAATTTATTTTATTGTCATCAGACAGACCATCTGTTTTGATTTTTTTATTATGAGCTTTAAGCATATTTTTGAAAGAGATGTTATCTCCCAACCAGGAGTGTTAGATGTGACGATTTTACGTCATTTTGACGTAATTGTGATCAAAAAACACTAAAATGACGTATGAGGTTTTCCTTCACAGAAGGAAAACCTCCTTCGCTCCTTTTTAAATTTATGGCATCTACGTGAAAGTAATTGAAAGAAAACTTAAAAAAATTTGTATACTTTAATTTACTCAGGAATAATAAAAGATACTAATAGATCACTTACAACAAGTATATGTTGGCAACAGCCCAAAACGTACAAAACAATTTTTGGAGTTACAAACTTTGTTAGAAATCAAACCGAAAAATTATTCGCTCAGCTTAAACCAGATGGCTTTCATTGGAAGCAGTCGTTGATCGGATTCTACAATTAAATAAACCTCTTTTTTGCTGTAAATTTTAATTTTGTTATTGAACTTCTGAGTTGTAATACATTTATATTAAATTACTTTTTAGGCTCAAGTTCAACCCTTGGGTTTTCACTACTTTTTAATCAATATCAATTAAGTAAAGATAAGTAAAAATTTATTTGCTAGGTGGACAACCGGCTGTTTCTGGGTAGCAAACACCCTTCATCAGCACCCTATGAACTTTGGACGTGTCAAATTTCACAATTTTGGCACAGCCGCTTTAACCACTCGGCAACCAAAGCTCACGCAATTCTACTTTCTGTTTGTATACTTAATTAACATTAACCAAAGCAATGATATTTTTGCAGTCTTGGACGATATTTGTCGTCTCAGAAGACTGTTGCTCTCTGTTTATATGAAAGCTTTTTTAATACATGTTCTGTTATGCATCATTGAGATCTAGATGCTCTTTTATTGATACAATTTGAACATGTTCGCCATGCCCTGCGTTATTAACATTTTGCTGTAAATTTTAATTTTGTTATTGAACTTCTGTGTTGTAATACATTTATATTAAATTACTTTTTAGGCTCAAGTTCAACCCTTGGGTTTTCACTACTTTTTAATCAATATCAATTAAGTAAAGATAAGTAAAAATTTATTTGCTAGGTGGACAACCGGCTGTTTCTGGGTAGCAAACACCCTTCATCAGCACCCTATGAACTTTGGACGTGTCAAATTTCACAATTTTGGCACAGCCGCTTTAACCACTCGGCAACCAAAGCTCCAACCAAAAAAAAAAAAAAAAAAAAAAAAAAAAAAAAAAATATCATTGCTTTGGTTAATGTTAATTAAGTATACAAACAGAAAGTAGAATTGCGTGAGCTTTGGTTGCCGAGTGGTTAAAGCGGCTGTGCCAAAATTGTGGAATTTGACACGTCCAAAGTTCATAGGGTGCTGATGAAGGGTGTTTGCTACCCAGAAACAGCCGGTTGTCCACCTAGCAAATAAATTTTTACTTATCTTTACTTAATTGATATTGATTAAAAAGTAGTGAAAACCCAAGGGTTGAACTTGAGCCTAAAAAGTAATTTAATATAAATGTAAACCTCTTTTTTTGTTGAGTAAAACAGTCTTCTGTTAATTACAAAATACATCCTGAAGAAGAGCACCAAAGATTGCTCGAAATATCGATGGAAAAAAAAACAAACAAAAAAAATTGTTAAATAAAATACCAAGAGTTTTATTTAATCAGTTTGACCTCGAGCCCAACTAACAAATATATAATTTGGTATACCATTTTAAGGTCGTAGAAAAATTAACTTAAAACCTAAATAAAAGATGATTATATAAAACAGAACTCATTATATGATATTAGGTTTTGTGAAAGGAAACATTTTTTACCAAGAAATGAAGTTTGTTTTGGTGTTGACGTAAAAGAAAAAATGTCGCAGTCTAGAATTGACGTTGAAATTTATAATCAACTTGTAGATAATTGTATTGAATTCTATGTTGAGTTATGCTGTCAAATAAAAAAAAGATTTGACTTTGGAAATTCAGTTTTAAATAATTTAAATTTAATTAATCCATCCGTTATTTTAAATAAAACTATTTCTATGATACCCTTGTTACAAATTTTTTCCTAATTTGATATCTAAATAAAAAGTACCAGGTAGTTGAAAACGAAGTAAAAGAAAGGCGGATTTTAAATTTAAATAAAAGCTCAACCGATTTTAATATTTCTTGGAAACAAACCAACTCAATCAAGTTATGAAATAATGAACCGGCTTTTCCTATTTTATGTGATTTAATTAACGATTTAATGGCTTTGCCAAATTCATCTGCTAACGTTGAACGATTATTTAGTCAAGTGAATTTAAACAGAACTAAAATTAGAAATTCCTTAGGGACAAAAACAATTCAAGGGATTTTGTTTGCTAAGGACTATTTGAAATATAACTCTTCAGAGTGTTTTAATGTAAACATTACATTTATTTAAAAGGCACAGCTTTAAATTTGAATATTAAATTTGAATATTAACATAAAATTTTTACAATACGTACATACATATGTACATATGTATGTATGTATATGTATGTATATACATACTAATATTTTTTGTAAAATTTTTAAATTGTACTTGTTTTATTATAGAAAAAAATAAAATTTATTAAATAAAATTAGTTCATTAATTTTGGGTTTATTTGTACATTTTTATAAATGACGTTTTACGATTTTGGTTTTGACGTTTTTCTCTCCAAAATTTGACGTTTTCTGAAAAAAATTTCCTAACACCCCTGCTCTCAATACTGATGACACCCGGCGTAAGCTCGTTATCTTGTTACCGTGAATATCGTGCTTTCAAATCAGGTACATACGTATAGAGGTACTGTCAAGATTAATACTGTTGGCATCTCCAAAATAATTTCTCTTAATTGTTATAATCTTAAATAATTCTTGTTTAATTTTGATTTGTATTCTGATATAATTGTTACGCAAAACAAGTCTCAATAAAAATTTACCTTACCTTCTAACACGAGATTGTCCCTTGTTATTCGGAGAAAATCCTTTTTTTTTTTTTTTGTCTTTTGTGTTGAAACTGTAATTTATACCTACTCGTAATTTGTTATTTTATTTATTTTTTTATTTATTTTTGTTTTCCTATTTTCAGAAATTGAAGCCGTTGAAGCATGCAAATGGCTTAGAGCTGCCGGATTTCCACAGTATGCACAAATGTATGAGGGTAAGTTGAAATAAATGAAAAATATGTTAAAGATGAATTAAATAAGATTTTCATTGCTAAGGCAATACCAGTTATCATATATGATATACAGGCTAATAAAGCTTGATGGCGCGGGGATCTTTAACTCTTTTCAGAATACCGGGAATCTAAAAGTGGATTTTAAAAAAATCATTAAGTGTCATATCATATCTTACATATATTTTAATTTGAAACAAATAATAGGAAAATCATGTGGATATTCAGTCATTGATTTTACTATAGCTTTTGGCATGAGTAAAAGTTCAGTTATTCGCTAATATTGATTAGTTTCTATAATGAAAAAAAGCCAAATTTTTAAAAGATTTTTCTAAACCAAAATACTTAGTTGACTTATTCATAAATGATTTTAGTTTTGTAGTTCTTTACGCAAGAGCATATTTTTTGTTAGCAAATTGTATAAAAAGCTTTTTTATCTGCAAACAGTATTCAGGAGACGATCCCTACATTGCACTGCACTGTACAGAAATTGAAAAACTAGATTACGAGAATAAGTATAGAAGGAATAGTGTTTGTAGACGTTTAGTTAAAAAATGTTAAAGTAATGTTGCAAAAGTGTTAATAGCAATAAAGATTTTTTCTTGAAAATAATTTATTCATCCATATTTATGTATACCGACTAAAAATACCCTTTTCTCCAATGGCAAATGTATCGGAGCGGCTCCTGATGTAGCTCATCTGTCTGCTTTCGGGCTCCTAACTTCATGTCTTCTCTTAACGATGACATTGTCGATGTCGAAGAAACCATGTCCACTGTTAACACTTGTATTTTCTTCTTCATATAGGTTAGGTTAGGTTAGGTTGAATGGAGGGGTTCTTCTGCCCATGTCTTACGACATACACCTAAGCCAATATAGGCTGGCTGTGCGCTCCGTGGGTTTAACCGTTCATATAATTGGTGCGTTAGTTCGCATTATCCCATCTAATAAAGTTACTTCGCAAAATATCGCTGCCCTAACAGTATCTGTATAAGATAGTAATTTACCTCTGCATTTCATCTTTTCTTTAATTTTTCAATAGTGGGCACTGCTATTTTCCGCATGTTCAAACGCTCCATTCAACCTGCTTTAACTACTTTTTTTTATTTTCTCAAAAGCTATCCGCTCTGCACAACTTTATTTCAGTTTATAGGTTTGCCAACGTGACTGCGCGAGCAAATCTCTAGGAATTATTCCGGTTGTAAGAAGAACTATCGGCTTGACATCGCGCCATAAACTGAGGCGATGATTTCTTTTTGCTGCGAAATAATTGAAGTGGCAATTCTTCCACGTGAAATTTTTAGCAACAGCTGACTGCTGATATTTTCATTGCAAAAATTTAAGTAAAATTTTTTGGACAAAAAAAAAAGGAATCGCAAAGTAATAAAGAAAACCAAAAAAATTAAATTCAGTGCGACAGAAATGAGGGAACTGATATCAGCCGTGAAGAAAAAGAAAATTATTTGGGACTTCTTTGTTCCATTTGATGTATTTGTATAAAAAATTAACTTTTTATTCTATAATTAAGTTTTTCTCATCACAATCCAAATTGCAAAACATATGGGTTTTGTTTACAAACGTAAAACAATGCAGCATACTTTTCATGAAAAACTCGTTAAATTGTGTAAAACCGCGGGATAGATAACACTAGATACATGTCAAATTTTCCGTACGAAAAAATCAATGTTGCTCAACATTTTCCGCAGTTTCGAACACAGTACTTACCTTTAGTAAGGAAAATAAATATGCTCTTGTTATATACATACATACAAAGCTGGCTATTCTGTCACTTCTTCAATTCTTGTGATGGTTGGATTGGTATAGTGGCCGACCTAAGCAATGCAAGGATCAAAGGTACGAATGTTGGCGAAGACAGAAAAAAAATTAAGTAAGAATAGTAAAATAAACAAAAATGCAAGAAGAGGAAAAAACAAACAAAATTTTTTTGTTTTGAATAGGGTTTTTTCTGTGTCGGAAAATAATTTCTTCTTCATTAATAGCATGAAGTATTCTGGTAGCTCGTTATTAGTGAAACAACAATTCATTTATAGAATGATGAAATTTGTGCCAGAAACGAAGATTTTTCACTTAGAGTAACTTTTAACATTGATATTTAATACATCCTTACTGTGAATAACTCTAACTAAAGATACTTTGTTTAATTTTTTACAGTTATGTATTATTGTTTCTTTTAATATGACTATTGGTTTTTATTACACAACTTTAGCAACACAGGTCAACAGCAAAAAAAAAACAGTTATGTTATAATTGATGGCCTGAAAACTTAAACAACGTCTGAATGACAGACTGAATGTTGACTGCTGTTTATCATTTCATTTTCTTACAAATGTTTTCAACATTGCACTCAGTTGTTTCATTTCATGTTTTATTTTTCTTCGTAAAACATTGTCATAAAAGGAATTTTATGATTTGTTTTTACAGTTCTTTTTCGGCTGTCATTTAAGTTTAACAACCAACTGGACTTTCACTTTCATTCGTCAAAGTCATTTGTCGCAATTCTTCAAGCAATAAAACAAAATGCACATTTTAAAAAGTAATTTAAACAAATTTCATCGTGAATAAAAAAAAGCGAAATTTAAGGCTGCCCCCTTTTTTTCTTTCGTAATTATGAACATATGTACATACTTAAAAAAAAGAAGAAGAAAAAACTTTTCTTGTTATGTAAAATTGAGCAGCATTATTTATTTATACATAGTTAAATTATATAATCATTGAATTATACATATTACATTTAATAAATTAAATTTTAAGGCTTAAGATCTTTTTATAAAAATGTTTGCAACAAAACAATGATATTTATTTATTTCAATATTTCGCCCACAATTTGTTGGCTTACATTTTTTTTTAAATTTTTACATTTAACCTTTTTGAACGTGTTGTTGATTTCCCTTAAATCAAGCGCCGGGTTCGTGAGACTTCTGCATTTCTGGGAAAATTCTCGTCCATGCAGCCTCCCTTAAGTTGATTTATATCGTGGATGACACTTTTCGGCATAACCACACGTCCACGAGAGCGCTAACGCTGAAGCTCACTGTACCCACCCAAGTGACTAAGTCTACAGAATTAAAAATTCCCTATTACCCTCTTGTTGAACACTTTAACTCAGCCGTATAGCACCCACAGATAAGTTGCTTCGGCTTAGAATAAAAATATCAGCTTCAAAGTACGGCGTACTACCAAAAGACCTCTCTAAATTGCCTTCTGTCTTTCTTTTCAGTCGTTCATATGTCGCCGACATAAATTTTTAAACATGCTTTGAAGATTTTTCGCGTCTATTAGACGAGGTGATTAGCATTAACGACATGTGCGAGAAACACTTAAAATCTACGCCTAACAAGGTTTTATTGAGACAAACCCCAGACCCAGCATGATAAAATAAAAAAAAATAAAAAAATAAATAACACAAAAATTATTTCACATACAGCGTGACATGTGCTGCAACAAAATGTTGTCACTTGTACGACATAGACGGCTGAAAATCCACGATAGCTTTGCTAGGACTGTCTTAGGTCTATATGACCAAAAAAAAAAAAACCAAGTAAATTCGAATTTGCTTTAACAGCAAATAATTAATTAATTTTTGTCCCAATCCAATCGAAATTTATGAACCTTTTGACACCATTTTTTCAATGGTCCAATGTGAGTCGATCTGAATGAATTATTGCGGATTACTTCCACCAAAGTATTGCCATTTTACTTATGGAAATTAAAATTACTTTGTGCTATTGATATTTATGACATTTTCACTATAAATCTTCTATAAATTTCATCGTGAATAAGAAAAGCGAAATTTAAGGCTGCTCTCTGATTTTCTTTCGTAATTATGAACATATGTACATATTTAAAAAAAAAAGAAGAAGAAAAAACTTTTCTTGTTATGTAAAATTGAGCAGCATTATTTATTTATACATAGTTAAATTATATAATAATTAAATTATACATATTACTTTTATTTTAAAAATTTTTACATTTAACGTTTTTGAATGTGTTGTTGATTTCCCTCGGGTTTGTGAGACTTCTTATATGTACATATGTACATATATAATTAAAAATTCCGTAAAATGTTACCTGCCTACTGATGCTCCCTTTCAAGACTCACTTGTTCTGGTTGCGTTAAACAGAAAAGTGTAGCAAGAACTTTTAAATAGCATTAACCTACTTTAAATTTTTTGCGTTGATCAACCAAAATCTGAAAACTACGTCAAAGTGTTTGTGCGCGTAATAATTTATTTTCTTAATTTGACTACATTTCATTGATAAATGCTCAGAATTAAATAATAAAAAAAAAGTCACGCTCTAATTTACGTTCGTTGTTATTTATTTTGCAATTAATTGTTATTGTTGGTATATTTGGGTCTTGTAAAATTTATAAAGATTTCTTTTCGAATTGGCAAACGTGCTTAATTTGTATGATTCTGCTAAATATTCGTAAGCGAGTTGTGGTGAGAAAAACATGAGCAGCAACCAATACAAATATGTTTGGAAAGGGTGTTTACAGCGTCAATTTCAAAATATATTTTCATAAGTATTGATTGTGTTGCATAAAAACTCCCAGGCAGGTTCTCTAATTAAGATATAACCTCTGGCAGTGAAACTCGCCCAAAATGTTTAGTTACAATCAAAGTTATTCAACATCAAATTAACAATAAATCGGTATTAATTTGATGTTTCTGTCGACTTCTTATCAAGCACTTTTAATTTGGTTCCTGTAAATCTTTATAAAAAAAAAAAAATATTCACCCCTAAAATTTTTTTCCCATTTCCCAAAAGTGTGATCATAAACAACTTTTCCCATAAAATGTACTCCCATTCGAAATATACCCTTATCGAGAATGGATTTTTCAAAGATATTTTTCCAATTTTTTCTGTTAGTTTGTTCATTTTATTTTCTTTGGGGAACTAGAAAAGAAAACTGCAAGTAATTGCTACATTTTAATGGATATATAAATTATCTGAAAACTATTTTTAGATCTAAATCAATAAATAATGTGCAACATGACTTACTTCCCAATAGGGTGCAAAATAACCGACCGAAGGTTTCTAAAGATGTGGTGGCCGAATTTTGGTATTCGCTTACAGAAGAACTAAAAAGAGCTGGCCTTCCTATTAAAAAAGGTGATGAATGGAATTTTATCCATTCTGCGCAGAGACTTTTCTAAAGCATCCAACAATTTAGAGAGCACTTTGCAAAAAGTGGATTGCGCAATTCCAACTTCGGAATCTCTTCAAACACTTTTTTGTTATATACCCTTTGCAAAAAAACATGGGCTTAGTTTTACGATGGGCGGAATGCCAAATGATTTGTTTTGTTTCCGGCAGAGAATCTGTCAAAATATTGAACAGGCATGAAAACTCCGATTTATTCACCCTTTTTACCTTTTAAACTACAAATTTCTGTTTATTAGTTATAAAACATAAATTTAATTACTTTTTACATCACCCACAAATTTTCAATAAAATTCCTTTGTATTTACATTTTCTTCTTCCCAAACGTTCCCATAATATTCATGATAGCAAATTTCCCTACTTTGGAAATGAAAATTTTATGGAAATAAAAATTTCATATTTTACTCACGATAGGGGTGATTATTTATGCTTGACACAAGTGCTTGTTTCAGTACGGCTGTGCATCTGCAGTTTATTTAAGAAATGGGTTCTTAAAAATAACGCCACACAGCGGGGTATCTTCGAACACTGGCAATAAGTATTCAGTTTCCAAACGAGTGTTCCTTTAAAATGAAATTTCATACTTTTTCATAAATTAATAATAAAAATATGTATCCTGATTCCAAAAATTAAAAGTCTGTAAATTGGAAAATAAAAATCCCCAAAAAATGTTCCAGTATCCGAAAATTTGGCGTTTTTAGAATTTTGCTGTGTTTTTGGAATTTTAATCAGAGTGCTCTTAAGTGTCAATTACTTAAAACCGTTTAGACCTCAAGAAGGCATTAAAAGTTACCTGATTGTAGACTTGCGATTTGAATAAATGGCCCTTGAAATTGAAATTTTGTAGAAAAATAATCATAGTGGCAACTTCGTGACAACAAAAATTTTTCTATGGTAATCTACGATAATATATCGTTTCAAAAAAATTTAAACGATAGCATGAATTTTTTGCCAAAATTTTAAATAATTGCGAAATAAATAATGTACTTTTTTTCTCTACAAAATCTAATCGGAGTTCGAAATGAAACTGCTTAATTTTTTTCCAAACGAAATTTGTTCAAAATCTGTGAATTCCACGATTGCCTCAGTGCACCAATTTTACACAATTTGTATTGGGCTGAATTGGAGCACAATAAAAAATGTGTCCCAATCAAATTCTCTGCAATCATGTGGTTGTCACGTTTTACTGAAATTTTATTGTCGCAAATTGGTGCAATACAATTTAGTACCAATAATTGCCGCATTATAGTCACACGATTGTTATATTATACGGCAACTCTGAGAAACAGCTGATGAGAAACTTTGTTTTGCAGAAATAAAAAAAGGAGTAAAAGTTAAAAATGTGATTTGTTCCTTAAAAAGAAAGAAAATTGCTTCGGCTATTATAAAACTTTCATATGTAATGGGCATCTAAAGCTCAAATAATACAAATGGGAAATAATTGCTTTTAATTAGTATAAATTAAAAAGAAAAATGTAAAATTATAGCTGCTGTACAGTCAAACGCTTTAAAGCTGCAATACCTCTCATCAGCATCCGTTTATTTTTAACCGCGTTAAAAATAATGCAATTTAGATCTGTCTCCAAGTCAAACGCTTTTCATCAGCGATGCGGCTTCGAAACAGCTAGCTGTATCCTGGCTAAAGTATTTCTTGCTCGCTTTAACTGCAGTAAGTTAAAATATTAAAAATACCTTCTTGGTTTTACGAAATTTTATGAATAATATTTTCTTCTCAACACTAAAAAGCTAATTCAGATGAATTGTCAATACAAATTCGTCATAAATATTCGTCAACTGGCGTAAATATAGGCGATGGCAATACCATGACCGCTCCTCTTACCTCACTCTTCACACTGTCGTCGTTCTCAAAATGGCAGGCTGAGTATATATAGGTGGCTAAATATTTACGTAAATACCCAGAACTATAAACACGTTATATTATATTTTACCAGTGCTTGAAACATTCTTTTGTAATTTAAATGAAATTGATATCAGATCATCATAAAATTATCGTCACCTCTTTAGCAAGCATCCAAAACTTCCAAATAAAAATTAAATTCATATAAAACACACGACTCTTTTGTCTAACTCCTTATCCTTTTTTTTTTTGTTTTTCTGCAGAAAACAAATTTGGCTTCTTTTTAAAAGACACATAAAACCAGTACAAAGAGATTGAGATCTTAAAAAAAAAAACTTCAGCAACGACATGCTCATATTTCTAAGAAGAGTTCAAGCCCACCAAAAAGGTGTAGATATTTGTGGCATGTGCTCAAAGCTTGTTTATTTTTTCTGCAAAAATACTCAAACTTGGGGTTTAAAGACCTCTCAGACACAAAGACAGACAATTAAAAAGGAGTTAAAAGGACGTTATTGTGTAGAGTAGTTTTAAGATGCAAAGGAGTTTAATTGTGGTGCAACAAAAAAAAAAAAAAAATATTGGAATTAAACAAAAACTCTTTTCCACTTTCCAAGGGAGTGTCAGTGGACATAATGTGATATTTTTTGTGAACTGCAAAAAGTACGGACTTATTGGTTTTAAACCTATATAAAGTTCCCTGACATTGTGTTATTGCTTTCTTGTCCAAATGTAAAAAAGTGTGCTTGTCTCCATCCTCAACAATTTATTGCCTGAAGTCTTTATACATTGATTAAATGCGGCAATTCGCAGACACACAAACACCAGCATTAGATTAGGGCTTAAGAAAACCAAAAATAACCTTGTTCTTGAATCCATATACATATACATATGTATGTGTAGCTCTTTTATCTCATGCTAAAGTCAGTTTCGATTTCTCTTAATATGTATATCGGTAACAATTTCAATGCGTGCACAACGTTTTAAAGTTCTTTGACTGCAATATTTTTTGTGTATTTCACTCCTGTTCTTTCATACATTTAAAGCCATTCACGCAAAGAAAAAAACATAAATTATGTATTAAAAAGTGAATCTGTATTCAAAGTTTAAAAGATGATTTCCAACTCTCATATCTTTAAGTTTCTTTTGATTTTGCGTTTGAAAAAAAAAACTAATTTTTTTTTTTTTTTTTTGTTGGTACATGCTACTCCCAAATGATCGAAATTTTTGTGCATTTAATAAAAAGCTCTAAATGTTTTCATTTAATGAAAGGACTCAAATGCTATAAATTATGTTTTATAATAAAACCCTTTGAATTAGCAGATAATGAAAACAAAATACACTGAGCAAAAATCGATTTAAGGTAGAAATTTTTCCTCAGAAAGGTTATTATAATTTTGTTTACTGAAAATACTGTAATAACTGTAATAACGAATGCATGCCATATAAATATGGAGAGGTCGGTGATAATTGAGGCTTGTCAAAGCACCATTATTGGATACCTTTTGCTATGGATATATTGATATTTCTTAAATTTTTAAACAAGACGAGCTTAGAGTAGCTCTCATGCTGCAAAAATAAAATCAGCAAATATGTATGTTCAAAAGCTGCCTTTTATTGTAGTATTTTTCGATATTCAAAAAAAGCAATATTAAATTATGTTTCAACAGTTCTCAGTATTTTTGCTTTCATCAAGATCAAGACATCTCTGCGTTCCGTTTTTTGTTTTTGTAGTTTTTATCAGGATTCAGAGGAATCTTCATTGTTTCTCCGAACCTCTCACTTCTTTTTAGGATTCCGTACTCATCAGAGTAAAACCGAGACTTCTTCATCCGTCCGTCCGTCCCAGCGTTCATTCTCCAAAACGGTAAAAGCTAGAGAGCTCAAATTTTCACAGGCTGTTGTTGTACCTTGCCGCTACAACAACAAATTCTAAAGACAACATCAAACCAAAACCTACGAGGTGTCCCCCTACAACGCAAAGTAACAATTAGTTATGACTCTTAAAGAGCTGAAATTCGCACAGAGTATGTATTTATAGATGCTCTACAACAACAAATGCTAAAAAGAACAACAAGTCGAAAACTACCAGGTGTCCCTATACAACGTGAAGTAAAACTTAGCCGTAAGTCTCAAGCTATAAGAGACAGAGAGATGAAATTTATACAATATATGTATTCACATATGCCATTCCATACGTACCTTACCCTAAGTGTGCGAGCCAGCCTCGCACTTGACTGAATTTATTTGAGTATTAGTATTGTATCGTCGCCTTGCATAGCAACTTAGTCAAATTCATATAAGTCATATATAAGCTCGAAGGCTTTCGAATTGTAAGCGTAAATAGCGAAAGTTCATGTCATGAAACTTCCTAGACAAGTTTCTCTATTGACCGGTTAAAATACTGCAGCCGAAAAGTCGGTAGTACTGGCATCACGTGTAGATCATCCGCGACATAGAATTTTCTGGAAGCTAAGTTGGAGTATAAATATTGGGATTCATGCGAGATTGAGATCAGTATTTCTTTAACTGTGCTACAGTCAACAACAAGCTTATAGATTAAATCTGGCTTTTACAGCCGTGGTGTAACACTGTTCAAGTAAACTATATTGTTGAATATGTTGAACTGCAAAATGTTATAAATAAAAGAGCTGAGTAAGTTTCATTTGCAATTAAAGTATCTGCAAAACTGTTTCTGTTATAGTATGAAAACGTCACAATGTTTTATTTGGAGACAATCTTCAACGTTCATTACAATATTTTTCAAAATATCAAAAATCATGAAATAACGATGCCCTAAATAAATCTGTGTAATAATTCATTTTCTCGGGCTTGGGCCATATATGTATATGTTTTCCTACATCTCACGCTCATTGGAGATAAATTTGAAAAAAAATATTTGTTCTGATATTCGTTTCTAATTCTGCGAAATAAAACTATATTTTGAAGATTTACATTTTTAATGTTCAGACTAGAGATGTGCGCGTGAGTGTTTTTTGGCTCACGTCACGCACGCATAGGATTATCTCAATAACGCATTTTTACGCACGAAAAAAGAATTCTCACAATCAATCACGTTTGTATTGAAACATAATTTTCTACAATGTCGTGTTTTCAATGTAGAACGATTGCTTTGAAAAAATCAAAATGGGAAATTTAGAAGAATTTTTCGATAAATTAAATATTATAATATTGAAGAATTCATACAAGATTTGTAACAAACTTTGTTAGAGACATGAAGATTTCACTTAAATAGAACTTCATATACATGTGAAATTTAGTAAATGTGAAAGTTAGTAGAATATTAGAGTATATATAACTCGATTTTACCTTAATTCGACTTGCGTTGTGCATTTATACATATTTTCACTAAATAATTACTTGATTGAAAAGGAAATTACTTGGGGGAAATGTAGAAAATAAAAAGTTTAGAAAAACTGTAAACAGTTTCAAATTGTGCCATTGATGCAAAAATACATAAATTAAAAAAAAAAAATCATAGAAACTGGGAAATATTGAAATCTATATTATTTATCAGCTAATAAATTAATTTAATTAAAAAGTAATATAAAATACCGTTATTGAGTATGTAAATCTTTCGCTGGAAGTTTTATAACTTTGCTTATAAAAAAAAAATTATTTTTCAAACAAACTTTTGCGAAATTGCCAGTTTTTTCTTTCCGTGTAATGGTATTTAAGCATTTGGGTTTTCTTGTTTCTTACAGTACATCTTCAAATCTTTACTTGAAGGCATTTAAATAAAAATAAAAAAATGGGCTTGGTTGTTACAGTTCTATATGGACATTAAAGGCACTTCATTACTGTGGTTGTTCTTTTAGCTGACCTTGAAATACGATGGTATTAAAGACATAAATTTTCAGATTGTGCTCTGTATTGAAGACGAGAAATAAAAATGTTCATTTTATTCAAAATGCGTTGTTGTAGGCAAACCTTAAAAAAGGTGTTTTTTCTCTCACTTTGTAAAATATAGCATTTTCATTTCTTTAATTTACTTATTATTATTTCTTTAAGATCCTTTAAAGCCTTCGTTGGTCTCATGCAACACTCGTCTTGAAGAACTGAACTAAATATGATGTCGTTTTGCTTAAAATTAATTTCAAATGATTAATGCTCATTTTAATGAGATTCTTGTAAGAGCGCATGGAGGGAAGGCTCTCAATTTTAATCTGTAAGTGCGTAGGCATTTTCTTCTCCAGGAACTTTGATCATTGGGTTTTTTATGCTGGATGTGTGTATTTGTATGAGTGATCTTGTGTCAAGACATGACGTTGCGCTGAAAAAAGTAGTTAAAATAAATAATCATCTGTTAATTTGTGAAATATCATTGGCATGGTAATAGATTTGAAAAAAAAAACGATTTTAAGGATTTAAAACAAAGGAGAATATTTTTTGCTGAAATCATTTTCTATAAGACTTGAGCAGGCGATTTATATTTCTACATTTCTGCATTTATTTATTTTTTTCTCATTTCTTGTTTATAACGAATTTTTTGACTGAATCGCTTGTTGCTCAAAATCATATCCATTCTTGCTTACTTTCTTCGGCAGTTATGTAACTTTTACAGCATGATGATGATGATGATGATGTTGATCTTAATGATAAACTCCAAATTAATTTTCTTATCTGTTCCTTCAAAACGAGTGCTCATATTTCATTTGGCGGTTAAAATAAAAGTTGCGATCAAAGTGAACCCCTGCTTGTTTTTTTGCTTGTATAAGAGGAAGTAAAATAATTTTTAAGCCTTGTGACTATTAACGAAATTAATTAAGGAAATTTAATTTTTTCGGTATTGTGAAGCATTAAAAGAGATAAGCGTTTTACAAATTATTCAAGTTGACATTTTCCTTTCTTTATGTTTGCGAATCGTCTAAAGAAAGGTGCTTCAAGGTGGTCTGCTTAAATTTGGTAAAATTATTTTTTTTTTCTGTTTTGTACAAGTGAGCAGATATTCTTCTATGAAACTTACGCTCTTGTATGCGTTATTGTGCTTTTCTTGTCGCAGCCTTCAAAATGTTTTCTTCAAAAATACTTGGAATTTAAATTAATTCATGTATTCCAAATCAAATCAGAAAACTAAGCTATTCCGTAAACAAATTTTTTACAGGGTTTGCATATTTATTTCCAATTTAGCTAAACCTAGTTTAACTGAGATCTCGAAAAGCCAGCCTAATAGCCTTTTCACAACTATCAACATTTTCGTGGAACGAGTTGACGATGTTGAAAATGTGAAACATGCGTTCACATACAACATCTGATATCTCGACATGTATATTGTCGAGAATGTAAATGAAACACTTAATTCCCCAAGTTATAATTTAAGGCTTTGATAGCTTTATATTGTATTTATTCATAAATTAACAATTCAGTTTTAATGTTTATTATATTAAGAAAAAAATAGATTCAAAGATAATAGTTATTTAATTCTGTCCGACTGTTTTAGATTTATGTATATACAACTTTAAAAGAATTAACAACTTTAGGCTACTTTACAACTTCTTTTTTTTCAACTTTTTTAGAACAACGTTTTCTCCATCGAACTTTTCTTTTTTATTACTTTTTCACTTGTGTCCGTTTTTCTCCTTTCAACAAAATGTAATGTCAAAGTACGTCAGTGTTGTATTACTTGGAATGTCAGTGTTGTATTTGAGATATCTGTCCGTTAAAGAATATGTTCCCACATACATACATAGCTGTCAAAATAAATAAAGCCACACTTTGTATTAAAAACATTAATAAAAATATAAAATAAATGGATTTTGAAGACAAATTTATAACAGGCTTAGTAGTTAAGTTGCAAGAGCAATCCCTACTACTAATGCAGTGAATAAAATCCATAAAAAGTAAATATATTTTTTAATAAAAACAAAAAAAAACATTTATTAAACATGAAACTAATATGAAATTTACAATAATTGTTTTTTTTTAATGATTTTGAATGTCAAAATTTACAGTGATGCCACTACAATTTCTCGTCATTTTTCAGTGACGGCACTAAAATAATCGAAAGATGGTGAGTGGCACAAAATGAGTTGGGAACATTTTATAAAGATGTTGAAAGATGTTGGTTTTTAGCCCTGTATATTTCTTATGGCGAAATTTCAACATCATCGCAAATTGATGTTAGATGTTGATAAGTGTGAAAAGGCTATTAGGATACTTGTTGACACTGCTATGCTTTTTGTTAAAACATGTTTCCTTTAAGTTCTCTAAGATAACTTTATATACAATCAAATATTTTAAATTTTAATTGGCAGCAGGTTGGCGTCTTAAATGCTGATATATAGAGAGCCAGAAAACACAACCTTAATTGTTGCGTGGTAAATGCTTCATCGCCCCATTGTATTTCGTAGCCGTCATCTGGCATCACCACTGCTGTCTCTTTACGTTTATTACTCGACTTCATATTTACTTAGATTGCAACTTTGATAAAATAATAAATTAAACGGTAAAACATCGAATGTATGTGCATATAAAAGTGCACGTTCGAACTTTTTCTGGTATTATCTGCTGATTATCAAACAACGTTGTGAGACCGAACGCTAGTGAAATTTTTCTTAGTCTTAGAGAAACACAAGTGTAAGAAATTTATAATACTGAATTTATTTTGTGAAGTTAATTGATTGAAATTATAGATTAAAGCACTATTGAAGTTAAGCTGAAATCTGTGTTTGATTTGCTAGGCCGTTCACCGTCCAACACCAATGAAATTGAGTAATTCATTGATTTTTAATTGCAATTAATCTACTCTGTTTTATTTCACAATAAAATTTATATAAGTTTTCATTTTCCAAGCATAACATTAAATTACTTAGTACACTCCAGCTTATAATATCTGATTTGACTCTAATATATCGGCTCTGCGATCTTTTATTTTATTCACATTTTTCTGGGCCTTTGAACCGCAGTACCAAGAACCTATTGTTTGCTTTCCAAATTTTAGAAATATTTTATAAATTAAGGTAGTTGTATTTTATAATCCACCACAAGCATTTTTAGCTTCAAATCGTAGTAATCGATGGTAATCCGTTGTATAGAAGGTTGCAAAGAAAAGTAAAAAAGTTGCAAAATGGAAAAATATGTTTACTGTGCTAAAGGTTTGTTTGACCATTTCTGATTCTCATTTTGTTCATGGGAATTATGGAATAAGTAGTTAAGTTTCAAACGTTCTTTTAAGAATTTTTCAAGTCTACTGATGAGTTGATTAGCACCAAAGAAATGTCGGTGGCATACAGACAGCTGAAAAAGATAGAAAACATTTGAAAGGTATATTTTTGGACCTGAATTAATACATTTCAATGGGCTCTTAAAGCAAGTAAATAATTAAGTTCATATTTGTTTATTTGTTATCTTCTGACTAGTATTGCCACATTTTGTACTAAATCTTGTACGTTTAAATATGCAAAAAACCTGAGATTGAAAAAACTGTGAGTTAAGCCTTGCTACACAGAAAAACTTATCATTCAAATATATTCAGTCAACCAATTGTTTGAAAATATTTTTCTTTCCAACAAAAATATGTATTGTGTCTATTAAATTATTGTTTGATGTTACAACATTGAATTTATTTTTCAATAAATATGTTGCAAATTTTGTAATTTAATTTACGAACTTCGTTGTAGGACCTAAATTGAACAAAAATTCATCTCATTCAGCTAATATTGTGTTTGAATGGAAAAAATATTTTTTTTCTATGTACACCAGTCATTCTACAGAAATATCATCGTCATTTTGCAAATGTTCATTTCTCTTTTTTTTCTGTGCTGAAAATAAAAACTTAAAACAATGCAAGAGAAAAATGAAGAAATACTAAAATCTGGTCTGCGAGACTTCAAATCTTAAGATCCCGATTAATGGTATTTGAAATAAAGTGTGGCGTTTCGAGCCCCCCAATAACGACACTGTGCGAAGTGATTCTCTGCTTATGGATATAACAAGTGATTTGTTTTTGTCCCAACATATTCACCCTGCAGTTCTTATAGGCTTTAAAAGCGAAGGAGATTATTTTTTGGGGTATTCAAGCTGGCTTAAAAATATTGCTTTCAGCATTCATTTGCTTGAAATTGAACATCTAATCACTGGTACTTATGTAGTCTTTGACAATCAACCAACGACTGACTCTTTATTCTTTCAAATAACAAATATAAAAGCGTTGTTCTACATTAAAGTTCTCTTATAATCTATACTCTCTCTGTGGCGCGCAAAGGCTCTTACAATAACTAATAAAACAAAGAGTTAAACTTAAAACTAAGAGCATGTACTTACATATATGTATATCTTTATGTGTCTTGTATTCTGTAAAATAATAAAACAACGAGTTTAACTTAAAACTAAAAGCTTATGTCTACTTCTTAGTTATATACCAATACATAAATATTAATAGGCCTTGAAAGTTAGACCGAAAATAAATCAATCGACAATATGAAATAAAAAGTAAATAAATTAAAACAAAACTTTCCTTATCTGAAGACCGCGGTATATTCTGCTTCACCGTGGTACATATTGAAGCGAGTAGAAATACACTGGTTAATAAATGAACATCCAGCTCAAAAATATCCAGAAGTGTAAAATATGTGACAAGATATTAGGAATCTAAGTTGCACTAGAATATAGAAATGTTTGGCTCTGATACATCTTTTCAATCTAATTGAGGCAATTAAATTGATTGGAAACTGTAGCTGTAGTAATAAATAAAAATAGGGGTCATATATATACATATATGGGTCGATTTTCGCAAAGACTTGCCTGTAATATTGTTTTTCATTGAAGTACATACATATATGTTTGTAAATGTAATTTAGGCAACTTAATTTATATATGAAGCTATAACCCAACAACACAAACCTTTATTTTCACTTTAGACTGTAATTTTAGTCAAGAAAACATTGACTGGACTCCAACCTGTTCATAATCACCAATAACCAGCCAAAAGGTATATGATTTCTTTTATTTATTTCTTTTCTTCCCCCATTTGATAATATTTATTTTAATTAAAGATATTTCGTATATTGTCTTTGAACGTTCGATTCAAGATGCGTATTCTGCATCATCCATCCAGCACTGTTTAAGCAACAAAAAATAAACAAACTTTTGTATGTAATTATCATAGCCATACTTACTTATCAAGTTCATTGCTTCCAAAGAACGTCACAATTTGAAATGTTCTACTTTAAATGAGAAGCACTTTATGCATTTTGTATTAAATGTTTTTGTATGATTTTATTCTTTGTGTTGTTGGGATCTTGCCAAGGCGAATAGTGTTAAAATTTTCGTTAAACCCATTAAAACAAAAATAATTTAAATACGATTTCTGTAAACAGCCAAACAAACAAAACAAAAACAAAAAAGCAATCTTACAAGAAAATAGCATATTCTTGTAAATACTCATACTTACTAAGTGACCAACAACCCCGTTGATCATGTTTGCAAGACAGCTATAGGGTCCGCCATCTAACATTTTTTTTTCAACTAATGCTTATTTCGTGAATGATAATACATAGCTCATGTCTGATTTGACAGATAATTAGATAATTATGATTGTGTATACCCTTCGCTAAGTGGGCCTGCGACCGGGTTACAGAAGATGCCGGTTTTGCCAAAAAATGACCTTTTCAGATGAAGCTCATGCTGATCTTGGCGTGTATGTAAACAAGCAAAATTGTCGCATTTAGGGCACAGAAAACACACACGCATACATTGAAAAGCCGACCTACCCAAAACGAGTCACTGTTTGGTGCGGATTTTGGTCCAGAGGCAAATTCTTCGAAAATGAGCAAGGAGGATATTGGCAACATTTGGTTTCAACAGGACGGCGCTACTTGCCACACAGCCGTAGCTACACTCGATGTTTTGAGCCGATTTAAAAAAAAAAGTTATTTGGCGGACACTTTAATTAGTATCAAAATTATGAGTTAGATGCCAGTGCGGTGCAGAGATTAAGAAAATAGTTACGCAGCAAGAAAAAGATCGTACACAATTTAAGTTTTACTTGATTTTAGTACGCGTCGTTCTTAAAAATAACACAAATATCGCACAAATGTACTTAGAACAGGTTGAAAAAGTGATTGTTAGGACAACAATAGATGAATTTATAATATGTGTAAAGTTCTGGAGCGGTGCTGGACAAATCAAACAGGGTATTCTATTTGTTTTATTTACAGCGATAGCTTAGATACTAACTTAGCTAGTGGTTGAATAATTGTAGTGTGGTTTTAGTATCAACTCTCAACTGAGGCAAGCTAACAAAAAAATATTTGCAATACGAAATAATGAAAAAAAGAAATAAATAAATAAAAGAAAAAACTAATTTAAAAAAAATAAATTAGATTATTAAAAGATAACAAAATTATTGGGGAAAGAAAAATTAGAACTTCTGAAATATTTTGTGCGAAAACATGTGAAATTGGAATCCCAGCCTAATGACTGCTATGCAGAATTATGCTTCTTACATTCATTGTGATTGATCAGCAATGATTTGCCTCACAATTTTTATCTCACTCTTCCGCAAGAGTCTGTCAAGATTTAAAATGGAGAAAAATATGCGTTGCTTTTGGTATTTTCAGTTATAAAAAACTAATTTTCAAACATAAATTTCTTAAAAAATATTTATAAAATATCAATGTGTTGCAAGTTTGAAAGTTCCCTTCAACGTCTATTTGGTCACATGGGTAACGAGCTGCAGCAGCAGGCCAACGTGCGTACGCATGAATATGCATAGTTATAATTTAGCATACATAAATACATACTTACATGTACGAGAATGACAGCAAAACATTCTTAATAACAAAAGTTCATTAATCTCATTATACAGCAACAGAATAGAAATGTTAAGGAAACGGTAACTCAAATCCATACATGTACGTGCAAACACACTCGTACACACTTGTATGAAGTGAACTCTCTTATCCAGTTAATAGATACATGATTCCCAATCACAATTTGCGTGAGTGTATTATAAAATCTTTAACAAACCAGAGAAAGCGCGTTGGATTTTTCTGAAGTGGCAAAATATATTTTTTAAGGTATTTATTAAAGAATTCCAAAAATATAATTAGCAAGTTTTAAAAACTTCCTCGATCAATTCGAAGCTGCTTTATTACTACTAAAAATTTCAAAAAGTGCGCGAAAATTAGATGGCGGCTTTATGTGTTGAATATAATACAATACCACGACGCTCTCTAAAGGGTTCTAAACGATAATACTACTCTTTCTAGTCGAACTTTATGATTTACAGCTGTTAGTTTCCTTACTGGGGGGTTTGGCTCGGTTTTACTTCCTCAGAGTTGGGAAAAATTGTATGGGCTAAAATTGTACAATTTTTAAAGAAAACAAGGAAAGTAAATTTTGCCGTCTAGTCTTGGAAATATCACAATTATGCTGAGTAATTATTGTATTGCGATTTTCAATTGCAGTGTAACGGGTGTTTTAATCTATTGTTGTTAATACTAAAGGACGAATAATATTTTTTTTGTTTTATTGTTACATGCCTGCGTGTTTACCCTTTAGTAAAAACGATTTGCAGATTCTTTAATTCCAAATGTGGAAATGAAACACACTCAACTTATTTATTTAAGGCCGCTTACAACACAAAACTATATGAGCTATTCAACTCTGTTAAACGCACTTTCTTTGTATATATTTAATACTAATAACACCTGACTGACTCTATTAGCTTGTTGTTAGCGGTTGTGCAGTTAGAAATAGTACTGAAATGAGTGCCACTACTTATACTCCAACTTAGCTTCCAGAAATTTCTACGTTTACTCCTGATGCCAGTACTATTGACTTTTGTACTGCAGTATTTATACCGGCCAGTAGAGAAACTAATCTAGAAAAAGTGCCAAGATGAAAATCTTCGATACTTCTGGTGTGCATTTGTCCCCAAGCTTTGGGACAAGTCGACAGCCTTCTACTTCCGTCACCTTACCATATAGCAGTTCCATTGAAGCCATCTGTATGGTAATGCTACTAGTTATTTAAATTAGACTTCTATACTTACCACCCCTAGGCATATTTTTAGGCATTTAATAATTGAACTGAAGAAATTAAATGAGAGGTTATAAGAACATCATGATTTCTAGAAGTCGTAACAGTATTATTCGTAACATGACTACTATATGCATTTCACACACTGAATCATAAACTTTCAGATATTATGGTTAGGCAAAAAAATTGTTAAACAATTTTATTCAATTTAAGTTCCAGTAAAACAGAAGAAAACAGCGCTGTTAATGTGATTTTTTCAAGAAGGAACTCTTATTGTTTTAATAAGGAAAACATTTTTCAACAATGAACTTGATTATTTAAGCCAATTGAAATTTATTACTTTAGGTCTAAAAAAAATAGACCATAATGCATTCTGCCTTTTTTCAGCCGTCTATATGCCGCCGACATTTCGTTGCTGCTAGACAACTCATCAGTAGACTTGAAAAATCTAAAAAGTATGTTTGAAGCCCAACTACTTATTCCAAAATTCTCATGAACAAAATGAGAATCAGAAATGCTCAAACAAACTTTTTATGCAGAAAGCATTTTACGTCTTGCAACACTTTTACTTTTGGAAAACATTGTTGTAAAAATCGAATAAGAAATTGGTAGCTGTTATTAATTCCCTTATTAATGTCCTATTCGTTTTTTTGAAAGAAGCCTCTTCCTTATGGATTCGAACCCGCAACCTTGCTATTGCTAGTCGGTCACTCAACCAACTCATACATCTATACGCTCACATAAATTTAAGAAAATACAGTATATGTCTAAGTTAGACATGGTCATTTGGAATCTAATAAAAACTTGTTTGAAAAACTCAATAAGTTAGCTGGGGCTGGCTTCTTGAAATCTCAGTTAAGCCAGGTTTAGTTAAAACGAAAATAGATTTGTGCCACCATTACGGCGAAATGAAATTTTATGATTTCTTCATTAAAGAAGCACATTTTAAGGAAAACTGAGTTGTTCCGTCAAAAAATTTCATATGAAACTTGTAATAGTTTGACTAAGCTTACTTTGAGATATTGGTTATCTCAAAACCCCAGCCTTAATGTAATCACTTACAAATCTTTATCGTATAAAATTTACAAGAAAACCTAATAGAATCGATAAAATTTTATTTATGGTGTTTTCGTACCAAAAACAATGGACACAGTAAAAAAATTTCAATAACAAGTTTTCTCCTGGATTTTATGTGTTTTCGTAGTTGGCAAAATTAATGAGAATTACTACATGAAAACAATAAGAAATCACAATAGAAAAATCCTCGTTTATTTCTGTTGGGATACCCACCAGCCTTAGAATGTTTAATTGTGAAAATCTTATTGATTCTATTCACATATGTAGTAAGTTTTGGCTCTGTCTAGTCTATAGAAATTTGAGCTGACAAAAAACCAAATTTTTTATTTTTAATTTTGGGTTGTAACTTTTTTGTACATATTTCTATACTCGGTTATAAGTTTTTCTGAATGAAAAGAATTTTTTTACATACATACATTCATATGTAGGTATGTTACATGTACGTACTACGTAGGCATGCATGAAGTTATACAAATCCTTAATAGCATGTATTGGTATTCTTGCAAAAAGCAAACTAACAAACATGCAACTGTCTTCCAGCCTTACTTTGAGTTTTGTAATTCAATTGATTTGTTTGTAAATAAAATAAAACTCGATTTCCTACATAGAAAATTAAATTCAAATAAAAAATAAAATACTACTTACATTCTGCTAGCAATGAGAAATCCTCATATGAACGAATATTGCTGGTATTTCTTATTCTCAATAATTTGTACTTATTACAATAATGTTTTTTCCGCAAATTGACGATTTTTTTTTTTTTTTTTTTTGATTTTTCAATGGTCTGTTTTACTTTTTATTAAATTTCTTGTTTTTTTTTTTTGTGTGTATGTTTTCTTTAAATACATTTAGTATATTGTGGATATTATTGGATTTGTTTCTGCCTTTAGTTACTGCGTGGTTGCATCTGGTTTTTTGGTAGAAGTTTTTCCAAATAAAATTTTTCATTCAGTATGAAATTCTCATGGCATCAAATCGTTTCTTTCGCCATTTTATTATTGTCGTCCATTATATTATTCGCACGCGTACGTGGCAGTTCCGTTTAAAATATAAATTTATAATAAAGGAGAAATCTCTGCAATATATTAAGAAATTATTAAAAAAGTTTTGGTTTGTTAAGAAAAAATATGTTGTGATGCTGAAAACAAAAGGTAATTTAAATTAAATTTTCACACTGTATATACTATATATACATACATATGTAAATGTAAGTTTTGAAAATACTAGTTTTTATGGTTATAGTTCTTAAGGACATTAGTTCAAGTTGCAGCTTTGTTTTTGGGAACTTTTATAATAAACTTGAAATAAACTTGAAAATGTGGTAGAACTTAAATTGACAAGCAGACATATTTTTGAACTCTTTTCAATAAAAAGAACACACACATAGACAAAAAAAATAAATAAAAAGTCATGTATATTGCAGTTTTAATAAAAACGGTATCGACGTGTGTTGGATGCGGTAACATAGAGCCATAAATAAACGTTCGTAAAATGTTCACAAACAAAATTGTTTTTGAGCGTTCGATGACAGCGGACGTAATAAACGTTCATCAAACGTTCAAAAGCAAAGCTGGTTGTGAGCGTTTATAGAGAGCGGAGGTTTTTTTTTGTGATTCTTTGTATCAGGTCTTGTCGTGAATATTTTGTGGTCTCTATTCACCGCCTGTATAGTTAGAAGTCTTGAAATATTGAAGAGGTGGCGTGAGCTGTTGTCGACTGGATAGTGGCGAAGGAAACTGGAAACTAAAACCACAAATCAACAGCAATTGATGGTGACTTATTTAACTTTGCAAAAATAAATTATTAATTTTCATCATTATAATCTATTTTTTATTTTTGTTTTACTAAACATCCACAAACACTCCATAGTTTTTCCACCTTCCTCCCTTTTCCAACCGGAAAATTATAAAAAAAAATATAAAAAATTAATATTTAGTTATTTTAAAAACTATTTTTCTTATATTTTATAGGCCATATTCATAATAATTATTGTAAGTTTATTAAGCTCTTATTTGACGTATTTCTACGGAATATTTGTCAAATAAACGTGTAATAAATCGTCAATAGTTTTTATGAATATGGGTGTATATATTTATTTGAGCTTAAGGTATTTTTATTATACTCAAAATACTCAAATTCTCTAATAAAAAGACCTTAAGCTCAAATAAATATATAAATTATATAAAAAATCAAAAAATAAATAAAAAGAAGAAAACCTAAAATTTTTAGGTACACATCGAATTAAGAAATTTTCACTTCCACAAAATACAGAAAAGCCGCAGATAATCAATTGTAATAACAAGGATGAATATACGTTACTCAAAGAAACGTACTCATAAAGAAATAACATGTTTAATTCCAGTTGCTACAGCAATGTTATGTGCTCTACAACCATGAATTAAGTCGAGGCAAACAGGATAATTTTATTTAAAATGCCTCAAACTTTTTATTACCATAAACACAATCATTTTGTCAAAACTACAGTATGATTGCTTTTAATATTGTCCATAACCAATGTATGGGGAAAAACATGTTATATTAACGATAGACATAATAGCGGAACTCACGGTTCATTGCAAATTACCCTTGCAGGCCTTGCAGATATTGCAACCGTAGTATATGTGCCAAAGTCTGCAAGACTACAAAAACAAAATGTATGAAACCGAGATTTGTATCACTTAAGCAAATATGCATAACCAAAAACCATGGCAGATCCGTATTTGCAAATGTTGCTGAATGCTAAAACAGCTGTTTGTTTTTTACAATCCGACATGTAAACTCCTGCGCTCAAAAAACTATACGACGGCCAGGCCGCCACAAAACATGCCCGTGCTGGAATTAAAATGCTGAAAGAAGTATTTACAAAATAATAAAAAGTGAATATTATGCATCATTTTTATTAAATTTTATAAAATAAAATAAAAATCGGGCGGTTGCTTCACGTGCAAATTTTATCGACGGCGTTGCTTTTTAAATATTGGCTGTGGCTTAGCTTATCTCATGCGGCAAACTCACTTTATTAAATTTTGTAAACAAATAAATAATAAACAGGCAAAAAAATGAACACGGAAGAAATGAAAAATAAAAAAATTATGGTAAATAAACAAAAAGTCAACAATAAAAGATGGACAACGAAAAGATGAATAACGAAATTTTTGCAATTTTTGTTTTCTAAGCTTCCTTCTTAATTTACAAAACAAAAATATTTATATTTTCCGTTACTCTAAAATCAGCTGATATAATTATTTTGCTAAACACTTGAGTGTCTCATGCTTTGTAGCAAAAAATCATGCTATATGTGCTAAAATAGCAGAAGTGCAACCAAGGGTGATTGCCGCTAATATTGTTCCTATTTTTTTTTTATAACAAAATAAACAAAACATTTTTGATATAAAGAAACTATTACACTTTTCAACAGTTAGCACCATTGATAGCTTACTTTCTCATGATTTGTGTGTGTATGCAAATTGTCCTTGTAATTATTAAGAAATAATGAAAAATAATTATGTAATTTATATTATTGTTGATATGAAGATTTGTTGATATTGTCTATAAGTGTTAGTTTTTAGACGTATAAAGGTATGTATGTACATACATATGAAGTGTAGGTATTGGCTATTATGTAAATAATCTTGATTAGGGAAAAATCAAAATTAAAGAAAATATTAGTTCCAGCCTTGAATACTAATCAGACCCAAATGTATGACCAACCCCTAATAAATTTTTAATTTATAAATAAGAAGCATACATATGTATTTTTTTTTTTTTCAAAGTTTGCATGGAAAAAATTCACTTTAAAAGCTAATTTTTCAGTATATGACCATACTTTCTACATGTCTATGCTACAGTGTACTTCTGTATATTGAAAGGCGCCCAATACGAGATAACAAATCAGCGCAAACTCGGTACATCTCGCTTCTGGAAATGCTAAAGAATTTGTAGCAAAGCAAAAGAAAAAAAAACGTTTCGTACAGTTCTTTTTATGCAGTGAGAAAGAGTATACACTATATATGTATGTAGTACTCCTATATCTTTGCAACCAAATTTCTATCACTTGATTTGGCCGATTTTCAAAAGTCACTTTTTTCACCCCTGTGTACTCTGCGTCTGTTCGTGAACTGATTTTTCTAATTTCCAATATCAAACGCATGACATTATTAATTTTTCTGGCTCTATTTCATTGGACGTTATTTTATAAATTTGGTTGCAAATGTTTAATTTTTTCATATTTAATTAGGCCTTATGTAGTAGAACCTATATATTTTTTCTTGTACAACAATGCCTGCAAGATTTGAAAAACATGTCCCTTTCGTTTCGTTGTGATTTATAAAATTAGGAATTAAATTTTTTTTATTGCAATCCATCCAATTCGGATAATAAGCAAATTATATAAATTAATAAAAAAAAATAAGATTGCTTAAGTTCTTTTAAGAACATGAATATAAAAATACTAAATTAATTAATTATGCGTAATTATACAACTAAACCAAATGATATTAAACAATCTGGTGAAGTTAAAAATTTTTGTGTCATATCAATTGCGTAATAACAACACTGTGCTTGAATTTGAAACTTTATTTTTCTGACAGACGGGGCATCCATTGTAAACCTAATTCGGGTGCACTGAATTCAGTGGTGCTAACCGTTTTTTTAGGTTAGCTCGTGTTTTTGAGACATACCGTTATTTTAAAAATGGAGAAGGTAGGACAACAGTGTTACCCTTAACTCAAAAACGATTTAAAATCTTTGAAAGAATACAAAAACCGAAATCGGTTGAGTAGTTAAGAAAATACAAAATTTTTTCGGCAAATTTTCTAATTCATTATTAATTGATGCGTACTCTGGTATACCACAAGGCACACATGTTGGCCCATTACTATTCATTATTTTTATTAACTATCTACCACAACATTTTAAGTTTGCCAAGTGTTTACTATTTGCCGACGATTTAAAATTATTTTCCAAAACAGCAGTGTTAGATGACTGTGCGAAACTACAGTCAGATTTGGATGAGCTCTCCGATTGGTGTTCCGCAAATAATATAATAATTAACGTTGCAAAATGTTGTACGGTCTCATATACACAAAATTTATCCTCAGTGGCTTATAAAGGGTGTTTTTTCGATGTATAGAACCTTAAGTTGCTATAAAACAACGATGGATTCGATTGACATGAATTTTATTTATCCGAAAGATTGTCTTGTGGCATTACATTTTTAATATGATTTCTGGCATACGACCGCCACGGCTGATGCGGATGTAATCCAATCTGGACGTCCAATTTTCGATTACTTTTTCCAACATTTGTGGCCGTATATCGGCAATAACACGGCGAATGGTCAAGCGTTTGTAACTTATCCGCATAGACCAATGACTAAACATAGCCCCACAGAAAGTAGTCTAGCTGTGTTAAATCACAAGATCTTGGAGGCCAATTCACAGGTCAGAAAGGTGAAATTAGGCGGTCACCAAACGTGTCTTTCAATAAATCGATTGTGGCACGAGCTGTGTAACATGTTGCGCCGTCTTGTTGAAACCAGACATCATGGTTATTCAATTCAGAAATGAAAAAGTTAGTGAGCATGGCTCTATACCGATCACAATTGACTGTATCGTTCTGGCCATAATCGTTTTTGAAGAAGTACGCACCAATGATTCCACCAGCCCATAAAACGCATGTGTGAGTCAGTTTTTTGGATGTAACGGTGTTTCGACATACACCTGTTGAGGATTAGCTTCACTCCAAATGCGGCAGTTTTGTTTGTTGACGTATCCATTCAACCAGAAGTTCGCTTCATCGCTAAACAAAATCGCAGACGTAGTGAGCGATACGTATTCCGCACAGAACCATTATTTTCGAAATAAAATTGCACCATTTGCAAGCGTTGTTTAGGCGTGAGTGTATTTATGATGAATTTCCAAACCGAGCTGAGAATAAATCACTTGACAGCTGTTAAATCGGACGCCATCTTGAACAGTAATGCCAACTTAAAGTTCTATACATCGAAAAAAACACCCTTTACATACAGTATTAATGGTACCCCACTCAGACTTGAATTGCAAGTTAAAGATTTAGGTATTATATTCGATAATAAATTGCATTTTCATAACCATATTGATTATAATATATCTAAAGCATATTCTATGGTTGGGTTTATAAGAAGAAACTGTAAAGATTTCAAGGATGCGTACACTCTTAAATCATTATACGTGGCACTCTGGAATATTATACATTAATTTGGTAACCATATTATATTGGCCAATTCAAGCGTATTGAACGAGTGCAAAATTTTTTTACCACATTCACCCTAAAACATGAACTGCCATCCTACGATGTGCGAAAAAAAACTGTTAGGATTACAATCTCTTGGACATATTTTTCCGTTATGCTCGCTTATAATGTTTTACCTAGTAAAATCGATTGCCCGAAAGTTATAAACTCTTTTGCTTTATATAATCCTATTAGACATTTGAGAAGAAATAGATGTTTTTCTGAAGTCATTCATAGAACAATCTATGCGAAAACGAAAGAATTGCAAGATGCTTCCATCCACCGTTGAATTTCAATGTAGATTTGAAAAATTTTAAACTAATTTTATTCAAGTATCTTAACCGAGAACAATATATTTAAGGAATCTATAAGAATCAATTCTGTAGATAAAAATATGTAAATAAATTCAATTTTATTGAAATCATTATTATTACAGTGTTAATCGTTAGATATACATATGTACATATATACACAGGTTTTGACATAAATATTCTTTGTTCTTCTTCATTTTAGATCATCAATTTCCCATTGACCTCACAAATGTTGCCAAAGATCATACAAATTTAGAGAACGATCAACTACAATCCTTGTATAGACGTTTGTGTATATTAAATCGTTGTGCCAATATGCGTGTAGATCAATCTCATAAAACTCAAACGCCTCAGGTAAACTTCTCACTTATCCAATCATGTTTTGAATTCATACAAAAAATAATAATTTCTTTTTGTAGAAAGAGGACTCAGATGATGAAAACTTTGCTTTAAGCGAAAACTGGACATTCCAACCACATATACGACGCTGGTCGCGTATCGGTGAAATGGGTCTTGAAATACCACCTGCCGCAAAGTTGACCGCTGTTGAAAAAACAGAATCATCGTCCAAAGAATCCAGTCCGGATCGTTTTGAGGACGATTCGTACGATGTTACAGGTGCAAGCTTGACATTAGCTTTACCCGGCATGTATGCCAATGAGTCTGCAGATCCTGCTCTAAATGATAATACAGATATGAATTCAAGTCCCTTACGAAGAACGGGCAGTGAGAGATTGAAAGATGGTGCCAAGGCCATTCTGCGTAGAGTGGAATCCATAAAATCAAGGCGACGAAAAAGACAGGGTCTAGTTTTGAGCGGTCAAGCTCTAGATTTATCGCAATTGGGACAAAGAGCTAGTATTCGCAAACCAGATGCGGTTTATTCGACACCTCCCTCGCCGTCGGCTGTAAGTCCTATGCATGGTTTTAACAAGGGGCCGTTATTTGCCAATGATTTGAAAGTGCCCTCACAGAGTGAAAATTTCTTAAGTCCGAATAGAAGTAGCCCCAAAAGAACACCCACCACACCCAGATCCATGAGAGCAAGCCCTCTGCATTTCTTCACCAATACCATGCCTTATTTAAAGGAAGGCAAATCAGATGATTCCTCGTCGTATTACAGTGATAGTCAGGAGTCTTCAACGACCACCAATAAGCTAGTTTTACGCAAGACGCCTTCCAAAACACGAAGATTCTTACAACGTACTGGAAAGGTAGACGATATAGGGGCACATTCGGATTCTGAATGTCATCAGGGCAGAAAACTACTTATAAAGGATGCCAACTCAAACACGACAGAAATCAAAGTCAAGAAATTATCTCGCGGAGGTTCTTTAAATTTGGGCAGGGATGGCAAAAAACGGGAAGGTTTTCGTTCAGCCAGTTTCAGATCGCGTTCAACGACGCGAAAAGAACCGAAATCAGAAGAACCAAATGAATCTATCAAAAGGTAAATATTGCTTTATCTTTATGGTATTGTATTCTAAAATGAATATTGTTGTCTTATTCTCACAGAACCCCCGTTGTAAGATGGCACAGTTTTCAGCTAGAAGAACGACCCAATATGATTTTTCGCAAGTGTTTTTCACAGAAAAATGATCCACATTCCAATGAGCATGGCATATTGTTTGCGGCCATGTCAGCTGGCCAACTACAAATGATAAGAAAATTGGCCCTTGTTACTCTTACCGGCTATATGGAACGTTATTGTCCCACACATCGTTCCGGCTGGAATTGGGAGTTGCCAAAGTTCATTAAAAAAATCAAAATGCCCGACTATAAAGATAAAAAAGTATTTGGTGTGCCATTGCTTTTGATTTTGCAGCGTTCAGGCCAAACTTTGCCTATTGCTGTAAGAGCTGCATTTCGTTGGTTACAACTAAATGCTTTAGACCAAACCGGTCTATTCCGCAAAAGCGGTGTCAAATCAAGGATATTGAAATTAAAAGAACTTATCGAATACTCAGAGTCAACAGCGGAATGTATGGATGTGTTCGATACTCAACAAGCTTATGATGTGGCCGATATGTTGAAACAGTATTTTAGAGATCTGCCCGAATCGTTGTTGACCACAAAAATGTCTGAAACCTTCGCCGCCATTTTCCAGCGTAAGTTATCTTTGTTCGCTGTATCAGTTATCAGATATATCAAAATTTGAATGCAAAAAAATTTTCAGATTTGCCACCTGAAGTACGTTTGGATGCCGTACAGTCTGCCGTCCTTTTATTGCCCGATGAGAATCGCGAAATCCTTTATGCCTTATTAGAGTTTTTAACGCTAGTTGCTGCCAACTCTCAATTAAATCAAATGACTGCCAATAATTTGGCCGTGTGTTTAGCGCCTTCCCTTTTCCATAGCAGCATATCAACGGGCAGTAATTCTGTTACTGCTTCCCCCCGACGAAAAGGCAAAGGCTCAGGGGTGCCCGATGCCAAGGAATTGTTTGAGGCCAAGGCTTCTCACGAATGTCTTTCATTTATGATAGAACATTACAAGCAAATATATACAGCTCCCAAAGATAAGTTAAGTAAGTGTAAATTTGGTTACATGGAAGAATCTAAACCTCTACCTTTGGAAGCCTTGGGAGAAGGCATGCAATTCCACAACTGGAGAGGTTATTTATACGAAAGTACCAGTGCTACAATCAAGGAGGGTAGAGAGAAGTATGAGTGTATCTCCTATAATTTGGAAAGAATCATATCTTAATATGCTGTTCTTTATCTTCTAGATCACGAGGTTGGATAACAATTACTTCCTTGGCGGATCCCAGTGTCGAAATTGCGTATAAAAAAGTTGGTGACGGTCATCCTTTACGCCTGTGGCGTTGTATTACAGAAATTGAAGGCCCTCCAAAAGATGTTTTAGACTACATTATACGCCAACGTGCCTCCTGGGACCCCAATCTGTTACAAAGTCAAACCATTAAGAAATTTGACGATTGTACTGAAATATTCCAATATGCCATTGATGGCCAACAGTGTACAGATTTTTGTGTTTTAAGGTGATATATTTGACCATGTTCAACAAGAACACTCCATAATTTTCTTTTTTCATATTTGCGATTCAATAGATCCTGGCGCACTGATTTGCCCAGAGGTGCCTGTGTCATTGTTGAGACTTCTATAGATCATGCAAAGGCAAAGCCAATGTTTAATGCTGTGCGAGGTGTGGTATTGGCCTCTCGTTATCTCATTGAACCCTGTGGTAGTGGTAGATCAAGGGTTATGCATTTAGCAAGAGTTGATGTCAAGTAAGCAATTAAAAAAAAAAAAAAAACTACTTTTCTTAGTAAATTTCATTTATTATATTATCTTGAGCTGAAGTAAACTAGTAAATTTTAAGGAAAAAATCACATAACAATAGGCTAAACAATTTTTTCCGCAAAAAATCACTTAATTTAGATAAACATGTAGATCAGTTCAATGAAGCGCTGGATCAGAGAGAGAGAGAGGAGTTCTTGAGCAAAGCAAAAACAATTGCTTGTACTGTTGTTTAGTCCTTTGTTTTTTCCATTTTTCTCTCAATTGATATTTCATGTTTCTTCTCATTCGAATTGTGGTGTAGTACAAAAACTGCTCCAAAAGTATTTGTGCCAGCATGAAAATAAGCTTAACCGCTAGATGCGCGATTTTTAATAGCGGTTCTCACTCTTGATAGTAAACTCGGTTGCACATTTGTTTAAAGTAGCAGATTTGATTAAAGTACTAGTGTTTACATCACTGCAGCAACAAAATGTACTGAACTTTTATTTTCTACGCTGTGATTAAAAAATCAAACAAAAAGCTTTAGTAAACATTGTAAAAAAATTACTGGGAATCACAGATATTCTGTGCTGTGAATCGTTTTGCTGGCAAAACTTAATTTTGTGTTGAGTAAATAAAAAATATGGAAAAAACAAATAAAAATATACTGGTGAGGAGAAAACGTGACAAAATTCACATTAAAAGGTGGACAGATAAAAAAATTCAGCAAGTTTTAGAATATTTGCAAGAACATGCAGGCTTTGAGGTAAGAAAGTCCCTCGAGCTTTGTGGTAGAAATCGTAGTGAATATTAGCAGGTTGTAAAATTAGTATCAACAGTGAGAACCGCTAATATGTTCTAGCGTTTACAAAAATACATTTAAGACAAAAAACAAAATTTTGAAATTTTTTTCTTAACGTATTCATGCGAACGCTCGAACACGTTCGAAATCGTGAAACTGGTAGTAAGAGAAATTCGAGTAAAGGTTAAGCAACTAAAATTATCTCTGGTTATCCAGTACAATTTAATGTTAAAAAAAATAATGTTCTTATATAAACATACATATCCATATACCTATGAAATTGTCAGGGCTCGAATTTTCATGCAACTAAAAACTGTTTTTAAGCGTTTAAAAAACATACTTATAAATGAAAAGTCGGCACAAAAATGTGCAGTTTCCTGTGAAACAAATACCCATGGCATTATATTGTGAAAATATATATTTTAAATAAAACATAACTAATGTAATAGAACTTTAAAATAGATGAGAACAAAAGTTCTTAAAAGTACTACGAATGCAGCACCAAAAATATTTTTTTGTAGATGCCGCTTTATTACATTTTCTTGTATGGTTTCTAGCTTATAAACAAAATACTCATTCAAGTCGTAATTAACACTTTTCGATGAAAATACTTGAGAAAGAAATTATGTCACTTTCAAATGCTGCGTTAAATTAGCGACTTATTTTTTTTTTTTTTTTTTAATTTTTGCAAATATATTAAAAGATGCGTAAAATTAAAAAAAAATATAAGTTATTCTTGACAAAGTATGCACAAGTACACAGTATACACACATCATAGATCAGCACTTCAAGTATCTGTACCACCAAAAAACATGAGTTTGCACGAAAATTCGAGCCATTCATTATTATGAATGTAGAAAATTTGCTAATTTTATATTGAAATTCATTACAGGGGTAAAACTCCAGAATGGTATAATAAAAGTTATGGTCATATATCATCGCATTACTTAACCAGGATACGTTTGGCTTTTAAAAATGTTGCCGAAGGACCGGAAAGTAAGGTCTAATAATAGAATTGAATGGCACAACATCAAATCAAACGAAAGGACTTAAAACAAAAATATCCTTAAAATTATAAAAGCATCACAAAACCTTAAAGCAACTGGACATGTTGTTGAATCCAACAAAGTTAACCAAAAGTACTGATTTTAATTAAAATAATTTGAAGTTTAGAAACTTTTTTTCTGTATTTTGTTTAGTCTCAAACAAAACTTTTTTTTTTTATAAAACAGAAATACACACAAATGTATTTCATTTTATGAATAGGCTAAAAGATTTATTATAAGAATAGAGCAAGCAAACGTAAATGTAACAATATTTTCATGCTTGAGTGGACCAGCAATTGAAATTCTGAAAATCTTTTATAAACAACACAAATAATAAGAAGAAAAAAACCTCGAAAAGCTTTTTTTACAGATGACAATTTTATGAAGATAACCGCCAACAAAATTTCTCTTTTGTATATATGTATTTTATTTTTAAGATTTTTGTATAAATTTTTTTTTTTTTAAATATTCCCTTCTTTATGTTTAGTAAAACCTTATTTTCATTAAACACTTAAAAATACTCAGAAAACTGAAATATCACAAAGCAAAATATATTTTTTATAATACTAAAATGAATTCAAAACTATCAACCTTTTTATTACCGAAACCTTAGCTTAAATATATATTACATAAATATACATGTGTATGATTTTACTTTATGTACTAAACAATTAGTTGTTATGTATGGTAAAAAAGCAACATAAAAAATACATTTTCATGTATAAAAACCTATAACAAGTTTATCGTCTAAAGGAATTAAGAACTAGTCAAATTTTTTGTTCATACATTTTATATATGTAAGTTAATGACAAAAAAACTACAATTTAATAACTAAAACTGAAATGTGTAAAATAAAACTAACCATATTGTTAAGTTTCAATATATATTTAAAAAGTAATATAACCACATACATGTAATCAAGGATTATATGTGTACATGGTAATCAAGGATTATAGTAAGAACAAAAAAAAAAAAACTTTTAATGGTTTTATTAAAGATAAACACTTGCAATTAAAACCAATATGACATCACTATAAATGTTAAAATCCCTTCAACAAATAAAAACTGTATTACAAAAAAAGAAAAATTGTTTTCAACTCTTGCTAATGTTGTCATTCTTCACAAGGGTAAAAACTAATGCTAAAATTTAACACGAAGTCTCCTTCGAAGAAATGGCTGTATCTTCTTAACTATTCAAGATAATTCATAGCTGATTGCATTTTTGGAACGAGAAGCTCAAGTTCTTTAAGACTACATGATATTTTATTAAAACTGACAAAACTTGAATATTTGATAACATTTTTGCAAAGGCTAAAATTCAGTTTGCAGCCATCTTAAAAGAAATGGCTGTATCTTTTTAGCTATTCAAGATAATTCAAAGCTGAATGCATTTTTGGAACCAGAAGCTCAAATTCTTTAAAACGGCATAATATTTTATTAAAATTGACAAAACTTGAATTTTTGATAAAATTTTTGCAAAGGGTTCATGATAAATTTCAGTTTTCAGCGTTCTTAGAAGAAATGGCTGTATCTTTTTAACTATTCAAGATAATTCAAAGCTGAATGCATTTTTGGAACGAGAAGCTCAAATTCTTTAAAACGGCATGATATTTTATTAAAACTGACAAAACTTGAATTTTTGATAACATTTTTGCAAAGGGTATTTTATTTCATGCTAAATTTCAATTTTCAGCCATCTTAAAAGAAATGGCTGTATCTTTTTAACTATTCAAGATAATTCAAAGCTGAATGCAGTTTTGGAACCAGAAGCTCAAATTCTTTAAAACGGCATCATATTTTATTAAAATTGACAAAACTTGAATTTTTGATAAAAATTTTGCAAAGGGTTCATGATAAATTTCAGTTTTCGGTCTGCTTGAAAGAAATTTCTGTATCTTCTTGATTACTAAATATATCAAAAAAAAGCTCTTAAACAACGTTTCTTTAAGTCTTTGACTACAACAAAGTTTAGATTTTCAGGATTAACTGCCTCTTACTATAAAACGTATTAAAACTTTCGTTCTTGAATTTATATTGAAATCATCATTAAAATATGAAAATTTCTTTTTATTTTCAATGCAATGCAAGAATGATAATGTTTATACGTTTTATAAAAATAGGCAATTTTAGAAAGCATTTAATTTACATATTTTTGACAAAAACTTGCTAAACGGAAGCTTTATATGTAAATCTGAAATAATTTATGGATAAGGGTACTAATTGAATATATTGTATTAGACATTTTTAGTCTAATGTACAATATTATTGTGTTCATCGGTGAATGAAATTGTTTTTTAGACTTGATAGATATTTATTTATATACATTTTTTTTTGTGCTTTAATTAATGAATTCGCCTAGACATTGTAAGAACATTGACAATACTAAACTAAATCGTGCAGTTAAGATTTTTTGTGTCATCACAAAGAAAAAGGCAACGGATAAACTACATAAAATAAACATGAAAAAGAAAACACATTTTGTCTGTCAGGCAGGTGATTTTTAGTATTATAAACATTGGACGACGGTTTATTTGTATTGTGTAATTTGTTTTCTTATAATTTTTTTTAAAATAAAATGGAAAAGATAATATCGAACGTTGATGTGTTATATGAAATTTTTCAATACTTAAATGTTGAGGAGCTGCTAAAATTGACAAAAGTTTGTCCACAATTTTGCACCGTTATCGTTAATTTTATCTGGAAAAATAAATACAAAAACTTGGAGATTTGTAAGACCAGCCAACACTTCGGACTGCTGCTCACTAACAATATTAATGATAATTTTGAGGGAACCGAAGTTGGTTTCGAAAGCTTGAAGGAGGATAAAGCGATATTGAGCAGAAGGGATGTGGATACTTTTATCAAACTCATTATTAATAATATAAGGCAACTGGTGATTTATGCACCGGTGACAAATTATAAACATGCTGAGCGAGAAAAAGAGGGAATGACTTTGGTTTTTAGACCAGCTGACTTTGGCATAATATTCGATGAGAGACATTGTTTTAGGAATCTCTCTACGATTACTTTTCGACATGTGATTATAACAGCGAATGAATTGAAATTTTTGAGCAAAAGCTGCATAAACTTGGAGTGCTTATGTCTGGATAATTGCTTTAACAGCAATGAAAGAACTTTGGTTATAGACGACGATATTAAAATAACAACTCTGCAAAGCATGAAACAATTAAAATGTTTTCAAATCAGTGTTTTTGATACAGTCGAAAAGGATTTGTCTTACGATGTATGTAAGATATTAACTAAATTGAATGTGTTACAATTGAGCATTAAAGTACGCAACTTTTCAATAATTGACGAAGAAAACAGTGAAACAGTTGCAATAAGTAAAACCCGTTTACACAATATGAATCACTGTGAGGAATTAATTATAGGTTACTTTCGATCTCAACGTATTTTTAGAAAATTTAATAACTCAGTTTTAGGCAATTTTACATGCCTGAGGAAACTTGTAATGGAGTCCTGGTCTTTGGTTTCCCTAAATGAGGACTTTTTTAAGAAACTTGCAAAGACCTGCACTCAACTGGAGTACTTGAAGTTAAAGAATTTTGAATTCAATGGGTTTGCATCCCAGCCATCGTTAAATGCCTTAATCTTATCCAACTGCTCCGGTTTGATGTGGCGTGAAGTTATGATTATGCTGCGAGATATGAAACTGATAAGGTTTTCGTTTTTGGACACCGAGTATATAGGCATATTTGAATATTTTACTGTGTCAGCAACGTTAAAGCATTTGCTTGTGATAAATTGTCAGCGCAACCATTTTAAGAAATTGCTGGACATAAATAATGGACAGAATATGAAAAACCTAATAACACTTGTGTGGCATGACAATTATGCGCAGGTTCCCATTTATGTGGCTACGTGTTGTACTAAACTGGAATCTTTAGTAACAGAACCATCTGCTTTGCTTATCAACAGTTTGTATAGCTTAGTTAATTTAGAAAAATTGACACTGAGAGTGGAAAGGAAAATAAAACTTTCAAGAATTATTACCATTTTGAAACACTTAAATCTGAAACATTTTACGCTTACCAAACTCAAAGGTCCGGAGGGCTATGACGAACACAACTACTACTTAATTGACAACGATATATTCGATCAAGAGCTTCTGGAATTTGAGGACAAAAAGATCAGTTTAACGTTCATAAATATATCCTTAAACAGCTATTTCAAAATAGCACAAGATTTTTGGTTCAATCTACTAAACAACAATCCAAGGCTGACAATAATGATACGCTACAATAGATTGCTCCACCATGATCACAAATTTTTAAACTTTATAATCAATCACCGAAAGTTTCCCAGGCGTCTGAGGTCAATTAAAATATGTGGCTATAAAATAGGTAAAGAAAAAATTTTTTTGATGCAAATTTTTCGACTTTTGTTGTTGTTTAGTATTTTAATTGTTCGAGCCTTAAGGTCACCTGTTTTTTTTTTTTTATAAGTGTTTATTAAGTTCGATATTTCGATATCACAATGGATATCTTCTGCAGGAATGTTTTGATGTTTTTTCAAAAATAAAAAAAATTTTTTTTTTGAAAAAACCTCAAAACATTCCTGAAGAAGATATACATTGTGATATCGAAAATAGGTGATCTTAAGGCTCGTGCAATTAAAATAGTAAAGAAAAATTTCCTATTTAATTGTAATTGCTTAGTAGTTATATATGTTTTTTTCTTTATAGAAATAAGGGAGTTCAAGCACAACTTTGAAGCTGCTATTGAAAAAATTAATTCATTTTCTAAACTATACAAGGACAAAGAAGATAAAGGATATATTTTATTATAGAAGAACACGTTTTTATACCAGCAGACTAATTTAAGTTTTTTCAAAACTGAAGTTTTGAAAAACTGCAATGAGTTTATTAAAAGAGAAGCACGTTCTCGCTCATTCTTTTAGATATCATCATCAGAAATAATAAAGATTTTCTAAGTTTCCATGCAAAACAAAAATCATGCGCAAATCTGTTTATAAATAGTTCATAAATTTTATACCTCCATTGGTATCAACCCGGATTCAGTATTTTTTCCGAATAATATTTTGATGCAGACAAAGTTCTATTCAATGAACGTGTATGAATGTGTATGTTCCCGAAAAACGATTTGAAAGCAAACATTTCCTAGGAAACTTTAACCTTAATTTAAAAGGCATCTAAAAATGCTACAAAAGTCTAGAGCCGCATTAGAAATATTTTTGTAATTTAATGCCGTTTTCAGATAGACCATCTTATGGAAACTATTGCAATAAATCCCATTATTGAGCTCAATATTCCATACAAAAATCAATAAGTCATTGCTCAAACAGTGCAAAAATATTTCAAATTTGAGTTAAAAATTGTAAAAAGTGAGATGCCTTAGAAAATAAAAATTTACTACTATAACAAATGAAGCTCTAATGACTCCCAAGTTCTTTTTATTTTCTTCTTTTTTATATGCGCTCTTTTTGAAATTTTGGCAGACTTTGTTCTCAACTCGCTAGTTCTTATGGCCATAATTAAATTTTATATGTGTGAGCAGTAAAATAATTTTATCAAGAAAAAGAGTATTAATTTCATTAATACTGTATATCTGAACAGCGTATAACAATTAGTTATATGCATAATAAAAAATCCTTTGCTAATTACACTGTTCTGCAAAATAGCACTTTTTAGGTGTGTTCTAAATAAAAATATGTAGACTATATATGTATGTATTTTGGTGCTCTAAACTCATATCTGCTTTCAGTTTTACTCTATCACGTAAGGATTTTTTTATGGGCATGGCTAATTTTGCCCCCTAAATTATAGAGCTACGCCAATATATTTAACCATAATTTGGACGACCCTTCTACAATTTTAGTGAATAGCATAATAAAAGATGCGCTATAAAATATTATTTTTTATTTTGCTCCGTTTTCCAAAAGAAGGTTATTTGGCGAACCCCTTCTATAATTTGGCAGATATTATTCCATAATTTAACTGTATTATTTAGAAAATTGTTAAGTGTTAAAAGCTCATAATTCTTTTAATGCCGTCCGTCGTTCAATCGCATCAATTGTGATTTAATATATCCTCTTTTATAACTGTTATAATGCAAGTTGCTTTAAAAATAAATCTTTAGCATAGTTAAGGGATGAACAAATTGTAATATATTGACGAGAAGGAAATTATGTATTTGTTATACTGCACAAAAGCACACTGTGCTTAGCACAGAATATACTAGCAGGTATGTAATAGAGCTTTTGTTTATGCACAAAAGTTTTCATAAAAGCTCTTTGTAGAAAAAATTTATTATACCGTTAAATTCAAAATACAATTGCAAAAACAAAAAGTTTGAGTAATAAATTTAAGCTCTGCTTAGTGCTTTAGGCTCTGCATTTCGTTGTATGTATTTGCAATATCAAACAAATTCAAGATTCTTTTCGGGTTAAAAATTTTCATTTACAATTATTTAATATATATAAATTATTTTAATTATTTATTTGCTATAACATCCAATTGAAATATGTTTTTAAAATTTTTTCTGAAGATTTCTCTATTTGGGGACTTCTGGTGCTAAAAAGCAGCTCTAGTTAAATAAAATAAACGTTGCAATTTTCCTGCCATAAAGTAATTCTGGTAATAAATGAAAGTTATTAAGGTTAGAATTTTAACAGCGATCAATGAATTTTGTTATCCAATTCCCTGGTCATACCTGTTTCTCTCTCTCTCTCTCTCTCAGATATTTAAAGTTGGTGCATCATCTAAGTACTAAAATTGAACGTTCATTTAGTTTGTGATATCAAGACGGAGAGACATCAACTAAGAGTAATTATGTATGCACGTACTTATGTAAACTTAAGTATATACGAGTATTTACTTTTGTAATTAAAATTATATAATAAGAGACAACAAAGTTAGGAAGCAAGAAAACCAAAATCGCCAGTTAGACAAAAAAAAAAAAAAAAGACAATTGAGTAAGCATTAATAATTTACAAAACTAAAAACAAAGGGTACCGAAAATAATTCTAGGTGACAACGGCTTTGACTACAGGAAAAAAAAGGAGAAATAATTATGTAAGTCCATTATCTGCTATACAAATGTATCTTTAGTAATATTTAATTTAAAAATAATTATATTTTTTCTAACTGTTTTACTATTAATAAGCAATAGGAATTTTTTCTTTGCCTTGCAATTTGATAAAGTACAAGGTCCGCCATATAACCTTTTTTTCCAACTAGTGCTTATTTCGTGAATGGTAACACTTAGCTCATTTCTGATTTGATAGACAATTAGTTTTATCCTTCCGCTGAATGAATATGGTTGTGTATACCGCTTGCACAACGCTGGGAAATATTGCGACATTACTTTGAAAATCATGGTGATGTTGCAGAATGTGTGCGAAAATTGCATACGAATTTTGGAAGAAGAGAAGCATCGTCAGCTCCATATGTTCTTTATCTTGTGAAAAAAGTAAAGGAAACTGGCATCCTCATCGATAAGCCATCATAAAGCCAGCAACATCAATTCACCGTCGTTCTCAAAAATTGAACATTACGGAGACATCATTGAGAGGAATTTTGCATAAATAAAATAAAAAAAGCAATTTGAGAAAATATTCAGTAGTTTTTTTTATAGCAATTTCAAAAAAAAAAGTTATTTGGCGTACCCTTTATTTGTACTACAAAAGTACGTTGCTTTCATTTGCCTTAAAAAAGGAAATCATTTGTAAACATTCAACTTCAGTCTTCAAATGTTTTATAGTTATTAATTTCAAACAAAAGCCGTTGGTTATATTTTAGCATTTAAAAATAACTTTAATTTGGTTCGATTTTATGGAAAAATTAATTAACCAATTTTTAGCTGAATTTTCGTTTATATAATAATTTCATTTTCCGTCGTTCAAACCTACATTTTGAGTGTACATGCACTGAATACAACATTTTTAACATTTCTTTTTGACCGCCACTTTTCCTGAAGATCTGGTCACACTCGCTGATACGGAATGTACAAAAAAAAAAAAAAACACGGCTGTTAAATAAAACCCGGATGTCATAAAAAAAAGACGACTTTTTTTTCAGCAAAAAATATTATACCACATAAGTTTTGTAAAAAAAAAAAATATAAGAAAACTGACATTCATCAAAAACAATTTCATTATGCAAAGAGTTCAAATTAAGCTAAACTGATGAAGAATCAAATAAACATTGGAACTAGGGTGATCGATTGATAGAAATTTTTTTGAAACCGGTTTGCAAGCAGTTTCTACACCCAAAAAAGAAGCATACAATAAAAACGTGGAAAAAAAAGTTTGATTTATGTTTTTCGGTGGTGGTTTTGCTCTATAAGACTTTCATGAATTTAATTTTACAGTGAACCGTATGATTTACTACTATTGTTAATAGTTTTATCGAGTTTTCTAGTTCCATTTTTACTTCCTCAAAAAATTTTTTTTGATAAAATTGGAATGATCAACAGTTTTAAAGAAGGCTTTACTTTAAGAAAAGTAAAGTTGAAGACTTACTGGCTGGGGTACATACCATGGCTGTTTCACGGCCACCACGTCGCTCATCAGCATACTGCTTTTAAGCAGCAGCGCATAGCCATCCTGACACCTGAGCTCTTCCTTACTGACTGTTTATATTTAATCATATTGATCAGCTTTCCGTTTTATAACTGTGTTTTTATGTTGACTGAAATATATTTTATGTTCTCCCACCGACATCCAATTAATTTCCAATTGATTTTTGTGTCTGTTGCTGTTGTATCAGTGATTACAACGGTTTCAAACTTTACGCCGAACCCAGCGATTTTCAAACATTAATTTAAATTTATAGTTGAACGATGTGATACCATTTATATTAAAAAAAAAAAATCTTTCTCAATTCTACGGAAGTCAAAACCGACCTCAAGGCCGATGAAATAATTAAAAACTGTAATATTTTTTATTTATTTTATTTAACTGCGTTTTTATTATATTTCCTTTTATGTTTCGTTTATTTTGCCTTTCGTTTGCTTCCGCTGGGACTCGAACCACAATTCCAAGATTGTTAAAAAGTCAACATAGCCACTTAGGCGTCGTAATAGCAAGCTATCAGGGGTATGTATGTATGTGAGTACATACTTTTATGTATATGTATACTTACACGTAGGAAATATATGGTTGCGATGACAATATTCGAAGAGCCACATACTATTTTGGAAATATATGATTATAGACAACCATATAGTTGATTACCTACCTTGATTGCCTAAAACCACGTTATGGTTGTATGCAAGCCCTGCCGGCAACTCAGTTAACTAGTGATGAATTATAAGCTAACTTTTCTACAGCTGGTGGTGATTATTATTTTTAATGGAGATGACTGGCTATTTTAACATTACGATGTCCGAGGAGGTAGTCAATTGTCCGACTGTGCAATACTTTTCAACTAACTTAAAGTTAGCTACTTTAAAGTCAGTACCCACAGAAAAAAATGTACAAATCAAGGCTGTTTTTACATTTTTCCGTGGTAATATTGAATTTTATTAAATTAAATTTCATCCTACTTTCTTATTTTTTGTTAGCCTCTGGTGGGAATCGAACCACTAAGCCTCAAGACTGGTGAGCAGCCAACATACCCACTCAGCCATCGCAACACTTACAACGAATGCGACAATAGGCAATTTAATTAAAGTGTTATTTACCGTGTATGTGTGTATGCTGTTATTTGAATTTTGGGTTAACTCTGCACTACGTTTCAGCTAGCTTATAGCCAGTACACAAAAAGTGAATTACAAATCGATTATATTGTAGCTAATTTGAAGCTAGTCCATAAAAGTTAACTTAAAGTTAACTATTTTAGTAGTCGACTACTCAATGTCCGACAGGGATGAACTATAAGTCGATTTTATAGGTAGTCGACTACCAATTTGCTGGCAGGGAGCAAACTATAGGGTGTGTACAACCATATAAATGAACAATAGTGTGCTTTAGTAGCCACTTTGTTATTAAATTCGAGAATACATTGTCCGATTAAAGCACACCATTTTGGCTAAGAGATTTCAACACGTCTAGCCTAATAAACTAAGCACATATGTGTTGTCAAAAGGCAATAACACATATACTATACCTAAATATCTATGCGATATAACACACAAAGCTATCATTATGAAAATTATAGCAAATACTTACACCACATATGTGCATACCCTTATAAGTTTAAAAGCTCCCACTTTCACACACACAATATTAACAGATCTTCATACGAACCATAGTCTATATAGCATAATTATATTATTTCAATATAATTTATGGATTTTTCTCACTTATCTATTTTTCATTATTTGTTATCATTATAGTTATAAAAGGGATTTCCTTGCGGTCCTAAAAATTATGAAAAACTAAGCTACAACAATTTTATTGACATCTGAAATAGTTTGATTACATCAACAAATTTTGGTTGCAAATCAACGAATTACAAATGTTATGTTTGACGTAAGTCAAGTGAATGTTAAGCACACATTATAAAGGGCGTTTATTTTTCGATGTATAAAACTTTAAGTTGCAACAAAACAACAATGGATTATTCGATTGACATTAATTTTATTGATCCGAAAGATAATCTTGTGGCATTACATTCTTAATATGATTTCTGGCATATGACCGCCACTGCTGCTGCGGATGTAATACAATCTGGACGTCCAATTTTCGATTACTTTTTCCAACATTTGTGGCCGTATATCGGCAATAACACGGCGAATGGTCAAGCGTTTGTGACTTATCCGCATAGACCAATGACTAAACATAGCCCCACAGAAAGTAGTCTAGCGGTGTTAAGTCACAAGATCTTGGAGGCCAATTCACAGGTCCAAAACGTGAAATTAGGCGGTCACCAAACGTGTCTTTCAATAAATCGATTGTGGCACGAGCTGTGTGACATGTTGCGCCGTCTTGTTGAAACCACATCTCCTGGATATCATGGTTATTCAATTCAGAAATGAAAAAGTTAGTAATAATGGCTCTATACCGATCACCATTGACTGTAATGTTCTAGCCATCATCGTGTTTGAAGAAGTACGGACCAATGATGCCACAAGCCCATAAAGCGCACCAAACATTCAGTTTCTCTGGCTGTAATGGTGTTTCGACATACACTTGAGGATTAGCTTCACTCCAAATGCGGCAGTTTTGTTTGTTGACGTCGACGAGCCATTCAACCAGAAGTGCGCTTCATCGCTAAACAAAATTCGCTTATGAAAATCGGGAATTATTTTCGAAACAAAATTGCACTATTTGCAAGCGTTGTTCAGGCGAGAGTCTATTCATGATGAATTGCCAAACCAAACTGAGAATAAATAACTTGACAGCTGTTAAATCGGTCGCCATCTTGAACAGTAATGCCAACTTAAAGTTCTATACATCGAAAAAAAAACACCCTTTACAAATACTACGCAAATGTGCAACAGTATCTTTAGGCTTTTGGCTTAGGCTCATACATTATGGATACTCAAAAGTAAATTTTTATTTACTTAAGAAATGAGCTTACGCATATCATGACAAGATTGAAAGGAACCAAAACTCATCCAAACATGCAAACTCGCTTCCAGAGATCAATCCTGTTCAGATCTCATGAGGTTTAAATTAATTCAGAAAAGTGTATATTTTTTTAAGCATTCATTCATAGCATGTATGTATCTATGATTGCATTCATACATAGTATGTACGTTTAAAGTAGTCTGATAATAGTAAAATAGAACTGAAATATTTTAAGAAAGACAAGACATATAATCCGTATATATTAAAAAATATACGGATTAAAAAGAAAAAACCGATTGAATTTATGGGAACCGAATAAAACAAAAAAATAAAACATCAGAGATGTGCGGTTTTTACTAAATTTTTTAAAACAATTAAAAAAAGGTTTCTGTGTGAGCACATAGAAATTAAGTGTTTTTATATTTTTATAAGATAAAGTTGTTGTACTCCCTAATAAGCACTAAAAAATTCATTAATTCTTTCTTAAACACATGAATCATAAATAGTAGTTTTAACCATTAAAATTCAATTAAAATTTTCATATGATGTAGTTGATGTTTATGAGAATGATGTTGATGAAAATGATTACGTTGCACACTCAGTTGGTTGTCTGTGCTGGTTGCTTTTAATAGTCTCAAATGGTGTTGGCTTCTACTCGTATTATTGCATGCATTTAGTGTTTAATGCAGTCTTTTAAATTATTAAATGTTAACACATAATATGTTTAAATGTAAATTTTATATTTTTTTTTTTTCTAGTAAATGCAAGATTTAATTATGTATAAACTACTTTAGAGTAATTTTTGCTTTGAAAGAGTAATGAGTAGGAGGGGAGGGGTTACTTAGTTTAATGTGAATACATCAATTTAAGCTACTGCATTATAATGTCTGCTAGAGCAACAACAATTTTAACATGAATATGCAACATATTTTGATTCGGTGCTGAATGCAGTTGCTACTAAATGAGGTTTCAAATTAATTTATTAATTAATGCAATCAATTCAGATGACATTTTGCATTTTGAACGTTAATGTTGTCTAAAATTACATCTATTTATATACATATATTTATTATTGAATAAAACATTCATACGCATTTAAAAGAACACACAAACTTTGTGTCTGTATATCTAAATGAATTATGCTCTTAATATTTTTTAATATGCAATTTAAACATTTCATAATTTATTTTGAGCTCAATTTTAATAAATTTTGCATTGAAAAATATGAATTCACGTCTATAGCTGCAATTATAAAAAAAAATATTACATAAAAATATGATTTAAAACGATTTAAGGCATCAGACGCGATTACTTTCCAAACAAAAAAATTTTTGTATTTTCAGGTTAAGAAACTTCAAATGCAGCATGACTTTCAGCAAAACTAAACTGAAGCTTAACTATGTGTTAAAGTTAAAAAAAATTTAAATTTCAATTACATTAAACTATGATGTTATATATATATATATTATATGATTCTTAACTGGTCCCTGTTCAACCCGTGATTGGTCACTTTTTTTATTAATATCAATTAAGTAAAGAAAAGTACAATTTTATAGCTAGACGGACAGCCGGCTGTTTCTGGGCAGCAAACAATCTTCATCAGCACCCTGTGAACTTTGGACGTGTTAAATTTCACAATTTTAACACTGCCGCTTAAAACACTCGGCAACTTTACTTCCTATTTATGTACTTAACTAACATTAACCAAAGCAGTGAACTTTTTGGATTTGGTTTCAATATAAATACTCAACACGCTTTGTTTTTGTTGGGTTAATTCCTGGCAGAAAAATAATAACTTTTATCAAAATATGGATTCAAAATTAGCTTAAAGCTATTCTCATTTAGGTCAGCAACACTTTTTTACGTATGTATGTCACGTATGGGAGAGTGGCAAACAACTGACCGATTTTCAATGTTCTGTTCAATTAATAAAAAGACAACAATTAAGTAATAAAAGAGATGTTTATTGTTTGAAGATCGTTGCTAAACTGACTAATACTGTGTACCCGTATCATGTTGTCATGTTGACATCTATGTTCATGGTTGCCATCCATACATAAGTTAATAAAAATGTTGGGTGATAATTAGTTGGTGACATGTATATCCTTATTTTCTACTAATTTCAGTCTCCTTCCATGCCGTGCTGGGCAAAATACATGAAAGTTGTGTATTTAAAATACAAAATACAAATACTTTTTCTCCACGTATTTAAAATAAAAAATACTGCATTCTAAAAGCAAGTATTTGAAATACAAAATACAGTGTAACAAAAATATGTATTTAAAATACAAAATACTTTTAATCAAAAAAGTTTTTATTTCCATTCATAAACACCAGCTTTTCAAATGTGGTATCAGACAAACGACCTCTTGATGGCGAATGAATAAAACCAGCTATCGATAAAACCTAATGGTTTATTATTAAAAAACGACATTTTATTGAAAGTGAAATAACGGAATCAAGAATGAGGTGGCAATGAAAAAACGTTTGACCAAAGACTATATAAAGTCTATGCAAGTCAACATCTGATTGACAATTTTGTCTCTTCTTGTTTTAGATCAAAATGTCAAAAGCTGTTCTTTCCTTATATTTTATTTGTTCATTGCTTAACTTTCTGAAATCTTAGCGACTTCCTCAATGTGTATGCATTCAGTTGCGTTTACTTTACACAGGTATTTTGCGTTTGGTAATTAAAATGTAATATTGCCATTTTTTGAAATGAAACAGTAACAGAGTTGTGCGCTTTTAGTTGATGTATGAATGGAATAATTTTTAGTGCATATTTTCTAGCATAAATTAAACATGTATTTTGAAAAATGTATTTTGAGAGCACAAGTATTTGAAATACAAAATACTCAAGCGCTTAGTATTTAAAATACAAAATACAAATACAAAATACGTATTTGTATTTTAAATACGTATTTCAAATACATGTATTTCAAATACTGCCCAGCCCTGCTTCCATGCGAGCAAAGTAGTTCGTTCGTACGAATTCTCAGCAAACCCTGCTAAAAGTTCGTTTCATTCGGAGTTCATAATCTGAGTTTACCGAATTTGAAAATTCTGTAAGTACTTCGGAATTAATAACGACTTTATTCCGACGGAATTGCTGAGCATTTTTCGTTTCAATAAAATTTGAATATGATAACAATCAAAAAGTATTTGATTTCTTGGCAAGTTCTCTGTGCATAAGTTGTCATCCCGTACTCCACATTAGGACACCGCGGGATCCCAGTTTACACGAAAAATGTACCTGCAAAACAATTTTAAATTTAAATACATCTAGAATAACATTTCATTTTCCCAAAATGTACAATTCAATATGTTATTTTTTCGGATTGAAATGCGGTTTCTGGCGTTCCCGCACTTTTGTGCATTTTTGTCCATTATTGAGAGAAATTCATGATTGCTCTCATTTTGCCGCATTTTAACGAAAAACTATGAGATCGAACTTATTATAGAAATCAAGCGCAGATAACTATTTGTTCGTACTACTAATATTTTTACTACTGATGCTTTCGTTGTGAATTATTGTCAAGAACATCGGAACAAAAGAAAACAATTTTATATTTTAAATCGCATAAATTAAATTGGATTTTTTTTTTTTTTTTTGATTTTTACCAAACGCACAACAAAGAGGAAAATTGAAAATTAATGCTTAATTGGGTCGGCAACATCATAAAACACCTGCACGAAGTGCCAAGCCTTTCGGTTGTGTCTAGAGCCCTTTACTCACCGGCCATAATTTAACAATTTAACAATTTAACTGAAGCCGAATAAGAAATTAATTTAGAGTTATGAAAAATTAATAATACTTTACTGCCTGATCCTCCTTTATTTACTCATTTAGATATCTTTTGCAAAAACCTAAAAAACATATTTAAATATATTTTTATTGGCGCGCCAATAAATCGTTTAACAAAGTGAAGATTTTTGCTTCTTGGCTTGTTGTGAAGCATTTAACGTTTTGGTTGCAGCTGTTTGCAAATATGTTAAATTACCAGCTTGTTTTGTTGTCGCTGTTGCTTTTTCTGCTGCATTGTCGTATTAAATACTGGAAGCTTTAAAATAACACAATTCATAATGGATTTTCGTTGTTATGTTACATTTTTGGTCATTGTTCATTAGGACTTGATGGTACATAAAAAGGGTCAAACATTTAAGTGATACAAATATTGTAATAAAACATGTTCACGGTTGTTTGCTGCTCTTTTCCTGTTTAACTTTACGTTTTCTACGTTTCGAATCATTTAAGTTAAACTAAAGAGTGTTTAAAAATGTTGTGCGAAAAAACTGGGTACGAATTTTCTTTTATTTGTTTAAACAAACACAAAACTGCGAACCTTTTGGCTGGTCTGCAGAAACACCCAAAGCCTTCGAACCTGATACCTCGGGCACTCTTAGTAGGACACTCTACCAATGCATCCAGCGAGGCGCTGAAAATTTATAAAAAATAGGAACTGGTATACTAACAAAAACTTCGACAAAATGTTGAGGGCGCATTAAATTTAAATGGATTCTAAGATCCCTGGAACCGACAAGTGTATGTCATAATGCAAAGCCCTTTTTCAGAACAAATTTCTCTTTGATTAAATGTGGGTATTCAGCGCTACTTGTAAAAGATTGTCTTTTATGAGGAACTGATTCAAGGAGTTTAGCTAAGAACTTGACGATTTTCTGAGCGGAATTATCAACGATTTTTATTACTTTCGTTTAAAGTTCTATTTTTATTGAAATTTACTTTCATATTTGTGGTATACCCATTATGATTTATTTATTTATTTGTTATCAATAGAAAACATGGACCACCCTAATTCGCTTATTTCATAGCTGACAGATTAGTTGTTTCTACAAAAAATCGTATAAATTTCCACTTTTAACAAATCATTGAAAGTGTTTAATGAACAACAAAAATGCTGTAAAAGTCATTTAAGTAATTTTCTATTTCAAAGATTTTCTCTGTGTTAACGACGAAAGTTCATATAAATATTGTCCACAAAATTTTATTGAAATCTATAAATAAAAAACTGCTTAAGTGTGTATTTAACATAATAAATATGTCGGAGGGAAATTTAAAAGAAGAGGGCTTTTAAAAGGAATTTCAAATCAGGTGTAGATGGGCGCCAAAAATAAAATGAAACAACACTTGACGCTGCCTATAAACTGGTAAACATTTTACGTCGAATTAAAAATTTAATAAATTTCAAAATAAAATTTAAATTATAATAATAAAAAAAAAACTTAAATATCGAATTCAATAATTAATAGGCGAAAATGAATGAAATTGAGAAAACTCCAACGCATTATGTTAAACACTTTGGCAAAAGCGGAAATTAATTTGTAGAACATAAATATTCCACTGAGAAATGGGCTGCGACGAATTCGGGTGTGCCCTTCTTTTCTGCTTTCTATCTTAATAAAAAATCAGTATCATTACAAATTTGTTAAAAAAAATCCAAGGCGTAGTAAGAAGTTTTGGTCATTTGTTAAGAGAGGGAAGTCTAAGGCTAGTCCAAGCAGAATTAAACTAGGTGCTTGCAAGGGAAAATCTCGTACAATTTGTTAGAGTAAAATAATCTTGAAGAGACTATGGCCTACTGACTTGATGTCACAGCAGAAAAGATAGTTTGTAAACAAAAAAAGAAAAAAATGTATTTGGCATAGCAAGAATAAAAAGAGGGAGGCGTAAAAAAGTACCTGAGCTGCCAACTTCACGCAGTTCACTTCGCCTTGGGCTAGTTTGAAACACTAAGCTAAATATAATTTAAAAAATTTCTTCGACTCCAAGCTGCCAAAAGATTTCTTGCAGAGATTTCTCAGCGTAAATAAGTCTCCTGCGATGGTTGAATCACCTCAGCACGTCTGTATGATGCTGACTTCCAATGTGTAAGAAGGTTGTTATTAAAACGCTATGTTTGTGAACGTTTGAAAAAAGGGGACGTATTTTTGGCGATCTGTTGGTTAAGTTGTGGATCCGCAATAAGTGAGCGTGTGTTTCATTACTGACTTCTTTACAAAACTGTTTAATGTCTGTTGAACGCTTAATTGACAAAGATTGTATGGATATTTGTCAAATAAGTATGGATATTTGTCAAATAAGAAATAAAAATGGAATATTTCTTATAAATAAGACCGTGTACATAAGAATAAAGTCACAATAGTATATTCGCAATAGGTTTTTTTGCAGTTTCTGTGTTTTCCGTCTATATACTCAAAGTCTGGAAATACCGGAGACTTTGCGTTGACTATAATTGACTGCATAATGTCGAAGGAATATACATACATTGGATAATAAAATAGCAAATCAAGAGAAATTAACGCTAGTTTCTTCAGCTTTGAAGAAAACAATTGCTTTATTTTCCCGTTACTATGTTTTGTTTAACCAAACGTTCACGAACCCTCTCCATTTTCCTCTCTACTCCTACCTTACCTAATCTTCCTAGTTATGGTACAATCTATGTGTAGTGCACATGAGTACTGATCGAGGACAAAAAATATATATTCAAAACGAGTAAGTAATACAATCCGAAAATTATCGCCCATTTGCAATTTCCTCTACATCTTCTAATGTACTGTAAGGTATTACTATCTTGTGAGGTATATGGACTACCATTATATTTATAATCAATGGCCTTCTTAGTATGGATATCGCAGTGGTTAATCAACAGATGATCTCTAGCATGATCTTGAGAGAAATGCTGATATTAGGTATGCAAGGTGGATGATCTAGCATTTCGCATCGTGTGACATGGTGTATTACTTTCAAAATTTATTGATTTGAGTATTGGTGAGGAGGTCTCTTAATTTATATTGAGTTTGCTCCGAGGTCTTGTGTGGTATAGACGAAGTCGCCCAAATGATTTCAAGATGAGTTCCAGAGTTCCACCCGACGTACGGCTTTCTTCTACTCTATTTCTTATCTGTCTTAATAATATTCTTTACTGAGATTACAATCTTCTTGTCATTTGTCATTCGTAATCATTTATTTGTCTTGGCACCAACAAGTTAGATATGTTACACAATTGGTGTGACAAGAGGCAGAATATGAATGATATGTTCAATGATAAACAGCGAGCAAACTGGGCGATTTCAATGCTCGGATTTCGTTCTCTCAGTCTAATGTCTGGAAGTATATTTTGGGATTACTCCACCGTATGGAAGAGATAATTTATTCCATTGCTTTTCGGTTCGAGAATTTCTGACTAAAGTTACAGAGCACTACTGCGGGGATCATCCATTTGTGGTTGATTGACCGGCAATACCTACAACGCATTACAGAACAGTTTCTTCGGCCACTCAGTTCAACTACAAAATAAAGTATGTAGATTTGCAATATTGCCAAATTAGTGATAAAGGTCCACAAGCAACCTTTTCCCTTAACTATTTTCGTAATATTTTCTTGACTCCATTACAATGTTATTCATACTCCTGATTACTCGTTCAAAAAAAAAAAAATAAAAATAAAAACCAACGCCTAATCCCAGCTAAGAAAAAACAAATTACACACGAAGAAAAACTATCAACAAATCTAAAAGTTAAGGTTTTTCATTACTACGACTCTTCATTATAAGCAATTGGCCAGCTATTAAAGTGACAATTAATTTGTATAACTCATTAGAAATTTGCAACAATACTTACCCATTTTCCCATATATGGCTCAAGATAACTTCGTCTCCTAAATCTTGCCCGCCTACTTAGTCTGCAGTACAATTTTGCCATTCGGAGATCTCTCAAGAGCTATATTTATATGGTGTACTAGCACGCCCGTTTATAGGGTATCTAAAAAGTGATTAAAGCAAATAAATTAATTTACATTTAGAATTTATAATAACAATATGAAAGCCAAACACTTTACTCTCTGCTCAAAATATAAAAATAAAACAATACTGAACTGATGCATCCCATCAATGTTTTAAAATGTTTCTTAAGGAATGTAAGCGATTTCTTGTGTTAGATATAAGAGCATGACACCAACTCATACAACAACAAAAGTAACACATGCATTAAATTGCATGCTTTGCTCTAGCAGTGAAATCAAAAGACCCCTCCTTAGTGACAGTCTATAAAATGAGACAGAGTAATAAAACCAACACTCTTCAGATGTATAGCAAGTATCTAAATAATTGTATTCATGCACAATGTGCATCATTTTAGAAAACAACAAATGCTTATTGTCACTAAGGAGGAATTTTCTTCACAGATTTGACAGCCACACCATGCAGTGGCATTTAATATTACTTTGCCGGTTCCTTTTCTCTTTCAGTTTTTTTTTATTTCAATAAAATTATGAGCACAAACATAATTTTCTAGTTAATAAATTATGTCTATTTGAATTCGGTTCTTATTGTATTAATATCGGTTGAAATATTTTAAAACATATACTCAGTCCAATTCTAAGCAGAAACTGCGTGAGAGGTTTTTCTCTTTTGCCACTCCTTCAAACATGCCAACAAAAACTTAAGAAATTTTTCTCCAGATTTTCCTACGAGAGTTAAGAAGAACTGCACTATACTAAACTAGTGAATCTTTAAGTCAGTGAATACTTAAACCACATTTAAACGAAGAATTTAGCTTTTAAAATGTAGTCCACAAAAACACAGTACAACATCAGCTGTTTGAAATTTTTTTGCAACGCTGCCAAATTTCTATTTCTAAAAGCTATCAAATAGCTTATGGACTTACTACAATCAAGTTTAGGCGGCAATTAAATCACAGAGAAGTGTTGTTAAACCAGAATTCCAGCTATAATACCCAAAACAGCACTGGTTTAGTAAAACCTTGGTTTGATTTCAATTCGTATATCCCAACTAAAATTGCTTTTTGTGATCTATTATTATAGTTTTGCTCTTTACACTTGATATTTTTCCCTATTACATTATATGTGCACTGTTCTCCGAAGCTTAAGCAATGCATGAACATTGTGGTGTCAATGTGGCTTTGGAAAAGGGGGGCATGAGATACCCAGGAAGATTTTAAACGCTGCTTTCTAAATGATATTGTATGAATGACAACGGGAACTCATAATTTTAAATTTAAAGCAGCAAATAAATGATATTGAATGCTCTTTATAACTTCAAACTTTATAAGCTTCTATTGAAAGCCTTAACAATAAAAACATTTCAGAATGGCAACTTTCCAAAATTTAAATGCTACAATTTTCCGTGAAATATTTTCAGCTACTTACCAAAAAAAAAAATAAATATTACTTTAAGGTTTTTGTAAGCGAATCTCTAGGCTGTAAAGTTACCCAGCAAAAATATCGGACTACCATTATGCAGGTTTGTATGCGTGAGCGAGAGATAGTAAGCTACCGCTTACTAACCTGCTTCGGCATCACATGATTTTTATTCGCAATGTCCCACTTGGTAGGACTCTATTTTATTATTAATTTGTTATTAGCTTATTTCAAAGTATCCGAGCAGCATAAACATGATGTTCAGATTATGCCATATTTATGTTAGTGCATTCTCTCTGGCTTACGAGGGTGCGTGCGATTGTTTGAGCGAGAGTTTTTTTTTTTTTGTGAGAAACAACACTGCGTTTTTGCCTGAAAAACTCAATCTCTGAAACAGTTGCATCCTAAGCGTAAGCGAAGGAGGCTTGTGTAGCTTGTGTAGCTTGATTAAATAAACTTTCCATGATTAGGATCCAGGGATATGCTCCAGTAAGGCACTTTTGTAAGGCGTGAACATTTGTTATTGCTTACTTATGTGAAAGAGACTTTTGCTGGGTAGTAATTGGAGTGCAAATAATTAGTTTCTTAATTTGTTCTCTTTTTGTCAATTGAAGTTACCAGAAAGAAGATAAAATTTATTTTATAAAAAAGCATTTCACTGTGTGTTAATAGGTCTTAACAAGACAATGAAGTGTAAGTAACAAAAACTCTAAAGTAATCTTCCTCTATTTAGCACAATCACTTTAATTAGTTGCGGCAACATGCTGCTTTATTTTTTTCGAGTTGCTTTTTATTATACAATTTTTAGAGTTTCTGCTTTAGGTTTTAACTAAGCTTATATTCAGAGCAAGGGTGTTTTTGCTCTAAGAAACTACTTATATTATGAGCATAAAATATGCACTCAATAAATTTATCTATACTTAAATATGGTCTAGAAATGGTATAGAGTCCGCCATCTAACATTTTTTTTTTTCACCTAGTGCTTATTTCGTGAATGGTAACACTTAGCTCATGCCTGATTTCACAGATAATTAGTTTTGTCCTTCCGCTGAACGAATATGGTTGTGTATAAGCTTCGCTAAGTGGGCCTGCGATCGACTTACACAATAGGCCGATTTTGCCACAAAAAAATCATCTTTTCAGATGAAGCTCATTCTATTCTTGGCGGGTATGTATACAAGCAAAATTGTCGCATTTGGGGCACAGAAAACCCACACGCATACTACATTGAAAAGCCGAGGCACCCAAAACGAGTCACTGTTGGGTGAGGATTTTGATCCAGAGCCATAATTGGGTAATAAGGAGTGGCCGTAACAGATAATGGCGATCGTTATCGGGTCATGTTGAACATATTTTTGTTTAAAATAATTGAAGAGGAGGATATTGGAAACATTTGGTTTCAACAGGACGGCGGTACGTGCCATCCTGCCGAAGCTATGCTCGATGTGTTGCGCCGTTTTAAAAAAAAAGTTATTTGGCGTACCCTTTATAAAGGAGTGAAAAAAACTCCGAATTTTTATTTGATAAATGTATTAAATAAAGAATTATGCTGGTATTCATAAAAAATAAAATGTACTTTAAATACGGTTAAATGGTTAAATTCTTCATCTTCCAACAACTCTAAGCATTTGCAAAAATGTGTTGTCATCCAATTGTGTCAAAATATCAATTGACCACTTCATTGATTTTGGAACCTGATTGAAAATTCCACGTCGATATGGAATAACCGAAATAATATCATCAACCAACTCATCCAATATGTGGTCAACGGTTTCATTTACACTTGTTTCTAAAAACAGAGGGTGTTTCATTTGTATCTATTACTTATAATACAGTGCATACCTTGAAATTCCATAATCTCTGCGATTTCTATAGAATCAATTGCATTTTCCACTAAAATATGTATAATTTTTTCTTTTTCATTAGTTTTAGGCATTTTTACTTTTTGATATGTATATTAAGCGCTCAAAAATTGACAAAAGATAAACAAAGCTCAGTTGATTTGCTAATTTTCAGTACATGAAAAAGTCACTCGAGCTTTGTGGTAAAAATCGTAGTGAATATAGCAGAGTTGTAAAATTAGTATCAAGAGTGAGAACCGCTATTTTAAATTTTATGAATACCGGAGTTAGTTTTGAAATTTAAGTAGGATGTACATTTTTATCAGTCTAAACTAAAATACAGTAATCTTATACTAGATAGTATCTAGCTTCGCAATATTGGGCTCCTTTATAATATTTTTAGGTCTGTAGTCTATACGTTAAATATTTTTCGCAGTGTAAATTCAAGATCGATTCGAGGCAAATTCCCTCGGCGGTGGCATGTTGGCGGTTACAATGTTCAACAAAACGAATAACTGCCACAGAGGTTAAGAGATTAAAAACGGTAAAACTCAAATTACCTGCACATCAGATGAATTGCTTTCTTTCGCTTAAGTTAACAACTACAAACATGCATCTGCATGACTATACTTGCCCTGACTGGGAGCAGTGCTTTTAATTCCTCATGCATATTAAAGTGTTTTCGGATTTTTAAGCATCTTTTAAGTTGACATTCTTAAGTTTGGTATTTGGCGCTTTGACAAATTAAATGCATTTTTATTTTTTTCCTGTTAAATTTGTGCTTTAATTGTTTGTTATGTTGCTTATTTTCAACGTCTGCTGCTGCTGCAAATAGATGTTGCCTTTTTTCTTTTGCTGCAAATGTTTTATTCTTTTTAACAATAATTCTTCTCGAAGATTTTTTGTACTTTCCTTTTTGTAGTTGTTGTTTGTAGCAACTATTATACGTGCAAACAATGTTGATTTAATTATAAATTCAATTACCCACATTTTAATTAAATTAACGCTAAAATTGTTTTTTGTTTGTTTTTACTTTTGAATGCATTTTTAACAAAAAACAAAAAAGCGTAGAGGAAGAAAATTCATTGAATTTTTTTTCTTTCTTGTAGTTGCTGTCTGACTAGATACGTTTAACGTTTTATATATTTGTATGTACTTATAAATTTCTATGCACATACACGCGCATATACATACATGTGTATGTTTGTATGTATTTTTTGTAAAGTGTTTATGAAAGCATTTTTGGCATAAAATTGTCTGTGTTATATTTTCGGTGTTATTCATTTGCTAGGACTATATATTTATTTATTAATTGTTGAATTTTTGCTTTTTCATGAGAATTGGTTTCAGTTTTGAATGCCATCGAAACGAAAATGCTAGAGATGGTCGTATGTATGGATGATTTTTTTTTTGTAATCGAAAACTGTTGAATAATATGAAACACGTTTAACACGACAACAACGGCTATGACCATGAATATGAAAATTTGACACTTTTTCACAAAGCCAAACTTTAACTTCATTTTAGTGGAAATGAAATTTGAACTAAAAATATAAAAAAAAACACCTTTCCTAAAGTCATTACAAAACAATTAAAGAGAAAAAATCGAAAAATGCTTTTTTATTCGTTTGTTTTTCAAATTAATTTAAAACATTTGCACATGCTTTTATGAAATTTGGCTTAAATGTACAAATGCATAATGAATATTCGTTTAAATTTGTTTCTGCTTGCATTAATGAGAAATGTTGCAATACAAATTTTTAATTGCCATAATTCACAGAATTAATGGGTAAAAAATTTTCAAATTAATCCCTGAAAACTATTGAATGTGAAAAAAATAATACTTTTGAATTAATGAGTGTTATAGCAATAGGTTTTTGCAATAATTAATTTATTGACATAAAATTATTCATAGCTCGGTTAATGTATTGCAAAATGGTACATTAAACTCAGAGTTCTTCATTTTGAATCCCCGCGAAATCTCGAGGATATTTGAAACTATTAAAACTATATATTTACTCAACTAGTTTCTATATTTGATTTGTTCGATGGAACTTGCACAGCTCAAAAAGAAAATGAAATAAAACTTGTAACAAAACCAAGTCTAAAACAAAATAATAATTTAAAAATTTAATTAATTAATATTCAAATATGAACTTAATTATTTATTTGCTTTAAGAGCCAATTGAAATGTATTAATTCAGGTCCAAAAATGAACCTTTTCAAAATTTTTACTGTCTTTTTCAGCTGTCTATATGCCGACAACATTTTGTTGGTGCTAATCAACTCATCAGTAGACATGAAAAATTTTGTTCATGGGAATTATTGAATAAGTAGTTCAGTTTCAAACAAATTTTTCAAGTCTACTGATGAGTTGATTAGCACCACCGAAATGTCGTCGGCATATAGACAGCTAAAAAAGACAGTAAACATTTTGAAAAGGTTGATTTTTGGACCTGAATTAATAAATGTAATTAACAATTACTAATTGTTACTTAATAATTTAAGTACTTAATAATTTAAGTACAAGCAACAACGTAAGTTGTTTGGGAACTTTTGATCAGAGCGTACGTGTTTTTTGTGATGTGTAGTCGTAATAGGTGAATGCGTGCTTTGTTTTATTGACTTATTTAAGAAAATATTCCATGTTTATTGAACGTTTATTTGGCAAATTGTGTATAGATATTTGCCAAATGAGATCTTAATAAACATGATGTATTTTTAAAAACAAGTCCGCCAAAGTAAACATTCGTAATAGGTCTTATCGTGGTTATTGTGTCGTCCTTTTGTTCTGTACAGACAACGTTTTGCAATATTCAAGAGATATTGTGTTGTCAACTGGATAATGGCCAAGGATATACACTGGACACTAAGCAGACAAATTAGCAACAGTTAATCCTGGCTTTGTCAGCTTTGCAAAAATAAAAAATCTGTTCTTATGTTTTAATTTTTTTTTTTTTTTTTTTTTGCTTAACCAAACGCCCACACTCCCCATTTTTATTTTTTCATCCACCAATCCCTTTTTCCTATTTTTTTAGTTCCACTACAATGCACTCAGGGCTGGGCAGTATTTGAAATACATGTATTTGATATACGTATTTAAAATACAAATACGTATTTTGTATTTGTATTTTAAATACGTGTCATGAATATATTTGTATTTTGTATTTTAAAAACTAAGCGCTGGAGTATTTCGTATTTCAAATACTAGTGCTCTCAAAATACATTTTAAATTTATGTTAAACAAAATATGCGCTAAAAATGATTCCATTCATACATCAACTAAAATCGAAAATTATGTTACTGTCTTATTTTCAAAAAATAGCAATGTCACAATTTAATTGCCAAAATACCTGTGTAAAGAAAACGCAACTGAATGTACATACTTTGAGTAAGTCGCCAAGCTGTCAGAAAGTTAAATAATGAAAAAATAAAATACAAAGTCAAACAGGTTCGACATTTTAATCTAAAACAAGAGAAAAAAATAGCAATCAAATGTTGACTTGGAAAAACTATATATAGTTATATTGCATTTGGTGAAACGTTTTTTAATTGTCACTTTCTTTCAATAAAATATCGTTTTCTAATAAGAAATCATTGAGATTTTGTCGTTAGCTGGGTTTCTTTATTCGCCATCAAGAGATTGTTTGTCTGATATCACTTTTGAAAAACTGGTGTTTATGAAAGAAAATAAAAACTTTTTTGATTAAAAGTATTTTGTATTTTAAATACATATTTTTGTTACACTGTATTTTGTATTTCAAATACTTGCTTTGGAATGCATTATTATTTATTTTAAATACATGGAAAAAAGTATTTGTATTTTAAGCACACAACTTTTATGTATTTTGTATTTTAAATACATCATAGCATGTATTTTGCCCAACACTGAATGCACTGCATATATAGGGGTCGTTCCCTGAGTATGTTTTTTGCAGAAATACTAATTATTGGACTTGAATGTACCTCTACATTGTGCGCTAATAAATCATTAATACAATCCAGCAATGTCCTCCTCCAAACAGTAAATATTCAAAAAACATTCCGGGAATTTTCGCAAAGTTTATTGATTGAAAATTTTGTGGAGTTCCTGAGAATTCCTGTTCCCGGCATCGTGTGAGAAACTCTAAGCCACATATATGAAAAACACTTTTATTTTCATGAAGTCATCCTATTTCATTGTTTAAAAGGTAAATGAGTTTTCTTTTTCCCAACGTATGAAAATTGTTCAGGAATAGCGAATACATGTATTGTACATATATACAAATTTAAACTATTTTATTTTGACTTGGTTCTAACCAATTCCAATACTTTGTATTTCAAATTCGAAAGTCTCAATGGACTCTAACCTGCTAAAAAAAAATTTTAAATATAAATTGGTAAATAACCGGAAAACGAATGGATGCAGTGAAGCAATTTAACTTAATAGGTCTGATTCGTTAAGGGAAATACATCGAAAAGATAAAGAAAGGCACATGTTTTTCACGACATCATCAAAAAGCTTTTCCCATTTCATTAATTTTGTATTACAATTTTATTTATAGAGTAATAAAAATGCCACAAAAGACATCTTTAGTAAAACTTAAAATTTTAACTTCTTAAATTCTAACACTTTTTGCGCAACAAAAACACCAACAAAGACAAATATATAAAAAAAAGATGAAAAAAGAAAAACTCATTAAAACTAAAACATATTATTTACGACAAAAACTTGTATATGTAGTAGTGATGTTAATTTTATGATCTATTTAACAGTAATTTTATGACCGAAAAGATTAAAATTAAAATAATGTAATAAAATCTACACAATCGCTTACTCAATAATGTATACATATATAAAATTCTTCAGAGTCATTTGCTTTGCATATTTGTTCCCTCATTGAAGTTGAGCCGTTTACGCAACAAATGTGTATTTTAGTTGAAAAGAAGAACGAACGAACGGATGAGTTGTAGTAACAGGCATAATAAGAAAATAAGAACACAAAGATGTATTTAGAAATGAAATAAAAATATGACTAAATGAGTGAGTGAATGGATGGATGGGTGAGTGGTGCGCTTGCTGGTGGCAACGTCAACGGCAATGGGACCAAATTGAAAATATTGAAATAATAAAAATAACAAATGTGTCTAAGCACATTTGAAGAAAAACAGCATATTACCAGGACGATTTAAACATGTCGATTTAATTGCATTTTTACAACTTTTGAGATTCGTGCTTAAAACAACATCATTTGGTTTAACTTCATGAATTGTACATATTTTATCAGTGCAGTAGATTGAATTCACCATAAAAGAATAAAATCTACTCACATGAAATCTATTTTACAACACTGAATATGGTCATAAGTCTAAAGTTTGCCAACTGAGGAAATTGAACTTTTGTAACTACTATTTTATCAAAATAATTGGTAGGGCATAACTAAGCCAGCAACTTATGCATAAAATTTGTGCATATACAGGGTGGCCCGTACTTTAACGTCCATAAGTAAACTGGAGATAGTTCAAGTGGTGACTGCTGCCAGGAAAATTATAAAAACAAAGACATGTCGCGTAATTTAGAAGGTATTGCTATATTAAAATAAATTACAAAATAAATTTGTAGTTTAAAAAAAAAATTATAAAAAAAATATCAAAAATTAACTTAATTATTTATTTGCTTTAAGAGCCAATTGAAATGTATTAATTCAGGTTAAAAAATAGACCATATAAATGTTTTCTGTCTTTTTCAGCCGTCTATTTGCTGCCGACATTTCGTTGATGATAATCAACTCATCATCGTTTTTTCTTAATTTTTTTGTAACTCTGCATATCTTTTTACGTCTCAAAAAAATATGTTTTATAGTTTATTTAAATGTTAAAAAGATGTCAGGTTACTATTTTTATAAAACCGTTTAAAATCTCAAATTTGGTAAAAAAGTGGAAATGTTATTTTTCAATAACGTTCAAAAAAATTTCTCTGCCATTTACAACTCGATGGTATAACGAATTTCAATATGACAAATTCGTGTTATGAATAATTTCTCGTCTTAAATTTAAGGAACCACCAATCACAAAATTTGGATAGTTATTTGTAGAGATTGCAGCAAATCAAATAAACATGTTGGAATTTTAAACGAGACAAAACAATACAATTTTAGCTAAATGCAGGGATCAATGAAACATTCATCTAATTTGGAAGGTGCGACTACCTGAAAGTGTTTCGTGCAGCCGGGCTAAGGAAATGAGGATTTTTATGAAACGCATTTCGTGAGCGGAATGGGCTTTGCTGGTAAAAACGTCACAAACAAAGACTTGTATTGCTCCCATAAAGCTCCATTCACTAGGCTTTCAGTAGCGTTTCGGAAATGTTCAGTCTTGAAGAACCTTGATCTTCCACAAAATTATTATTCTCAGCCTTTCTTCCTGGCTGCATAAAGCCGCAGAAATATATGTATGTATGTATGTATGTGTATTTCAAGCTTTTCTTTGAACATTTGGACTTCGTCTGAAAAGCAAGAGCTCTTGCAAAATCTCAATAAAGAAACCTGACCTTTAAATAGCTGCCTCAATAAAAAAAAAAAAAATGGAATTAATAACGATGCTGCTCCCATGTTGCATGTTTAATGCTAATATTGATGATGAAAGCGATGAAGATGAGACGATGAATATGACGATGTACTAAGACATCGCTGAATGCTTTTAAATAAAGCGCAGCAAATGTCATTATCAAAATAAAAAAGCTTATTGCAACCAAAAGAAAAAACCAAACCGCAGAGATAATATCATAACGTTATATTAATTGCATTTAAGCTGTAAAATAATCAGGAGTAAGAACAAAAAATGTCGACGCTTCACCGTTTACCGAGCGGGCATCAATAGCACGTATGGCTGCTAGTTTTCTTCATAGCTTAACAGTTTCTTTTAATGAAAAGTGAGTGCAAAAGATAAGTTAATAACAATATCCTCTCATTCCAGGGCTGCCATAAGCATAATATGGTAAGTCATGAAAAACTTAGCTCATGTCTGATTTGACAGATAATTAGTTTTATACTTCCGCTGAACAAAAATGGTTGTGTAGACGTTTCACTAGGTGGGTCTGCGATCGACTTACACAATATGCCGATTTTCCAAAAAAAAATCATCTTTTCAGATGAAGCTCCTTTTGATCTTAGCGGGTATGTAAAGAAGCAAAATTGTCGCATTTGGGAAAACAGAAAACCTACACGCATTGAAAAGCCGACGCACCCATAACGAATCACTGTTTGGTGCGGATTTTGGTCCAGAGGCATAATTGGGCCATTTTTCTTCGAAAATGAGCAAGGAGTGGCCGTTGTCAATGGCGATCGTTTTCTGGCCATGTTGAACAAACTTTTGTTCACAATAATTGAAGAGGAGGATATTGGCAACATTTGGTTTCAACACAACGGCGCTACGTACCACACAGCCGACGCTACACTCTGTCGAGTGTAGCTTCGTCGGCGTTTTGCGCCGTTTTCAAAAAAAAAAAAAGTTATTTGACGGACCCTTATTTAATTTACTTAAAATTGTTATTGAAATAATATATTTTAGCGAGAAAAACTTTGACACACACATTTCTATTTTTTTTTTAAGTTAAAATTGTCGTAACCGCCATTTTAAAATGTATGTTATAATTTTGGGGACTTTTCTAGATTTTGCAGAATTTTAAAGATTTTTCCTTGAACTTAAATTTAATTTCAACATATTTATAAAAAAAAATATCTTTGAATTGGCCACTATCGGCTTAAAGCCGTTTTTGAATGCCAACAATTTCATGAAAAGTTTCATAAAACAAGTGTTTTGATACATACAAATCAGTTTACTTCCCAATACGAGCAAATATGCATACGAGAGTGTTTTTAAAATTAAAATTTTAACGGTAAAGTTAATTAAAGTTTATTACTTTAGGTCTAAATGTAGACATTGTTAATGTTTTCTGTCTTTTTCAGCAGTCTATATGCCGCCGACTTTTCGTGACTCGAAAAATTCTTAAAATGAAAGTCTTAACTACGTATTCCATAATTTCCATGAACAAAATGAGAGGCAGAAATGTTCAAAGAAACCTTTAACACAGAGCCCATTTTTTCATCTTGCAACCCTTTTACGAGTCTACCGATGTCTTTATTAGCATAGACGAAATATTGGCGCCATATAGACAGCTGAAAAAGACAGAAATTAAATAAGATCTATTTCTAGACTTAAAAACACACTTGCCTAAAAGTTTAATTAATTTAAAGTTTTCAAATTTCAAAATTTATACCTTTTAATTGCCGTATTTCTGAATCGACTACGCTAAATTAAGAAGCTGAGATATTTTTCTATCGATTATCACTGAGAAGTGCTAATTTCTAATTTATATGCATGTGAAATTTCAAATCTTTCCAAAATCATCATTTGAAAAGATCAAAGATTTGCCATTTCAAAAGTAATTATAAATTGTTGCCCCATCATAATACTGTCTATTGCAACGATCTGTCAATTGCCAGCTGTCTGCCATTTTATACGCTACAAATAAAATAAATAAAAAATAAAAAAGCAAACTTGTCAACACACTTCTAAAAAAGGGGCTTTGCACTTAAAGCAACAAACTAAAAAACAAATATCTTAAATTCTTATTACAGAAATGAATGACAATCCTGCATAACTTCATTCCTAAACACCTTTAAGTTTCCAACTTTTATGTCTTTTAGTTGTTGCTGTTTATTTATGCGCTTCTTTTGCCATCTGTATGTGTGTGTGTGTGTGTATCTCTGTGTCTGCATGCATTTTTATCTGCATTTAATTTAGTTTTAATGTCTTCAGCAGCCATTGCATGTCGCAAACTCACTTTTAACGGCAAAACAACTAAACGACTGGCTGCTTGTATGAACAGCAAAGAAAAGAAAAAAACAACTGGCTGTCGTTTGCAATTAAGCCAAGTGATATTTTAACTTAATTATTATTTCATTGCAATTAAATACTAAAGAAGGAAATTCGAAATTGTTTTATGAAAATCAAATCATAAAATATTAATTTGTGTTAAATAAATATTTATGTGGTAAGGAAGAAGATAAGCTTTCAGAGCGAGATCTCTGGTACAGTTTCTTAATGTGAGTCTCAGACTGGATGTGTTGCAATCACAGCTGTAAAATAATGTGCAAAAAAATAAATATTTTAATTTTTAAGCACATTGAAGTTCAAAGTTTATGAAATGCGTAATTAAACTAATGTTTTAAAGTAAAAAAAATATAAAAAAATTTGCCACACACACACACACACACACACACACAGGGAAAAGGAGAATAACAGTCCATCCACAACAACACACAAGGGGTGTTTGGTGACTTTATATGTATAAATTAGACGTTCTATTCTTCTTGTGTAATTGACTGAAAATATATTTTTTCTTGTTGTTTGAAAGTTAGCGCCGGCCACAAATTCCACTTTAGTAGGAATGAATTTAAATTTATATGGTAAAAAGTAAGTTTATGTTTGAATAATATTTATCCTATAAGATTTTATACAAAAAACATACATCTATTTTTAAAAACATATTGTAAAGCCCGAACAAGTCTGCCTATGGAGATGAAAGCGGATAAGACGAGCAATGGCCAATGTATTTATGAAAAATGCTTATGCTCGAAAATTCAGTTGGAGTTGAAACTCTAGTCTAACAGAATTTTTCTGCAATTTAATTGCAGTTTAAGCTTGACTGTAGCCAGGTCTGGGCAGTATTTGAAATACATTTATTTCAAATACGTATTTAAAATGCAAATACGTATTTTGTATTTGTATTTTAAATACGTCTCATGAATGTATTTGTATTTTAAATATTAAGCGCTTGAGTATTTTGTATTTCAAGTACTCGTGCTCTCAAAATACATTTTTCAAAATACATACATTTAAATTTATGTTAAAAAATATGCACTAAAAATTATTCCATTCATACATGCGACGATGAGTCTCATGTGTGTGTGTGTTAGAATATACCCTGCCAGCAAATTGGTAGTCGACTACTAAAATAATTAACTTCACGTTAACTTTTATGGACTAGCTTCAAATTAGCTACAATACAATCGAAACGTAGTGCAGAGTTCACTCAAAATTCAAATACTAACATACACACATACACGGTAAATAACTCTTGAATTAAATTGCCTATTGTCGCATTCGTTTTAAATGTTGCGATGGCTGAATGGGTTTAGGTGGCTGCTCACCAGTCTTGAGGCTTAGTGGTTCGAATCCCACCAGAGGCTAACAAAAGAAAAAAGAAAAGAAAGTGGGATGTAATTTAATTTAATAAAATATAATATTATCAACTGAAAAATGTAAAATCAGCCATGATGTGTACATTTTTTTCTGTATGTACTGACTTTGAAGTAGTTAACTTGAAGTTAGTTGAAAAGTAATGCAGCGTCGGACAATTGACTACCTCCTAGGACATCGTAATGTTAAAATAGTCAGTCATCTCCATTGAAAATAGTCTAAGTGTCAACCACCACCAGTTGTAAAAAAGTTAGCTTGTAATTCATTATTAGTTAACTGAGTTGCCGGCAGTTCTATAGAACTTGCCTTTGTTTTAAAAAAATCAAAACTATAAGAAAAAGGGTAAAATTCTAACTTAAACTACATGTATACCAGTGTTGCCAGGTCCATGTATTTCTTCCCCCCAGAAAATTTTTAAAACCCCCTAAAATTTAATGTTTTTCTACAAAATCCCCCTAAAAATTTTTTGGTAAACATTCTGCTTTAGTTTGCGAATCACCAATATTAATGCAGTGACAATGCGGAAAATCCATAAAATTGTTAAACTTTCGCCAACTATATGTATTTTTCAGTGCATATGTTATGATTAGAGGCGTACGTATATTTATTACAAATTTTCGATTTATTTGTATTCACATATTTTGAGATGTAAGTACATATTTATAGGCAGTTGGAAATTGTTATCTGCGTATCTAGAAAAAATTAAGTTTTTCCAAAAATATTAAGAGTTTCTAAGTCTACTTCGCTCTTTACGTTCTTTTGACATTTTCATATAAAAAGACTTACAATTTTATCAAAGGTTCTTAGATATTTTAATTTTCCCAGTTCTTAAAATTCAAAGAATTTCCATAAGGAAAACATTCATTCAACTCATCAAAAAAAAAGTACTTAAAATTACCAGTCGCAAAATTCTGTACTTGAAGGTACCAGGTGAACAAAAAATATCTCATTTAATTTTACTTTAAAATGGTTAGTCTTCAAATTAATCTTTTGAAAAATCTTCTAAGTCCTGCCATTGAACGGTTAGTTCAACCAAACACAGAAATCCCCTAAAAATACCCCAAAAATAAAAAATTGTTTCCCCATAAAAATTTCCCCCAAAAGAATTTCATTACCCCATATTCACCGCTAAAAGAAAAAAACTCTACATCTATACATTGTATAAAAATGCCAACTGTCATTAAATGCCACTGTCATCAACAAACGGCGATGGCTCAGTGTTAGTGTTAGCTGCCTGTCAAGCTGCATGTTGCTGGTTCGAGCTCTTGTTCCTTGTGTTTTTTTTTATTATATGTAATACAATAAATGTGGTAAACAATTTAAAATGTTTTTTTTTTTGTCTATATATCAATAATTATAAATGCTATTTTGCTTATTTTCAATCCCGAAGCAGACTTTAAACATAATTGCGGTGAGTCTATTACGGCTGCTCACCTTATACAAAGAAAGAGAGAAAACACGTCCGCGATTATCAAAAGTTCACAAACGAACCTTAACATACATAAATTGATTCCTTTTATGGTGTCCAACCAAAATGGGCTTTCAAGGTCATTAGTTAAATTAAAAATTTACACCTGCAGAAGTTCGAAATAAACCAACGAAACGTCGGGAACGATTTAAATGAAAAAATGTAATTTTTCTTTTAAATGAAAAGATAAACTAATGACCTTGAAAGCCCATTTTGGTTGGACACCATAAAAGGAATCAATTTATCTAATTTAAAAAGGTTCATCAAATATAACACATTTGATGAACCTTAACATATTTTCCACACGAAATGAGTTTAGAATTTTGTTCTATTCAATAATTGCCAACTAAATCCTTCGCCTCCTGAGTAATAAAGTTTTGACTCTTAAAATCGCCAAATTACGATAAAACATCAAATCTGGCACTCATATCATCTGTACATTCCAAACTCTTAAAATGTTTATCAACATTCCGACAAATTTAACCGTGCAACATGTTGACAAAACTATAAAACTGTAATAAACTTGTTGGATTTACTTTTTTTGCTTTGTGTAGCTTTGTGAGTAAGACTTACTTAATCTTTTTCAATTATCATAATGAGGTTTTATGACTTCTCTAAACGAGTATGAGAAGGATTGTGAATGAATGTTGTTACATTGCAGCCCCTTGATTGTTGTTCTTGTTGTTTTTCTTAAATAACAATTTTACGACTGAGACATGCGTATTTAAACGCTATAAGTCCCCCATCGGCCGTAAAAGCATTTTGTTTATAAAATGATTTTGAGAGTTCGTTTGCACGATGATGGTGGTGATGATGATGATGATGATGATGATGATGGCATATGATAGCATTATAATCTGAGAAATTGATTCAAATGGCAATTTGGTTGGAATTATTCAATGTCATCGTTTTTTTAACGGCATCAGAACAGTTATTTTGTTTTCGTCATTGTTTTCTATACAAATTTGGCTTTTGTGTACAGCTCTTAATTATGTTATTACAGTAGTCAGTAAATTAATAAAGATTTGGGTAACGGCATACATATGTGCAAATAATCTATGCACAGTGGCACAACACATGAAATTAGCAGCAATTTTTATAAGTTAGTTCCCTGCAAGAAATGGCTGATGGAAACTAACACAGTAACAACTTATTTACTAACACATGCAAAGCAATTTTGTAACTTTCAGCGTTGCCATTACAATGATTTTTTTAATATTTTGATTTTCCCGTATTAGTTTGGTAGTTTCATTAGGAACTACGTTTATGCTATAATGTTTCTATAATTTCATTTGTTCCTTTTCTTTGAAAAAAAAAATAGTGCTGTGGAATTTTTTCCATATGATTCAGTTTTCTATTGTTAAAACTGCTACTGACTACTGGTTTTCTCTTAATTTTATCTAAATATGTGTGAAATAATTTATTCTATTCTCCTTGTATATATGTATATTTTTTAATTTTTCGAAAAAACTCTTTGTTTTTATTTAATAATAAAGAAATAAATAGCACTGCATGTAACTTTGTGGGCATTTTGAAAAAAGATTTCTAATGATCGCTTTGCTGAGGTGGTAACGCTGGCTTAAAAAATAAATCACACGTACATGAATGTTTACATCAGTTTTTCTCATGTTGCCAATAAGAAAATGATAGAAACCCTGATGCATCAACCCATCAGCAGTGACGGTCATATGATGCATCAAATAACCGACACTGTTCTTGCAGGGTTGTTGCTCAAGAATTATAGAAGTAACCAATTTAAAAAATACTCATTACAAACATATGCATGTAAAAATAAAATTATCAGCGGTTATAAAAAATAAACAGTGATTATTCGGCATTAGATAATAAATGGCATACATGTTCAGATACTCATTGTATAAAAGTTATTTACATATTACAAAAATTAAATTATAAAACACAACTCTGAATGTTGTTTTAAAATATAACTATTGTATATTTTTCCTTAAAATTGTTTGTAAGGATTTAGTCTTAAAGGCGATTAAAGCTTGCTGAAATGTTAAGTGACATTTGCAAAATATCGGCACGTCAACATATGGCAAGCATAAAATAAACCCCTCTAATCAACCTAACCCTAACCTAACTTCTGGCAAGCATACAAAAACAACAGGTAGGTATTTTTTTTTACATGGTGTACAAACTTGTCACAGAAATCATTAGGTTTCGATTTCGAATTTTCAATTCGATAAATTTTGCTTTATCTTCTTCAAACTTTGATAAATTTGCTTTGCAAGAAAACAACAAATTAATAGAAAACGCCACAATTAGAATGCCTTACAGCATGTTCATGGAACGTCGGAAGTGAAGCAAAACTGGACGGCATGTCAACCACTACTTAAGAAAATGAGTATATCTTATGCGTTTCTAAATGTTTGCGTTGGCTTATAGCATGTTTCCACGATATGTGCTTCACTCTCTATATTTACAATGCTTAACACCCTGGTCAGAAGCAAAACAATCTGCTTCGCCATATAAAATTTTGAGAGCGAATGAAGTAACTTCATATTGCAGCTACATACATGCGAAGCATGAAAAATTCCTATCTTCTCTAATTTATATCGCAAGTTTATCTGCACTATCTGTCGAATCATATATTGTAAGCATAGAAAACATAATAATACTACATATAAAGGGTACGCCAAATAATTTTTTTTTTTTTGAAAATTTTATTTAAAAAAATACTGAATATTTTCTCAATTTTCTTATTTTATTTGAAAGTACAATCCTTCGGGTTAATATTGGAAAATAGTTTCATTCGAACGGCTGCCTCGACTGGCCATGCCGTAGCCTACACGATCGTTCCAATTTTTAAGCAAATTATCGATTGTGTGCAACTGTATTTCAGTCCGTTGTTGATAAAATTTTTGAAAAACTTATTTATGATCAACTTTCTGCTTATCTTGAAAAAAAACAATATCTTATTTGAACGACAATTTGGCTTTCAGAAGGGCTCAGGAACAGGGGAAGCAGTAGTAAATATTGTGGAATACATTTGCGGTGAATTGGATGCAGGCTTTTGTGGTGTAGCAGGAGTATTTTATGATTATTCTAAGGCTTTTGATGTAGTTGATCACAATATTTTATTAAAAAAATTGAAATCAATTGGGCTGTCGCATATAACTTTAAAACTTTTTCAACATTATTTGCTAAACAGAATGCAATTTGTTGAAATGGGTAATAATAGAAGTAATAAATTACCTGTCAAATGTGGTGTTCCGCAAGGCAGTATTTTGGGACCTCTCTTGTTCAAAATATATATTAACGACATTAAAAATATTCACCCATATTCATAAAAACTATTGAAGGTTTATTACACGTTTATGTGACAATTATTCCATAGAAATACATCAAATAAAAGCTTAATAAGCTTTTAATAATTATTATGAATATGACCCATTATCTTCAATGGAAGAATGTATATGTATGCTGATGATATATGCTTATTTTATCGATATAATCACAGCCAAGTTTTAAAAAATCAAATTGAATATGACTCTACATTAATTTCCGAATTTTCAAGGCTTAACAAATTACTTCTCAACTCGGACAAAACTAAATTTGTAATATTTAAACCGCATCGTTCGAGAGGGGAAAATAAAATGGTAGTTCACATTGAAGGCTGTCCAATAATTGAATCAGACGAAGTTAAATACTTAGGAATACACATCAGTAAAAATCTCTTATGGGATGCTCATATCAACAAGATAAAGGCAAAAATTTCATCAGCAATTGGAATTCTCTATAAGTTTAAAAATAAATTCTCTCGAGATATTAAAATGCTCCTCTATCAGTCTCTTGTTCATTCTCACTTGTCGTACCTGCCAATGATATATGGATTCAAAGAAAATCAAGCACTGAAATCACTTCAATCTGCTCAGAATAAAGCCCTCAAGCTCGTATTTAATTTGCCAATACTTTTCATCCGAAGAACTTTATAAAACCTATGCTAAAAACATTTTGCCTGTTCGAGGTCTTTACAAACAGAAAGTTTTAATATATATTTTCAAAACAATTAAAGGAAACACTCATCAGTCTATTGAATTTCCCCAAAATATATCAACTACTCACAGAAATACCAGACAGTCAGAAAACCTTATGTCTTCAAGATGCCGATTGGAGTTAACAAAGCAGCGCATTACGTTTTCAGGACCGTATGAATTTAATCAACTTCCAAATTTATTAAAAAATATTCCAGTTCTCTCAACATTTAAAATTAGTGTGAAGACTTATTTAATGCAAAATGTTGAAGCACTTCTTATGTAGTAGTAGCAACAGGTTAAATACATACATATATTCAGTACCTATTTTATTTGTAAATTTTTTATTTCTGAATAATGTTAATTTTAATGAAAACACTTTGAACCCTGAATTATAAATTTGTGAATAATGTTAGCTTTAAGATAAATACGTTGAACTATGTTGCCAAATAGCCTCTCTTTAGCCCTAAAATGGCGCTGAGGTGACTTATACATCCAATTGTATTACTATTTTGTTAAATAAATTAATTCAATTAAAAAAAAAAAAAAAAAAAAGTAATGGCTTCAAGAATATTGTCCTTTAAAGCGTCAATTGTCTCTGGCTTGTCGGCGTAACACTTATCTTTGACGGCACCCCACAAATACCCACAAATAATAGCCAACGGTGCCAAATCGCAGCGTCGAGTTGGCAAAGTTTTTCTCGCTAAAATGTATTATTTCAATAACAATTTTAAGTAAATTAAATAATTGTCCGCCAAATAACTTTTTTTTTTTAAACGGCGCAAAACGTCGAGTGTAGCTTCGGCTGCGTGGCACGTAGCGCCGTCCTGTTGAAACCAAATGTTGACAATATCCTCCTCTTCAATTTTTGTGAACAAAAATTCGGTCAACATGGCAACTTCTTGCTCATTTTCGAAGAAAAATGGCCCAATTATGCCTCTGGACCAAAATCCGCACCAAACAGTGACTCGTTTTGGGTGCGTCGGCTTTTCAATGTAGTATGCGTGTGGGTTTTCTGTGCCCCAAATGCGACAAGTTTGCTTTTTTACATACCTGCCAAGATCCAAATGAACTTCATCTGAAAAGATGATTTTTTTTTTTTACAAAATCGGCATCTTTTCTAAGTCGCTCGCAGGCCCACTTAGCGAAGCGAAAACGCATTGGATGGTCAATTGGCTTCAACGCCTGAACCAATTGGACTTTGTATGGCGTCATACAATGATGTCTCCGAAATGATCAGTTGTTGAGAACGACGGTGAATTCATGTTGATGGCGCTTCACGTACACTTTCTGCCACAGCATCAATATTCTAGGGTGAACACACTGTTTTTGGCTTTTCACGCTTTCATTTATCGATGAGGCTGCCAGTTTCTTTCACTTTTTTCACAAGATAACGAACATAAGGAGCTGACAGTGCTTCTCTTCTTCCAAAATCCGTACCCAATTTTCGCACACACATTCTGCAACATTACCATGATTTTCAAAGTAATGTCGCCATATTTCCCAGCGTTGTTCAAGCGTATACACAACCATATTCATTCAGCGGAAGGATAAAACTAATTATCTGTCAAATCAGGCATGAGCTTAGAGTTAGTATTCACAAAATCTAGTGCTTATTTTGTGAAAAAAAAACTTTAAAAATAATAAAAAAAAGGGTTTTTTTTATATATTTATGATAAGAAGGATATCCGCTAAATTAAATTTCGGATGAAATTGAACAAGAATCATTATCAGCTTTTGGAGGAGCTGCATCTGTTTAATTGAAAACGTATGTTTGCTTATTGAAAACTTTTAATATCTCTTTAGAAAATGTAATTAACTTTTTCGATTATCTATCAATTATACTGCTCATGTCCTGGTAAAATGCTTATAAAAGTTATAATTACAATAAATCATATTATTTATTGTTACTAAGCTAAATATCAGATAAATTGATACGCATAAGCAAATATATCCAATAATGTTTGGTTGCAAGTGATATTGTAATGTATTGATGACATTATTGTATTAATTTTGCTGATAAAATATCTCTTCAGGGGTGACAAAGATTCAAACGGACAAATGTACTTATTATTATTTGTCTACATGCACACATTAACGTGTGCGTGCACTTATTAGTATCAATGATTTTGGGTAAATTTATAATTATTCTGTTTATTTTATGAGTCTCAATTAAGTGTATCTACATACATGTATGAAGCATATGAATATACAAAAACAATTAATTAAATCACAGACATTTACTCCCACTCGCACATCAATACAGACAAACTTTATCAAGTTTAATGAATTAACAGACTTGGAAGTTTATTACGATTTCATGTTTTTCCAAAAAAAAAATATATATATATATATATATATATATATATATATATATATATATATATACATATACATATATATTATTAGTTTAATGGCTTATGAGTATATTATTAGTTACGGATAGAATGACACTTTCAATGCATGGTAATATTTCTGTTACTGTTTCCGTCGGAGCCTCCGATGGAATTCATAATAAACATGATAATATTCCTATACAAATTCAAGTACCCTGCATTTATCCAGACTGTAGACTAAACATGCCGGAATTTCGTTAAATATCTGTGTACATAAGCGATAACCACTTAAGACGACTTAAGGCAAAGTCGAGTAATGCTACTAACAAAACTTCATATTTATATGGAATCTCTATGTCTCCAGCGACATCTGTTAAAAGATATAAAAAAAACAAGATTGACAAATTTTTATTATATCTTATAAAAAATATTTTAACACTACAATTATTAATTTATCACAAAATTCTTCTTTTATTTGACCACTAAAAGCAGGATTTTCTGGAAACAATGTTTTAAGACTTAGACTGTTATCGGTTGCGACCACAGAAATACCTGTGATAAGGGTGTAGAGTTCAGTGACTTAACTGTTTTAGGTTAAAAGAATCATTCTCAAAACACATTATTGAGCTTTTCCCTAAATCCCTTTTTAATACAGATACATTTTAAAAGGAATAAAAGAGAAGTGGAAATTAAACCATCACCAAAAATAGTCCAATGGTAAACTTATCAATTTGCCACCAGCACACCACTTCAATTAATCATAACTTATGTACGTGTTTATATCCACTTTAAGCGATTTTGCAAAATTAAACATTTAACAAATTCATTTTTGATTAACCATCATTTAAGCAAACGCACATTCACTGACAAAACGTCTACAAAATGATTCTCATAATCCATAAGAAAAAAATGACAAGTCATTTTGCGAATACTATTGGGAAATGTTGGCTGTATGCATCCTACCCCATCCAATATAACAAACATACATATGTATGTATATCTATATTTGACATATGCCATACAGTAAATGGAAAAACAAACGTACGAGCCGACCAACCAGCCAACCAACCAACCAACCAACAAGCAATTCAATTCAATTTCATTGAATTCAAATCGATTCCACACCCACTCAAACACTCAGACGCACGTACAGACAGACAGACAGACAGACACTCAGACAAATAAAACAGAAACGCTACCTTATTTTATCAATGGCACAGACTATAAAAGAGATATAAACGCATTTTCCTATTAATCACTTGTGGTAAACAATGCTAAATGAATCGATATATTGATATGTATGTATGCATGTATGTGTATGTCTCTATTTTCATTTGCATTAATTGTGCATGCAACAATATGAAATAAAATGTCTGTCATTTCCTCACACCTCCTTTCTGCCTTCTCACCCGAGCGCTTCTTTTTAACAATCGTGTAAACTGTTTGGCAGTACTTGCGCTGCACGTTCAACAATTTCAATTTATAACAATTAACAGTTGAGAATATGTATAAAAATGAATATGTGCATCGTAACAGCAAAATGTGAAAACAACGTGGAAGCAAATTGCCCGCAAGCACTTTCAGTTGAAACAGTGGCAGTTTCCATGGTATTTTGCGTACACAATTTTGCTGCACATAATTGAGAAGTCAGACTGTAGAGGTCAAATGAATGAAAGTTTGAAAAAAAAGCAGAAAACAAATGCAGACTCATATGCAGTAAACACCAAATAAAAGAAGGATATTCAATCGAAAGCGTGTCCAAGGGAGAGTAAAATTTGACAGCATATACAAAATTTTTTAAATATTTCCAATGTAATCAAAAGATCAAATCAGTAACTTGTGAATGCGAATATAAATATTACTTTATAGTACAACTTTATAATTTACAATAGATAATTACTTACTGGACGTTCAGCTCGATTTTACTTCCTCAAAATTGCGAAAGAAAACACAGTGGTAACATTGCAAAATTGATGAAGAGGTTAAATATAGAAAATCAGTAATCAAGAATTCAGGTAGCGGGAAGGCTATACGCTACCGGTTGAAAAAGTGTACGTTTTAGTTATGAACTGAGTTCGCAACAATTTGCATGTTGATGCTCTTCGAGGTGGTCGTGAAATTGCCATGGTATATACCCCTCTTCAACTTTACTTTTCTTGTCACCTATTCAATTTCGGAGAAATAAAACCTAAACCAATAAGTAAATACAAATTGTAAATATGTACACCCATATTCATAAAAACTATTGAAGGTTTATTACACGTTTATTTGACAAATATTCCATAAAAATACGTGAAATAAGAGCTTAATGAACTTACAATAATTATTATGAATATGGCCTGTAGTATATAAATGTTCATATTATTATAAGCTTAGTGACGTTTTGGTCTAAAACTCCAATGAAATAAGTAATAAGGTGGCAAGTAGACACCAGGGATGAGAAAATCACAACCTTATTTTGACGTCAGAGCCAAAAATGGTTTTAGACAACGATGTGCTTATTAAAAAGCCTTAAGCTTAAGAAAATTTATTGGTCTGTACTCTGATCGTTAAATGTAAGTAGCAATACAGGGCAAAAACAACTAAAGAGGCGATATCGGAGGGCGTGGCAAAAATATAAAAAATGCACAGAGAAAATAGGGCCTAATGAACACATAATAAATTAGAACAAAGTTAGAAAGACATCACCTTGGGATTTCTGTTTTTTCAAGAAGGAAGTCTTATTATTTTAATAAGGAAAGCATTATTGAAAATGCCAAAAAACAAACTTATAATTGCTATTAAGTATTCTTTTTAAATTTTACAAAAAGCTTCCGCTTGATGGATCCAAACCCACAACCTAGCGACTGTCAAACGGCCACTCAACCAACTCTGCCATCAACAAACTCAAAAGAGTAAAAGCAAATAAGTACATCATGTGACCATGGTCATTAGAAACCAAAAAAAAAATCAATAAAATATCCTTATTTATTTACAAGACAATCTGAAGGTGGGATCACACGGTTGCCACTATGCACCAATTTTACACAATTTTTATTGGGCTGAATTGGAGAGCAATAAAAAATTTGCCCCAATGAAATTCTCTGCAATCACATGTTTGTCACATTTTACTGAATTTTTATTGTCTCAAATTGGCGCAAAACACTTTAAAACCAATAATTGTCGCATTATTGTCACACGATTGTTATATTATTTAAAAGTTAAAAATATGGTTTATTCCCTAAAAAAAAGGAGAATTGCTTCGGCTATTATTATAATGTTGTGCGGGCTAAAAAAAAGCAAAAAGTGAAAAGCCGAAAAAAATTAAATCTAAAAGAAGAACGTGGTTGAGAGGAGAATGGCTCACAAAAAGAAGCAATGATGGTACATACCAAAAAACACATAACGGATTTTCGTGAAACAAAAAACCAAAACTTCGAAATCCATGTTGAAACTACAAGAATTTTACAATTGTTATAATAGTAACAACAACTGAATTTTACTTACTGAAAAACAAAAATTATGTTTGGAAGACGCGTTTAAACAATTTTGAAACTAAATAAATGTATACATATGGCGCGTATTGTCTTTTTTGGTTGCCGCATGAGAACAAAATAAATATTGGTACATTTTTATGAATTTTTATTGGTGAATAGTTGTCTATAAAGTGTTCACATTGTTGTCGCATGAGGGTTGTACTTGATTGGGACAAATAGGAACAGCATTTGTTTTGGTTGCCCCATGAGGCAATAAATTGTGATATTATCATACGATTGGCATACAAAATATAACAAAAATTGGTGTACTGGGGCAATCGTATGATCCCACCTTAAGAGCATCAATAAATTTTTCACTACAGATTTGTTTCTGGTATCAAGAAAAATAAAAGTATTAAAATAAAATGTTAATAAAATGTTTTCTATTCATAAAATTAGTAACATTTATCACATAAAAATAATAAGGAATGCTCATAGACAACTCTTTGTTTCTTACTGCTGAGATAACCTTCAGCTTAAAAGAGTTTCAAAGATAAAATTTTATTGATTCTCCTAGGTAGTTTTGGCTCTGTGTGTTGGAGTCGTCAACCTCTAATCCAAAGCGGTGGCTGGCTATACTTTTATCGAACCACCCTGCTATACACTCTGGATCGGATTATGAAAACAACTTGAGCTTCTGTTTTAGCTTGCTATATTTTTTAAATATTCGATTGATGGCTAAAATTTCCCTGCAAGTCTTAGAAAGATTTGATGGAAAGAGCAATTTCTTCAGATTGCACCTGGTAGTTTTCGACATGTTGTTGTTTTTAGCATTTGTTTTTGTAGGGCATATATAAATACATATATTGTGCGAATTTCAGCTCTCTGTCTTTTACAGTTTAACAGCTACGGCTAATTGTTACTTTAGGTTGTATAGAGACACCTGGTAGTTTTCGACTTGTTGTTGTCTTTAGCATTTGTTGTTGTAGGGCATCTATAAATACATACACTGTGCAAATTTCAGCTCTCTATCTTTTACGGTTCGAGAGTTAGAGCTAATTGTTACTTTTTGGTTGTATGGGGACACCTGGTAGTTTTCGACTTGTTATTGTTTTTAGTACTTGTTGTTGTAGCGGCAAGGTACAACAATATCCTGTGAAAATTTAGCTTTTCGGACGTAGTAGTCTCGGTAATAGCGTTCCGTTTCACTCTGATGAGTACGGAACCCTAAAAAGATCTTCAGCTCTAGAAAATAATTACATAAAATTTCTATTTCTATGAAAACACCTGGTCGATAGCAAAACAGCAAGTGATTGGTTTTTACGTTTGTGCTCGACATGATCGAAATAGAGGAAGCGGATTTTGTATGAAAACACCTGTCGATCGAGTCATCGTTCGAATAAACAGTTTTCTTTCGCTTAGAATGCGAACAATCGCGCGTCTTCGACATTGAGGAACAGGCAGTAAGTTTGAATTATTAATCTACTACGAGACACCCTGTGCCAAGTTGTTATTAACAGCATGATATTAATTGGTATGAAAGTAAGCACAACAAATGGTATCAATTTTAATCTACCGGTTTTCTCTCTGTACAAAATATTTTCTCCTTGATTTCACATAATAATAAGATTCACCACATGAAAATAATAAGAAAACCCCGTAGAAAAATCGTCCTGTTTTTTGTTGCGACATCTCTCAGTCTAAGATTTTTTTCATAGAGAAAATCTTAGTGATTCTTTAGGTTATTTTAGTGCTGTGTATTTAGTTAGCTGATTAGATTACCTGGCCACAAATTTAGTTCAATTTATCTAAACTCAACTCAGGGTGGGTTCTTTCATTTACAAAAAAAAAAAAAAAAAAAAAAAAAAATATTAGTAAAGCGCTGCGATACCTTTATAAAACAAAATTATTGGTTCTAATAGTAGTTGCTACACTACTCCTAAGTTTTGTTAAGTTTTCTTTAGAAGCGTTGATTCTGAGTTACTCTAATAAATGATTCAGTGAATAAATATGTCAAGGAAGTTGGGGAATTTCAAACAGACGTTTATTGTTTGAAGGGGTTGTTTTCAACTGGGAAAGTGGAATCAAACAAGGAGATGATGAGACTGTCACACATTGCAAAGAGTGGGATAAAATGTGATTTGTCTGCATTTAAGAACATTTAAGCAGAGTCTGCCATATTCATCTGTGTGCACTTACATGCATACACACACACACACATGCACATTTCGTTGTTGCGGCTGCCAGGATGAAAACGTTTTAAAAGCTGAATGCGTCTGTATGCATTATTTGCAAGAGTAGAACAACACACGTCGCCTTTTTTACAATAATAATTGTTGCAATTGGCATTGTTTGCTGCAGGCATTGAATGTTTTGTGCCAGTGTTTGGTTTGTTTGCAACATTTAACTCTCTACTGCATACATATTTCTACCTCGTTTTTTTTTCATTCCAAACAAAACTAGTAAATGTCATATAGTACTTATTTTTTTATTAAATACTTTTTTATGAAAGGAAATACGTAGGTATGTACGTATGTATATTTGTTATGAGAAGTGTTGCAGTCATTCAGTCAATTGCTCAACGGCACCACGTAATGCAACTTGATTCTAAATCATTTCTTTATTGCCAAAGTAGCTTAAGTAAATTATATAAAAAAGTTTACGTTTGTGAGAACATTTATTTTAATGGCAAAGAAGTTTAATTGTATTATATTTTTAACTGCTTGGCCAAGTGATTTGTGTGCTTTTCGGTTGTGTCAAATCGGTATCAATTTAAGACTTAAGACTTGTTTATTTGACACATTACGTTTGCTGGCTGAACCTGCCATATTCATTTTAGTAAACTTTAGATTTAAATACATATGTACATATGTATATTTTAATTTGCACCATTTTTTTTAATATGTACACAAGTAAGTATTTTAATTGTGTGAACCGTATTAGCGGAAATCGGCATACATCAAGCGTGTGCAATATGTTTAAAAGCAAAAATATTTTCCTGCTCAGGTCAATGATATTTTCGAAAATTTCGCAGTTTTCCAAACACAAGTTTCTTTCAATGAAAATTTAACTTAGCACAATTTTTATTAAAATAGCGGTCACACATTGTATCAAACTATGGGCACAAGAACTTCTAAAATTAATAATTTAATACTCTTCAATATTTGATAGTAGACATATACAAATAAAATATAAAACTGGCTCAAGTTCGACCCTTGGTTTGTTACTGTTTTATCAATATCAATTAAGTAAAGAGAAATAAAATTTTCTAGTTAGGCGGACAACCGGATGTTTCGGGGTAGCTAACATCATTCATAAGCACCAGTGTTGCCAGTTTAGGGGGTTTCTCCCTAGATTTAGGAGTTTTTTTCTTTTAGTGGTGAATTTGGGGTGTTGAATTCTTTCGGGGGAAATTTAATGGGGAAACAATTTATTTTTTGGGTATTTTTAGGGAATTTTTGTGTTTCGTTGAACGGTAATATGGCAGGAGTTAGAAGATTTTTCAACTGATAAATTTGAAGACTTTAACGATTTTTAAAGTAAAGTTAAATGAGATATTTTATGTTCATCTGGTAGCTACAAGTACAGAATTTTGCAACTGGTAATTTTAAGTACTTTTTTTGTTGAGTTGCAGGAATTTTTTCTTTATGGGTCATTTCTTTGAATTTTTTCCGTCTCTTAAGAATTGGGAAAATTAAAATATCTAAGAACCTTTAATAAAATTGAAACCCTTTTTATGAAAATGTCAAGAGAACGCAAAGTGCGAAGAATACTTAGAAACTCTTAATATTTTTGGAGAAACTTACCCCCCGATTATAGATCACAACATCTAAATGTTGTGTTGTTAGATTTACAACACAACTTACAAGTCTTTTTGTGATTATGGTTGACAACATCTAGGTATTGTGTATGTGACAGAGTTGTTTTTCCTTTGTAGAGCATATTTCCGCAAAAATACATGCCTGCTTACAAAATACTACCAAGTAAAGCCACCCTTCCAGAAAGATGCAGGCGTATATTACTTTCATTACACAAACACAAGCAAAAAACAACAAATTTTTAAATTTTTTTGTTAAGTTCTACCATCAAAAGACATGGAGATTTTTTTGGTGTTGTATTTCATATAACAGCGCAGCTACCGCGTAGAAATGCATTGGTAAAAATTAAAAGAATGAAAAACATTTCTGTTAAAAATACAAACAAAGCCATTAAAATTTATGTTAGTGTTGACGCTTAATTTGGTTATAATAATAAAAGGACCGAAAATTGTACATGACAGTTTAAATCCACTGCAACTATCGAATACAAAATGAAACTGTTTGGAAATCAAAAAATGGGTAAAAATTATGCGTACAGATGCATTTTTATTGGTATTTTGTTAATAAATTTAAATAATTAATTTTTTTTTATATTTTTGCAAAACATATTTCATATGCACACTTACAAATTTTATAATTTTTTGGTAATTTAACTTGTAACATCAACAAGACAACACTTAATTAGGTATCGTAAGTTTTTGACAACATCTTGTTATGTGTTGTAAGTTTTTGGCAACACTTAATACAATAGTTGTAAACCATAATCACTTTTCAAAAAATACAACATTAAATGAACAAAACCATAATCGGGGCCTTAATTTTTTTTTAGACAAGCAGATAACAATTTCCACATTGCTTTTATAGACTTCTTTAAAAATGTTGAAGACTACAATTTTACAAAAAAAAAAAAAAAAAATCATCTTCAATTCTGAGGAAGTAAAAATCGAACTCAAGTTCGGTAGAATAAAAAAAAAAACAATTGTAAGTCATATAGTGAGGAAATCATATGAAGTGGAATTAATAATTAAAATAATATTTTTAATAAAAAAAGCGAGTTGTTTGTTGTTGAACAAGTAAACTTATTATATTACATTAGTACAAAAACTTCATCCCTGACTCGTTGATGAATATTGGTTCTTTTTGTTTTTAACGAATGTTTTTTTTTTCTTAATGATTGCTATGGTCGATTTCTTTTTACACTTATTTTTCGGCTCTCGAACAGTCCACTACCCTTTTTTTTTTGAATTGAACTCTAGCTTAGTGAACACCCACTCAACGCTTTTTTCATTCATAATAAATTATATTTATATTAAATGGTATTCAATACGCCTGCCCTCTTATGCTCAATGGCCACACTCATCCACATCTATATTCTTAAAAATACAACATAATTGTTGCATTTTTAATCACGAGTTCTGAAATTGTCCTTAACTAATCTTTAGTCCTGAGGAGAGGCAGGGTCAATTTTTTCCTATTTCTTTTGGTATAGGAACCGAACCCGCCACTTTATTAAGTACTTTAAAGGGCATTTTTGCTTTACTTTCTCTGATTCAGTTTTTGAGGTGCGCTTTGATTTGTTCTACTCAAAAACGCATTTTACCCCATTTTAAGTCTTTCAAAAATTCCTTTAGAATGCTTTTATTTGTAATAATGTTCTTGATAAATTCTTAGCAACATTTTTACCCCATTTTAAGTCTTAGTTTGGTCTGTCCATGTTTTACCTCTTCTCCACTTATCAACAACTTTCAAAAATTCCTTTCGTATACTTTTATTTGTAATAACGTTCTTGATAAATTTTTATGTCCTCTTAATTTTTGCTGATTTTTCTTAACTTTTATGTAGAATAATAATTTTAGTCATTTTCTGCCAAAAAAAAAAAAAAATGATTTTCAAAAACTGACTGTTCCAACGTTATTAGCAGCGTTGCGTCAGTTATTAAATTGTTTAAGAATATACTTTTACCTCAAGGGTTTATTTGCACAAATGCTTTACCGAGCAACGTATGCTGTTTTAAAAATATAACAAAGATTTAATATACAAACGATTTTTATTATGTTGTATGTTTTGTAAACAATATTGAGTGTGAGATATTTTCAAAGCGGCATACATTTTGTCTGTATACGATATACGATGTACATAAATTGCAGCCAACGCGTTTTACCGAAAGTAATTTATCCTAAATGTTTCAAATAAAATGTTAAATCCATTTAATTTGAAATAATTTTACATGTTATTTAATATTTTAAAACTGTTTATTCAAAATATCCAGTTATTAATATTTTTATCCCTCTCCATTCTGTGCGTACGTGTGTTTGTGTTTATCCACTCAAATTAGATTTTGTTCTTTTAAATTTTATGATTTATTGGCATTGTATTCTGGATCTGTTGCACACACATACACATATAACTGAACTTGGTAATATTTGTGTATAAAAGTCCTGTTGGCAACTTTGCGTACTAAAAATTAAAATCGTGTATTGCAATTGAAACTCGATTGAAAATATTTTTTCACCTTATGTCTGCTAATTTTACAATCTGTGGTAACAACTATGGATGAAAATATATGTTTTATGTATGTTACTGGAAATCGAAACAATATAGGTAGTGTCTGAATTTACAAGCTTTATGGTATCGCTCGGAGCTGTATTTGGAAAATGAGCTCCACACTAAAGAACTTAGAATATAAAAACTTTTGTATATAATTTACTAGTGGTTCCGATTCAATGTATGAGAATTTAGTCATTGACTAAAAGAACTTTTATAAAAACCAATTTTCAGAGTTAGAGGAACGCTAAATTCGATTTACCGCAATTTTTTCCCTCGCAATTGACAGATTTTATCAGAAAATTTTAAGAAAACAATTAAAGGCCCAACTTAGATGATCTCCTATACACTAAGTGAAGACGTAACCATAAGACATCGTTCGATGGACGTATCTTTTTCTCTCATATACCCCTACTGGCCAAACTGCTGTCGGCGACATTGTTGTCAAAGATTTGTACACGAAAAGTTCTCATGTCTTAGGATTTCAAAAAGACAATGTTAAGGAATATGTCGAGGACGGCAAAATACTTGGCATTATCTGCTGTACTGTCACCCATAGAACTTTAAGAAGACAACATGAATGACAGTGCCTTGTACGATATTTTCTATCAAAGGATATGTACACAGAGCGAAAACTCCCTAATAGATTCAATAAGATTTTCTCTTTGAAACGTTTTTAGGCTGAGGGGTATCCCAGCAGAGAGAAAAGAAGATTTTTCTATGGGTATTTCTTATTATTTCCATGTTGCAAATCTTATTAATTGTCTCAACAAGAAAAACACATAAAACCAAGAAGAAAACTTGTTACTCACGTTTGTTTTTACTCAGTTTCCGATTTGCATGGTCCAAAAAAAAATTCTATAGAGAAGAACTTATTGATTCTATTAGGTTTTCTTGTAAATTGTATACAATAAGAATTTCTTATTGATTTTATTAGGTTATCCTATTAATTTTTCCCTATTGGTTTTATTAGTTTCCTATATAAACACACGTAAATCATCTTTTTAATTTCATTAATTGTTGTTTTTTTAATAAGGTTTTCCCATTTAAAATAATAAGGAATCCTTCTTGAAAAAAAACCATAGAGATATCTTATTGATTTTGTTCTACTTTATTAGGTGCTTTTTTCTCTGTGTACGATGACACGAGCGACACTGTTGTAGTAGGTATCCTATATCAATTCTATACATGACAACCTAACTGATATCGTCTTGTCAAAGCATATGTACGACCACATGAGAGAAATTGTCGTGCAAGCTTTCCTGTACCAAGGTCTATACACGACAAAACAACCGACAGTGTATTTTAAGGCGTCCTCCATCAACTTCTGTAAAAGACTGTGTCATGTAAACTGTCATGTACCAAAATGTATCCACAACAATATAGGCGATATTGTCTGGCAGATTGTTATCCATCAGTTGAGTATGAGAAAACAAGGAGTGAGGATCTAGGTTCAAAATTAAGTTTTAATTATTTATATGTATATGAAAACAAATAAATATAAGCGTGTGTATATTAGGGTGTCTCGTAAAAAAAAGTTCGCCATCACCACCGAATATAAAGCACTGTTGCAAGAGAGTTACGAAAAATTTTTTTTATTTTTTTAATGCTGAACGTTTAATGCTCGTAAAAAATCATTAACCTTTTGCTAAGGAAGTACTTCGACAAATGCCAGCAGAACTATTCAAAATATTGTGTAGTTTTTTTTTGTGCCGATTATAGAGGTTAAAACGCAGTCCAATGGGAGAAATGCCAGCGAAGATAGAGGACTGGAATGTTAGAGGCGATCAGCTTTAATTGTATTGGTGCACGTAGTACTTTTTTTGCCTGCAAGGCGATACGGTCTACTGTGTACACAAATACAAACATATTTATATTTATTTGTAGAATACTTATTTCTTAGCAAGCTTTTTGTTTGTACAACGAACCACCACCTTATTGACGATAAGGTGGTCTTCATTGTCGTCTATATAGTCACCGAAGACAAAATGGATGAAAATGTCGAACATGTGTTTGTCAGTCACATCTTTCTGCACGCATTTGTCGGCAAGTAAATAGATGATATTGGCCTTTCTGTATACGACATGCCAAGTGACATTTTCTAGCTTCGCGTCGTTCACGGCCTGGATGAGGACACTTGTATGAAAATGTCGTCGACAATTTGCATTAGCTGCCGCTTACGTGCCGTGCAGCTGCTAAAATTGTCGTGCACGTAACATAAATTATTCGTTCAAGTAATGATGGTCAATGAGCTTAAGGTCGTCATTACTTACGGAAAAATAAATAACTCATCACCCATTATTCGTGCTAGACATGGCCAACTACGACGCTTTCATGAAGTAGGTTTCAGTAGAAAAACTCTAGTCATTCACTATTGACATGACGTATTATATCCTATGCAATGATTTCTTTCATTACACTTAACATACTCTTGATATTGAAAATAAGCTACCGATCTGAGAACTAGTGACTATATGGCTATAGTGGGACCATTGCGGTGGCAGTAGATTTTCCCTATTGGTCTTGTCACCAGTATCACTGACATATTGGACTCCATACAATAATTTTTCTATTGACAGTTAACATATTATATTGTCATCTAAACTCCTCTAGTGGCTTGTGGTTGGGTGAACAGACGATTCTAATGGAGGCTCGCAATATATTTCTGATATTTCCTTAGTTAATATAAATAAACATCAATCAAAGAGGTATATAATAATGTGTATAAATAAATGTTTGAGTGTTAGTTGACAAAACTGGTGACTTGGAGACACTTGCTTCAGGGGTTCCTTCAGCGTCATTACACACTAGATATTTTTGTTCTATCTTCTACCTTTTATTGGAAAACTGTCATATCAGAACTTGCTTCTTCGACCGAAAAATGTGTCTAATGGTGCTTAGAATTCCTTTTAATTTGTGTTATTATACATTAAACTCTAAGTTTGACCCTGACAAGGCACAATCTGCCCACACCACACCACATTACTTTCATCTTCTTTTCTTTAAAGTTTTTTTTTAAAGAAAAAATATATTTTGCAGAATAATTGTTTAATAGTCCGTAAGAGAGTTTTTTATTTCTTAGCTGCTGTATTGGCAACAGGGTATGCATATGAATTTGCTTGTGTTCCTGCATACACATATTTTCAACTGTACCTTTTATGGAAGCATATTGCAGTTGTACGTACATCAAACGTGCCATACATTTCATACTCCTACACTACAAATTAATTTGTTATCTCTCTGTCTATCAATGTGCAGCAGGACAGATTCCGTGAGTTAAGAAATGTTTAATGACTCACGCTTTGAAATTTCTTCGGCCCGTCAGCATTCAGAACAACATTAAGTGTATGGAACTCGCATTGCAAATCGAGGTCTTTAGATTAGCACTGCATTTTAGGAAACAGCACTGTATTTTTATAGTACCCCAAAAACTTGAGGGCCTATTTCTCACCTGCGAACGTTGAAAGCAAAAACAAAATATTGAATATTGTTTTTGCTTTCAATGTAATTGTGCGAACGAACGACAACGTTCGCAGGTGAGAAATAGAACCTGAGTTTCCACTCCAGCGATCAAAATTAACGATTAACTAACAAATTATTCAACATTGACTTTTCTATAGTTTGCTGTTTGAAGCAAGCAGAATTAGTAAAAATGAAAAAAATATAAGCATACAATTTTCTAGTTTGTAAATAATTGCGTTTGAAAAATTCTTAAAAGTTTGTTTGAAACTCAACTACTTATTCCATAATTCCCATGAACAAAATGAGAATCAGAAATGTTCAAACAAACCTTTAATTATGAATTATGGAATAAGTAGTTAAGTTTCAAACAAACTTTTAAGAATTTTTCAAGTCTACTGATGAGTTGATTAGCACCAACGAAATGTCTTCGGCATATAGACAGCTGAAAAAGACAGCAAACATTTTGTAAAAGAAGGTTCATTTTTGGACCTGAATTAATACATTATAATTTTTTAATTTTTGAGACTTCTTCTGGTGACCGGTTGAAACTGCAATTTTTGATTTTATGTGAATAAATTCCAAAGTTGTGCATTGATTTTAGTCATTTATGGGGTTTTTTTTGTTTGAAACTTTATTTGTTATGAATATACTTAAATTCATCCGCATAACTTAATTTTTAAATTTTTATGCTGTTTTAAAGAACAAAAAAATTTCGAACTTTTGCAAAAAATTTCATTTTTTTTCAACGAAAAAAATGTTATTCTCTAGACTACCAAGCCGATTAAAAAGATTTATACGGTTATTGAAAAGAAATTTTATTGCTGAATTTTTTTATTATTTTAAACCGTTTTTGAGTTAAGAGAATGTGTGTTGTCCTACCTCCTCTATTTTTAAAAATCCACTTGTGTATCTCAAAAACAAGAGCTAACCTAAAAAAAAACCGTTAGCACCACTGCATTCGGCGCACCCGAATTAGGTTTACCCACTGGGTGCCCCATTTGTCTGTTTTTCTGTGTTATTTTTTTCCCCAAACTTTACTCAACTTATTTTCGAATGTAGCAAGCACACAGAGAGAAGCAGTTTGGATTTTGAATTTTGTTCGAAACAGAACTTTATACCTTGTTCATACATGCATTTCTAATTGAGATAATATTCAGTTTCTTGACATAATATTTTTTGCGTTCATACATACAAATATTGCGCTAACTCAATTAGTATTTGACAGCTGGAAAAAAGCTGTTGTTTTTATTTTGGTAGTGAGAAAGAAAAAGTGAAAAATATTTTCAATATTTTTATTTTTTGTTATTTTGTTTTGTTTGCTTTTGTTGACATTTATCTCGTCATTCATCTCGCATTGTATACTTTTGCTTATTAAACACATCTTTTACAGTGTTGTGTTTCATCTTTTTCTCAATATTCAAAGCAATTTTGAGTTTATTAAGCAATAACTTTATTGACTTTTTGTATGGAATATTGAGCTCAATAATGGACTTTATTGCGATTATCTCAATAAAGGCGCATGTATGAACATGGTATTAAGCTCTTACTTCATCAATTTTAATGTTGCTTTTAAGAAAGTGTACTTACCTATGGCAGTGAGATTTTGGCTGTCGACGAAATATTCTCCACAAAAGTAGGTCTTAGGTAGATTCCAGCTCCTGGCCTTCTGCTTCCAAGAAATCTAGGAGCGAACTACTTTTGTTTTTCTTCAGTATAGAAAATGCTACCCGTGTGCTTAATCAGGTATCCCCAGGCGTTGGTGGGGTATTCGTTTTCACCCAAGCAAGAATTAACCATGGGATAAGGACATCGGGGCAAGTGCTGACGTAAGCCAATTTCAGAGCTACCGCCAAAATATTAACAAAGATGCCATCCTATAAAACGGAAATTCAAGATGTTCTAATCAACGGGTCAAGATAAAATAAAATATAAGATTTAAAATACCCTGCATATTCATAACAAAATAAGATGCGTTTTTAATAAGTTTAACGCCCCAAGTTGCAACGCAATGCAGAATTTTAACAAAAAATAATACTAATTTTGAAATTTTTAAAAAAATTTTAATTTTAATTAATTTTTTAACATTACAACCCTGAAGGAAATGTCAGTAGAAAAACTCTAATACTGGTGACCACATGGTTACCACTAGTCGCATATTATACCTCATACAGCGATTTTTTCTGTTGACATTCAACATGTGCTTGTCATTGCAAATCAACTACTGACGAACGAACTAGTGACTAGGTGGTTTCAGTGCGACTATATGACGACCTTGGTAGTAGTCTATAGACATTGTCGCTATCCGGAAATTCAAAAATCAAGAAATAAACAGCCTTATTATGAATTCCGAGTGAACGTCACTCGTAATGGAAAATATCCGTCACGAATTCGTACAAAAAGGTATTATGAATTCCTTGAATAATACGGATTCGAAGTTAGTGTTGCCATCCTCTTGAGCTAAGTTCGAATTAGTACAATCAACTTTTTAAATGAAAAACAGATGTGTTTTGTTTACATTCTAAGGATTGTTAAAAATATTTTTCAAGAAATAAAATCGAAATACAATGAATTTGATTGCTGCAGCCGTTTCAGTGACGGAAGAGGAACAACAAGTGTTAGCGAATAGAGCGCAGTCTTGAGGAATGGTCAGAATTCCCCTGATTTGGATTACAAGGCGTAAATTGTTAAAACAAATCACAAATTATGCAAATGTATGTGTTTTCCAGTTTTTCGTTTAGTTTTATTAAAAACTTCCGGCTGAACGAATCTGCACAATTCGATTTCTAATTGAATCTGCCTGGTGTTGGAAAAGATGTGGATGCTGCAATGGCATTTTCGTATCACTTTTTTTACACACATTTAATTCTATACATAAAAGGCGTTTTTTTTTTTTTTTTTGTTTAGTTTTTTTCTTGTTTGTTTGTATGGTTAATTATTTTTCAAGCAATCTATCAGATGTTGCAATGGTGTATATGGAGTGATTTTTTCAACACATAAAATCAGCAGTTAGTTTGTGTTACTTTTTTGTTTCAAATCAGGGCAAAACCAATAAGTATTTCAAAATATACCAATTAATTATTAAAGAAATATAATTTTATAACTACTTAAAAATTGTTTTTATTAAATTTTAGAACTTCTTTTCAGTTTGTTCTTATTTTTAATTATTTTTGTATTCTCCCGACAGTAAGAAGAGTTCGTACAAATTTTTGATTTAAAAAAAACGCTAAGAGTACGCTTCATTCGGAATTCATAATACCAATCTCCCGAATTTCGAAAATTTCGTAGCTACGTCGGACTTCATGATAGCATTTTTACGACGGAATTCCGTCAGAGCTTCCATAGTAAGCATGCAAATTTTTCTACTCATTAAGAATGTTGTCAACTCAATGTTTTCTTTCCAAAAAAAAACGATTTTTATTTAACGATTTTGGTGGCCTTACAAGTTTCAACAATCACAACACTGTTCATAAAACAAAAAACTGGAGACACTCTGTTGACCGTTTGATAGAAAGATCAAAAATGTAGCGACTTGGAGCCACTTCACTTTAGGTTTCCTTCAGGGAAACAATGAGGCTTTCATAGATATACATATGTATGTATATGTTCGAATTTTATATTTGAGAGCAAATGCTGAACAAATTGGTTTAATACTTTAAAATTCGTTACAGTGTTTTCTTTTAATTCCAGCATTGCTTGCACAAAATTTACAAACACTTCCAATCACTTGCTCATCTCTGGTGGCAAATTGTAACAACTGGTTGTCTGCAAATGTGTAAATTTGTAAGTTTGTGCTTAGTTGGCAGACTATTAATTGTCAATTCCATTTGTAATTGGACTTGCAACAATTTGCGTCTGTATCTATTATCTGTGTGTTGATGATAACAATTTAAATTGATAAATATTTTATGGTCATTTGATTATTGTCAGTTTATACAAAAGCTTTAAATAAAGTTCTATAAGGCTATTTCAAATTAATTATAACTTCATTGTTTTCTCAGATTTGTAGCATAAAAATAAGAAAAACTAATATTTTAAGTTATTAAATTTTATTAAGAGTTTTTATAGTTGAAGAAATAAAAACAGATAACAATTTAAGCTTTTTCTTTATCCAAAACTGTAAGAAATAAGATGTGTGTTTTAATGATGGTCAGAGCGAAGTATGTTGTTTGAATCTGCCATCATATAGAACGGAACGTTTAAAGATGTTGGAAATAAGTTACTTCCTTGGAAAATGCAGAACTGGTCATGATTTTGCACGACAGAAGTACTGTTAATAGGACTTGATACAGGGACATGCCAGCTTATTGGTGACCATAAACACCGTGCCAATGTTTATAAATTACAGAGCATCCCTAAATCATTACTAAATCTTTTAATCTCAATTATGTATGTATATCGTTTAAAGATGTTGGCTACAAATTTATGAAAGTATCAGTATTATAGCACTTATTTCCTTCGACAATGCAGAACTACGAAAAAAGTACTGTTAATTGGTGGTGACACAGGTCCAGGCGAGTTTATTGAGTATCAGGGTTGATAGATTACAGCATCCCTCAGCCCTTACTAACAAGGCGACTAAATTTTCAAATTGACAGAAAATCTCTCTCGAACCCTATATACAGGGATGGATACAATAAGATAGAAAGGGGGGCGAGGGTGGTATGCAAATCTTATTTTTTTACATTAGGATATCTTTTGTACTACCCGATTGATGTAGCGTTTTACAGGCAGAGATAGCTGCAATAAAGAGTGTGGCCAGGTTGCTTACGTTTTACAGGATAAACGATAGGGAGTATGCCCCACAGTTCTGTCCAGCCAATAAAGCCAAACTTAAGCCATGGAAATGGATCAAATCACGGTGGTAAGATCGCCAATTGGTTGTCTAAAATGGGGACATCTCTTAACGATGAGGAAGTTGACTGAGGTTTACTCCCTTCAACAGGTTGGAATCTTATAGGGTTTTTCTTACTGGATCTACACAATAATGATGGTTTTTGGAACTCATATGCTTCAGTTCGAGTTTGAGGTCTCGTTTGTAGGCCCAAGAAGAATGAGAGAACTATTGGAACTTCTCCGATTTAACATTAGGATCCTAATATTGGTCTTCGCAGGACACTGTCCTTTAGTAGCCACATTAGATGACTGAGTTTACCTTTCAATAACTACTGTAGAGGTTTTCAAGATAAAGACGAGACGTTACACCACCTTGGAACCGTTACACCTCGTTGGGAGACCTTAGGTTAAGACTTTTGTATGTAAGGAGCTTCAGTTGCCTTTTGGAAATTCTGACGACAAATGTGGGCTCGTTAATTTCCTTTGTTAAGAGCAACGAATGGCTAAATCTGTCGTAGCCTGCACACCAGCGCTACACGCCATTTTCCCCCTCCCCTTTCTCACTTTATTAACTACCATTCTGAACTTCTCACTTTTTCAAATCTCTTGATTTCTCATTTCTATTTTTTTTTCAGTTCATTACAAAGGGATGACCAAGTGATGGACCAACATCGGTTGGACTTCTTTTTTCTCGGTTCCCAGCAGTCCGTGAACCAAACCTAAGTACTCTTGATCATCTTTTTTTTGAGTTTCTATAACGAGAGACTAACTAAAACAATATTATTTTGTACTTATTTCTGAAATAAATACAAAACAATGCAAGTTTTTATATGGACTTTTGGCCCATATGAAACGTGGAACAGATTAGTCTAGTTCTGAATAACTTACAGGTTTCTATATCAAATAAAAAATGTGTGCGGGTGTGAGTATTTCAATGGTCTCAACAGAATTTCATTTTAAATGGAGTTGAATTTATACTTTGTTTCCTGTTCATGTAGCATATTGGTATGTGGAACTATTTATCCTTTGCAGACAGAAAAGCTTAAACCTCTTTTAAACAGATTAAATGTGATCACTAAAGACATTGCAGAGCAGGCGCCATATAACAGAACCATATTCTAGAATAGGTTTTAGAAGGGCAGTAAACAAATATTTGATAATACATATTGGAATAATTAAATTCTTTTAACCGCCATTTAATGAACGTTAGTACTCCACGGGCTTTATTTACTACGGCCATGGTAGTGTGATGAACGAAATTCAATTTTGTATCCAACAGAACATGAGTTCGCCACCACCAACTGGCAATCAGTTAGATAATAAGCATGAACCCAGTAAGAACAGTACCGGTCAAATAATGCGTTAAATAACAAGTACTCATAACCATAATATTGGTTAGAAATTCTAAAACTTTCAGTTATTTTGTACAGGCCTTTAAGAAAAAACTAACTTATTCTCTTCTGTACATGTGAACTGATATCTCTTTCTTTTACATTAGTGTTTAGAACAGAGAGCACTATAGTGCTCTCACTCGCACACATCAGTACTAACGTCTATATAACCGGCTAAAAAACGTTAGCGATAACCGGTAGTATTATACTAATATAAATAATATAAATAACTTGTTACTTAGACATTATTAATATTGGTTAGTGCTACTGAATACTACCAGTTATTGTATTCCTAAAAATTGGTTCTTGCTACTGTATTAAGAAAAGCTCGTTTTAATGTTTTTAATTCACTTAATTTTAAACAAAAATTAATAAATATGAAAACTCTCCATATGGAATAGATTGAATGGGAATTTTTGGCTTTTGGGTACCAAGAGGACTTTTAGCGCAAAAGGGCACTCCCATTCCCAGTCTGTCACGGTATTTTGGAACACATTATTACGAATAGCCCATGACTTGAGCTGGTTTATATTTTGGGTAACATTCCCTATTTCTTCAATATTTTGTGAATTTTCACTAGCGGGCGAAGAACTTTCCGCTCTATTGATAATTGTAAATTTATTTATATTTTTATACATTTCCTTTCTTCTCTTAAATTCTATTTTTTCAATGCTTAAAGCATTTTGTTTCGATTTTTTACTTATACTTTTATTTAGATTTTTAAGCATATTTTTTTTAACTTTTTAAATTTGGTTTTTTCTTTCACGCGCGCTTTCAATTTATTATTTTATTACTCTGGCTTTAGCCGTAAGGGCTGGGCGATGATAACCCAGTCAGTCAGTCCGTTACGTTACAGCTTTATATATACATATAGATTAAAGTTCTTTGCTGTTCATATTTATTGGTGCTGCCATCTAAAATGATGAAAAGAGTAAGGTATAGCACGATTCTTTAATCAAAAAGACTGTTTCTTTCTAACTTAAGGCGCTTATGGTATATAAGTGTAGGTATGTATGCATGTATATGTTGAAATTTTAAAATATTTAAATGTATTGATGTATCGGTTAGTTAAGTTTTACTGGTAACATTTCAATTGGCTCTGAAAGTTGTTTAATAGGCGCCTTTATGTATGTTCACCTGCATTGTAGAAATAAGTAAGTCAAATATTTTTGTGGTACATATTAATCCTATTACTGGGCCACACAATGACAGTTTTTGGCCGCATTGTAAAAAATCTTAAGAGATACCGCTATTGATTGTAAGATAGTACCTACATGCATATTTTTTAAAGTTTAAATTGCAAAGCTGGCTGTAATAATGTTATGGTTGACACCTGTCAAGTATTGCTGGAATTCCAATGTTAATTTTTATTTATGCAAATCTTAAATCATGCGAACAATTTTTATTGATTTTATTTACTTATTTTTTTTTTCCTTGTCAGAAAACCAAGCATCAATTAATATGCCGCGATATGGATCAAACTAATTAAAAGTGACTGTGCCACTGAATACCCAAAACTTTCCTTAAAATTGAAATAATCTCGAACTTTGTTTAGTACTATATAAATACATAATAAACATTTACCATTTTATGGAGCTTCCCTTGCAAGCTTATCCACGTCTGTGTTCAATTACATACCCATTATTGTTACTAATGTAGGTATGTATGTACTTATACATCAAAGCACAACTGCAAGACAATTGCGTTTTCATTATTCAACAATAAATTGTGGGTGGGCATTTCATTTATACAACAACATTGTTATAAATCAAAAAAAAAAAAAAAACAAAAAAAAAAGGAGTAAAAAGAGTTTACAGAGAAAAAAAGTGCTTTTGCAACTCAATATAAATACCAGAAGAATAAACACAACTTCATAAATATGTACATCTACCCCGATAGATTGTCATAAAGGTAGACAGACAGGCTTTCTGGGAGTCATGGTTAAAGGACAAATGAAATAGCAGTTGACAAGTGTATGAGGATGAGTGAGTGGTTTTTATGTCTTCTTACAGTATTCGTACACTTCTTCAACATAAAAAAGATAAACATAAATTCATATAATGCAAGATGTACTTGTTGGAGTTATTAATGTTTCCTGATATTTTAGTCTGAATTATTAGTCGTTGTTATTTTTAAGATTTGCATTATTATTTGAGGGAGTAGACATACACATATGTGTGACGGTGTGTATATAGATGGAGGTGTACAAATTGTAAGTCAAACGACTCAATCATCTGCAAATGCATTTGTGCATTTAAGCGTTGCATTAGGGCAGTTATTATTACAATGAGTTATTTATTTAAACTTTTTTTTTTTTATTTCTTCAGTTCAGTGAAGAAATTACTTTATGTAGTTGAATGGTAATTATTATGCACGAAATTTTAATCAAATTATATTCGCTTATCTATGGCCCCTCCTAATGTTCCAACCAAATGCTTTATTCAATTCAAAAAATGATAATAAATGTCTTACTTGTGCTCGATTCATACGTTTGTGTGTTTATTTTACTGTCTTTTTGAGGACTAAACTGAAATTGGTGCAATTTGAAATTAAGTTATTGTGTGGTACATATATTTTGAACTTCGTTATAGAATCCAGACAATATGAGAGTGTGTGTGTGTGTGTGTTTTTTCAATGGGAAGAAAATAGAAATCCTCAAAAAAAAAAGAATTTAATATCTAAGAAACTTAATTCACTTTAAAGAAAACCAACATTTCCAATTTATTTATTTACTTCAAATCGACAATTTCAGTTGATGCGGTTGTATGGATATACTTCATATCGAGAGCTTATATTAAAAAAGTGCCATCTACTTCTAGGCATTAAATATTTTTGAGCTCGTTTAATACTAGAGAAATAGAATATCTCACCCTTTAATACCTCCATAACTGGAAGGCACTATACTTATTCTCTCAGACGTGGCGAAATATCCCGCCATCATTTCAAACAGAAAGCTTTCATGTATCCAGGATAAGGCTACAGAATCTAAAACGATCACATACATGAGCAGGAAAGTCATGGTCTCGACATATGGTGTCAAACCATGAGGAGTGGTTTTATGTACCAATCGAATGGTGGCGGCAATCGCTGGTCTTGATATCTAACAAACCTCTGACAGAAAAAAGCACTATTTGGAATTTTCGTTCTGGCTGCCATTTCATCTCATGGCAACTGAATTGGCAAATTAAGCAATTGAGCCCTCACAAGACGGTGGATGATACCGCATGGTATAATTTGTACGTTACACTCTCTCCCCGTACAGCTGGTCAGACTATTCGAGTGGCAATATATTTGCTACTGGTCTTGGACCGTAACATAATGACCTACTGAGCCGTTCGAGCCAACTCCCAGTACGCATGGGGCTCACCATACGGTTGGTAGCCCAAGATCCCAAAGGAACATTAAGTCTTTAAGCAACCTAAATCAGCCCGCCATTCCAGTTCATCATAAAGCAGTGTCTGTTGCATGGCAAAAGCACCCCAAAATCATATTGATCCCCGAACGCTTGCACTAGTATTACATATTCAGCCATTAGCAACGTTCAATTCCACGGGACTTACGGTAGCAACCACAACCAGTACGTTTCAACCGAAGAAGGTTCTTTAACCTACGATCAGGCAGTGTGACCCCAAAGAGTCACCCTGGGGCGGTGATCGCTGTAAGAACGAGATGCCCTTCAGCGGATGGTCTCAACAGGCCACAACCCCTCAGGAACTCGTATTTCGGCCACTAGGATAACCGAGGCATCCTGCACCTCATGTAGCCCGGCAAGCACAGCACCAAGCTGGATAGGAACAGCAAGATACATTCAGTGCAATTCACATTGAGAGTGGAAGTAATGTTAAGCGCAGCAGGTTAATGGAGCTCAATATCATGGTGTCATGTGCGCTTATTGAAGACAATAGATGCCAAGTCGTTATTCACAGAATATACTACCCTAAAGTATTTTTCAGCAACAAAATTTAATATTCAGTTCAATAGTGAATTTTCTTCGAACCCTGGACTTATTGTATATACACTGATAGATCCAGGGTATGAGAAAGGATTGGTGGGGGCGTATCCACATGCATGTAGAGATATTTGTTAAAGAGAGATCTGCCAGGTCTCTTTCAGGGTATACGAAAAAAATTTCCTGACTATAACAGACAGGTTGAGCCGCTATAACTTTTTTGATTGGAGTCTATACCATATCCGGCTTTGTTCAGGAGTGCCGAGGCACTTTCGGATGGCAAGAAATTCAAACTTCCGCTATAAATGGGTCCTTCGACATCGATTCGAATACGCCAGGTTGGCTAAAATCATTCTGAAGCTTCCCCTTTCAATACCTCCAACATATTGGGAACGTACAGGATTTTTCAAATTTACTAGTGAACAGTTTTCCTTACACTTATTTATGCTTTTCGAAATCTTTTTCCGAATGTCTTTACTTCCTGCAATTTACTTGTTTATTCTTATTGGGGCTCACTACTCACTGCTTTCTCAACTCTATTTAAGTACACTTTTTATTAAGTGAAATTCCTTTGTTGTTGTGGCGTAACTGAAAATGCTTTCCATTTTTAAAATGTTTAGAAATGTAGCACACAATACATGCCAATTATCCTTTGCAAATGGATGAAGCGACGTATGCAGGGCATGTTGGTGTGTCTAAGCCATAAATCGCTCCATTTATTCAAACACATAATAAAGTTTTCCCATTCGTCTAGAGTTTTTGTATTTTTTTTTCCAATGTGGCTGCGTATCCCTGAGCAAAAAATATCTTTCGGTAGTCGAGTTGAATTCTATGACTTGGCTTCTTTCCTGTTGCGCTCTCTAAATGTGTGCGTATATGTTGCTAACTTTGACTTTGTCCTCTTTTCTTTCTGTTGCTTTGTTTAAATGACTTTTATTGCAACTTAATTGTGGGTATTAAACGGAAATTGCCATTTCATAAGAATATTTAACAGACAAGTTTTGAATGCCATGTATGTACGTATGTATGTATGTACCTTTTTGAATGTTATAAACACAATGCTGAGCGACACGTAGTTACTAGTCTTAAGTGCTGAAGTTCTGAAGAATGAAATAGAAGTAGTTTCGGCTTAAAATAGCAGGAATTGTCTAGCCAAAATTTGGGTTAAATTTTTCAGAAATAACCAGAAGTGTAAGATATCAAATTAAAGTGCAACACTGTAAAATAAATTTAGCAAGTTATGAAAAATTATGTTACGAGATTTGTTGACGATGATACCTCAGTAAGTCATTCATACGGAAAATTTAAAGCGATTCTAAGAAAATTCTGAGCAAATACCGAAATTCAAAATATTCCTTGAATTAAAAAAACATCAATAATAATTAGCTTTTGTCAAAACTGAGCTGAGTGGTTTTAACGAAATGTTGGCGGCAATAAAAGTAATCGAAAAACAAGTAGGAATTATATATTCGCCTGACCAAATCTTACATAAACTTCACCAGGGTATGTAGCAAAACGAAATTGTTGGGACATTAGCTATTATTACCGCTGCCTTATGACTGGGAAATGATGCTTGACAAAGAAAATTCCAACGTTATGACGTAGGCAACGCTGGGTCAATATGTTGTGATGTTTTATTCACAAAAATATTCTTAAATGGGTGGACTTCAATTCAATTTATATATTATGTTGGAAAAATTAGAACATTTTAACATACTTAGTTGTCAAAATATTAAAAATGTTTCCATTTTAAAATTTTAGGGCAACAAAATGCATTAAAAACGCTGTCAACATTGACTACAACATATACAACTTTTCTAACATTGTATTTTATTTTCACGGTGCAACTCAATATCGTTTAATATTTTCTCTAAAAGTATCCTTGTAGAACAGATATGGGGCTAATTACATTGTTGTTGGTGGTATTGCATATTTGACTTCAAATTTGTGTTAAGCAGGACTATACCAACTTTTGCATACCTGAGGCAAATTATGGGTAAAGTTGTTATTCCAACACTCATCAAAGTGCATTTTACATGTCCATTAATACATACACACAGCCACCAACGTCCACATTTCGTAGGCATGTAAGTGTGTACTTATCGACACAATCCAGCATATGAGTATATGTATATCTAAACAAAAATAATGAGTGCATGCTGAAGTTTAATGTTAAAAAAACTTTCTTTTTTCATATATTCTTTTAGTAAATGGTATAATAATCAAAGATTTTGTAGACCTAAATTAATAATTTGCAATTTTTTAATTTTTTAAAAAACTCAAATTTAAGAAATCAAATATATTCCTAAATAATAACGAATAATAAATGATTTTCCTTAAAGTAGTAAAATTAATGGCGTAAATTCTATGATTTCTGATTTTGAGTACTTAAGAAATAAAACTAAAAAACAGAACTAAAATATTATATGCTATAAAACTCGATTGAAATGAATTATTTCAATTTATTTTACCAGCAAAAGGAAATCATGCTTTATTCCACAGAATAATATAAGCATAAATAACGTTGAAATCAAGTGAAGGAATATGGTGAAATATTTAGGCGTTATTCTTGACCCAAAACTCACATATAGAGATCATGTTGTACGCTACATTGTTAATAAATGTAACGTACTTACTAGAACCCTTTGCCCCTTAATAAACAGAAACCCTGCTTTAAATGTCTGTAATAAAATGTTGATTTTTAAATTAATTTTTCCGGCAATTATTTTTTATGCCGTACCTGTTTGGGCAGAAAGTGCAAAATGTCACATAAAAAGACTTCAAATACTTCAAAATAAACTTCTAAAGTTAATTTTAAATTTCACCAGGCACTAAGCCTCAGCTAGACTGCACCAAATCGCGGATGTTGCTGTTTGGTTGCTATTCAGATACACAAGCTGCATGAAAATTGCAAAGCCAAGTGTTCATATTCTGTATATAATCATATAGTTGAGCTGGTCCCCAACTAAGATAAGTAGGTTAAGTAGTTTTGAAGTTTTATCATAACAAATAAAAAATTCGCAAAAGTTTTTTGAAAGTTTTTACCTTGATGTATAATACTAAAGATTAATTAGTACTCCATGTAAGAAAATTTTATTATTAAGTAGAAAAAGAAAATATCCTTAAACTCTTTGTAAATATGTATGTATATACTGTTTAAAGTGAATTCTGTAAACACCATATAAAACAATAAATAAAATAACTTGAAAAATGTCAAGTTTAAGCAGACAATTGTTTTTTTTTTTTTCTTTCTCGGCCGTTTATATGCCGCCGACATTTCGTTGATGCTACTCAACTTGCCAGTGTTGAAGTTTAGCTAGAACTTTCAAGACCTTTTTGGATTTTATATCGGCTTTACACCGTGTTCAGATATACCCTTTTGTTGCGATTATTGCAATAGATGTCATTATTGAGCTCAATATTCCTTATAAGAGGTCAATAAGTTATTGCTCAATTAGTACAAAAATCGAATCAAATTAAAGTGCAACGCTGTAAAAAGTGAGCTTTTAAATACTGGATTTTATATAAAGACTCTGTAGGCAGTTTTGTTTCTTAGCAGTATTTAAATTTTATATTTGTGAATAAAGAAAAAGTTTTGTCAATAAACAGAACATAAACTCAGTTAAAGATCTCGATCGACACTGTACCATCGATTTTTCTATAGCGTTTGGCACGAGGATAAAAACTTACCCTATGACGCATTAAAAAAATAATAATATTAAAGCGTTCGAATTTCAATTTTAATTTCTTTATATTTTTGGTAGGGGAACCTCCCAAAGGTGGCGTGGTACAGAGTTGGTATATTAAAAAAAAAAATGTAAGGGATAAAATTATTGGTAGTTGGTCATGCGTTTGACTACTTTTCGTTCGCTGATTTTTCGAAGAAGCCCATGTTTAATAATAATTTTGTGTGCCCGGCTCCTTAGGGGATATAAATCGGACATCTTCGGAAATGATTTTTTCTTATGTTGTAGTAGAACTTTTTCTCCCTCATGCCAAAAGCTGTCTAAAAATCGATGACACAATATCGACCAATTTTTATCAAACTAAGGTGACACGGTCTCTTATTGTGCAATTATGGTATTTAAGCCTTAGCCACTAATTGCAATCGTTTCATTAAATATTTTCAAAACCTATTACTTTAGGTCTAAAAAAATAGACCTTAATGCTTTCTGTCTTTTTTCAGCAGTCTATATTCAAAATATGCAAAAACTTTCACTTTTTGATACTTTCAAGAATACAAGTTGTTGGTAACCAAAGGTCACCTGTTGTAAGGAAGTGCAATAAAAAGTAAAGGTGTTGCAAGACGTAAAATCATTTCTGTATAAAAGTTTGTTTGAGCATTTCTGATTCTCATTTTGTTCATGAGAATTTTGGAATAAGTAGTTGGGCTTCAAACATTCTTTTTTGCTTTTTCAAGTCTACTGATGAGTTGTGTAGCAGCAACGAAATATCGGCGGCATATAGACGGCTGAAAAAAGACAGAAAGCAATAAGGTCTATTTTTTTTAGACCTAAAGTAATAAATTTCAATTGGCTCTTATAGCGAATAAATAATTAAGTTCATTGTTGTATTTTCAAAACCTATTCTTGTGTTCCGCAATAAAGATTATAGTTAAGCTAGATTTACACGATTGAAATTTTCTTCAAAATTGCTCTTCAAAATGCTTTAAACTCGTGTAAACAGCAAAATTTGTTCAAAATGTATTGATCAAAATTTATTGAACAAAACTTTTGACGATTTTATTGATGCCTGATGATTGATGATTTGGCAATATTGATAACTATAAATAATTTGACAGCATGTTCATTCTTTTGATTCAATACATATCAGCTGTGTTTATTTACGAATGTATGTTTGTTGCGGTAAGTGGCAATGTAAATAGATTTCTTGAAGAATAAAATTAATATTAATAAATTAATATGAGTTGGGAAGTATTACATATTTAATAATTATATGTTTGTGCAATAATACATATGTATATCAATATTTTTAAAAGTGATACCATAAATGATAATTTGTGCAACAATCGCAAGCAAGTTGTACTAACAAAGTGGACTGAAGATGAATTGAGCCTGTTCATCGAAATGGTTGAAGCACGCGAACCGATTTGGAATTTTAAAATTGATGGGTACAGAAACCGAAATGAAAAAGAGAAGTGCTGGTCAGAAATTGCTGCTGCAACCAATCATTGCATAGCTGACTGCAAAGCACAATTTAACGCTGTGCGATCACGCTATAATGTAAATTGTTTTTTTTTTTTTTGTTTTATGTTGCATTTACACATTTAAAAGTATTATATGTATATTATTATCATATATATGTATATTATTATCAGCTACTTCTTCCTCCAATATTAAAAATGTTGATGCTATGATGATTGTGTCGTCGTCCATACTTATTAATTGCTTTTTTTATAATAATAAATTATTTCACAAAATCACCTGATCAAACTCAACATTTTCAATATAAAAAGTTTACCAATGGTGTAAATTAGCTTCAACAAATTTTGATCAAATTTTTATCAAAAGATTTTGAAATATATTGAAAGAATATTTTTATCAAATTTTTGAAACGTGTAAACAGCACATCAAAATAAATTTTCAAAATTTTGATAAGACTTCAAAATACCTTCAATCGTGTAAATCTAGCTTTAATGCTTAAAGGACTGCAGTTATCGTCAACTTTATTTTCTTTTTTCATGTCACTGTTCTCAGTTATGAAAGCATCGCCCAGGTGATATCATCCACTGCTTTTTGCAAAGTAGCATTAATATAAGCGAAAATTTTAAAGAGGATTGCGTATGTGTCAGTGCACTCATACAAGCTACATACATAACTGAATATTTAAGTTACAAAATGTGCGCTAATTGAAAACACTTGCACAATTTACTGCAACATTTACGAAAAGAAAAAACTGTAAGTATGCCAATAAAGCAACAGAGAGATAACAAAAAAGTGAAGAAATGCCGGAAAAAGCAGGAGGCAAATGATGAAAAAGGAAATGATAAAAGAAAATAGGAAACATTTTGAGTGGAATGAGAGTTCGTCAAATAAATCTGGAGAGAAAGTTTTCAGCAGCATGTTGCACAACCACTTAACATCCTGCAGCATGTTGAAAGAATAATAAAATAATTGATTAATAGAGAATGCTTTGTCATATTGGTATGTGCATGTTTTTACAAATGCGTAATAAGATGTTTAAGGGTGAATGGAGGTGGTGAGTAAACCAACATATCTATGGAAGCAGTATCAACCTCACGGTAGTTTCAGTACTTGTATAAATATTCAAGGCAAAAATAGATTTTTTTTTCTCAATAATTTTATACATATAAAGAAAATACAGCAGGCAAACATTAGAAAACTGGTCGTTGTACTAACAAATTATGTATACACACATTTAATATTTGGTTTTATTTCACTCTTTCTTTTATTTAATATTAGTATTTTCTTTTATTTTTATATTAATTGATCTTGAGATTATTAAATTAACTATTCAAGCTTAAGATCTTTGTTTTTTATTAAAAAAAAAAAAATATTTGAAACAATTACACTTATTTATTTTCAATATTTTGCCAACAATTTGTTAGCATCTTCAGGAAAATAACTATAAAATTAGAAAAAAAAACAAATTATTGAAAAAATTTGATTAACAAACATCTGAAGGCGGGAGAAATATTTTTGAATGTTTGTTAATCAAATTTTTTCAATAATTTGTTTTTTGGTTTCTGAATTTTATAATTATTTTCCTGAAGATGTTAACAAATTGTTGGCAAAATATTGAAAATAAATAAATATAATACAGTAGACTCACGAAAACGTGAACTAATTTTTACCGAGGGTGTTCACGTTTTGGATTTTGTTCACGTTTTAGATTGGATTTTTTTACATGAAACTACGTTGAAAGTCAGTATACAGAACCGTTTAATAGGCTTAATCATATATAACAAATTTTATTTAATAAATTTACTGCAATACTTCATTTCAGTTGATGTAAAGCTATGAAAAAGTGGAAAATTTGTTCCGACTTAGCAATCGATTAAATCTACACTGTTCTATATCTATATTGTACTTTTTTGACAACCCCGTTACTGACGCACATTTCCTTAAATGTTCAATAATATCACACTTTTCTTGAAGAGTTAAAATTTTTGGATTGGCAGACATGAAAATGAGTTTAAATTAACTTCTTTCTATGTACACTTTATTTATACTCAGACGCGTAGAGATGTTTCCACCACAATCACCACATAAAAACTGAAAATAAGTATTATATGTGTGCATATGTTTTTGTCACTAAGCTGTACACAAATTAAAATACCGCTATTCCCAAAATACGCTACTGCTCTGCAAAAAATCACTGCGATTTAAATGAAGAAATTGCTATTTAAATATTAACACACCTAGTGCAATTATACGTTTAAGCCACAGTGCACGCATACATATGTATGTACATGTGAGAAAAGAGGGATAAAATACCGTTGTATTAAAAAGAGAGTGTTAAGTCATAATATATCTTCAAAAATTCGGTAAGGACTCAATGCAAGTGAAATAAGCCGGACTTCGATTTTGCAAAGTACATCAAAAGAAATTTCCATAAGTATGTATCCATTATAATATTCTAACAAATCGAAAAATTTCGTAAGCACTTAAAAATGTTAAGCACCTTAAAACTTTTAGGTCCCCCAACAACTATTTACTCCCGCTTGTTTTCAATTTAATCGACAAAAACTTCTTAGAAATTAAATTATTCCAAATGAAAAAGCACAAAAAAGCAGCCATTCACTTAGAACTTAATTAAAAATATTTTATTTGACAATGAAAAAAAAAACACCCTGAAAAATCGACAACAATTAATTAATTACTGCTGACGAAAAAGAACAAAATTACTTCGCCTTTTGCTATTAAATAGAATAAACCGGAATCTCTCACAAATAAAAATCGCAAAATTGATTTAAACGGAGAGTGGAGTGGGTATTAATGACTAAGAGTTACACAAACAAAAGTAAATAGAAGTTTTAAAATATAAAAAATACACAAGCAAACAAAAGTTGATGGCAATGCAAACTAAAATAAAAGAAATCGAAAATGTTTACTGCCAACGAGCAGTACTTCGAATTGTGCATCATCATCATCTACAGGAATAAAATCAAGTATATTTTTCTTCTATTATCTACTAAGTTTGCGTCATTATCGTTCTCAATTAGTAACACTTGCATTAACTTAATGCAACTTTTCTTCATCATCTGATGGAGGAACAACAACAAAGTATACAAACCAAGGCAACTATTTGAGTACGTATGGAAGCAGTTGAACACGAGAGAAGGTGTTTCTTTTTTACGTGCTAAAACGGTGTTTTTGTTCAGACAAATGCTGCACATGGCATGTGTTGCTCTTAAAATGTGTTTAATAGCATATGCAGAGATATTTGCGAAATGGACATCTGACGATGAATAGCGTTATGTGAATATAAAATAAAAATGATGATTGCCGTATTTATTTGTACGTTTCCTGCAAAACGACAAACAGAATACACTAATAATTATGTACTGATTGACAGATTTATTTGAATGTCTACAGGGTATTTAAATGTGTTATACATTAGGGTGGGTCGATTTGTAAGCACAAGAATTTGTCTACATTATGACCACCAGTTTTCGTTTGGACATTAAGTAGGAGACACCCTGTATATACATAGCTGCTGAATAACGTTTACTTTGGAAAAATGAGACTTGCACCTTACCCTCTTACTTCTTGATATTCGAGGTAACTCTGTCACTTACGATCTATTGTCATGTTACAATTAGCATGCCTTTTGCCCAACGCCGATCTATCGTGAATTTTATGTTGAAAGTTTATTTATTTAATTATTTTTGTTCGACCTTTCACTTCTATAACTATTTTCTATTACGTTAACCGGGCCCAAGTTAATTCGCTATTATTCTTGTTGTTATGTGTTAGATGGCTGAGGGGCGCAAGTATCCCTTCAGAAACAAGAACTCCTAAATTCAAGGATGCTGAGGAAAAGTGTGGCGGCTTAGAAACAACTACTTGTCCCCCAGCTATATGCTTTTCATGCTTTCTTTATCTTCTTTCATTAATATCAATTACAACAAAATATCTACAATTACAAGCTTTAAAAGATATTTTTATTTAGAATAATGGTTTCGGTTCTGAGGAAGTAAAATCAAACTAAAATCCGATAAAGTAAATCTCAACTATAAACCGAAACCAATTTGAAGACCACTCAGAAAATAAAATAATAATACGAAAAATTGTGCATCCGATAACATCGTATCATATAATTTTGTTTCAACACTATAGGTATTCACACATATTTTTCAATGACATCTATCCTCAACATTGTAGAGCTTCGCGCCAATTGATTCCAAATACGTACTGTGTAAATGTACTTAAAATAAATCAAAATCATTAACAATATACATCATCAACATTTAAATCGAAGAAATTTAAAAATTCCAAACTGGGGAACAACGAAAACAATGTGAAGAAATTGTTTGAAGAAACAAATGCAATTCATTATTAGAACATCGTCATCATTATATAAAACAACAACAACAACAACAACAACAGCTACCCAAAAGAAAGAATCATGTAGTATAAAAATCCTAAACACAACAATCATTTTAAAAACGAAACTTAACTTGGCTGTGGAGCCTCTCTGCTCCCCATACAATTATAACGAACACACAATAAGCAACAGCCAGGCAGGCAGCCCGGCAGTCAGTCAGTCTTTCATTCATTTAGTCAGTCACTCATGCCAAGACACACTTAAAAACGAAAAATGAACTAAATAAAAAAATATAAAAAAAATTAAATAACAACAGAAATTATAAAAACAACAAGCCAGCAAAAAACTAACGAAAGAACGAACGAACGAACGACCTCCAGCGCCATAATAACTCACAAAGTACTTAAGTTCATTACGAGTCTGTTTGTTATGTTTGTTGCTTGTTCAGGGCACTGCGTGAAATTAACTCATTTTCCTAAAAATAAAATTACAACAAATACAACAAGCTGAAATGAGTTCATTTGATGTTGGATGGGTGAGTGTGTGTGTGTGTGTGTGTGTTTAAACATAAAACACAAAAAAAAATTAAGTGGTGGTTGAGTTTCCTTTTTTGTTTTATTCCGCATTTTATAGAGTTTTATTGCTTTAAAACAAATTAATGAAATTAATTTGCTTAAAATGCCTTCTTGTTGTTGATCGCTACTTTATCTCTTCCTTCTCCGGCTCGAATTGCAAAGTCAGCAACATTCACGAGTTAACAAATTAAATTATTCGCTCTTTTTTGCGTGAAGCTTTCATTTTCTTTCTTCTTAAATGCTTTGGCTCGTAAAATAACAATTACCGGGCGATGACAAAGTAAACACAGCAATGTGAGTGTGTAGCAAGTTTCCACCAACAGACATGCACATGTACATCCCTACACACACATTTATTTCTGTTTGCTTATGAGAACGTTTAGACATGTGCTCGTTAATGGCCGGAGATACAAATTTGTAATTGGAAAACTAGTGTGGCAACAAATTCAGTGGCTTTAAATCACGGCGATAACAGTTTGCAACAAAATCAGCATGTTTGATAACATGTTGCAGACTTATGTTTATAATAAAATGTATACACTACTGTCAACCAGCGTTGGCTTCATCATTATGTAGATAAAACCAGGTTTGGGTCATTATGATATATATTGCAATTGTTTTTCCTCGACTTTAAAGAGTAATTGCTGAAGCAACTAATAAGAAGTTATTATTTATTAGTTGAAATTAAAAATGCAATTCAATAATATAAGCACAATAAATTCAATTCAATAATATAAACACTCAATAAATTCGAATAAAGTTAAAGATATCTCTATGTTTTTTTTTTTTTTTTAAGAAGGAAGGAAGTATTATTATTTCAACGACGAAGCCCTTATTGCAAAAACCAAGAAGGAAGCTAATGATTGTTATTAGGTATTCTTATAGATTTTTTGAAGAAGTTTTCGATTGTCAGTCGACCACTCAACCACCTCAGCCATTAAGACACTGAAAAAGTTTAAGCAAGTTTAGTATATGGTTTACACATGATCATGAGGATCACATTCTAGAAAAAATGAAATCAATAAAAATCCTTACTATATACAATTTACATGATATTATAATAGAATCAACAAGGTTTTCTCCATGGATTTTTTGTATGTAACCAAAACTAACAGAAGCTACGTAAATAATATGTGAACAATAAGTTTTCTCCCTGTTTTTATGTGTTTTCCTTATTGATAAAATTAGTAAGATGCACCACATGATTAGAGTAAACAATTCCTAAAAAAAAATCATCACTTCTTTCTGCTGGGATACATTTAGCCTAAAAACTTCTACAAACAGAAAATCTTATTGATTCTATTAGATAGTTTTAAGTCTGTGAAATCATAAAAAATACATAATATTAACTATGATGTCATAGCAATGGGAAAACATTTGAAATATTAATGCTCCTAAAACATTTAAAAGGATCTAATTCATGGGAATTCATGGGAACTATGAAATAAGTAATTAAGTTTCAAACATTCTTTTAAGCATTTTTCGAGTCCACTGATGAGTTGGTTAGCACCAATGAAATGTCGGCGGCATACAGACAGCTGAAGAAGACAGAAAACATTTGAAAGGTATATTTTTGGACCTGAATTAATACATTTTCGACATTTTGAACACATCGCAAAATTTATTTAAAAATTAGCCGTAGCTTTTGTATTTCATTAAAAAAGGTGGTTAGTACTAAACATAACAAAAAATGCAGTTTTTATTGAAGTTGGTGAAAAAAAATCATGTTTTGATTTCGATAAACACTCCGTCTTAAATTTTTGGAGTGCATTTACAAGTATTACATGAAAAAATTTCAGCCCAAAAATAAGGGGTAGTTCCTAAGTTACTTTACAAAAAAAAAAAACATATTTTTAGAGGCATATGATGTTGTAGTCCTACACCTTCCCCCTTTACAATGCCGTATCAATCAAGTTTGTATCTCAAATAGTTTTGAAGATATGGAAATAATTAACTCAAGTTATGCAACAATATTAGAAGCAAACAAAAAAAATTAACATTTGAATATGAGTAAAAAAAATTGTATTATCTATCCTTATTTCGTTTACATAATCTCGTGTCAAGATGAAAAGAGACTTTTCATCACTTTTATTCAAAGTGTAGCTGGACGCTACAACTCTTGGTGAAATTAAGAGAAATAAACTGCTTGGTGATGGTAGATATCAGTGAAGAAGCAAAGTACCGACAACATGCACGAATGAAGGTAGAATAAGATTTTGAGGCATACTATCCAAATATCACGTCGACAACTTAAGCTAAGCCAAGCAACACATTTTTTTAATCTGGTCATACCTGGCCAAAAAAAAAGTGCTTCCAAAAAAAAAGTTGTTTCACCTTCATAAAAAAATAGAAATGCGGTCGGGGGACCCCCGTTAGGAACGAAGTTCCTTACGTTTTTTCTTCATCTTCGAATGTAATACAAGGTGAAATCTGTATGTTTTTGAAATTTTAAAATTTTATATGCTTTTTAAAAATTTTGGAAGTATTTTTTTGTCAATCTGCTACAAAACGAAGAAAATTTTTCAATATTGCTGTTTTTTGTTGTGATTGATATACTTTACTTTCGCGACATCTATCCGTTTTCACAACTAATTAATACTTATTGGTAGGTGTCTCCGCTGACAGCAAGCAGCACCTACACCATTGTTTGTCGACAGATACACTAATACATATAAACAGCTCATACGCTTTCGTGACGATTTCTACTAATTTCCACTACCAGCAAGCCGCGTTAAGGAACTTCGTTCCAAAAATACACACAAAAATAAGGGTAATGAGAATTATTATTACATCTTCGAAAATTCGATATAAATGTCATCTAAAGATTGGCAAAAATATCAAACTGTTAAAAAATACAAGTATCAATCTTATTGCTCAACATCCAATGTTTACTAAACATACCATTTAGCAACATGTTGCTTATAAAACCCAAGAGCAGTTAAAAGTTTATAAGCAACAAAACGATTTAACAAGGATGAATAAACATCTATCTCCACAAACAATAAAACAATTACAGCAATAAAAGCTATAAATGAAATACACACACATGCGAAGAGCTAAATTAAAGCAAAAGCAACAAACAAATTTCAATTACTATTTAATAGCTGACGACGATGATGACTACAAGCAATAACGAACAGTCAATGATATAAAAAGAAATGGACGAATAAACAGGCATTTTTTGCAAGTGTGGGTGAGTTTAAATGTGCGTTTTTGTTGTTGAATGGATGTACATACATATGTATGTATTCGTTTATCTGTGAAATTTAATAAAACGACATAAAATGAATTGTTGTTATTCTGACATACACTCACGGGCAAACATCTTTGCAGCAATTAAAGCAATGACGGTAATAATGATGTGAATGTTGTTTTGATAGAGATAAGGATGAAGCTGAGGAGGATTTAAATACATATTTAATAATGCATCAAATGAAAAATGGAGAGGAATACACATACATACATACATACGTAAAACACAACTGAAAGATGAGAGCAAACAAGTTACGTAGCATCCATCACCTGCACCAAAGACAATTAAAAAATTTGTATTGTTACATTCTGCGAGAGAGAAACAAAAAGTATTGTAATTATAATAAATACATATTATCATATCACGTTTTAAATGTTTCAGAGTTATTTATGGGGGCGCGCGCAACACAATACAAATGCATTAAAAACAACTTATTCATACCAACGAATACAAACATTAGTTCTTAAATACTTGAAGCACACACAACTCCCATGATGATGCACTACTGGGGAGGGCCTTTTTTGAATTATTATACATTAACAAAACAGAAAACAAGTAGTGTGAAATAAGCCACTCACAGTGGCACCACGAAGAGTAAGAACGTCAGAAATACATATTACTTTGAAGCAAACTTGTTCGACTTTCTCTGTGGCAAGCATAATTGCTATCCATATGTGCGTTTAAAAGTTTACTAGACTCTTCACCAATGATCAATGATCCAGCGCAAGAGTGTAAAAATTTAGTTGCATAATCACGTAATTAATTAACAAGCACTAAAGTTGTAGTTTTCTGAAGAAATCGGACTATTGAACAATCTAACCCCCAATTTTGGACTTGGATTTTAAATGCCATTTCAATTTAAATTTGATTTAAATACAAAATTGAGTCAAACAGTTGCTATTTAAATCAAACTTAAACGGCCTGCCGTGCCCATTTAAAATCGATTTAAGTTTTTCGTACTGCCATATGATTTTGACAGGTTGGGTTTGTTCTGCAAATTAAGAAAATTGCACATGTTTTTTTTTTGTTTCATAATTTCATTTTTTATTATTTCCAGAACGTAATTAACTTCTGTGGCAGTGAAATTGGGAGTCCTTTTATCACTTTTGCTACTCATAATTTTAACAAAACAATTTATTGTTTTCTAAACTTTTCACAATTTCACTTGCTTCCAAATTTGTTTAAACAGCTGTTTTTTATTGAGTTATCGATAATTTTTTGACACTTACATTGTGCAGCCGTACTTTTATTACAATTAATTACCAAAAATAATTTTAGACTATAAAACAGAAAGCTATTTTAAATTCAACTTAAATTTTAAGGAAAATTTACTAATTTTGTATTTAAAACCCAAATCTACGGTTGTAGATGCATGTAGAGCAGTAGGGGTAAGAGCTAGACATTAGAGCACTATTTACTACCAATGCTGCGCCTTCTCACAAATATAGTTCCGCCACCTAGAGAGCGACACCTTTCCCGATATAACCCATATATGCAGTGCATGGTGGAGGAAACTAAGGAACTTTGTGTATGGCACTGAATTCGTACAGACCTATGAGTCAAAACTATAATGGTTAAGTCACAACAATGCCACTCTAGCTTAAGTGCATGTCGAAAAACATGGGCTATCAATATAAACTAAATTTAATTATATTAAATGAGTTATTAATATCGACCTTTTTAAATTAGATAAATTGATTCCTTTTATGGTGTCCAACCAAAACGGGCTTTCAAGGTCATTAGTTTATCTTTTCATTTAAAAGAAAAATTAAATTTTTTCATTTAAATCGTTGCCGACGTTTCATTGGTTTATTTCTAACTTCTTCAGGGGTAAATTTTTATTTAGTGCAATCTGGCAACATGATTAAAAAAATTAAAAACAAACTTGCACGACAATAAGGACTTGGTATTATGAATTCTTTTCAATTTGAAGTTAAATGGAAAAAGTTTTACCTCACACTGTTGATTACTCTGACGTTTATTTACGCCTAAAAACATTTCAAGTTCCCACATTTCAACGCTTGAATACAATTACTTGCTCAAAAATAAAAATTGGAATATCAAGTCGTTGATTATCTTGCGTTAAAAAAATCAAGATATATTAAGTCAAATAAAGATAATCCAAATGACAGCTTTAATTTTTGGTTTAATTTTTTTTAACATTCAAGAGCTTTTTTCGCGTCTTTGCCCACTGTGCAACAGCAATAAACAACAAATGATTTAAAAACGATTATCATGATTATAAACATGAAAATAATGACGTTTGTCATTCATAATAATGAGAAAGAAAACAGCATTGTGTCGTTGGCGCAGACATAAACGTTAACAATTTTGTAAACGGCAATTGGGGAGACAAAATAATCGTAAGGAGCAGCCAGCAACAGCAGCAGTAGTGAATATGGTGGCACAAGTACGAGGAATAAAGCAGAATAAAGTGTTCTTTGCTTGCATTTTGTTGTTGTTGCTGTTGTTGTTATTTGCTTTTTCTTTCATGTGTTTGTGTGTGTGTGAGTGTGTGTGTGAGTGTATGCATGTTTGTGAGTGTTGTGAATTAAGTTGGGCAAAATGTATCTAGATACATAATTGCCACATTCAGTCGTCGTTAAATAGTTGTACGGCGCAGTTCAAGCAGCTCTTTTAAGTTCACAAATCATAAAAATTAATAATAAAATTTTATTTTTTCCAACAACATTGGGTGTTCGTTCGTTCGGTCGCGTTAATGTGTGAGTGTTCTTTTTTTTGTATGAGAATTTTTACCACATTGAGTTCTTGTTCTTCTTTGACAACAGCAACAATAATAAAAAAAAAAGCACAATAAAAACATCATCATAATCACCATCTCAATTCGATACATGTAATACAGATGTATGTTTGGCTGAATGATTGTTTGTGTATGGGTGTATTAGTGAGTGCAAATGGGGATGTGTGTGTGTGTGTGTGTTTAAGTATCTGTGTGTGCATTGAATGAATTGTTGGCTGTTTTGTTTTGAAAGTTTGTTTGTTTGTTTGTTTGTTTATTCATTTGTTGTATGCGAAGTGGAGTTCAATTTTAGTTAAACGTTCGGTCGTTTATTGTCGTGCCATTTAGTTCATTTAAAAACAATCTAGTGGATACACGTTTTTTTCATTACTCCCGTCTGCCATACAATTTAAACGGTCGGTCGTTTGTATGTTTGTTTAGCACGTTTTTTGCGTTGATTGTTTGGAAGATTTTGCTGAATTTTTTTTCCAAACAAATTATTTGTGTGAGTGTGTTTTTTATATGTTTGCATTAAAAAGAGTATAGTACTGCGAGTTGTGGTAGATGTTGCTGCAGCAACAGCAGCAATAGCAGCAGTGGCAACAGCAATGCTTGTGACCAACTCTCAATAAATTGATCATAATGAAGATGCTACATACAATGTGCAAGTGTATGTATATAAATACATATGTATGTGCAAGTGTGAGTGCGTGTTGATAATTTTGTATTCTTATGGTTGGCGTTTTCCTTTTATTTCGTTTTTTTTTGCACTTGAGAATAAAAAGAGATTAAACAATTGCATGTATTTGTATTTGTTGTTGTTTTCATTAATTCAAACGAAAGTGTAACGTGTTATAAAACGTTTAAATACGCATAATTTAAATTGAATACATTTAACGATTTGAATGAAAACTACCGACGGCAATTAATTGATTTATTTGTTTAAGCGAATGTATAAAGAAACGTTTACAGAAGAAGGAAAATTGTATGAAAGGAACAATATTAAAGTTAAAAATTTTGCATAATATTTTAAACAATAAAACCAGAAATTGTGTTTAATACAAAAAAAAAAAACACAGCACACTTTAAATTAAAAACAAATTTTCGTCACAGAAAAATGGGGAAACAAAACAAATTAACAGCAAAAAACCTACAAATTCGTTTCACAAAGTCATAAAAAAAGATATAAAAAGTATAAATAGGTACATGGAATATATAATATTATTGAAACGTTTCTAATATTAACAAAAAAAAAAAAAAGGCTTGTGAAACTAATAAAAAATGTTCAGTGAACATGACCAATATATGATTGGGATACACGTGTACAATTAAATCTTAAAATACATTTCAAATTAACTTATTTAACTGTCTACTTCTGTCGTTTGTTAAAAGTTTATTGATCCAAAAACCTCCAAAACAATTCATGAAAAAGTTTGTTATGACGACATTATACCTTTATTGCCAAAAACAAATCTATACTCCTTTTTTAAAAACGTTTTAATCACAATCCAGGTGGTTTTTAAATAGCATAAATTGTGATGTTTAAGTAAAATGATTAAAAATGTGTTGTAGAAAAAAATTAACTAATTAGCATAATTTTGAGCTCGAAAAAAATGTAAAACGTACCTCCATTTAATCTTTTTGGATATTTAATCAAGCAAAAAATTGAGCAAATTGAAAGTGGTTAAAAAGAAACACAAAAGAAAATAAATCTAATAAAATACATATAAAAAACTTCAAAACCACACCTTGGATATTTTATGACTAAAAACACACGTAAAGCAAGTAAGATTTAATATATAAACGTTTTTAGTTCTACCTGTAACAATTAAAAAAAATTAATAAATTTTAAGCCGTTCATTTTTGATTTTGAATTATTTACTTGGGAACCTAAAGCTCTTTCCCATAACGAAAAAAAAAATGCACTGTAGGTTTAACTAATATAATTAATGATTCCAAGTCTAAATTTGAGCATTGGATTTTTACAGCTGGCATTAGAAAATCTTTGCTACTTATCAGGGTTGTTAGATGTACGGATTTAATTTTTGATTTCACAATATTCCGTTTTATAAATTAGTGCTGAAGATTTCATATTAATTATGGAAGGATAAATAAAGTTTTAGCTTCGAAGCAGCCACGCTTCTCATTAATGTCTTTTTGGAATTTAGTCGTATTAAATTTCATAATTTTGCCATCGCCGCTCACTGGGGTCAAGAAAAAAAAAAACATTATAAATATCTATCTTTGAAACGTGTGATCTGGTTATACATATAATGCGTTGAAAAATAATAGAGGACGATCAAGCATTTAAGAGTAATGAAATTTGAATCACCCTATTGTAACGTATGGTGACCTACAGGGTCTCAAAATTGACAAGCAACTTTTACAATTATCTTATAAATTAAACAAGATTATATATGTTTTACAAACACATGTGTGTTTTCATATTCCCTATGAATTCAGATAATGTCGTAAACCCAACAAGGGGATATTATTGAAAAAAGAAAACCACAAAAACGTAATTTATTTTGTTTCTCCTCCCTTCCTATATTTACTTCTGCGTTCTGGAAGCCATGAAGAATATTTTGAAAAATTTTATTTTTCAAATTTTTTAAACAATTGAAAGTTCAAACAATGTTCAATAAATAATGAAAAAAAGTTAGTATACTTTTCATACCGTTATATAAGATATTTCCAAAAAAATATCTGCTTTTAGTAAATCTGCAATCCTGGAAACAGTTTTGATCAGGCAGGTAACGGTAGTTCTCGGGGTATTCAATCTTATTCCGCTGTAAGTAAACGTGCCTTAAAACAGGGTGGCTCAAATTTTATTATTCTTAACGTCTGGGTTCTTCTCTAAGATTTTTCCATACATTGTTTTAAAATCAGATCACACGCTTCAGTTTTATTACCTTAAGTCCCACTGTGCGCCATTTGAAATACTCGGCTCTAAGAATTCACGCACTTTGACTTACTATTTACACACTTATATTGCTTTTCATTACGCATTACTGCCCACACATTTTAATTGGGTCTTAAATTTAAAAATTTTAAGGCTGCAGACATTATTTATTTACACATTAAGGCCGTTGGAAAAGTAAAATATTTCCAATGCAATGGAATTGTTCTCCATATGCAACAAACACAAAAATCAATTGCAACTCAAATTGCTGTTGGTGATAATTTACAAAAATAAATTCCAACCAACAGAAAAGCACAGTGGTAAAATGAAAAGATGATCACTAAGATTAAATATAGACATTCAGCAGTGAACAGCTCAGGCAGTGGGACGATGTACAATTAGTCATGACCTAAGTTCGAAGCAATTTGGGCGCTGATCAGCATAGTGGTGAACGTGAAACAGCCATGACGTGCACCCCAGCCAATACGTTTTTATCTTTATTTGTCTTCTTTGAAAATTTTTGATCAGTATAATTTTATCACAAAAAAACTTTCTCAATTCTGGGGAAGTAGAATCGAACACAATCCCAATAAAATTGTTGACAATCGTTAATAATATAGTTCGTCTAAAAAGTTAAGTTAATACGTTAACTTCATAACAATAATACAATTAGTTATAAGATTTCTAACATTCTTTCAAGTTTTTTCGAGTTGCCTGACAAGCTGAGTAGCAGCGACGAAAAGTCGACTGCTGAAAAAACAGCAAAAAAACATACAAAGGTCTACTTGGACTTAAAATGTTTGATTTTTAAGCTCCTTACTAATTTCAAGTACAGCTTGTACAAAATTGAGTAGTAAATAACAACAGGTTGCTTCAAAGGTCCTGAACCGTCGCCAAACACAATAATACAATCTGGCAAAACAAATATTGGTGCTTAAATGTGCGCGATTTAGCGGTGTATGTGAGTGACTGATTTTCTAGCTAGTCTGTTTGCTTTCCAGTCTTTAGAAAATTTAAAAAAAATATTCAAAAATTAGCTTAATTATTTATTTGCTTTAAGATTCTATTGAAATGTATTAATTCAGGTCCAAAAATAGACCTTACCGCCGACATTTCGTTGATGCTAATCGACTTATCAGTAGACTCGAAAAATTCTTAAAAGATTGTTTGAAACACAATATTTATTCCATCATTCTCATGAATGAAATGAGAATCAGAAGTGTATAAGCGTTACGGCAGTCAACTTAACTTTTGTAAAAAAAACAATAAATTTAATTAAATATCAATTGCCACTGGTAAAAAGAATATGTACTATAAAATAAAACCTTGCGTTCAAAAACTCTTACTGAATAATACTTTTGAAACCGGCCTCGTACTGCATCACTCAAAAACTATGATTTTTTCTGTTTTCTTTTTACTAAAAAAAAATATTTACATAATAAATGAAAGCACGCTAATATAAAGGGTGTTTTTTTTTCGATGTATAGAACTTTAAGTTGCATTAAAACAATGATGGATTATTCGTTTGACATGAATTTTATTTATCCAAAAAATAATCTTGTGGCATTACATTTTAAATATGATTTCCGGCATATGACTGCCAGGGCTGGTGCGGATGTAGTCCAATCTAGACATCCGATTTTCGATGAATTTGTCCAACATTTGTGACCGTATATCGGCAATAACACGGCGAATGTTGTTCAAGCGTTTGTGGCTTATCCGCATAGACCAATGACTTTACATAGCCCCTCAAAAAGTAGCCTAGCGGTGTTAAATCACAAGATCTTAGAAGCCAATTCACAGGTCCAAAACGTGAAATTATGCCATCACCCAACGTGTCTTTCAATAAATCAATTGTGGCACGAGCTGTGTGACATGTTGCGCCGTCTTTTGAAACCACATCTCCTGGACATCATGGTTATTCAATTCAGGAATGAAATGACTCTATACCGATCACCATTGACTGTAACGTTCTGGCCATCATCGTTTGTCAACATGAAGTACGGACCAATGATTCCACCAGCCGCACCAAATAGTCAGGTTTTCTGGATGTAATGGTGTTTCGACATACACTTAAGGATTAGCTTTACTCCAAATGCGGCAGTTTTGTTTGTTGACGTAGCGATTCAACCAGAAGTGCGCTTCATCGCTAAACAAAATTCGCTTATGAATATCGAGAACAACGGCAATCTCGTTTTTCACTAAAATTGCACTATTTGCAAGCGTTGTTCAGGCGTGAGTCGATTAATGTTAAATTGCCAAACCAAACTGAGAATAAATCAGTTGACAGCTGTTAAATCGGTCGCCATCTTGAACAGTAATGCCAACTTAAAGTTCTATACATCGATAAAAAAAAACACCCTTTACATACAAATCAAAGAAAAAAGAAATGCGCATAAAAATCAGTAGTCAAAACGATGACTCAATTAATTAAACAAGCAATAAAATATTATTTACTACCGACGGAGAGTTCATTTGATTCATAAGTTCAATGGTTTTATAAGTCTATTTGTTTAAAACAATTAATGTTATCTCTGCAAAAAATCTAAAACGAAACCTAGAAGTAATATGATATTCTGCATTACTAGGTGATTTAAAAAGATAGAAAATTTTAAACAAAAGATTTTGTATTAGGTCGGGACGATTAGCAGGGACAGACATTTTCTCGATATTGAGATGCCGTCTGGCATGAGATAACAAAGTCATTTCAAGCGTCCGAATTCAATTTGTTTTGTACACCAAAATAATTTTTTCATTAGGTTAATCTAAATATTATCCATCCTTAATTTGCTGTTAAATTGTTGCTGCAATTTTGATGATACGTAACTCAACTACTAATACAAATTGTTTTTGGAATTAACTGCCTGTTCCTCAATGTCGCAAGAAAATCTAAGCGATCGAAATGTAGTCGCTCGATTTCGAGTCAATTTGGATTCCTCTATGTCGCCAGCTTGCGTTCGCATAGTCTTACGTCATGAAATTTTTGGCATTTACTTTACAGAGATGCCAGATCGGTAAATTAAAGTTTTAGTTGATTTTTTATTGCACTATTGAAAAAAACTACTAAATTGTTCTGGTGTAAATACAACCCTTCATAAAAGTGGTCAGCTGCATTTGACAAGCCAAAGCAAATACATACATAAATAACACAGAGTACCACAGAGTATTCTGTGCAGAGTACTCTGTGATAAAAAAAGCAAACATTTTGAAAGTGCGGAAATAGTTTTTGTGGTGTTTTAAAATTTAAAAGTATTTTTTTGCATATACATTTAATAAGTATTTTGACGCGATGAGCACTGTTATTCCTCTGGCAAACTCAGGATTTTCTTCCATCCAGCAAACAAGTGGACTGTTTAGGAAAACTACATGCATGCATGTAATAATTGTTTAATATATTTACTAAATAAAAATTGAAAATATGTGGGGGTTTGTAGTTTTATTTTCCAGTTTTTTAACAAAAAAACAAAAATTTTTTCTATAAAAACTCCCACTCGATAGCAAAACAGCAAGTGCTTGATTTTGACATTTGTGTTCGCAGTGCTGACGACAGATCGATATTGAGGAATCGGATTTTGTATGAAAACACTTACGTTTTTTCGACTTGTCGATCGAGTCATCGTTCGAATAAAAGAACTTCATAGAGGAACCCAAAACAATTTTCTTTCGCTTAGAAGGCGAACAATTGTACGACTGCGACATTGAGGAACAGGCAGTAAGAAATAATGTCGAAAAAGTATATTCGAAACAAGTAACATTCCAAATAGTAACAGTACTATTCAACACGTAGCAATACAATTTGAATGGTAGCATTATAATAAAGTTGTCTATTACTTGCATATTTTTATTTTCCTCTCAAAGTACTAAGATAGCGAAGTGGTTGAGCGCTCAGCCAACATTCAAGAGGTTCATTGTTCGAGCTCACCAAACAGTGCCTTCTTGTGGATGTAATGGCCTCTCTTCAATTACTTGAGGATTCTCAGAACTCCAAACACGACAAATTTGTTTATTAACATACCCACCGAGGGAGGAATGTGCTTCTTCGCTGAAGAAAATTTTGTTCGATAAATCGCCGTCCACCGCCTGTTGTTCAAGCACCTATTCCACGTAACTGCGACGTTCTGAATGGTCAGCTGCCTTCAGTTGTTGTGTGAGCTCGACTTTATATATGTAGATTTAGGTGTAGATCTTAATGCAAAATAGGCCGTAATGTGCCGTAAGACAGTCTCTATTTCTGAGAACGATCAGGAATCGACACATTCGGGTCTTCGGCAACACGTTCACTTACAGCAGCGATATTTTCAGCGGAACGAGCGCAACGATGATGCACAGGCCTTATAATATTTGTAACCGCTGCAGTCTCTTCAAATTTCTTCACAATTTTGCCAATTGCTTGCGTAGTCGGACGATTATGTCAACCATAATCTCCTCTTTTTTTTTAACAAACACAAGACTGCGAAGCTTTTGGCTTGTCGGCAGAAACACCCAAAGCCTTCGACAGGAATCGAACCTGCAACCTCGGGGACTCTTAATAGGATACTCTACCAATGTTCTTAAAGCACGATATGTGGCTGTGGTAGAATCACCATTTTTGTAGTACGTTTTGATTATTTTTATGCGTTGTGTGATAGTTAAGCGATCCCATTTCGTCAACGTCAGACTTTCAACTGAGAAAAAAAAAATGGTTTAACAACTTAGTTTAACAGATGTCGAATTCCAGTCCTATACTTTTGAAACTACGAAATGGTTAACCCGTTATAATATCAATGTGCCGAATATTTTTTGAGATGTTATGAAAAATTTTTAAACGTTCATCTCTTAGCTAGCTAATTGGCTAAACTTTCTACGTTTATTGTTATTTTAAATATTTTATTTAACATCAAAAACATCTTGCAAAATTTAGTTGTTGATATGGAAGATTTTATGCGAACGAACAGGTTCCATGTCCATAAACTGGCAGTAAATTAAATTATAATAAGCAAATACATCACAATATATAAAAATTTGTGTTGGCCTAGCCTGTTTAAAATGTTTGAAATTTAAGAAAACCAATCAAACACTGGCAAATATTTTCACTCAATTAAATGTTCCTTTCAAAATACTATTATTTTGCACATCTTTTAAGCACAAGCCTAAAAATAAAAGCCTATTTTTATATCGTATCACTTTAAAGTGCAGTAAAACGATTTTTATAATTTTGTTGCTTTTGTTGCTGTTATCGTTCAACAATTTGTTATAACTATACACTTATTTAATAGAAATAACTAGAACAAGAAAAAACAATTCCAACGCAACAGAGAAGGCGCGAAAAATTCTATACAATAATGCTGTTTGTTTTAAACTGACTATTATTCTCTTGCAATTATTATGACAAACATCAAACAAATGGCAATAAAATAGATTATATTTTTAAGTACGAACATGAGTTTATACACTCAAAAATATGATCAGTTGTTTTGAAAGAAATTATAGTTTTTAAATGAATTATAGAGGCTTTATTAACAAGAATGTTTATGTTTAAAATCGAGTTCTAAAATTTTTTTTTTTTTTTATTATCTGAGAAAGTGAAATCGAACCAAAAACCCAATAAAGTAATTTACATTTGTCTAGTATTTTTTATTTCAAAAAGATGTGCGATATTTACAGATGAAACAAAAGTTGCACAAGTAATTTGTGTCCCCAGTCTTGTCATATCCATTATGCCGTACATACGAGTGCATGCTGAGGAGTGCAGATGAGGGAAAACAGGGGGACTGCTAAAGCTTAGCAAGCCCGTATTGAGTAGAATAATGGCAGTTATGATAGGCCATTCTCAACTACTGGCACATTTTAGCAGCATAAGAATATCTGGAGTACTATTTATGCCAGTGACCTGCCTCCTCACAAATACGGTACCAATATCTTGGAAGAGAAACTTTTACCACATATAACCCAATTACGGGGGATATGCTGGAGGAAATGAAGAAATTTTGTGAATAACATGAAGTTCCTATGACCTACTATATATAAGTCTATATTGGCTTGAGTGTATGTAGCAAGACATGGGCAAACAAACTCCTCCAATCAACCTGGCCTAACACTATGCTAAATATTTAGCGGATTCTTTAAGAAAATTGCAGCTGTATTTAATTCTAGATTAACGGTAAAATCATTATCCACTGGTTTTTGATCACACCCATTTGCTATCTCATACCAAAACTTTTGTAGAATTTTCCTAATGCTTTGCGGTATATCACAGCCTGTGATTATGCGTGATTCTGAACAAATATTATTTAAGGCAATATTAGCCAGAATTTACTCCTATATCTTTGCTCGGAAGCTTTGTTTTGAACTTGAAATACATTAAGTAGAATCGGATATACATATGTATATGTCGTAGTTCAAATTGCTGTTGTATGTTACGAATGCCGATATGATGACAAAATAACAAAGGAGTTTATCAGTCTCAAGTTCTTTCAATATTAATTTGGTGATCGATATTAATTAAATAAGACAAAGAAGATATCAAAGACATTTAGCAGGGTGGACAACTAGTTGTTTCGAAGCCGCTACACTTTCGAAGCCGCCAGCACCCAACCTTGAACTCAGGGGCTCAGGTTTCTAAAGCGACAATCAAATAATTATATGAGAAAAAGTTCGAATAATGAAAATTTAATTAACATAACGAAGGAGTTTTAGCTGGCATATCAGAAAATTTGTTGATTCATAAACTCAATACTTGTAATTAGACCATGTGCTCATGTTTTGGAAAACAAAATCAAATGAATTTCCGAATTTTTCTTCCGCATATTATTCCTCCACGATTTAGTTTTATTGTTCAATAATAATTATGCAGGTACCAGTGTTTTTGACCGATACCTAGTTAGTACTTGATTAAAAGTATCGATGATGAAAGTACCTGGTGCATGCGAGTCAGAATCCTAACAAGCCTATGTATCGTTGAAGTCCACAGAAGGGGTGATAAATCCGCCACATTGTATTTTTTTTTTCTTTCTTATATTTATGTCGTGCTCTTTACAATTTGTCCATCTGTTGCCTATCATATTCCCAATCCAGTCACGTATCGCCCGGTTAATATGAAACTGGCCCAAAGAATGTAAAGACATGCCAGTATGCAGTGTTTCATTGAAAGCTCCCTGCAAGCGTGTACATTTTTTCACTAAGTCAATATATTAAATTAAATGAATATTTAAAAATTTGCATTGAAACTTTCAATTCAATATAAACGTAAAATTACTCCAGTTTTAACAAAAATTTCCTCCGAGTGTAATACATAAACACATATTTAGATAAACAGTAGTTGACTTGTTTGCAATTAGCGGCATCAAATGCATTAAAGAGACATTCATGCACAATGGAAAAAATAATAAATGAATATGCCACCACATACTACCGCCAGCCATCATTAGCAAAAGAACAAAATAAAAAGCAGCACAAAATCATCAACATTATTATCGTCATTTAAACGATTGAGCACTTGAATTGCACATGCAAAAAATGAAACAACAAGAGCACAATGTCTGGTTGTGACACAGAAAAAATTGTGAGTGTATGTGTGTAAGTGGGTTGGATGGAATGAAATGCAATGACCCAGAGGGAAGTGCTGCATACCATTCGATATGCGAACTTTAAAACAATAAAAATTATACAAGCAACATTTAAGCGGCAAACATTTAAGACTAATGCAGTGATAAACAAACGCATATTTACACAGTACTCGTATGTAATGCTTTTATGAACAAACACATGCCTAAACTGAGTGTATTATCATCGTTATCGCAATTATCGTCAATGTAGTTCGCCATGTCATTTATGCCACCAGTATTTTAAACAATTATTTTTGTTTGTTTACAGCAGTTGGTGTTTCTCTCTTTCCTTTTTTTTCTAATGTTAGTTGTTATTTTTGATTCTTTGTTATAATTATGTGTTTATTGCTTTTAATGACAAACACAACAATAAAAAAAAAGAAAAGTGAAAAAATAGCAACCAACATGAATGGTGTTTATTTCAATGGCTACAAAAGAGTCTAAAATACTTGTGCGATTAAATATGTGCGATAAGAAAAAATTTAACTGCACCTAAATTTGAGATTTACTTTTATTTGTCGGTGTGCTTGTGCATACGTACGTACATACATATGTATTTATTTTTCATGACTTTTTTAATGTGGGAGAGGGTGAGTTATATTTAACATTATGTTGGCATAAATTGGAATTTTATTTAAATGAAAATATTTTTACTGCATTATTGCTTGACACTTAAACAGCATTTGAGACAAGAACAAAAATGTGTATACATACATATTTTCGAGAGCATTTGGATCACTAAATAAGTCATTTGGAAAAATGATGGGCAGAAGCAGAAAGAGACTAGAGGTTATGGCATGGTACTGCGCAGATTGTAGAGTGAATACGTATACATTTAAAATAACAATACGATATATGTATGTACATAATATATTTATTTATAACTCTATCTTACACGGCTTATAACCTTCATAACCTATTTATTCTTATAACTCTATCTTCATATACGCTATGAAGGTTCTTGCTTGTACCTCTCGGTCATATTGGTGACCAAAACCCTACTTATCTGGCTCTCTGAGCAAAGACCTACAGACAAGAGCGAGCCATCTTAATAAAATCAGTGGCCTTAAAGCAGCTCCTCAAGTTTGCTCTGCCTGCTTAACGCAGTGATATGTCTACATCCAGGGCTGGACAGTATTTGAAATATATGTATGTATTTGAAATACGTATTGAAAATACAAATACGTATTCAAAATAATTGTATTGAGTATTTTGTATTTTAAATACTAACACCCATATTCATAAAAACAATTGAAGGTTAATTACACGTTTGTTTCACAAATATTCCGTAGAAATACGTCAAATAAGAGCTTAATAAACTTACAATAATTATTATGAATATGGCCTTAAAGCCAGGTATAGACGATTATAAAATCTTACAATATTGTCAGAAAATGTATAGAATATTTTTAACCAATCGCGAGAAGTTACAATTTCTTCTTGACAATATTGTAAGCAAAATCATTGACAGACCACCGTCCTAACAATTAAATGTCAGTTATCGGGCAGTCGTCTGAACACTTTGGCATTAGCATTGCTAGTACATTGTCAGACATTGGCATATTGTAAGATGCATAAATTATCAACACCTTACAATGGCTTCATTGTCAGAGTAATAACAAGGAATACTAAAGAAAAATGTCTGCTTACGAGAGGGAGAAGAAACAAGAGAATAGTAAAAAAGTGAGTACAAGAGACATAAAGTTTCAGAAAACAGAACAAAATAAAATTGAAAACATATTATTGAGCCAAAACAATAAAGAATGAAGAGCGGCATGTGTGTGTGTGTATTTTGGTAATGACAATTGTCTGACAATTTTCGCTACGTAAAAATCTTGCATCCGTGTAAGCTGACAATTTTCGTTGGTAGCTGAATTTATTGTCAGGCAATTGTCTGGCAATGAGTTTGTAAGATTTTTTTGCAATTGTCTGAACTGATAATTTTATTAATGCTGACAATTTTGTATTTCCAGTAGATTGCCAGCACGTTGTTAGGTCTGACAATATTGTAAGATCTGACAACCGTCTATACAAAGCTTAAGCGCTTCAGTATTTTGTATTTCAAATACTTGTACGCTCACAATAAATTTTTCCAAACACATTGAAAATAGACCACATGCGCTAAAAATTATTCCATTCACACATCAACTAAAAACGCGAAACTTTGCTACTGTTTTATTTCCAAAAAATTCAAATACTACAATTTAATTAAAAAAGTACCTGTGTAAAGAAAACGCAACTGAATGCATACACATTAAGAAAGTCGCCAAGCTGTCAGAAAGTTAAACAGTGAAAAAAATAAAATACAAGGAAATACATTTTGATCTAAAGCAAGAAGAGAAATACATATCAATCAGATGTTGACTTGGATAGATTTTATATATGCCAGCTGTTGGACAAACGTCAATTGTCACTTGTTTTTTAATTCCGTTTTTTCTCTTTCAATAAAGTATTGTTTTTTAATAAGAAATCCTTGAGATTTTGTCGTTAGCTGATTTTATTTATTCGCCACCAAGAGGTTGTTTGTCTGATGCCACATTTGAAAAGCTGGTGCTTATGAAAGGAAATAAATTTTTTTTTTTTGATTAAAAGTATTTTGTATTTTAAATACATATTTTTGTTGCACTGTATTTCGTATTTCAAATACTTGCTTTTAGAATGCAGTATTTTAAATACATGGAACAACAAGTATTTGTATTTTGTATTTTAAATACACAAATACACAACTTACATGCATTTTGTATTTTATCCCTAAAATATAGAAAACTAATATTAAATGAATTTGCTCGAGAATATTTATAACAAATGCATTTGTAGTTATTTGACTTATGCATAAATATGTTGACTAAAGCATATGTATGTATATATATTTAAATTTTTTTCTTTTTTTGTACAGCACTCATTTTGCCAATCTGGCTTCAAACTTAATGTTACGCCAGTTATAGATAATTAATTTATATTTAAACAGAACTGTGTAATTTTTGTAAATCTATTAAATAAATAATAAATAAATATTTTGTATTTTATATACATCAGAGCGTGTGTTTTGCTCAGCACTGTCTACAATATGATTTTAAATCAAGCTTTTTTTTTCATGTTAATTTTGCATTGCGATAATCTTTCTATGTGCATTTCTCCCTCCGGGAGCACATAATGCTTATTCCTGGTGTAAGATGCACCTTGGTGCTGTGTTACCGGGTTAGAAGGGGTGTAGGATACTTCGGTTATCTTGATAACCAAAAATCTTAGGCTGGTCTTGAAGGGTTGTGGACTGTCCGGAGGGAACTGCTGAGCACCTCCACAATACCAAGGAACAATATGGCGGTGCGGCAGGCGCGAATCCAGGGGGGTGTGGTGGGAAAAGGGATATTACCCCCTCCCCCAATATGATAAATATATTTATTTCGCTAATAAGCGATTTACCAATAATAAGACTTTATTTTATGCCATACAAAATTTAACCCCCCCACCAAAAGCTTTAGCTGGATCCGCGCCTGCGGTGCGGGAATCGGTCACCTCGACCGATCATAGGTTGAGGAGCCTTCCTTGACTGAAACGTACTGGCTGTGGTTGCTGCCATAAGTTCGCATGTGAGGGAGCGTGAGTAACCAAACTGATCATAAGACCTGCGGGCCTATATTTGGGAATGCTAATTGGCCCATAGTGCTGTTGCTATGCAACAGACGCAGCTTTGTAAGGCACTGGAATGACAGGATTATCAGGGCTGGTTAAAGGCCTAGTGTTGCTTGAAACTTCGGACTATCTGCAGGGAATTGCACTGCAGCCGACATTAGACAGCTCAAACTCCTCAGCAAGCTGTTATGTTGGGGGGTCAAGAATGTTAGCAAATAAACTGCCATCTGATTAGTGCAACCAGCTGCTCGGTGGCAGTGGTCCACTGTCCGGTTAGGGTTTCGAGGCAGTTACTGACGTAAAATCGGTCCCACATTTCTGGAAATAAGTATTCGCGCACAATTTCGCGTCATGCGTGATAACTGACTTTCAAAGCAAATTCGATTAGTTTTCTACCGCTGCTAAAGCGTGAGTTAATTTATAAATTATACTGATAGAATTTGAGCACAGTATGCTGGCTGTTTTCGCTAGTTCTATTGAGTTCAAAAAGTGCCCTTCACTTTCTGCTTTTTTCTTATCGCTCAGCATTGGTGTCCATTATAGTTAATAGTGTTTAGGCATTTTACCATTAATTAAATAAAAATTTTGCTGTACACAATTAATAATATTTCATAAAATTCAGGTCAATAAATGTTACTTTCTAATGCTGAACTCAGACAATACGCCGTAAAGGCTGTTGTAAGACTCAATACAGAAAGCTTTTAATATTCTGTTAATTATGTTGCGATAACACTTTAATTAATTCTTTTCGGTAAACATTATTTGTGCTCTTGTTTGTGTACATACATATTTATTGTTTCGTGTATTATTAAAGAATTAAAAATGCCGCCGGCTGTAAATGTTTTGCTCATGTATTCGCTGGTTTTTGTTCATGCCAGAATATTTAATTTAGATTTTTTATTTCTTAACGTGTTTTGCTGTTTCTACAATGAGTTCTTCTTCTTTACGTTGTTTTCTTTTCTTTCATTTTTTTTTTCTTTTTTTTGGTCTTGCATATTATAATTTTGTTCTTAATTATATTTTCATAGCAGTTGTTATGATCAACAAAAGTGTGTGTTGTTAAGAATAAAAAAAAATTATAATAATCATATGTGTATGTGTAAGTGTTTTTCTGTTTGAAGTCCCATTAACAGTATGAAAAACAATTTACTGACATTTATGAACTTTAAGTACTTAATTGCTTTTTAAAGCGATAAAGCGTGAGAAATTTGTTAATTTGTTTGGTGTACTCGTATAAGAAAATATAAATTGCTAAATTTGTTTTTATTTTTAACAATGAAAGTAGAGCAAAAATGTGGGTCTTGCTTGCGCTAAGGAAGTCGAAATAAAACCAGGCGAAGGCGAAATAAATATACGAAAATGCTCAGAAGTGCTTAATTTCGGGGTAAAATTTTCATTTCAAAGTGCACTTCATTGTGATCATTATATACATACATAAATACATACCAACAAAAACTATTAATGTCATATTAACCATGGAGATTTTAAATAAACATGGTTCCAGTGGCCATTAGAATTTCAAATAATTTTCTTAGACATTTTTATATTTAGGCTCGTACATTTGAATGTACAACTCCGCAAAGTCGTTCAAACCACTGCCTATTTGCTTGCTTTTGTAAGGCGTAATGCTATTGGTAGCAAAGATTTAAGATATCAAGCATTTTAAGAAAATTATGACCCCAAATTATTTTAAAAGCCCACTCTCACAAATTTTTGTTTTTTCACATTTTTATTTATAATAATAAATTAATGCAGCCAGTTTCTTCATCCACCGAATTGTTAATAATTTTATTTTTATTATTTATTTTTTAATTTCAGGAGGCCCTGAAGCTTAATTGAAACACGCCAGCGAACGTAATTAAAATTTGTTAGAATGAAATATTAATATGTATATAATTTCAAGTTATAAAGCTTCAGACTTGTAGTGCAAACAAGAAGAAAATATATTTCAAAAAATATAATAATATACATAATTATTTCAACAACAATGGCAGGAAACGAAATTAAAAATAAATTGCCCAAGCTGGAATAAAACAATTCAATATAGCCTATTCAGTTGCTGCAGCAGCAGCAGCAGAACAAACACAACATCCAACAGAACTGAGTTAAAAGTTTGCCCTCCCACCGGCTTGTGACATACTAAACAATTTAATTAACTAAAGTGGATTAATTTGCACCTTGTTAGACTAATTAAGGATTATAAACAACAGCAACAAAAAAAGTACATTAAACAGCATAACAACACAATTTAAACAAAACAATCAGTCGACTAGGCATGTGTGTGTGTGTGTGTGCGCGCGCGTATGCTTGTGAATGTGTGAAAGTCTACATATATTTTTAATACACAGCCAAACAGTTGAGAAAAACAACAGCCATTGAAGAGAGAATAGAAAATTAAATAGTGAAGGAAAAAATTACAACATTATTTTAATGATAATAAACAGCAACAGCTACAAAACAACAACATAAAATAGGAACAAGCTCATTGTTATCAGCAACATCAACATCAGCAACATCATTATCAACTCTTATCAACATCATTTAAAAAAGTTTTTGTTTACGGTTTGTCTGAATGTTTTAAGTCAGCATTAAATTACAACAAATTGTTATTCGCTCTCTCTCTCTCTGTCTCTCCCTCTCTATCTCTCGTTTTCATACTCGTTTACTGTGTTTTTCTCGGGTTACAAGGATACAAAAGCTTTTTTTTTTTTTTGTTAATTTATTTTGCTCTTATTTTTGTTTTTACTGCTGTGGTTTTTATTACATGGAAGGGAAGAAATTTGTTATAATTTTTATTTCCATATTTTGTTTTTTGCATTTATAAAATGAAACAGCCAGCAACACGTGACCTTTTACATGAAAAAAGTTTAAGAATATGAGTATGAATTAAAAAAAAAAACACAAAAAAAAAAACAGAAATAAAGCATATAAATTAAAATGTTTTTAATTTATAAAAACACAATAACAACAACAACAACGACAACACCAGCAGCAGCAGCAGCAGCAGCAGCAGCAGAAATAATTAAAGTTTAAAAAATCCAAACAAAACAGCAAACAAGTTGTTCAAGTGTAATTAAAAACTAAATTAATATAAAAACTGAGCGCTAGAAAAAAATTATTCACAAATTAATATAGAAAAGGTAAGTTTAAAAAATATATATGTAAGTCATATTGCATTTGAATAAGTGATTTTCAAAGCTGAAATATTTTTGTTTATCCCCTTCAGGGGTTTGATCTTTGAACGTTTAATGAAAACAATAAACAATGTAGGTTAAAGTTAATTAGTCGAATATTTTATGGTTAAAAAGAAAACATTACTAAAAAAGTTTTCCAAAACAAACCGACACATAAACTTCTTGATTAAGAACAAGTAAGAGTTATATATTCCGCAAACCCGAAACTTAAATACCCATTGCAATCGACATTTCTAATCCTCAGATCCGATGTATGTTTTTATATAAATCGCTATCAAACGGTTTTGTGTTTTGAACAGTTATTTTATTATGGCAACAAATTCAGGGCAAAAAAAATTCACCTACAAGCCCCACTTGAGAAATCAGTGTTCGCTATAACTCGGCTATATGCAGAACAATGTCAAAAATTTTCATTTATTGCCTAATACTATTAATTTTTTATTATGACATCCACTCTTTGGTATCAAAACTGCTTTAAGCTCGCCTACACGACCAACTTCTCGAGAAATCGGAATTCATTATATCTCAGCTACATATACATGTATTTTTTTTTTAAACAAACACAAAACTGCGAAGCTTTTTGGCTTGTCTGCAGAAACACCCAAAGCCGGAATCGAACCTGCGACTTCGGAGACTCTCAGTAGGACACTCTACCAATTCATCCATCGAGGCGCTCTATATGGTAGATGTCGAAGGGTTTTATTTTTTTGCATTTGAGTATTTATATTTTATTATCTCACATCGATATTTTAGCATAAAATCTATATGTTAAGTTCGCGTACAGGTGTAACTTCTTGAGAACTTGGTTTTGGGTATATCTCATCTATATATAGTAAAAGGACAAACGTTTTTCATTGTTGCCTTTAAGTAGGCTTATTTTACTAATGGGTCTACTTTTTGCCACAAACAATTCTTTCAGTTCGCGTACAACCAGCCAGTTCTTGAAGAATTGGTTTTCGATATAGCTCGAGTATATATGGACCAATATCAAAAGATTTCATTTTTTTTTAACTAAGCAAGCTCATTTTGTTGAAATATAAGCTTTGTGACTCCAAAACTACTGCGCGAGCTGAAATCGCGTATAGGGCTAGAAAAGCCGGGTTTTGCTATATCTAGGATATATGTATATGGATCAATGTCGACAAAAAAAAATTTTTTTTTTGGATTTTAATGACCATGCCAAATAGTCGAAATAGTACTATGACCTTAGAACAAAAAAAATTGTTTTCAGCACTTTCATACAAAAAATACAACCCCTCACGGCTTCCTGGCTATATTTTAGTTCTTCATAAGCCGATTTTGTGCAATTAACCAAGCACACAACACAATATAAGAGCAGTTAGGCGTAAAAACAATTTTACTGAGTAAAAGTCATAAAGCGACCTTATAATTGAGCTATCTGCCTTTTGATAATATTAGAAATGCTTAACGGCCGAACCGATTTAGATTTTGGGCTGTGAATAAAAATAGGTTGCAGCATTCATCAGAGTTAGAACCCTAAGATCGCCCAATACGGGCGATTCGCGAGTTTCCCAAAAATTGCAACTGATTTTAATGAAATCTTTAACATGGCTAGTTCTTTGTCTATTATGTGAAATAGGTTAAACCTGCAGTGCAGAACCCTCGTACAATGGGGGCCAAAAGAAGACAACCTATTGGAAGGTGCTCTTCTCTTCACAAATGACGGCCAATGTCAAATCTGTTTTTACTTTTGTAAACTAAACAACAGTAGAATACAAGTGAACAAGCGATGGAGCGCTACACAGGAACGTGGAATAATCGTGTCTTTGACGAAGTAGACGATTTTTCGACCAAAATCATAATGAAAGATGAGGCATATTTCTATTTCAGCGGGTACGTGACCAAGCCAAACTATCGCTTCTGGGGCACTGAAAATCCACGACTGATGCACGAGGAGCCATTGCAACCGCTCAAAATGACTGCATTGTGCATTTTTTTCGAGGAAGCCACTGGTCAAACGACAAAACGCTATATAGGCATGTTAACCGAGTTTTTTTGCAGCAATTTGACGATTTAGGTCCGCATCATGTGTGGTTGCAACAGGACGGATATTCTGAAAGCCAAAAAACATCGGAAGATTTCTTTTGGGCCACCTATTATTTGATCGTTTTTGCTAGTAGCAGACACACTTCAATTACTCTGTCGACTTCTACATTATTTTATTTAGGCTATTATTTTACGTGCTAAGGCAATTGTAGTTGAGGGCGCATTGAAAATGACTTCAAATAAAAGTAGATGTTTCGAAAACTACCATTGAAATAATCATAGTGATTTCGTGGTTTTAGGAGGTCGAAATTTCGGTATAAAGCTTCGTATAGACGGTTGTCAGATCTTACAATATTGTGAGACCTAACAACGTGCTGGCAAACTACTGGAAATACAAAATTGTCAGCATTAAGAAAATTATCAGTTCAGACAATTGCAAGAAAATCTTACAAACTCATTGCCAGACAATTGCCTGACAATAAATTTAGCTACCAACGAAAATTTTCAGCTTACACGGATGCAAGATTTTCTAAGTAGCGAAAATTGTCAGGCAATTGTCATTACCAAAATACACACACACACATGCCGCTCTTCATTCTTTATTGTTTTGGCTAAAATACTATGTTTTCAATTTTATTTTTTTTCGGCTTTCTGAAACTTTATGTCTCTTGTACTCACTTTTTTACTATTCTCTTGTTTCTTCTCTCTCAGTAAGCAGACATTTTTCTTTAGTATTTCTTGTTATTACTTTAACAATGAAGCCATTGTAAGTTGTTGAGAATTTATGCATCTTACAATATGCCAATGCCTGACAATGTACTAGCAATGCTGATGCCAAAGTGTTCAGACGATTGCCAGATAACTGACAATTAATTGTTGGGCAGGTGGCTTGCCAATGCTTTGGCTTACAATATTGTCAGAAAGAAATTGGAAGTTCTCACGATTGGTTAGAAATATTCTATACATTTTCTGACAATATTGTAAGATCTTACAATCGTGTATACATAGCCTAATACTGTAATTAATCCACATGAGCTGCAATCTTTTCTTATGGTAATCCATCTATCTAACCTAACCTAAAATCACCCAAAGCCGTAAAACTTTAATGAGATATTTGTTACGTTTAAGGTGCGTAAACTTTTTTTTCCAGATATTAAAGCCTTTTTTGCAATATTTTTATTCACTCTACAGCATATTATGCAGTATAATAATGTGATTTATTTCTTAATATAGATCTAAATCCAAAATTAAATGAACAAGACCTTGACAAAATTTACTAAACACACTCGTCGTAGCCATTCATTCATATATTCATTTCTGTTTAAAGATAAATCCATTTGATTAAAATTTTGTATTTTGTTCTTGCTAAATAAATGCACAAACAAGCAAATGTTAAAGGTAAACTTCTGTATGTTTGTGCATAAACTCTCATTTTAATTTATTGATATCGAGCAAATCAAAAAGCTTATAAAAAATTAAAATACCTTTAAAGCGGCAATTATTAGTGAATGAAAAATGATTTTGAATATGGCATACAAATCATGAAAGATAATTAAATTCTGCAAAAATATTTCCAAATAATTTAATTTTAATACTTCGATTATAAACTTGAATTTTTCAAAAACAATTCTGTTAAACATTTTAATTGATTATCATTGAAATGTTTGATTTTGAATTTATTTATTTAGTTGTTTGTGTGCTGGATAACTGATATAACAATTTAATTGTTAATTGCATATTCTTATTATTTACATACTCTATTTGCAACTCAGTTGCTATAAAATTTTATCTCTCGATCTCAATTATGATTCAGAGTGAACGAAATATAATATAGAAAAATAATTGGTGCCTAAACGGCGTTTATGCTTTTCAAATTTAATAAATATTACATTAAACATATGTATATTGTAGAGGATTTTAGTTTTCAATAGTTTGGAAAACCAGTTTTGGGTTTGTTTTAGTTAAATGAAAGATTTCGTTAAGTGCACATTTTCATGCCCCGAACAGTGCATACTTTCTTTTTATTTATTTTTCAACAACGCTTTAAGGTTCCCATTTGCCCTATTAAAATAGCAACTGGTGATTTTCTTTCTCTTGTTCATTTTCATTCAATAAATTTATCGATAATTGCAGCTGATAACGAAATGCGCGAGTAATTGAGGCAACACAGGCAGAGAAAAAATGTTGTGTAAAATTTTTTTGTTTATTGTTGTATTGTACTGACTGCAAAAAATAAATTTCTATAAATTATGAATAACTTTAAATGACTAAATGAACGCCTTTTAAACAAATTGTTTTTGAAGCAATTATTAAACGGACACACTCACACACACACACACACACACACACCGTAACTCCAAGTAAATTCAAATTAATTTATTTGTTTACACAAAGTTTTCGAGATAAGCAGTGTAACATTTTTCTATACAATCTCAGTTATGCTAAAAAAAAGTGTTTAAATGAATAATTATGCAAATATTAAATATATAATGGATAAATTTTGTTTAGTGGGTTAAAACTCTGCTACGCCAACGACGATCTACTGGCGTAGTAGATATTTATTGTTGTTCGCTTTTTAAAATAAAATGAATTGAACAAATTCGTTAAACTGAATTGAAGAACAATTGTAATAAAGTGATTATAGTTTTAAAGGATTGCTTAAACACTCTTAGGCGCTGACTTAATTAAATATTTATGAATGTACACTAGCTGAACTGGCCAGCCGTTGCTGTGGCTCTTATAATAATTTAATAAAAATCTTTCTTAATTCACAAGAAGTAAAAACGAACTAAAGGCTGGCGAAGGAGTTAACAATTTTAGCTAATCATTCATTTAACTTTATAGTCGAACTTCATACATACATATATGATTTACAATTGTTAATCATTTTATCGGGCATGAGCTCGATTTTACTTCCTCAGCATTAGAAAGATTTCTGGGTGATAAAACTAGAGCGATCAACATTTTTAAAGAATATAAGAAAAGTATGCTTAAAGAGTTATTGGCTGGGGTACATAGCGTGGCTGTTTTACGTCCACCACGATGCTCATCAGCACCTAAATAGTTTCGATCCCAGATCATAAGTGTTTTTAAGTATACTGAAACAAAATCCTTCGCTAAAGCAATGAAATAATCGTTTCTGAAATAATCTACTCCAGTTCCTTAATTTTATAATAGTTTGTAAAATATTTTGTCTCATTGCCAATTTCAAACTGGTCACTCTACTAATTCGGCTATCGAACCAATTGATAAAATGGAACAAAATTCAATACTTAACAGGCACACAAAAGTGCTGGTTGTAAATACACATAAGAATTTCTTACTCATTTTAAGCCATAACTGGATTGATTGATGATAATCCCTATTCGCTTGTTTTAAGAACACTTGTGTTACTTAAATTTTCAACTACGCTCCATACAAAAATCAAGTAAAAAACAAACTTAAATTTAGAACGAGCTTTTTCTTTCTGCACAGAGCGAATAGAATTCCTAATAGAATCAATAAGATTTTCTCTTTGAAACGTTTTTAGGCTGAGGGGTATCCCAGCAGAGAGAAACGAAGATTTTTCTATGGGGGTTTCCTATTAATTCCAGGTTGCAAATCTTATTAATTGTCTCAACAAGAAAAACACATAAAACCAAGAAGAAAACTTGTTACTCACCTTTGTTTTTACTCAGTTTCCGATTTGCATGGTGCCAAAAAAAAAAAAAAAATTCTGTAGAGAAGAGCTTATTGATTCTATTAGGTTTTCTTGTAAATTGTATACAATAAGGATTTCTTATTGATTTTATTAGGTTATCCTATTAATTTTTCCCTATTGATTTTATTAGTTTCCTATATAAACACACGTAAATCATCTTTTTAATTTCATTAATAAGAATATATTTTTGGTTACATTAGCTTTCTTGTTATTTCATACAAAATCAAGAGACAATTGTTGTTTTTTCAATAAGGTTTTCCTATTTAAAATAATAAGGAATCCTTCTTGAAAAAAAACCATAGAGATATCTTATTGATTTTGTTCTATCTTATTAGGTGCTTTTTTCTCTGTGTGTATAGAGTCTGTATTAGGACCAGGGATAGATGCGGTACATACTAAGGATTTTCATATAACATTATTTGAAAAACTGGCGCTACTTATTTGGAATATATATTATTTGTATTGTAGGTCCGTATTTACGAAAATATCCTCACATAAGCCATATTGTGATGTTTTTTAATTGTTTCGTCTTTTTTTCTTGTAATTATTATTTATTCAGATTTTTAATTTCCTCTTGATTTTCTTGATGTTGTTAACAGTTGCCTTATCGAGCGTATAATTTTCACATGGACTAAGTATTACAAAATTTATTACGGAAGTGAGCTTTTTTGCACCATCCAAAAAACAACAAATACCTGGTGATATGTTTATATGGAAAAATAATTGTTATGGCAAAAATATTTATAGATAAAATTTGTAATTGAATGTATCTTTAGCTGCAATATTTCATGCTGCCTTGCTTACAATTAGTTGTCCATTTGTCACTTGTTTTAATTGAATTTAGCAGTTTTTTCCCCCCTTTTTTTCTGTTATTGTCTACTTTGTTAGAAATAAATTCTCAAAGCATATTACAACAGCAAAAATCTACAGCCGCCACAGCATTTAGTGCAAAAAAAAAAATATATAGCAACAACTTAATTAATGTGACAACACACACACACACACGAGTATACGAGTGGTTGTAATCTGAACCAGTTTTCATTTCTTTTTGTTTTTTTTTTTTTTTGTTTAATACATTTGGTTTATATCAATTTGTATCTCTAGTTGCAGTTGTGGTTTTAATTATTTGTACATACCGATTAAATATTAAGCCCTTGTGGTACAGTTTTTGAAATGATATAGAATATTTGTTTGTTTTTATTTAATTAATCGCCAAAATGACATGCTGTTAGAATGGGCAGAGGGTTTCCCACAAAAATACAGGTGTGTATTCTTGCAGAACTATGAAGAAAAACCGATGATATAATTTAATTACCAATAAAAGCACAAAGATGCGGTTAAAGGAAAAATGTGCTCAAAAGAAGCTGTATAAGAAAACATAAATTGTTTACAAAAGTAGAAAAATAACTGAATTTTATTGAAACAAAAAAATTAAACTTAAATTTGAAGATTGCTATTTAGTTTTTTTTTTTTGAAATTTAAAATAACAAATAAAATAAAGTTAAATATTGTGTTGCCACTAAATAAAGGTGACTGTTGGAACCTGAAGCCAGTATAATTGCGAGATCGTATAACATAATTTCTGGCAACTGTTCCACTTTTATCCGAACTTAAATTACAACAAGTAAGAGTGCTATATTCGACTGGGCCGAATCTTAAATAGCCTTCAGAATGATATATGTACCATTCTGATTGATTTTTGGTGCCAAAAGTTGTTTTATTTGGCTCATAGAGCCGATTTCTTGAAAAATCGGGAGAAGCTATATCTCGTTTATATAAGGACCGATTTAAAAATGTTCAAATTTGGCCTTTAAACATCCTATATGTACCATTCTGATCGATTTTTTGTACCAAAAGTTGTTTTATTTGGCTTTTAATGCCGACTTCTTGAAAAATCGAGAGGAGCGTTATCTCAGATGCATATGGGCCGATGTCCAAAAATGTTCTAATTTTGCCTCTGAACAGCTTACATGTACCATTCTGACAAATTTTGGTGCAAAAAATTGTTTCGTTTGGCTTTCAGGACCGATTTATTGAGATATCGGAAGGTGCTATATCTCGAGTGTATATGGGCCGATATCAAAAAATTTTCAAGTTTTGCCTCTAAATTCTGATTGGTTTTTGGTGCCAAAAGTTGTTTTATTTGGCTTATAAAGCCGATTTCAAATGGGTATTAAAAAAGATATGGCTAACTTTTTAGGAAAAATTTTTTTTCAAAAATCTCACTAAAAAAATGGCCAAAAATACCCCTCAAAACCCGGTTTTTTTTTTGGATATATCTGGGCTATCTGTGGACCGATCTTACTGAATTTCAACGACTACAGACGGACATCGCTTAATCGTAATCTCTATTGATTCTGATCCAGAATATATATACTTTATGGGGTCTTAGATGGTTATTTCAATGCATTACACACGGAATCACAGACTTATATATACCCTTACACATTTTTGTGAAGGGTATAAAAATATATAAGCAAAATATAAAGCTCTTGAAAAGCTTAAATATTTATAGCAAAGATTTACCTGAATTGTATTCAGGCATCAGAATTCATGGGTGCACTGTTTAAAAATTGAATAAAGCAGACGCATAGAAAGAAATTTCATTAAGAAAAATTGGTAGTTAATTTTAACTTTATAGTCGAATAATATATGATTAAAAATTGTTAATAATCTTATCGGGCTTCAGTTTGATTTATTTATATGATTAGAGACATAATAAATTATGTATACAAGAGAAAATATCGTTAAAGGTACTAAAAACTACGGTTTTCAACTTGAAACGAGGCAAATTTTAATTACCTTCTCAAAACTGAGAAAGATTTTAGTGCGATCAAATTGGAGTGCGCAACATTTTTAAAGAAGACAGGAACAGTAAAGTTGATGACTTATTAGCTGGGGAACATACCATGGCTGGTACACGTCTGCCACGACACTCTGCAGCACCCAAGCTGTTTCGACCTCAGGTCATGACTAATTGTCTGTAAGCAGCAGCGCATTGCCATCCTACCACTTGTGCTTCTAATTACTCACTGTCTCTACTTAATGTTATTGACAAATTTTCAATTTTATCACAGAGCTTTTTCTATAGATTGAAGTATATTTTATATTCCCACACCAACATTTTGTATGCGAAATATCGGCGGCATATAAACGACTGAAAAATTCACAAAACATTTAATAAGGTCGTTTTTTAAAACTCAACTAAAAACTAATAATTTGTTTCTTAAATTTCATGTAGCATTTGATTTTTTTAATTCTCAAAACTTGTTTGAATATAAAGTAGTATGATTTACTTTAGATGTCTTTTCATTGAAGTTTTGTGATGTTTTCTATGACTGACATTAACTAAAGGACACAAGTAACGAAAAACTAGAAACTGCATTGGAGTACATTGAAGCTGCTACGCTTGTCATCAGCACAATCGTATACTGTTTTCAAGAAGCAGCGCTTAGACGTTCTATAATCTGTCTCTTCCCCACTGAAGCTCAGGTAGTAGGATGTCTAAGCGCTGCTGTTTAGTAACAGTATCCAAGTAGTTCTGATAGGCTTTGGAAACAATTTGGTTGCTAATGATTGTCCTTGTGGATGTGAAACAGCAGTGGTATGTTCCCCAGCCAATAAGTCTTGCGCTTTAATTTTCTTGTCTTTTTTTAAAAACTTTTGTCACTACAATTTTATCACAAAAGGATCTTTGTCCAGCCTGAAGAAGTGAATCGAAGTAAAGACCGATAAAGAAATTATTAATTAATAAAGGTTTTACAAACTTAAACGCCACACATGCGTTCAATATACTGTCATGCAAAAACATACCCCTGAACTAATCATTTGTGTTGTGAGCTATCAGTTTTAGCAGAACCCTTTAACTGAAACGAATTGTCTGCATCAACTATTGCCTTCCTTTGGCATTTCCTGCGCAAACGAAAGCCATTTATTTACTCTTGTCACAATGTCTTTTGACATGTGCTTATTAAAAGAATTATAGGGCCTCAAGCACTATTAGTTTATATTAGTTTTAATAATTCTAATTAACATTTTATTTGTAATTTATTATGGACTTGACCTCGTGTCAATAAAAATTTTACAGCAAACAATTTGCTACAATGTATGACATTTTTATAAGTACGAGTAATATAAATAAAATCAAACTAATATAATAATTTCAAAAACACTTGTTATTTAATTAATAACAAGATATAAAAAGAAATGGTTTCAGTTGCAAAAAGAAAATAAAAATGAAGCATATAAATGCATACAAATGAAAACCAGATCATTGAAAAACCTGCATTAGTTTTACTCTATTTCCTGTGATTAGCAATACTTCAAGAGATAATTGCAATGTCAATTACAAAACCCAAGTAAATAATAAATTGTAAATGAAAGACTTGAGAGGGAAGGTCATCCAAGCAGCAGTGGAGGAACTAAAAACTATTTTTTTTTTTCTTTTTCTGAAAAGGGATACACGAAATTGGTGGAATGACGACTTCAGTCAATAGAATCTTAGTGGCCATTTAAGCAACGCAGACATTAAATCAAAGTTGTCACAGTCCATTGGAAAACTTGCACTGGCTGTCACTCGACTTGTGCTTGTTGAATATTTTAGATCGATCGTTGGCAAGTTGCATAAAGTACCACACAAACGACGTGTTCTTACATGTGTTTTCTTAAGTCCTCGATTAACATGTCCATCAAAACGTAAGGTTTTTCATTTTTGGTCACAAATGTACATGTGCAATTACATTTGACATTGGCAATGTTTATTTGCAACAGCTGATGTGTTTCAAAAATAAAATTTTTTGGTTTGATAAAAGTGTTTTTGCAAGCAAATGCTATAAAAAAATTTTTTATTAATAATTTCAATCGTAACTATTATTCAGAACTTTGTTAGTAATGATCTATAATTACATAATAAATAAAAAATTTTATTTCAGTACAAAAACTTTGGTTGCATCAAAAGACTATATTTTAATATAATTTTTATTAAAACGTTAACGTTAGTTAGAAACCATTTTAGCATGGCTTATAAATTTGATGGCATATATTTGTACATAACAAAATAAAACACACTCTATTTGAAATTAAATTCTTATGACTTTGCCTCTTATTGCTTATACAAGAAATGTTTTGAAGGCAACACACGATATGTAGCTGCTTACGCATGTAAAACTTGACAGATACAATGTGAAAAACATGTCGTCTGTACTTACATGTCGTAGTACTTAAATAAGTTCGCCTCAATAACATCGTATATTGAAGATCATAGTGCCATACGCGCACCAACAGCGCTCTATCCTACAAGCCTCTTAGGCAGGTCCTGAGGGATGGCGGCGTCTCCTGAGGGACCCCTCACCGAGGGGCAATTCGGCAGTACGGGGACCGGAGCCCCGAGATGACTCTTCGGAGTCATCTCGCCGGTCATAGGTTGAGGAGCCTTCCTTGGCTGAAAAGTACTGGCTGTGGTTGCTACCACAAGTTCGCATGGAAGGGAACGTTGGTAGCTATAATGATCATAGACCGTCGGGTCTGTGTTCGGTCGCCAAAATGGCCCGTAGTGCTGTTGCTATGCAACAAACGCTGCCCTGTAAGGAACTGGATTGGCGGGAGCATTAGCGTTGGTTCAAGGACTGATGCTCTTCGGGACTTCGGGCTACCACTGTAGTCGTGTATCCTTTGCCGTCTAGGGAATTGCAATGCAGCAGAGGTTAGATTGCTCAATCCCTGAGCAAGGGGTTTTGTTATGGCCAAGTAACGTAGCAAATAAATTGCCACCCGAGCAGTTGTTCCGCCTACTCGTGGGCGGTGGTGTAACGTCCTAATTGCACCACGTGGTATGACCACCGTGAAGTTAGGCCATATGGTAGGTATTCACGTAAATCATTCCACTGTTCCTTTGCTGAGCCAACTAAAATGTTATGAAAGTGTCCCTGCAGCACCTTCTTTTTTTCCATGGGCCATAACTATAGACATCGAAAAAGTATGCTTTAAGCAATTTTAAGTCACTGCTAAATAAAATTAAACTTCATCTCTACTATAGACAAAAGAAATGCCGACTTTATGCTAGGAACACAATTGGGACGAACGACGAATACACCGTTTAAAATTCGCAGTGTAAATTCGTCGTATTAAGCACAATAACGACAAAGAACAGAAACATCTCATTCTCAGTTTTTTTTTAATTTTATCTTATTATAGCTGATGGTGTGGTGACCATATTAAAAAAATTGCTTGCTAAAAAATTTTGCATTACCAAAAACAAACAAAAATTAAACACTACAAACATGTTTTATAATCTAATGTGTTGGCTTTTTAGTTTAAATGCAAATAGTCAAAGCTTAGCACTTAAAATGAAAACTATTAAAGTAAAAATTAACTGTTTTTACTAAAACACTTGAAAACTAAAACCAAAATGGACACATGGTACTGATTTATTCAATAAATCAATTTCAAGTTCGCCGCGTACAACGAATTTCGACCGACGCTGTGATTGTGTGCATTTTCATATACACCAATATGTTTTATTTTTGACACCCAATAAATATTCGCGGCGAAAAATTCGTCGTTCGCCCCAGTTGTGTTCCTAGCATTACGTGCTCTAAACTTAAAACCAGCAGAAGTTGCTTTCAACCCATTTAGCAACAGCTTTTATCGAACAAATATCACTTTTAAAGGTAAAAGCTTTTTAAAATAGATTTTTTTTCATTAAATAATTAAATTAAAAATTTTTTAATAACGTCAATTAACTTCTATTATTTGAGCTTTTTCTTTGTGGTGAAAAACTCTCACCCGGTAAATATGCAGCGATAAATATAGACAAATAAAAATAGAAATGAATGGTGTGTTTGATATACTTAAAAATTTAGACAGAAAATATACAGCAACTTTAGGTGGCTGAGTGGCATGGTTGTCGCTTTAGAAACATGAGCCCCTGAGTTCAAAGACGGGTGCTGACGAGAAAGTGTGGCGGCTTCGAAACAACTAGTTGTCCACCCTGCTAAATGTCTTTGATGTTTTCTTTGTCTAATTTAATTAATATCAATCACAAAGATAATATAGAAAGAACTTGAGCCTGATAAACTTAATACAGAAATAATTTTTTAATAACTATTATTAATCAAAATTTTAATTGAAATTTTACTTTTATTCAATTCGCTTTGATGTTTTCTGTTTACTTACTAATTCAATTATATATTTTTCTATGTATGTGTTTACATGTATATACAATTTTCGAGAGTCATTTTATTAGAGATGGGATTTTACTTAAATCTGTAAGTGGTTGTATGCTAAATAATTTCCCATTTTCGATAAATAACATCCCTTTAAAGTTGGTTCAACTTAAAGCCAACTTTATTCTGATTATAGTTAAAAAAAAGAGTTGGCAACAATTTTTTTTTAAACTTAAGTTGTTTCTAAAAAGAATCGACTTTAGTGTTTGACTATAGTTAAGGCCCCATGTCTTTGGTAAGATTGCTAAGTCAATTTCTTTAGTGGGTATACTTCCCCGTTTAACCAAATCTCTATTGGTTTACAAATTCAACTGCAAAAAGTAAGTGGTTTGATCCGTTTTATTTCACAGAGCAGAAAAAAGCTGTTAAACTGCTTTTTTCCATTAATCAAATTAAAAACACACTGAAATGAACGTATATGAACGAATACTTGATTTGCAATTTCAATTAAAATTTATATTTTCCATGAGAGTTATTTAGTTAAGCGTTAATTTGTAAGTAGCAGTACCACTTAAAAGCTGCTTCTAATAAAATAAATGATTAATTACATTTTAAGTGCAATTTTTGTTCTTTTTTTTTTTTTTGAAAATGTTTCTCTTGCCTCAGTTTTCATTATTTTAATTCAAAACTGGTAGTTTATGCACAAATAATATTAATAAAAAATATATTAGACCATAAAATAAAAAAACGTAAACTACCAAAAGCATGTTGTTTAAAGTGTCTCTTTAGCTGAATGAGTCGCCGTGTTGGCAGCTGTCGGTGAAATAAAATGAATCTGCTCAGTATTGATGCAGTGATGTGAGAACTTTTAGGGGATAGAATTTCGTGCTTTCTCCTTGCGTCAAATTACACAGTGGTTGGAAGAACTATTGGGACCGGAGACCACTTTCGTGCAAGAACACACAGTGCACCATGTTTCAGAACCAAGAGGCAGAGTAGTAAGATAAAAACAAGCAATAGAAATAGAATTCTCATACAACATTTCCCTGCAACGTAATTCTGTGGTGAAGTGGTTGGGGATACTTTTTTTAACTTGCACCAGTACTCAGGGGACGAGACCTATTTATGCATGCGCATCTTACCGGAACTGGGAAAATAGGTTTTGGGGAGGAGGAAAGAGGAAGTAGTGTTTGTGCACATTTGATTTGTTCATGCTTACAGCGTAAGCTGGCGGGGAATATGTTTGCAGGCAATTCTCGAATTCTCTCTGTACTGCGTTGTGCGATTCACTGGCCAATCGACTACAAACGGGTGTGCTCTTGACGATGCACTTGTGTTACGTAGAAATATGCGGATTTCGAGAACAAGTCGAGGCTATGAAGCATCCAAATCCGAAGTCAGTCATCATTGTAAATAAAAACAAATTAAATAGTCTTCTTCTGTCAAGTTTTTTGCTTAAGGCAACCCTATAATATGGTTGCAACCACACAATCGATTGTTTACAACCATAGAATGGTGGTGTAGAACCATAATATATTCAACTATATATTTCAGCAATAATATGGTCCTCTTCGAATACGTATTGTTTATGTGTGTAGTAACGAACTGATTTAAGAACTCAAACATAATGAACTGAATCTTTATGCGCTGGGATCAGGACGTAAGTACTTTCAGATCGATGAGCCAGGCTTGACAGCTTAACTTGTAGTGAAGTGATCATTTATTAACCCCCAATTTTTGACTTGGATTTTAAATGCCATTTCAATTTAAATTTGATTTAAATACAAAATTGAGTCAAACAGTTGCTATTTAAATCAAACTTAAACGGCCTGCCGTGCCCATTTAAAATCGATTTAAGTTTTTCGTACTGCCATATGATTTTGACAGGTTGGGTTTGTTCTGCAAATTAAGAAAATTGCACATGTTTTTTGTTTGTTTCATAATTTGATTTTTTATTATTCCCAGAAGGTAATTGATTACCTTCTGTGGCAGTGAAATTGGGGAGTCCTTTTATCACTTTTGCTACTCAATTTAATAATTTTTACAAAACAATTTATTATTTTCTAAACTTTTCATAATTTCACTTGTTTCCAAATTTGTTTAAACAGCTGTTTTTTATTGAGTTATCGATAAATTTTTGACATTTACATTGTGCTGCCGTACTTTTATTACAATTAATTACCAAAAATAAGTTTAGACTGTAAAACAGAAAGCTATTTTAAATCCAACTTAAATTTTAGGGAAAATTTACTAATTTTGTATTTAAATCCCAAGTCAAAAATCGGGGGTAATTCAGTTCTAGAATTTTTTGCTTTGAAGCTCTCTAATGTATAGTGAGCTACAAAATTGTGTTTGCTCACAAGATTTGTGGCCCTAAACACAGACTGATTTCACCGCAGCTTAGTAACCGCTTTTGCCACAATACCTGTCATCATTCAATGCCCCCAGCAATGGGCTGCAATTTAAATATCTGCCAAGTATTATTATTATTAAGTGTTATGTCTCGCTTCTAGCTGGTAGTGCTTAAACAAAAAATTTAAGAGAGAAAAACAAAACACAAGTGCAACACCGTCAGTCTACAGTACAAATTCCACACACTTGTCATTCGAATACAACGTATTCGTATAATGCAATTTGTTTGTGCTCTATTCCTGCTTTGAAACGCTTCCAGATAATAAACGTAAATGGGCGGAGTCATGCTTATTAAAAGCAACAGCAGCAGCAGCAGCAACAGCAGCAACAACAATAATAATAAACAACAATTTAAATACTTTGGACGGCTACTGTTGCGGTTTTCGAAAATAAATTTTGCTAAATGTATTCACATACATACCTACCTACTTTTTATTTTTATGCTGATCTGCATGTTCAACAGGCGTCTAATAAACAAGTTGATTATTAAGTGAGACCGAAGGAAGGACAGACAGACAGACAGACAGGCAATATGCTAAACAACACAGCAAATGAAAAATTGTTGTGTGCACTAAATAAACAACACAACATCAAGTACAGTTTAATAGTTTGATTTATATCAAAACGATTATTTACACTTTTAAAGCAGACTCGTAGCCGAATATAAACGGCGGCATATTTACGCAAATGATTGGAATTTTTATTTGCCTGCGATTGTACGAGTATGTATCTAGTAGGTTTAACTTGGCTGACTTGCTGATAGGAATATGGGTGATTTCATGCATAATATTCATTGAGAGTGAGGAGTTTTGTTTTACGAAATGTTATCACTAGATTGTAAGCAAAAGATAAGAGCTCTTAGAGGTCGAAAACTACATTATGTATAAAAATGTATGCCGGTAGATTTTTAATAGTTATTTATTTCTGCTTTTGATGGACTCACCCTTAAGCGCACCGTTAATTCTGGTTAATTACATTTAAATGTTAATTGCTTTGCAATTTTATGGCTTCAAACACCAAACGGCCGACTAAGTGCCGTCATATTATTTAACGTTTTCTTATTGTTTGTTTTCTCTTCTCATATTGTATTTTATTGTGGCTATTTGCCATTCAAGTAATAAATAATGATTTTTCTTGCCAATGGTTGGGAGACTTGATTTGATTTTTATAAGTCTTTTTGCTCAAGTGAACAACTACACATATTCAGCGCTTACTGCAAAAATAGTGTAACCGACAACGAAACAAATTTTACTTTAAAATTTTTTTCATTTGAGCCCTTAATTGTAATAAAAAGAAATTGTGCGGGAATAAAAAATTAATGAAAGAAACACATTCATTAGTATTTGCTCTTAGTTGGCTACGATATTCCTGCGGTTACAACCGTAACATCAATAAATCATTTAGAATTATTTAAAATAATCATATTGTTATTATAAGCACTGATTTAAGGTACCTCCCCTGCAAGAACAGTGTCGGTCATATGATGGATCATCCGACCGACCGACACTGCTGATGGATTCATACATCAGGGTTTCTATAATTTTCTTAAGGGCAAAATGAAAAAACTGATGTAAACATTCGTGTACGTGTGATTTCTTTTTTGAACCAGCGTTACCACCTCAGCAAAGTGATCATTCAAAATCTTTTTTGCAAAATGCCCACAAAATTACATGCAGTGCTATTTATTTCTTTATTGATAAATAAAAAAAGAATTTTTCGAAAATTTTCAAAAAACAATTCCAAGATAAACTATTTTTGAAAAAAATGGACAAATGAACCTATAAAAACATTGATGCATAAACTTAGTTCCAAATGAAATTACCAAATTAATAAGGGAAAATCAAAATACTAAAACAATCATTGTAATGGCAACGCTGAAACCTATAAAATCGCTTTGCATGTGTTAGTAATTAAGTTGTTAATGTGTTAGTTTCCATCAGCTATTTCTTGCAGGGAGGTAGTTGCATAACTACAATAAACACAACAACAACAAACACTTTATCTATTTTGTTGGTAGAAATCTTGAACTTCTGTCACGCATTTGTTCGCGTATGTGTTTTTGTGTTGTGTTTTTTTGACAGTTCATCAAGCTAAAAGCAGGAGTCAGCTGGGCTGGTAAGGCTACCTGGTATCGAGCTACCTTGCGCTGATTTAAAGCTAATGCACAATACACACGGAGGAACAATAACATGTTCCTTTTAATGTTCCTTCGTCAATGGCAATGTTTTTTTCTTCTGGGAAATGACATTTCCACAATATCAGCACTATTAGATATCTTGTAAATTCTAATTGCAATGTTCCCTGGTCAGTATCCATGTTTCCTCTTTCATTTTTTCAGTGTGCTGAAAGCACTTATGTAAGTTGGTACGCAGCGGGGAAAAGTTTTCCTTTTCGGAAATCAAACAAGAAGAGTAAATAAATAATTGATATAAACAGGTGTAAAAAATTGGCAGAAGTTGAAAACAGTGAATATTGGGTAAGTTTTGTAAATGTGTATACATACATGTTTAGCTGAATTATGTATCATTAAATATGAACACTGTCGTGCTGTTCTATCACTATTATAATGGATTTTGCTCTGACGAGATCAGGGATTTGTTCCGGAAACCCGCATATTTTTACCCAGTACACATGCATCATCAAGCGGACATCCATTTACAGTCAAATGGATGCTAAGTGAATAGTACAATGCGTTTTTGAGCCGTACGGTTCTTCTGTATTACATATTCTCTGCAGACATATTCCCCGCCAGTTATAATATAAAAATGTTTAAATCAAATGCAAACAAATACTGATCCCTATTTTCTATAAATATGTATTTATTTAACTTTGTAGTTGAACTTTAGGATTTCAAATTGTCAACAGAATCGGGCTTTGGTTCGATTTTAGTTGCTCGAAAATGAGCATAATTATTTTGTAGACAAATTGTAGTGAACAATATTCGCAAAGTACAGAAGAGAAGTAAAGTTAGAGAACTATTAGCTGGGGAACATACCATGGCTGTTTCATGTCCGCCACTATGATCATTATCACCCAAATTGAGACGAAAGCGGTTGCACACTGATTTTAAGTAGCAGCGCTTAAGGCCGTGATACACTATCCTACTGAATAGTACGATCTGTTAAAAATTACATGTGTGTCCACAAAGTTTGATAGTCTGGACTAAAAGTGTATGTGTGTGAAAAACTTGTTGACAAGCCTGTCCGATTTGCTAATCTTTTGAAAATTTTCAAAAACTTATTTTATTCTATTCGATTAGGGTTGCCTTTTTGAAGTTGTTTACAAAAGTAGAATCGTGTGGCCATTTTAATGCGACTTTTTAAAGTAGGACAGAATTCTATCAGATTTAGTTAGCAATTTTCAGTGAATGAATCGTACGATTGAGTAGGATAGTGAATCACGGCCTTTAGCTATCCTACTACCCGAGCTCTTCCTTATTGACTGGCTATATTTATTTTTATTGAACGACTTACCATTTTCTCACTGCGTTTTCTGTTGATTGGAATATATTTTTTATTGATTTGATTGATTTTTGTGTTCGTTGTTTTTGGGTATCACAGTGATGTTAATGCTTTTAAATTTATAGTCTACGGGTAATTCGTTTGGAAAACAGTATTTTGTATACCTACTTACATATTTTTCCACAAAGTTTTTGGGCCGCCCTAATATGCCTTTCGACATACATACATACATACAGACATTTGCTGAAAGAGTTTAAAATGTGTTTGTTCTCATCAGCATGTTGATTTCATTATAAATTTGTTTTTCTTCTAAATGAATGACAAGTAATTTCGTGGAATTTCTAAATTGATTAAAGTCGTTTCATTTTCGTTTGCTGTTGCTGTTCTACTGTTCGCATGTTGTTGCAAAATAAAATTTAAATAGCAACTGACTACAAAGGAGTACACAGAAATACAACTGGGGTCAGTAACAATTATTATGGGAATCATTTAATTCCATTAGAAATACCTATTTGAAAAGTATGTTGCTATTAACAAGCCAAATATCTAGAAAAGTGTCAGCATCTTAAATGTATGCAATCTTGTGAAAGATATTGTGGACCCAAGAGAAGTTCACATAATTATATGCACGAACAGAGGTCGCAGCCGATCGGCTATTAGCCGGCTTTCAGCCGCCGCCGAGGATTGATGACATAGCACAGCCGCCGCCGATAGTACGGCTCAACACGGCTCAAAACCGAGCCGATTTGTTTCGGCTGAGCCAGAATTTCACAGCGCAGCCGTTTATTTTGAGATTTGGCACATTTTTAGTTTGCTCATTTCAATGTATAATCAAAGGAAGTTTAATTCAGCGCTGAACAATTTTTCTTTGGTAACATTTTTTTTAATAACTACTACATCCAGACTTTTTCGTAATGTAATTTTAACTGCTATTTATTGTTTTGCCTCCCTCTGGACTGTATTAAATAAAGCTCATTTGCTTCTTGATCTGATGTATGTATGTATATGTCTATTTTTCATAGACATATACATACATGTGCTGAAAATGAGTTGTAAGGATCGAAATATAAACATAGATCAAGAAGCACTTGAGTTTTATTTATTACGAGTCAAAGGAATAGAACACAAAAAATTGTAGTTAAAAATACTAAGAATTGATTCAGAAAAACGAAAATAAATTTACATAGATAAAAATTTATTTTTCTGACAGCAAAACGTGCTGACGACTTTTAGCCGCCGCCGCATATTTTACCATCGAGCCGCCGCCGACCGACAGCTATCCTCGGCTTCGACCACTGTGCACGAATAAACTATTTTATTCATCTGTTCATCTGTTTTGCTTTTGGACAATTTAAAGTGAATATCATAATGAAATCTGACGGAGTAACACTGTGAACAAATTTTGCGTCAAGCATATGAAGACATTTTGCAAAATTATTACATCTTTCTTAGTCTAATGAGGAGTGCAACAAATAGTTTAAGGAGTAGGCCGACATGTGCAGATTGCAAATTTTGTCAGCAAAAAAAAAAAAACAGAATATTGTTTTTAATGTTCTAGTCAAATTGGTTTTTATCGTGCAGATATTGTCTTTGTTAGTGTTTCATTTTCAATTGATAGTGAAATGAATCATGTCTCAGTTAGATTTTCCAGCACAATAGGGTAAAAAGTTTTATAAAAGTTGCAAATTGTCAAGTATAAGAAAAATAATAAACAAATTTTTAGGCTTATACCTTGATAAAAAACAATAATGATAAAAATTAGCAAAGTTAAAATTAATTTTAACTTTATCGTGGAACGATTTACAATTTTTAATAATTTTATCAAGCTTACCCCCGATTTTTGACTTGGGATTTAAATACAAAATTAGTAAATTTTCCTTAAAATTTAAGTTGGATTTAAAATAGTTTTCTGTTTTACAGTCTAAAATTATTTTTGGTAATTAATTGTAATAAAAGTACGGCAGCACAATGTAAATGTCAAAAAATTATCGATAACTCAATAAAAAACAGCTGTTGAAACAAATTTGGAAGCAAGTGAAATTGTGAAATGTTTACAAAGTAATAAATTATTTTGTAAAAATTATTAAATTGAGTAGCAAAAGTGATAAAAGGACTCCCCAATTTCACTGCCACAGAAGTTGATTACCTTCTGGAAATAATAAAAAATCAAATTATGAAACAAAACAAAAAACAACATGTGCAATTTTCTTCATTTGCAGAACAAAACCAAACTGTCAAAATCATATGGCAGTACGAAAAACTTAAACCGATTTTAAATGGGCACGGCAGGCCGTTTAAGTTTGATTTAAATAGCAATTGTTTGACTCAATTTTGTATTTAAATCAAATTTAAATTGAAATGGCATTTAAAATCCAAGTCAAAAATTGGGGGTTAATCGAATTTACTTCCTCAAAATTGATAAAGATATTTTTGTGATAAAACTGGAGTGATTTTTAAAGAAGACTGGAAAAGTAAAGTTAAAAACATGAAGAAGGTATACACAACTATTTTCACTTTGATGCTTGAGTACAAAATCAGGTTGAATGAAATGAAAATCTTATGACCGAAAAGTAGCCACACTATTATCGGTTATATTTCCTACTAAAACAATTACATACATATTATTTAAAACAATTTCTATATTTGTAGAAAATTGTCTGTAATTATAAAATCGCATTTCTTATCTCAAATACAATACAGAACGGCATCAAAAATATTTGAAATGAAAGATTCCTGAGTCATATTAATTAGAGAAAAACTTAAGCAACAATCATTAAGTGGCAAATAAAAATTTCAGAAATTGTAGAGAACTTGTGTGTTGTTGCTCGTAAGTCTTAAAATATAAAAAAAAAATCTCACAGTTTCAAAATGCCAAAATAAATAAACAACATGCCCTCAAAGTGATAAGAACGTGTTACGTAGCATCAATGCCAGAAGCTGAAAGGAATCTAATTTTAAACATAAAAGTTTAAAAATATGTTTTTGCTAAGCAAACTAAAAATGTTTTAGTTTCAATTTGCGCTAAATGATGCCTTTTTCAAAACGTATACCGAAAATCGAAGTTAAATTCTAGATTTTCAATTAAAAACAAACAAAAATTTTAAAATCTTTGAAAAGTCTTTGTTCGCGTCTGTTCGTAAATGCATCACAACTCTGCACAATATGATAATTTTGCGATGCCACTGCTGATCAGCTGTTGCTGGTGTTATTGTTTGCACATTTCATTGTTTCATTTACAAACGAAGAATTTCATTTCTTTTTTTTTTCTAATAAATTGTAAAAATGGAAAAATTAATAATTAATTCCATCTGTGAATTAGACATATTAAAAAAAAGAGAAAAAAAGAAGAGAAGAATAAAAAATTAAATTTAATACTCACTCATTCATTGCATCAGCCATTTTTATGATTAGTTTTTTGTTTTTATTTGCGCCTAATCTACGTCAGCGTTGCATTTACGAACAGATTACTACTGCAGTGTTACCAACGTTTGCATTTTCGAACGTTGTGCGCATAACATGCAGAGTTGTTATGCATTTACAAACAGGCCCTTCCTGATAATAATTGAATATTGTTTTATAAAAAATATTTATCAAGTTTTAGCACATATACCGTAAAACATTCAAGCGTAAATCCCTCATTTTACATAGCAAGCCTTAAAATGCAAGGGTACTGCTAGAACACAAAATAAAATAGCTTGTACAAGGTTTTTCAATAAGAGCGCTAGAAAAGTTTTTTTTTGAATAAAACAAAATCGGTTTTGGATATCAATGTAATTGTTTATTCCTGTAAAAGCTCGTTTGATGCCATTATGTATTAAGCTCGGTTTCTTTTGCATGGCCACAACGGGCACGCTTGCAGAAGTCCAGACGCTGAACCGAATTTTAGACGGTTTTCAAGCATAAATTGGCTGCAATTTCACGTACGATATTCGTACAAAATTCATCAATCGTCGCTGGCTTGTTGGCATAGACCATAGACTTGACGTAGCCTCACAGGAAATAGTCTAACGGCGTTAAACGGTACGACCGAGGCGTCCAATCGACTGGACCCTTTCGTGAGATAACATGTTCTACAAACTTGGTTTTCAATAAGTTAATTGTGACATTCGCTGTGTGGCTTGTGGCGCCGACCTGTTGGAACCACATGTCCCCCAAGCCCATATCATCCAATTGGGGCCAAAAATATTCGGTTATCATTGAACGGTAGCGATTGTCCTTCACAGTAACGTGATGGTCATGATCATCACGGAAGAAGTACGGCCCAATGACGCCGCCGGTCCATAAACCTCACCAAATCGTACTTGGTCGAAAGAAATGCTTAAAAACTACGTTCGTCGTGTTTAGAAACACGTCTATGACATCGTGGCAGGTGATAAAGTAAACAGCAGCCGACTGTATTGGTATATCAAGATGAGCTAAATCAAACAAAAGTTGTTCGCGCACGAAGCGCTTTCAATCATATGGCCACTTGTTGTTTCGGAATAACCACTAGAACAACGCAGCGCAGTCAATCCTGAGTGATACACAAGGATTTGTTTGCCAGTTGTCTTCAAAAAAAAAAAAAAAATCAGGAAAACCAACCACCGAAGATGGATCACTTTTCACTCCGACAATGCGTGTTCTCACACATCGGCTCAAACAACTTAATTTTTAGTCACCCAAAACATCAATTTGACGAGTCATCAGCCGTATAGTTCTGACTTGGCACAGAATGACGTCTTTTAATTCCCGTGCGTAAGAAGTAAACTGAAAGGTCAACGTCATTTAACTGAAGCAGCTGTTGCATTCAGAATGTATGTTTTGGAGATGACTCAAACGCATTGGCAAAAGTGCTTCGATAATTGGTTCAAACGCATGCAAACGTATACAGATGTTCCTGGGGAGCATTTTGAAAAATAAGAAAAATTGTTTTCGATGATTGATAATTGTGGGGAAACTTTAGAATAAGGAGCCAGGCCTTGAAAGAAATGAGTTTTATAGCTTGGTAGAGGGGGCCGTGGACCTCCCAAAACTGAAGTCGAAGACTGCCGGAGGCTTTTAGTTTATTAATAATTCGATGTTGAAGTTGCAGATTTTACTAAAAAAAAAAAATATTAAAATGTTGGTAAAACAGTGCTGCCAGAGGAAAGTTTTTCGCGTATTCATAAACGGTTTCAAGCAAACAAAATCGTATTTTTTTACATTTAATTCAATAAATTTTTTAAAAGGTTACAAAATTTGTTCTTGCCAACCGGATTTCGGCCGGGCTAAGCGATTTTCTCCTCCACCGGCCTTGCGTACAAAATTTGCATGCATCTGGCAGCACACTTTTTCATTTTACCGCAATTGGTACCATTATACTAAAGCCGACCCACATTTGTTTTTGATCTCTAGTCTCGAAATATTAAAGGCAATTCTCGTACTAACACTGGCGGACAAAGTACGACAGATTTTTTCGGAAGCAGCACTTCTTTTAAAAGTGAAAAAATTTCCTTAAAAAAATGTTTTCTATTACGGGCCAAATTTCTAGAAAATAAAAAATTATAGCCAAGATTACGGAATAAGTAGTAAAGTTTCAAACGAACTTTTAAGAATTTTTCAAGTCAACTGATGAGTTGATTATCACCAACGAAATGTCGTCGGCATATAGACAGCTGACAAAGACAGTAAACTTTTTGAAAAGGTTCATTTTTGGACCTGAATTAATACAAATTTTTCACTTAACAATTTATTTTTAATTATAATAATTTTATTTCTTTAAGGCCATATTCGTAATAATTATTGTAAGTTTATTAAGCTTTTATTTGACGTATTTCTACGGAATATTTGTCAAATAAAAGTGTAATAAACCTTCAATAGTTTTTATGAATATGGGTGTTAAACTTTATACCAAAATTAAAAACATATGTAGTTGTAGATAAACATTGTTATTCAAATGTTTCAAAATGGCACCGAAAACAGACATTGTAAATTTTCATTCTAAAAACAGCGTGTCAAAACATGTTTAAAAATGTATTAATTCAGGTCCAAAAATAGACATTTTTCAAATGTTTTTCGTCTTTTTCAGCTGTCTATACGCCGCCGACATTTCGTTGGTGCTCATCAGTAGACTTAAATTAATACATTTCAATTGGCTCTTAAAGCAAATAAATAAAGTTCATGTTTAAATCCATGTTTAAAAATGTTCAAGCCATGGTGTAGGAAAATAAAGTTTGCTTTGAACTAAAACGAGTACTCACAGAAGCAACTTAAGCCATTAAAAAAGAAAACAATTATTATAAGTGGAAATAACAAGCATTTTTAATTAGTCAAATTAAATGGTTGTGATTTCGATTATGGGGATCTGCTGCAATATATAAATGCGAGAAATTATTACTAGAAAAAAATTAAGAAGAATGAAATAAATTAAACAAATGAAAAACTGCAAGTGTAGTTTTGCAAATGGAGTTCAAAGAAATCAAGAAATATTCTTGCAGTTGCAAAAAACAAAATGCATGATGTAAAAACTATAAATAAAACGAAAAGTTTTCAGAGAATTATTTTAACATTGCTAAATATTTCATATAAGAATAAATTACAACTATGTGTGAAACAAAATTTCTTTCAAATATGTATAGGGTCCGCCATCTAACGTTTTTTTCTTTTTTTTCTTTCAACTAGAGCTTATTTCGTGAATGGCAACACTTAGCTCATGGCTGATTTGACAGATAATTAGTTTTATCCTTCCGTTGAACGAATATGGTTGTATATGCGCTTCGTTAAGTGGGCCTGCAACCGAATTACAGAAGATGCCGATTTTGTAAAAAAAAAAAAAAATAAATAAATCATATTTTCAGATGAAGCTCATTTTGATCTTGGCGGGTATGTAAACAAGCAAAATTGTCGCATTTGGGGCACAGAAAACCCGCACGCATACTACATTGAAAAGCCGACGCACCCAAAACGGGTCACTCTTTGGTGTGGATTTTAGTCCTGAGGCTTAATTGGGCCATTTTTCTTCGAAAATGAGCAAGGACTGGCCATTACAGTCAATGGCGATCGTTATCGGACCATGTTGAACAAATTTTTGTTCACAAAAATTGAAGAGGAGGATATTGGTAACATATGATTTCAACAGGACGGTGCTACGTGCCACACTGCTGAAGTTACACTCGATGTTTTGCGCCGTTTTCAAAAAAAAAAAAAAAAATTAAGTTATTTCGCTGTACTTGCCACGTCTATGTTGGCGTACCTCTATGCCAGAGCTGGTCCTTTTTTCATTGGCTCCGACTCACGATTGAGGCTTAAGGTCGCAAATATCCCATGCTTTAGCTTTTGAATTGTTTTTTGCCCACTTGAAGTTTACCTTTTTAATTTAAATATCTCTCAATAATGAGATATACCGGTGTGATATCACATGATCGCGGCGGTCAATTATTACCGCCAGGACGTTAGATAATACGGCCATTGAATTTCTTATAATAAACAGACATTGTTTCGTGGCATCATTCTGTTGGAACTATATGTCGCCCAGGCGCATGTACTAAATGTTGGCCACACGAATTCCGTTATCATTTCGCTATAGCCCATTAGCATTGCGACAACTGCTTAGCTGACCTCATTTTCGAAAAAGTACGGTCTGATAACGCGGCAGCCCATAAGCCGCACCAAACAGTTACTATTTGTGGTTGTATCAGCTTTTTAGCAGTTATTTGTGGCTTTTGATTTTCCGAAATCCGGCAATTTTGCTTGTTAACGAATCTGCTTATTAAAAGTGAGCCTCGTCGCCGAAAACTAAGTCCACCAAATGCGTTTCGCTTAGGGCATCAATTTTCGTAAATGGTTAAATTTGTCAAACTTGGACAAAATAGCTCCGTTTCTCTACTTTTTGGGCAAAGTTCGGTAAAATGAGAGTAAACTATAATTTTTCTCAATAAGAGACCAAGAAATGAAAAAAAGTACGGGAACGAATAAAAACAAATATTTCACCACAAAAGAAAACGTCAGGGTTCTGACAGCTCAAGAAGACGCCTAATGTTCTCTCACAAATAATCTCATTTGCGCAATTCTAAAGTATGGGAACGCTTTTCGTACAAATTGGGATGCCACGGGATCCCAAAGTAGGGTAAAGAAACAGAGCTAATATAAATCCCAATCAGTGTTGCCAGAGCAGGGGAATATCTCTACATGACTTTTTGTACGAACATTGCAGCGCACGGAAGATCGGATGTTATGTTATGCGGGCCGCCGGTAGTGAAACCCGTTGTCATAAAGATCGTATAGATTTCTTGCATTACTTACAATCAAGGAAGTTTTCGTTATATCTCAGTATTTTTCATATAAAAGCATAAAAATAAATTTCCTGAGTTGCTTGTGTTGCCGAACGAATATCATTTAAGTGCAATTAATGTGCTTTAAAACATGGCTTTGAAAATGCTTTGAATCAATAAATTAAATTTTATTGGTGAGATTGTAAAATAAAATGTATTGTTTGTTCTGCAAGATATACATATGGCTGCACGGGTTCCAATGCATGGGGTACCCATTAGTTTGAAATTTAGCTGTAACTTTCGAGTCATATGAGAAACTTTAAATGTGCAGGGTATATTTAGGCCTCTACAACAGATATTAAACCGAACTAAACCAACTAAATTCAAATGTAATGAAAATTAGTTGAACATTTTTATACGTAAGAAATACGAAAAATGAAAATTTTTCGTGCCTGGACACAGCATCGACAACTGCTAAAGCAACAAAAATGTAAAAACTAAATAGTGACCCATGCAAGCGGCACCCTTCGTCTGCTAAGTCAAACAGATTAAACTACTTGCATGATGATGCGGAACCCCCCTGCAGTACGAATCAGTGTCGTGCTGAACATATTTGCGACTGTTTGACTGCTTTCACCTTTTTCGCAAGTTGTGTTCTTTGTCTACATTTTTACAAGCTGCTATTTTTATATTTTGTGTATTTTTCACAAGGACGACGAGTTGAAAGAAGGATTAAGGTAAAAAAAACTAATGCCGGCCAGAGATGCATACAAATCTACCAAAGGAGCCCTGGGGGTAAGCAAGACATCTTTTGTGTGAAAGACTCCCTAAATACGTAAAGCAGGGGATTGGCATGCCCACAAAAACTATTGGAGGGTTAAATTTTTTGGGAAATTGTCTTCCGACTTTTTCAACACCCCGCTACTAATACTTTGAGGTATTTTCTAAATTGATCTTATCACTATTTTAGCTATAATTTTCAGCACACTAAGTGCTCGCAGTTTAAATGTATGGTATATCCAAGAAATGAAAGTACATCCTTTCTATGAATGTAGCGTGTACATATTTGCCTCTCATGAATATGAATAAAAAGCTGACTTTTAAATCGAAATCAAACATCATGAACTTTTTGAACATGTGTGAATTTTAATTTTTTCGTTTTGCTGCTGCTTTTGCAGCAAACAAACAAAAGCAGAAATAAACAACAACCTGAAAACAATCACATAAAGACTTACTTAAGACATAAATAAAATGAGAAAAAAAAGCTGACAGTAAATCAATCAAAATTGATTTGAAATGGTCAAAAAATATACATCAACACAAAAGCACTTTTTTGAGTAGCAATCAAGACACCGGCGGCAGTACACTCACAGTTGTTTAGCAAAAAATGTAAGTGTTGCTTTTCATTATTTTTTTTATTGTCGAAATAATGAATTATTTATAGAACGACATGACAGAGTTTGAAGTAATTGAAGCAATTTAAAATTTATTGATTTTAAATAAATGTTTAATCTTTATTTTGCCCTAAAGCTGCAAAAAAAAATATTTTAAACAATTATAAAGTTGTTAAAAATGAGTTGTTATATTCTATACGTTGTTTTTTCTTTTGTTTCTTTACAGGTCAGTAGTAGATTTTTTCAACTTAAATTAAAGATGTAAAGAAGCCGACAATAAACACACCCTTCAAAGGCAGGGTAAGTTTAAAAGCGAAAAGTTAAAATATACCCAAAAGTTGTAACGATTACACCTGCTCAAGCTGAGTAAATTATTATGCTCCAAAAGGATTTGGCTTTAAAAGATTCTTCTAAGTCAAAGTGAAGGGCACAAATTTTTGGGAGTATGTTGCGTTTCAACAAAAATAATCTGAATTGTTTGAAAATTTCAATTAATTAGTTATTAATAATTATCACCAATTTTCTATCATTAATATGTGAATTGGAGATTAAAAAAAGGGCAGATGGCATTAAGTTGGCAGCAGCTCCATGTGCACATCAAGGGGACGATTCTAAACAAATGAGAATAAATTTGTAGCTCTAAAACTTTGCCACCAAAACTTGTAAAGCGATGTAGTTAAAGTGGCTTGTTTTTATTTTGTGTGTAGCCCAGAACTTTTAATGATTTATAGTTGTGAATGTATATTTTATATATTTATTTGAGCTTAAGATCTTTTTGGAATTTGAGTATTTATTTTTGTCAATATTTCGCTCTCCTTCGGATAGCTTCTTCAGGACCATATTATTATATAAAATATAAGAAAAAAAGGGGTCAAATAACTAAATATTAAAGTTGTGAATGTATGTATAAATATTTGTTTGAATTTTGTGTTGTGAAAATATTCCAAGGGATTAGATTATTGTGACCACTAAGCCTGTTATTGTTGCATTCCATCATAATGGTGCCATGCCTAAACATACTATTGTCACTTTCAACGATAAAAATTACTTTTCTTAAAAACGATTTAGTGGGGATTAGACAATATTATTTAAATACTCGGGTCTGTTCTAGAATCCAATTCGGATTGATTTAGCAAATTTTTTTTAATTCGCATATTTCATAAATTGTGGTTCTCAATTCAGCATGTTTTTAGATATTCGAAGTTTCTGTTCGAAACAAAATTCTAAATGTCAAATACATAAATAACAGGTTTTTATGTTTTGAAAAGAACTATGAGAGGACGAAGCCGATGATAAAAGATAGCTTAACATACAAATGGCAGCCGGCGGCAAACCAAAAACCGACGGTTGACGACCGTCTAAACAATGTTTTTACAATCACACAGAAAAATTTAAAAATTAAGTTAAAATATGACAAAAACTGAAACATTAATAGATTATTCTGAGAAAGCTGCTGTACCGCAAGCAGCAATCAGTCGCCCTGGACCGCGACGGGTGCAAGGTTGTGAAATTACCAGGGCGGCAGTTTGCCGGCTATGAGCACATGAACTACGAGCACATGATTCGCACCTACAAAATGTCGACAGCTGAACAAATATTTTTTGAAAAGGTTCAGTTTTGGAACTGAATTCTTAAGCATTTCTGTGAAGGGTATAAAAAAATTGCTACATAAAAACAGAAATTTACATTTCAACATATAGTAGCTTTTTTTTTCTGTACGTTACCTCTATGTCTCATACAGTTGTTTCATTTTGTATGACTTAAGCCGTTTTCGGTTCTGCACAAAATTTCGCATTTTATTTATTTTTTTTTTTTTAAGATTTTAGTGAAACTAATGTCAAAAGATAACGGCACCATATTCATAAGAAGTTAAAAAAAAATGTAAGAAAACAATGCAGAATTCAGAGTTTTGATTGCCCTACAAAATCAAAAATATTGCCCTTTTGCAACATTACTCAGTTTAATGTTTGAGTTTGCATTCAAAAGCAAGGAAGTAGTTTTCCACACGAGTAACTGAGAAATATTAATGAAATTAAAATCTAAATTATGTATATAAGTCAAACGGAGGCTGCTCTTAAGACAAGCTCTTTAAAAAGAAAGCAAAACAATGTTTTCGAATTTCTTCTGTGTGGAAATTTTCCCCGCAAAATTATTAAGATCACATGCAATCTTCAATGCCATTTGTTTTGTTATTTTTTCTGCTCACTTTGAAGCTTTAATTTTACTTTTCTTTTAATGGCACTTGTTTTTACTGAAGTAATGGCCTTAAAAAAAATTTAAAAAGGAGCAAAGGAACTTGACACGCAAAGGAGTTTTTTAAAACGTTATTTGTTATTTAGTTATTTAGCTGCTTTGTTGTTGTTTTTTAATGTATATTTACCAAACTTATTCTCTTGCACATTTTTGCATACAATTTTCTTTTTGCCAAGTTGCATGCTGACAAGCACACGAACAAAATAATGCCTAATTTTATATGCAGCCCAAAGTAATTTAAATGATTTCTACCCTTTTATTGCACAAAAATTCAACTGGCTCCAGAACTGAAATGATTGCCACTTTGCGTGCAGTGTTTTTTTTTTCTTTTGCGAACGCTGACGCAGTTCTTTTTTTAAGACTCTTGGTGCACTTTTGTATTTTGTAGATTTATAAAAAGTGAATTTCTTGTGAATAACTGAAGGCTTTTCTCATTTCTGCATGTCGAAAGGTGCAAGATTTATTTTTATAAATATTTACTTTTTTATTTAAAAGGTTAATTGATGTTTTATGTTTGTGAAAATTAATGTGGGCATGCACCAATCAATCCAGTATTCGTATGCACATGTGTGTGGGTATGTATGTGCAAATTTTTTTTAATTGGTTACTTGCGGTGAAACACACTGTTACCCAAATGGACAAGGATGGATAGTTTCGTTCTAAGTTGACTTTTAAAATCGGAAATTCTTAATGAGATCATAAAACTCAGACGGTTTATCGCTAAAGATGACAAGGCTGGTTCCACACATCTGAAAAGGCCTTGTCTATTCCAGCTGCGGAGCTCTTGCTGAAAGCATAGAAGTAACCAAAACTAGACTATATGCCAATGTTTCAAGAAATTCGGCCAGTAAGAGTAATAAAATTATTTCGGTGGTTAAAAGTCCTTTTAATAATTCATAAAAAAATTGGAATGGCAATCTATCTGAAGCCATATGTTATTACTTACTATTAAAGCAGGGACATTATTTGCCAATTTCATATTTAGCACATATTCTTGGGAATTAACTTTATTCCATGTAACATGTTGCTGTCAAACATGTTCAGGCATCAGGTATTTGTTGATCAAACGAATTTCGTCTTGCAAGCTGTGTGTTTGTCATTTATTTTACATGACTCTTACTCGACTTCTCAATCAATCACGAATACCATGGTTAGGTTCATTATGTAACCGCGAATTGAATTTCTTTCAAATAACGCTTGTCGATTATTGAACTTTGTTTTTATCAAAATTTATGCTCTGTTAAAAAAGTGCATCGGGCACTTCTTCCACTTTATGATCAGTAACTTCGACCTTCTGAGGCGGCTGTGCGGGATCTTGTATCTGAATTTCGCACTTAATTTACATTGTTAGAACAAAATCCTTTGCGTGGAGGAGGGTATTAGAAAACAAATTAAAGACAATAATCCGTTAATAACTAAATGTAGATCACCAACATGACTTTATTTGAAATATTACTTTCACAGAAAAGATTCGCTAGTGTTCAACTTAGAGTTCGCTAGGACAGAGGAAACTATCGCAGGCATATCCGCGCCAGTGCTGTCAATGACCGCAAATGAGCGATTCGCCGCCGTTCGAAGCAATTGGGCCCCTGTCGCTCTGCTACGAAGAAAATTTTACAAAAAGACAAGTAAAATTGCCGCGATTGGCGTGAATGGGTTAGAAACCTTACCTTTTGGCTACAAAAAGACAGGCTAGAAGTGAGATAGGCAGCTAGAAAGTGAGATAGACGCGTCTGACGTGGGTTTATTACACCATGATCTCTTTGTGATCATCTCACAAGAGAGTGAGGGATAGAGAGGGAGGAGAAAGGAAGAGACAAATTTTAAAATCAGAAGTTCGGAATGGTGAATAGTCGAAACAGTGAAGAGGAATATGATAATAGTGCAAATTCACGCACTACAAAATATCCCGTAATCCGCTGTATCTTTAAAATTCCCGAAAGGTGACTGAAATTTCTTCTGTATGAAGATCATTAACGAAGGTCCTCCAGCGCGAGACACGTTTCAAGAAGATGGCACTCAGTCTTCTCCTTGCGCTAATCTTAATAGTTTCCACAGGATGAGTTGAAACTAAACCTTACCTTATCCAGTCATAGTTCCTAAAACATTGCCCAGTGACGCTTGAGACAATGATCCTAATGCTAGAACTGATAACTTCCAAGAGTTTTCTCGTTCTTCTGGGTTCCATCCGAGTACTAAATTTTTCAAGCTGCAATTGTCCTCTAGCGCGTGGCAGACTTCACGGAGGTGTAAAACCGTATTCTCCTTATCCTTCACGGATGCTGTGTGCTTGTCATGTACGATTGGTTTTAACTTACAAGGTTGCTAAAACAGTGTCCAGTGATGCCTGATACAATGATTCCAGTGCTTAATCTGAAAAGTTCCGAGAGCTTTCTCGGTTTTCTTGGGCCCAAACGATTACAAAGATTTACTATCCATTTGAAAATTTAATCTTTGTGTAAGAAAATACTAAGAGATTGTTATAATCTATCCTTTCCGCCACCGCATCCCTGATCGCCTGTAAACACGCATGTCACCATGGTCTATAGGTCCATGTACCTGTTGTCTTTAGTCTTACAGCAGTCCTCACGGTGATTTCTGTTACCGAAAAATCAACTAACAGTGAACACGAAAGAGCCCATAGTGCCCTAGTTGGCGTTGTTCTCAAAGCCTCTGTAGCTAGTAACGCTAAGTTGCGAGCGACCTTCTCTAACAGAACTCTATTAGATATAAGCTAATGATTTTAGAACAATTTGTTGTAAGGGGTGTAAAAATGTTATGAGGATTGGTCCCAGGTAGGGTTTGGGAATTCTCGGACTTTTTCTCTTCCCGGGTATTCCCGAGAAACCCGGGACATTTTCTTTTACTACAAACAAATAATTTTTAGTAATAAACTTTTTTAATTGGTTTTATTTAAAATTATATAATAAAGTGCATATACATACATATATACATTTAAAACAATAATTTATTTAATTAAATAGCACATGTTAATTCAATTTGTGCAGTAGAAAGAGACAAATAACTGTAAGGAAATAATTTGAGATCATGTTTACATAAAAAAAAACACAACAGAATTCAAACCTTCATTTCGATAATAAAATAAGTTTTTAGTACAACTAAAGCATTAAGTAAATCGCTTGATGTTCGGTTTCGTACTTTTGTGGCAAAATTCCCAGCAACGGAGAAAACCCACCGATGTTGGTCTTATTATTATTATAGCATTTTTCAATTTAATTTTAATTATTTTTAATTAAGTTCGTTGTCAGATATACCAAATCGCTGCTGGACAATTCAGAAAGTGATTGATCAAACAGCCGTTTATATAGCGGTTCCGCATATAATTTTTAAATTTTTTTTAATGATTTCGTATTGACATCAGGCATTTTTAAATAATTTAGTAATGCTAAAATTTTTTCAAGATTATTGATTATTGCATCAGCTACTAAGAGGTTAGAGTCTCAGCGACTAAGCGGTGTTTTGTAAAAGTGATGTTTATGTACATACAGCGTATTTTTAGAATAAAATTCCCTTATTTTTGAAATTAATTTAAGAAAAGTTTTTTTTTATTAATTAATTTTAAGAAAATAAAAATGTGGAGAAATAAAATATTTCTGTTATAAAATCCAATTTAAACATTTCCCGTTTTATGGGGAATTTTCAAAAATTTTCCCGGGAATTCCTGAAGCAGAAACCCTAGTGTTGATGTAGGATGTTGCTGCCCAGAAACAGACGGTTATCCACCTACCTATAAAACTTTACTTTCCTTTACTCAATTAGTATTAATAAATACACATATAGATTATCCAGTGGTTGAAGTTGAGCCAATTAGGAATTATACAAATTAAAGGTTTGAAATAATTGGACCCATTTCCACTTTTTGAATTACCGTGCAAAATCTGTTATAACATGAAAACTAGTTTTGTTCTAAAATTTATAAAAAACATCGGGAATTCCCGAACCAGAAACCCTATTCCTAGGTTAAGTCGCTTTTATAAAAGACTCAGTTTTTGGCTGGGTCGTTTTTTCCTCTAGTGTAGCTGAATCTTTCTATTTACAAGTTTTATTCAACAAAATTTCGCCGCGACAATAAATATTTACTACTATTCATTACACATAGTCATATACATATGTACACATTTGGTACATATTGTCTGTATTCTGAATACCTTGCATTGACTAAAATCCAGAAAAAGCGTAAATAACAAAGAAATAAATAAATAAGTAAAAGTAGTACTCAGTTATTTTAAATAAATCCCCTTTTGTTGATACTTTTTACAGCAAAATGTCTAAAGCGAATATTCTTATTTGTAAAACTTGATAAGCGAACATACATACTCATGCACATATGTTTCCTGAGACATCCTTTTACTCTCACTATGTTCTGTGTCCGTCTCTCTTTCTCTATATTTTAAAGATAATTTAAGATTTTTTTTTTTTAAATGTGAGACTACAAGACGATAAAATATTAAAGAAAAGCAAAAGAAAACTCAACTTCCAGGAAAAACAGAATTCTACACAAGTCTCTTTAGTAAGACACGTCGTTGAGAATACCTTGAGTTTGAACAGCATTTGCAGTGCAAGGACTTTGGGTATGTGTGTGTGTGTGCGTGTGTGTCTGTATGAGTGTAGTGGCATGGTGGAGAAGAAAAGTTAAGTGAATTTATTTTGCGTGTTATTCAGTTCAAATATAGAGCAAGGATATGTTGTGTACGTGCATACAAAAATAAGTATGTACATCTGTATGTCTTCTGTGTTAAAAACGTACAAATGTGATGCAATTAAATCACTTTATTTTTTATAAACTGTTGTTACGTTATTTTTAAGAAACGACTTTATTTTTAGTTTTGCTTTTATTTCTCTACAAATTTCTGGCAAATATGTTTATTGTTGTTTTAGAGCAGCGAACAAAAAGCAATAATGTTGCTAAAAATTTTCATTTTTAAATATAATTTTTTTGTTTTCGTTTTAATAGCTGCGTTGCCTGGTAATAGGTACATTTTAATTAATATTTTTAAGTGTTTGAAGTGCAACAAAAACAACAAATTTATTGTGGATGAGCACAACAAGGATAAAATGTAGTGAAAGAAATGAACGTGTTGAATTGTTGAAATTTATTAATTATAAATATTGTGCACTTATACCATATTTGTATGTATAAGTATGAATATTTTCATCACACTAATTGTGTCTAATTTCTGTGCACATTTATATGTGCTATAAAGGGTGGCCCTATCAAAATGCATGATGTTAATTGTGAGCATTAATTTAATTCTATAGACGAACTATGTAATTTACAATTGCTAATTACTTTATCAAGTTTCGATGTCAAACCTTGCGTCTTTGAAATAGTAACAATTCAAAAAATCTTTCCCAATATATTTATTTATTTATTTCAGCTAAATGCATACAACAGCTGAGAAATTAGTACATATAGTAGAGAACAGGATAATTGGCCTATCATAAATTACATTACAATATTAAAAGCAATTATAAGTATATTCACTGGACTTTAAGTATAAAAGAAGTCTTCGCTTAATAGCATCTATATTGCCAGATAAGTCAATATAGATGCTACAAGCAGCGTATTTTTAGAATAAAATTCCGTTATTTTTGAAATTAATTTAACAAAAGTTTTTTTTTACATGAAGTAATTAATTTTAAGAAAATAAAAATGTGGAGAAGTAAAATATTACTGTTATAAAATCCAATTTAAACACTTCCCGTTTTCCCGGGAATTTTCAAACATTTTCCCCGGGAAGTCCCGATGATAATTTTTCGGGAATTGTCAGGAATTCCTGAACCAGAAACCCTAGTGTTGATGTAGGATGTTGCTGCCCAGAAACAGACGGTTATCAACCTACCTATAAAACTTTACTTTGCTTTACTCAATTAGTATTAATAAATATATAGATTATACAGTGGTTGAAGTTGAGCCAATTAGGAATTATACAAATTAAAGGTTTGAAATAATTGGACCCATTTCCACTTTTTGAATTACCGTGCAAAATCTGTTATAACATGAAAACTAAAATTTATAAAAAACATCGAATTATAGTTTCACAAAACTTGCTGAAATGTTATAAACCATTCGCTAAATTCCACAAAACTTATTAAGTATGTATAGCATTTGCTTAGGGTCTATTAGATCCTCTAACTAACTGATAATCATTCAACTTAACTAAGGAAATAATACTTATACATATTTACAAGTTTTTACTTCTTCAAAGTTTTAACCATATTTTGAATTTTTCTTTTTTTAAGTGTAAAAATCCCATCAACTTAATTGATAACATTAACCACGTTTAGTTTTCTGCTTTTACTTCGAAATTTCCGTCCTTATTCACTGAGCCAATAGAAAAAATATATACAATCCTGAAACTAGACAACAACAACATTTCCATCGACTTTCTCTTTCACTCCGCATTTAAGTTTCATTAATGTAGCGAATATTAAACGAAGTAAATGATGAAACAAGTTGTGCCAGCGTAGATGAAGTGAGTGAGTGCATTAACATCATCATTATTCCTTTTTTCAATTTAATTAATCCTTTTTTACTACGTAACTACAATGTTAACACTGTAGTACATAACAACGTACTATATAAAGGCATAAACTACGCACACAAACTGAAAAGTGATAGAACATAAACTTTAATGCAGCAAAATTACGGTCAGGTCGTATCCCAGCAGTTTTGAGGGTTTCAAGAAAATACAGACATTTTTTATGAATTTCGAATTAATAGCAAAAGTTTACATGTGAATTTCTTATTATATTATGAACTATATATTTCCTAAAATTAAAGCTAAGGACAGTGTTCTCAATTTTTTCCTTTAGATCTCATCCACAATTTGCAATTGTTCACCCCCAAAAATCATCAAAACATCTCGTTTCTTGTCCCCAAGCTTTTTCGCATAAAACGATTCAAAGTTTGAATTCTGTATTTGACAGAATCTTACTGTTGTCAGATTCTTTTTCTGTGATTTTAAATAAGCAAATAATACACCAGAATATGTTTCATGATATGATTTTGTTACAGAAGAAATAGATGTCAACCACCCTTAGAAAGTCATTTTAAATTTAATACCCCAAGTCAAAATACTTAAAAGCAAAATATTTACATTTCGCCCATCCTTGTTGCTTCCAAATAGATCTGATTTTTTTTTAAATCCATGGAAACCCAAACCGTTGTTATAAAGGGTGTTTTTCTCGATGTATAGAACTTCAAGTTGCAATAAAACAACGATGGATTATTCGATTGACTTGAATTTTATCTTTCGGATAATCAATCTTGTGGCATTACATTTTAAATATGATTTCTGGCATATGACCGCCAGGGCTGGCGCGGATGCAGCCCAAACTGGATGTCCAATTTTCGATGACTTTTTCCAACATTTGTGGCCGTATATCGGCAATAACACGGCGAATGTTGTCTTCCAAATGGTCCAACGTTTGTGACTTATCCGCATAGATCAATGACTTTACATAGCCCCACAGAAAGAAGTCTAGCGGTGTTAAATCACAAGATCTTGGAGGCCAGCTCACAGGTCGAAAAAGTGAAATTAGGCGGTCACCAAATGTGTCTTTCAATAAATCGATTGTGGCACGAGCTGTGTGACATGTTGCGCCGTTTTATTGAAACCACATCTCCCGGACGTCATGGTTATTCAATTCAGAAAAGAAAAAGTTAGTGAGCATGGCTCTATACCGATCGATACCATTGACTGTGACGTGCTGGCCATCATCGTTTTTGAAGAAGTACCGACCAATGATTCCACCCCAGCCCATAAAGCGCACCAAACAGTCGGTTTCTCTGGATGTAACGGTGCTTCGACATACACTTGAGGATTAGTTTCACTCCAAATGCGGCAGTTTTGTTTGTTGACGTAGCGATTCAACCAGAAGTGCGCTTCATCGCTAAACAAAATTCGCTTCTGAAAATCGGGAACAACGGCAATCTCGTTTTGCACTAAAATTGCACTATTTGCAAGCGTTGTTCAGGCGAGAGTCTATTCATGATGAATTGCCAAACCAAACTGAGAATAAATAACTTGACAGCTGTTAAATCGGTCGCCATCTTGAACAGTAATGCCAACTTAAAGTTCTATACATCGAAAAAAAACAGATTTTATAAACAGTGTAGTAACAAATATTTATTTATAGAATAGTGTTTTGATTACACAATTGTGAACCAAAATTTTCTAAGACTTTGTGCTGTTTCTGTGGTGCTGGTTCATAAAACGTTCTGTTTTTTATTTTATTTTGTTTACATTTGTTTTTCATATAAAAAGCATACTATAGCTATATATTTAAACAAACTGTCTATCAGCTGATTTGGGCTATTTTCAAAAGTCACTTTTTCACCTCTGTGTACTCTGTGTCTCCGGCATGCGATCCGACATAACATTGTCCGGAAAATCCCTTGATGATTCTCGTCGTGTTCCTTAAAGCGTTGCGTTTATACAAAAAGTCACCAGCCTCGACAGATAATACTGTCTCCATTGAATTAGTTATTGTTGTTTTGAAAACCCCACTCACACCAAGATTCGTTAAACTATTTGTATCGTCTGGAAGATTTTTTTTTAGAATCCATCGTGAACGTCAATGGATTATATACAAGGTGGCGCAAACGTAATCCTCCTATCAGAAAATGCTATAACATTTGCGATTGGCCTCCAATGTCAGTTCTGTTTTGACATTTGTGTAGTAAACACTTGCGAAATACACGTTAATAAAGAATGTTACTCTACACTGCTCCAGAACGCGGAATATTGGTGACTATTTATTTGACCAATAATCGGTCGGTGACTCTGGATCTTAGCGGGTACGTAAATAAGCAAAATTTATGCTTCTGGAGCACTGAAAATCCGCGTGTAAACCACGAAGAGCCATTACACCCACTCAAAGTGGTGTGCTGTTTTCGCTGGCGGAGTCATCGGACCTTTGTTCTTCGAAGACGTCGCGGGCTGAACGGTTACTGTGAATGGTGCGCGCTACAGAGCAATGATCAAGGAGTTCTTTTTGCCGCAACTTGATGAATTGGTATTGGAAAACATGTGGTTCCAACAGGACGGTGCTACGGCACACACTGCACGTGCCACAACCGATATGCTGAAGGATGCATTTCCCGGGCGCCTAATTCCCGTTTTGGCGATTTGCACTGGCCAGCAAGATCGCCTAATTTGACCGCTGCAGACTTCTTTTTGTGGGGCTTTTTGAAGTCGCGGATTTATGTCAATAAGCCTCAGACTCTTGCAGCTCTTAAAGACAATATCCGTCAAGAATGTGAGGACCTATCGCCGGAAGTTTTGGCCAATGTGATGGAAAATGCTATAAAAAGGGCTCAAATGACAATCAACTGTGGCGGCGGCCATTTATATGACATCATATTCTCGACTTGATGTAAACAAATTAAAAGACCAAATAAAAATAATCCACAAGAAGAATCAAAGTTGTTCATATTTTTATTTTAATTGCAGCCAAAAAACATCGGAAGGTTATTTTTGCGCCACCCTGTACTATAAAATCGGAAGTCATAATCAGTCTTCTAAAGCTACTAACTATAAAGCCAGTGTGCCAGCTCTGGATTCATTAACCTTGTGCCAGTGGCTCATTCACAGATTGGCCAACATATATGAGCCTTAGTGAGTGTTTCCACTTGAGCTGCCGATCGAGAATTCAAGTAATAATAATGCTAGAGTTATAATAAACCACTTACCATTTTCAATTTTTTTTTTAAAGCGTTCTCTATTATATAATTTGTTGGCATTAAACAAGTTAAGGAAGGTTAGGTTTTCAACTCTTTAATTACTAACAATGAAATATATTTTTTTTAAATATTTTTAACTCAAACTACTTATTAGAAAGAAGTTGTTTACATAGAAAAGGTACGCTAAAATAATTACGTTTCTATTGTAAAAAGCTGGTGGCACACGAAATGTATATTATAAAATTTTAATTGAAATGTTAAAGGGAAACTAATCAGAACTGCAGGTATTTAATCAGACCCAAAACACTTAAAAACAATTACAGCAACATACAGACATACATATGAATGTACATACTTATGTAACTTTCAACCAGTTGTGTGTTGCGGCAGCAACAGCATCAGGAACAGCATAAAATAAAATGATAACTTAAGTATGTATAAGAGTTGGATACTAATTAATTGCTCGACTTTTTATTACTCCAGATTTACACAAATGGTTTCAGTAAAGCAATGCTTGTTTGGAGAATTTATATACACCCTACAGTTGATAGTGATGTTGACGGCAACTAAATGTTGGGGTCATTATTTAATTTTTAAAGGAGGACAATCTGAAGAAGATGTTCCAAGGAGAGCAATTTATCAATAAAAATATTCGTTTAAACACAATTAATATATATACAATAAAAAAACCTTCCGCTCAAGAAAATAATAATATTAAATAGAAAAAAGTTAATAAACATAAAAAGCAAATAAATATATTAATTAACCCACAAACAAACAATATTTCAATATTTGTGAACAATATTCAATATTTGTGAACAATATTCAATGTTTGTGAACAAACTTTTGTTCACAAATATTGAAGAGCAGGACATTGGCAACATTTGGTTGCAACAGGACGGTGCACAGAGCGAAAACTTCCTAGTAGATTCAATAAGATTTTCTCTTTGAAACGTTTTTAGGCTGAGGGGTATCCCAACAGAGAGAAAAGAAGATTTTTCTGTGGGTATTTCTTATTATTTCCATGTTGCAAATCTTATTAATTGTCTCAACAAGAAAAACACATAAAACCAAGAAGAAAACTTGTTACTCACGTTTGTTTTTACTCAGTTTCCGATTTGCATGGTAAAAAAAATCTATAGAGAAGAACTTATTGATTCTATTAGGTTTTCTTGTAATTTGTATACAATAAAGATTTCTTATTGATTTTATTAGATTATCCTATTAATTTTTCCCTATTGGTTTTATTAGTTTCCTATATAAACACACGTAAATCATCTTTTTAATTTCATTAATTGTTGTTTTTTTAATAAGGTTTTCCCATTTAAAATAATAAGGAATCCTTCTTGAAAAAAAAACATAGAGATATCTTATTTATTTTGTTCTACTTTATTAGGTGCTTTTTTCTCTGTGTGCCACGTGCCACACACACACAAAGCTACACTCGATGCTTAGCACGTTTTCAAAAAAAAAAGTTATTTGGCAGGCCCTTTATTTGTTTTTGGTGCAAAAAATCTCAATACTCAATAGAGAACACAATGCAGTGCACAATTAAACCTGCTTTTGCCCACATTTCCGGCCTTTACTATCCAGATTGTATTTGTCGTTAATTCCTTTTGTTTTGCTGCTCTCATTTAACAAATTAAATTGTATTTTATTTCATTTATTTAATTCCCTTCTGTTTGCGAGCTGAAGCGCAAGTAAAGGCTATCAAAAGTGTGGTGGTAATTTTGCGAATGGCAAAGGAGACAATTGAAAGTAGACAGTGGAAAAATAGTGCACAATTGGGAGAAGAATAAAATTAATATAATAAACTAAGATGAAAGAGTAAATGGTTTTAATTTGGTCTACATTTTATACATAACCAAACTTTTGCGCCAGTAGTCTTCAAATTCGAATTCAAGAATTTGTTCTGGCATCATCAGGTTCAGTGATAGAAATTGCCACTTCATGTACCGGTTGACTTTAAAATGCTTTCAATAATTTTGTTTTTTCGAAGGGTAGCATTGGCACATTAACAACTTCATTTCCTTGCACATTGTAGGCCAAAGGCTAAAAACTGCCTGAATTAAAAGTAACAGAGTTTTCGCCTAACTTTGCGATTTTTCGCATAATCTTTTAAAAATTTTCCGAAAGTGTGTGGCTTTTTTCCAAGTTGACAACAAAAAATTATACAACTTACAGTGGCATTTTGAAGCGATCTTTTTAGTACACACAGAATAAAAGCCTTGTTAAAAATGTAGAAAACAAGGTGGATTTTAGGTAGTTGGCTGGTAATTTTTTTCTATATGGCTTTCATTTTGTATTCCAAAATCAAAGTGAATTTTCAAACTTTTTCCTTTTTATAATTTTTTTTATTGTTTAACTGCAGCTCTATTTTATTTCGTTTTTATGTTTGGTTTATTTTATTTCGTTTTTATGTTTGGTTTCTTTCATTTCTGCACTACAAAGTCTGACGGAATTCGAACCGCAACCTCTGGGCCGCTTAGCACCTTTTATTTATTTCTCCTAAGGACTACAATACAGGTTTTGTAATATTCTAAATATGGTGCACTTAATAATATTTGATTACCTAATAAAATTTTAAAAATCCTCAACACATGGGATAAAATCAATTCTGAAAATGTTGCTCATGTTACTTAGAGTAGTTAAAGCACAAAAAAAGAGGCTCAGTCTTTGCATAGTTGGTCCCATGTGTAGATACCGAAAGTAAATTTTTGGCTCTAAGCTGTCTGAAAGGTATAGAAAAACCTTTTAACTTTACAAAATTTTCGCAGCACCTCGCTTTCAAACCAGTGATTTTGCATGCTGACTGACATGTTACATGTAAGAGTTCAATGTACCTCGATATCAGGTAGCCTAATAACTACAACAAAGACAACACCAACAAACACTTCATGTATTTTGTTGGTCGAAATCTAGAACGTCTATCACCCGTGTTTGTTCTTCAATCTAAAAGCAGTAGTCAGCTGGGCTTGTAAGGCTACCTGGTATCGAGCTGGCTTGGCAGCGACCAAACCGCTGCCAAATTTCGTCTGTCTTTGAATAGTACGATAATAATTTTAAGTTTAGAATTTTTTCTTTCCCTTTTCAAAGCATCTAATCTGTTATTTTAGCAATAAGAATTGTTATGTTTTGGGCTTGATGATTGTTTGTTTTGTTATTCCATTCACAGATGAATGGTAGCTTCCACTGTTATACTGAACAGTGGAATGGAAACATTGAAGGAGAAACAAATTAACGCAGGTATAAATTTTGGGCGAAAACTCAACTGGTTATTTAATTAATCATCTATTAAATGTACCATAAAATAAAATTTTACCACTTAAAAAATCGAATTAAAATTTTTGTAAGATGCAAAAAAAAAAAATTTTTATTCAACATTTTTATTACTTTTACCACTGTTAAAATTCGTGGGATACTTAATAAATTACAGATAGCAACAGACTTACACACATGCAGACATACAGACAGACAGACGGACACAAATAAACAGCCATTAACGTTTATAAAGTTCACAGAGAACTGTATAGAAAATTACTTTCATTACATTCAAAAAGTCATTAAAAATGTTCTGATTGTTGTTGTTTTTTCTTTTTTACTTTTATTTTATTTTCGGATACATTAAATAAAAATCCATTACTTCCACTTTTTACGTTGATGTATTTTTTTTTTAATTTTATTGCTCGTACCGCAACCAACAACGCGAAAGGGGGAGAGAAGTTCGCAGAATTGACGAAGATTCAGTTCTGCTGATGGTTAAATAAAAAATTAAGAGATTGGTTGTGTGGAGAGCAGACTTAATTTTGTGTGGCAATAAACATTATTAACAATAATGGCCAATATGATGATAATGATGTTGTGATGGTTTTTAGCATTTAATTAAGGGAATTAGTATTCGTTTTTTTTTTCTTGCAGTTTTTGTGAATTTCATGAAACGCTTATGGAGCTGTTAATAAATAGTAGTTTGTTGTAGTCTTAAAAATTATGTATATTGTTTTATTTTCTATATCGGTCGAACTATTTAAAAATGTCTTATATTCATAGTTTTGGGCATTTGGAATTGCCACATTTATGCCATTCCAAATGTTAACTGTTAATGCGCTCTTTCTCTCTTCAGAAAATTAATATTTGATTGGCTGTGTGTATGTGTGTAAATAATATGAACAAGGAATGCCACAAAAGTGACTTCCGCCAGTTCTCCAAATTCTATTTTTCGATTAAGCAAAGTCAGGTGACCCGCAAAATAGAAAAAATAGACCTAAGGGTAAAAACCGGTTTTGTTCAGGAGAGCTATTTTAAAGATTTAAATACGTGTATCTTTGGTGTACCATCACTTTCATAAAACATTCAGCGCATATCTCTCGGAGGGAATTATTTTGGGGCATGCGATCGGTCTCATTCGATGCTCAGATGTCGTTCACTTCGAAAAAAAATTAAAATTGATTTTTTTACCCTTAGGTCCCTTTCTCTATTCTCTGTCACATATAGTTTAATAACAGACTTTGGAACAAAATAATACTTTTACGGCACTTTTTGCTCAGGTTTTTTAATTTTTTTTGCTTTATGTAAAATAAAATCAGTATTTTTACAATTGTTAATAATTTCATCAGGTTTGAGTTGGATTTTTACATCTTCAAAATTGAGAAAGTTTTTTCTCGTGGCAAACATTTTTAAAGAAGACAAGAAAAGTAAAGCTGAAGGCTTACTGGCCCACCACGTTGCTCACCAGCACCCAAATCGTGCTGCGAAACAAATTTTTTTCTTAAATGCAGATAGAAGAAGGGAGTTACCCTTCTTCTATCTGCATTTAATTAGAGAAACAAAATTTTAAAATTCAACATTTGTGATTCATATCACTCGTTTTCGTTTGGACTTTGAGTTACCGGACACCCTGTATACAGTGTTGAGCAAAATAATGCTCTAATGTATTTAAAATACAAAAAAAAAAAAAATTAAAGTTGTGTATTTGAAATACAAAATACAAATACTTTTTTTCCATGTATTTAAAATACAAAATACTGCATTCCAAAAGCAAGTACATATTTGAAATGTAATGTAGTGTAACAAAAATATGAATTTAAAATACAAAATACATTTAATCAAAAAAGTTTTTATTTTCTTTCATAAACACTAGTTTTTCAAAACTGATATCAGACAAACAATCTCTTGGTGGCGAATAAAGAAACTCAACTAACCACAAAACCTCAATGTTTTCTTATTAGAAAATGATAGGAATTAAGACATAAGTGACAATTAAAAAACGTTTCACCAAATGCTATATAACTATATATAGTCTATCCAAGTCAATATTTGATTGATATTTTTTTTCTTGTTCTACATTAAAATTTCGAACGCTGTTTTTCTTTGTATTTTATTTGTTCATTATTTAACTTTCTGACAGCTTGGTGACTTTCTCAATGTATGTGCATTCAGTTGCGTTTTCTTTACCCAGATACTTTGGTAATTAAATTGTGGTATTGCCTTTTTTTTTGGAATAAGACAGTAGCAAAATTTTCGATTTTAGTTGATATATTAATGGAATAATTTATAGCGCATATATTTTAACATAAATTTAAAATGTATTTTGAAAAATGTATTTTGAGAGCACAAGCATTTGAAATACAAAATACTCAAGCGCATAGTATTTAAAATACAAAATGCAAATACATTCCTGAGAAGTATTTAAAATACAAATACAAAATACGTATTTGTATTTTAAATACGTATTTCAAATACATGTATTTCAAATACTGCCCTGCCCTGCCTGTATACTTATGTATTTTATTTGTACAGATAAAATTTATTGGTCAATTTTATATATTTATTTGAGCTTAAGGTCTTTTAGAATTTGAGTAATTATTTTTGTCAATATTTCGCTCTCCTTCGGATAGCTTCTTCAGGAAGGAGAGCGAAATATTGACAAAAATAATTACTCAAATTCTAAAAGACCTTAAGCTCAAATAAATATATAAAATATAAAAAACAGGAGTCAAAATAACGAAATATTAAATTTATTGCTCAAGACAGTCCTTTAAATTTTTCATTTTTATGAACTTGTTCTCTCAAATCACTTAAAAAACAGCTTAAACAGAATAAAAGTAATCTGAATTAAGAAACTGTGGCGTCATAAGAGTATCTGATTAGATTTAAATTTATTTAATTATTATTTATTAAGTCCTCCTCTGTCAACTCAAAGAAAAGAAAAGGAAAAAAGACCAAAATCCCCACGAAATGCCAAGAATTCAATAAAACTTTGACAACAGATTATTTCAAACAGATATAGACAAAATAAAGCACGCTTATGCAACGTTTAACACATATTAATTAGTGATTAATTGCGAAATAAATTGACTTGTGTCACATAATTACAAAAAAACAAAAAAAAAAAACAAAAGATTTTTTCACAAAATGTTTAAAAATGAAACAGATTTTGTTCACTGCAAACCGACACACAGACAGCGTCAGCAAGAAACGTTTTAAAGCGCTTAAATGAAGAAAGATACAATGAAAAGGCATGAAAACATTTAGCAATAAGCTGAAATAAATAAAAAAAAATTGTCAACTTTAATTACGTTGAAGTTGTATAAAGCTGTTCATTATGGCAACAATTTTAATAAGGATGGTGATTTTGATGATGCTGCATGACGAGGGTGACAATTATGTCTGACTTGGAATTGTTCGTGACAATAAATGTGCTCAAAGGCCACCATTTTAAGAACATCAACACAAATATTAAATGCTGAATTTGAATAACAGGAAATTTTGTTTACCAAAAAGAAGAAGAAGAAAAATAAACGTTGAGAAAGCTAATAAGTTGGCACCAAGTAACTATAACATATCTTTTAGGTCAAGTAATGGTTATTGTTTTAAATATTTTAGAGCAAAATTCTGCTTAAAATCAGAGCTGGGGAACGGGATTTACGAGTAAGCTTCAAGTTGAAATTTAGTCGATATGATTAAGGCTACACAACTAACAGTTAAAAATGTATTAACAAATGCAAGCGTGAGAAAATTTCCTTAGTATTCAATGATATGTATTATCATTTGGGGCCAATTGTGCACCTCGACCAAAAAGATCTTTTATGCAGAATGATATTTATACTAGTGTACGACACTTAAATAAAGGTTTTCTTTAATATCTAGAGAAATATATATGCATCATTCACAAGTTCATATCCACCACAAAAAATAATTGTTTACTATAACTCTCGCAAACTATATCTATAAAACTCACACTAGAACTTTCAATTTCTTCTTCTTCTTCTTGCCAAAGAAGGAGTCATTTTGAAAGGCAGTTAATCAAGGTTGTTGTAGAATCTGATTACTATCAGAATTGAAATCGACACAGAATTAATTTTGGTGTGTCAGAACTAGGTGTCACAGAATCTGTGGCAGCTGACAGGTGGCAGATTTGTATGTTTGTTTTAGGCTGGCAAATACAATTTGGCTCACAATGAAAGTAAATTTATATCTTTATTTATTAAACTAAATAAGCAAAAATTTCCATTATTATTTTATTACCAATAGGGGAAAACATAGGAATCAAACACAAAATGAGATATTTAAATAGTTTATGGAAGGAATTCTATATTTGGTGAAGAAATGGTTCCTCCATCTAATTTTTTCACTATCATCTATTGTTGGCTTCAAGTTTCTCGCGGATCAAAAGATAGAGTTAATTTTCTAAAAGTTAAATTTCAAAGGTTGCCGATTGTATAGCAGGCAAAAGAAAGTCGGTTATCATATGACCATAATGCACCGAATTGATGGTGGCAGTCGTTCCGTCACCGTTTTCGAAGAAGTAAGCTCCAATTACACCTTCGCAACAGTGACCTTGTCTGAATGTAATGGCCTCTCTTCAATTACTCGAGGATTCTCAGAACCCCAAATACGACAATTTTGTTTATTAACACACCCACCGAGTGAGAAATGTGCTTCATCGTTGAAGAAATTTTTGTTTGAAAAATCGCCGTCCACCGCCTGTTGTTCAAGCACCCATTCCACGCAACTACGAGCTGACCTCAGTTGTTGTGTGAGCTGTACTTTATATGGATGTAAGTGTAGATCTAAATGCAAAATACGCCATAGTGTGCGGTAAGATAGTCCTAGTTCCTGAGAACGACGAGAAATCCGCACATTCAGACTCACGCCTGAACAACGCTTGCAAATAGTGCAAAACGAGATTGCCGTTGTTCCCGATTTTCAGAAGCGAATTTTGTTTAGCGATGAAGCGCACTTCTGGTTGAATGGCTCGGCGACGTCAACAAACAAAACTGCCGCATTTGGAGTGAAACTAATCCTCAAGTGTATGTCGAAACAGCGTTACATCCAGAAAAACCGACTGTTTGGTGCGCTTTATGGGCTGGGGTGGAATCATTGGTCGGTACTTCTTCAAAAACGATGATGGCCGGAACATTACAGTCAATGGTGATCGGTATAGAGCCATTTCATTCCTGAATTGAATAACCATGATGTCCAGGAGATGTGGTTTCAACAGAACGGCGCAACATGTCACACAGCTCGTGCCACAATCGATTTATTGAAAGACACATTTGGTGACCGCCTAATTTCACTTTTTCGACCTGTGAGTTGGCCTCCAAGATCTTGTGATTTAACACCGCTAGACTACTTTCTGTGCGGCTATGTAAAGTCATTGGTCTATGCGGATAAGCCACAAACGCTTGATCATTTGGAAGACAACATTCGCCGTGTTATTTCCGATACACGGCCACAAATGTTAGAAAAGGTAATTCCAGATTGCACTACATTCGCGCCAGCCGTGGCCGTCATATGCCAGAAATCATATTTAAAATGTAATGCCACAAAATTATCTTTCGGATAAATAAAATTCATGTCAATCGAATAATCCATCGTTGTTTTATTGCAACTTACAGTTCTATACATCGAAAAAAAACACCCTTAACAATAAATTAAAGAAAATGGGTCTTATTCAAAATAAATATTTTAGGTTTATTAAACTCATATTTGACAAATATTCCATACAAATATGTCAAATAAGAGCATTATAAGCCTGAGATATTTTTTGTGAATAAGGGCGAATGTTTTTAGCGTAAGAAATAAGTAATGAATAAATAACGATAGATATGTATTTCACACAAAAAAATACCATGATTTGATTAGCAGACAAATTGTGCTACGCAGCACATAGCTGGGAAGCGTGTAAGCTGGGAATTTTTTTTTTTTTTTTTGATTTAGTATTACACAGTTGTCTGGTAATCGAATTCCAATATATTCTTTAGCAGTGTTTAGATGTACACTTTCTAATGGGCTAATATTTTACAGAACCCAAATAAATTGCCTGCTTGACTTCCTTTCCAAAAGCTGTCTAAACAAACACTACGGGTTCGTAGGACCATTTTTATTAGAAGAAATAATCAACTCGATTTTAAGCATTTGTGAGCCCCATTTATAAATTGTTGTAAATTATCACAACAAGACAAAGAAAGCGCATTCTCAAGAACTGGAAAACCCACACAGTCTCAAGCAAGTTTGTTGCCAATTTTTGATTTAAAAGAAGTATGTACTATAAAATTTCTTTAGCGAGATAATATGCCACAATATTAAATAATGTAAAGGAAATAAAGTGGCACGTACAACAGCAGCTTACCATGCCACAGTAAGAGTAAAAAAAAAAAACGAAAAAAGCATTCAATATGCATAGAAACATTTATTAGACCGTACTCCGACTGGCTGGCTGGCTGGCTGGCTGGTTGTCTGACTCTGCGCCTGTTTCCCTCTTCAGTTGATGGCTGGTTGTTTGGTTGGCTTGAGTTGGCTGGTGCTCATTAATGATGAGTGTTTTTGAGATGATTTCCGTTTATATTCATAAAAATTCATGATAATTAAATACAGTTGAAAGACATTTATACAGTTGATAATAATGAAATAAAAAAAAATAATCACATCCTTCTTTTGCTGCCGCTGCCGCTGTTAACCGAATGAATGTGCCTTGTTGACGGCTTGGCTGGCAACTTTTTTTTTTCTTTCTCTCACTATCTCTCTTCCCTTTCCCCACCAATTCGCATTGAAGCTGTTTTAAATATGTATGTCTATATGCACAGATATTTTATGGTGTAGTAGCAAAAAGAAGAAGCAGAAGAAAAAAAAGTTACCCGAATTAAGAGTTAAATCAATAAACTGTAAAGCAAAAATAATAAAAATCATTTAACTGTAAAAAATTTTCGTTTAAAGGAAATTAATCGTTTCTTATGCAATTGCTGACGCTGTTGTTGTTGGATTATCTCTGCATGACAAAAAAGAAACTCAATTAATTGTTTATTGATATGAGTAGCCCCGTTTCGAGTTTTATTTAAAGTGGCGTATTAACAGAGCGAAACATTTGAACGAAAGAAAGTTTAAAGGCACGCACAAGAGGCAAATGACAAGCAATTTGTAAATAAAAGTTTTAGATTTTGCATCGGTTTAATTTAATGGTTGAGCGGTATCTGAAAGAAGGCGAACAATCAACAAAAAAATTATCGATTTTTACCGGTTCATATGACACGATTTTGGTCCATTATCAATGTTTTTGCACTGGTAAAGAACAAAGATAACTTCATTTACAAAACCCTTAACAAGTTGACGCGAATTTTTATTAATTTGTATCGAGGCATATTTGCTTTACAAGGTGTCAGCATATGTGTAACAAAGACAACAACTTAAAAGGTTAAGGTTCATGCATTTGTATAAAACTTGTAGTCAACTTCGAAGTAACTGAGTGCACACTCACATGGAACGAAAGTCAACTTTTCATTAATTGGGTGTAGGACCATTCTGTTCACAAACCCCTTTAAAATAGAAAACGAATCATGCAAATTCGTTTATAATTTGTGAAATCATAAAAAACATACACGATAAGGAAAAAAAAACAAACGACATGTATGTATACGAGCAGCGAATCATGTCTACTGTTTTATGTGCTTGCTGATGTGAAGTGATTTACTTCAGTACCTGGCTAGAGGGGTATATGCATATGTATGTACATATGTTGGCTGGAAGCTCTAACCTGACGATGCTTCAAACCACGTGGTATAGTTCTGACATTGCACCACCGCCCCCGAACAGCCGGTGACTCTTGGCCCATAACAAAATCCCTTGCTGGGGAGTTTGATCTATCTAATCTCTGCTGCAGTGCTCAACTCCCTGGACGACATACCGAAATCACGAATACGGTTGGTAGCTCCAAAATTCCTAAGAATATCAGGCCTTTAAGCAGCTCTGATGATCTTCTCTACCAAGCAGAGTCTGTTGATTGGCAACAGCACTACAATGGCTCGAAGCCCGAATAATCAGTTTGTTTACCAACTTAGGGTACCACCCACAATCAGTACATTTCAGTCTAGGAAGTCTCCTCAGTCTATGATCGGGCTACAATACTCCTTAATCCCGTATTCATTATTCTTCATTATTTGGTATAGAATTGATAGAAAGAAACAGCATTTGCTAGAAAGAACCAAATATACAACACGTACACAAAACTTAGATCTTTTTTTAAGTGTTGCATCCTTTTTATTTCAAGAAAGCGCTAGGAAATAAAAATGTTCCAATAAAGAAGCGTTAAATCGCAAAAATTGTCAATAAGCCGCTGACACAGCAACATTCAAGTTTGAAATGTGAATTTTAAGTTGAATATTTTAAATTTTTTTTTTTTTTTTACATAACCTGATTTTTTATCGATAACTTCAACGAAAATGTTGACAGTTTTGCATTTATCTTAGTATAGCTGAACTCTTTGCACATACTAAATTCTACTATTACATTATATTTGCACTGTTCTTCAAAACTTAAAGAATGCAAGAAAAATGTAGAGGCATACGGACATTTACGTCATACCGGGGCACCGATCCCCGTACTGCCGAATTTCCCTTCGAAGGAGAGTTTCAGCAGGTACCGCAGGACACAGCGCGACCCCTCAGGACCTGCCTAAGATTTCTGGTTGCCAAGATAACCGAGACATCCTGCACCGCAGCCAGCTGAATAGGATCAACAAGATGCATTGCCTGGGGGATGCTTGCTACGACAAGCGGATAACGACTTAATGTTCTCAGCACAGTAAAGTCTGCAGATAAGCTGGTTTTTAGTGTGTATGTATTTAATTTATTCGACGTCCTATTTTTGTTATGGAAATTATGGCTGCACGCATATCTGTGTACATCTACAATGTATCCAACGAAAAAACTATTCTCTCCAACTTTTGCAAGAAGCTGCCCTTATGAAAAATTAATATTCGTCACGTGTGAATATTTTCATAGGCAAAAAAAATAAAAGAATAATCAAATGAATTAAGCCAAGTACGAGACTGAGTCATACAGAGACTGTCTAGAACTTGTACTACCTTTCTATTTATATACTTAACTAACATTCTTTTAGTTTACCTTGGGAGCCTGCCGGGAGTTTTCAAAATTTACAGGCTTATGGATTTCAAGTAAAGTTGACAATTTTTAAATGAAAGAAAAACTAAAAAGAACTGTGAAGACTATTAACTAGTTATACATATACATATAAAGCGAAGGTAAATAGAAAGCTCGTTTGGCTTATTATCGCTGCAATAAAATGGCTCATATTTGGCATGAGTTGGGGTCGAAGCCACTTTGCTCCATTAATCACTGAAATTAGTCACTAAAATCTAAACAAATTAAGGTCGCACTTAATTAATAATTTAAAGAAAAAACTACATTCACTATATACAAACAAATTACCCACAACAATTGAAGTGTCAATGTGACTCAAGTTAACAGCAGCTTTAAATAGCAATGTCTTATGAAAAACAGTAATCTCTTAAATAGTGACAAATTATCACCCAAACCTTGTTAAAATTTGTAAAAAAAAAAAAAAACGTCATACGCAATAATGGAAAAATTCAGAGGCAACGAGCAAACAACAAGTCATCAATCATGGTAAAAAGCGAAAAAAGTATATTGTCGTCGCCAGACAGCTTCTAAGCGGAAGTGTGCAGAGTCTCATGTTATTTGCTTAAATCCTTAATAAACTAAAAATGATGGCATTATTTTGAAAAAATTTTTAGCTGCAAGACTTAAAATGAAGAGAAAAAATAGGAGAACACTACACAGTACAATAACCAAATGTATATCTGCTAAGATCACTATTAGAGTTCGTACACCTGAAAATGTTATTCATCAAACCACAGATTACCAGGCAGCTGCGAAATTGCCTTTCAAAGGCAAAACGAATTTCACAAATCAGTTTATAAATGATCGAACTACGTAAAAGGCACTTTTTTCGATTTTGACATATAGTGAATATTTAACTTCAACTTTGAATAATGAATGGTAAATGCTTATTTTAATACTGAGAAACACTTTTAAAAAGCAAAAAAAAAAGTTTCAAAATCGCTTTATACAAGTTTTTTTCGATTTCGAAAAAATTTCGAATTTGAAAAATATGTACATATGTACATACTTATTTTACTGAAAAACACATTTAAACAGAAAAAAAAATTATGAAATTACTGATCTATTCGATTTCGAATTTGATTTAAAAAAAGTATATAAAATATATACCACGTTTTATGTCGGGTATAACTAATAAATTTGTGCAAAGCTTCAATCAGATCGCTGCAGCATAGTATTATATTGAGAGCCATGACTCTCAAGTCACGTTTGATGACTCATCAAATCAATGTTTTGGGTGCTCAAACATGCAGTTGTTTGAGTCGATGTGTGAGAGGCAGCGTTAGTGAAGAGTGATCTGTCTTCAAAGGTTGATTTTCCAGATTTCTTGGGAGACAACTGGCAGACAAATTGTTGTCTACCACTCTGATTTGACTGCTGTGCGCTATTCTAGTGGCACAGTTGCAACATTTCCAGTTTTCCCGATAAAATAGGCAAGCATTTGCTTAGAAGTGCCTCGTGCGCGAACAATTTTTGTGGGAATTTGCTCATCTTGAAACACCCATAGATGGACCTGTTTCAAAGTACCGTGATCGTATTTTTTGAGAATTTCTTTCGACCAATCGGCTTGAACCTGTTTTTGAGAGATTGACAATTTGTGAGGGATTCAACTTTAACAAATCGTGTGACAGTCAAATGTTTATACAATAGCTCTGTTTCTTTACTCTACTTTGAGATTCCAATTTGCACGAAAAGCGTTCCCATACTTTAGAATTGGGCAAATGAGAGTACTTGTGAGAGAACATAATGCTTCTTCTTCTTCTTGCACGAAACAGCCCGTACTTTTTCTGCGGGCTAGTTTGGGCAAGTAGTTCAGCTGTCAGCTGTTTCAAAGAATGAACAATAACATAGAAGAAATAAATATTTTGGGGAAACTAAAAGAAAAATTGGAAATTAGTGTGAAAAAAAATTTTAAAGCATTATTTAAAAAATTGTTGATTGTTATATATTTATATTTACGAATTCATTTATGTATACGAATTTATGAGTTCTGTTGTGTTCGTAAAAAGTTGTATGCATTTTATTCCTGTTAATTGTTTCAAGACAATTTTTTTAACACAAATTAAATAAAATACATAAATATTTTTTACTTTAGGTGTAAAAAAATGGACCTTAATGCTTTCTGTCAGCCGTCTATATGCCGCCGACATTTCGTTGCTGCTAAGCAACTCATCAGTAGACTTGAAAAATCTAAAAAGAATGCTTTAAGCCCAACTACTTATTCCAAAATTCTCGTGAACAAAATGAGAATCAGAAATGCTCAAACAAGCTTTTTTATGCAGAAAGCATTTTACGTCTTGCAACACCTTTACTTTTTATAGCACTTCCTTACAGCGGGTGGCCCTTGGCTTCCAACAACTTGTATTCTTGAAGGTATTAAAAAGTAAAAGTTTTTGAATATTCAAAAATTAACTTAATTATTTATTCGCTATAAGAGCCAATTGAAATTTATTACTTTAGGTCTAAAAAATAAAAGTAATAAATTTCAATTGGCTCTTATAGCGAATAAATAATTAAGTTAATTTTATATATATATTTTTTTTTAAATTGAGCTGCCAGAACCCTTACGTTTTCTTTTGTGGTAAAATATTTGTTTTTATTCGTTCCCATGCAATTCTGTCTCTTATTGAGAGAAATTATAGTTTACTCTCATTTGACCGAACTTTGTCCAAAAAGCAAAGAAACAGAGCTAACATTGAATGTACTCCTATGCTGGTCCCACTAAAATGCCTAAGGTTGTCTCAATCTCACCACAGCTCACATGACGATCTTGCAATATCAGTTTGCGCACGAACTGACTTTGAACGACTTTGATGAAATTCGTCTTGAGGTGAACTACGATCACGACTAAGTTCTGCAGACCATCGATAAACACGGGTTTTTCATGAAAGTTCATGGCTAAAAATTTAACTAAGTCCATCCAGGCCCTATTGCTGAGTTAATCTACGTCGAAAGTTGCAAAAATTAACGCACGAAAATTTGTGGGCCGAGAAGAATCGTTTAACTTACAGCAGACAACATATGACATAACGTTCTGAGTACGTATAGCTTCAAAAATGTCCAACTTTACGAAAGAGCTGTCAGTGGGTAGATTGCAACACTAGGGTTGCCAAGTCCCAAAACATTAAAGGCAATTCTCGTAGTTCAAATAAAATTTACTTCAAAATAAGACATAAGAAAGAAGTTTTTTTCCGTGTTAAAGTTACGTTATGCTTAATTGTTCATATTAATATTTGCTCTTACATTCATGGCGACACTTAAACAAATTAATTTAATTTTTTGGATAAATAAAGTTTTTTTATGTGATCTGTCAATTTATGTTAACAATTCATTTCGTTTAAATGCTCTTAAGAAAAAACCCCAAGACACATAATTTATGACAGAATTAAGTTTATAGGAAAAATGCCAAAATAAATATGTATCCCAAACCATTTTGGCCAACAAAAAAAAACCATCAACGATAAAAATTCAGTTCAAGACCAGTTCCAACTAAAAGAAAGCAAAAAAAAAAATGCAGAAAAAGCAAATCCAAATGCCAAAAAAAAAGTATTACAATCCCTTAAAGAATGCAAGAAAGCAAAGAAATTACGAAAATGTATTTTGCAGAAACTTCGAGCGATGAACAGAAGACATTCACTTACTCAGCCATAAAGAGTTTTGGAATTCGTCATTTCAATAAGAAACTTAAACGATTCGATAATGATTTAAAATTAAACCAATATAAAAACGTTGAATTTAATTTCCTTAAAAACCAATATAAAATGTGAGATACTATGGGCTTACCTAAATGTTTTAAAATATATCAGGCCGGTTCGAGTTGTGTGAACACAAATTTGTTTTTTGCCACCGATTTCTTTATAGCTTCTAACATGAGAAAAATAAGTTTCACTAGAGGAGTTATAAAAAAAAACATATTCGAGGCGTCTGATTTTTAGAAGCGATAGAAGCGTGGCACTTATTGGAAAAAAATATTGGGTAGAAAAAATTCTTGAGGATTGGTCATACATTTGATTCTCCCACGAGTACCCTGACGCCAGTTAATGTGAACGTGGAAAAATTTAATTTCGCACCATTCAAATGCCTTTGCACGAAGCAATCGACTTAGAAAATTACAATGTAAGACCTACACATAATATTTCTCTCCTTTTTAATTACTGACTGATTTTAGAAAACTGAAGATATGTGAATAACAGCAATTGGCCATATTCATAAAAACTGAAATGAGCACATGATGAGTTTTAATTCAAAATTTCTTTAAAACATAAGAAGTAAAAGTTTTTTTCGAGACTACTGAAGCGTCGAGCAGCATCAACGAAATGTCGGCGGCATAAAGATGGCTAAAAAAGAAAGAAGACAATTAATAAGGTCTACTCTTAGACCTAAAGTAATACATAAAATAAAAAATTCTAAGGCGGTAACACTTTTTCTCCCCAAAAGTCGACAAATAGAGATCTTCAAAAAAAAAAGAACTAGTAAGAGTGCTACATTCGGCTGTGTCGAATCTTAAAGACCCTTCACAATCATTACTTCTAACCATCGAATCCGATATACATAAATAGATATGCAAGACTTTTTGGGTTTTCTCTTTTGTATGTTTATTTTATTATTGCAACAGCTTCCTGACACCACAGATTATAATAATATGATTCAACTTCGTTCAACTTCTTGAGAAATACAGAAATATTCACCATATCATGGCCATATATGGGCCAATGTCCAAAGTTTTCGTTTTATTATAACATGTATTTTTTGTCACCAAAAATTGTTTCAGTTCGCTCACTTCTCGAAAAACCGATTTTTGCTTTATCGCGGATGCATATGAACCGATGACAAAAAGCCAATATTGTTTTTTTTTTGGCTCTTGTGACGACACCAAATAATATACATAGATAATATTGTGGCTTTAAAGCAAAAATATTTTAAAATATTTCATATTTTTTTTACCTCTTGCAGTTTTATAACTATATCTTGGTTATTAATGAGCTAAATTTGCTAAATTTCAATATCATATTGTTACGTACGTATGTTCTAGAACAATTACAATTGAACTGTTCACGACTAAATTCGTAACAATATTTATACAAACAATTTATTCAAACAATTTGGCGTAAAGGACTTTTTTGCAAGTCAAGTAGTTTTTTTTTTCAAAGCAGTAGGTAACTAAAATTGTGAAAATTAAAAACGGAATCGCAAACTTATGAATGCCCTTAAAACTTGTACTGAAGGTCACAAAAGGCGTGACCAGATCAATAATAACAACTTGTCAAAACTTTGCTTACGTGGCTTTAACATGTAGCCGTAGCCATTTTAAGCCATTGAGACATAATCTACATGCAAGAAAACAACTTACCCCGTCGATTCATTGCAGGACCTAAAAAAATAAGAAAAAAATACAGAAATTAGTTTTTGTTTTAATATTTAATTGTTTTGACCCCTTTTTTTCTTATATTTTAAATATTTATTTGAACTTAAGGTCTTTTAGAATTTGATTATTTGAGTATTTTTGTCAATATCTCGCTCTCCTTCGGATAGCTTCTTCAGTACAATAATAATGAAAAATGTACTCAAATAATCAAATTCTAAAAGACCTTAAGCTCAAATAAATATATAAAATATAAAAAAAATTTGTTTTTGTTTAAAGTATTTACTTTATTTAGTAAGTAGATAAAATTTATTTATTATGCTATCGATGTTTTGGTCGCATTAGTTAAATTATTTATATATAAAGTGATTCACTTATATTTTCAATTACAATTTTGTGATTTAAGCTTTATCATTCGTATTAACACTTTACAACGGGCTATCCATTTCGTGGTTTCAAAAGTATAGAGCTGGAATTCGACATCAGTCAAACTAAGTTGCTAAACCAATTTTGTTATACAAAGGGATCGCTTAACTATCACACAACACATACAAATTATCGAAACATACTACAAAAATGGTGATTCTGTCACAGCCACATATCGTGCTTTAAGAGGAGATTATGGTTGACATAATCGTCCAATTACGCAAGCAATTGGCAAAATTGTGAAGAAATCTGAAGCGACTGGAGTGGTTACAAACACTGTAAGGTCTGTGCATCATCGTTTCTCTCGTTCCGCTGAAAATATCGGTGCTGTAAGTCTACGTGTTGCCGAAGACCCCAATGTGTTGATTCCTCATCGTTCTCAGGAATTAGGACTGTCTTGCGGCACATTATGGAGTATTTTGCATTTAGATCTACAGCTACCTCTATATAAAGTCCACACAACAACTGAGGCCAGCTGTTCAGACACAACGTCGTAGTTACGTGGAATGGGTGCTTGGACAACAGGCGGTGGACGGCGAGTTTTCGAACAAAATTTTCTTCAGCGAAGAAGCACATTTCTCCCTCGGTGGTTATGTTAATAAACAAAATTGTCGTATTTGGGGTTTTGAGAATCATCAAGTAATTGAAGAAGAAAGGCCATTACATTCAGACAAGGTCACTGTTTCGTACGCTCTTTGGTCCGAAGGTGTGATTGGATGTTACTTCTGTCACTGTCACCGTCAATTCGGAACGCTGTGGTCATATAAGAACCGACTTTTTTTTGCCTGCTATTGAAGAATACGATTTGGAGAATATGTGGTTTCAGCAAGACGGTGCCACATGCCACACAACTCGAGAGAACATGGCTTTATTGCAAGAGACATTTCCTGGCCGCGTAATTTCTCGTCGTGGCGATATCAACTGGCCACCAAGATCATGCGATTTGACACCATTAGACTTTTTTTTTGTGGGGTTACGCGAAAGACCGTGTTTATGCAGATAAACCTTTAACTCTTGAGCACTTAAAAATCAACATTCGTCAAGCTATGGCTGAGATACCGCCCAATATGTGTCAAAAAGTGGTCGAAAATTACCACAGAAAAAAATATTTATTTCATTCAAACACATTATTAACTGAATCAAATGAATTTTTATTCAATTTAGGTCCTTCAACGAAATTCATAAGTTCAGTTACAAATTTTGTAACATATTTGTTAATTTTTGTAGCCTCAAACAATAATTTAATAGACACAATAAAAATATTCGTTGAATAGAAAAATATTTTCAAGCAAGTGGTTGATTGAATATATTTTGAAGATAATTTTTTCTGTGACACTTCGCGCGGTGGCCATTTAAATGGTGTAGCGTTTCACACACGTTCAAACTTCATAATATCATATCATGAAAAAAAATATTTTATATATGATTTTTATTTACGTTTCCTTTTGAAACCGCAAAATGGATAACCCGTTACTATAATGATTAATGATCTATAATATTTTATGCATAGGAAGGACACAAAACCTTGGCATGATCACCACCAATAAACTTTTTGCAGGCAGCGCACGATTTGCGGGTTTTTCCACGCTCTTCTACGGTCGCTAGGACTACATGTGTAGACCAGGAACTACTAAAAATGCGCCCATTCGTAACGGTACTCGAGATGCCCTAGGTGGTACATACGGCTACTAGCTATTTTAACGAACCTAAGAAAAGAAGTTAATTTCTTTCCGTCTAAGAAATAAGGCGAATTTTGTATCAGTGGACTACATACATACGTATATAGTGCATGCGACCACTGCAGTCCGGTTTTTGTCAATGTTACACAAAACGTATAAAAATTATGCGGCAAAAAGTTGGATATATTAAATTTTCAATGCGCTAGAAATAATTTACAAAAAAGTGGCAATAAAATAAAAATTGCCTGAAGGTTGGCGACTTTTGGCGACAAGAGGCAATCCTGCCTGGATACATGACTTAGAGCTATTACTTTTGCATTCTATCGAAACCTTCCAATAAGAGATGTTTCGACATTAATGTTTTCTATAAAAAAAAAGAATTAAAATGTTATTTCATACTGAGAAAATGTATTTGAAATATCTCGTCCTTATTCGTTTTATTTTATTCTCCACACATGAATGAATGTGTATAACTTTAAGTCACATCTGTGTATACAAATGCTCGTATATACACATATACATATGAATAGATATGTATATAAGAATGTTTAAGTGCACGCGTGTGCTTTTATTTTTACCTGTTTTTCATACAATGTTGATCCTTGTCAAATGTCAAATTAAATTCCTGTTAGAATGCTTGTACGTTCAATCTACTACATTGTTGCTAAACAACAAGGAAAGCTTCGGCAATGACTGCATCAAATACAGTAGCAACAGCAGCAAAGAACCACTGAACTTAAACGGCAGAACCGAGAACAACAAGTTCATATAAAGGATAAATGTATGTATGTAGGAAAAAAAAGAACATATAAAGCAAAAAAAAAAAAAAAAAATGCTGTTTTTGAAAACAGCAAACAGTTTAAAAAGCAGTTGAGTTTAAAGTGAAGCGCAGCAGTGAGAAGTGAGTGCTAACACTGGCATTGATTTCATTTGGCCTCGTGCCAATTTTCTATAAATTAAATAAAAATGGATGGAAGAATAAAAAACCCAACTACTGATAGAAATCGAATATAAAATTATTGCCTTCATTTCGAATGCAGCAACCAGAGTAATTTAAAGTACATACATACATATGTAGGTATTTAATTGAAAATAATTCAAGTGTTTTCTTCTTCTTCTTCTTTTTGTAAGATCTCTTAGTCGGAAATACAAGTTCTCAAAATAAAATAGTTTTTTTTGTTTGTTTATGTGTTTGTGTGTTTAAACGACAACAAATTTTATTGATTCAGTAAACGTGTCCTTTTGAAAAGACATTTTTACTTTTAAACAAATACTAAATAATATAACAACAGCAACAAAACGGCAGCAGAACAAACAAACAATGTTCATACAAGCAATTCAACAACTGTCATGAATGCTAAAACTCTGGGTAAGTTTAAACGCCATTCATTCATTCATTGAATTTCATTATGAGTTCTAAATTTAATTCTTCCTCCTTAGAGCGAACATAAGAAAATGTCAATTTTTTCCTAAAACACCTACGTTTGCTATACTTGTATTTAATAGATAAATATATATGTATGTACTTCAACCCACACCTTTCTTAGTCATACACACACTTCATCCATCATTCACATGGTTCCAGCACTACTTCATCATCGTTCCAATAAAGTTTTGAACATGTTCTAACAAACACTCTATAAATAACGTCGTTATGAACGCGTGCTGCTGATACAGTCAGTTTGAAAGTATTTCTTTCTCTGTTTTATTGTTCTCTTGTTTGTTGTCTTGCGTGAAATTATGTAAAAGAATGCCTAATTTGAAGCGAAAAATTCGTTCAAACAATTTGTTATTTGTAGAACAATTTTTACTTACTCAAAATTGAGAATGATTTTCTTGTGATAAAATTGGAGTGATCAACATTTCAAAAAAAAGAGAAGAGAAGAAGTGTTAAATTGAAGACTTACTGGCTAGAGTACATACCACCACCATGCACATCAGCATCCCAATTTGCTTCAAATCCAGGCCATACTATATATGTACTGTTTTTTTAAACGGCAGCGCATAGCCATCCTGTAACCAGGTCTCTTCATTACTGACTGCCTATATTTAATCTCATTGCTCAACTTTCCACTTTATCATTGTGTTTTCCTATTGATTGGAATATATTTTTGTATGCTCTCACCAACCTCCCAAAAACCTTAAACACTTACCCCCAAATTCATAAAAATTATAAGACTGTTATTTGACATATTTGTATAGAAAATAAGAGCTTTATAAACCTTTTACCCTTAAGTTCAACTCTTGGGTTTTCACTACTTTTCTTTAATCAATATCAATTAAGTAAAGAAAAGTAAAATTTATTTGCAAGGTGGACAACCGGCTGTTTCTGGGTGGCAAACACCCTTCATCAGCACCCTATGAACTTTGGACGTGTCAAATTTCACAATTTCGGCACAGCCGCTTTAACCACTCGGCAACCAAAGCTCATGCAATTCTATAAACCTGTTATAATTTTTATGAATTAGACGGTTAGTCATGGCCTGGGTTCGAAGCCAATTTAGATGCTGATGAGCGACGTGGTGATCGTGACTCCAGCCAATTTCGTGTTAAGTTAAAACTTTTAGTCTGAGGGATAAGTTTGACTGCTTAAGTGATTTTAAAATGATTAGTTAGGGCAATATGCCCAATTAGGTAGGAGACCTGAAGGATATCGTAATTTTTTTATTATCCAACACAAAAAAAAAAAATTATTTAAATTTGAGAGTTTTTACAGTGAACCTTATGACTTATGCGAGGAAAACAACTGGGACGAACGACGAATTTTTCGCCGTCAAAAATAAAACACATTGGTGCATATGAAAATGCACACAGTCACAGCGTCGGTCGAACTTCGTTGTACGCGGCGAACTTTAAATAGATTTATTTCTATTTCTTACGCCGGCGAACGACGAACAAATCAGTATCATGTGGCCATGTTGGTTTTGGTTTTGAAGTGTTTTTTCTTCTGAAATCACGGTGATTTAAAATCACGTACGGTTTCAAAATCACGGAGGTGATTTCTTGGTGTTCTGAAAATCACGAGATTTAAGAGTTTTCGGCGTGCTTTTCTATTTTCGAAATCACGGACAAACAGCTGGTTTGTTTTCTTTACAAACATACATAATTATAAAATTATAAAGAGGAAAGATGCGGAAAGTTAAACAAAAGAAAATAAATACAAAAACAAGAGTGTTGCCACTTTTCTAAACTAGGTATTTTTGTAATATATGTACATACATTTTTTGCTTTTATATCATTGAATTTACCAATTAAAATTCGAAATTATTCATAAAATTAAAACAATAATTATAAATTTAATTAAATTTTGTTTAAAATCATTTGTTTAATTGAATAAATTATCAATATTTCATTTGGCTCATACAATCAGGTAACCGCAATATATTTTCGAGCAAAACAAAACAGCTGACTGCTAAAAAGTAAATCACGAAAATTATGAACAGAAGTATTTTTTTCTTTAAAAGCAAGCAGTGTCTTCAGTAATTTGTTATTATAAAAGATATAATAATATATATATAATATTTATTTGATCTTTTTAATTATTTGAAAAACTATTTAATACCGTATTAATATAATATTAATAAATCATAATATTATAATATAATATTAATAAATCATAATATTATTGAATAATATTGTTAATAAAATTTTTATATAAAAACGATCTGAAGCTGTATTAAATAGTTTTTCAGATATAATAATATTGCATGAATAAGTAAAAAACGCATTATATAAAGTACTCAAACATGTGCAAGTGATTTAAAATCGGTAGTCGTTTAGCTGAAACCGGTCAGCTCACGAAATTACTAAAAAAATTTGTGCACAGAACACCATTTCAGTGATATCAAATCACTTTCGTGAAAAGTGATTTTCAGAACATACCTGATAGTTTTTATTTTAAGTGCTAGGCTTTGACTATTTTCATTTAAACTAAAAAGCCAACATATTAGATTATAAAACATGTTTATGGTGTTTAATTTTTTGTTTTTGGTAATGCTAAATTTTTTAGCAACCAAGTTTTTTAATATGGTCACCTTATTAGCTGTTTTACTATAATAAGATAAAATTAAAAAACTGAGAATGAGATGTTTTTGTTCTTTGTCGTTATTGTGCTACATACGACGAATTTAAGCGGCGTATTCGTCGTATTGGGCGAAATTCGTCGTTCGTCCCAGTTGTGTTCCTAGCATTAGTGTGGGTTGCGCCCTTTTGATTTAAGAAAAAAAAAAAAAAACAACGTTGCTGTTAAGCCCTTTGGATTTCTTTAATAAAGTCTTAGTTTTCGACATTAGGTCTGTAAAAATTTATGAGAACATGTAAATATTTTGTTTTGCTCTACCATAATCAGTAAAAACCCCCATTTTGATTTTTGGAACAAATTTCCTTAACGCGGATTGGTGGTAGTGCAAATTAGTAGAAATCGTCACGAAAGCGTGTGAGCTGTTTATATGGATTGGTGTAACTGTCGATAAACAATTGTGTAGGTGTCTCCGCTGACAACAGCGGATATTAATTAGCTGTGAAAACGGACACTATCAGTTGATAGAGGTCGCAGATTGACAAAAAAAATACTGCATGTGTCAAAAGTAAAAAAATTAAACGTTCCAAAAATTTTAAGAAGCATATAAAATTTTAAAATTTCAAAAACAACACAAAATAAAACATACAGATTTCACCTTGTATTACATTCGAAAATGAAGAAAAAACGTAAGGAACTTCGTTCCTAACGGGGGTCCCCCGACCGCATTTTTTTTTTTTTTTTTTTTTTTTGATACGCCCTTTTACGCATTTAAGGTGACGGTATATTTATAAGTATAGAACATAAATTTATAAATGTTTACATACATTTACGGCCCTGACAATTTTTTTTTTTTTTTGATGTCAATGACAATGATTGTGTGACGTCTCTGATTGCATTTGTTTCTTTTTTTTTAGCTTTGTTCTTTCACTTATTTTTAAACGTTAAATCGTTTTAACAAGCCATAAAAATATGCCCGAGAGAGTACAACAGAAAATATGCGAAAAAAGTTAGAAAATAACAAAAATATAAAATTGCTTAAGAATGGAAAATGAAAATTACCTAAACTTTGACAGAACAATAACAACGTACATATATCAAGAGTTATAGAAATAAAATATGAAAATACAAGCATGACAAATATTTATGTATTTGTTCCAAGACATTCAGGAAATATTTGTTGATACACCGTCAAAAATTATACGGACAGGAAATTTTATTAGAAAATACAAATAAAGTTTAGGATAAGACCTACATACATATAACTAAAGCTGAGTATTCTACTCTTTGTTTCGTGCGAATTGCGGTCAAAAGTCCATAGAAAAAGTATGTGATATAATATTACAGGAGTAGTACTTTATTCGCATCATAGTAATTTAAGAACCACTTCCGGCAGCATGTTTTTCCAATAGTAAGACTTTGGCCCCTCTTGGAAAAAATGCATCGAATGAATTTTAATTTGAAATTATGGCATCACTCGATAAGATTTCGCTATTCTCAATGACACTGTCATCTCAAACAACACAAATTGTTTGTGAACTTTTTATTAGAATGCACGTAGCTTATGGAGTCGTAATAGGTGAACGCGTCCTTTTTTATCTGTTTATGTAAAACAAAAATATCCCATGTTTATTAAAGGTTTATTTAGCAAATTATGTATAGATATTGGCCAAATGAGATCCTAATAAACATGATATATTTTTAAAAATAATTCCGTCAAAGCATACATTCGTAATAGCTCTCAGCGTGGTTATGAACGTGTAGTGAAATTGGCCAGAAATTGAGGGGCGCTTCCAACTCTTTGGTTGGAACATGTTCGTTTGCATAAAAACAGAAAGTTACTTACAGATCTATAAACAACTTTCGCTTGTGCAAAGATGCGGTCATGTACTTGATATAAAATACAGATGTGCTGCTGCAGCACTGTATGTGTGTCAAATCTAATGGGGCTGCCATCTACGGTTTTTTTTCAACTAGTGCCTATTTCGTGAATGGTAACACTTAGCTCATGGCTGATTTGACAGATAATTAGTTTTATCCTTCCGTTGAACGAATATGGTTGTATATGCGCTTCGCTAAGTGGGCCTGCGATTGACTTACAGAAGATGCCGATTTTGCCAAAAAAAAAATCATCTTTTCAGATGACGCTCATTTTGTTCTTGACAAGCAAAATTGTCGCACAGAAAACCCGCACGCATACAATGAAAAGCCAACGTACCCAAAACGAGTCACTGTTTAGTGGGGATTTTGGTCCAGACTAAAATTCTTTGGAAATGAGCAAGGAGTGGCCGTTATCGCGCCAATATACATAAAGGGCGATCGTTATCGGGCCATGTTGAATGGATTTTTGTTTAGAAAAATTGAAGAGGAGGATATTGGCAACATTTGGTTTCAACAGGACGGCGCTATGTGCCACACAGCCGAAGCTACGCTCGATGTCTTGCGCCGTTTTCAAAAAAAAAAAAGTTATTTGGCGGATCCTTTATATAAGATAGCAACCTTTGATTCGTATGAATCCTATAATTACTATTTAATTACCCAAAAAAAAAAAAACAAAAAATAGAAAATATCTACCACACGATCGAAAGCTAAATTACATTCGATGGAAACTTCTTTGAGCAACGAAATTTTTGGCAGTGCTAACAACTCATAATACCAATTTTACATTCGTTGTTCGAACTTCGACACTCAGCGCATATCCAAAGTGGGTCAGAATAGGGGCCTTTACTGGCAACTTTTCTTATTAATGGTGCAGCAATCAAGCCATGTCTCAGAGCTCAATTCTGTTCGGAAACGCAATTCAAGCTGTGAGTTGAAGCTATAGAATATGAAGAAAAATAAAAACAATAAATTTGGCACACGAAGCAGTACAGCATGGAAATAGAAAACCTTTTAAAATACCCTGAGGTATGCAAAAATATTTAGATTCATTGCTTATGGTGCCATATTATTATTCATATATAGCACTTTGAAGTTTTAACGGAATCTGGAGCACCCATTTAGATTGACAACTACGGAATTAATTGTTATCCGCACGAAATCTATGAGACTGCTTAATACTACATGTGCTTTCGTGCGACCGTGAAAATCTATTCAGTGTTGCATACTTTTAGGCAAATTAAGTGATACTTTTCTGATAAATTTTGATATTGACATTAGATCTTTCTTAGCAATGTGCAGCGTATTATATCTTTTAGGAAAGCAAAGGAATGACAGACAAAATGTGAGGGTGTCCTAATGTAGTACATTTTGATAAAGAGTGTGGTAGGCAACTCTTCTCACTAAGCCACAAAATATTTCACAGGAATGCTTTTCAAAAACCAACACTACGATTTCGAATACAAATACACAAATGAAGATGTGAATGCAAAAATTGCATAAACTTTTAAATTACTATGACACGTATGTATGTATGATATTAGTTCCAGTTGATTTGCATACATAAACAATTGTTGATATTGCACCATTGTGAATATTACGATGGACTATCGATTTAGCAATCGATTTTATAACCATACAAAAATACAAACAAAGATATTGAAAATTGAACGCTTTGAAAACAATTTTTTTGATACATATATCGTAGTGGAATTGTTTTTTGTAATGCCAAAAAAAAAAGTAATGAAAAATCTATTGAAAAATCGATGGCACAATATGGATTGCTAATATGTGTACTGCACTGCTTCTGTTTTTTCTCTATACGCCTTTTTTCTTTGCATAAAATCTTCATATTTTCTTTTAGTGTATTCATAATGGAGCCAAATATTTTTGTTTGCAATTCGTAAAATAGACATACAACAATAAAATCTATGCCAAAAGGCATGTTGCCATTTTTACATCTTAAGACTTGTCTTGCAAATCCCTACACATACAAATAACAGGTGACCCATATACATGTATCTGTCCTTAAATAAATGTATTGAAAGACTAAACCAACTTAATTTCATTTCAATAAGTATACGGTGGATTTATTTTAAATGGTCGGTATTCTGTTGATTGTTAAATGCGGCTTTACAAAAAATGTTGGCGCTACCGAATTCGTAGTCACAAAACCTGTCTGTTGAAATAAAAAGAAGAATATAAAAGTGAGGCGATTTTACTGAAAGTGTTAGTGCTACCGAATGCGTATGAATGCAACCTGTCTGTCGAACTAAAAAAGAACATAAATGGTGTATTTTAACGCTGTGTATACGCTAAAATTTCCTTACTACCTGTTCCTCAATGTCGAAATCGTGCGACTGTTTGCACTCTAAGCGAAAGAAAATCGAGTTTCTTTCTCTATGCCGTTCTTTTACTCGAACAATGACTCGATCGAAAAGATGAAAAGATATAAGTGTTTTCATACAAAATTCGATTCCTCTATTTCGATCATGTCGTCAGCACTGCGAACACAAGCATCACAATCGATCACTTGCTGTTTTGCTATCGAGTGCGTAATTTTCTGGAAAAAATTGTAAATAAACACTAGGAAATAAATTTAAAAAATCCATATATTTGTCATTTTTATTTTATTTAGTAATTATATTAAACAATTATCATATGCATGTATGTAGTTTTGCAAAACAGTTCAGTTGTTCGCTAGATGGAAGAAACTCCTGAGTTTGCCAGAGTTCAGTGCGTCAAAGTACTTATTAAATGCATATAAAAAATTCTTTTAAATTTTAAAACACTGCAGAAACTATTTCCGCACTTTCAAAATGTTTGTTTTTTTTTATTTTGTACTTATTTATGTATGTATTTGCTTAGGCTTGTCAGATACAGCTGACCAGTTTTATGAAGGGTTGTATTTTCACAAGAACAATTTTTGTAGTTTTTGTCAATGATTTAATAAAACAGCAACCAAAACTTTAATTTGCCGATCTGGCACATCTGTAAAGTAAATGAGAAAAATCGCATGACGTCAGCCCGCCAGCTATCGAAATAGAGGAATACAAACGGATTCAAAATCGAACGAATACATTTCGATCGCATATATTTTCTTGCGACATTGAGGAACAGGCAGCCACCTAAATTATGAGTAGACTTACAAATTGTTCGATCATTTTGCATTTTAAAATAAAGAGAATGTAAAAGGCCAAATATTCAAGCACTGTAACACAGCCGTATTTCTACATATTATTTATTTATAAGCTAACTAAAAGCTATGCTTAGATTTAAGCTAACAATATTAAGATATAGCTGCTAGCCCTTAAGCTGATTTCTACATATTACTTTTCTCAATTTCATGCACACAAAAAAGTTTTAAATTTATAGTTTCGAAGGCAATAAATTACCTTTAATAACAACTACTGTACTACTTTTAGATTTTATTTCCTATTTTGTTTTACGACCGGTACTATCAAGACCGCTGATAACTTCGGTAACCGAGGGAACATTGTCGGTAGATTTCTTAGGCACATCCCCCCTTTCCGTGTATATAGAATCTAAATGAAGTGGCGCCCTCTGTCGAGGTATGTGATACTCCAAGAAATTCTAACGGAGCCAAAGTTTGTACAATTCATATCACACACTAAGTTCCATACTCCAATATTCTCCAAATAGCATTTCTTCACAAATCTCTTAACATATCTAATTTTTACTGATCACGAAACCTCCAATTACATCAGTGTTTTCTTTGCAAAAAAAAGTTTATTGCTTTTTAAAAAAAATGCAGAGGTTTCGCGAACTTTGAGCTGCTACTATTTATGATTCAGAGAGTAATACTTTATACTTCAGGCTATAAAAACTCTGAACAAATCGAAATTGTTGCTCTACTTTCACCAAGCATTTGAGCCTGAGTCTGAGCCAATGCTGCCATCGAATTAAAAACCCGTCACTATTAAAATTAGTTTGCCGCATGTAAATCAATTTGGTCTGTAGATGTCAAAGAATTTTTGAGGTCGCCAATTATTTGTAAAGTACTTGTATTTAAACCACCCTGTATGCGCTTTAAATATACATACATACTAAGAAAATTTTCTTTTCTATTTCTTTTCTGAGTAATAGAATTATTATCTAAGTTTAGCCATTCATTCCTTAAATACCAACCGTAGTTTAGTAGAAGCCAAGACATAAAAAAAACGAGGACTGATTTCATTTCAAAGCCAATACAAATCTTAAGAAAACATTAAATTATGCTGAAGTCACACAAACAGCACCCACTTTCGTTTTTTCAAATGAAAGGGGATGAAATTCGTTACATAAAACATACATAACAATGTACGATTACAAAAAAGGAGGAAATTATCTTGTCTTTCTTTATTATGTGAATGTATTTATAAATTTAGTTTCTTTGGTAAGTAATTCTATAAATAAACATGAAAAGTCTTTAAGGGCCTTTAGTAACAGGAACTCAAAGTTCTAATTGAAAATGGAACATTTGCTTCGTTTCAAAGTAGCAGTTTAAGAAAGTTTTATAATTTCAATTTGTTGTTGTTTTCTTTGAAATCTCTCACATATTTCCTGCTTAATTAAGAGGCAACATTGTTGCTGCAACATGTTGTGGAAGGGATTATGCGCTTTAGCTTTTAAACTCTTACTCTCAGTTATAAATTTTCTGCCAGAGTATTTTTTTTGTTTGCCTTTATTTTATTTTTCTTGTTTTATTTACAATGACATTCTTTTCAAATTAAATTGCTGTTGTTGGAATGTTTGTGTAGTTTCTGCTGAAGTAGCCTTCGTTGTTGTTGTCGTTTATGTCATACTACTTACTTATTTCATGTTCTTTATTTACTAACTGGGGTAATAAAAAGCATTAAAGGACCCATTAAGCTTAAGGAAAATAAACAACATGTCAATTATAATTTCCGTTTAAATTTTGTTGGGACACAAACTGAGAAGAATATGAATCATGGTTTTTTATTTGCTTTTTTTTTCTTTTGAAAAGAATCAATACTGGGGAGCCTGTTAAAGGAAATTGAAGAAAATTAATTTAAGAACCCAACAGATTTACATTGAATAAATTTAAAACACATACCGCAGAGAAAATTTGTACAAAGATTTGACGAAATGATGTGCAAAGATTTAGACAAAATATGTACATGATAAAACGAGCTATTTGCAAGTGAGCCCAACAAACTAATTTTAATTTACTAGACTTTGCATGTTACACAGTTAATGAATTTTAATTTTTTTTATTAGTTAAAAATTGTTGGGAAAATTTTTCGGTTTCATTTCTTTAGTAAAGAAAATATAACGTTTCAAGTGCTGCCATTTAAATGGCATTTCATCAAAGACACTGTAATTCAAAAAATAGAAGAAGAAAAAAAACAAATTTAATTTTAATAAATTGATCCCTTTTATGGTGTCCAACCAAAATGGACTTTCAAGGTACTTAGTTTATCTTTTCATTTAAAATAAAAATTACATTTTTTCATTTAAATTGTTTCCGACGTTTCTTTGGTTTATTTCCAACTTCTTCAGGGGTAAATTTTTTATTTAGTGCAACTTTCCTTCAAATTAATGATCTTACATTATTTAAATTGTACATGCATGTAAATACATCACAGTTTTGCATTGTCCAGTTGGACAATCACAAACACAAAAATAAATAATTGGTAAAATAACTAATTATCACAAGAAAATATCACAGGTAACCAATCTCACTAATGTCAACAAATCATGTTGACATTAGTGAGCTTGGATCAATAAACTAATTATAGACGGCCAGTAATAAATAGTTCAGGTAGCAGGGTAGCTAAGGGTTTAAAAACTGTATATAATTAGTTATGATCTGCGTTCGAAGCAATTCGGGGGGGCGGAATAGCCACGATAAATACCTCAGCCAATAACCTTTCAACTTTACCTTTCTTGTTTTCTTTAAAACAAAATATTGATCACTATAATTTTAGCACAAAAAAAGTAGTTTTGAATTCTGAGAAACTAAAACCGAAACAAAGCACAATAAAGTAATTAACATTTTTACTATTTTGTGACTCAAAGAAATGAAACTTATTAACACATTCTTATCATATTATTTAATTATTTTGTTTGACGGGCACTACATATTTAGTTCTGTTTAAATAAAATCAAGGTTTAATCATAGATTGCTTTTGTTTTAAAGGTACATCATGTGATGAAAATATCATTATTACTTTCCTTTTTTCACTATAAATAATTCTGTACGATTACAAAGTAAGTAAAAATAATGGGGATTACTTTAGATTATTTAAAAGCAGTCAAAAGTAATCGACGAGTAAACGGACTGAATTATTTATGATTATTTTCCATATAAGCTCAATTTAAATAAAACAAAATTGAATGCATTTGAGTAAGTTAAATATTAAAAAAATAAAAATAACACAGTCCGACAAAATTAAAAAAGATTTTTGCTTCTTTGAATTCATCAACTGTTTCTAGTTAATTGCGGTGCGCTGAATTTAAATCTGTAAACAGTTTGTCTCTATCAGCTCTAGTTTTCATGATATAACTTTTTTATACCCTCCACTAGTGACCTCCAATTATGACCGTCTGCCCGTAAAACAGTTTTTTCAAAAAAAATTTTTTCATCAAAATTTCTTATTTACAGTTACAGGTAGTTGCCAAAAAAAACCTTTTTTCCGGAAAAAAAAACTTTTTACCCAAGATTTTTTTCACAGTAACTATAACAGTAAATAAAAAATTTGGATGAAAAAAAAATTTTGTAAAAAACATTTTGGCTAAAAATTTTTTTCCGGAAAACATTGGCAACTACCATAACTGTAAATAAGAAATTTTGATGAAAAAAAATTTTTGGAAAAACTTGCAGACGGGCCGACGGTCAATAATTAGACGTACTCCCGACTATTTTTAGATTTGTAATTATTTGTAATTCAAAAATTACCTAAGAAATTTATATAATCATTAGGATTCTTTTGAAAAATAATGAATTCCATTATTCTAAGGGAAATTTAACAGTTAAGGTTTTAAGGCCTGAAGAAGTAAATTACTGTTCTGTTTATTATGCAGTCAATTTCATTATAAATAATTTTGTAATATTAATACAGTTCTGTTTATTGTAAATTCAATTTAATCATAATTATGAATAACTACTTTGTATTATTGCGTTATTGCTTACCTGGCACTTGTAAATCTTAATTCAATTAGTCTGATTTTATTGAGCTGCACTTAGAAGTAATTTTCCTCTACTTACTTTACTGCCCACCATTTTTATCCTAATTAAAGCACTTCACATTAATATTTCAGTTCAGTCTACATTTTTGTTCTTGGTCCGACTACAATATCTATAAAAAGGAATGTACGTAGTTATGTATGTATGTATGTGCGTAGTGCGTATGTTCGTACAAAATTTCAAACGTCGAAAATATTTCATTACCAATTTAGAGCTAATTAAATGACGCAGTAACAGATTAAAGGGAAACATTCACACACAGAGGAAAAATGATCTGACACAAGCTTTCGACAAAATAAGCAACCCAGTAAACATATTTTAACAGCCAAATAAACGGACCCTTAACCGCCCATTTAAACGCGCAAGTGCAATTGCCAGTAACTCAAAACATTGACATTTTTTTTACTAATAATATTATGCTTCTGCAAGTAGCAAGAGATTTAGATTGCCAGTAATTTTTTGTTTACTTGCATGTCGGTAAAATGACAAAAAGCAAAAACAGTGTTACCTTATAATGATTATATTTTAATTTTAATAGATAACTTGCAAGCAATGATTTTTAGTAAATTTTCATTTGATCTTACGTACCGAAAAATAAGATAAAATATAAATAAGTTGAAGTAAAATATGACTTTTATTTGTAATATAAATTTACTGTTTGTTTGATGAAAAAAGATATTCGTATAATTTGCTTCCCCATAACAGTTCGTAGGACAATACTTTGGCAACCCAGCAATTGAAAACTCATGTAAACGGAATGCAGAATCAACAAGGCAAAAAATTTTTGATTTTTAAATATAAAAAAATGGAACAGTGATATTTTAGATTTTTTTCCAACTAAATGTTTTCATTTAATTTTTTTATTTTGTGCAAAAAACCCATTTTTGAAGTAAAAGCATTTTCTTTAAGACCATTTTCTTTAACGACATTTTAAAAATGAGCTTGCACTTGCCTGTGTAAATAATCAAGCAAGTACACCCAACTTGCAAATAGTTACTTGCATGTGTAAATGGTGTGCAGCTGTTGTATTATGTAAAGTATGTCAGAAAAAATTTGAGTCAATATATATTCTAGAATCATTTCATTTCTCCTCAAAGTATTAGTTAAACTATAAACATCATCAGCGGTCCTATTTTGTAACTAGCTGAAATCAGAAACATAGCCAAAAATCTCTAAACTCTACTAAGCGAGTTTTGGCCACGACTGTGTATAAACTTTGGTGAGGATTTTAACAACAGCGCTAAAATGCAAATTTCGCCCACAAAAGTTTTTAAAGTGAAGTCATCGCTAAGAACCGTTTAGTTCAGTTTAGAGTTTAGTTTTAGCTAGGTCTCTAATTTTAGCGAGTTATAGAATAGGGCTTGAAAATGTTTAAGAAAATATTTTAAGAACCGAACGCAACATATAGAAATATTGTTCTTGAGGAAAACTTTTAATCAGTACATTATTATAGATTTTTCAAGTCTACTGATGAGTTGTTTAGCAGCAATGAAATGTCGGCGGCATATAGACGGCTGAAAAAAGACAGAAAACATTAAGGTCTATTTTTAGACCTAAAATAATAAATTTCGATTGGCTCTTAGAGCTCCCTATTATCTCCTTTCCGTTCCATGCAATGCACATTTAGAGAAACTCAGTACTGGTCCAAGATAAAAAAACAGTATTGTCTTAAAACAGATATGTATTCAAAATGTTAAGTGGGATACTAAAAATCAAGGACTACTTGCATACGTGTGTATAGATGTGTTCACACTTATACATATAAACGATGAACTAATTAAGTAAATTGTGGTATGTGTACAAAACCGAAAAAAGTAGAAATCAGAATTTAATAAACGAAAGTATTTGAAGAATTTAAAGGGAGTTGAAAAATAAAACTTGTTTGCTTGGCAGCATTTTTCAGAAAAATAATTTTGCAAAATGTTTCGTTAATACCTTTTATCGCTAGTGCAAAAAGGAAAATATAATAAAGAAAAATAAAAAAAACTTTGTTTTAATTCAATTGAAAGCTTGACAAGTTAGCATTTTATCACATGTGCCAACAAAAGTTACCAAAGAATAATCTCAACTACGCAGGCAATGGTGTACATACATACATACATACATACATATGCATGTATATATGTATATACACACAAATATGTACATATGTACGTGCATCCCCAAAAATAAAGAAAAAGCGTCAACAAACCATTGGGAGTGTTACATTCGACTGGGCCGAATTTTATGTACTCTTCACGTGCACGTGATGATCTTATGGGGAAATTTATATACTGTTTTAACATCATTGAAATTGTCTTAGTATCGGATATGCTGTTTGACAAATTGCCATATAATTTACATGTATCTCTTATATAACTATTAATCGGTCCGGAGTTATTAATTGTTGCCCTTTAAATAAACTCTTTCATTATCAAAACTCATCAAAATTTCTATTTGTTTACAGATTTATTGAACGTGAATTCGATCAATGTATATCCCTTCTACATATGGACTGATATAGGACACAGTTTTCGCCCCCCCCCCCCCCCCCTTTTTCGACCACGGCCATCAATGTTACCTAACTATAGACCACAGAGTGCACAGAGGTGTAAAATTGACTTTAGAAAATCTCCCGAATCAGCTGATATGGCATTTGTTAAAAAGAGATAGGTATTGCATACTCTCATCTACCACATGAAAAGAACGGTAAGAAAGGAGTTTTCTCTTTTGTTGTCACTAGTTTTAGAGTATTTCTAAAAGCTAGATGCGCAGAATTTACGCTAGTTTGCCATCACGTTTTGGCCGCTTTTCATCTCTGTGGACTTTGCGCTACAAGCCAAAAAACTCTCCATTTTACCCAAAACCTCTTTTTAATCATTTAACTGAATTTCAGCTGCGTTGTAGAAAACAGAAAAAAATAAACCTATCAAATATGTGGTTACACGTGAACATTGAAATATTTGTTCAAAAAAGTGTGACCACTACTTTAGGGTTGATCTTTATTTTAGGCAAATATAGGCATGCAAAAAACTCAAAATGTATATAAAAACATTTACATAAATACAACAATAATGAGCAAAGCGTAAAAATTTTTATCTTTGGATCAGCATATTTTAAGGTTATGTTTGAACTAATTGGCTTTTGCTCTTAAAAGACTGTTGTCAAGGTGAATTCAAATCACTTGCAAATGCATTTTGTTGATGTTAATCGTAAATTTTGTTGTAATAAAAATAGTTTTAATAAAATATTGTACAAGAAGCAATTACAAATTCCGCTCTAGGCTCGCGTTTTACTTAAGACGCAGGCTTTAATGAAAAACTGAATCTTCTTTGCCTTAATGGCGCAACTAAAAATAAAAAGTTTGGACAACAAACTGGAAAATTAAAAATTTTACAAAACGAAAGGCAGTATCTCAGTGAATTTTAATCCAATCAGCACAATCTAAATAGGAACTTAGAGAAGAGAAATATATCTTTGCAACAATATAAAAATAGCTAAATTTAATTTAAGAACCTCTACAGATTTTTGAACACCGTCTGAACAATCGTCTTTCGTAAATATCTCTGGTATTAAGTTTTCAGTAAGGTACCGAATACACTTGAAATCAGTTGTACAATAAGCGGAGTCGAAATTAGCATGGATTAGTGTAAGAAAATAATCACCAAGAAACAAGAGGCAAAAAATAATCACCTTTGCTAACAAGTTCAAAAGGTAAAGAGTTGGCTATAAGATGAAATATTTGTTAGCTGCAAATTTTATATTTGTTTGTTGAACTAACATAACCTCAAAATAGTTATATTCTTGTGAAATTATGTTTTTACACATTTTGCTGTTTTTTTTTTTTTTGAAGTTGTATTTCTCATTCTTTAATGCACTTACTTGGCCGAAACAGACCTCAATACGAAAGTAGTGGTCACGTTATTTGTAGGCTAATACTGGCCAGTAAGGCTATTTCAACAGTCTTCACACAAACAGACAAACGTTGCTTAAGTTCGAAAAAACTGTGTAAGTTGGGCTTAATTTCCGTTTAAGCTTGTAATGACAGACATAAACAGATATCCCAAAAGTGACTTTGGTAAAGTGGCCATATCATTTGTGTGGGTGTAGCCAGTAGTAAGCAGTACCGGAAATCGTGACAACGTGAGTGTATGAGACCAAAAGACGTAAACAGTGAAAAAATATTGGTTTTATTGTAATTTTTACCAGAAAAGCAGAAAACACCAATAAAAACGCTTTAAAAACTAAGACTGCTCCTTGCAGTGCTAGTGATGTGTTAAATTCAAAAAAATATCAACTACAAAGAATTATTATTATTTTTTGCTTACAAAACTGTTTGGTTTGCATTCGATTTGCACTAAACTTTTCTAACCAAAAATGAAATGTAAACAAAGATTGGTTAATAGATATCTTCACATTTTTTATCCTTCACTGTGGATGTGAAATTTCACCAAATTGGCAGCTTTTGGGGGTTAGGCTGCCACTTTGATGAAACTTGACAAACAACGTGATGATTTTTGTAGTCCGGCAAACTGGTAACTGGTAAACTGATAATATTCTGTGCTTGTAAATTTTAAAATTAAACGAATAAAACTTTGCATTAGCGGTACTCAGCGTTTGGTGCGTTTTTGGTTGCGAGTATTTGCATTTGCGATTATATTGCAACGGATATTGAGCACCCTTTTTAATAACTCTGCAAATTTTATTGCACTCCAAATAACAGCTGATAAATTAATACACAATTTTTAATTTTTCACGTTTTATTTTTTTGGTAATTGCTGCTGGCTTCATCTCTACTATTTTTTGTTTGCTTTGTTTTAAAATGTCAGCTGTTCGAGTGTCAGAGTTGCAAACGCAATACTCATGCGAAAAAAGCAACACGTAATTAGCGGTGCGTAAATGCAAAAATATTGCGAGTGCAACCTTGTATATTTTGTTGTTGGGTTGCAAAGAAAAAGCAACGATTTCTTGCATTCGCACTTACGCAAGACATTTGCACCAAATAATGAACTGCGCTATTGAAACTTCAGTCATCAAACAAAACATAAAACATCAGCAATTTCACAGCTTTTGCAACCTTGCCAAATTTCTATTTTTAAGAACAATGAATATTAGATTAATTCCAGACTTAAACTGTCAAGTTTAAACTGTAATTAAATTGCAGAAAAGTTTTGTTAAATCAGAACTCCAACTGATTTTTAAGGCATTTATCGACTCTACTATCAAGTCTGTTTCATAAGATATTCATATAGTAGTTACTTTATGGGGGCTAAAATTTAACTTATGGAAATTACAAACAGTATGACAAACTTATATATACGCTTAACACTTGTTGTGAAGGGTATAAAAACGCTTATTTTATTTAGCAACTTAATCCCATAAGTGCCTGAGTGGATGCTTGTAAATGACAATTACAACAAAAGCGTACTTTTCTGTGTGTGTGTGTGTGTGTGTGTGTGTGTGTGTGAGCCATTGTTAAGAAATAGATATTGTATGTGTAAAAACCTCTCTTGTAGCCATTATTTAAAATTTAATTGGGCAAAAATATCCCCCAAGTTGTAAGGGTCAGACTTAAGACTTTTTATAAATATGTATAAGTGTATATTTGGATAAAAAAGTAAATTGAATGCTGTTTAAAATCAAATAAAATCTAAGCACGTTTAATTTCTTCCCTACCACGGACGAAAATAAATACGACAATTTCTCCCTTTTAGATGCTAAAGATTTTCAATTATTGTCACTTCCAATAGGGCTGCCAGATATTAGAGAAGAATTAAGTGGGCGAAGGAAAATAGATATTGATTCAATAAATAAATTAAAATTGTCAAATTATAAATGAAATCCGAAAAATTACAAAAACTTGTTGTGAAATACATACAATTATTTCGTTCTGTGAATGCTAAACGAACAATTAGTTTTAAGCTGTTCTAACTTCCTTAAGCAGCCAATATATGACAACTGCAGGCACGTTCACACCACATAACAAGCTGGTATAACATTAATTTAAAAAAAAAAAAAAATTCCCAACAAACGTCGCAATGCATTGTGTGAAAAGAATGTTGGTTGTTACTTCATTTGACTGGGATATATTTCTTATATTTTTACCACTACATTTCCTTTTTTGCCCACGCTTAAATAATAATTTTTATTTTATTTCATAAATACACAACATCTAATAGTTTAATATGAGATGTTTACTCTTTTAAAATTTCTCTCAACTGAGCTAATTTCAATACACATGATCTCAGCGTGCTGGTACCATCAGCAAAATATCAAACCCTGCCCATACTCGGAAAAATGCTTTCTCGATCACGTGCACACCGCTGTCGCAACTGTGACTGCGAATGTATTTTTTGTAGCTCTGAATTTGACTTCAGTTTGCAAGGTCCACGATTGCCCCTGCAAACCTATAAAACTCAAAGCCTGGCTTCTTATTCTAAAGTTTGTTGCAGAACATTTGAAAAACTGAAATTCTATACATAATAGTTTTTTCAATATATAGGGTCCGCCATCTAACGTTTTTTTTTCAACTAGTGCTTATTTCGTGAATGGTAGCACTTAGCTCATGTCTGATTTGATAGATAATTAGTTTTTTATCCTACCGCTGAACGAATATGGCTGTGTATACGCTTGAACAACGCTGGGAAATATTACGACATTACTTTGAAAATCAGGGTAATGTTGCAGAATGTGTGCGAAAATTGCGTACGAATTTTGGAAGAAGAGAAACACCGTCAGCTTCGTATGTTCGTTATATTGTGAAAAAAGTGAAAGAAACGGGCATCCTCATCGATAAACCAAAAACAGAGCGTACACCCGAGAATATTGCTGCTGTGGCAGAAAGTGTGCGTGAAGCGCCATCAACATCAATTCACCATCGTTCTCAACAATTGAACATTTCGGAGACATCATTGAGATGAATTTTGCATAAAGAGCTTGGTATGACGCCATACAAAGTCCAAAAGTATTTTTTTTATAGCATCTTCAAAAAAAAAGTTATTTGGCAGACCCTTTATATGTATGCATGTAAACATAAAATACATTTACGGTATTCAAAGGGTTGTCCTAAAGTCAGAAGTCTTAAAATAATAGCACGAAAATAAATACATGACTGCTGTGAGCAACCTGCCATCAAGTAGTGCGCTATTTAAAATATGAGTCAGCTGTTGAAAAAAGAAAGCGATTTAAATATTTTTTGTTCATAAAGCCAAAAATAAGTGAAAAAACTAAATTAATAGCCAGTTTGTGCGAAAATTATCTATTAGATTTTTCGATAGCTGATTCAGGTAAATTTGTAATCAAATATATTCATATTTACGAACATATTATGTTTGCATTTTAGTGCATTTATTTCTTAAATTATATTACACCTAAGTCTGTTTTTACACGGTAGATTGGTTCCAGAAGAAGCCGTGTAAAAAAAAACCGTGTAAAAAAAGACATTGATCATATACAAAAATGGGTGATTTGTTCCTAATCTCTAAAACCTATTAAAATTAGTGAAAAACAAGAATTTTTAAGAACAAGAATTCATGTTTATTTTATTAAATCAAATATATAATGCTTAGTTTCACAAGCATAGTAATTAATGATAAAAAAGACATGCACTCTAATCTTAAAAGTAATATAAATTAAATGTATGGCAAGTTCAGGAACTAAAAAACTATGTTGTGAACGAAAAGAATAGGTTATTCAATTTTTAAGGTAAAAAATAAAATAAAATAGAATAAGTGATAATCATAAATACAACAACATAAATTTAATTGCTATCATCGCTGGAATAATTTTGAACTGGACTTTCTCTTGCTCGTTCGGCATCTACATTTTGAAAAATGAACTCTGTTATGAGCCGTTGTTCGCCAATTCTTGCTATCTCTTTGTATAATTCCTTGTAACGAGCCATACAAGAATTCAGCTCACGTTGGAATTGTGCAGCTCTTTCGACATTGGGATCATTTTTGACGAAATGGTGTCCTAATTTATTTGCAAGTTGAAGCCCTTCTTGAATTAAATTTTCAGTTAATTTTACAGCTTCTTCACTATCACTGCTTTCTATAACATCAGCATTCTGTGAGGCAAAATGTAATATTTCGTCTTCGCTAAGAACTTTATCAATCATCAGTTCATCAATGTCATCAGATACCAAGTCATCAAAACCCTCCCCACCAACTGCGTGTGCTAAAGCAATTATATTGGGATATTCGTTTGTATTTTTCTCCACAGGATTTTTACTTTTTACACATTCTGGCCAAATTGCTCTCCAACATCCATTTAAGGTTGATGATCGTAAATCTGACAATGCTAAAGCAGCATGTGTAACGCAATCTTTGATAGAAAACTTTTTCCAGGCATCAATTACTGTTAGAGTTTTATCCCTATCCAAAGTGCCCAAAATGTACTGGAATGTTCGTTTGATATAATATGTTTTGAATGTTGCGATAATTCCTTGGTCCAGTGGTTGGATTAGAAATTGCCTTCCGTTTTAGTTTTATATCTGACATTTCCTTTTAGGGATACATAAAATATTATATTTAACAAAATTAAAAAACATAAATAACTGAATAAATACAAAATATTTTTTGGCTTACCTTTTATCTTAATGCGTTAAAATTAAATTTAATGGAAAATCAAAATTGCCTGCAAAAAATTTCTTTACCAAACACGTCTTATTGCATTGACAGTTCACAAAATATTAACACGTTTCAATTGCTCTGACCATTAAATTTTATTGTATGCACATAAAGGGAATTCCCCTAAATTAGTGCTATTCACATTTGCTTTGACCAGTAAAAATTGTTTGTACGCGCTAAAGGGGAATTCACTTAAATCTTTAAGCTAGTGCTCGCAAACTATCGATACTATCGATGGTTTCAGACTTTTTTCTTTCATAAATACTTTTTTGTGATATGAACATACTTCGCAAAAATTAAATTTGACAAAAAAAAATTTAAGTACATAAAATTTCAAATCGTGCTAAATGGAATTATATCGTGTAAAAAAATTAAAAATATTTAATTTTCAAACCGTGTTATATCAAAACCGTGTACAAAAAGACCGTGTAAAAACAGGCTTAGGTGTATATTGAATAGATAAATTTATTCAAACAAAAACAGCTGGCGCCCGTTGAACGGAGACGATTCATTTTTTGGACGGTGCACAGTGGGTTAGAATAGCATGTTTTCTTCAATCAAATCAGTTAAGCTATGTTCGAATAATTTTGCTTTATTTTTCAGTAAATGCCATTAAAAGAAGTAAAACAAAATGTTTTCTAAGTATATATGAGTATAATTTTATTAAATAATGCCAAATATCAGTGTAGGTATATAGTGCAAGAAGTATAGTATGAGAACTTAAACATTACAATTTATACATCTTAAAGTTAATCATCAACATCATCATCATCATCATAGACATCATCGTGATCATCATCGTTATCATCATCAGCAGCATCAGAAACTTCAACATCACTGAAATAGTTCTTGTTTGGAGCTGCAGGTACAATTAAATCAATTGCCTCCTCTGGCAAGCTTTGAACCTTCTTTGTAGCAGAAGCTGGTGACCCTTCTGGTAGTATTCTGTGTACCTGGTATCGAGCTGCCTTGGGTGAAATACATGGATATGTTAATTAATATACACATCTGCGTAACACATACATTCGTATCGCGCACACACATACACACATCTTTAGTCCACAATATCACACTTTTTGAGAGCACACATGACATTTTTACCAGATCGTACGACTGAGTAGGATAGTGAAACAAGGTCTTTCGCGATCAAATAAATCCAATCCTCTTTGGGTACATACATACATAAAAGCGTTATACACATGTTACGGCTATTTTTTGTATGTATATTTATAATATTTTCTTAGAATATTATTTGCGGCATGTAAAGAATATCACCGGCTCGACGCATGCGTTTAAGGCTTTCGGCTCAGATGTATGCTGTTAACTTATGACGAATCACTAAACACAGTCGATGAAGTTCTAGTATTTTAAGACTATTTTTGTTTGAAGCACAACAACAACGTTTTTAAACTATCACAAAATGTTACAACATTCTGACATTATGACACAATATGAGACCGTTTGAATACCGTAATTGTATGCATGTGCATAAAAGCATTGCAATATATTTTTTTTGCAATAGTTGCAATTTCATTAGAAATCACCATAATATACTTGTACTTCTAGTTACAAACATTCTGTCACACATTCCCACATGTTGTCATTTCGTTTTCCATACATCTTTTTTGCACGAGCAACCATAATGGAATGAAGGAGGAGGGTTGGTTTCAGCAAAAGTAAATTTCTTTTTTTTTTTAAGTTAAAATTATGCAGAGATTTTCATTAAAATTGTAAAGGTTGAAGGTTGCTAAATTACAACAACTCATTTACAGCAAGTTTAAACATTAAAACAGTGGTGTTGGAAAATATTAAAAGGAATGATTGAAAAGTGTTTTGGTTTTCTACAATAAAGCAAATGTAATATTTGTACAAAAAAAGTGTGAGTGTAAGTGTGTTTGAACAAATAATAATGTTCATTTATTTGAAAACTTCGTAATCAAAGAACGTCCTTGACTGTTTTTCCCCAGCACAGTTGTTGTGTCGTTTATCTGCATTAAAATGCAGCTTTGAAATGTTTGTTGTAAGTGTAATAGAGTCAAATTACGAGTATTTTAGTATTTCAATTCTGCAAATATGCGAGTGAATGCCAAAATAAAGGTTCATGTGTGTGCATCAATATTTTTAAATGCCAAACTAACATTTATTCATTTATTTTTTTGAATTTATTTCATTCATTTACACAATTCTTTAGGATATCATTGAGATTTTAAAACTGATTTTGTACTTTCGATAATTAAAATTGCGGGAGTTTGCAATATGGATTTTAGTTTTAAACATTTTTAATTGAGTAAAGAAGCTAAATGAATCAAATTTTAATAGGCTTATATTTTAATAATTAGCAAAGAAAACTTTTAATTGACTCCAGAACAGTGGGATGGTCTGGGGGCACATTACTGTGCAACAAATTTTTAAACTTAAGGCAGTTTATTTTTTAAAAGGTATAAACTAGATGAAGGCGTTCTTGCAAATATATTGGCCATTGATTTTCATGTTTCCGGAGCATCAATTACAAAAATTAAAATAAAATAATAAAAACGAAAGCAAATATTTATGCGGCAGTGTCAAATACATGTATAGGAAAAAATTAAGTGTAAAACTTAACATAAGGCAGAATATGTGGATTTGGAGAAGAGACCGTTCCTAGACCAACATGAAAGGAAATATCCATTGTGTGGTCCAATTTTAAAAGCTAAGGCGAAAGAACTTTAAAAACAAGTCTATCCAGATAAAAATATTAATGACTTTAGAGCAAGTCAAGGCTGGAAATTTTATCTAGCGGCATGTTAGCAATTTGCGTGTATGTACATAAATGTATGTAATTCTAATTTAAAATTTAAAAATAAATAATATACAAATATGAACTTAATTATTTATTTGCTTTAAGAGCCAATTGAAATGTATTAATTCAGGTCCAAAAATGAACCTTTTCAAAAAATATTTGCTGTATTTTTCAGCTGTCTATATGCCGACATTTCGTTGGTGCTACTGATGAGTTGATTAGCACCAACGAAATGTCGTCGGCATATGAACCTTTTCAAAAAATATTTGCTGTATTTTTCAGCTGTCTATATGCCGACGACAATTCGTTGGTGCTACTGATGAGTTGATTAGCACCAACGAAATGTCGTCGGCATATAGACAGCTGAAAAATACAGCAAATATTTTTTGAAAAGGTTAATTTTTGGACCTGAATTAATAAATAAACAATATATAAATACACAAACCTACATGCATTTTTTTGACTATGGAAAAGTTAATAATTCGGAAAAGTTCATCACCCCCAAAACAAACTGCTTAACTTTTCCGAGTCGCTACTGTATTTCAAAAGTTTTACGAGGTATGATGCTGCTTAACCAGCATCAGACACATGTTTTTCTTATCCCAATAGGATGTAATATTGTGGTCTTAAATGTTTTCACAAGTTCAATGTTGAAACGGCCTTATAAATATGATACTTGAATGGATCAGACATGAAGAATATACCATGTTTGTTCAATTCCTTAATTTATTGTTGACTTATGCATAAACTGTATCACCGGTATTCATAAAAATTAAGGCGTTGCTCAAAAACATTTTAAAAAAAATTTCATATGAAAAATTTGTCGTAAAATGTGTTTCAACAATGTGTTACGGTCCAAGTATGCAGGCACCAATGTTTATGTACGGCCATATTCTTGGCGTTTTTAATTTCCATAATTAACATCTGGCCCTTCGTTTTTGAAATTTAGTTTAAGTCTGGCATCCCGCCTAGATCGTTTGACATAACAGAATATGTATAAAAAGCGTAAGGAAGACTACCGTTGACTGGAATATAAGAATTTTATGTATTTATTTATTTTTTTTTTTGAAAAGGTAGAAAACAGGGGATAGAGAAAAAAACGGTTGAAGCTAAGCAGTCAGTCACTCGGGATGATTGAAAGCTAGAGGTTTAAACTTAAAACAGATTGGTGCTTAACAAAATAAAAATAAAAATGAAATTAATAAAAAAAACATAATATAAGGTCTAAGAACGGCTGATATTGAGCTATAATAAAAATTTGGCGTTAAGGCTAACAAACCAAGTAAAAATATTTCCTACCTAAAGGCAAGTACTCTGTTCAAAATTCCACGTGGAAAGTTGTCAAAATGCATGTAAAAAAAATTCGTATGAACTTTCCGTGAAAAAATGTTGCAGAAGTAGTACTCTGCTCATGTTGAGAAAAACGTATGAAATGTATCTGGCAACATTTTCTTTTTGCTGCGAAATAATTGAAGTGGCAATTCTTCCACGTGAAATTTTTAGCAACAGCTGACTGCTGATATATTCATTGCAAATATTTAAGTAAAATTTTTTGGACCAAAAAAAAAGAAATGTAAAGTAAGAAAGAATACCAAAAAATTAAATTCAGTGCGACAGAAATGCGGGAACTGGTATCAGCCGTGAAGAAAAACAAAATTATTTGGGACTTCTTTGTTCATTTTGATATATTTGTATAAAAAATTTACTTTTTATTGTATAATTAAATTTTTCTCATCACAATCCAAATTGCAAAACATACCTATGGGTTTTGTTTACAAACGTAAAACAATGTAGCATACTTTTAATGAAAAACTCGTTAAATTGTGTAAAAACGGCGGTATGGGTAACATTAGATACATGTCAAATTTTCCGTACGAAAAAATCAATGTTGCTCAACATTTTCCGCAGTTTCGAACACAGTACTTACCTTAACCGAAAAAAAAGAAAAGAACCCTAAACTGAAACTTACCCAACAAACATTAAAATAAGAAGAACTTAATGCGAAAACCAAACCAAACTCGAACTTAATATAAAAAAACCAAAACAAGAATTTCAAACAACCTACACTGCTAAACCATCAAGGCCAGCCATCGCAGTCGGACAACCAACTATTGAAGCTGCTGTTCATCGATGGATGTCATCTCTTCTTAGCTTTAGCAGTTCCTCGTAAATATAATCATCTAAATTATATAAGTTTTTTTTTTCATTTAAATACTTGTTTATATAATATATTTCAACTATGAATATAATTAGTTCTATTTAAAATTATAATTCTAGTTTTTGGGCCCCATTAACTTATATTTAAAACTATAAAATATGTGTTACACCCACCTGAATTTTTTTTAATTGCCTTTTGGCTAAACTTCCTATAAAATTACTCAAGATATTCATGTTATCTGCTCTTTTTTATATTGTTTATAATTATATACATTTTTTTTCTTTTGCTTAAATAAAATTTTATAATGAATTCGAACTAAAGGAGTTCTCCTTGGAATTGAGGTCACATTAGGAAAATGGTAAGGAAAAACAAACAGTGACGTAGAACGAAACAAAAGGGGTAACCAAGAATACAGGATGCGAATGGTTACCATAGGTGTGATCGAACTTGATCATCGGGAGGGAAACGTGCATCCAGGTGACTACAACACCTAGTCACCCTACGTTTGGTAATTGTGATGTTCAATGGAGTCATCTCATTCTTCAACCATGTTTTGCTATCCTGCTCATAATCTTTTTATATATTGAAGTGGCTAATAATCATTTGGCATGTTTTTTTTCTATGCTTACGCGGCGATGACTTCTGGGTCGATATACCACGCCATTGAGGGCAGAGCTAGCCTTTTAAAATACTTTATATACATGCCAAGGACTTAGATTTTTTTTCGCTTTTAACATCGAGATATTTACATTCTTTTAGCATTGGTATTTAGCCAAATATATGACCACGCGTAACAAATGTTTTATTTTTTATGAATACCGGTGTATATGTTTTAGCTCTCTAGTTGTAGAAGTTCTCTAAATGATAATAAATGTTGTAGTCTGTGAAAGAATAGACTCCTGCAGTGGAGGAAAATCTTTTAGAAACAGTTGCTCTCTTCATTTGAAAGTGCCAAAACTGCAATACAGGCTGCACACACAATAATAATAATAATAATAATATCCTCTAACTTCGTTTTGTTGTCGCCAGCTGGTGTGTCACAGATTTTGAGACAGGCCATTTAATTTCAATAAAACATTTTTAGCTTCATTATTTCTAATATATGTCAATTATTTTTGTTCTAATTGCAGCATTAATTCTCAAGGAAAAGCAAAATTAATATACTACATTACATATTATGCTGAACTAAAATGATAAATAAATGATGCCCGAAATTGAATGTGACATTGTGGCAGCCGCAGCAACAACAGAAATGGTTAGTGGAGCAACACATGTACCCATTTACGAAACAGCAGTAGCACAAAAACTTTATAATCCACATCTCTTACACCAGCAGGCAACGGCACATCATCAGCAATATTATCAACACCATAATCATTATAATAACACTGTTGGCTGCAACTATAAGTTGCAAGAATATCATCAGCAACAGCAACATAAAATGGCAACAAGTTCGTATGTGTATCGTAGTCCTTTGACGATACCACCCGCAGCTGCACATACAATGTATGAGAATACCAACAATAACAACAACAATAACAACAATTGTAGCACAATTAACAATCACAATATCAGTAGCCATAGCAACAACAATAACATGCTGGAAACCTACAATAGCAATTATAATCACACAATGAATTTAGCAACAACTGCACCTGCACCAGTTAATCAAGATATGGCAGCTACAACAGCAACAGCAACAGCAACAACAGCAGCAACAACAACAGCAACAACGGCGCATTGTTTTGCTGCAGCAACTGGTGGTTGTGGGGATGCAAAAAGTTCAACTGCCCCCACAGCAACAACTAGTCCCACTCAATTTAGTTCTAAAGAGAAACTACATGAAGCCCAGCAGCATCCACAAGCCATGATGCCAACAGCGGCCACAACATTTTTACAAAAATCTTTGGAGGCTCCCGTCAAACAAATTAATTATACTAATGGCTATGCCAATATGGGCGAACGAGCAACTGGTAAATGTGTAACAAACCCAACACCGCCACCTGCAGCTACACTGGCCAAGACACCCCAGCAAAGGCAATCCCACTCACCGCATGTGTCCATGGAAGCCAATTTGTTTTCAACAAACGCGACCACACCGCCCTCGTGGCACCCTCATGTCTATGCGCGGCCACCAAACCGACCCACACCCCACACAATTGCAGACATTTTAGGTCTGCGCGTTGCCAGTAGTTTATCTCTTACCTCAACACTTCTCAGCTCTTCTCTGACACAAGATAATCAGGACGAGTCCTCCAATTCATCGGTCAACAATCTACCGCCTGCACCCGTCAAATCTCCCAAAAGCATTTTGCGTAACTTTCAACAACAATATTCCCAACAACTCAGCCAATACGATCAGCTGCAGCTGCGAAGTGCTTCTGTTAGTGAGACTAGTGAAGACGATCAGGCGACCGCGAATATCGCTTTGACTTCAGAGCCTCAGCAGCCAGCCGTTTCCGATCAACCGCTGAATTTGTGTGTAACCAAAAAGTCCAGAGATTCTCTCTCACCACCACCTGCTATCAAACAAAATCAAATTTTTGGCGTTCTCATGGACAGGGAGAAGCCGGCTTCTCTATTGGGCAAACATACAAAGAAAGGTGAGTAGCAGGCGCTACTAATTCATGAACACTGCCTTTTTTTTTTTGCAAAAATCATTTTCATTATAACAAACCAACGTCCACACAGTGGCGTTGTGAAAATAAAATATCTAACAGTCCCAAGATGGCAGGTGGTTCGATACCAGAAAATCTGACGATTTTTTAGGTATAACCAAAAGTGGCGAATTATATGGACTCACAGATGGCTCGTTTATTACATTTCGGTAATCTGCGACTCGGGCAACTTATACGGCTTTATGTATACCGGTGTCGAATCTGTAGTTTCGATTTTTTGCGTGTAAAAATTGTTCATCGTCAGGTTTTCACCATCTAAATGAAAAACTTCACTATATCTCCATACGATATCAATTAACCAACTTCTTGATCTAAAGTTTCCATCTTTAAACTATTTAAAATCTGCTGTACACGATTATTATTTGCAGGCATATTTGCGCTGTACCTGTACATATTCTAGTCTGATAAGCGTTTTACCTCCAAATCTAAATTATTTAAATTCACTTCCGTATCTGTGGTATTAAGTTTTTTTATTTTTTCATTTTTTTTTTTCTTTATTTTCAATAATCCAATACATTGTAATTGCCTCAGCGCCTTATAGGCATTGTTGAGGCGGGTTGGTAGAAATCACATATTAGTTATGATTATCGGTATTAAGAAAGAGAGAACAACAAAAAATGATAATAATAATATAAAAAACAAAAGGAACATACTAATTAATACATTTTGAGATCAATGTTATTTTACATCAGAAGTTCTTCTAATTTTTGAAATAAATAGTCTTTCAAAGATTTTTTAAATACTGAAATTCTATTTAATGTTTTTAGGTATTGGGGTAAGTTATTAAACTCGCGACAACCCATATATTCAATTCGTTGTTTGGTTGTTTCCAACCTACACCTAGCTACTGACTAATTACTGCTGTTCCTTGTATTGTGTGATTCTTGATTCCTTGTAAACTGAAACGTATGATAGCCGATATTGTGTATAACTTTAAAGACATATAGCAAAATTTGCAATTTGTAAATGGCATAAATTGGCAAAACTGTTTTGAATTCATTCTTATATAATAATATTGTTGGGAACATGATAGGAAGATCGGAAACCACTTTTAAGGCTCTATTTTGGCAGCGTTGAAGTGATTTAAGCTCGTTACATTGCTCTCATCCATATAAGGCAGTTAAGTAATTCAAATGACTTTGAATAAGCGCATTGAATATTGAAAATTTTGTATTGCGATCAAGTTTATTTTTAAACTTGTACAAAAACCCAGTACCTTGAGCAACTTTTATTTTTATATGTTGTATGTGTTGGTTCCAAGACAAATTACTCTGTAGATATATACCCAAGTACCTTATTGAGTTGACATCATAAATTTCTATACCATCAACATAAACACTAAAGGTGTTGTTATTGTTATAATACGGTTTAAATCGAATCAACTTTGTTTTATTTGCATTCAATATAAGTTTATTTATTCTAGCATATTCCAAAACAAAGGCAGCATCCCGTTCCATATACATAAGCTTTTGCCACGGTCTCATGCTTATATGGGTAAAACAGACAAATATCGTCAGCATAAATAAATAGCTTCCCATGTAATCCAAGGTTTTTTATATCATTTAGAAAAATTGTAAACAGTAACGGCCCGCAAACACTTCTTTGTGGAACACCATGCTCAAAAGGTTTGAACGAGCTCTTGTGTGCGGTAATTTTAACGAATTGTTTGCGATTTACCAAGTAACTTTTCAAGAGAGATAATTCTTTTCCACAAATTCCGTAGTATCTAAGTTTTTTGACGAGAATATCATGGTCTATGAGATCGAAGGCTTTTGTTAGATCAAAAAAAAAAAAGACCAGCTACGCCACTAAATCCTTCATCCAATCCCTTACAAATGAAATTTACGACGTTAAGAACTGCTTCCTCGGTGCCACATCCTTTGCTAAAACCATATTGATAGTCGTTTAACAAATTATTATTCTTCATATGTTCTGAAATTTGATTAAACAAAATTCTTTCAAATACATTATCGATGACAGGTAACACAGCTATTGGTCTAAATTTTTATATGTTGATTTCCCGCGGCACTATAAAGATTCCACGGAATATTTCTTTCTTCAAAATAATGCCATCCTCATCAGTCTTCATTTTTAGGGTTTCGTACTCATCAGAGTGAAACGGAACCTCGAGACTTCTACGTTCGTCCGTCCGTCCGTCCGTCCATCACAGCGTCCATTCTCCAAAACAGTAAGAGCTAGAGAGCTGAAAATTTTCACAGGATATTCTTGTACCTTGCCGCTACAACAACAAATGCTGAAAAGAACAACAAGTCGAAAACTACCAGGTGTCCCCATATAGCGAAAAGTAACTATTATCTATAACTCTCGAACCGTAAAATATAGAGAGCTGAAATTCACACAGTTTATGTATATACAGATACTTCACAACAACAAATGCTTAGAACAACAACAAGTCGAAAACTATCAGGTGTCCCTATACAACAAAAAGTAACAATTAGCCATAGCGCCCAAACTGTAAAAGACAGAGAGCTGACATTCGCACAATATATGTATTTATGTATGCCCTACAATAACAAATGCCAAAAACAACAACAAGTTGAAAACTACCGGGTATCCCTATACAAGGTAAAGTAACAATTAGCCGTTACTCTCGATCCGTGAGAGACAGAGGGATGAAATTTTCATAATATATGTATTCATGCTTCACCACAACAGTTGATAAATACAGCAACAACTTCAAAACTACCAGGTGTCCCTTTAGAACTTAAAGTAACAGTTAGCTATAACTCTCGAACCGTAAGAGATAGAGAGCCGAAATTCGCACAGTGTAGGTATTCCCAGATGCCTTACAACAGCAAATGACAATAAAAACAACAAGTCGAAAACTACTAGGTGTCCCCATACAACATAAAGTAGCAATTAAACGTAACTCTCAAGCTGTAGGAGACAGAGAGATGAAATTTATACAATATATGAATTCACATATGCCATTCCATAAGTACATTACACATACGTACGTACGGAACCCTGAGTGTGCGTGCCAGCCTCGTACTTCACTGAATTTTAGTATTATAGGTACTTTTGAGGCTGAACGTGCTATCAAAAATATTTCTGACGTACATATCTGTTTGGCTACCATTGGCATAATAAATTCCTTATGGGCTATGTTAAAAGTAGTAGTAAAAGTATCAAAATCAATGTTGCACCAATATTTCTCCAAAATATCCCTTCCTATTATTTCGTCGTTTATAGTGGGAAAATCGTTTCCTACTATAAGAAATTCATGCTCAATGTTTGCATCTAATTTCAAAATTACTATGCCTATACTGTCTATAGCGTATGTGGTGATTCCACTTATAGACGAAATATTTTTGCTATCTATATTTTTAAAGTTGCCTATCTTATAGATAGAAATATCTGCTCCTGTATCTACCAGAAATTCAATATATGCTTTAACATTCCAGCGTAATGGAATTGTTCGATGTGTCAGAAATTTTGTAAAACCTCCTGGCCATGGAGGGCCATGTAGTGTGGGATGAATGCACGGTAAATGACAATAATAGGCGCCGGAACTTTTTCGGTTATGAAACAAATTACTGTCATTTACCGTGCACTCAAGCTCTAAACACATAAACGACAGCAGACAGCAAGCAGCAATATGTCAAAAATAAAATGCATGTGTTTAAATGAAAACGATTATTTTGACGGCAGCAGGGCAGCACGACTGCACAACAGCATTTGCTGCTGCTGCCAACTTAGGCTATTTTCTATTTTGACGGGCAGCAAATAAGCAAATATAGTGTTGCCATTATATATATAAATTGGACAAATTAGAACAAAAACTTTTTTTTGATATTAAACACAAAAGAACATTGCAAGAATACAATAAATAAATAAATGTATGTGTTTTTATAGTTTTTTCGTGATATTATTACATTTTTCATCAATATTATCAATTTTATTCATTATGAAATAAGAAATAGGGCATCCCTGAAATTAGCATTGCTAAAATACACAGCTGTTCATTTCCAATATCAAAACAATTTTTTTCGTTTGAGCTAATTTTTTGTGATACTTTATTTAATTTTCATCCTGGTTGCTTTGAAAAAATGTTCTTCATCTTTTTCCTTGATTTTTCACCAGCTGATTATTATGTTGTTGCTGTCTTCAAAATAATTATGAAGCCGACTTCAGAGCAACATTTGAAGTTGGCTGCATTTGAAGTAAGCAGCATTTGCAGTCTGCTGTCGTCTATGTGTTTAGAGCTTCACCCAACATCACAGGCTTGACGTTTCCAGCTTTCCATTTAACACGAAATAGAGATTTCGTACCTATTACAGACCTTAGAAAATTAGTTAAGTGCCGAAAAAGTATCTTCAGAAGACCAAAATTAATTAATTAATTAATATCAATTTCGAATTTTTTGTATAATATAATACAAGAACAAATTCAAAACATGTTTATTTTTAAGGTATGACAATTAACGTCATGCATTACGCTGTACAACACATGATTTCGGGACTCAATTCTGATAATTGTTTATGAAAGTAGCCTTAAAATGAAGAACTTGTGAATGATTGCTTTGGTCTTGGTACCTCAAATAATAATTTAAAAATTAATTTGAAGTTAGAAAGTATCGTGTAGGGGAGTTTCTCACGTGTTAGGCTCTTTTGTTTGTCATAACTCGAGAATCACTAGTCCGAATAAGCTGAAATAAATTTTAAAAATTTTAGGACTACAATTCCTTTAATCTGCTTATACAAGGTTTCGTTTTCGTACAAAAGTTTCGCAGTTATAAATAAATGTATGAAGAAGAAAAATATATTTTGCCTAAAAAATTGGATTTTTAAAATTTTTAATTCATAAAAAAAACCAAAATGGTAAAAAAGTGTCAAGTCCTTTTACTTTCACGTAAAGTCGCATAACCTATGAGCAAAATGAGACATAAATCGATGGACGCGTTTTGCTTTTATTCACAATCAAGTAAAGGTGGAGTTCTAAAATTATGCAGTTTCAAGATGAAAGCACCGAAGATGAAGATGACACTGAAATTTGTGGACGCACTGAACAAAACATGCCGTTGAATATTATGTCTATCTCGGATGATGACGATGCAGACTCAGAACATGAATATGAGAACAACCTACGAAGAAAATAAGCTCATCAGAACTGCAAGCGTCAATTTCAACGAGGATGGATAGTGACAATAATTGAAAATGTTCTAAGTTTTGTTTCCACGCATAGATAACATATAAAAATCTCATATTTTCTGTGTAAGAATAGCTTTAATATGAATCGGAATGTTTATTTTTATGCAAAATAAAAAAGTCTTTAATATTTTTTGCAAATTCATACCTTTAATTAATTGTGAATAAAAGCGAAACGCGTCCATCCATTTTTATGGTTTATGTCTCATTTTGTTCACAGGTTATGCGACTTTACGTGAAAGTACACAGAGCGAAAACTTCTTAATAGATTCAATAAGATTTTCTCTTTGAAACGTTTTTAGGCTGCGGGGTATCCCAGCAGAGAGAAAAGAAGATTTTTTTATGGGTATTTCTTATTATTTCCATGTTGCAAATCTTATTAATTGTCTCAACAAGAAAAACACATAAAACCAAGAAGAAAACTTGTTACTCACGTTTGTTTTTACTCACTTTCCGATTTGCATGGTACAAAAAAAAAATTCTATAGAGAAGAACTTATTGATTCTATTGGGTTTTCTTGTAAATTGTATACAATAAGGATTTCTTATTGATTTTATTAGATTATCCTACTAATTTTTCCCTATTGGTTTTATTAGTTTCCTATAGAAACACACGTAAATCATCTTTTTAATTTCATTAATTGTTGTTTTTTCAATAAGGTTTTCCCATTTAAAATAATAAGAAATCCTTCTTGAAAAAAAACCATAGAGATATCTTATTGATTTTGTTCTACTTTATTAGGTGCTTTTTTCTGTGTGTAATAGGACTTGACACTGTTTTAACGCTTTGGATTTTTTATGAATTAAAAATTAAAAAAATCGTTATTTCTTAGGCAAAAAATATTTTTCTTCTTCATACATTTATTTATAACTGCGAAACTTTTGTTTATGTAGCGAAACGTTGTATGAGCAGATTAAAGGAATTGTAGTTTTTAATTTTTTTTTAAATTTATTTCAGCTTATTCGGACTAGTGGTTCTCGAGTTATGACAAACAAAAGAGCCTAAAACGTGACAAACTCCCCTACACGATACTTACTAACTTTCAAATTAATTTTTAAATTATTATTTGAGGTACCAAGACCAAACGAATGATGCAGCAGTTCTTCTTTTTAGGACTACTTTCATAAACAATTATCAGCATTGAGGCACGAATCAATCACCTGAAAAATGTTGTACTGTGTTATGGTTCGACCAGCCTATACATATATTTATTTTTTTATTTTTTATTTAGGCGTAAGAAAAATTTTTTTTATCATTTCAATTTTTGTCACTAACAATTGAAGTTTAAGTTTTTTTTGCGAAGAAATTCAATTTGCCGCATTTAACACACAAAAATAAAATAAATCGCCATGTACGTAACTACATAATTTTTTCCTTTCAATTTCTACAAATTACTTAATTCATTTGCTAAAATGTTTACTTGTAGCGAATGCCATTAATTTAATTGATTTAACAATTTGCTTTATTATTGTTTTGAAATGAAAACTGCAAAGACAAAAGAAATAAAGCAGTTTATTGATTTAATGGCTGGTTCGCGATGTCGGCAGCGAATGTGCAAAAGTATTTTCAGGTCTGTTCTCTATTATTTTTTTGTGCGGTAGCACTTGTACGTTGCTGGTATTGAGTGAATTTTCAGTAAATTTCAATTTATTTAATAATTTTTTTTTTAATTGTTAGAGGTATGATTTTAGATGCAGTGAGCTGCTGCATTTTTGGAATAATGGTTGATTACATTCGCATGCGATAATTTATTGTAAAATTGCGGGGAAAAAATGATTAATTACAATATTGTTTGCTTCTAGATTTGTTTCTTGTTGTAATATAGTTTTTTTTAAATTGTAATATAGCAATAAAGGACAAAAAAATGTATTAGTAATTGTTCTCAACGTTATATCTTTAGAATATGCATATAAATTAAACCTTAGCACTCTACAAGCAAAGAAGAGGGTGCCGTACAAACCCTAATGCAAAATATTTATGTTGGCCAGTTTAAAAAAAAAAACGTTATATTAATTTTAACTTCATAGTCTACAATTGTACTAATTATATTAATTTTAACTGTATGATTTACAGTTGTTAATAATTTTAACGAGCTTGAGTTCGATCGAATCTTCCTCAAAGTTGAGAAGGGTTTTTTGTGATAAAATTGGAGTGATCAACATTTTTAAGGAAGAAAAGAAAAGTAAAGTGGAAGAATTACTGGTTGGGGTACATAACACGGCTGTTTCACGACCACCCAGTCGCTCATCAGCACCCACATTTACTTTGAACTTTCGAATTATTAATAATCGAAAAAACGTTATGCCGAACGTAGCGGTCACCTTTTAATATTTTTCGCTATAGCTTTGGCCATTACAATCGGATCTCAAAATTCGGTACAACAATGTTTTTGTCTCACATAGGCCAATGTTTTGATGTAAAAGTTATTGCTGCCCATTAATCTCTCCTAGTATTTTTTTTTTTCATCAGATCTATTCCTACTTCCCTACACTCAGAATATTTTTGCAGTAACTGACCGTAGTTTATTCTAGAAGTAATCACTGCAGGTATTTTTAAATGACAAAACGTTTAAAAAAGCAAGATATTTTAATTTTAACTGATTTGTACAGTTGCTTAAAAAACTAACTACAGATAAATACGGATTTTCTCTGACAGTTAATAATGACAGTAGTAACTTATGCTACACATACATGAAGGAACCAAGCTGTTAATACGTATATACATATTTATAATTTGGTTTCTACATACATATGTAGTATACATACCTTTTACTTAAATTGATTGTTGTTGAATTTTCTGATTGTTGCGATGGCTGAGTTGAGGTATGGCAGCTGCTTTCAAGTCGAGCCGTTGCATGTTCGAATCTCAGCAGAGGTTTTGCAGTACAAAAATTAAATTAGCGAATTGAAAAAGCAGATAAAACAGATGGGAAACTATAATTAAATAAAATGATCACCTAAGAAAAACTAAACAAATTTTTACAACTTGATTACGCATGAATTATTTGACAATTAGAATAGAGAAAAATTTATTGTTTTTACTGGTTGGGTTTCGTAGATTTTTTAATAATTAAATTCAATAGAATTTATTGGTAAATTTGAATGAAAATTAAGTAGGACGATTTTTAAGTGAAGTTTTATTCATTTTAAAGTTAATTTTACTAACAAAGTTTTCTGAGTGTAATGTCAAAAAGCTCGAAAGACATACAGTAATTGTGAAGAGATAAAGTTAGTGGGCTGTATTCAGAAAAACCTCTATTCTCGATTCCTGTTACAGCCAATCTTTAACATGTTGGCTGTTACTACATGTTCTGCAATGATGGTCTAACCCAAAGTGCATTTTCGCTTTCACTGGCTTAGAACTAATAACAACTAGTAGTTGCGTAGTCGACTACTCTTAGTACTCGATAATACGCCATATGTCTTTCTTAAGTACTAAAAAATTTTACTGGTGTTTTTAAAAAAAGTTTTTAAGCAACATATCGAACTCAAGCCCGATAAAACAATTAACTATTGTAAATCATATATGTACATAGATACGACCAAGGCGAATCCATTACAGGTGCCCGCATACCAATTCGATTCAGCATTTTTCCACGATTTTATCTTCTGAGTTGTCAAAGCCGATAGAAAACGACAACAAAACTTATGACGTCTCGCATGAAAATGTTGAAGCGAATTGGATTGCGACCACCTATACTTGATTCGCCTTGGATACGACTATAAACTTAAATTAATGCTTCAATAATATATTGTTGACTAGTGTAGAATTCATTATTTTTGCTTTACTTTATGGATTATTTAGTTTTTCGTCTTGTTGAATATTTATTGATTGCAATTGTTTTCCAGTCAATCGTTCTGTTTTTGTATTGTTTTTCTGCCTTTTTTTTCTTTCACCAGACTCCTCTTGACGATAGTGAGTGCTAATTGTTGTGTTGACCCACATAGTTTTTTTTTCTGCTGTTATTGTTTATAAGGCAACAAAAATAATTTATATAAGAAAAATAAAAACATGTTTAAATGTCATTTCATTATTCTTACTGCGATGTACGTACTCCGAAATTGGTCATAACACTCATTGGGTTGTGTATTTTGACGACATTTTTTACACAATTCAATTTATGGTTTGTATTTTAATTGCTTTAAATGTGTGCCTGAGTGTTAAAAATTCATTAATTACTTTATTGTTTATGTAGTATATTAATTTTTTTCTTTCCATTTAATAGAATTATAAATCCCTGACTCATGGTTATTTAATTTTCATTTTTAATGTAGAAAATTGATTTAGAGTTAAATATAAATGTAATTATAATTGATTTTTTTTTTGTACATGTGTATCAGAGCTGGGAGTAGCAAAACATTTTAATATCTGCTTACATTCAACGTAGTAGTGAAGAACGAATTCTTTCTTTGTTTCACTAGCCAAATGACTTGGAATGCGAACTACTATTTCGAAAACAAATCGGGCTGTGGGAATTGGATCCCTGACTTACATATACAATTAAAAATACGTACAACAGGGTGTCGCACAAAAAAAGTTCGCCATACACCACCGAATATAAAGCTTTGTTGCAAGAGAGTTACGAAAAAAAATTTTTTATTTGTTTATGCCAAAATACATTTTTCGTTATACCTTCGGCACTTATAGTCGGATCTGATACACCGATGTTTTTGATTCGAGGAGACCACTGTTTTGCATTGACCTCAAATATTCCCTTCTTAGTTGCTACCCCCTAATGTACCACCCTAATAACAGAAAACTAAAGCTAAAAAAACCGATTAACCTTTTGCTGAGGAAGTACTTCGTTAATTCCAGCAGAACTATTCAAAATTTTGTTCTATGTATTTTTTTTTTGGCGAATGTAGGAATTAACTTTTTAAATTTTCTGTCATTCTCCCGGTATTTAAAGTTGGATCTTAAAAAAATCGATGTTTCTGTCTCAGGCAGCATTTTTTTACAACAGTCATTGACTTCAGGTATTTAATTCTAAAGGTGGGATCACACGATTGCCGCAATGCACCAATTTTACAAAAATTTTATTGGGCTGAAGCGGGGCACAATAAAAAAGTTGTTCCAATCAAATTCTCTGCAATCACATGATTATCACATTTTACTGGAATTTTATTCGCGCAAAATTTTCGCAAAAATTTTTAGTACCAATAATTACCGCATTATAATCACACCATTGTTATATTATGCGGCAACTATGAGAAACAGCTGTTATAGCTGATGACAAACTTTGTTTTGCAAAAATAAATAAATTAAGTCAAGTACGAGGCTGGCTCGCACTCTTAGGGTTCCGTACGTATGTATGTGTAATGTATGTATGGAATGGAGTATGTGAATACATATGTATGTTTTATAAATTTCATCTCTCTGTTTTTAAAGCTACTTTATGTTGTACGGGGACACCTAGGAATTTTCCACTTGTTGTTGTTGTTGTTGTTGTAATTTGTTGTTATAAGGCATCTGGGAATACATACACTGTGCGAATTTCGACTCTCTATCTCTTACGGTTCGAGAGTTATAGCTATTACTCTACGTTGTATAGGGACACCTGGTAGTTTTACAGTTGTTGTTGTTTTTAGCAAGTGTTGTTGTGTAGCATATGTGAATACACATATTGTGCAAATTTCATCCCTCTGTCTCTTACGGATCGAGAGTAACGACTAGTTGTTACTTTACGTTGTATAGGGACACCTGGTAATTTTCGACTTGTTGTCGTTTTTAGCATTTGTTATTGTAGGCCAAATGCTAGTACATATATTGTTCACATTTCATCTCTCTGTCTCTTACAGTTTGGGAGTTACGGCTAATTTTTACTCTACCTTGTATATTGACACCTGGTAGTTTTCGACATGTTGTTGTTTTTAGCATTTGTTGTTGTAGGGCATATGTAAACACATATATTCTGCGAATTTCAGCTCTTTGTCTTTTATAGTTTAGCAGCTACGGCTAATTGTTACTTTAGGTTGCATTGGGGCACCTGGTAGTTTTCAACTTGTTGTTGTCTTTAGCGATTGTTGTTGTAAAGCATCTATAAATACATACACTATGCAAATTTCAGCTTTCTACCTTTTACGGTTCGAGAGTTATAGCTAATTGCAACTTTTCGTTGCATGGGGACACCTGGTAGTTTTCGACTTGTTGTTGTTTTTAGTATTTGTTGTTGTAGCAGCAAGGTACAACAACATCCTGCGAAAGTTTCAGCTCTCTAGCTCTTACCGTTTCGGAGAATGGACGCTGTGACGGACGGACGGACGTACTTGTCTCCGTAATAGGGTTCCGTTTCACTCTGATGAGTACAGAACCCTAAAAAAGGTGTTAAACGTTAAAAATATGGTTTATTCATATTTCGCCTTTTATTACAATTATTATTTGTGCGGGCTAAAAACGCAAAAATTGCAAAGCGGAAAAAAAATAAAATCTAGAAGAAGTACGTGGGTGAGAGGAGAATGGCTCACAAAATGAAAAATTGATGGTGCATACCAAAAAAAAAAAACCTTAATAGAGTTTCGTGAAATAGAAAACCAAAACTTCGAAATCCCTGTTGAAACTGCAAGAATTTTACTTTCTGAAAATCCAAAATTATGTTTCAGAGGCGGTAGGTAACGTGTATGTTGGATGATTTTCGCAAAATGTGTGTTACATATTTATGGATTTACAAGACTCAGGGTGAAACTGTGTACTTGGATTACATGGAGAAATAATTTTGGTCGGTAGGTGTGTGTAGTTTGCGAGCTTGCAAAAAGTTTTCTCAAAAACAGCATTTTAGTTTAGGTTATCAAATTTGAAATATATGTAGCAGTTTCTTGTATTTTCGCCCAGTCTCTACAGAAGATGGTTTGTAGGCCAATAGAGTTGAGTCACCGCTGAGCAAAAGATCTTCTAACCTCAAAAAATCAACTGCACTAAACATTAGTTTAGGTAGCAGTAGTAGAGAAACCATATAATATTTTTTTTTTTTTTTTCAAAGAAGTCTTTCATTGTTAACGGCATTAAAAATTCGCTTTTCATTTAAGTGGTTTTTTTTTAATGTTAATGTTAATGCTTGTTAAGCATTTCTTATGGTTTGTTGTACTGACTTGTTTAACTCGATTGCTGCGTGTTACTCGTTTTTGCTTGCACGACTGATAATTGCTGTTGTATGTGTGTGCTTTATTGTATTTATAATTACCACCCAATATGGCATAAAAATAAACTTTTCAAAAGTCAACAATGCACAACCAGAACTAACTAATCAACCTACACTCTTTAATACAACAAACACATCATTGAAGTGTACAACAACAGCAGCAGCAGCGAGTATACAAAATATTGGAAAGAAAAAAAAAAAAACATACAAAACTTTTTTCTCTCTTTATTTTGGAAAATGTGTTGAGCATGCAAATCATGCATTTATTTCAACAACATGTCGATTAATTTGACTTTTTATTTATTCAATATCAATTCAGACAGAAATTATCGAATTATTGGCAGTGGCAGCAGTAACAGCAACAATGACTAAAACAACAGCAAAAACCACAACAACAACGAACTGCAATGAGTTACAAGCTCGCACAGGCAGACGGTCTCATTCAATTTAATCGCGAAAGTGCGAACGAATGAATAACAATTTAAATAGAAATTTGAAAAATTAATTAGAATTGGCCAGTGTAGCAGAGACCTTTGTTGTTCTCTCGAACAAGTTCTCAAGAATATTTAGGTTGTAGTTGTTGTCTTGCCGACATTAGATAGTAGTAGTATTTTTGTAGCAGAAGCAGCAGACAGGTCATTAAGTCTGCTAATTAGAATTAACAGGAAAACATGTTAGACAAAACAAGCATTTCATTTCTCTTATGTGAAATTTTAAGCACATTAAAAAAAATTTATTTTTTAAATCGACTCAACTCAAACAAATACCTACCTACTTTGTTGAAAATCTTTACAAAAAAATAATGTTTTCGATGTTTAAAAGCACATTAAAGTGTATACATTTGTTTCGTTTTTTGTTTTAATAATTATTTATGTATATGAACAAAAGTATTAAAACATTAGCAACAGGCAGAACAACAGACACAATTAAGTCGACTACAAACTACAAAAACAGATTAATAGAAACAAATAAAAACAGTCTTAAAATGCAATTAAATTTTTATAGAAATATGGCATTCAAGAATGAACAAATAAACGCGAGAATGATGATTTATTTAAAAGTAACCAGGAATAAAGATTAGCAAATTAAGAATGGAAAAAATCTAATTGTGTCTGTTAAATGGAAAGAATTTTATTATTGTTCATAAAATGAATAGAATTTTAAATTAAAACACGTCGTCCCGTCAGAAATTTATTCTAGACAATAACACCCACTTTATGGTGGTTGATGTGTTCAATTCTGTTATTTTTTATAAATTTTTTTTTTTTTTTATATTTTATTCGAATGCAATGAATATTCAAAAGCTTAAACAAGCCAATAACAAGACAAGTTAGAAATTATACTCATCAGTAGCTAGTTTGCTTTGGCATATCTCAAAATATGTATGTATGTATGTATATCCGGTCTTTGTTTTCGTTTTGATCGTAAACTTTGATTTTTGGAAGATTAATTCAAACAATGAACAGAATCACATGGTGGAAACAACATTTTAAATACTTTAGTGTATTAATTTTTAAATTTTTACTGTGAGCTTTGGTTGCCGAGTGTTGCCGAGTTGAAGCGGCTGTGCCAAAATTGTGAAATTTGACACGTCCAAAGTTCATGGGGTGCTGATGAAGGGTGTTTTTGCTAGCCAGAAACAGCCGGTTGTCCACCTGGCCATAAAATTTTACTTTTCTTTACTCAATTGATATTGATTAAAAAGTAGTGACAAACCAAGGGTTGAGCTTAAGCCTGGAAAAGTAATTTAATATAAATGTATTAATTTTTAAATTTAATTATTTTACCCAGAAAAGATATGGGCTGAAAATATGTTTTTCTTTTTAAACTTGGGCCAGTATACAGGGAATATGCACTGCCTTAGACTGGAAGCAGGCAAATAGGAAATATTTTTTTCATGCAAAATTCGCTTTCTTTTTTGGGTTTAATATTAATTTAAAAATTAAAATGGACAGCATTATAAATTTCTACATTTACCTAAATTCTAAGAAACAAAATAAGCTAAAGGGTGTTTTCTTCTAGATGTATAGAACTTTAAGTTGGCATTACTGTTCAAAATGGCGATCGATTTAACAGCTGTCAAGCGATTTATTCTCGGTTTGGTTTAGCAATTCATCATGAATAGACTCACGCCCGAACAAGTAAGGCGTAGATTCGTCGAATGGGCCCAAAGTGAGATTGCCGTTGTTCCCGATTTTCATAAGCGAATTTTGTTTAGCGATGAAGCGCACTTCTGGTTGAATGGCTGCGTCAACAAACCAAACTGCCGCATTTGGAGTGAAGCTAATCCTCAAGTGTAAGTCGAAACAGCGTTACATCCAGAAAAACCGACTGTTTGGTGCGCTTTATGGGCTGGGGTGGAATCATTGGTCGGTACTTCTTCAAAAACGATGATGGCCAGAACGTTACAATCAACTGCAAAACACAGTGATAAAATTAAAGTTGATAAAAAAGTAATAAAAATCGACAGTCAGTAATGAAGATCTCCAGTTGACGGATGGTAAAGCGCTGCTGCTTAAAAACATTGTGCAATTAGCTATGACCACTTGCGTATGTATGTTCCGCAGCCAATAAGTTTTCAACTTTATTTTTCGCATCTTCTTCAAAAATATTAACTAATACAATGTCAATAAAAAATGTATTCGCAGTTCTGAGGAAATAAAACTCGAACTATAGCTCCTCAATTATTTTTTCTTGCGTGCCCTTAACTCTTGAAAGCACTTCTGTAAAAAAAAAATTGGTTTTGGTCGGTTACGGGATAATTACGGCTGGGGCCCGCAGTATTGGAATATAACTGGAAATGTTTGCAAAGGACCATAACTAACAAAAAATGTATATGATTTTATATTTTCTAAACAAATTTGGATGTAGTTTGCAATCAAATTTGCAACGACCAACAAACTTTTCTCTAATGCGAATTCGAGAATCTCCTCCGAACCACTGCTTATCGCAAATGCGGAAATTTCTTCAACTAGAGCTACATTACCCTTAAAAGTGAGAACTTACTGTCACACAATACATTATTTCTCAAACATTTACATTTTTAATTGGTGTTGCTCGCCACTATTTATTATTCCCCTTGAGTTGACTGCTCATCCGCTCTTTGTTAAAAAACTAATACTGTATCTTCTTTTCATTTTCCATAACTGTAGACAATCCTATAACTCGTCATCTAACTGCTTAAGCTATTTGCTTTGCTCTATTATCCATTGTATTAAGCGACACAATTTGTTTAATATTATTTGTTTCATGATATTGATCGATTACAATATTTATTAACAATGACATCTCATTCACCATTTAAAGTGAAAAAAATAAAATAAACAATTTTTCCATTTTAGTGAAACCAAAAGCAGCTGACATTTAAATGAATACCAACTGCTGCCAGTCATTGTTAATTTACATAACCCCTTCAGCAATCCACGTTATAACTCACTGCTTCGAAACAATTAAGTTTAATTGTAATTGCAAAAGTTTACATTTTTTGTTGTCTTAAAAAATATTTAATATTACGAAATCTATTCTCAGATAATCTAAATTGTTTTTGTGCAGTTTTATTTATTTAGACAGTCAGTCTCTTTGGTTTTTAAATACAAAAAAGACAAGGTAAACTATTTTAATTATTAAGAGCAGGACAGAAAACTAAGTAATGTTGTTAAAAATTATTTGTTTTAATATAATTTTTCGATATTCATAGACCTATTGAGCAAACCTTATTCACGAAAATAATACAAGACGAGTTTGAAATGAACTTAATAAAAAGTTAAAGAACGATTTTCTTTAAAATTCACTTCAAATACACTTTATTCATAATTAGCAGTGAGTGTAAAGATAAATATAAACAGTTAAATATGTTTGACGTAATGAAATAACGTAACGACGTATTCAACTGTAAAGATATATGTATATGTTTTGCGTGAACGAGCACTAAAACAACATGTTTATTTGTAAAGGTAAATACCTACACAACTATACATATTTATCTTGTAATAGAATAGAAATAATATGAAAAAAAATAACATTGGGGAATTTAAAAAAAAAAATTAAATTTAAAAACAATGACACCGTGCAAAATTAATGATCTTTAAAGGAATACGAGCATATATGAGCACATTTCTGGAGTGTAGCTGAATTGAATCATATAGAAAGAAAGCCAATAGTATCGTCTATTTAGTCACTAAATTTTAGTGGTATAAGCGATGTTTCTCAACACTGTTTAAGAATTTCTTAAAACCTTTTTGCAGTGTTGACAGGGTGTCTGATAGCAGATTTATATTTTCTAACTTAAATAAAAAACATAATAATGACGCAAAATTATATAAAGAGCATTAAAAGTTAAAGTGGAAATGCGGTTTGTATTTTTTAAAGAGTATAACATCCAGATGCCTTCTGTCGAGTTGTTCTACAGTACACTTGGTTCAATCGAACTGATTTCTCCACGAATATTATCTCTTCAATCCACAAGACTCTAGGAACACAACTGGGACGAACGACGAATTTTTCGCCGCGAATATTCGCTGTCAAAAATAAAACACATTGGTGTATATGAAAATGCACACAGTCACAGCGTCGGTCGAAACTCGTTGTACGCGGCGAATTTGAAATATATTTATTTCTATTTCTTACGCCGGCGAAATTAGGCCGATTATGACCTATGCTTCTATAGTGTGGTGGACGTCGATGGAATATAAATGCAACATCAAAATTGTACAGAAAGTTCAGAGAACCTGCTGTCTTGGTATAAGTGGGGCTCTCAGAACAACACCAACAAGGGCGATGGAAGCAATATTATCCGTCGAGCCAATCGAAATTCGTATAAAATATGAAGCGGCTCTCACAGCGAAACGATTAAAGGTGATGGGTGAGTGGATCGATCAGGGACACGAAACGCATCATCAACAAATCTTTAGAGCCATAGGCGAGTCTACACCGGAAAATGCGACGTCAGATCGTATACCGGAGACCAGACTAGAGGCCAATTGCGAAACATTGATTCCTGACTTACATTCCTGGTTGACCGACCCTTTGAACCAGATCCCCATGGGGCTTCATTGTTACACGGATGGATCAAGGGCGAGGGGAAAAACAGGGCTTGGTATTTATATAGAGAATACCACGGAACTGTTATTTCGTCTGCCGGACTTTTGCACAGTCTTTCAGGCAGAAATTCGGGCAATTACGGAGTGTATTAGGGTGCTCAATGAAATTGGAAGGCCAGCATCTGTGAATATATTCACGGATAGCCAAATGGCCATCAGGGCGATCTCAGCTGAGCGGATTAAATCACGAACAGTTTGGGATTGCAAAAATGCTATTAACAGTTACTCGTCTCATGGTGAACTGCGCATCATATGGGTGCCAGGGCTGCCGGAATAACTGGAAATGAAAGGGCAAACTCACTTGCTTCAAGAGCAAGAGAGTTAAGTAACATAAGCTTGGTATGCGCGAAACCTTTCGATGCAGTTAAATCTGAGCTAAAGAACTGGGCTCATAGAGCTCATTTAACTCTCTGGAATAATGAAACTGTAGGACACAATACAAAAATCCTATGGGGGGATCCAGATGAGGAATAAACGGGGGTATTGCTAAGACTTAGCAAGCCCGAATTAAGTAGATTAATGGGAATTCTGACAGGCCACTCTCAACTACTTTCACATCTTAGCCGCATAGGAATAGCAGGAGGAGATGAATGTAGAGCTTGTGGGGAGGAAAGCGAAACATTGCAGCACTATTTATGTCAGTGCCCCGCTTTCTCACAAATACGATCCCGACATTTTGGGAGAGACACCTTACCAGACATAACCCAATTACGGGGCGCATGCTGGAGGAAACTAAGGAACTTTGTGAATGACACGGAGTTCCTATAGACCTATGAGTCAAACTGGTTCACGGTTAAACCCACGGAGCGCACAACAAGCCTATATTGGCTTAGGTGTATGTCGTAAGACATGGGCAATAGAACCCCTCCATTCAACCTAACCTAACCTAACCTACGCCGGCGAACGACGAACAAATCAGTACCAAGTGGCCATTTTGGTTTTAGTTTTCAAGTGTTTTAGTAAAAACAGTTAATTTTTACTTTAATAGTTTTTATTTTAAGTGATAAGCTTTGACGTTTTGTATTTAAAATAAATAGCCAAAATATTAGATTATAAAACATGTTTGTAGTGTTTAATTTTTTGTTTTTGGTAATACCAAATTTCTTAGCAACCAATTTTTTTAATATGGTCACCCCATCAGCTGTTCAACTATGATACGATAAAATTAAAAAACTGAGAAAATGGATGGAAATGTAATTATAATTGAAAATGTTAAACTTCACGTACAAGCAAAATTGAACAAGCAATAAACAACTTTATCAATTATAACAGATGTTTTTGTTTTTCGTCATTATTGTGCTTTATACGACGAATTTACACAGCGAATTTTAACCGGCGTATTCGTCGTGTTGGGCGAAATTCGTCGTTCGTCCCAGTTGTGTTCCTAGCAAGAGATTGCGGCTTGTCATGATAAGCATTCACCATGAAGCAATTGCTCAGAATCGAATTTAATTTAAATTTACATTCGGTCCATTACTTATTGGCCGAATACCGAACTTGGAATAAAAATTATCGACAAGCAATTACGTAAGAATAGTTATTCTTAATTAATGTATACACAGCGAGAGCACGATGCTCCCTCGACCACTGCGACATCGTGACTGATAAGTCCATACAATCGATAATTTCAGCGACGCCTCCCTCCCCCACCGTACCATTTATATACTTTTTGAAAGAATCGCATTTAAAAATATAAACTTGCCACTAGAGGTAATTTATATCTATTGTTAGAAATTTTGTCGGGCTTGAGTTCGATTTGACTTGCTCAGAATTGAGAAAAATTAGTCAAGACCTGGAGGGCTGATGAGTGTAGTGGTGAACGTGAAACAGCCATGGTATGTACCACAGCCAGTAAGTCTTCGAGTTTCCTTTTTTGTCTTGTTTCAAAATGCAGAAAAATCTTTCTCACTTCTGAGGAAGTAAAATCGACCTCAAACCCGATAAAATTATTAACAATTGTATTCCCAAATGCAATTGAGAAATGGCCACTATACCATACCACTAAATAGACCACAATCTTGGCTTCTTTTTCCATATAGCCCTACTGAGCTAGTCTTCAAAAATGTATCAAAATTCTCTCACAGGTCATTCATTGACTTTCCATGACATAATCGTTTTAAAATTTGTTTTTAAAAATTCCCTAATTGCCTGAACATTTGTTATTTTCAATTCTGCTTACTCCAATTGTAGTCATCGTCGTTACATTATACCTTGTTCATACATGCATTTCTAATTGAGATAATATTCAGTTTATTGACATAATATTTTTTGCGTTCGTACATACAAATATTGCGCTAACTCAATTAGTATTTGACAGCTGGAAAAAAGTTGTTGTTTTTGTTTTGGTAGTGAGAAAGAAAAAGTGAAAAATATTTTCAAATAATTTATTTAGCTTTGTTTGATTTTGTTGACATTTATCTCGTCATTCATCTCGCATTGTATACTTTTGCTTATTAAACACATCTTTTATAGTGTTGTGTTTCATCTTTTTATTGAGATATTCAAAGCAATTTTGAGTTTATTAAGCAATAACTTTATTGACTTTTTGTATGGAATATTGAGCTCAATAATGGACTTTATTGCGATTATCTCAATAAAGGCGCATGTATGAACATGGTATTAAGTCCACTTAACACATTTGACACTTTTCTCCTGCTCCCCAAAACAAATCAATTTTATTTAGGGGCTTTATATTCTAGAATTTAGATCTAGAAGATAGATTCAAGCGCTAGGTTTTCGCTGTTGACTTTATGTGAGGACAATGACGACAATGGGAATAGGGGGAAATGTTTTTTTTATTTGATTACATTTTTACCTTTACAAATAAATATGCGGCTTTAGTGCTCGCTTACGAAAAACATATTTATCTTCATACTTAAATAAGTCGTTACGCTGTTTCATTACGTAAAACATATATAACGATACTATAGACATTTTTGCTGCACTAAGCAATTTTAGAGGAGTGCTCAGAAGAATTTATTACTCCCTGCATCTCTTAAAACAATCCTAAAATTTTAACCAAATACTTTGAATGGTTTAATAGAAACCGAATTATTGAGAAAAAGTATCCATTACCGACCACTGTGCAAAGCAATAAAAATGCTTGAAAGCAAATTGTGTTGTTACAAAGAAAATAATAAATTATTCAGCAAAACATTTTAAAACACACGTTAATTTTAGTTCCCTTCATAACAAAAAAAATTGCTTAATGGTTTTTATTTTATTGCTTTTATAAAAAGCTCATGAACGGGCAATATTGTTATTGTTTTGTATAATATTTTCATTGTTTCCACAGAATTAAGATTAATAATTATATTTTCAACTAAATATGTTAAGAAATTTAATTGAAATGCATTAATGATACAAATTTTCATTTTACATATTAATTCATTATAAAAGTGGTGATTACTAAAAAACACGTGTGCTACTTAAAGCTTCCACTTTCTAACTGAATTTTCGATTTACTGGCACACGGTTGTCTGCTACAAGAAATCAAAAGAACATATTTTCTACAAATTGATTTGGTGAAAAATACAACTTCATTCGTTCATAAGCCATAAGCGCAGCCAGTGTCAGAGCAATGATAAATTTAAAGGAAGATTTTAAATATATTTTTAAGACTTTTTTTCGTCACACTCCACCCAGGGCCAAGAATACTTCTCATCGAAATTGAAAAATGTACAGATTTTAAACGAAATGGAGTATAGACAAGAAATAGCCAGCAGGCCTTTTATTAAGCCTTAATTTTCGTCTCATCAAGACTAGATTATATTTGTAAAAAATGATATATGAGATTAGCATTCGAAAAACAATGTTATTTTAATATATTTTTTAGGTACTGGCTTTTCAATATTTATGTCCCGATTTTTTTTTTTTTTTTGTAGTTTTTGTATTTTTGGTATTAATCCAACTGATCATTCTTAGTTATAACATAATTGTTTACTGACCAACAACATATTTGCTGTGAAAACGTCAGTTTTCTAGCACTTGCTATTTTATGGAATGAACGCTGTTACCCTAAAACCTGTCTCAATTTTTAAGGAAGTGAGTCGAAACCTTATGTTATGTTACGCGGGTAATGAGACCAGCTCACTTGGGTCCCAGAAAGGTCCCTTTGTGCTACCCGAATAGGCTGTAGGGAGACATCCCTACATATGCTCCGCCCGTTCGGACCTAAACCAGCCCGAAGAACGGATGAAGGAGTCCACCCTATCCAATCCGCATTCCTACACTTCCGGTAATCCATTTAATGTCGGACTGAGCAAAGAATTTGCTCTCTTTTTAGAGAGAGCTGGGCATCGACAGAGAAAGTGTTCGATACTCTCCTCTTCTTCCCCATCCCTGCAACCTCTGCAGAAATCATTATATGGAAGATTTAGTCTTGTCGCATGTACTCCCATGTGACAATGTCCCGTTAGAACAGCCACAGGGGTGTGGAGAATATGCCTCGGAAAGTCCAACAAGGCCACAGTTCTCCTATACTCATGTGAGCCCCGATATTCGACAGGTGATCTCGTTCGACCACCTTTCCTGCGCAGTTCTTAGCAGCTGTCGTTGTATTAGCTGCTTGCAGCTATTAAGGGGGACACTGACGAATTCGTCTATATCCTCCTGCTGAAGGCGAGCACCAGATCTTGCCAATTCATCCGCTATTGCATTTCCGGATACACCGTTGTGTCCAGGTACCCAGCGCAGCTCAGTTCAGAATGTCTCGCTATCTCATTTACCCGGCATTCCTGAACCAACTGAGATGTTGAATAAACACCCGCAAGCGTGTTAATGGCGGTCTTACTGTCAGTACAGGTAATGATATGCTCCCCGTTATCCTATAGCACCTCATCCAGCTTACCGCCGCAACTTCGGGCTGAATGAGTATCTTGTAGCCTAAAACTGATACTCCGTTGAAATCGGGTGATTTCAATTTTTTCAAGAATTTTTTCTTAATTTTAGATTCTTTTGCAATTTTTAATAGTTTTTTGCCACTATCTGAAATGAATTTGATATACCAAAGTGGAGAAACAATCAGGCTTCAATTTGATATACAGCATATAGTTTTAGGTCTCAAAGCCGTAAAGGAATTCAAGTTAGAAAATGTGTTCTCAAGTATTTCAATTTATTAAGCGCTTAAAGAAGGGTCTGTATTAAAATCTTCGCTATTTTGTGTTTACGTTTACGTATTAACATTTAAAACATTTTGCTTATTGAGGCAATGTTTATGAATTAGACAGGTAGAGTTTAGCTGTCTACTTTAAACCTTATTTAATAAAGTGCAGTTGTTGCTCTTGAAGACAGAAGAACATGTGGTCTTTTGCTTCTTTAAAATTTAAGAACTCATAATTTCTTAGCTGCTTTTAATGCTTGACTTTGCTTCTCTTGATTTTCAGATTCTAGTCAAACATCTGCGAAAAACTCTAAAAAGAAAAAACTCTCCTCAACCATTGCACCGCCCTCAAATGTTACTTTGCCGCCTGATGTCAGCCCCTCGGGTAGTAGTGATAGTTTGATTCGAGAACGTTTGGCCCCCTCTTCCATGAGCACAACACCACCAGCCATTAACATGGAAACAACCGAAGATGATTCTGATTCCGGATCAACAGATGCCAGACGTAAGAAAAAGGCAAGAACAACATTTACGGGCAGACAAATTTTCGAATTGGAAAAACAATTTGAGATAAAAAAGTACCTTAGTTCAAGTGAAAGAACAGAAATGGCGAAATTATTAAATGTAACGGAGACGCAGGTGAGTACATGTTTGAAGAAAAATTTCATTTGATGCATTTCTTTTTGATAAATAGAAAAATTTAATAATCTGGGGGTTTCATAAAAAAGTCTGCTTTAATGTCTACGACAGATTTCGAAAGACCGTGGTCACACACATCAACTTTCATGAATCAACTCTTGAGTTTAGAGCAACAACCCGAAACAGGGAAAGGGGGTAGGTGGGGGGGAAAATAATAAGCTACAAATCTGTTGGTCACAAAAATTTACTGTATATGTTGGAACACATCAAAATCCTTAATTTAATACAAGCACCAAAAAGAATTAAGTTCTTCCGAGCACCGACTTAATTATAAAATATGCTATATTTATTATATTGTTAAAAATTTCAGCTGGCGGTATGTTCAGGATTAATACAATAAAGTGATTGATTAGTTGCGCCATAAGCGACATCTGTGTAAGCGAAGGAAAACATCACCATGCAATTTAAATAAAGGCCGTCTACCGATTGTTCTAAAAGGATCTTCTGTCACATCTTAAGTTTTAGCGCAGATGTTCTTGTCTTAGAATTTTCGTGATTAGTTTGTCTATTGAGGGCGGTCAATGCCCATGGCGTACAAATCATTAGTACGGGCATTAGGCATTGAAGATGGTTTTCGACTTTGAAATTTCTGGAAGTTAAGTTGGATAGTGGTACGCCTTCGAACTTGAGTTCAGTATTGTTTTAACTGTGATACAGTAAACATAAAGCTTATAGAGCAGTCTGGCTTTTGCAGCAGTGGTGTAAGTGGTGTAACAGTGTGAAAAGTATTCTAGTAAAATGTTTTAGCGGAGTTGAATAATTCATAAGGATAGAACTGAAAGTGCTGTAAATAAAACAGCTGAGTGTGTTTTATTTTCATTTTCAATTGAAAAATCCAGAAAACCTTTTTATTAAAGGGTAAAAACGTAACAATATTGATATCTTTAAAAAGCTATCCGAAGGAGAGCGGTATTTTGACAGATAAATAAATAAATAGAAGAGCCTTTAGCTCGAAAAGTAATATAATATTACACAAAATAAATTCAGTCAAGTACCAGGCCGGCTCGCACATACGTACATATGTATGTATAATTTGTTTTTCATATAAAATTCATACTACCAGCCCATGTCTTTAACCAAACTGTCTAACAGCTGATTTGAGCCATTTTCAAATGTCACTTTTTTCATCTCTGTACTCTGTGACTAACTGTACGTAATGTGTAATGTACGTATGGAATGGCATATGTGAATACATATGTATGTATATTGTATAAATTTCATCTCTCTGTCTCTTACTGCTTGAGAGTTACGTTTAATTGCTACTTTATGTTGTATGGGGACACCTAATAGTTTTCTACCTAACTGGTTTTTGTTGTTCTCATTTGTTGTTGTAAGACATCTGGGAATACATACACTGTGCGAATTTCGGCTCTATCTCTTACGGCTCGAGAGTTATAGCTGTTACTCTACGTTGTAAACGGACACCTGGTAGTTTTACAGTTGTTGTTCTTTTTATTGAATTGAAGTAAAAGTTATAAAATTACCTGCTCAAATCGGCCTACACGAGTAATTTTTAAAGCATTCTCTCACTTCACACTGTGCACACTCTGTTTAGAGATTAGTAGAGCTGTGAGGGAATAAACATTTTTAATTAGAATTTTTTTTTACTTCATCATGTTTCTGCAAAAATAAATCTAAAGCATTTTAATTGAGTTCTTAGAAAACTAAGCCTGTGATTTTTGAAATGCAAGTCTTTGGATTAAGAAAAATGTGATGAAAAATATTTTATAGTACTGCCACTAACAAATCACAAATTGTCTCTAAAATATTTTGTCTTAAAAAAAATGCTCAAATACCAAATAAACTAAGAGCTGATGTCGTAGATTATTTAATTTACTGATTTTCAAAAATGTGTTAAATTTGTTTAAATTATTTTTATATGAACAAACGAACACATTCACATGTACATTCAAGCATATGCATATGTATGTATGTGTACAAAATATTTTACCTAGAACTGCAAGATTTATGGAAAATGAATTTAAATTTCTTCCCCTAAGAATTGCATTTAATACTTAATCTCCCCCAAAATCCCTAAATATTTTAACTTTCGTACGTACGACTAGAGAAAAAATTGTATTTTTATGCCACAAAAACAAATATTTTATTAAAAAGGCAAAAAAAAAATATTAGATAAAATTTGGTAAAGAATAATATGAATTTAAACAAACGGACAAAACATCACTAAGTAACCAATAAAAATCAAATAAATTTTGAAACCAAGAGCAGAAATTGAAAAATGACAACATGAAAGTAAAATCAACTTTTTTAATCTCCAATGCGGCATAGAAATGATATTATACTGTGTACACAAACTTGAAGCATACAAGGCAAGCTAAATCCAAATATTTATTACAAATAGAAACAGACAAAATACATGTATTTATGTATGTATTTTATAATTCACTTGCATATTTTCAGCAAACGCAGATTCAATTTATATATGTGTTTATGTATATGTACGTATGTGCGTACGTGTGTAGAGGCATTTGGTTACATTTACACTTATGCTTAAAGAATATTAATGTTTGTGGAGCAGCAGCAGCAGCAGATAAAAACAAATTTAAACTGTCATCAACAAACTGTAAAATAGCCTTAAGTCAGATAAAAATCAATTAATTACTCAGCCGCATACCGCACAACTTAAATACCATTTGTAGTTGCTGCTGCTGCTGTTGTTGTTGTTGGTTTTGTAGATGATATTGCTCCTCTTGCACGAACAATTATTGCACGCATCTTCACACACACACACACACACACACACGCAAGCACGCATACTCATGCGCTGCAATGGATGTTAAGGTTCATATTTCCAGCCATACCCTGCCAGCAAATTGGTAGTCGACTACAAATAAAATCGACTTATAGTTCATCCCTATCGGACATTGAGTAGTCGACTACTAAAATAGTTAACTTTAAGTTAACTTTTATGGACTAGCTTCAACTTAGCTACAATATAATCGATTTGTAATTCACGTTTTGTACACTGGCTATAACCTAGCTGAAACGTAGTGCAGAGTTAACACAAAATTCAAATAATAACATGCACACAAACGCGGTAAATAACTCTTTAATTAAACTGCCTATTGTCGCATTCGTTTTAAATGTTGCGCTGGCTGAGTGAGTATGTTGGCTGCTCACCAGTTTTGAGGCTTAGTGGTTCGATTCCCACCAGAGACTAACACAAGAAAAGAAAGTACGATGAAATTTAATTTAATAAAATATTACCACCGAAAAATATAAAATCAGCTTTGATTTGTAAATTTTTTTCTGTAGGTACTGACTTTTAAGTAGCTAACTTTAAGTTAGTTGAAAAGTAATGCACAGTCGGACAATTGACTACTTCCTAGGACATCACCATGTTAAAATAGTCAGTTGTTTGCATTGAGAAATAATCCAGGCGTCAACCAGTGCTTTAAAATAGTTACATTTAAGTTAATTTAAAGCTAACTTCGTTTCCGACTGGGTATTTTCAGCCATATGTACACACATTTGTATGTTTGTAGATACGTATGTATGTATGTATTTAAAACTGATTTTAGTTGCACAGGCATGGAAAATATATACCAAACAAAAGGCTTTTCCGAGGAAAAAAGCGGCCATAATTTTGTAATTCAAAATTCATATATAAAATGTTTTTCAAATTTGAAGTTATAATTGTAGATTTTTCAACCAATTTAAAGTTTTAAAATTAAAATGCTAAATGTTTTTCAAGCTTGAGGTCCAATTTCATACTTAATTTTTTTTTTTAAATTGTTTCCAATACTTCGCTAACCTCTGGTTAGCATGAACAGGGCTAATAATGTCAAACAACAATAAAACCCTACATAAGTACACAGGTTTTTCTTAAAATCCATCACAAATAAATCAATAATATGGCAAGTATACAAGAAACATACTCAACATATATAAATAATTAGTGACAATAAGAAAACAAACTTAAGCTACGTATAGACGATTGTAAGATCTTACAATATTGTCAGAAAATGTAGCGAATATTTTTAAACAATCGTGAGTACTTACAATTTCTTCCCGACAATATTGTAAGCAAAATCATTGGCAGGCCACCGTCCCAACAATTAATTGTCAGTTAACTGTCAATCGTCTGAACACTTTAGCTAGTACATTGTCAGGCATTGGCATATTGTAAGATGCATAAATTCTCAACACCTTACAATGGTTTCATTGTCAGAGTAATAACAGGAAATACTAAAGAAAAATGTCTGCTTACGAGAGGGAGAAAAAACAAGAGAATAGTAAAAATGTGAGCACGAGAGGTAAAAAGTTGCAGAAAAGAGAATAGAAAAATTAAAACCATGGTTATTGAGCGAGAAAAACAAATAATGAATAATAGCATGTGTGCGTGTGTGTGTATTTTGATAATGACAACTGAATGACAATTTTTGATACGTAGAAAATCTTACATCAGTGCAAGCTGACAATTTTCGTTGGTAGCTAAATTTATTGTCAGGCAATTGTCTGCTTAGATTTCCTGGCAATTGTCTGAACTGATAATTTTCTTAATGCTGACAATTTTGTATTTCTATTAGATTGCCAGAACGTTGTTAGGTCTTACAATATTGTAAGATCTGACAACCGTCTATACGAAGCTTTACATTGAGGTATGTTTATTTAAGTAGACTTTATAGCAACACAAGAAAAGCTCTTCTTTGTTATGGTAGTTTCTAACATATTGGGCTTACGTGTAATTATCATAGCTTTTTAATTCTCTTATTGACTAACCCCCTAATTCATAAAAACTATTACAGGCTTATAAGACTGTTATTTGACATATTTGTATTGAAGATCTGTCAAATAAGAGCTTTATAAACCTGTTATAATTTTTATGAATTAGACGGTAAATATCTATATATCTGAGAGAGGTTATCAGTATCTGTTTTATAATTAATTCTCTTATCTATTGGAAGCTTTCTTATTTGCAACATATCTAGATGTAACATCTCCAACTGCCTGTTCCTCAATGTCGAAGTCGTGCGATTGTTCGCATTCTAAGCGACAGAAAATTGTTTTGGGTTCCTCTATGGCATTCCTTTATTCGAACGATGACTCGATCGACAAGTCGAAAAAACGTAAGTGTTTTCATACAAAATCCGATTCCTCAATATCGATCATGTCGTCAGCACTGCGAACACAAATGTCCAAAATCAAGCACTTGCTGTTTTGCTATCGAGTGGGAGTTTTTGTAGAAAAAATTTTTAAAACTGGGACATATAACTACAAATCCCACATATTTTTAATTTTTATTTAGTAAATATATTAAACAATTATTACATGCATGCATGTAGTTTTCTTAAACAGTTCACTTGTTTCCTGGATGGAAGAAAATCCTTAGTTTTCCAGAGGAATACCAGTCTTCAGTGCGTCAAAGTACTTATTAAATGCATATGAAAAATAATTTTAAATTTTAAAACACAACAAAAACTATTTCCGCACTTTCAAAATGTTTGCTTTTTTATTTTGTACTTTTTTTTTTGGCTTGTCAAATACAGTTGACAAATTTTATGAAGGATTGTATTTACACAAGAACAATTTACAAGTTTTTTTCAACTGCAATAAAAAATCAACTAATTTACTGATCTGGCATCTCTGTGAAGTAAATGCCAAAAATTTCATGACGTAAGACTATGCGAAGGCAAGCTGGCGACATAAAGGAATTCAAATTGTTTCGTAATCGAGCGACTACATTTCGATCGCATACATTTTCTTGCGACATTGAGGAACAGGCAGTAAGTTTTATTGTATTTTGTCATTAGCCTTGATGATGCTGACCAGAGGTTGGCGAAATATTAGAAACAATTTTTTTTAATCAATTATAAAATTGGAGCTCAAGCTTGAACAAAAATTTAGCATTTTCATTTTAAATTTGAAATAAACTGAAGGAATTATTCAGGTGTAACTATTATTAAAAAATTTTTACATAAAATATAACAATTTTTATTTCTGGGTTTCTTCTTCTTGACTGCAAAAGTATTGGATTGTATCGAAGTTTTTATTTTAATGTAATTTTTATCAAAACGAAAACATTAAATAAAAATCATTTAGCATGCTAATCATAAATTTGATGGCATATGTTTGTACATAACAAATTAGAATACGCTGTATTTCAAATACTGTCTTTTGACCTTCCTCTTTTTTTTCTCACACAAGAAACGTGTTACAGGTAACACACGATATACAGATGCTTACACGTGTAAAATTTGACAGACACAATTTGAGAACCATGTCGTCTGTGGGGTATTTCGCACACAAAATTTTAAATACTCAACGCCTTAAAAAGTAGTTTGAATTTTATGTTTGTGTGTAAACCAACAACAGTTTTGAAAAATATTTTCAAATTTCACTTTTATTGTTTTCGAAAAACTGTGCCGAGATTTGTAAAAAATGCCACACTTTTGAAAATTTTCTACAACAATGCCACTATTCGTCAGTCCCACGATGTCACACGATCGCTAGCTTAGTTACATGGAAAATAATAACGAATTCGAAAATGTTGTTGTTGTTGGCAGCGTGTTTATTCAAGCGCAAGATGTCAAGTCACATCATGGGACTAGTGCTAAATTATGATAGAGGTTGGAGTTATTGAATGTCAAAAGAGCCAAAAATACGATTTTAGAATTTGCAGAAACAACGAAAGCTGTCGTTTTTAAACTACGCCAAATGCAATAACGTTGATAGCTTTTTCGTATAAATTTGGACGTTGCGTTATTACAAAATTACGGCAACACAATTTTCAAATTTTAGATCTACAGATTCTTATACCTGTCACAACAAGTCTCAAGGTTATATTAGAGTTTGTTATTCCGTTTGCAGCGACCTTATGCTTTAATATATGTACATATTCTGGACCTGCATCGAGAGAGAAGTCGATTAAGCCATGTTCATCTCTCCGTCCGTCTAATAGCAGATTTACATTTATGCACTTTTTTGAGATGTGTGTTGAAGATGTTGAAAATTGAAAAAAATCTGTTTACATTACATTTTCAACATCTTTCATCTGTCAAATATTATTTCACGTGTTTGAGCAAATTAAAACACATTAAACAAAATGGAATTTAAAAATTGTGCAATTCTCGGATTAATTATTGTCCTTAGAGACCGAAACCAATTACAAATTCAATTTGCGGAATTATTAGAAATTATGCAAGACGTCGGCGACGATGAGGATGAAATCTTGCTTTATGCGTAACATGTTTCGAGTCCAAGACGCCTGTGGCCATTTGTAAGAATTTTTAATAAGTTATTAAGATTTAAACTAATAAAAAATTACACCATAGAATCGCAATTGCAATTTGTGGGAAAAGAATATTCATTGTAAAAATTTTTGACACTTGTATATTTTCTAGTGATGGTATGAATTTTCATCATTTTTTTAACTTCTTTTTAGTGATGACATTAGAAAAATCGAAAGATGTTGAATACAGCAAAATGAGAAATGAACATCTTGTAAAGATGTTGAGAGGTGTTGAGTTTTTTTCATATAGAATTTGTATAGGAAGATGTTAACATCTTGCCAAAATGATGAAAGATGTGAGTGAGTGTAAAAGGCCTATATAAAAGGCCTGTTGTCTAAGACCGTTTCTAATAAGAACAACTACTTTAGTCAGATAAGAAGCTTTTATGCCAAACTAATTGTATATCGCGGCAGGTGTTTGTTATGGAAATTCAGAGAAATCGGTTCACGACCAGCAGAGATATACATATATGGGCACGGCGAAAACATCGGAAATTTTGTGTTTTGCTTCAAATTTAGTAAGATTAGTAATCGTTTCACATACACATATATTCGTTGCATGGCAACACCACTTTTCTTAGGGAATTTCATATATGTATAAATAACCTAAATCCATTTTTGGTACCAAAACCGAATCTGGTGATGAAGAAAAATCTTATATATATTGAAGAAATTTTGTCTCGATATCGATATCCATCCAGCTGGTATAGAAATATTGCCAAAAAGCATGTTTGCTTCTCCAAATCTGATTCCATTCGAGTTTTATTGCATATGATTATGATGGTTATTAACATCAATTATTAAAAAGTTCTCTGTTAATGTTCAAATATTAAAGCTCATCAAGAAAATATATTATGACAAGTCTACAGCATTTCAGTGAAACCATGAAGCATGTTGTTCTTGCTGCCCTGGCTGTTTAATTGTCAGCTGAATAAATGAAAGTATGCAGAGGCCTGAGCTAAAATGTTTAAGGGAAGACAGGAAATGAGAAGAGGTAACAAACTTTTTTTGAATAAAATAAAAGTGATTGCATATGTCACGCGACGCGGCAAATTACATTTTGCATATTAAGTGCTCAGCAAATGTAAACATTTACAAACATTTCATATGACACTGTGCATTAAATGTGCAATACTGCCACCATGCACATTAAAAAAAAAGTTTCAAATTAAGACATGCTTTTTAGCAAGAGGGTAATAAGTAATGAAAAGGGAGTTTAAAGCTAAATATAATTAAATATCATGTCTACTTGCCATAATTGCTATTTAAAGACATGGCAACTTTATGACATATAAAACAGATTTTAAGGCTAAAATTTATGTTTCATAATATTAAAACTTCAAAACCATAATCGAAAAGCTTACTAAATATAAGCACTGCAGGATTTTAGTTTTTTTTTTTTTTTTGTTTGGCTACAGCACCAAGCTAATAATTCACATACTCATTTCATTTCGTTGCGAGACTGGTCATGCTTAAAATACTTCAACAACACAAAATTCAATTTGTTTCAATTCAACTCGACCTGTTAGATGCGTGTATAAATGAGTTTTTTGTTTATGCAAATGTCTATTGTAAAGCTAAATTTATTTAATGCATTGGTAAATTAAGTATCATCATTAGAGACAGTATGCAATTGTATGATTTCATTGAGAAGCAGCTGGCTTTGTACATCGTATTTGTACTCCTTAGGGTCATTATTACAACTTGTTGTTAGCTAAAAATAGGATTTTATCGAGTACAACTTCTCTTCAACATCTTAAGAACTGAGCGTTCAACTAATACCATGTTCATACATGCGCCTTTATTGAGATAATCGCAATAAAGTCCATTATTGAGCTCAATATTCCATACAAAAAGTCAATAAAGTTATTGCTCAATAAACTCTATATTGCTTTGAATATTGAGAAAAAGATGAAACACAACACTGTAAAAGATGTGTTTAATAAGCAAAAGTATACAATGCGAGATGAATGACGAGATAAATGTCAACAAAAGCAAAAAAAAAATGAAGAGTCAAGTGAAGGAAGGTAAGATTTTTATATATATAATATTATATCTTTTTGTTCTATTTTGTTTAAATTAATAACATTTAAATCTATTCGTTATTTCACTTTTTTTTCACTTTTTCTTTCTTACTACCAAAACAAAAACAACAACTTTTTTCCAGCTCTCAAATACTAATTGAGTTAGCGCAATATTTGTATGTATGTACGCAAAAAATATTATGTCAATAAACTGAATATTATCTCAATTAGAAATGCATGTATGAACAAGGTATAATGGAAGAATAATCCAACCGGTAAATTAACAGGAGGTATAGCACCTGCATTTACCACATTTGGTTGTGGCTTTGCTTTATCAAATTGAAATGGTTAATTAATTGGAAAATTGTTCCTGAAAAAAATTCTTTTTCATACATTTACTCTTCCTCCAGGCTTGAACCTTTCAAAAGTTAATTAACAAAAAACAAATTTTTCTTATCAGCTAGTTGTTGAAATGAAAATTATTTAACGGCCAGTTTATCACTCACTTCTATTAAAGGTACCTTTAGATAATGCCAACCTTGCCGTTAATTAAAAGTAGGATTTTATCGAGCAGATAAACCGTTTTTCATTACTACAACTTTACTTTAATAAAAAGTGAGCGTTAAATTGCCGGCACAATAGTCCAACTCGTAAAATAACGAAATAAGTCCTCCAGACTTGAATCTTTCAAAAGTTTTGCCACAAATTAACAAAAAAAGAAAAACAAAAATTTTCTTTGCCGATAAGTTGTAATAATGAAAATAGCTTACCGGCCAGTGGCTTTAGTGGCCAGTGGCTTTAGTGGCCTGAGTGCCTGAGTTCAAGGACGGCTGCTGAGGAAAAGTGTGGCGACTTCGAAACAGCTAATTTTCCACCTAGCTAAAGAAAACATAAAATTCTTTGTGGTGTTTAGTTAATATCAGTCACAAAAACAATTTACATATAACGAACTCAAGCCTGATAAATGTACTAGAAAATAATACTATGTATAGTATTCTATTCTTGATGCTAATTTTTTGACCTTTGCTGTTTAATATTTTAACTCAATAATTGGAGCTTGAGGTCACTCGTTTTTTTTAAACGCTTGTTTAATTCAATATTTCGATACCTCATTGAGGTATGAGGTTGTAGTGTAAGATCTGAAGTATATTTCATAAATCTTTTAGAATTCAATTTTAATATTCTTCTTTTAGAACACTGAAACTCAGCTGCCACATGCTCACACGGCAGCACACAACGTAGTCTTTTCATGTTGCATTGTTGGCAAAAAAGAAAACGAAAATGAAGGCAATATGATACACACATGAAGCCATGACTATTTGTTTTAACTTAACACACCACAAATTTCTATGATTTGCTGTTTATTTTAGAAATTTTAAACATTTTTAACATTTAACTCGTAAATGTTGTTAAATGAGCCAAAAGCATTCGGGTTTATGAGATTTTATTTGTATTAAATATTTGAAATTTGTATGTAAATACAGGGGTCTGTCATGTTACCGAATAGTTTTTGCACTCAACAATAATGTCAGCCATGAAATACGATCAAGTTAAATTATTTTAAATTATTTTAGCTGACGATGAAAAAAAAAGAAATACACAAATATCACTCACATATTTTATATGCAACATCAAATTTAATTTTCAGGCAACAACTTTGTTGCAGCATGATTTTTCTAGTTAAAAAAAAAAAAAAAACTGAAAATCAAAAACAAAATTGTTGACCTCATAGTAATTTTTTTTGTTGCTAATTTTTGCTTTTTTTCTTTTCTTTGATTAAATACTTTTAATCTTTTTTCAAAAGTTTGTTGTTAACTTGTTGTGGCTGGATACGTTTGCTTAATGTGCAACTTGTGTGCAGCAATTCAACAGCAACAAGCAATAATAAATTGCAATGGAAATATAAATATTTGTATGTTTGCCAGCCGCACAGCCAAAGGCAGCAACAGAAAAATAAAAAATCGAGGAAAAAAAGTGTAGGCATTTAGTTGGCAATTTATTAAATTTGTTGGCAAAAAAGTATAAAAAAAAAAGTTACAACTACTTGTCAAAAACAAAGACTAAGTATTCAATTTGTCTCTCTGCCATGCCCACTGTTGGTGTGCTGCGTTTTAATATGCCGATGAGTTTTTGTGATTACATATTTGACAACTCAAGCAATTCGCCATGTGCTCAATATATTGTTTGTTAAATTAAGTAGTTTGACAAATTAATAAAATGGTGAAAGGTTTTCAAATAAATATATGTTACTTAATTGCAGCGCTCTTCAAATTTAGAAAAGAGAAATTTCAACACATAATTGACAACAGCTGTCAGTTAAAGTCAGCTTATTTAAAGTGGTATTGGCAGAATTCAAGAAATCACATTAAAACAAATATAGACAATTGAAAATTGCACTTGCACTTAAATCATTGAATGACAGATAAATAACATGGATGAATGTTATAAAATTATTTGAGCATGAAGTGAATCTTAAGGGGGTTTTGGAAATTTTAGTGGTGGTCTCAGCTGATGTAAAATTTATTACTAGCAAGCAAGAATCTTATATACCCTTTGCCAAGGCATGTAACAAAACAAAGATGTTGGGACATCCGTTATTATTCTAATTATCTTATAATTGGAAAACGATGTTTTCCAATAAAAATTATATAGTGATGAAAATTATAGAGACTTTCACAAAAATATTCGCAATATATTTCCTTGGAAAAATAAAAACATTTTGAATACACTTTGTTGAGAAAATATCCACAACTTTTCCATTTGAACATTTAAAAACATCAAAATGCACTGAAAACGCTGGCAGCGCCGACTACTTTATATTATAAAACGTCTCCGAAACGCAATCAGTTTATGTTACTTAAAATTAATAGAGCTACAACACAATTTTGTTCAATATTTTCACTGTGTATTTGACGTCTAAATTTCGATAAGTAAAATGTACCAACTTTTGCATACCTGACCTTTAAGCAACGAAAGTTATGACAATAACAACAACACTTACCAACAGGGATCGGAAATAACAGTTATTTTTCAATTTTTGAAGAAATAAATCATACATACATAAATGAACATTGTAGAAAACTTTTAATTACACCATCATGATTTTTAGGCGAAATGCATCCAACATATTGCATGATTTTTAAATTTTTGATTTTTATTTTAACAATCAAATGTAAGAGTTATTTTTGATTTTTATATTTTTAAATGAAAAATACAAGTTATTTTTGATTTTTATATTTTTATATCAATAATAAAAATCAGTTCAAAACTCTTATAATAAATTTGCCTCTAAATAGCTTATATGTACGATTCTGATTGATTTTTGGTGCCAAAAGTTGTTTTATTTGGCTTATAAAGCCGATTTCTTGAAAAATCGGGAGAGACTATATCTGGGGTACATATGGGCCGATTTCAAAAATTCTTCGGTTTTTGGGATCTAATGGGCATTAAAAATTATATGTATGTCTAACTTTTTAGGAAAAAAAAAACTTTGCAAAAATACCCCTCAAAACCCGGTTTTTTGGATAAATCTCGCGAAAGAATGAGGTTTCTATCTCAAACCGTTTTCTCAGAAACGGTATTTCAACGACTACAGACGGACATCGCTTAATCGTAATCTCTATTGATTCTGATCCAGAATATACATATATACTTTATGGGTTCTTAGATGGTTATTTCAATGCGTTACACACGGAATCACAAACTTATATATATACCCCTACACATTTTTGTGAAGGGTATAAAAAAGTGCAAAAACGCAGTGCATCCCCTTAAAATTCAAAATTTCAAAAACGTATCAAACACCTATACAAATATGTTTAATGAGCTATCAGGTTATTTTTTAAATTTTTGGTAGCACAAAAATTTCAAAAGGACTTAAGTCCAGAGAAATTGAGTTACTGATTTTACCAGTTTTTACTCGTTTTTACTTACCCCTTATGTGTTGAAATTTAAAACAAAGACGAAATTTATTTTAGCATTTTTAGGGAAGTAATAATAGCGGAAATCACGCTTGGCTGCATATCTGCAATTTTAGCACATAGTTATAGCATGATTTTTGCTACAAAGCTTGAGTGTATTCTTCAAGTGTTTAGCAAAATAATTATAACAGCTGATTTTAGAGTAACGGAAAATATAAATATTTTTGTTTTTGAGAAGGAAGCTTAGAAAACAAATTGCAAAAATTTCGTTATTCAATATTTTTTTTTATTTCTGCATCTGTCCATCTTTTATTGTGGTATTTTTGTTTAATTATCATAAATTTTATTTTTAATTTCTTCCGTGTTCATTTTCTTGCCTGTTTATTATTTATTTGTTTACAAAATTCAATAAAGTGAGAAAGCTAAGCCGCAGCCAATATTTGAAAAGCAACGCCGTCGATAAAATTTGCACGTCCAGCAACCGCCCGATTTTTTGTTTATTTTATACAATTTAATAAAAATGATGCATAATAATACAGAGGTATAATTTATTTGGTTTAATAAATGAGCTCAATAAAAAAGGTCGAAGAACGAGTATCTAGAACATAGGTATAATATTTACTTTTTACTATTTTGTAAATACTTCTTTGAGCAACGTTAGCATTAATTGCATTCCAGCACAGGCATGTTTTGTGGCGGCCTTGCTGTTGTAAAGTTTTTTGAGCGCAGGAGTTTACATGTTGGGTTGTAAAAGAACAAACAGCTGTTTTAACATTTAGCAACATTTGCAAATGCGGATCTGCAATGGTTTTTGATCATTGCTTAAGTGATGCAAATCTCGGTTTCATACATTTTGTTCTTGCAGTCTTGCAGACTATGGCACATATGCAACGGTTGCAATATCTGCAGGGGTACTTTGCAATGAACCGCGAGGTCCGCTAATATTTAGTTTTTACTTTTTTCCTGTGCCCATATTCCTCTTCTACATAAATGCAATTGGAAAAAAGTACCGAAATGCAGATTTTACCCCTTTTATTCGTTTAAAATTGAAAACTTCAAAAAACTACCAAGCATCTATCCAATTATTTTTAGTGTCCTTTTTAAATTTCTGCGCTACCTTTGCTAAGTCCGGAGGCATTGAGTTATCGATTTTACTCTTTTTTACCCATTTTTACGCCTTTGCGATTGGAATTTTTTAATTTCATATAGTCTATGGCTCCTTCCAGACATGCAGAGATATACCATAGAAATTTCAAGCAAAACGGTTTAGCCCTTTAGCTGTCTACAAGGAATAAACAAACACACATTCTTCAAATTAGCCACAATATAATCGATTTGTAATTCACTTTTTGAGTACTGGTTATAACCTAGCTGAAACGTAGTGCAGAGTTAACACAAAATTCAAATAATAACATGCACACAAACGCGGTAAATAACTCTTTAATTAAACTGCCTATTGTCGCATTCGTTTTAAATGTTGCGATGGCTGTATGTTGGCTGCTCACCAGTCTTGAGGCTTAGTGGTTCGATTCCCACTCGAGGCTAACAAAAGAAAAGAAAGTAGGATGAAATTTAATTTAATAAAATAAAATATTACCAAAGAAAAATGTAAAATCAGCCTTGATTTGTACATTTTTTTCTGTGGGTACTGACTTTTAAGTAGCTAACTTTAAGTCAGTTGAAAAGTAATGCAGCGTCGGACAATTGATTACTTCCTAGAACATCACCATATTAAAATAGTCAGTTGTTTGCATTGAGAAGTAATTCAGGCCTCAACCAGTACCTGTTGTGAAATAGTTAGCTATAAGTGAGCTCAAAGTTAGCTTGGTTTCCGACAGGGTAAGAAGAGGATGACATTGCTGGTGCAATATGAAAATTGGATTTTGTCACGCCGCTCGTACCACAGACCGAAAACCAAAAATCAGATATCAAAGTGCGAACCGCCTGAATATTTACATCTAAGCAAAATCTGACAGTTTTGCATTGAAATTGTCAACAAAAATGTGTTCGTTTAAATGACCGTTTTTTGACGTCGTGCAAGATGTCATTTTCATAAAATTTATTCAGTTGTTTGATGTAGCGAATCAGTTCACATGGCGAGTACATCATGTTTAAATATTTTTAAGTGCTTTATGAACAAACTAACAGTTACATCAGCACGTGCTGGGTAGATTTGAAGAGGTTTCGTCAAAATCTAGTCTGATAGCAGACTAGACTTGAGATCCCGTATCTACTAGACCGATTGTTCTCAATGTCGAAATGTAGTGTTAAAATTCTAAATCCATGTATCCAATAGGTGTTAACTTTCATTATTTTTAATTTGCTGTACTCATAACTTTCAGCTGCACTGTATTGGCTCTTAATAACGTCTATTAAATAAATATTGTTCATTTTCATTTTGTATATAATTTTGGCATTTAGTAAATTTATTTTTGGTATTCGGCGAAACAATAAATTTATTATAAGTCAATAAATCTCAATTAATATCAGATGTTTGTTATTTAAATGCCTGTGTACGCATACAAGTGTTCATGCATTTTACCGCAAGGCATTTAATAAAACAAAAACTTTTTTTTTTTAATTGCTTTAGTTTATATAATTATAATTAATTTCATGCTACTTTAACTCTGCCACATAAACTGTAATTGTATCTAAAGTTGGCTGGCAATCAACAATATGGCTTTTTTGCAAAATTATGAGCAACTAGTTTTAAATCTCTTGCAAAAGCGTTACTTAACTGAAAAGCTATTAGTAGCACTACACTATAATGTACGTCATTGGGTTTAGGATCTGGAATGCTGAGGCGGAAAATTTCTTATAGCACTCACGTTCACATACGACAATTTTTCTGTGACTTTCCCAGGAGTTATTTGTTTCTAGCACACATGTTTGCTTACGGCATAATTGGGATGACACACATTTTTTTGTGTGCCCACACTACAAATATTTTTGAGAACTCACTACTCTTATTTGAGCTCAAATACAACTCTTTCTGTCCAGCTCATGTCTTTCTTACATTAAAGTGAAAGGTGAAAGGTTTAATTTATATGAAATGAACAGCTTTTCAAAGCTGTTCGAGCCTACTGGCGAGTTTACTTATGGTAAAGGATAAAATTACTTTTTTTATATTTAAGTAAAAAAATTTGCAGTTATTGCGAAAGTAGAAGAGCTTGCAGGCCATATATAGTCGCGTGCCTTAATATTGATTTAGTTTATTGCATTGTAATAGAAAGTTTTACTTCTTCTTTCCGACTTTTTTCTAGTTAGAATTTAGGTATAATCAACTCATCAGTCGACTTGAAAAATTCCTAAAAGTTTGTTTGAAATTTAACTACTTATTCCATAATTCCCATGAACAAAATGATAATCAGAAATGTTCAAACAAACGTTTTTTCTGATTCTCATTTTGTTGATGGGAATTATGGAATAAGTAGTTAAGTTTCAAACAAACTTTTAAGAATTTTTCAAGTCTACTGATGAGTTGATTAGCACCAACGAAATGTCGTCGGCATATAGACAGCTGAAAAAGACAGCAAATATTTTTTAAAAATGAATTAAAACATTTCAATTGGCTCTTATAGCAAATAAATATTAAATTCATATTAGAATTTAGGACGATAAATCAAAAATTTTAAAATAAAAATTTTGTATGGCAGGCCCCCCTAAGTAGAGAAACTACGAGAGCAACGTAACATCTGATCTGAGATGAGAGTGTGAAATTTAATCACAAAGAGAATTCTGTCATGTGTGGAATTAAAATTAATGTTATTACAATTCTATGCTAGGAACACAATTGGCACGAACGACGAATTTTGCCGGTTAAAATTCGCTGTGTAAATTCGTCGTATGAAACACAATAACGACGTAAAGCAAAAACATCTGTTATAATTGATAAAGCTGTTTATTGTTTGTTCAAAGATAAAAAAAAAATTAAATGAATCAAAGAATTTAAAATTTTGTAAAAATAATTAAAATAATGAACATGATCCCAGATAATATAAACATTCATGAAGTTTAACATTTTTAATTATAATTTCACTTGCATCCATTTTCTCAGTTTTCTAATTTTATCTCATTATAGTTGAACAGCGGATGGGGTGACCATATTAAAAAAATTGCTTGCTAAAAAATTTAGCATTACCAAAAACAAAAATTTAAACACTGCAAACATGTTTTATAATCTAATATGTTGGCTTTTTATTTTAAAATAAAAACTATTGAAGTAAAAATTAAAAAACTGTTTTTACGAATACACTTGAAAACTAAACCCAAAATGGCCACATGGTACTTTGCTCGTCGTTCGCCGGCGTAAGAAATAGAAATAAATCTATTTCAAGTTCGCCGCGTACAACGAATTTCGACCGACCCTGTGACTGTGTGCATTTTCATATATACCAATTTGTTTTATTTTTGACGGCGAATATTCGAGGCGAAAAATTCGTCATTCGTCCCAGTTGTGTTCCTAACATTAAAGTGGAGTTACACAGCACTCGTGGAGTGTCGGTCTTCGATGCGTTTCATGCGGCTTTCACAAGAGTAGAGTCAGTGCAATTAATTATCTGTGACAAGTTACAAAGCTTAAGACGCAGAATGCGTGGCCGAGCAGAACGCGGAGGGTAGATTTACTTTCTACTTTTGTACGCTTCACAGGTGGCGCACAGTGGGGCCAAACACAAAAGAACGGCTAATACACTTGGGTCTTTAAAATGTGCGAGCTGCGGTCCTATTCTGTAACTAGCTAAAATTAGAGACATCGCCAAAAATCTCTAGCGACTACTGGACTTTGTCTTAATATTATATATTATAACAGGGAACATATTTCTTTTTGCGTGCAATAAAAAATGGTTCCCTAAAGGCCGTGTTACACTTTCCTACTCAATCGTACGATTCATTCACTGAAAATTGATAGCTAAATCTGATAGAATTCTGGTCTACTTTAAAAAGTCGCATCAAAACGGCCACACTATTATACAGTATTTTTCGGTTAATTGACCCTACGGTTAATTGGTTTCCACGCTTAATTGAACCACATGATCGGGCAAAAAAATATTGCATACGAACACCATGTGAATTTCCTCGGATAATTGAACCCGTTTAATTGATTTTCCCGCTTAATTCAAATTCAAAATTCATGTCATCAAAAATAAATTTCCTCTTACTTTTACCCGATTAGTTGCATTGAAAAATAATCTGGTATTTTTGCACATGCATATTTGACATCATTTGTGAAAAGCACTGGGTGACATCTCTACTATACACATATATGTACATTTTTTGCTGTTACTTGCATATTGTTTTTCGTTTAAGGTAAAATAAAATTATTTTGAAAAACTTAAAGTGCACATATACGATTTCTTTTAATTCATTAGTACATAGTTCCAATTATGACTGATTTCTGTAATTGAACAAACTGTTCAATTAAATAGGGTTCTTGTAATTGAACGAATTGTTCAATTAAACGGGTATCGGCTAATTGGTTCCCCGGTTAATTGAACAAAAAATTGTGCAAATTTTGATGTGCAATTAACCGAAAAATACTGTACTTTATTTTGTAAACAACTTCGAAAAGGCAACTCTGATCGCATAGAAAAAAGACAGTTTTTGAAAATTTTCAAAAGATTAACAAATCGGACAGACTTGTCAGAAAGTCTTTCACATACATACACTTTTTGGACACACATGTCATTTTTTACAGATCGTACGACTCAATGGGATAGTGTACCACGGCCTTAACATCTGTCACACTTAAGAATTTTCTCAGATTTATTGCTTTCGACGACAAGATTTGAATTGAGAAATTCATCAGCTTTTCAGCAGTCTTGCACAAAGTTAACATTGAGTTTAGCTTGAATTTCGTTACTGAAAACTTAAAGACAAATTTATTCCTAATGCTTAGTTTTGGCCAACTGGGCTTAAAATGTGCATGTCTTTGCATGCGCATAATCACACCTAATTAATTTTATGGAATGGCAAAAATGCCACAAGGATTATAAAATGTCGAAATTAGAATATTATTAAAAGCATAAAGGCATAATGAGAAACATGAAATGGGAAGAAGAGGGTACCAGTGTCATTGATTTAAGTACTTAAAATGTAACAAGTTTATATAATGAATTTATACCAAATAACACAAAATATATCAATAATAATTATGCAAACATATTGTTGAACGAGCAGTTTTCAACCACAAATTATTTACGTATATACAACAATTATAATTACCTACACATAATTTGGTTTCGTTTCCAGAGTACAAATCATAAGAGCAACCTTAAAAACGTTTAAGTGGAAATATAATTTTATGTTAAGTGCCATTTAAACTGGAGATGTGCTGCTGTTTTGGAAAACTCAGGAGTGAGTGTACGTGAGCGTGATTCCAAATAAAAATGTTTGCGGCAGCTCACGAAGTTTCACAATAAACTTTACAAATACAATTTCACACATAATTTCCTAGAATTCTTTTTTAATGCATTTCATTTAAGGTTAATTTACAATGCACACATAATGTACATTAGCCTGAGTCAACTCCTTTGGCAGGAAAAAATCTAAAAAATTTTTGGCGGAAATAATCACCCCTATCATGAAAAATGTTTCCCCTAAAATTTTTTCCCATTTCCAAAAAGTGCGATCATGAATAACTTTTCCCATAAAATGTGTTCCCATTGAAATTTCCCCTTATCGTAAATGGATTTTTCAAAGACATTTTTACCATTTTTTGCGTTAATTTGTTCATTTTATTTTCTTTGGGAAACTACAAAAAAAATTGCAAGTAGTTGCTACATTTTAATAGATATATAAATTAGCTGAACACTTTTTTTAAGTCTAAATCAATAAATAATGTGCAACATGACATGCTTCTCAATAGGGTGCAAAATAACCGACCCATTGCGTGTGGTTTTGTGAAGGTTTCTAAAGATGTGGTGGTCGAATTTTGGTATTCGCTTACAGAAGAACTAAAAAGTGCTGGCCCTCCTATTAAAAAAGGTCATGAATGGAATTTTATCCATTCTGCGCAGAGACTTTTCTAAAGCACCCAACACTTTAGAGAGCACTTCGCAAAAAGTGGATTGCGCCATTCCTACTTCGTAATCTCTCCCAACACTTTTTTGGTATCCACCCTCTACAAAAAAATGTAAGCATGCGCTTAGTTTTACGATGGAGGGAATACCAAATGATTTTTTTTTTTTTTTGTTTCCGGAAGAGAATCTGTCAAAATATTCAACAGGCGTGAAAATGCCGATTTATTTACCCTTTTTACCTTTTAAACTACAAATTTCTGTTTATTAGTTATAAAACATAAATCTAAATCACTTAACCACAAATTTTCAATAAAATTCCTTTGTATTTATATTTTCTTCTTCCCAAACGTTCCCATAATATTCATGATAGCAAATTTCCCTACTTGGGGAATGAAAATTTTATGGGAATAAAAATTTCACATTTTACTCACGATAGGGGTGAATTACATGAGTAATTTAAACTATATGTAGTGCAAAACCATTAAATCCTTGATTATACCCATGAATTTTGTTTTTTCAAAACGCTTGTAACTTTTTTGCTTATGAGTAAAAGTTTGCACCCTGAAAACAAAAACTTCATACATTAAGGTTAGAACGAAGGGATTGCAAAGAGTAAGTGAATTGGTAGAAAAGTAAACTATGATATGTATACATATATGATGTATTAGAGGTGGTGCCTCCTACATGCAGTAGAATAACTCCAAAATAGACTTAGAACCATCGACCTAGAGAGTTGTTTTCTAATTTTGGTCGGATATAGCTGATATAAATAGTGAGGTTTTTTGAAATTTTTCACCTTCAACTTATTGCAATCTCAAACCAAAAAGTACAAATAATTCAAAATCAGAAATATATTTAAGTAGAACAAGGAAATATCCTTAAACTCTTGTAAAAATGTATATGTACGCTACATTAAGCAATTTTGTAAACACTATAAATCGAAATAAATAAATTGAAAATAGTGAGGAGATCGCATGGAGTGACGTAAATGCTACTTTTCAAACGTGAAAAATCTATTCAGTCCAGCGAAATTTACACTGAATTTTCTTATCAACACCATTAAGAGCTTCCGATCCCTCAATATTTATACCATCCATATGATATGATGATAGTTATACAGTTATTTCCGCTTAATTGAGTTCCTCAAAATGCACGACTTTTGACGCAATTAAACGCGAAATCAATTAAGCAATACTCGGTTAATTGAATAGCCGACGCAATTAAACGATAGTAGCTTAATTGATTTCGCGTTTAATTGCGTCAAAAGTCGTGCATTTTGAGGAACTCAATTAAGCGGAAATAACTGTATATCTTAATGATCTTTTGTCTATTACTTCCAATTCTATCTACTCCTTTGCAGATGACAGCAGCATTTGCCATTCGTATTCATTCGGCCATAGAGCCAGCCCATCAGAGATTGATGCAAAAAGGTAGAACACCCATGCGTAGATGGAAAATAAAACTCATTTCTTTAGTTACATATTAAAATGAAAAATTGTTTAGGTTTATTAAAACAAAATAAAAGTCAGGTACGTTTATAGTACAATGTTTATAAAGGAACAGAAGCATGACCTTTTTGCCGCAAAATAATTTTTTTTTTTACTTTTGTGGAGCAAAAAAAAATTAAGTAGACGAAATCAATTAAGCGAAACATTTGCTCTTGTTTTTCGCAATGCGGTCCTAAGTTGCGAAACAATTAAGCGGGTTACGCAATTAAACGGAACTCAATTAAAGGGGTATTTTAACGTAGACAGGTATACTGAATGATTTCGTCGCATGATTTTTAGTGCAATAACGCGGGAAACTCAATTAAGCGCGGCTCAATTAAACGGAAATAACTGTATAAGAAATGGAGCAGGAGCAAGTATAGAACCTTGCGGTAGTTTTTAATTTATCCAAAACTACTTCTAAATTGCCACTCTTGAGTTTTTCAAAGAAATTATTCCACACTGAAAATGCGGCATTGGCAAAATTATGTTTTAAGACTTAGACCGTTATAGCTGCTGACCACAAATGTATGTACATATGTATGTAAATAAAATACTACCCCCCTAATTCATAAAAATTATAACAGGCTTATAAGACTGTTATTTGACATATTTGTATGGAAAATCTGTCAAATAAGAGCTTTATAAACCTGTTATAATTTTTATGAATTAGACGGTACTTGTTTACGTTTATATTTTGTTTCCATACGAACGTCATTGATCGTGTGAAACTATTTCGTGTTTCGTACGTGAAAACTCGTGATTGGAAAAATTTTGTTCGTGAGCGTGAATGACGGGAGGCGGCAAAAAAACAGTTGTCATAAGCCAAAAAACACTCAGGCGCACATCTCTAATTTAATGATGATAATGCGACTTACCCGTCATTTAGACGGGAAAGTAAATGCCTGAAAGTTGCAATACACTCACACTTTTTTACTAACACTCTCACAGCATTCTAACTTTCAACTCAGCTTTCAGCAAAATTTTCCTGAAAGTAATTTTTTGACATTTACTGAAAGTAAAGTGACAATGTAGTAAACACGGTTGCCCACTCCACGGCACATAGAAATTTTCAGGATTGCAGTAGAATAATAATTGTGAATTTGAAATTATTTTGTACATTAGAAAATATTTAAAAAATTTTTACAGCAAATATAAATAAAGAACACAAATGAAGTATATTTATAGTGATAATTAATTATTAAATTAACTAATAAAAGTTTAGCCATAAAAATTATTTTCGAATGTTGCCCTATAAATTTATGTTTGGAGTAGTCTTGGCAATTCTATTTCAGTAGTAAACAAAACTATAATACTTGCAACTCTCCGCTTTGACGACATTTTTAAAATGAACTTTCACGTTCCTTTGAAAGTGAGCAAGAAATTTTCATGAAAGTCACAGATTTCATTGAAATTTTTATTCACAATACGTATACAAAAATTTAATGAAAGCACTTTCCCGTCTAAATGCCGGGTTAGATTAGGATTTAATTAAGCACTGAGGTGGGGAACACAAAAAAAATAAAGATGGTGGTTATTCGAGACAACCTGCTAGTGAAGTGAATCTACGCATAAAAAAAAACAAGAATGAAATTTCAAGAATACAAATAAATTGTTTTTGTATTTCGTACAAAATTTCCAGTTTACTGGTGAGACAGACACGCGTAGTCAATTATCTCCTATTTTGTTGTTATTGTTTGTCAAGGAAAGTTGTTTCATCTCTTGGGCGCCATTGAGTGAAACAAATTTTTATGGAAAATTTTTGTATAAATTGTCTATCAAATTGTCATTAATTTTTTGAATAAACAAAAAAATGGCTAAATTAAAGACACTTGCAGTGTTTATAAAATTATAAAGATTTTAGCGATGAAAAACAGTTGATTAAAGTAGTTTGGTTTTTTTTTTTATTTTAATTGTGCTCAGCTTATGAACAATTAAACATTTTACATTCAAAAACTTGCCTACATTGTATGCAAGTTTAACGTAATGGTGCTGGTGCACGTAGTTGTAGACGTAATTATAAATGAAAATAAATTTCGTTTTAATTAAGTTGTGGTTTTAATCGTAAACACTGTTCATGGCTGGTTTTATTTATTGTGTATTTTGTTTCATTTATTTGTTATTTTATTTAATGCATTCAATTATTCATAAATGTTGATTTTGAAATAAAAAGGCTGAGAAAATATGGTTGTTTGGTTGTTCATTTCATACAACGTTTTTTCCCCACTGATGAATGGGCATGACGTTGATGTTGATGTTTCGCATTGGTTTGACGTAACGTGGCAATTTTTAATATGGGTCCATGTGATAAAATTAAAGATTTATTTGCTTGTTTGAAATGGCATTTACTGTTTTCAGCAAAAGCAGAAAATATGTATGTATGTACACATGCAGCATGCTCATGCTGCAGTTGTATTGTGGTGCTCTTAATGTTTGAATTTATTTTAAAATTTATTTACAAATTACGTATCGTATGTGCATATAATCTCTTGCGGTTTTTTTATGAACAACATTAATTGGTCGGGCGAAATTTGGTTTTATGTTTTTTTTTTGCTTTTTTATAGAAATATAATTAATTGTTGTATTTCTACTTAGCTTGACATTGTTAAACAACAATAAAAAAATAAAGTGTAGAAACTGTAATTAATTTCAAATTTTAAATGTGACATTTAAATCATATTCAAAAAAACAAAAAGAGAAGAAAAAACAACTCAATGCTATTTAATTAAATTATTTGTGCATTTCTTCTTTTTCCTTTGCTGCACTCGGTTTACAGTGAAATGATAATTTTATATGACTACTTTTTGAGCAGTTAGTTGTTTTAATTTTTTATCATATTATTTGTAATATTTTCACTGAATATTTATTAAAATGATTTAAAAAATATTTTTAGCACAAATATATAATTCATAACGATAAGAGCACATATACATACATATGTATGTTATTTTGCGGTTGAAATGAAAAAGAAAATAAACATATTAAATAATAATTGTATTAAAAAATGTACACATATGTACATACATATATGTATGTATAAGCATTAATTATAATCGCCATCATTGTTATGCATTTGCATAACTGAGGTTGCGCTTACGCTCAACTGTTATCATTAGTGCTGGAAAATTATTTTAAAAATGTGATTTTCATTAATAGAATAATATGAATTGTGTTACAATTGCACTCAAAATATATTTAACATATGTATCCCTAAAGCTATTACAGTATTTATCGGATATAAGAACATCTCATATAAGAACAAAACGCTTATAAGAAACATTTGCAAAAACACCATATCTTTTTAGTGATTTTTCTAACAAAAAAGTTTCATATAAGAAAAACGCTTATAAGAAAAAAAACTGATAAAAGAACATTTTTCTTGAACACCAAAACCACAAAATGTATAGAAAAAGAATTTATATAAGAAAATTTCAAGGGCAACACTGAATTTATGTAGTTTGCATGGACAACTCTGTTTTCTGACAGTTTTACAACAACAATAAATAAATAGTACAAAATGAATTATGTATGTACATGTATTTACTACATATAAGCGCAGTTCATTATTTGGTGCAAATGTCTTGCGTAAGTGCGAATGCAAGAAATCGTTGCTTTTTCTTTGCAACCCAACAACAAAATATACAAGGTTGCACTCGCAATATTTTTGCATTTACGCACCGCTAATTACGTGTTGCTTTTTTCGCATGAGTATTGCGTTTGCAACACTGACACTCGAACAGCTGACATTTTAAAACAAAGCAAACAAAAAATTGTAGAGATGGAGCCAACAGCGATTACCAAAAAAATAAAACGTGAAAAATTAAAAATTGTGTATTAATTTATCAGCTGTTATTTGGAGTGCAATAAAATTTGCAAAGTTGTTGAAAAGGGTGCTCAATATTTGTTGCAATATAATCGCAAATGCAAATAGTCGCAACCAAAAACGCACCAGACGCTGAGTACCGCTATAATTTTTTTTCAAATTGAAGTTGTCTAGTTTTTTATATCTATTTACTAAAGGGGTTAATAAAATAAAATTTGATTTGTTTTATTTTTCTATTTACATACATACATCTACGTATATACATAAAAAGGTAAAAAAGCTCGTATATTCATATAAGAAACAAATGCCTTATGGCCATAGCTACTTACATATATAAGAAATAAGTTTCTTATATAAAATAATTGTATATAAGAAAAAAACGCTTATAAGAAATTTATTTCGTGGATTTTTCAAGTTTCTTATATCCGATAAATACTGTATCATCAAACTTTTACTATATCGCTGCAGAAATTATTGCAGAACATGATCCGTTTTAAGTAAAAAGTAGCAGTTACAGCATGGTCCGATGTATAACAAACATCGAAGGGTCTAAAAATTGACAGTAATAATTTCTATATACCGCCAACATTTCGTTGATGCTAATCAACTCATCAGTAGACACGAAAAATCTTTTTTTTTCTTTCTTGAAAATGTCAATAGTACACAGAGGGAAAACTGCCTAATAGAATCAATAAGATTTTCTCTTTGAAACGTTTTTAGGCTGAGGGGTATCCCAGCAGAGGGAAACGAAGATTTTTCTATGGGCATTTCTTATTATTTCCATGTCGCAAATCTTATTAATTCTCTCAACCAGAAAAACACATAAAACAAAGAAGAAAACTTGTTAGTCACGTTTGTTTTTACTCAGTTTCCGATTTGCATGGTACAAAAAAAATATTCTATAGAGAAGAACTTATTGATTATATTAGGTTTTCTTGTAAATTGTATACGATAAGGATTTCTTATTGATTGCATTTATCTATTTTATTAATTTTTCCCTATTGATTTTTTTCCTATATAAACACACGTAAATGACATATGACATCCTAATAAAATCGATGAGAAACTCCTTTTAAAAAATTCAATAGGAATATATAATAAAAGCTCTAAGTTTCCCTTTTAATTTTTTCAATAAGGTTTTCCCAGTTAAAATAATAAGGACTACTTCTTGAAACAAAAAACCATAGAGATATCTTGTTGATTTTGTTCTATTTTATTGGGTGCTGTTTTCTCTATGTATGGTCGGACATGACAAGATAATTATTAAAAATAGCAATAACATGGTTAGTGGTCACAATAACATAATCACTGAAAGTGGAATTAGTAACCATGTGCCTGTTTTATTTAACAAGTACTATTGCTACACTGTAAGCATATATTTCAACAATAGAAGGTTTCTCTTCGAATATGGTTTCCTTAACCATATCTTTTCTTTACGTGTGGGCACATAAAAAGTATTTTGATTCATATAAATCATCTTAATTTCTACTAGTAGAAAACATTTAGCAAATTTGAAAAGGCTTTTAGAAATAAACTGCTTCTGCTTATATGTATTATACTCCAAGTATTTTTATTAAAAATAATAAAAACAAATATATAAAATTTTAAATTACTATCGCTTTTTTGCGATTCTGCAATAATTTATTACAACATTGGTCACTTTTTGACTTTCGACCAGGTATTCTTACTCGATTTAAGAACGAGTACAATTATGCGATTTCGGTTTACCGAACACAGAAAAAAAAACACGTTTTTGCAGCAATTAATTTACAGAACAGACATGAATACCATGCTTACTATTCAATTTCTTAAAGAAGGAAATGCTTCTAACTTTATTTAAACAGTTATAGGTTACTAACATTGTCTCAATTGACAAAAATACTCAAATAATCGAATTCTAAAAGATCTTAAGCTCAAATAAATATATAAAATATATGAAAAAAGGGGTCAAAATAATTAAATATTAAATAAACAAACCATGTGTTTTTTTTTTCGATGTATAAAACTTTAAGTTGGCATTACTGCTTAAGATGGCGTCCGATTTAACAGCTGTTAAGTGACTTATTCTCAGTTTTGTTTGGCAATTCATCATGAATAGAGTCGTGCCTGAACAACGCTTGCAAATAGTGCAATTTTATTTCGAAAATAATAATTGAAGCGCACTTCTGGTTGAATGGCTACGTCAACAAACCAAACTGACGCATTTGGAGTGAAGCTAATCCTCAAGTATAAGTCGAAACACCGTTACATCCAGAAAAACTGTCTGTTTGGTGCGCTTTATGGGCTGGTGGAATCATTGGTCCGTACTTCTTCAAAAACGATGATGGCCAGAACGTTGCAGTCACTGGATTTTCATTCCTGAATTGAATAACCATGATGTCCAGGAGATGCGGTTTCAGCAAGATGGCGCAACATGTCACACAGCTCGTGCCACAATCGATTAATTGAAAGACACGTTTGGTGACCGCCTAATTTCCCTGAGGGAAATGTCAGTAGAAAAAGTCTAGTGATTTACTATTGACATGGTCACCACTACTAGTGACATATTATACCTCATACAATGAATTTTTCTGTTGACATTCAACATGTGGTTGTCATTGCAAATCAACTACTGACGAAGAAACTAGTGACTAGGTGGTTCTAAGGCGACTATATGACGACCATGGTACTATTGTTTGTCTATAGATAGAAATGTTAGTAGAGAAACTCTATTGAAAAATCAAGAAATAAAATTTGTCTATTCATTAACAATGTGGTCAACTCAATGTTTTCTTTCCCAATAAAAACGATTTTTATTTCACGATTTTGTTGGGCTTACAGATTTCAACAATCACAACACTGTTCATAAAACAAAAAACTCGAGACACTCTGTTGACAATTTGATAATAAAAAGTCATCAATATAGGCGAAAAATGTTGCGACTTGGAGAAACTTGACTTCAGGTTTCCTTCAGGGCTGATACAGTATTTTCGTTACACAATAGTAACACACTTATATTTAATATTTATGTATGTATCTGCTATCTGTTTTAAAAATTTGAAGATTTTAAGGGATCTTGGAAATTTTTTAAAAAAGCAATCGCCGCCAATTTTTATTTTGAGTGGCTTGGAAAACAACATCTTTTTTGTACAGCTCCATTATACATTAAATGCTGTGGACATTTAATAAACTTTCCACTATAATAGTCAACATCAAAGAAACATTTTTATTGGTCGTATAGACATGTAGACACAAAATTTTAATGTGCAAAAAAAAAAAATATTAAGAGAAAAATGAAATCACAACTTTTTGTTCAAATCGTTTTTATTGTAAATTCACACTCAAACACACCCGTACAGACAAACAAAATGTATTTATTTAAACAATTTGGTTGTTAATGTTAATAGCAGATGTTGTTTTTATTATAATTGCTGGCGTTGTATTTGTTAAAAGGCGGGGCATAGAATTTGTTTTTCAAAATGCGGTCGATAGATAATTTTGGCACGTATTTCAATTGAGTAGATGCGAATGAAAAGAGACATGCATACATACATATGGGTGGCTCAGTACAGAAATGGTGTATTTCAAAATTCTAATTCATCGTTTATATCATATCTTTATTATTATTTTTTCAAAATTTTCTAAGCTACACTACCAGAAATAGTAAAACTTTGAAGCTCGAAAAAAATTCGAGATATATCCTTTCTATATGCAGCCCTCGATATGTGCAAGTGTATAGATATGTACAGATAAAAATTATATAAAGTTTTATTTGAATATTTCGCTGTTGTTGTTGTTATTGTTGTTGTGATAACATGTTTTACACACCAACACTCACGCGCTTTTTTGCCTGGGAGGCGTGATTCAAACAGTCTGCTTTTTTAATTTGTTTAATATTTCAATTTAAAGTGTATGAGCGCAATTTGTTAATTGTTTTTATGGTTGGCCTTTTTCAATGAAAACAAGGCAAACAAAAAATAAGTATGTATGTATATTGCACAAAACTCATAGAAAATTACATTAAATAACACTAATAAGCTATATTAAACCAATTTGAATAAAATTAGTTTTTGTATTTTAATTAATTATCTTTTACAAGCATTTACAAAATGTGTCTCCTTGTTTTTGCTGATTTTTTAATAACGTGTGTGGATTAAAAGCCTTTTTCCCCATAACTAATTATGTTAATTGGCTCTAGTAAAATGAAAGAAGTAAAAAATGCAATAATAAATTGCCAGCACTGAAAGAAAAAATATCGTATTTTTGGTCACTACTTAAAAAATACCTGCGATAAGTCAAAATCATCGGGATATGAAGTGCATGAAAAATCTATGGTTTTGCATAAACAATTGATTTGTGTCGAAAATGATGATCCAAAATATATTTTTGAAATAGAATTTGTGTGGCTACAAAATATAATATCAAAATAAATTTATAAAATTAAAGAAATAAGTTCTAAGAGATAGAGACCTGAAATTTGCACAAGATAAGTGGTTGCAAGAGCACTACAAAAACAAATATCAAAAACAACAACAAGTTAAAAACTACAGGGTGCTCCCACATACGAACTTGAGATTAGCTGTAACTTTTGAGCCGTGAGAGACAAGGACTTGAAATGTTTTACTATGGGTTATTGTAGCCTGGCCGCTACAACAACCCATACTAATACAACAAAAATTTTATATATTAAGTGTCGTAGACGGCTGAAAAAGACAGAAAACATTTTTAGAACTAATATCATATTTACCAAAACTTTTCTTACGACCATTTGCGCAATCCCACAGAATTATGGCACGCTTGCTGAAAAGTTTCAGTTTAAGGTCTTTTATTTTGTAACGAAAGTCATAAGGAAATAATTCCAAATTGCTGAGCATGTGCAGAAATCATTGTAGACAATAGATTTTTCCCAGTGTAGCTAACCTTATTTTAAAAGTACGAAAAGCACGTGTAGAGAATATTTTTATTTAATTACATCCTCAGCAGAAGGATAAATTTAATCAGTAAAGAACGTTGTTACAAAAAAAAATACTACATACACATTTAATTGCACTCATTTCAACGATATTAGCGTATCATTAGTTTCAGTTTTATTTGAGACGAAATATGTAACTGTCTGTTTATCTAAATGAAAACATGGTTTTTTTCGTATACTGATATTGAAGACAGCACGATTTTTTTTTAATTACTATTGTTCTTCTCAATACATATTTGTGAATAAAGACTTGATTCATATGTAGAAAAAAGAGCAGCTACTTTATAGCAGAACGACTCACAAAAAAAAGAAACTTAAGACATTCTACTGAACTATATGCCCAGTGGTCTGGCCAAATCTTCGGAAAAAATTTCGCATTTTGTTTGGTGCTTATGTAGAAGCATGTGCTTCCATTAATGTATGTTGGATTGTATAGTCTGTATGTTTGGCCACTAATGGGCCCTGTTGTATTGCTATAGGTTGGTATAAAGATAACATTCTACAAAAATCCAATCAATGACGAAAAAAAAGATATATTTTTCTAAAATTTAAACGAAATAAATAATTGTTTGAAATTATTTTTTATAAAAAACTTTTTTTCTTTTCTTAATTTATATTAATATCTGGAGACATGTGGGCATTGAACTTAGCCCGTCTTATAATTATATAAATGTATTATAATACCCTTAATCGGGCTAAGTTCAGTCCCTACATGATTCATTATGTTACTATCAATCAATAAAAAAAAAACTAAAATTCTCAATTAACTTATTAAGTCAGGTCCAAAAATGAACCTTTTCAAAAAAAATATTTGCTGTATTTTTCAGCTGTCTATATGCCGACGACATTTCGTTGGTGCTAATCATCTCATCAGTAGACTTGAAAAATTCTTAAAAGTTTGTTTGAAACTAAACTATTTATTCCATAATTCCCATGAACAGAATGAGAATCAGAAATGTTCAAACAAACCTTTAACACAGCAAACATTTCTTTTTTCGCTTTGCAACACTTCTACTTTTCTTTGCTGACATGCATGCATGCATTCCATTGACATGCATATGTTATACTTAAGGCTTTATTTCTAATATAATATTGTCGTAAACTTCATGGAATGTGCAAGCAGTATATTAGTATCAAAGTTTAAAGGCCATATTCATAATAATTATTGTAAGTTTATTAAGCCCTTATTTGATGTATTTCTACGGAATTCTTGTCAAATAAATGTGCAATAAACCTTCAATAGTTTTTATGAATATGGGTGTAAATCCTTTAATTTAATTAAATCACATTTCCTTATCAGTTCTCCAGTCTCATTGTAATAAACACATAAAACGTTTGTATTTAACAAATAAATTACGATAAATTAATTAGCTATAATAAATAATATTTCCATGAATATTAAAAGTTGGCTTAAATTGCATAAGTATCATTGGAATTATATTCGTGCGTTGTGAGTTGAGTTTTACCGAACTAAATGCAATGAATAACCATGCAAATGAAAACAACTTCAAGCACTCCAATAACATGGAAGATTGTTGCATGAAATTGAATTAAAAACGCTTTTACGTTAAAATGGTATTGCACATCCGTTGCAAAAGTGACACAACACAAAATTTGCCATCTCACAGAAAAAGCTAAAATAAAGGCTAGTTTTGTCATTAGTGGAAATGTGTAAGCCGTAGCTGCAAAATTGTTGCTAACTATCAGCTAGAACTCAAAACAATATTATTTGAGTTTTGTAACAACTAAGAGGAAAATCCAAACCGAGATTTTGCTGTTTTACTAAAACCCAAATTTATATTCTTGTAAAAGTTAAAACTAATAATTTCCATACTAATTCAGCTATTGCAGCATTAACAAAAATGAAACGAAATTCAATACATATACAGGGTGGCCCAAAATTAACGAAGGGGTTTTTTTCTTTAAGACATTATTATTAAATTTTTTTATTTGCGAATTCTGTAATTGCCAATGGTAATCAAACTCACAGCTCTGGTATTTTTTGCACAAGCTAAAAACTATTACCAATTCACCTATAAAACCACTGCTTATTATTACATAATAATAATATAATTTGTCTGAACTCATAAAAGGATTAAATAAAACATAAATGCAGGCGGTAATATTTCATGAATGCTGATGTGCATCAGCAATTGAGTTCGTTGAAGAGCGACCAAATGATGATGAAATAAATTTCTGAAAATTAACTAACTGAGCAGCACTCACAAATGTTCCAAAATGTATTTTATTTCAAATCATCATTGTGAATGGTCTGACTACCAACAATACATAGAAAAAAATTTGTGGATAAATCAAATCAATTTCGTTGGTTGAAAGCAGTGTTCGAAAATAAATTGTACACAGGGCTGGGCAGTATTTTTAAATACATGTATTTGAAATGCGTATTTAAAATACAAATACGTATTTTGTATTTCAAATACGTCTCACGTATGTATTTGTATTTTGTATTTTAAATACTAAGCGCTTGAGTATTTTGTATTTCAAATACTCGTGCTCTCAAAATAAATTTTTTGAAAATACATTTTAAATTTATGTTAAAATATATACGCTAAAAATTATTCCATTAATACATCAGCTAAAATTGAACAATTTTGCGACTGTCTTATTCCAAAAAAAAAAATAGCAATACCACAATTTAATTACCAAAGTATCTGGGTAAAGAAAACGCAACTGAATGCACATACATTGAGAAAGTCACCAAGCTGTCAGAAAGTTAAATAATGAAAAAATAATATACAAAGAAAAACATCGTTCGACATTTTAATGTAGAACAAGAGAAAAAAAATATCAATCAAATGTTGACTTGGATAGACTATATATAAGTAGTTATATTACATTTGGTTAAACGTTTTTTAATTGTCACTTTTTTTCTTAATTCCGTTATAAGTCTTTCAATAAAATATCATTTTCTAATATGAAATCATTGAGATTTTGTCGTTAGCTGGGTTTCTTTATTCACCATCAAGTGATTATTTGTCTGACATCACTTTTGAAAAACTGGTGTTTATGAAAGAAAATAAAAACTGTTTTGATTAAAAGTATTTTGTATTTTAAATTCATATTTTTGTTACACTGTATTTTGTATTTCAAATACTTGCTTTTGGAATGTAGTATTTTGTATTTTAAATACATGGAAAAAAAATATTTGTATTTTGTATTTTAAATACGTTAGCGTATGTATTTTGCCCAACACTGACTGTACATTATGTTGTGTACTGTATACAAACTTAGAAACGCTACATATTTTTTAGTGTATGTGTGTGTTTTACACAAACCGAATACAGTACATAAAGATTTTGAAATGAAAATAACAAACATTGCGTAGTATTGCGATTTTCGTCCTAACACAGTACAGTGGCAGTTGTTGTGTATTTACTTTATATTTTACCGTTCTATAGTGTACTCTTTTTTACGACTGAAGCCCGACAGAGCTCGAAATTGAAAATATGTATTACACAAAAACTTTAATTGTATAAAAAAAAAATGTTTACTCCGTCTCGTAACAAAAAATGTATTCATAATGGCAACAGTTTGCAAAAATACACAACTCAATTCAAAATGCCTCAGAAACGATTAAGCCAATGGCCAACAACACAACTGGACAAAAAAACGGTAAAGCTATCATACCTTCCCGGCGGTTACCCTGTATTATTGCTTGATATTAAAAAGTGTTTGAGTTCTCAGTACATTTTATAAATTTAAAAGAAAAGACAAAAAACGTTTATTGGACAGAGCAGGGAGCCAAAAGAAATAAAAATTATATGCTTCTGCAATTGGAGCATTTCAATATTTAATTATAAAACAAATAGCGTAACGTGTAAAGGCAACCCCCAGCCAACGAAAAATTATTACATGTTTTTAAAATAACAAAAAACTTTTTATAACCCAGAAGCCGAAATTTGTTTAGTTTCTTGCTGTCGACCGCCTCTTTCTTTTTGTTTATTTTGAATGTGGTTTTTTATCGGAAAACAAAAAAAAAATTAAGTTAAAAATAACTTTTCCTAAACGCATAATATCAGCTTATATACTTTTACCCATTAAGTCAGTTTAACGAGCATGCAGCAATAAATCATAAACTTTGAATAAATGAAAGAAGAATTTTCCGTTTCTCAAAATCAAGTGGAAAATTAAACAACATTCGTTCGTCCGTTCATACAAACAAAAGATTTTCGTAAAACAAAAATTAGGTTAAATTTATAATCATGTAGAAATCGAAAGTTACATTTGAAGACTTCAACAATTTTGATGTGCATATTTTGTGCATAGTTTTTCTCTTCACTTATTACTCTGCTCATAAACTATTTATGGCCGATATTTAAGTGGCGCATACACGCGCTTCGTACGTTTCACAGTCATTTGTATATTGATTTAATTGATAGAGGTTGCAAATGTTTCCATCATTGAACAATTCCATCTATTTTAATTATCGCGCCCAAATCATTGTGGATTTATCAATCACTGCACATTAACACTCGCGCGCACTCGAGAGTGGAAGTGTATATGAGTACTTTTTATTTAATTACTTGAAAGATTTGTGGAAAAAAAAAGAAACGCAACAAGAATTTAAAATTAATTAGTACATGTTTTCATGTTTTCTTTTCACTCTGTTTCTAAATCACTTAAACGTGTTGGATTCTCTGCTTTATTTCGAATTTTTAATGTAATTATGTACAAGATTTCATCAATGTTTCACTTGATTGGAAGATCCGAAACAGTGGTGAAAAATTAAATGTGACAGGCAAATAAAATAAATTAATAATAATCAACATCAGTTGAAATTTTCGGTTAATGTGAAAAAAAAATTACTTCAATGCTGCAAATTTTGTATTAGAAGAATAATGTAATAGGTATCCTTCATGCAGGCGCGGATCCAGGGGGGAAGGGATATTTCCACCCCACTCCCCCCAAAATGATAAATATATTTATTTCGCTAATAAGCGATTTACCAATAATAAGACTTTCTTTTATGCCATACAAAATTTCATAACTCAATTCATCAATTTTTGCCAATACCACTACCAAACTGATGAGCTTGCCACACGAGAAAAAAAAATTGCACAACTACAGTTTTAGCTGCCCCACCCGGGGCGCAGTAGATGTGTATAGTGAGCGAGATTAACGCTAGATTAACTTTTTATTTTGCGAGAATTGGATAAAAAAAATGCAAGTAGTTGGACGTAGGCAACTGACATCTTGTCGATATCAAAGTTTAAGAGAAAAATATAAAAGTTTATATTATAAAATGAGCCGTAACTACCGCATAATTACTGCCTGAGGGATAAAATTTACAACTGGTTACCATTGATTTGTTTCCGACATTTTGTCTTTTACTCAACCCATATCTGCACTCCTTAAGAAGGCTCTCTTACAGAAAAAAAAATTTTTGTTTTTTGTAAACTCCAGCCCCCTCATCATAACTAATCTCAGGGCACCTCTGCAGCAGTCAAATGATGCGCATTGAGGTTTTTTCAACATTTTTGGGAAATGCATTAACCTCATTTTAGTAGAAGAACTTTTGATTAAGTTTCTTTCACTGCGCTTCCAGAGGACTCAAATGTAGGATGATCAGCAACATTATAAATTTTGATTACGATTGCTAATTCTTTAAAAAATAATCCTAGTGAAAGCGAATTTTGCATGGAAACAATTTTTTTTCGCCATTGACTTCTGAATAATATTGAAACGGAAAGAGACAGAAACAAATTGTATGTCAGTATTCAAAATACAATTTTTATAGCATATCTTTTAGTGTGCTACGCCTTAAAATTGGAGAAAAGTGAACGAGGGTTGACGGATTATCATTCCGAAGTTTAAATTAAACCTTTTTCAAAATAAATGAAACCTTTTTCAAAATGAACGAAACCTTTTTCAGATTAGACGAAACTCTTTTTAAATTAAACGAACCCTTTTTCAAAATAAATGAAACTCTTTTCAGAGTAAATTAAACTTTATTCAAATTCAATTAAACATTTTTCAAATTAAATTAAACCAGTTTTAAAATTTAATAGAAAACAAGAGAAAAATATAAAACAAATTCATTTTTATATAATAATTGTTAAAATTAATGAAGAATTTGTCCACTGACCGCTTTAGGAATTATCATCATCCTATCCATAACATAGTTCGCACAATCATTTTGATTAATTTGTGCGACACTTTCCTCAATTACACTTACTATGTTATGATCTGCGGTAATGTCACTCAAGAATGATCGGGCGTGGAATTTTATTTTGGAAAATGTTTTCTCTATCGGGTTCAACATGGGAGAATAAGGTGGTAAAAATTTAAGTGTACAATCACTATTTTCCACCATATTTCGAATTTCCTGGGTTTTATGGATTCTGGCATTATCCATAATTAAAAATGTATTTTGTAACTCTGGGGTGCTTTCAATTTTATCCAGGAGCTCCCTAAGAATTATTTGGAAACGGGCCGAATTATATTTATACAACAAAATATGATAAACCTACAAATTCTAGAACTGGTTTAATTTAATTTGAAAAATGTTTAATTGAATTTGAATAAAGTTTAATTTACTCTGAAAAGAGTTTCATTTATTTGGAAAAAGGGTTCGTTTAATTTAAAAAGAGCTTCGTTTAATCTGAAAAAGGTTTCGTTCATTTTGAAAAAGGTTTCATTTATTTTGAAAAAGGTTTAATTTAAACTGAAAATGCTATATATTTGTTAGTTACGGAATTTTGCCTTTTGGGCATTGATATGTAAGTTGCTTTTTACTTCCGTCAGTTGAAATTCATTTATTTTGATGAGCAAACAAAATGTTTCTTTCATTTAATAAAAAAAAATTTCTTTTAAATTTTTGAGGCTTCGTCTGGTGACCGTTTGAAACTGCAAGTTTTGACTTTTTGTGAATAAATTCCAAAGTTATGCACTGATTTTATCCATTTATAGCTTTTTTTGTTTGAAACTTTATTTGTTACGAATGTATGAAAACTCATCAGCATAAGTTTATCTTTAGATTTTTTATGCTGTTTTAAAGAGCAAAAAATTGAATTTCTTTTATCAAAAAAAAATTTTATTTTCTAAACTACTAAGCACATTACAAATATTGAAAGGTAATTTTGTTGCCAAATTTTGGTTTTTGTATTCTTTTCAATATTTTAAACCGTTTTCGAGTTAAGGGAATAGATGTATGTAGGTTGTCCTACCTCCTCTATTTTTAAAATAACGGTGTATCTCAAAAAGAAAAGCTAACCTAAAAAAAACGGTTAGCACCACTGAATTCAGTGCACCCGAATTAGGTTTATCCAATGGGTGCCCCGTCTGTTGGTTTTTTCAACTAGCACAGTGTTATTGAAGCAAATAATTGTAGAGCTAGTTCCCGGTTCTATAATTAATATCCGTATTTTTTTGTGAGTGCAGCAGGATTGAAATCCGGATCATCCCAACCATTATTGGTGGAAAAATCTAGTTAAAATTTTAGTTTTGACATTTTAGTCTGCACAAAAAGTCTCAATAACAGGTGGGCCAAAAGAAATCACCCTATTGGAAGTTGATCTGATTTTTACAATCAAATCTGTTTTTACATTTGTGAACTAGAGAGCTGTAGAATACAAATGAACCAACTCGCCAAGAACGCAAAATAATCGTGTCTATGACGAAGTGAACGATTTTTCGACCAAAATTATAATGAGCAATGAGGCTCATTTCCACCTCAGCGGGTACGTGACCAAGGCAAAATATCGCTACTGGAGCACCAAAAATCCACAAGTGACACATGAGGTGCCATTACAGAGTGACTTCACGGTGCACTGTTCGCGCTGGTGGAGTCATCCGGGAGAACACCACTGGTCATACGAAAAACGCGCTATAGGGTCATGTTAACCGAGTTTTTTCTGCTGCAGTTGAACGAATTTGGTCTGAAGGACATTTGGTAGCAACAGAACGAACTAATGGCACATGCTGTGCAAGCCACAATCGATGTTCTGAAAGTCAAGGAACCTCGGCTGACTGCTTTTGGCCCACTTATTAAGATATCATATCTTGTTGTATTAGAAAATCAACTTCAAATAAAAGAAAGGAAGAAAGAACGAGGTTGTCGCAAGCCTAATGCGTAAATACTTATTTCATTCCAGGTAAAGCAAAACCAGCTGTATATATGAGGGAAAATAATAGCGGTATGTTTTCTATTTGCATGACAGGATTCAACAATAGAGTTACGTAGAAAGAAAAGTCCAATTGAAGAATGTATATGTCTGTAAACATGTGCGTTTTGTGCGCAAGCAACAACAAAAAACTTATAGTTTTTGTTTTGTTTAGAGGGCGTTAAATTGTTAATATTTTATGTTCGTTTAGCTATTTGTATCACCCCATCTGTAAATCGCCATACAAAGTTTATGAATTTCTGTTTCAAATTGCTGAGGTCTGTCATGAATTATGGATTATTAAAAGAATAAGGTGTTTGTTGTTATTCCCTCTTTTTATTTAATACAACATGCTGTATGCATGAGATCGCTGGCCTTTGATTCCATTCATTGCTGTTATATCGTTAGACGGAGTGTTTATTTTGTGTCTTTACTTTCCCATACTGAAATGTGTTTACATTTTTGGCATAATTTAAACGGATTTCATCATGTTTCTCATAAGAAATTATTTTCCTTTCCTAAAGAGTCTGTAGATGAAAAAAAAAAAACTAGAAAAAAAATTTTACTAATTAAGTGCGTGATTTAAATAGAATTTTGTGTTTTTTTTTTCTTCTGATTTTCATATCTGACAGATTGGATGGATAACTGTTTGTGATGTTTCATGCATGCTGCATACACAGAGAGAAAAGATTTAAAGGCAATTTTGTATTCCTGTAAATGGCATATGCATTCATACGCACAAAGATACATGGCATTTATTGGCCATATTTAGGACATATGTAGTTACGCTCATTCACAGATATTAATTTTCTTTATACATATTAATAGTCAGATACTTTTGCTTTGTTTAAAACAGTACAATAAGCATTTACCCACCAATTTTATTGCACGAGCGCTGATTTTATTTCTAATGTATGCAGATTTATGAATAAATAATAGAACTTAGAAAGTGTTTCGCGGTTTTCTATTTATTCAACGAATATTTAGGCTCTAAAAATCTCAAATGCTTTCAAGAAGATAATATTTTTTTGAGTCAATTATTCCTCAACGTCTCCAGAAATAATGGCTATTCTACGAAAATATTTTTTGAATAGCTTAAAGCTGGTTTAATTTCGAATTTTTTGATGTATTGCATAAATAAGTTCAACACAATCATTACACAGGTCAACACTCAATTTGTTTCTTTGAATTTATCAACTGATTCTAGTTAATTTGGGTGCACTGAATTCAAATCTGTAATCAGTTTGTCTCTATCAGCTCCAGTTTTCATGATATAGCTTTTCTATGCACTCCACTATTGACCTCCAATTATGACCTGTCTGTCAGTTTTTTCAAAAAAAAATTGTTCATCAAAATTTCTTATTTACAGTTATGGTAGTTGCCAAAAAAAAACATTTTTTCCGGAAAAAAAACTTTTTACCCAAAAATTTTTTTTTACAAAATTTTTTTCATGAAAAAAAATTGTTGACAAGACGGGCAGGGCAGACGGTCATAATTGGGGGTCCACTAGTGGAGTGTATAAACAAGCTTTATCATGAAAACTAGAGCTGATAGAGACAAACTGATTACAGATTTGAATTCAGCGCAACGAAATTAACTAGAAACAGTTGATGAATTTAAAGAAGCAAAAATTAATTTTGTCGGGCTGTGTCAATGCACCAATGCATGGATAAAAAAAGCATTCGTGTGGTATCTAGTAGGCTCAGCGCTATGTTAAATGGATTTTGTAAAACTAAATATTAAATATAAAACTAAATACTAACACCGATATTCATAAAAAATAAAACATTGTTGAAACACGTTTTACAACAAATTGTTCATATAAAATTATTTCTAAAATGTATTTGAGCAACGTTTTATCTTTTATGAATACCGGTGTAAATATATTATTCTACTGTTTTAAAAATACTATCGATTGATTATCATGCAATGTTTTCTCTGCGTGTACGGATTTTACTCTTAATTAGTATTTATGAGTTTAGAAGTGTGCGTTTGTGTTTTTAAATTGTTGAGGTTGCTCGAAATAAAAAAAAGTTGATGGATTTCGTATCCCAGCAAAGCGATACATCCGCAAAATGTATTTTGATTTTATGTATTTAATTTTTTCTTCTTCTTTTTTTAATTTTTAAATGTTCTTATTCTTGACAGACATTCGTCATTAACATTTATCTCATTAAGTTTTAATACATACATAAAAGTTTTTTTTTTTTTTGCTTATAATGTATACATTAGGGTGGGTCTATTTAGCAATCCATATTGTGATATTGAGTTTTCGACAGATTTTGTAATGAGAAAAAAATTCCGCTCATTCACAAATATGATTTTCGATGAGTTCGAATTCAAATTTTTTATATTTGTCGATTTGTTCGAATAAAATATTGGCGAGAAAAGATTATTGGCGTTTGGTCTTGTGCCGATTTCTTTTGTGGAAAAAAAGTGTGCATTTATTTTGCAATTTTTTCTTAAAGTGCGAGCTTTAAGGGTTTAGTGAGACAAACGAAGAGATTGTCAAAGCTACAAATCAGATAGAAAATCAATAAAAACCATGTTCATCTACATTTTTTGTGCAAAACAATATTGAAAATTTTGCACTTGTTATAGAAAAGAATATGATGTTATTACATATCACAAGCCTTAACTCATACTTTCTTCAGTCTTGAATTTCCCCTCCATCAAGCTAATCAGTCTCAGGCATAGACTAAACAGATATCACAAAAGTGTAAATTGGCCATATCATTTGTTTGGGGGCCAGTCAGAAGTGAGCAGTACAGGAAATCGTAGCAACCTCAGTGTATGAGACCAACTAGTGCACACAAAAACAAATATAAACAATGAAAAAATGTTGTTGTAAAGTGTTTGGAAAAATATTGGTTTTGTTGTAATTTTTAGGAAAAAAGTAGACAACATGAATGAAAAGCTTTGAAAACTAAGTTTTAAACATATTCCATGTACAGCTAGTGATGGACTCAATGCCAATAAAATATTAAATACAAATAATAATTATTTGTGTGCTTGTAAAGCTGTTTTGTTTGCATTAGATTTGTTTTGAGTTTTCTAACCAAAAATCAAATGTAAACAAATGCAGAGTCTACCAACAGAGAAAGCTATATAAATATTTTCCTGTTTGCTGTCCCTCACTGGATGCTTCAGCACCGCAAGGCTGCCACTTTCATGAAATTTGACAGAAAATTGGTAATTTTTGTAGTCCGGCAGAGCTGGCGATCCTTCTGGTAGTATTCTGTGGTCTCAGGGTACCCCTAGAGAGGTCCAAAGCCCCTATAATTTTTTCTCTGCACAAAGGTCCTGCACCACGTCTCTTTAGGGGAACTCCGATACAAAGAACTTGAATTCGCATGCCTCGAAAATGATTTATTTGATAGGTCGCAGTGGAACTTTTTTTTTCCTCATGACAAAAATGTTCAATAAGTCGAGGGTGCCATTATCGATAAATTTTTGTCCTGACAAATCGGCCCGCTCTTATGTACATACATATGTACATACCCAGCGAAAATTTCTATCTTAAAGTAATAAGTTAAAATTCTAAAAAAACACACTCGTTACTACTTCATCTTCAGCATCTTCTTCGTCAGCATTATGAGTAATTATTTTAACACAATGATAAAATTGGTGGTAAGTTCTCACTGCTCTCGCTCTTCTAAAGACATTCATTAGAACAGATTATTACTTAGCAAGCCCAGTGAGAGATAATAGCTCATTACTCAAATTATTTCATTATTTATATTGTAGAGATAATAAATTGTATTTTTGCCCACAACGACTACAAAGAAAATAACATTTTGATATGATTTTGCAGCAGCATTGTATATTATTATTGCAAACTATTATCATCTGAAACAAAATGTATTTCTTAATAAATATATTAACGTTAGCATATCGGCTATAAATAAAGCAGCTCCTCAAACTAAAAAAAAAAAGATAATTTAAAAATCTGCTGAATTACAGATTTACCAGCTTAAATATAAATTAAACTAAAAAGAAAGTATATTTTACACACAGTAGGGGAGCCCCGCACAGCCACCCTACTGCCTGAGCTCCCCATTACTGACCGTCTACGTTCAAAACTAATTAATCAACTTTCCTTTTTATCACTGTTTTTTCTGTTGATTGGATTATATTCTCTCAGCAACGTCCAATTGACTTTCAGTTAATTTGTGTTTGTTGCTATTGTACAGGGTCCGCCTTCTAACGTTATTTTTTTCAACTAGTGCTTATTTCGTGAATGGTAACACTTAGCTCACGTATGATTTGGCAGATAATTAGTTTTATCTTTCCGCTGAACGAATATGGTTGTGTATACAATTCGCTAAGTGGGCCTGCGATCGACTTACAGAAGATGCCTATTTCGCCAAAAAAAAAAAAAATCATCTTTTCAGAGGAAGCTCTTGGCGGGTATGTAAACAAGCAAAATTGTCGCATTTGGGGTCACAGAAAACCCGCAAGCATACTACATTGAAAAGCCGACGCACCCAAATAGAGTCACTGTTTGGTGCGGATTTCGGTCCAGAGGCATAATTGGGCCATCTTTCTTCGAAAATGAGCAAGGAGTGGCCGTTACAGTCAATGGCGATCATTCTCGGGCCATGTTGAACGAATTTTTGTTTACAAAAATTGAAGAGGAGGATATTGGCAACACTTGGTTTCAACAGGAGGGCACTACGTGCCATACACTCGATGTTTTGCGCCTTTTAAAAAAAAAGAGTCGTTTGGCGGACCCTTTATAAAAACATGAAAAAACCCCGAATTTGTATTTGATAAATGTATTAAATAAAGAATTAGTCACATTGAAAAACCAACGCACCCAAAACGAGTTACTGTCTGGTGCGGATTTTGGTCCAGAGGCATTGTCTTCGAAAATGAGCAAGGAGTGGCCGTTACAGTCAATGGCGATCATTCTTGGGCCATGTTGAACGAATTTTTGTTCACAAAAATTTAAGAGGAGGATATTGGCAACACTTGGTTTCAACAGGAGGGCACTACATGCCACACAGATGAAGCTACACTCGATGTTTTGCGCCGTTTTAAAAAAAAAAAGTAATTTGGCGGACCCTTTATTAGTGATAACAATCGTTTCAAACTATTACGGAATCAAAACGCAAGCTTACACTCGCTTAAGTGTGTGTCAGAAAACATGCGCTATCGTACCCCTGCCGTCAACCTAACCTAATCTATGTTGTTGACTTTATTTCACACTATATCTAGTTTTTGCTGGGCATGTACATACATACGAATGTATAGTACATGTGCTTATTTGCGAGTTGGATTCATTTCTCTTGTTCAAAAAGGGGAAAATTGGTTTTTTAACAGGAAATGTTGTTTTTTTCACATATACAGCGGCAAATATTTTTTCTTCGCCATCAGCCAGCAGAAAAAGGTACAAAACAAATTATTTTGTGATGTTTTGTCGCTATATTAATTTGAGTTTTGGTTTTTACAAAATATTTTTTCCATTAATTTTCCATTTTCCACTTTGTGTTTTTCTCCTCTTTTTTTTCATTAATTATCTGTAAGAATGTTGAAACACAAAAGTTCATTTTATTTCAGCATGTGCTTCATTTCAGTTTTTTCGTGTTTGAAAGTAAAAAAAAAAATAAGGCCGGGTGTTTGGTGTTCGTTTAAACGTTTTGCTTATTTACTGCAGCAGCAGATTGACTTGTTATTAACAAATTGCTAGAAACAAATGTCGTTGCCATAAATCAAGAAAAAATTTCATCAATCTTTTTCGTTTATTTATCTTTATTATGTGGTTAAAAAAATTGCATACATTTGTATATATTTTGTTCACCAAAAGGTCTTTTAATTGGCTCAAAGAAGAGCAAAATAGAATTTTATACGATACACGGAAATGTGAATGTCAATTAGAAAACCTTGCCAGACTTTTTGCAACTTCTTATTTTGTTTCAAGGTAATAGTGCTCTCAAATCTTTAAGTGCGACTTTTAGTTTCAGTTCGCGCACAACACGCAGAGAAAAAATATATCAGAACATGGGTGCGATAACAACGTAATGTTCTCTATAACGGTGTGCTGGACATGACAAGGAGCCTGTTCGTACATGCATCACAACTCTGCACAATATGATTATTTTGCGATGCCACTGCTGATCAGCTGTTGCTGATGTTATTGTTTGCACATTTTATTGTTGCATTTACGAACAGAGAATTTCATTTCTTTTTTCTTTTAATAAATTGTAAAAATGGAAAAATTAATAATTAATTCCATCTGTGAATGTTAAATAAGAAATACATATTAAAAAGCAAACAATTTTTATACCACTCATTCATTGCATCAGCCGCTTTTATGACTAGTTTTTTGTTTTTATTTTCGCCTAATCTACGTCAGTGTTGCATTTACGAACAGATTACTGCTGCAGTGTTGCCAACGTTTGCATTTTCGAACGTTGTGCGCATACCATGCAGAGTTTTTATGAATTTACGAACAGGCTAAGATTTTGATTGAATATATATTAATATTATTAATGGCAGTAATAACCTGTTCCTTTAAAGTTAAATTTTTAATAATAATAATAATAGGTTTGAACTTGACTAAAGGACTTCATTTCTTTTAACAATAATATGATTTGCGTTTATGTTTTATTTAACAAATAATATTGTTACTCTGTAGTCATATAACTATTTGAACAATAATTTGTTTCTCTTCGAATATGGTTTTCTTTGCCATATATTTTTTCTATATGTGCAGAAAGTCATTATAAAACTTACCCGAATTCCAATCAGAGTTGCTTGTGGTTTCGTTTAAATCTGCAAATACAGTTTTACATTAAAATAGAGTTTTTCTATACAAGAAACTCAAATAGTATCTTAGAGAAAAATTACACAAACTACCGGCTTTCATTGAACTAGCAAATAAATACAAAAATATGTCATAAACATGAGAAAAAAATTAGTTTCTTGGAAAACTGTAACTAACATTTTTGATAAGACGTTTAGAAACAAAAGCTTAAAGTACTGTTCATACATGCAGCAATATTGAAATTATAACAATTAAAGCCATTATTGAGACAAAATTTTCATATAAAATTACAATTAGCTTATTGGCAATTAAGAGATAATTGTTTCAATAATGAGTAAAATTTATAATGCAACACTGTTAGATTTGTATTAACAGTACCAAATGAACAAGCTTTTACAATAACAGTACATATTGAACACTCCTTGTGAAAATTTGACTAATCAAACATCAACAAAATAAATAAACAAAAAACAAAATTTTTTTTTTAAATTTTTATGATAAAGGGTGTTTTTTTTCGATGTATAGAACTTTAAGTTGCAATAAAACAACGATGGATTATTCGATTGACATGAGTTTTATTTATCCGAAAGATAATCTTGTGGCATTACATTTTAAATATGACTTCTGGCATATGACCGCCACGGCTGGCGCGGATGTAGTCCAATCTGGACGTCCAATTTTCGATGACTTTTTCCAACATTTCTGGCCGTATATCGGCAATAACACGGCGAATGTTGTCTTCCAAATGGTCATGCGTTTGTGGCACAAGCATGTTGCGCAGTCTTGTTAAAATCACATCTCCTGGACATCATGGTTATTCAATTCAGGAATGATAAAGTTAGTAATCATGGCTCTATATCGATCACCATTGACTGTAACGTTCTGGCCAACATCGTTTTTGAAGAAGTCCGGACCAATGATTCCACCAGCCCATAAAGCGCACCAAACAGTCAGTTTTTCTGGATGTAACGGTGTTTCGACATGCACTTGAGGATTAGCTTCACTCCAAATGCGGCAGCTTTGTTTGTTGACGTTGCCATTCAACCAGAAGTACGCTTCATCGCTAAAAAAAAATTGTGCGCGATACGTATTCCGCACAGAACCATTATTTTCCAAATAAAATTGCACTATTTGCAAGCCTTGTTCACGCGTGAGTTTATTCATGACGTAAATATTGCCAACCAAACTGAGAATAAATCACTTGACACCTGTTAAATCGGTCGCCATCTTGAACAGTAATGCCAAATTAAAGTTCTATACATCGAAAAAAACACCCTTTACAAAATAACCAGATGTAAACAATAACTTTTTCACCTGTCAAATGCTAATTGTCGTAGCAATATTAAGTATGTATGAACACCAAAAATATATTGTCAATTAACTGAATATTGTTTCAATTAAAAAGGCATATGTGAACATGATATAAAAATTACACATGATTTAAAATAAAAATTAGAAAATTTAGGTTTGGCAAAAATTAATAATAGAAAAAATCGCCAAGGTTAAAGAAAGTTGAAAAAACAAAATTGTTTTTAATAATCTTCTGATTTTAAATTTAAATATTAAAATAAAATTTAAATATTAAAATAAAATATTAAAATAAAAAAAAAATAATTTCTGTCGTTACAACACCATTTTACATCTGATAAAAAGGTGAAGTGCTTAGAATCGATTTTGCCAACATGACCTAACAAATCGTACTTTATCGATAGTTACCATAGAGTGATTGAGTAAAACCGACTAAAAAGATCTGCGAATGAGATGTAATATAGGGTCCACCATCTAACGTTTTTTTTCAATTAGTGCTTATTTCGTGAATGGTAACTAGGGCTTGGGAATTCCTGGGATTCCCAGGAAAATGTATAAATTTCTCGGGAATTCCCGGCAATCCCAGGAAATTTTCTTTTAATACAAACAAGTAATTTTTATTAATAAACTTTTTTAATTGGTTATACTGAAAATTATATAATAAAGTGCATATACATATGTATATACATTTAAAACAAAAATTAATTTAATTGAATATTACATGTTAATTCAATTTGTGCAATAAAAAGAGACAAATAACTGTAAGGAAATAATTTGAGATCATGTTGAAATAAAAAAAACATGACAGAATTCATACCATCATTTCGATAAAAAATAAGTTTTTAATACAACTAAATCATTTTGTGTGGCAAAATTCCCAGCAACAGAGAAAAGCCGTTCGCTATCCACCGATGTTGGTTTTATTGTTAGTAAAGCATTAAACAATTATCTAAGTTTTTAGTTCGAATATTGCGCGCTTCATATAAAGCAAATTCTTTTCTTAGAAAATTAGTCTGAAGAAGTTTGGGCATTTTTGGATTAGTCCTTGAATTTTCCATAGCATTTTTCAATTTAATTTTAAAACATTCATTAATTTTGTTGACAGATATATCAGAATCGCTGCTGGACAATTCAGAAAGTAATTGATCAAACAGCTGTTTATATAGCGGTTCCGCAGACAATTATAAAGAATATTTTAATATTTTCGTAATGACGACATCAGGCATTTTTAAATAATTTAGTAATGCCATCATTTTTTCAAGAGTAATGATTATACCATCAGCTACTAAGAGGTTAGAGTCTCGGCGACTAAGCGGTGTTTTGTAAAAGTGATGTTTATGTACAAACAGCGTGTTTTTAGAATGAAATTCCGTTATATTTGAAATTGATTTAACAAGTTTTTTTATTACATGAAATAATTAATTTCAAGAAAATAAAAATGTGGAGAAATAAAATATAACTGGTATAAAATCCAATTTAAACATTTCCCGTTTTCCCGGGAATTTTCAAACATTTTCCCGGGAATTCCCGAACCCCAAACCCTAATGTTACCACTTAGCTCATGTCTGATTTGACAGATAATTAGTTTTATCTTTCCGCTAAACGAATATGATTGTGTATACGCTTCGGTAAGTGGACCTGCTATCGAATTACAGAAGATGCCTGTTTTGCCAAAAAAAAATCATCTTTTTAGATGAAGCTCATTTTGATCCTGGCGGGTATGTAAACAAGCAAAATTGTCGCATTTGGGGCACAGAAAACCCGAATGCATACTACATTGAAATGCCAACGCACCAAAAACGAGTCACTGTCTGGTGCGGATTTTGGTCCAGAGGCATTGTCTTCGAAAATGAGCAAGGAGTGGCCGTTGTCAATGGCGATCGTTATGGGGCCATGTTGAACGAATTTTTGTTCACAAATATTGGAGAGGAGCATATTGGCAACATTTGATTGCAACGTGCCACACAGCCGAAGCTACACTCGATGTTTTGAGCCGTTTAAGAAAAAAGGTTATTTGGCAGACCCTTTAGTTCTACAAATAATTAGTTCATTTAATGAAAGAATTCATTGACTCATAAAATCAAACGTTGACTAAAAATTAGCAATGTATTTAACTGCCAGCATAAATGAACTTTAGGTTCAACGCAGTGATTTCTTGCTAATTTCGTATTGTTTTTAGGCGGCAGCGCTTATTCATCCTTCTACCTGAGCTCTTCATTACTGACTGTCGATGTTCAGCGTTTTGTTCAACTTTCAACTTTATCATTGTGTTTTTCAGTTGATGGAAATGTATTTTATATTCTCTCACCATTTGACAGGTATCCAGCGACAAAATAATTATTTATTGGTTAAAGATGGCAAAACCGATTTCTCTACCACATTCACAGAAATCGAGTGTATGTGAACTTAAAATTCTTCAATATTTAATATCAACATCAATAGACAAAAAGTTCAAGCTGCATTTAGTTTTGCACATTTCTCTAATAAACCTTATCACTGTGACTAAGAAAACGTTATCATTGTGACAACTCATTCAAAACATAATTGAGTATTGTGAAAGGGGTTTTAAGTGCTTACACTTTCCGTTGGGTAATTAAGCATATGCGGTTAAGTAATTTTCATTTAACAATTTCGTATACACGAGTTTAAACTCGTTTGTACGGGTGGGTGTATGTACGTATGTACACCAAGTGCAATTGTGGATGAGTTAACAGATTTGTCTGTAGTTGTTAGGTAATAAGCACAAGTGCAAATGTCATTTATATATACCATCTATGTATATACATATACAATTTCCATGTGCAACAAAGTGTGGCTACATGCCTTCATACACATGTTTGAGTGCATTTATACACGTTGCTACATGCACATGTGTATACGTTTGTGCACTGAAGGCACAGATGAAAAATTATGTTTGCATGCACATACATATGCACATATATCTGAGCATGCATGTGCATGCATATTTGTTTGCAAGTGTATAATGTTTATTTATAACGACGATATAATCAACAATGACAACTTAATACTATTTAAACACATAATTTATAACGACAACATTATTGTCTTCTCGAAAACAATTCCAAACATCAGGGAAAACGATTTTGGGTGTAAAAAGGAAGTTCGGCTAAAACCTCAGATAACAGACGTCAGTGACAAACACACTTCACAACAGAAACTGAAATCATACTCTACGAAGTAATATTTAGTTAAACACACATCAATACCAGCATGCAAACATAACGCTTAGTTATTGCAAGGTAGTCATATCTCAAAAAACTGCATGCCAAATTTTCAAAACATTATGCCGAAATGAAATCTGTTTTTATAACAGATAAAAAGAAAGTACCGCGAACACTTTATTTTATTATTATCATTTGGCTTCAAATAGCGCACCTCGGCCAAAAAGATCTTTTGTGTAGCCCTTATTCCCTATAGATCGAGATCTAGACTACTAGCAAATCTCGTTACGGTCCAAGATTTGATGCTACCGAGATGCCTGGAACCAACCAGCCAAGTATGTGGTTCTTTGTCTATACTCAGCGGAACATTCGCAAAGGATATACTGCGCTGTTTGCTCTTCCTCTTTACAGGGTGTGCACGACTCACTGCTTACCAGTTTCAATTTTTTGTGATGGTAATTTAGCTTACAGTGGCCCATCATTAGCCCATATAGTCTAATTCTGTGCTACCATGGTTTGCAATAGGGTCGAACTTTACTTTGAGGGTATCCATTTATCTTTTTGCCTGCCGCATGTTCTTTAAGGCTCTCCAATAGTTGGCAAGGATTTCCTCCTTCCCGGGTCGTAGAATACTGTCCTTAAAACTGTTGTTAGTCGCGCAGAGCGGTTCAAGACCTATAAGGAACCTTACTTTGTCCGTTTTGAGTAAGCAGCCCAAAAGACAGAGGTGAACTGGAAAATATGGTAAATATACCAAGCAGTATGCCTGACTTTTCACAATATTATGTACCACAATAGCAGTGCTTGGATAAAATTGTGACTCTTCTAAAAGCACTGGTTCACAGATGTACAGTAACTGCTAAAGTATGACTAGAGTTTATGACAGTATTTAACTACAGTTTATGACAGTATCCATTACACTACATTTAAATGATTCTTAATCAGACTCCAGTTCAAGCCTTACATGATTGTTTTTTCGTTTCATTTTTTTTATACCCTTCACAACAGTGTTATGGGTATGTATAAGTCTGTGATTCTTCAAGTTTTGCTCCATTTATAGTCGAGGTGTAGAAAAAATCGATGTCTTAAGGAGTTGCGCCTGTACGCGGTCTGAAACACTTTCTTGCATCAAAAAGTTGACTTTGTGTTTAAATAAGAGCTTTTATCAAAGGCACAAAATAAAAATGTATGGCATCGGTCTATGTCTAGCCGAGGTATAGCGAAACTGGATTTCACAGGGAGTTTGTCTTGTACGCGAACCTGAACAATCTTTGGTACCAAAAACCGGATCCCATACAAAAATATAGTTACTCTACAGTGAACAATAAAATGTATTTAAGATTCGGCCTAGCCGAATACGGCGCTAAAAATTTTACTAAAGATAAAGTTCAGGTAATATTATTTGGGTTCCGAATTAATAATTTTTCTTTTTCTGCCTGAGATGTTAGCCTTATAACAGGAGTACAAAGAAGATTATTACTGTAATTTCCGTTCAGCTTGATACAGCTGTATTCATAATAAAATCTTGAAAATATAAAAATCTTTAGCGAAACGTTTTTATGAAAAAATCATCCATAAAACAGACTGCAAAAAAGATCACTGCTTTGGTTAATGTAATGATAGGAACACAACTGGGACGAGCAACGAATTTCGCCCAACACGACGAATGCGCCGGTTGAAATTCGCTGCGTAAATTCGTCGTATGAAGCACCATAAAGACGAAAAACAAAAACATCTGTTATAATTTATAAAGCTGTTTATTGTTTGTTCAAGGATAAAAAAATTAAATGAATCAAAGAATTTAAAATTTTGTAAAAATAATTAAAATAATGCACATGATCCCAGATTACATAAACATTCATGAAGACCAGAAACAGCCGGTTGTCCGCCTAGCTATAAAAAAATTTTACTTTTCTTTACTTAATTGATAAAAAGTGACCAACCAAGGGTTGAACTTGAGCCTGAAACATAAACATTTTGTTAGTCTATTTCCCTTTTCTTACGAATTTTATGTTCTTGTTTTGGAGCTTGAAACCCTAGTACCTTTATATTATTTTTTATGCTTGTTTTTGTGGATCGAATTGTTGTGTTTTTTATGTTCACCTTTATTTGTAAGTTTATTTTTCTGATCTCCTTTTCATAATGGAAAATATCTTTAAGGAATTTAAAAATTAAAAAAGTAAAAAAAAAACTTCTTGTTTCAATACCCAATTTAAATAACTTATTTTTTTATTGTATTAATAAAATAAAAGGTTTGTTTTAGTAAGTGTTTTAAGCTTTTTAATCAAATTTTTTCAAATGCCTAACGAATTAAGTTCTTATTATTTCTATGGAGCGGGTTGCCGGGATCGCGGGAAATTCCAAAACCTTTGCCATTTTTCCGGGAAATGAAACAACGCGGAAAAATAAATACTCTACTTAAAACATAATTTGCCGGGTTTCACTGTTTTCGAGATATGATAAATTTATTATGTGAAAACCTATTGGAGTGTTAAACAAATATAAAATAAATTTTTTAACATATTGTTACGTGTAACCTTTTTAGAATGTGTTATTGTTTGCACCTAAATCGACCTCCGGTCTTAGTTGAATGCAAATGAAATAGCAGCTCGCTCTTTCGTTTTATATAGATGTATAATTTCCGTACAATTACTTTACCAAGGACACTGTTGAACTTAAGTTTACTTTTCCATGTCAAAAAAAAAAACTGAATAATAAGAAGAGGTCAACATTTATGGAAACGCTTTTGTGTTCGCAGTGGGTCTCTCATATATGTCACTTCCCCTGGGGCTTGCTAGGACTATGAAGACAATTTATTAAGGAAGTTTTGAATGGGCTCACCTCTAACAAGCAGAAATAGAAGGTTAATTAATGTCTTGCACAAAAATTACACGAAGAAAAAATTTAAGGGGGCTCTGCCTTCAGATACTCCCTGCTACTAGTTGTGATGTTGCAAAAAAAAACTTTTGTATGGAAGCCCCTTAATGAGCAGTGATAAGGGGTTAGTGTGTATGGGTGAAATGTTGGAAACAAAAATATAATGGGGCTCAGTCGTACATTTCAGGGATGACTATGAGGCAGCTATTACACACTTTATGGAATTTTTAGCCGTTTTGTTGAAGTTTGACCTCAGCTATTTAGATGATGAATTTTTTTTCCAAACTTCACATAATAAGAGGTTCTACGATTTTAAAATTTTGCTGCCAAAAACCTCTATATATCGCTATAACACACCTCATACTCATATAGAAATGCCACCAGAATTTATGCACATCTGCATTTAATGAAATACGCAACCTTCAATATTACTGGTTTTTCAATAAGAGCGCTACAAAAAAAATGTTTTAAAAATAAAACAAAAACGGTTTTGGATATTAGTGAAATTTTTTATTCCTGTAAAAGCACGTTTGATGCCATTATGTATTAAGCTCGATTTCTTTTGCATGGTCACCATGGGCATGCTTGCAGAAGTCCGGACGCTGAACCCACTTTTCGATGGCTTTCAAGCATAAATTGGCCAATGCTGCTGCAATTTCACATTCGATATTCATACAAAGTTCATCAATCGTTGCTGGCTTGTTGGCATAGACCATAGACTTGACGTAGCCTCACAGGAAATAGTCTAACGGCGTTAAATGGCACGACCGAGGCGGCCAATCGACTGGACCATTTGGTGAGATAACATGTTCTACAAACTTGGTTTTCAATAAGTTAATTGTGACATTCGTTGTTGGAACCACATGTCCTCTAAGCCTATATCATCCAATTGGGGCCAAAAATAACGGTAGCGATTGCCATTCACAGTAACGTGTCGGTTATGATCATTACGGCCCAGTGACGGCGCTGGCTCATAAACCTCACGTAAATTTTTGGGGACGCAATGATAACTTATGGAGTACGTCAGGCATAACGCAAAGCAGAAATGAGCCTCATCTTTTGTATGTAGCTCTCTTAACGTTGAGGCCACTGATTCCGAATTTCGGTAGTAGATTTTAATAATTTCGACTAGTTGTTGGCTCGTATATCTTTCCATCATGAAATTGCAAACCTTATTGAAGAGAAATATCAAAAGAGCAGCAAGAAATATGGCCGTCGTCTGTTGTCCCTGTCGTTGTACTTTTTTTAACAAACACAAAACTGCAAAGCTTTTGGCTTGTTTGCAGAAACACCCAAAGCCTTCGGCAGGAATCGAACCTGCAACCTCGGGTACTCTTAGTAGGACACTCTACCAATTCATCCATTAAGGCGCTCTGTAGTGTCCCTGTTGAAAAACCCGTTATATAATAAGAAATTGTGTGTCGCTAATTTCAACTTGTATTCACACAATTTCCTTCTGAAATTCCTTATTAATAATACAATTGTTATACATACATTTCGTTTGTATTAAACCATCGTTATTTATATGTTTTTATTTCAAAATCGTCACCACTTAAATTTACTTGAGATTTATATCTTTTTAATGAACATAAAAAATAAAACATTCAAAATACACATCCATCAAAGCAAACAATAGATTAAATGCTTAACGATAAAATATTTAATGAAAAAAAAAAAATGTTTTAAATGCGGTGGTTTTTGGTGATTTGGTTCAATTAGGAGAAAAAAGTGAAAGAGAAGTAGGTATTTTCTAAATGTTTGATTTTTCTTGGTTTTTTGGTTTTATTCATTTCTGTTGGTATGTATGTTTCTTTCGTACCCAGTATGTTAAATGCAGGTTTTTGTGTATTTGACTCTGCCATTTTAATCATTCTGATCGTTTTCTGTTTATTATCAGTTTAATTTTATAAATTTTGTAGTGTCTTGCATTTTTATTTGTTAACCATCGAAAATTGGGGAAAAAAAGAAGTTAATGAAAACATGAATAAGGGGCCAAACCACAAGGGTGATTTGGTTCCATTAGATAAAACTAAATAGAGTTTCCACATGAAATTACACCCGTTTGGTTCCAACAATTTTCTTTTTAAATGAGGGATAATGGAATTGCTCGATATGCATGTCTCTCCGTTGGATACGAATTGAAGTTGGACATTTCACATTCTGACGTTCTACGAAGTTTAAAGAGATTTCCATGTCCTAAAACCTTCTCACATGTATGTATGTATGTGCATATGCAAAAAATCCACAAGAGTTTGCTGAATTCAACTCAATTTTGAAATAAAGTTTAAATACAGCCCAATCATGAATGATAATTCCGTGAGAGTTTTTTTCTCTTTTCCCATTCCTCTTATTATGTTGATAAATTCCTTAGGACATTTTTTTTTAACCTTCCCTGTTTTAGCCACATCGATGGGGAAAAAATAGATATTTTAAAAACATGTTTTTTCCTACAAAAAAATTTCGATATTACCAACTTTTATTTTTTGGTTTCTCAGATAATTTATGATTGGAGGAATTTTTTCTCGAGAATCAGATTTTCCTTAGGAATAAAATTCCTTGAGAATATTCAAGATTGGGCTGATAAAGTTTTGTCTTTCAAGTTTTAATACATTCACACTTTTTTACTAACACACTCACAATTTTGAAGATTGATGCAAACTTGATGACAATTTTTGCTTTCCATAGAGAGCATCAAGTCACAATCAACAAAACAACTGACAACAATTTCTTTTGTTCTGTCTGCAAATATTTTTTGTTTTGATAATAAATTAAATTTTTAAGGCTTAAGATATTTTTTATAAAAATGTTTGTAACAAAAAACAAATATATTTATTTATTTCGATATTTCGCCCGCAATTTGTTGGCTTCCTCAGGAATATTTTTTTGTTTTGTTTGAAAGTTGCAATTAAAAGTGATAAAAATTAAACAGATTCAAGCTTAAAAATAGAAATAACAAGTAAGAGTGCTATATTCGGCTGGGCCGAATCTTAAATACCCTTCACAATGGTACATACATTCTGATTGATTTTTGGTGCGAAAAGTTGTTTTATTTGGCTTTTAAAGCCGATTTCTTGAAATATCGGGAGACGCTATATCTGGGGTATATATGGGCCGATTTTTTCTGAATTTCAATATCAGATCCACTACCGGGATTTAACACAGGCTGCAAAACTTTTATTTAAATAATTCCTAATATGCTCAAGTTCAACCACTGGGTGACACCAATTCTTTTTAATATCAATGAAATAAAGAAAAGCAAAATGTATTTCTTAATTATTTATCAGTTAACTTTATAGTAAAATTTATTTAACAAAAAATTGCATATAATTGCATTATTTTTGAATTATAATGCTAAACATTGCCATTAAGTGTGATTTTCTTTTCAATTTACTTACGTATGTGGGTACATGCATACGTATGTATGTATGTATCTATAATAGAAAACGCTAAAATAAATTCTTTATTATTGAATATTTTCAGTGTGTTCCATAAAACAATGATTATATACATACATATATACATACATACATATTTACATTGCTTGCTTTTACAAAATTATTTTTTTCTTGTGCACGTTGCTGATGATCTATTGCGTATCATCATACACATGTATGTGTGTATGTACATATGTAAGTACGTAGGGAAACCCAAAATGATTTTTTGTGTGAATGAATTTGAAGACGCAATTGTTTAAAAGAATTTCATTGCGTACCCTTTTTTCAACAATTCTTTATATCACTTTCATTTTCAAGCTCGTGTATACATATGTACATACATACACATTTTTACAACAAAGCAAAAAAATTGTTTATGCTAACATACTTGCATGCATACATACATACATATGTAGATACATACATACCTACATACATACAAACGTATCTACATACATACATACATACATTCATACATGATCGCAAATATTTTCGAATTTTGCTTTTAAACATTATATACATATGTATGTACATATGTACCATTATGATCGATTTTTGGTACCAAAAGTTGGGTGCATATGGGCCGATATCCAAAAATTTTCTAATTTTGCCCCTAAACAGCCTGTATGTACCATTCCGACAAATATTTAGTGCAAAAAACTGTTTCGTTTAGCTTCCAGGCCCGACTTCTTGAGATATCGGGAGGCGCTATATCTCGAACATATATGGGCCGATGACAAAACGATTTCCAGTTTTGCTTCTGACTAACCTATATGTATCATTCTGATTGATTTTTGGTGCCAAAAGTTGTTTTATTTAGCTTATAGAGCCGATTTCTTGAAAAATCGGGAGACGCTATATCTCAGGTATATATAGACCGATTGCAGACATTTTCAAATTTTGCTTTTAAACACCTTATATGTACCATTCTGATCGATTTTTGGTACCAAAAGTTGTTTTATTTGGCTTTTAGAGCCGACTTCTTGAGAAAACTTGAGGCGCTATATCTCGAGTGTATATGGGCCGATGTCCAGAATTTTCCACGTTTGCCTCTAAATGGTCTATATGTACCATTATGATCGATTTTTGGTACCAAAAGTTGTTTAATTTAGCTTATAGAGCCGATTTCTTGAAAAATCGGGAGACGCTATATCTCACGTATATATAGACCGATTGCAGACATTTTCAAATTTTGCTTTTAAACACCTTATATGTACCATTCTGATCGATTTTTGGTACCAAAAGTTGTTTTATTTGGCTTTTAGAGCCGACTTCTTGAGAAAACTTGAGGCGCTATATCTCGAGTGCATATGGGCCGATGTCCAAAATTTTCCACGTTTGCCTCTAAATAGTCTATATGTACCATTCTGATTGATTTTTAGTGCCAAAAATTGCTTTATTTGGCTTAAAGAGCGGATTTCTTGAAAAATCAGGAGTCGCTATATCTCAGATATATATGGACCGATTTCAAAAATTTTCCAGTTTTGCTTTTAAACACCTTATATGTTCCATTCTAATCGATTTTTGATACCAAAAGTTGTTTTATTTGGCTTTTAGAGCCGACTTCTTGAGAAAACGGGAGGCGCTATATCTCGAGTGAATATGGGCCGATGTGGAAAAATTTTCCACTTTTGCCTCTAAATGGCCTATATATACCATTCTGATTGATCTTCGGTGCCAAAAGTTGTCTTATTTGGCTAATAAAGCCGATTTCTTTAAAAATCGGGAGACGCTATATCTCGGATATATATGGGCCGATTTCAAAAATTCCTTCATTTCTAGGATTTAATGAGCACTAAAAATGATATGGTTTAGTTTTTAAGAAAAAATATTTTTTCAAAAATCTGAATACAAAACCTGGTTTTTTGAATATATCTCGGCTATCCGCGGACCTATCTTACTGAATTTCAATAGCAGACCCACTACCGGGGTTCCACACGTTTTAGCGAAAGAATGAGGTTTCTATCTCAAACCGTTTTCTCAGAAACGGTATTTCAACGACTACAGACGGACAGACGGACAGACGGACATCGCTCAATCGTAATCGCTATTGATGCTGATCCAGAATATATATACTTTATGGGGTCTTAGATGGATATTTCAATGCGTTACAAACGGAATCACAAACTTATATATACCCTTACACATTTATGTGAAGGGTATAAAAATGTTTACGTGCAAAACCAACAAATTTTTTACTTTTATTTTTACAATAGCGGTTCTCACTCCTGATAGTAAACTCGGTTGCATATTTGGTTAAAGTAGCAGATTTGATTAAAGTACTAGTGTTTACATCACTGCAACAACAAAATGTACTGAACTTTTATTTACTACGCTGTGATTAAAAAATCAAACAAAACGCGTTATTAAACATTGTAAAAAAAATTACTGGGAATTACAGATATTCTGTGCTGTGAATCGTTTTGCCGGCAAAACTTAATTTTGTGTTGAGAAAATAAAAAATATGGAAAAAACAAATAAAAATATACTGGTAAAGAGAAAACGTGACAAAATTCACAACCAAAAGTGGACAGGTAAAGAAATTCAGCAAGTTTTAGAATATTTGCAAGAACATACAAACTTTGAGGTAAGAAAGTCACTCGAGCTTTGTGGTAAAAATCGTAGTGAATATAGGAGAGATGTAAAATTAGTATCAAGAGTGAGAACCGCTATTAATTTCATTAAATTTACTAATTTTACAAAGTGATATTTGTATACTATGATTGTATTTAAATATTTAAAAAAATATATTAATTTAGAATCTGAATTAGTTTCTGGGTTTAATGTAGAATATAGAAGAGGAGGTTTTGCTTTAAGTTTTTTAGCAGAATATTCAAGAAGCTATTTTTAATTATCTTCTTGAAAACGAATTGTTATGAAATTGCGTGCAGCCTACGTCACAGCTATTAATTTTATTGAATTTGGACAAGCAGTATGTGAAAAAAACTTGATAGCAAAACTTGTTCGTGTAACTGCAGTGTAAATGTCAACACATTTCAACTTCAGTCTCAGTTCGAAAAAACTCAGTTTGAACCATAATAAGATACACACTCGTCAAGCGAAGCGTTAAAGTTATTCAGGTTTATTATGAAAATGGGGGTTGAAATCAAAATCTGCCAAAAGTGTGAATCACTTCGGGATGCACTCAATTTAATCGTCCAAATGTGCGTAGAATCGGTAAAATCGTGCACATCGTCTGAAGGAGATGTGAAAATACCAGTTCAGGCTCGTACAGCTCATACTGCAGAAAATATTGCTGCTGTTCGCGATAGAGTGGCTGAAGAGGCGTGCGTCCATCTCAACTCGTCGTCGTGCCCAACAACTGCACCTCTCACACTCGTCGTTGATGAATATTATGCATAAAGATTTGAATTTGCATGCTTACAAGGTGCAATTGACTGAACAGCTAAAGCCTCTTGACCATTCCAAGTGTCATCAATGGTAAGAATGGTGACAAGAAATGGCATCACAGGATTATCAGTTTTCGAAGAAAATCATCTTCAGTAATGCCACATTTTAATGTAGAACAAGAGAAAAAAATATCAATCAAATTGTTGACTTACATAGACTATATATAGTTATATAGCATTTGGTAAAACGTTTTTTTATTGTCACTTTTTTCTTAATTCCGTTATATGTATTTCAATAAAATATAATTTTCTTATAAACAAACATTGAGATTTTGGCGTTAATTGGGTTTCTTTATTCGCCATCAAGAGATTGTTTGTCTGATATCACTTTTGATAAACTGGTGTTTATGAAAGAAAATAAAAACTTTTTTGACTAAAAGTATTTTGTATTTTAAATACATAATTTTGTTACACTGTATTTTGTATTTCAAATACTTGCTTTTGGAATGCAGTATTTTGTATTTTAAATACATTAAAGCATGTATTTTGCCCCCAACACTGTCTCTAGCAATAAAGCCATATTCGCTCGAGTTGTGTGGCATGTGACACCGTCTTGTTGAAACTACATATTTCCCAAGTCGTAGTCTTCAATAGCAGACAAAAGAAAAGTTGGTTATCATATGACCATAACGCTCCGAATTGACGGTGATAGTTGTTCCATCGTCGTTTTCGAAGAAGTAAGGTCCAATCACACCTTCGAAACAAAGAGAGCACCAAACAGTGACCTTGTCTGAATGTAATGGCCTCTCTTCAATTACTTGAGGATTCTCACAGCCCCAAATATGACAATTTTGTTTACTACCATACCCAGCGAGTGAGAAATGTGCTTCACCGCTGAAGAAATTTTTGTCCGAAAAATCGCCGAAAACAGCCTGTTGTTCAAGCACCCATTCCACGTTTCTACGACGTTGTGAATGGTCAGCTGGCTTCAGTTGTTGTGTGAGCTGGACTTTATATTTATGCAGGTGTAGATCTAAATGCAAAATATGCCATAATGTGCGGTAAGGCAGTGCTAGTTCCTGAGAACGACGAGAAATCGGCACATTCGGGTCTTTGGCAACACTCTCACTTACAGCAGCGATATTTTCAGCGGAACGAGCGAACGATGATGCACAGGCCTTACAATATTTGTAACTTTTTGCCAATTGCTTGCGTAGAGTAATCTCCTCTAGTAAAGCAGTGGCTGTGGCAGAATCACCATTTTTGTGGTATGTTTTGATCATTTTTATGCGTCGTGTGATGGTTAAGCGATGCATTTTCGTCAATGCCAGACTTTTAACTGAGAAGAAAAAAATTGGTTTATCATCTTAGTTAGACAGATGTCGAATTCCAGTCCTATACTTCTGAAACCACATAATGGATAACCCACTACAAAATCAATATCGGCCCTCAAAATTTAACATAAAAAAATGTATTTTTTAGGATTAGTAAATACCATTTTAATAACAATGAAATTGTATTACATCGAATTAGATGTATAAACCATTTCATAGACAACAAAATTCTAAAAATATTCGCCCAAGATGAAAGATTATATGTAATCTGTAATTCCGTGCTTATTAATATTTTTCCTCAATAAAACAATATTCTGCTAATAATAATATGCTTTTTTTTGTGGAATATCAATTTAGGTAATTAGATAAACTCTAAGCAGTTAATACCATAAAAACAATAATACGGTTTTAAAATTTATAATTAATTAGAGAAATAAAATCTGATTGAAGTGATGTGTAATTCTTTACAATTTTATTTAAATCAATTATAAATTATAATTGAAAAACAGTTATGGCAACTGCCCACATGCTGTCTATAGATATTTCAAACAGCATTGTTAGCAAACTGACAACAATGATGCGTGGAGGATGTTGCTCTGCCGTCACCGCAACATGCGACTACAGTGTTGCCAACTGCGTTTACACAAACAAAATAGTTACGTAAGCACCAGATTTGACGATTTATTGTAATTTTTTTGATTTTTTAACTGATTTGACGATTTTTGAAACGATTAAAAGGTTTCTTCATTTTAATAGTAGAAAACAAATGCAAGATTTAGACCAAATTCTACTATGAAATTTTGGAAAAGATTTCTGAACTAAAACGAGGCAATTCAAGCAGAGCAGTGTTTTATGACATTAGAAATTATAACATTATCTCACTTTTCAGTCATAACATTGAAAAGATGTTCAAAAAAAAAAAAAACGCACACACATCAATCAAGCAATGAATACATCACTTGTCTTCACTGGTGTCAGCAATAATTAATGCAGTAAACAAAAAATAATGTGTAATATATTTTTAATGTTTACATATTAAGAGCATTTAATTATATTTGTTTTTGAATATATGATCTTTTAAGTGTTTATAATTAATTTTTATATTTAAAATTCGCCAGACAAGAGCCAAACAGTAAACGCAAATACGGGTATAAATGTTTGCTTGTTGATGATAAAAAAAAATAGCGAAAGTCAAATGGCAAATTTATGTTGATGCATTTATAACACTGCAACCATAACTAAAAGAAATTAAAATGCTTACCTACAGTAAAATCTCTACAAATGGATCAGGATTCTAACGCAGCTAACAATATACATACATACATATGTACATAAATATTTAAGTTCTTTTATGCCTTTCCTTTTAACAATTACAAAAATTATCGTATAAATAACACTGTGTGAGCTCCGTCGGTGCGGAGTCCCACTTTGGGGAGTTTATACCGTCTGTAAATTTCTTATTGTGAAACAAAATAAATGTTTATAAATAAACAAAACAATAGTCAACCACTGCTAAACGATGAGTCGCAACATGCCACACGCCATTAACTTGAAAAACCATTAATGTGCGTTTAATAGCAAACAGACACACACACACGCAACAATAGCAAAATGTATCAGCATGCAGCCCAGAAATAATTTATAAACTGTAATAAGCTGTGTATGTATGTACATACACATATTTGAATTCCCAGTATACCACAACATCATTTCCTATGAGCTGAAAGAGGAGTTTAAATAAATTAAATCTTAAAAAAAAATCTTACCAAAACATGTTAAAATTTTTAAAGCAATAAGAATTTAAGTTGGCAATATTATTGTGATCAGGGTTGCCACTCAAAATTTTTTTTTCCTACCAAATTTAATTTCAAAAACTACCAAATTGCATGTTTACCTACCAAAAACTAAAATAAGCAGTTATAAAAAAGAAAATAAAATTTATTAAAAAAACAAAACAAGTTTATACTACATAATAATGTTAATATGTATCTTTATAAAAATAGATAACAATTCATTTGTAAAAGAAACAAAATTTTAAGTAAGAAATAAATAAGACTTCATTTGTAAAAGTAAAAGTCTTAAGGGTTTATTTGGAAAAAGGTTTATTTTTTAAAGTCTCTTTTTGCTGACCATATATAGCGCGAATCAGTCTTATTTATCATTTCCTTGCACATCATAATATTATTTAAGGAACATAGTTCGAGTCTATTTCGAAGTTTGGTTTTTACTAACGCAAGTGTTGTTCTGCAGCTGCTGAACTGTGTGGTAAAGACAATAAATTGAAAACAAAATTAACTAGATCGCTAAACATACTTTCATTAAGCCCATTTTTAATTTTGCCAACCTTTTCCCAAAAAACATTAATCTCCATTTCATCATTCAAGTTATGGTCACTAACTCTTATTTTATTCCATTGCGATACAATTTTATCGGTATCACAATATAATAATTTATCGAACTCTGAGAGCAAAGACAGAATTGATTTGTCATTGATGGATTGGATGATTTAATGGATGGAAGCTGATAAGCGTGAAAAAAAAATTAAAACTGAAATTGAAAAAAACTACCAACGACACAACCTACCAACTCATTTCAAAACTACCAAATTTGGTAGGAAACTACCTAAAACGGCAACTCTGATTGTGATGTGTGCTATATTCTGAGCCAAGTACCTCGTTACCAGGTAGCTGCATAACTAACATTTCATGTACCTATGTTGTTGGTAGAAATATGTACTTTAAATTCTGTCACCTTTTTGTTCGCATTTGTGTTGTGTATTTTGACAGTTCTTCAGACTGAAAGCAGTAGTCAGCTGGGCTTGTAAGGCATCGAGATACCTGAGTCTCCAATTTATTATTTGTGCTTAGCAACCGGAACGTCTAAGAAATGAAACTTATAACTTTTTTTATTGTTTAAGGTTCATTTACTCTAAGATACCCCGATACCAGGTAGCCTTACAATCCCGGCTGACTACTGGTCAAGTGATATTTATGGTTAAACATATGACGTTACGACAAGTCAGAAATAATCGATTGCATTACTGCCTGAATTTGTTAGTGTTTCTCCTTTTTGATTTCAGAGATCATTTAAAATTTCCACAGTTAAATTTGCTGTTGTTTTCAAACATTCAATAAGTAAGCACTTGATTAATATACACGCCCATTTATACAGGTATGTATATTGGCGTTTTTCACATATTTAATTTTTATTATTTAATTCCATTAATACGGCAGCTACAGCAGCAGCGTTGAGGAAAATATTTAACAATTGATGTTCATATGTGTATGTGAAACATTACGGGGCGCCTCAAATGTATGGATAAATCTTTCCCCAAAAAGCATAACTCCTCACTCTTCCAGAGATGTTTCTATGATGCAATGCGTTATAGAAACGGAAAATAGTGCGATGAAAATTTGACAGCCTTTACGACTTCTTCGTTTTTTTTTTTTTTAATTTTTCAAAATGATAATAATTTAATAATACTTTTCATTGGATAAGGGTTGCGTTTTATAATATCACACAGAAAATAGCGATAGCGAGCCGTTGGTCATTGGTATTATTCTTCCTTATACAATGGCTCAAAATTTAGATTTTAGTAACCGTCTAGAATTATATTTCGTTCATGGCATGTCTTATAGATAATGGGATTTGATTATAGAAATTTTCTCGCTCTTAAACATAATCACATAATGATTATTTTAGCGGTTGAATATTACTATTTTTTTTTTTTTTAATTTTTATAGTAAAATTTATTAAAAAAAAAACGCTATGTTGCAAATCTGCAACACTATGCATTTACATAAAACAAAAATATGGTTTAAAAATTAAAGTTTTTGAAACAATTTTTATCTTTAGTAAAGCAGAGCTACTTCACACTTTTCACATTTTGTTTGTGTGTATCCCTTACAGCCTGACATTTTACAGCGATTTCGCACACAATTATCAGGCTAGTGACAACATTCAGTTTTACATTCAGTGTAATGATATCAAACACAAAAAAAATATATTTGATCGCTTTTCTCGTTGCCTCAAAAGTAACAAAACAAACACGCCACTCTTTGTAGACTTCATGGAATGCATTCATGGAATACAACATTCTAAAATAGGTCAAATTAAATGAAAAAAATCAATATTTTCGCTTGTGACCAAGAACTTTCTTTGAAAATATATGTTATTCTATATAAAATCAATTTTTGTTAACACTTGCGTTTGAAAATCACAAAATTATACTTCTCACTAAAACACAAGTTGCACCTGCTAGAAGAATTTTTATACCGTTACTTTGTCCACGTGAAATTCACAATCAAAAAGCGTTAAAAACATGAAAAAGTGCTGCCAAGCCATAAACTACACCAAGTACAACTCTTTTAATACACAACGATGTGTAGTGAGCGAATTAATACCATTTTGAGGTGAATTTAATGGTATGTTGCAGCATTACAACAACATGCATTCAAGGGTTAAGGAGTTGGCTCTTAAGGCGATTAATAAATAAACCCATTTATTTCCGACAATGTTCTTTTTTCGTCACGCGAAAAATTTCTGGAAAAACTGCAATTTCGCATTTCTATTATATACTACGTTTATACGTAGCCTATTCACAAATAAAACCTACTCGTAAATAAATAACTCACTATAATTATGTACACATGTATATACATTTTATCTATTTAAAATAAATAAATAAATAACTCACTGTTTATGCGTCAATGCGAATGCAGAAAATTTGTATTTTTTAGTGAAGCCAGATGGTAAAAATGTAACTAATTGGTAACACTGTTAAGCACAAAACATATGTTCAGAAAAAGACGTGATTACTAAAATAATAATGGAGAAACAAAAAATTATGATGTTTCTTACAATTCAATTAAAGCCACGAAATATTGCAAGAATGGTTCAACAAAAGGCATGCAACTTTTGTAATCGCTAGCGAAAGAAGAAGGCGCAGACTTGCTTTCGTGCAATTTTTAGAAAATTATTTCCTTACTGTCATGTGATTGTACGTGTGCCACATCGAAGAAAACTTTAAAACCGATAAAAAAAAAGTGGCAACTTTTTGTGTTTTATTTGCGAATCGCTTTCTTCTTTTCGTGACTTGGCTATTCACAAATAAAAATTTTATTTACTGTTTATACGTCAAATTTTTCTATTCACAATAATTTTATTCGCAAATAAGCAGTACGTATAAACGTAGTAATAGAGCGAGCCCTAATGTGGATTTACATATGTTTATTACATACATACATATGTACATATAATATTGACAACAAATATCAGAATGGAAATCAGGCAACAGAAGAAACAAAAACGTTTAATGGATTTAATGGTGTGGCAGACATTTATAATTGTAACAACTTTTAAAATAACAAACGAAAACATTGCCACTGGTGGTAACCAGCACCATTAAAACAAATAAATACGTACGTACACAAACATATTTATATAATACCTGTGTATTTTGCAATTTCAATATGAGGATGAATGTTGTTTGAATGCAAAATAAATGTAATTATTTAAATGTTTAAACCAAAAAAAAAAACACAAAACAGAGGAAAATATGAAACATACGGAAACAGACAAAGCGACGCACTTAACAAATTGTATAAATATACCAACGGACAGACAGACGAATAGACGAGCACCCAGTGAAAATGAAACTTTTATAGAGAAAAGCGCAATATGTACGATAATGTACATACATACATACTCGGTACATTAAATGAAAAATAAAATATATGTATGTAGGTATATTATAATTGAAAGTGGAATTGATTATTGAAATAACGAGTTTAAATAATTAAATGTGTGTCTGGTCGGTCGACCATCAGCAGACATTAAAATAAAATTAATTCATAATGAACAGGGATTCAAAATTATATTTCAGTTTGTACTTATAAAAAATGTATGCAGCGAAATGCTTTTAATCTTTTAATGTCACTTAAGCATATCCATCCGTATATAGTATGTACATACATGTGTGTAGATTATATGGGACTATATGAACTTATCAGAAAAATATTTAAATAAATGTGTAGCATTTTTGTTGGCTAAATCTTATCTGATATACACACTCAAAGAAAAAACATTTCACAATATTGTTACGTTTTAACCTTTTCAAAACGTTTTCCGTAGATTCTTTAATTGTAATGAAGTTAGAACACTCAAGTCTTCAGTTTACAATAACCAACAGTTCAACACTTTATTTATTTGAACACACTATACTTGTAAACACTTTACTAAGAACACTTTACTAAAGGAACAACACTTTCACTTAATCACTTTTTATTACTTAAGACACTTTACACGTTAGCGCAGCTAAAAATCGACTGACTTTTTCAGCGCTGAGCTTCGCTGCTTTTATACCTCCAATGATCATTACTAGAACATTCTAGACGTTTACAGAAGCTAATCACGCCACATCTATAGTGCGATGTGCGATGACTCATCATGAACAAAAGATATACACACATACCGACATACATGCGATGTGCGATGACTCATCATGAACAAGAGATATACACACACACCGACATACTTACACGCGGCAGCAAAACTCAAGCATCTGAGTCGCGCACATACATGCACACACGAATATTGTATCGTGCGGTGGTGGTTTTTTTTATTTCGCTGTTGTGCTTATTTATCCACACATGTGTGTCAGTATGTGCACACTCGCTGTGCTGCCGTTTTGTTTATCAACAAGCTTCTATGTATGCATGTGTGTATATACCTCCTGTGTTCATTTACAAATAATAACAAGACAATATACGCACATATAAAATAACGATGATTTAGTACGTTCTAGAACAATCACAATCGGTCTGTTCACGACCAAATTTGTAACAATATGGTTGCGTTCACAATATTATGTTGTCTATAACGATGCGTAAGATTGTGACAAACAAGATATTTTTAATTAAAATGCAATAAACAATTTGTGGGCACCATAAAAACAGTTTCTGGTATAGCTTGATCACTGTCATGTTGTCACTGTCCATGAAAATTGAGATATGGTTGTATTCATTTGAAAAAAAAAAACAAAATCTATAACCAATTTTTTGTGACAAAAATAGTATTTTCGATTTATCACATGGTAACCATGTGAAGTATTGTTGCTTTTAGACAAGTTTTTGTTGTTGCCGTTGACAGCTAATTTTTCCCCAATTTTTGTGTTGTGATTGAAAATTGGTGTTTGCTGATTATTGAACATTTTTTGTTATTGAAAAGAATAGATTAACGGCCTAATTCATAAACACATTATAAGAGTATTATAACCAACTTATAAGCAAAAATCCCGAAAAGTGTATTCATAATCGACTTATAGCTTATTATGCTGCTTATAACCATCTCATAAATTGGATATTTTTATTGTGGCCTCTACCCAACTATAAGCGTTTAATAGTGAAAATTATTGAATTGATGATTTTTTTATTTTAACACTATTTATCAATTTTTGCTTCTTAAATATGTCTATATGATTGCAATTCATTGTTTCTTACACCAAATCATCATTACGCGTTAAACTATAAAATTCGAATATATGTATGTATGTAAGTCGGTTAAATTCTACTGATAATATGGTGTAAAAATCGGTAATAGGTATACACTCATAAAGACACATTAACCCTGCAAAAAGCATCTCATTTTTTTATCAAACTAATTTTTCTTTAGTTTTCACATAAATTACAACAAGTATTTTGACGACTTGTATCGATACAATACACAAAGAAATACATACATATGTACATAGGCATGCATGCATACACATACATACCTACGCACAAACAACAGTAGCGATCCTGCCTGCATTTACAATGTATACACATGCATTGGCCTCTACCTAACTATAAGCGTTTGATAAAGAGACATTCGTTGAGTTGATGAAGAGTTGGGAAGAAAGAATTCAGCAATAAAATAATTTTAATAAAAGATATTTGCGAATTAAATAATATTTACCACTTTTCATTATGTTTTCATGAAAAATATTTGCAAATAATTATAGTGCTACACAAACAAATGCTAGAGAGTAAGTAGTCGACTACTTTTGGTACCAGTCGTTAAACAAATGTGTTTAGAAACAATTTTTTTACAATTCAAAGCCTTGTATACATATTTTTCGCAATAAAAATAGGTAAACCAATAAATTATTTCATATTCGAACAAAATTATGTTATATAAGTAAATAATATTTTGCATTTTTCGCAGCTACCCAAATAATCAGTTTCTTACATACATCTCATATATGCAGCACTAGGCACAAAATGAGAGTGAGCATTGCATGGTATTGCCAACAATAAAGTACAAAATTAATAAAACAGTTTAATAGTTATTTCACCCATATTATGTGTTTATGAATTGAATTTCTTATGAGTTGCTTATAACACTGTTAGTGTATGATAACTATTACCAGCTTATAAGCTGAAATAAGAAATTTTTATGAATTAGGGGGTAAAAGAATAAATTAAATAAAACCGAAATAAGGCAATTGTGCAATACAAATGACACAATCCAACAGCCAAAATAAAACATGGAAGACCACTATATATTTTTTTAAATCTGTTATGCTTATCTAAGTACAAAAATCATTAAATTTTCAAGTTCTATAGATCAGTTTTTTTTTTAGAATTTTTTCCTAAAATACGAGATTTTCGTAAAGGTTGATCCAGACCTCTAGTCATAACTTAAAAACTGCTTGTCCGATTTTATCATGTAATATGGCAAAAAATTATAAATTATGCCAGCTTTAAGTTTTGCTAAAATCATTTTTTGGTGTCGTTAATAACTTTAGAGTTATTAGGAAAAAAATAGAAAAAATAATTTTTTTTGAAAAATTACAAAATTTTTGATTTTGGAAAATTTATAAAAAAAATATAAATTTGCAAATATTTTCCAGTTTCTATAATAGTCCAGTTATATAATATTTATATCATCTAAATATAAGCGGAGTGGAAGCAGCATCAGAAATCGTGCCTTTGGCTGTTAACAAACATCATTGAATTGTTCGAGCTTTGAAACCGATACCGTTCTTACAGCCGGAGTTTATATGTAGATCGTTGCGGAGTGTAAAACACAAAGAAAAAACATTTTACAATATTGTTGCGACAAAAATATTATGTTGACTATAACGATGCTTAAGGTTGTGACAAGCAAGTAAATACGTTCAGAGAGTGATGCTTTTAGCACCACTCTCTGAAGGGTAGGATCAGATAAGAGTGCGAACGCAAAATGCGAAGTCTCATCTGCAGGATAATGAATAACAATGGAAGTTACAGGTATTATTAAAAAATAGATACAAAGAGTATATTTTGTGTCTTTGCGCCCACACTAACAAAAAAGCAGTTAGGACGTAAAAGAAAGTGTTTATAAGGCGAACGCAAAATATTCAATATCATACAACCATTAGTTTATTATAGTAACTAATTAATAGACATTAAACATTTAATTGAAGTTTTATAATCTTTTTTTTTTAATAAATTCTAAATTAAAGTTAAATGCTGCAAATTATTAATTTTGAAACTTTTATAGATGTCGAAAAGCATTCCAAGTTTGTGCATGTATTTATTTCAATGAAAGATGTCTAATGTTTTTCGGATGCTTTGATACTAAAAAATTTTTAAAATGCTTGACCAAAACATTTAAAATACAGAATGCTTAACGTGCAATCTCGTATGTAACAGTGCGATTGTATGTTTATTACATTAATTCATTTTAATTAAATCTTTTTAACTTGGGCGACAAAATGTTGAGTGTTATATTAAAATATAAAATGATGTCAGCAGAGAAAAGTTGTGTGCTGCAAAAAAAAATACATGCATGTATTTCAAATAACAAGCCATGAATCATAAATTTAATTAAAATTTAAGACAAACAAATTGAAAATAGTTTAATTTGCTAAAACGTACTGCTATATACATATGTATGTATATGGATCTGTGTATACATACATATGTATGCATATAAGAGCTTAGGTGATACGCTGCTGGAAAATAAGTTACCAAAATGTCCAGGCTACGTGGGGCTACTTCTAATAACTTGAAATAGAAAAGAGAAGATAAGAGAAGAGAGGAGAGGAGAGGAGAGGAGAGGAGAGAAGAAAATAAAAGAAAAGGTACGGCTCTCCTCGCGGAGAGGAGAGGAAGGAAGAAAAGAAAGGAAAAGAGAAGTGTAGAGGAGAGAAGAGAGGAGAGGAGAAGAGAAGAGATGAGAAGGGAAGAGTAGACAATAGAAGAGAAGAGAAAAGTAGAGAAGAGAAAAGAAAAGAAGAGAAGAAAGGAAGCAAAAATCTCAGAAAAATGTTTAGAAAAGCAGAGAGTTAAACGAAATAAGGGGAACTAAGATTGAAGCTGACTCATATACTGAAATGGATCCACCCATGTTCCTAATAAACGATGTGTCGTTTACATTTTTGAGAGGCAATTAAAGATCATTCTATGCAAATAGCAAGTTACATCTTTACATCTTCTGCAGTCGGTGCAGATGCAGCTCCCAAAGAAATCAGTTCCGTTAGAAATAGCATGGAACTCAATGCTGAATAATATTCAGGGCTTAAAATGCTTAAACAATGTTGGAAGCTTGCAAGGAAAACTGGTATACGTGGTTCTTAAAGTTAGCAATATTAGCGTCGGCTTTTGAATTATTTAGTTAACTGTATATGTCGCGCTAAGAGATATTACAATAACAATATTGAGCAAACAGTTAAAGCATTGCTAAAATTATGGTTTAAAGGAAATCCTCTGCTATTTCTATGTAGTAGTCAGATAAATTTTAGTATTTGTCTATACTTTATAACATACCTTTGCAAAGTATAGCCGCACAATATGATCGTACTGACGATGGTCATGTGCCGAAGATAGTATTAACAGTATATTTTTGATTCCCTTGTGTCTGTTTAATCACTATATTGCTGCTCACTGATTTTGAAAGAAATTTTAAGTTAAGAATTCCCTCCAAGTGAGAGTGATTTAGGAGCAACCTAGTATGTAACTTCATCACCAGGACGTACATTATGATCTATGTCTCATTTTGTTCATAGATTAAGCGAATTTACGTGAAAGTAATAGGACTTGACACTCTTTTACCGTTTTGGATTTTTCATGAATTAAAAATTTAAAAAATCCAATTTTTTAGGCAAAAAATATTTTTTTTTCTTCATACATTTATTTATAACTGCGAATCTTTTGCTTATGTAGTGAAGCGTTGTATGAACAGATTAAAGGAATTGTAGTTCTTAATTTTTTAAAATTTATTTCAGCTTATTCAGACTAGTGATTCTCGAGTTATGACAAACGAAAGAGCCTAAAACGTGACAAACTCCCCTACACGATACTTACTAAATTCAAATTAATTTTTAAATTGTTATTTAAGGTACCAAGACCAAACGAATGATGCAGAAGTTCCTCTTTTTAGGGCTACTTTCATAAACAATTATCAGAATTGAGTCCCAAAATCATGTGTTGTACCGTGTTATTATTCATTCAAGAATCTCATCGATTTTTAAGGTTTCAAAATGTAAATGAAATGCGGTCGAGAAAATTCTGGCTTTAGCTATCGGTAAGTTTTGAAAACGGGACCTAGTTTGCAATTGAATTTGTTTAATTAAGAAACTTATTATTTCCAGCCGTTTAAGAAATTAATTTTGCAGTTTTTCCACTACACCAAATTTTGTTAAATTCTTTATTTGAGCAAGTTATTTTAAATCAATTTTGTAGACTTGCCTAAAGTGGGCACAAAAGAAAATACTTAAAAAATACTTCCTATTTTAACTTTGTTATTGTGCAGCAACATTTAAAACTTTACAGTTTTTGGAAGCAGGACAACAAACAGCAACAACAATCTTTTTATTCATGCTTCAGCCATAAAGTTACGTCAGCAACAGTGGTAACAGAAGCATCATTAATTTACTGCTGCTTAGCATCAATTAAACAAAACAAAAAACCTTAAAGTAATTTGTGCTTTATTTTAAGTTGCATTTTCCGTTCTTCTTTTTTTATTATTTAAGCCAAATAAAAAAAGAAAAAAAAGGGGGGGAGAAAACCTTCTTGAAAAATGTTCTTAATTTTTTTGTTCAAATAAATATGTAGTACTTTCAGAAAAGAGAAATGAAATACAGAACAAAATAAAAAAAAAAATTTGAATAAAAAAACTTCTGTGCAAACAGGCCTTCACGGTTCTTTGAATTTTAATTGGTTTGCAAGCACATCATCATCAGCTGCTACTGCTAGTAGTTGCTTAAACGTACATATTTAAAAAGAAACAAAAATTAAGAAAAATATATATTTTAAGTGGACTGACATTTACGAAGCGGTGACTGCACAGTGGGTTGGTGAAATTAAAATTGGTTCGCAAGAACAATAGTTGCACGATGTCAGTGCTTCAGCTGCCTAAACAAACTAAACAAGCAATTACTTTTAACGAAGATGTAACTTTTACTAAGAATTGTGAATGGTCAAATTCAATCAGTTGCAAAAGAGAAAGAATATCAACTAATGTATGTACTGCAGCCAAACAGGCTCCTTTCTCCCATACCACCACCCTGTCCTGCAGAATCTGTTGAAGAGTGTCTGGTTGTCTTTCTGACATTGCAATGGGGACAAGGTATCACAAAATTATTTCAACTGTTGTCATGTCTTTCATGATTTTGTTTGTTTTTAGTTTTTATTTCTTTAACAGTTTTTTGATTTCTTGCACTTCATAAAAATCTTGCGAAGAAAAAGGAAATCTTTTGAAAATACTTGAATGTTTTTGGTGGCATTCTAATGTGGCAACATAACATATATTTCTTTTTTATTTTCTTCTTTCTGCATTTAACCAAAAGTATGAAAATTGTTGAGATGTAAAAATTGTACAAAAGGAAAAATAAACAATTTATTTAGTATGCATTTAATGCGCGGCGACATTTTCGCGAACGTACATGTTTGTGTTAAAAAAATGCACAATTCACTAAACACCCAACAAGCGGAATAAAGCAGGAGAACTTAAAAGGAATAATTTGTTAATAATGGCGCAAAGTTTAAGCGAAATGAGGTAAAGTTTCCAAACTATATATATGTCTACCAGAAAACTTTAAATTCTCTACAGCTGAGCTGTCATGCACCGAAACTGATAACACAGTGGACAGCCGACAGAGGCGCGCAACCGATCAGAATCGGGTTTGATTTTCAAATGGAGCCATTAATAAAATCATATAATATTAAAAGTAAGGAAACATCGGACTTTAGCCATTAAAGTAAGATCCGACGTGTTGCAGAAATTACTCGAAATAGTTTCGATTACAAATTTTCAATTCGATCGATTCAACTTCATATATATTTTTCAGACTACAAGAGATTTATTTTCCATCCACAAATTCTAGCTTTATTATTTTAAGCCAAAAGGAGCAATATTATGCAAACTAAAGACTAATGAACTTTTTAGTTTCACTGAAAGAATTTCCATTCGTAGTTCTAATGAATTTATTTCATTAATATTTTTTCATTAATCCAATGAAAATGTTCATTACGGCAATAAATTTTCATAGATCTAGTGAATAAATTTCATTAAAAACTAATCATTAGTTTTCCTTATTTCGTTAAAAAATATCATGGGGTTTGTGAAGATATGTCATCAAATCAAGGAAAAATTTCATTAACTCAAAGTATTTGCTCATTGAGGTTTCAATTCTCATTCAAGTCTCTGAGGTTTTAATCCTTATATTAATATTTCGCAGTTCTAATGAATTTATTTCATTAATAGTTTTTCATTAATCCAATGAAAATGTTCCTTACGACAATCAAAAATATATGAACTTTTTAGTTTCACTGAAAGAATTTTCTTTCGTAGTTCTAATGAATTTATTTCATTAATCCAATGAAAATGTTCATTACTGCGATAAATTTTCATAGATCTAGTGAAGAAGTTTCATCAAGAACTATTCATTCGTTTTCATAATTTCGTTAAAAAAATATCATAGTATCTATGAAAATATGTCATCAAATCAATGAAAAATTTCATTAAATCAATATACTCGTTCACTGAGGTTTCAATTCTGATTCTATTCTCATTTTAATATTTCGCAAAGGTTTTGAAGTCTACTGCTAGTAATACCTAAAAAGTGGCATCACACATAAAACGGTTTTTTTTTTTGGAATATCTATTAATAATAAGATTATTCGCAATCTTTATAATATACCTTATAAAAATTATGTTCCATTTTCACTAGATCTATGAATAAATTCCTCTATTCAATGCATCGTTTCATTTAGTTCATGACTTGTTGCCATCAAACCAATGAAATACTTCATTAGCTTAATTAGCTAGAATTCATATATTTGGTGATACAATCATTAATATAAATGTAATGAATCATAATTCATGGATTCAATGAAACCCAGAATTGGTGGGAAAGTAAAGAAATTTTTCATTAAATTAATGTCGGAGCTCATAAATAAAAAAAAGAATGAGTGGTTATTGTGTACGTTTCTTTCATTTGAATGTTTCTGCTTTGAAAAAAAAAAACAAAATATGAAAATTAAATATTATTTATAAAATTATGTGTGAAACATGTAAATAAATGCATATTAATAAATTTAGCATTCATATTAATAAATTCATATTAATAAATTTAGCAAATTTAGCCAAAAGTGAAATATTTCGACGAAGAAAATATTCCTGATAGGAGTGCTTATTTGTATTGCAAGTTTAAGTATTGTTGGAATTTCCCAAATATTTGCAGAACAAAACTCATATTAAATTAATTTAACTTTATAGTCGTACTACATTATTTACAATTGTTAATAATTTTATCGGGCTTGAGTTCGATTTTACATACTTCCTCAAAATTGAGAATAAAATTGTTTGTGATAAAATTGAAGTGATCGACATTTTTAAAGTAGACAAGAAAAGTACAGTTCAAGACTTACTGGGCTGGGGTACATACCATGGCTACTTCACGACCACCATCCTTCATCAGCACCCAAATTTGCTTCGAACCCAAATCATGACTAATTGTATACTGTTCTTCATTACTGACTGTCTATTGATCAACTTTCCATTTTATCACTTTGAAATCCACTTTGCTTTCCACCCACTCATTAAGAATAAATTCTTTCAAATGTTAATTTGCACATAATGGGTAGGTAGTGTACGCAGCCGGGGAAAGATACATATAGTTTTTGCACAAACGGTAGCCAGACACTTTATTCGTACAGTCGTACAATATACAAACATACATATATACATATTAAAAACACGCCATTTCAGTATGCGTTTTGTACGCTAAAAGATATCAAAGGCGGAATGAAAAAACCTGCATACGAGTAGCTATTAGATGATTTAAAATTTAAGTTAATTTGATTTACGCAAGGAATATTTGCAGCATTAATTGCAGTTGTACGTAAATTTTCTATTACATTAAGTGCGAAAAATATGCAGCTGCATTAATCTTTAGATTAAATATAGAATATTTTTAATTAAATTTACTGTGGCGATTTATGTTTTTTTTCACATGTAAGAAAATTTGTTTTTTTTTTGTGTCGTTGCAAAAACTGAAAAGAGAAAAAAGTTAATGAATTTTGAAATTATAGCAATATGAATTTGCCACAATGATTTTAATTTGGCACATAGAATTTGGGCTCAAACTTGAATGTGTAAAAAGACATTTTTTTTTTTTTTTGGGAAAAATATGAATTTGAAATGAGACAAATATGTTTTCTTAATTATCCATTAAATTGGATAACTATTTAACTATCATTTCAAGCAAACGTTGAACGGGCTATGCCCATTAGTAGTTGGCGAATACAGTGATAAAAGAGTTGAAGTAATGTACGCATATAGAAAGATGTCAAATATTCAAGCCATTCAATAACGAGTAAATAGCTCACTCATTCTTATGGACTAATACTGATTTAAAAAAATATTTAGAAAGATGAAATCATGTAAAAAAAAACATTTTTCAAACAACTGGTTCAGGCAACTATTTTGGCTGCTAGGGTGAGAGTCTACTAGACAGTTTATAGGACATGACTCCCCTACAAAAAGCGCTGCAATGATTTCTTTTTTAGGCTGATAGAACACAATCATACGTGACTTACAACAAAAAACGTAGTAGCTGACAATTCATTTTGGTTTACAGGAAACGATTTTCTCACGAAAAGTGTCAAAGTTGGACGAATAAAAACTATAGCGGAACTCACCCTTCATTGCAAATTACCCTTGCAGACCTTGCAGATATTGCAACCGTAGCATATGTGCCATAGTCTGCAACACTACAAAAACAAAATGTATGAAAGCGAGATTTGCATCACTTAAGCAAATATGCATAACTAAAAACCATTGCAGATCCGTATTTGCAAATGTTGCTAAATGCTAAAACCGCTGCTTGTTTTTCTACATTTCAACACGTAAACTCCTGCGTTCAAAAAACTGTATGACGGCAAGGCCGCCACAAAACATGCCTGTGCTGGAATTAAATTAATGCTAACGTTGCTCAAAGAAGCATTTACAAAATAGTAAAAAGTGAATATTATACCTATTATTATGCATCATTTTTATTAAATTTTATAAAATAAGCAAAAAATCGGGCGGTTGCTTCACGTGCAAATTTTATCGACGGCGTTGCTTTTCAAATATTGGCTGCGGCTTAGCTTATCTCATGCGGCAAACTCGCTTTATTAAATTTTGTAAACTAATAAATAAAACAGGGAAGAAAATGAAGAAAGTAAAAATAAAATTAAGGCAATTAAACAAAAAGTCAACAATAAAAGACGGCCAACGAAAAGATGAATAATGAAATTTTTGCAATTTGTTTTCTAAACTTCCTTCTCAATTTGCAAAACAAAAATATTTATATATTCCGTTACTCTAAAATCAGCTGATATAATTATTTTGCTAAACACTTGAAAAAGACACTCACGCTTTGTAGCAAAAAATCATGCTATATCTGCTAAAATTGCAGATGTGTAACCAAGGGTGATTTCCGCTTATATTTGTCAAAGAAAAAATTGTATGCAAAATCTATGTACAAGGTGGACCAAAACAAATCACCCTATGTGCCCTTATTTTTGCAAATGACGACCAATGTCAAATCTGTTTTTACATTTGTGTGCTAGACAGTTGTAGAATAGAAGTGAACAAGCCATGGAGCGGTACATTCCCCAAGAACGCGAAATAATCGTATCTATGACGAAGTGGGCGATTTTTCGACCAAAATCATAATGAGCAATGATGCTCATTTCCATCTCTGCGGGGACGTGAACAAGCAAAACTATCGCTTTTGGGGCATCAAAAATCCACGAGTGATACATAACAAGCCATTCCATCCGCTCAAAGTGACTGCATGGTGCCCTGTTCACGTTGCGATATTTTTTTCGAGAACGCGACTGGTAAAATGACAACGTGCTATAGGACCATGTTAACTCAGATTTTTCTGCCGCAATTGAACGAATTGATTACAATATCCAATATAAGTTATTTAATTTGTTGATTGGACATAATTAGCACCCCACTTAAAAAAAAAGTAAAGGCAATTACTTATTGTCACTTTGTTGACAGTGACAGTGTAATAAAAATGGGTTGATAAAAAACTTGCTTTTGCATTTGCCACCAAAAATCAGTAATTCGTTGAAAATTTAAACTCTTGCTTAAAGGTTTCATTATTCCTTATGCAAAAATTTTTTTTTTAATAGCTATGAAATATTTATGACAAAAATACTTAATGGCCAAATAACAGTATTATTATTTATTTAATGCCTGAACAAGCGAATTAAAAATTCATTTCACTTTGCTTTATTTTCAGGTTAAAATATGGTTTCAAAATCGCCGTACTAAATGGAAACGGCAAGATAATGTAACCAACACTGAGGCAGCCGAGGTGAAATCAGCAAATCATGGCAAATCAACAGCAACAACAGATAATACAAATGCAAAAACAGCAACAACAGCAACAACAAATGGTTCAGGAACCGCGACAGCATCATCAGCAACAAATACCGAAGGGCTGGTAGCGATAACAACTAAAAAGAACTCCCATAATTCACCTGGCAGCAATGCGAGCGCCAACAACAACAGCAACTGCAATAATGTAGAAAGCAAACGAAATAGTATTGCAAATGATATAAGTGCAAAATTAACCGCCAAACAAGCGACAAAAATCAAAAAACAATTGAATGCAATGCTCGAGAAAACCTCAAAAAATGCTGCAGGTACAAAGAGCGAAAATAGCAATAATATTGCCAAGGCGGGTGGGGTGGCATTAAATATTTCCACTGCAGACAAAACATCAAATAATGCAAAGGCCTTGGACAGAAACTCAAATGCCAAAGAACAGACAACATCACCAGCAGCAAATCAAAGCAATCATCGTCATCACCATCATCACAGCCATAATCATCGTCATATACCACATCATCATCATGCAATTCCATTAACGGTGGAGCCTGCAGCACCCTTGGAACAGACTGAAAAACTAGATATCAAACTTGAAGAATCGCCACAACATCGTGAATTGCAATTAACATTGCTGAGAGCAGCGCATGGACAGAGTCCCCACTTTGGTGAAATGGATTTTGAAAGTAAACTGGCAGCATCAAAGATTTCAAATGCTTTAGCAATGGCCAAATTAAATGTTAGCGAAACTAAATCTGTGAATGTTAAAGAAAAATCTCACAACAGCGATGAAAATACTGAGGAAAACTATTTAGGTAAATACGAGAATTTACAAAAATCAGATTTACTTAACATAAAAAAAGAAATGGAAACATCAGCAAGCCCTTCCACCTCCCTAATGGAGGAGGAAAGCAATGTCGATAAAAGCAAAAAGGAGAGAAAACTCAAATGTGATACTGTCGACAAAGATGTCGACAATACAGATCATCAAATGGAGTGTGAAAATTTTATTGAGAATAACAATGGATTGCTGCTTAAAAATGATGCTGAAGATAATGAGGACGATGCTAAAATGAAAGAGATTTAAAATTTACTTAAATTTAAAAATATTATATTAAAAAAGATCTTCCAGTCAAAAAAGAAGAGTTAAATCTGTGCCAAAAACAACAAAAAATATTCTATCAAAATAGTGTAGGCTACATATTGTATAGGTATTTTATTTAATTTCACAAACTCTTATTTAAATAAAGAAAAGTTAAAAGAAGCTCAACTAATGCCAGTTATTTCAACAAAACTATTAATTTTAAGCAACTCAATAACTTTCTTTTGTAAAAATTTCATATAAATGTATGTTCTTTGCTTTGATTAAAATCTAATTATTACACTGTTCGATGGAGTTTTTAACTGAAAATATTTTTTAAAAAATTTGTGTAAAAATCTCTCCCTTGATTTGGGGATACTCGTTCTAATGGATATCATTTGTTTACATTTTTTTCTGAGGACATGACAAATTCTACACACATTTTTCATTAGCTCTGTTTCTTTACTCTTTGGACAAAGTTTGGTAAAATGAGAGTAAACTATAATTTCTCTCAATAAGAGACAAAAATGCACAAAAGTACGGGAACGAATAAAAAAAATATTTTACCACAAAAGAAAACGTCAGGGCTCTGACAGCTCTACTTATAAAAAAAAATATTTATGTATTTTACTTAATTTGTTTTAAAAAGTTTTCTCCAAACAATTAAAAGGAATAAAATATATAAAAGTTTTTACAAACACACCAGAACTCATAAATGTATTAATTCAGGTCCAAGAAATACACCTTCAAATGTTTTCTGCCTTTTAAGAATTTTTCGAGTCTACTGATGAGTTGATTAGCACCAACGATATGTCGGCGGCATATAGACAGCTGAAAAAGACAGAACACATTTGAAGGTCTATTTTCTGGACCTGAATTAATACATTTCAATTAGCTCTTAAAGCAAATAAATAATTAAGTTCATATCACAATTCGTAAATTCATATGTACATAATGAATTCAATATGTACATAATGAATTTGTATATATAAATATATCACAATCAACAATTTTTTAGAGAACGCTTTAAAAAAATTTTGCACATTAATTTCCAATTTTTCTTCTAGTTTCCGCAAAACATGTATTTCTTCTATGTTATTGTTTATTCTTTGAAACAGCTGACAGCTGAACTACTTGCCCAAACTAGCCCGAAGAAAAAGTACGGGCCATGATACAACTAATAAGGTAACCTTTTCGCTACAATAAGAACAACTTCAATAAAAATAACATGCATTTTGTTTTTGTACAACTTCTGCAAACTGTCAAAAAGACGCCACTTCTACATTTACAGGAGATACATGAACAGAGCTTACACTGATTTCCTATCTCTTTTTGGCTGCCTTTCCTCTCTGTATTCTCTTGACAGTTTGAAGTAGTCAGATGATTAACGGTTCCGCTGACGAGGCTACCTTATTAGTTGCATCATGCTACGGGCTGTTTCGTGCAAGAAGAAAATAAGCACAATGTTCTCTCCAGTGTTGCAAGTTTAGGGTCTTTTTTTCTTTTAGGGGTAAATTTGGGATGTTAAATTCTTTCGGGGAAAATTTAGGAAGCAACAATTCATTTTTGGGGTATTTTTAGGGGATTTCTATGTTCGGTTGAACGGTAAAATGGCAGGAGTTAGACGTTTTTTCAACTGATAAATTTTAAGACTTTAACAATTTTTATAGTAAAATTAAATGAAATATTTTTTGTTTATCTGGTAGCTTCAAGTACAGAATTTTGCAACTGATAGTTTTAAGTACTTTTTTTGTTGAGTTGAATGAATTTTTTCTTAAGAATTGGGAAAATTTAAATATCTAAGAACGTTTGATAAAATTGAAACTCTTTTTATGAAAATGTCAAAAGAACGTAAAGAGCGAAGAAGACTTAGAAATTCTTAATATTTTTGAAGACACTTAATTCTTTCAGATAACAATTTCCAGCTGCCTATAAATATGTATGTACTTAGATCTCAAAATATGTGAATACAAATAAATCGAAAATGTATAATAAATATACATACATACGCCTCTAATCATAACATATGCACTGAAAAATACATATAATCAGATAATTGGAACGAATTCCTTACCGCGGCTTGCTGGTAGTGCAAATTAGTAGAAATCGTCACGAAAGCGTGTGAGCTGTTTATATGTGTATCTGTCGACAAACAATTGTGTAGGTGTCTCCGTTGCTGCAGCGGAGACACCTACCAATAAATATTAATTAGTTGTGAAAACGGACACTATCAGTTGATAGATATCGTGTAAAGTATGTCACAACAAAAGCAACAGCAATATTGAACAATTTTCTTCGTTTTGTAGCAGATTGACAAAAAAAATACTGCATGTGTCAAAAGTAAAAAAATAAAACCTTCCAAAAATTTTAAGAAGCATATAAAATTAAGGGCCATATTCATAATAATTATTATAAGTTTATTAAGCACTTATTTGACGTATTTCTACTGAATATTTGTCAAATAAACGTGTAATAAACCTTCAATAGTTTTTATGAATATGGGTGTAAAAATTTCAAAAACAACACAAAATAAAACATACAGATTTTACTGTAAATTTATAATTTTATCGAACTTCTGTAATACATTTATATTAAATTACTTTTTCAGGCTTAAGTTCAACCCTTGGGTTTTCACTACTTTAATAATAAAGATTTCACCTTGTATTACATTCGAAGATGAAGAAAAAGCGTAAGGAACTTCGTTCCTAACGGGGGTCCCCCGACCGCATTTCTTTTTTTTTAATTCTTTTTAATAGGGGAAAGTTTAACAATTTTATGCATTTTCCGCAATGTCAATGCATTAATATTGGTGATTCGCATACTAAAGCAGAATGTTCACCAAAATTTTTTTGGGGGATTTTGTAGAAAAACATTGAATTTTAAGGGGTTTTAAAATTTTTCTGGGGGGAAGAAATACATTGACCTGGGAACACTAGTTCTCTCATAAATACTCTCATTTGCCCAATTTTAAAGGATGGGAACGCTTTTCGTGCAAATTGGGATTACACGGGATCCCAAAGTAGAGTAAAGAAACAGAGCTATTATATGCACATCGGCACATACAATACGTATGTACGTGTCAATACCATTCAATGTTTACAAAAGTAAGAGGCATTTCTAAAAAAGTACACAAAGTAATAAAATCAAATATTAATTTAAGTACCCAGAAAAAGTATAGGTCTACATGGAAGCAGGTTTGTAAGCGAGAGATTATGTGCTACCATTTACTAACCTGATACGGCATCACATATTTTTTATTCGCAGTGTCCCACTTGGTAGATCTCTTAGTTTCGTTAAGTATTAGCTTATTTCAAACTACCCTAGAAGCATGAACATCGTAAGTATGCTATGCCATATTTATATTAGTGCATCCTCTCGCGTGCGTGCAATTTTTTTTTTTTCTGAGGGAATCAATATGTACAAAATTCAATTTTTCAAGAAAATGCTCAATCGCACTCCAAGAACTTAGTTACACCTCCCGTAAGTGGAGGAGAATCCACTGTATAGCTAGCTATTTGATTTTAGGCGTTTCCATGATTAGCATCCAGGGATACATTCCCAGGAAGCAGTTTTGTAAGGCGTGAAAAATTTGTATTGTTTGAAACGTATTTTTGCTGGGTATTGTTGCCCGCAATAAGCATGAATTTCATTATTAGTATTAATTCAGGTCCAAAAATATACCTTTCAAATGTTTTTGCAGTTTATAAACAAAATTTTGACTTTTCCACGAGCAAGATCAATAGTCAGGTTCTTTTTTACGGCTACTTGGTCTAAAGCTATATTTATTAATATTGACGAAAATGATACGATACCTGGCATATTCATCTTTTTTGTCGGTAGACAAGAAACGAACAAATAAAAAGAGGTGTAGTTTCTATTAAAATACTGGTATATATTTAACGTGGGTGGTTAAAATATAAAAATGATGTTGACCAGGAACTCATGCCATATTTTAAGGTTAAGGACGAAATTTCTAGCATGAATGACATTTTATTAAAAAATCACCAGATTTCAATACCTAAAAGTTTACGTAGATCAATTGTGAGTAAAATACATGAAGGGAAAATAGAATCAATAGTCAAAATGGCAGAACCGAAAAACGTAAAAGAATTGCAGCGTTTTTTAGGAATGGTTACATGTCTAGGGTCATTTATTCAGAAGTTGTCAGAAAAAACAAAAAACTTAAGAGATCTTTTAAAGAAGGAAATTCAGTGGCATTGGTCGCTTAATCATCAGTAAGAATTTGAGAGTACAAAACAGGAGATAACTAAATTACCTGTTCTTACATACTTTAACCCAAATAAAAAATTCATTTTATCAATAGATGCGTCAAAGTTCGCTATGGATGCCACTATCATGCATGAAGGACACCCCATTGCTTTTGCATCTGTTTCGTTGACGGAGAGTCAACAGAAATATGCGCCAATAGAGAATGAACTTTTTGCTATACTCTTTGGATGCACAAGATTTCATCAGTTTGTGTATGGTTCAAGGGTAGTGGTTGAAACTGATTACAAGCCTCTTGTGAGTTTATTTATTTAAGCCTCTTTACAAAATCCCACTTCTGACACCATGTATGTTATAGCCGCAGTGACCAGGGAGGTTTCCGACTAACGTAATTGAGCATGATCTCTCTCGGGTGGATTCCAACCCTCTCCCTGGGTACGCTATACATAAAAAAAACTAACAAACATCAACAATAAAACTCATGACTCACTTTTCCTACAGAACCAAAAAAAAAAAAAAACACTATTGACACTAAAACAAAAAAACTACACCTTGTGTTGCATCCATTTGATTGTCCATCATTCAGCCCTGTCTCCATTGTTACGAGGGGCTGATGGTTTTGCCCTCGTACTGCCCTCCCGACCATGTTGCAAGGAATATACGTCGGTGATTTTATTTGCAATTCATGAATGACTTTTTTTTATCAAAAGCTTAGTCAAGTCACTTTATTTATAAATTATTATACTAGTAGCTTATATATTATGTGCAGTGAAATATAATTTAACATATACGCCCATGTTCCGAAAAACGCATTTCACTTAAAATTTACGTTTTCGATTTGAAAACGCCAAATAGGTGTTCTCAAGAACGCTTATCGCGTTCAGATGTTCTGGGAAACGAAAACGCTAGAAAGCTGACGTTTTCAAGCCGCTAGTGTATGCTGAAACGATCTGGTCATTTTTTACTATTTTAATTAAAAATATGCAATTTAAAATTTTGCTTTGTGTTTGTCAATCAAAAAACCAAAATTAATTTTTTGATAATTCTTTAGTTGACGAATTTTCTGAATAACTTTTTCTGTGTATATGTTTTGTTATTATAAAACATATGTTTTTTATTTGTTCAAACACAATTTCGAAAAACGCAAAACGCCAGCAAATCGCTTCGTTCTCAGAACATGGTTAAATGCGTTTTGCGGTTTAAAAACGATTTGCGATTTGAAAACTCAGCGTTTTTCAGAACATGGGTGATACAACAGAATTGTATCTTGTGATTCTCTTAATGTCATTGGCAATCTAATTAGTTTGTAAATTTGAGGTAAAGAGATTCGAGTTAAGATGGCAAATAGTGATACTCAGCCCAATCATAAATGAAAGTTTCGCGAACATTTCTCTCTTTTTTCATTCCTTTCTCCTGTTACGAAAAATATGTATGTTCCGAGGGAAAATAAGTAATTAAACAGCCCATTCATGAATGATAATTCCGTGAGAATTTTTTCTCCTTTCTTATTCTTACTCCTATTATGAACAAAATATTTCTTGAAAAAAAAAAAATTCAGAAGGAAAATAAGAAGGTATTACAAGTTGAAAAAGAAGGATTTCTCTCGACTATTTTCGCCAATTTTTCAACAGGTAATGAAAAACACACCTCTTTAATTGCAAACACATTAAAATGGTGGAAAAAAATCTATATGAAAAGTTTTATAAAGGAATAAAGAGTAAAGAATAAACTTTATACGAGTAGTATTTTGCACATTGAAATAAAAACAAAAGGGAAAACTATAAAATCTCAATAAGCAAAATGGCTGACTCAAAGCAAGGGGATGCCACTGTTTCATGCCTTTTGTTCCCAAGAAATTTATGTGCATGGAGGAATATTTTCTCGAGAAAAATATTTTTCTGAAAAAAGGAATACCATGAGCATTTTCATGATTGCGCTGATTATAAAAAGCTTAGCACTTCTTTCGGAGTTTTTCTCCAATTTTTCCTACGGGAGATATGAAAAAAGAAACAAGGAAATTATCAGAAAATTAATTTTATGGGTAAAAAAAGAAACAGAAAGTTTTATACTAATGTTTCGCAAAAAGTGATACAGAACATGAGAATTGAAAATAAACTCTTGCACATTGAAGCAAAAACTAAAGAGTAAATAAGAAAATGTCAACAAGAAATATGGCTGGATCAAAGAAGATGACTCAATTTTTTTGTTCTTTGTTCTCACACAATTTATAATTGGAGGAATTTTTTCGCGAGAAAAATATTTTCTTGGGAAGGCAAGCCCCTCATGAATGGGCTGAATTAGCCAGTTGTTACTTAATGGTACAGAAAAAAAAAGTTTGTTCATAAATTGTTTGAATTCTGACACATTAATTGAGAAAAGAAGTCGTTTATGCCAACTGCCTATGAATGTATCGACTAAAATCTGTACATAGCGCCGACAGTGGGATGATATGCTTCAGATTTTACAAAAAAAAAAAAAAAAAAAAACAAAGAATTATTATAAAAAGTATTTCGAAAATATATGGTTAATTAAAAATTCATGTGATAAATTGAAAGAGATAAAAATAATATTCATAGCAGAGATTTTTGAAACTAAATATATACGATGAACTAAAATCAGTCAATCATAACTAATTACTAGTTTTAATTTAAAATATTTAACATGACATCTTAAAATTTAAATAACTATAAAAGAGGTAAATGATAAAAGCTTATAAAAAAAATAATACTTAAGCTGAAAAGTTTGCAGCACATATTTATGTATGGTTCTAAAATCAATAAGTGTGTTCCCACAACGAAACAACTTTCGCGTTAACGCTTTACCGGTCGATATCTGATTATGTTTTATTTATCTAACGACTAATAATGTTAAAAAAAAATATTCTTGAAAACAACTTGAATTTTTTTATTCATAAAATAAAATGCAAGTACATGTACTGTAATGAATGTACATACACACATATAAAGTAAAATAATTTAATGTACAAAACAAATGTTTAGCTTTAAGAATTAACAATAAAGCATACATGAAAAAGCAAAACTCAGTAAATATATGCCAAAATTATATTTCAACAAAAAAAAATATATGCTTAGATTTTAATTTAATAAATTAGGACACATCTTTAACGCCCTCCTCAGTGATTAGAAATTCTGCACATTCAATCGGCGTATCAGGAGAATAAATAATTTCTAATTTTCGTACAGTTAAAAGTTTATCTTTGTAGTGAATTTGTTTGGGAATTTTAGTGATGCGCATACGAGTTCTACCGAGATGGGCCCAAGATAAACCTAAACAAGGTACTTCGGGATCCTTATCGCTGACGGTGGCCACCTTTTTGAATACAATAAGTAAGAAATGAAACGATTGTTTTAGTCAAATTTATAGAAAACTATGGTGGTGATCTTGTCTTAATAGTTCATCATCAATAAGAACAAAAATAAACTTGTATATACATACACTAGGGTGGGTCAGCAATCGGTATTGTGCCATTGATTTTTCGATAGCTTTTGCATGAGGAAAAAAAGTATTAAAACAATAGTTTTAGATATATGCAATATTAATTTTTTTTTTTTTTTTTTTGTATGAGAGCCCCTTTAGCGTGATACAGGACCGGTTTGTTCGACATGATATTGGGGAGAAAACACTAATTTTTTAGACTTGCATTGTACTGGAACTAGGAAAATAGGAAAGAGGGAATGGTGGGAGGATAGAGGAGAACGGGGAGCGTTTCTGGACGTTTGAAAAATAAATAAATAAGTATTATACCCGTTGCTAAAAGTGTATATATAATGTATGTATGTACATATATACATATATATAAATAAATAAATTTGGTTCGCAAAAAAAAACACGCCGTTTTCGAATCCATGAGACAATTTATTGACCTTAATTTTGAATTACTCGATTTTTAACTCTCTCTTCTTGAAAGGTATTGAAAATCTGGTTTAAAATTACTAAATATTCCTGAAGAAGCCAACAGATTGTGGCCGAAATATTCAAATAAATAAATATTTGTGTTTTGTTGCAAAATTTTTTATATAAAAAAGATCTTAAGCCTTGAAATTTAATTTATTACTAAATGTTGTTTTTTGGTGTACGAATTTAAGGGGTACCGAAATATATTGAAAACAGTGCCAAAAATAAAGACTATAAAAGTGAGCTCAAACTCAACTGATTACACTACACAACAAATGGAAAAATTTTTTCTGACCTTGTGTAACCACTATATTTTTTTGATGTGTTATGCCTATCTAAGTACAAAAATCATAAAAATTTCAAATTCTATGGATCAGTTTTTTTTTAGAATTTTTTTCTAAAATATGAGATTTTCGTAAAGGTTAATCCAGACCTCTAGTCATAACTTAAAAACGGCGTATCTGATTTTATCGTGTAATATGGCAAAAAATTATAAATTATGCCTGACTTAAGTTTTGGTAAAATCATTTTTTGGTGGCGTTAATAATTTTAGAGTTATTAGGAAAAAAAATTAAAAAATTATATTTTTTTTCGAAAAATTGCAAAATTTTAGATTTTGGAAAATTTTCAAAATATATAAATTTGCAAATATTCTCCAGTTTTTTTTTATTTATTCCTATAGCTGTAGTAATATGTAATAGCAATAAAATGAGCCCTTATTTATTAAAATCTTTGTGTTAATTTTTAATTTATTCCCGAGAAAGCAAAATACCCATTTTGGCACAAAAAAAAAACTATTTTGCTGTCATTGCGCAAAACTGAAGCAATTGCTCATCTCAGTAGCAGGCAATACATACATATTAAAAAATAATCAAATAGTTATGTTTGTTATAAGCTACAATAACAAGTAGACTTTGTATTTTCGCACCCTTTTGCTACCTGCTACCTGCATACTCCTGCGAAAGTACACACTTTCACCAAAAAAAAAAACCCCCTCTTCTTGCCGTTATTGCCAAAAAATTTTAGCAATAACTTGTCTTAGTGGCATGTAATAGATACCTGTGTATATCTCAATGAATACTCAAAACATTATGTTTGTTATAAACTAGAATAACAAGTATCGTTTATACAATTTTAAATTTTTTATTTTATTTGTCAAGAAAATTGGATGTAAATTATTTAAGATTTCAAAGTTTATTTTCGAGTAGCACCTCGTCACACCTAAAACGACAATTATTTTTTGTCTTTTCTTTTAATGGAATACATTTTTTTCTAAGATTATCCATACCTTAATGAGTCAAATATATGACCAACCCCCAATAATTTTTCCCCAATAGTTCGATACCGTACCACTGCTTCTTAAGGAGACTTTCATACATAAATACAAAAAAGAAATTGAAAATCGGACGCCTTGAAAATTATGTTTTTGATATGTCATAGTGGAACTTCTATTTTCCTCATTCCAAAAACTAACGAAAAATCGATGACACAATATCGACAAATTGTTGGCCATACAAATCTACCCGGCCTAATATACACATACATACACAAATGTGAATTTTGTAATTTCATGCAGATGAAGCGATACGTGCATACAAAAATTATATGAAACAAGCGTTATGAGGATAATGTTTAGTAAAAAGCATTAGTTTCAAGCATTTGTGCTACATTAAAGAGAATGTTAAATCAAAAGTATGTGCATTATTGTTAAATTTGTGAAGAAAAAAACTGTATGACAGGCAGAACTAAACATTTCTATAAAATGCAAATTTTATTGCGAATATAAAATTTCAATATACGCAAAATACAAATAAATATTTGTTTATTGACTCTTAATGACCCCCTTGAGTCAGCAGATTTACTTTCTGGTATAAAGCATTAATTTTACCTCGTTTATAACGGGTTATCCATTTCGTGGTTTCAAAATTATAGAACTGGAATTCGACATTTTTCAAACTAAGTGGTTCAACCAATTTTTTCTTCTCAATTGAAAGTCTGACATTGACGAAAATGGATCGCTTAACTCTCAAAACATACTACAAAAATTGTGATTCTGCCACAGCCACATATCGTGTTTTAAGAGGAGATTATATGGTTTACATAATTGTCCAACTACGCAAGCAATTGGCGAAATTGTGAAGAAATTTAAAGAGACTGGAACGGTTACAAATATTGTAAGGCCTGTGCATCATCGTTTCGCTCGTACCGTTGAAAATATCGCTGCTGTAAGTGAACGTGTTGTGGAAGACCCGAATGTGTCGATGCCTCATCGTTCTCAGGAATTAGGACTGTCTTACCTAAGACGCCTTTGTGTATCTTCTTCAGGAAAATGTGTTTTCTAATATTTTATAAATTTTCAAATTAAAGGCGTATCGAAATATCGAAAAATTATGAATAAATAGAAAATATATTTATTGAGAATTAAGTGACCTTACGCTCATTTATAAAACCTAATAAAGTTAAATAAAAAAAAAGGTCGAAGAACGAGTATCCAGAGTATTTATTTTTTGTTTACAATATATGATTTTAATAGATAGTGCAGATAAAATTGATTGCGATATAAATTAGAGAAGACAGGAATTTTGCGTGCTTCGCATGCAGCTTCAATATGAAGCAACTTCATTCGCTCTCAAAATTTTGTATGCCGAACCACATTGCTTCGCTCCTGATTAGGAGGTTAAGCAAAAATAAAGAGCGAAGCGCATGCCGTGGAAACATGCTATTATATTTGTCATCCGTATCAGCATGCCTTTATTTACGACTGAGAGACTGGCACTTCATTTGATTACAACTTAAGTCACAATGCATTTCACATTTAAAAAAAGTACAAAATTGTTTATTATTGTTGTAGTCCCAATTTTATCTTCTACATTTTATTTTTTTCAGAACGTTTTATTTGATTTTGCAAATGTAATTATAAAAGTACTCATTGGGCGATACGAGTACGTTTTGACCAATACGTACTTGGTACTCGATGAAAAGTATCGATAGTAAAAGTACTTGGTATTGAGAGAAGAGTATCTAGGATGTACTCGTATCATTTCTTCCCTACGGGCGCCAAGTAAGTTTTTATGTGTTTTGTACTATTTTTTATAGTTTTAAAAAATTTGCAATTTGAGAAATTTGTTGGGTGTATGAGATAATTTGTTTTTTTATTATTATTAAATACAGTTTTGCTGTTTTGAGATGCTGTGATGAGTATTTGCAGAATAAAGGCAATGTGTAATTGTTTTTATGATTTGTTAGTAAGCGTTTAAAATAAATCACATTAATACGTATTGTTACAAATTTGGTCGTGAACGGACCGATTGTGATTGTTCTAGAACGTACTAAATCATCGTTATTTTATATGTGCGTATATTGTCTTGTTATTATTTGTAAATGAACACAGGAGGTATATACACACATGCATACATAGAAGCTTGTTGATAAACAAAACGGCAGCACAGCGAGTGTGCACATACTGACACACATGTGTGGATAAATAAGCACAACAGCGAAATAAAAGAAACCACCACCGCACGATACAATATTCGTGTGTGCATGTATGTGCGCGACTCAGATGCTTGAGTTTTGCTGCCGCGTGTAAGTATGTCGGTGTGTGTGTATATCTTTTGTTCATGATGAGTCATCGCACATCGCACTATAGATGTGGCGTGATTAGCTTCTGTAAACGTCTAGAATGTTCTAGTAATGATCATTGGAGGTATAAAAGCAGCGAAGCTCAACGCTGAACAGTCAGTCGATTTTTAGCTGCGCTAACGTGTAAAGTGTCTTAAGTAATAAAAAGTGATTAAGTGAATGTGTTGTTCTTCTAGTAAAGTGTTCTTAGTAAAGTGTTTACAAGTATAGTGTGTTCAAATAAATAAAGTGTTGAACTGTTGGTTATTGTAAACTGAAGACGTGAGTGTTGTAACTTCATTACAATTAAAGAATCTACGGAAAACGTTTTGAAAAGGTTAAAACGTAACAGTATGTTATAATAAATCCGAGATGCCAAAAGAGATTACGAAAAGCAATATATAACAAAAAAGTCAGGTGAAAACTAACATACATATTATTTACATACATAACTAGCAACTAGGGATGTAGCGAATGTTATTTGTTTTAATGTTTATTTAACAAAAAAAATTTTCTAATATTAGACTATAAATAAACAAACAGTATATTGTATAATATATTGTACACTGTCCCGTGTTCGAGCACTCTAGTACATTTGTATTGTGAGAATCATAGTTCCGTTTTTTAGGAATATTGAAAAACTAATTTATACGTTTTGTACAAGTATGTACATTAGGGCGTCTCGAAAAAAAAAAGTTCGCCGTACACCACAGAATATAAAGGATTGTTGCAAGGCAGTTTTGAAAAAAAAATTTTTAATTTTTTTGCCGAAAGTAGGGGTCGCCAAACCACATTTTTCGTTATATCTTCGACATTTATAGTCCTATCTCAAAGTGTGATATATCGATGTTTTCGTCTTGAGGAGGCCAATATTTTGATTTAATAGTCATTAACCTCAAATATCTCATTCTAGTATTTACCTACCAGATCTCAGTTTCTACCACCCTAATGTACCACCCTATTGTCAGAAAATTAAAGCCCGTAAAAAATCATTAAACTTTTGTTAAAGAAGTTTTTCGATATTTCCAACAGAACTGTTAAAAAATACAATTTATGTTTTTTGCCGAATGTAGGGGTTACCTTTTTGAGTATTTTTGTCAGATTTTCTGTATTTACTGTCGGATCTCACAGTGCGATATATCGATGTTTTTGTCTCGAGGAGGCCAATGGCCTCAATATAACCGTTCTAATAGTTAAGGCTGTTCTTATGAAATATTTCCATAATTCCGGTAGATCTATAAGAAAAAAATTCATGTTTTTTGTCGAGCCTAGGAAATGTGATTTTAAATTGATTTGAAATTGATTTGAAATTTTTCGTACAAAATTTTATACCCGGAAATCCATCTTTCGGTTAGACGTTAACGGGAGATTAAGTAAATTCGAGTTAGTTTAAATCCTCTAATAATGGAAGTAGTACCGTTATTACTCTCATAGTTTATTTATTTTTGTATTATCCATGAAATATCTGTTGGAATTATCAATATTTAATCGTGTCGTGTCAAGAATTAATTTAAATAAACTAAAAAATGTCTTTTACTATCAGTGAATTAAACAACACTAAATTACCAACTAAGGGTGATGTTATTAATTTATTAATTATTAAGAGTGTATCACTATTTAAAAAAGAAGATACTAGGCAAAAACATCGATATATAATACTATAAAATCCGACTGTGAATACCGAATATATGATAACTGTTTAAAAAGTCAACCCCTACATTCGGCAAAAAACATAAATTATATTTTTTTAACACTTCTGTTGGAACTATCGAAAAACTTCTTTAACAAAAGTTTAATGATTTTTTGCGGGCTTTAATTTTCTGCTATTAGGGTGGTACATTAGGGTGGTAGAAAATGAGATCTGGTGGGTAAATACTAGAACGGGATACAAAATACCATTGACTATTAAAGCAAAACATTGGTCTCTTTGAGACAAAAACATCGATATATCACACTTTGAGATCCGACTGTAAATGCCGAAGATATAACGAAAAATGTATTTTGGCGACCCCTACTTTCGGCAAAAAAAATTAAAAAAAATTTTTTTGAAAATGTCTTACAACATTACTTCGTATTCGGTGGTGTACGGCGAACTTTTTTTTTCTTGCCTATATGGCGAGACGCTCTAATGTACATATACATACATTGATATACTAAGTTTTTATGCAGGGAAAAACAACTGAAAAAAACCCACTTTAATATCATAAGGTTAAAAAAGAGTGGTCAAAAAGGTAAAAAACACAAAAAATTAGCTACCATTTTGGTTTAGCCACCAATATCTATTAGCGTTCAAATTAGGTAACATATTCTTGTCCTTCGCGTAGAGGCTTGTGTCATGTTATTTTAATTTAGAAGCAGAAGTTTAGAGCGTTACGAGCGAATATTTTTTATAATATTTATATATAGATACATGTCTAAGTCAAAAAAAAAAAAGCTCAAAAGATTTGGAAAACCAAATAAACGTCTGCGAAAACTTATAACTAATGAAATTTCTTTCCAAGAAATTACGATCCATTCGAATACTTAGAAGTGATGGTTTTAAACTACATATTTTACAATAAGTACCCTGCAAGAAATGAATGACCGAAACTAACACAAACAAAGCTTTTGTCACTAACACCGTTATGACTGACTGGTTAGAACTAACCCATATATTGGTTATCATTGAATTAATTAGATAGACAGAATTATCTGAAGTTAATTAGACAGACAGAGAACAAAATCACATGTAAGCAATAGTTTCGGTTAGGTTTTTCATTTTACTCTTAATATGCTAACTAGAAACCCTAACTGATATATCAGTCAGCACTACCTGTTAAATGACCGGTCATTCAGCTGGTAGTGTTCCTCTGCACAAGATAAATTCAGAATTCAATATTCGCATTCGCAACACCCCTAGAAAGTGTAATGTACAAAACCTTAGTTTGTTTGCTAAAAGTAATACCATAACAATTTTCAAATTTAACACGTGTACAGTACGCTCTAGACTATATGTACAGAACCAAGCCATAAGTATTAAAATAGACAAACTTTAAATCAATAAACATACTTTTAAGATAAAATACAATGCAAGAGTGATAAAATACATTTGGAGGACTCACCTGATTTACACAAATCACCGCACAGTTGTATTTATCTGCTAAACTTAACAAACAGTTGGCCAATTTGCGCATATCTTTAGCACGTTCAATATAATTTGTGTACGTACGAAATACAGCAGCTACCGAGTCAATAATAATCAGGCCGATTCGTACTGTCGACATAAGTTGGGACAAACGTTCAGAGACACATTTCAAAAGTTGTTCCTGCAGAGAAACAGGCAAAAGTTTGTTTTATCCCAGTAACACATAAACATTAGTTAAAAACACATAAATATTTATTAAACAAATAAAAGCCACCGCTAAAGCTAATCGCCTAATCCAAAAACCAATTGTACAATTTTCAGCCAAAAAAAAGTGAAACGTAGGAATAAGCTTTTAATTCTCATTATTTGTTTTAAAAAAAAAATAAGATGTGAAATAAAATGCTTGAACATTTTTTTAAAGTTATCAGGTCTACTAACTCGTCTGTTAAGTAGAGAACACACTGCTTTAATTTTTAAGTTTTGGTTAAAAATAGTTTGGAGTTGTCCACCCTTCTAAATGTCTTTGTTGTCTTCTTTGTCTAATTTAATTAATATCCATCACAAGGATAATATAGAAAGAACTTGAGCCTGATAAACTTAATACAGAAATAATTATATAAGAAAAAGTTCGAATAATAGAAATTAATTAACTTTAATAGTTTGGAAATATTTTTTGGTTGAATATGGGGTTTCATCATTAATTTAATTATATTAATTTAATTATATAATATATGACTCACAATTATCAATAATTTTATCGGGATTGACTCCGATTTTACTCCTTCAAAATTGAGAAAGATTTTTTTGTGATAAAATTGTAGTAATCAATATTTTTAATGAAGACAAGAAAAGTTAGAGACTTACTGGCTGGGGTACATGCCATGACTATTTCACACCCATCAGCACCCGAAAAAAAACCTCTCTCAATTCTGAGGAAGTAAAATCTAACTCAAGCCCGATAAAATTGTTTACTATTGGGGTTTCATATTAAAATTGGGGGTGAAGGTGTCAAAAATATTAGGGAAACCCTTTTTCTGCCCTTTTTGTGGAGCAAGTCAAAAAAGGTATTTGACCTTCATTAATGTTTCCTCCACAACTTTCTTAGAGAGTGCGCCAGCCTCTTATAACCTGTCCTTTGGTTGGCTTCACACACAAACATTTTTTTTAGGAATCTGAAGGAAATTTTGCGCAGATATGTCCAACTTAAAATCTGGGCTATATTGTATTTTCATTTCGAATATATCGGTGGTTTGAAAATGGATTTCAGATTGTTTTTTTTTCGTTTCTTTTTAAAACTATGTATTTGTCAGTAAAATAAATTTCATTTTTTTCGAAATCGAAATGAAAAAAAAATCGATTTTTGAATGGCTCCGTTATTTATTTATGAGCCTGTTTTCAAAACTTTTTTCGATTTCAAAGTGTTTGTCAGCAAAATAAGCATATACATTTTTTTCAAAATTAAAAAATTTGCTATTTTAATAACTCGGTCATTTATAAACCGATTTTTCAAATTCTTACCCTAAAAAAATAACTGGAGTATATATGGTGCAAAAGAGCACTCTTTGGAGTACTCCCATGAACCAGTTCCCTGACCGCAAGTAGTTATTTTTGAAGACTGCCTGGCAACACTAAAAATTATTGTTATTAAGTGGCCTAGAGACGTGCAACTAACTCTTCACAAAGTTTGATGGTGTTAGTGTCGTTTATTTTAATAATTTGCCGCAAACGTTCCATAAAAGATGTCAAACATTATAAGAGTACTCTATTATGTATAGAGTACTCTCATTTTTTGTAGGCTACCTTTTGAAAGTCCCTAAATTGAGCATCCAAATTTTTTTTTTAAATCAAAATTAATTTCGGATATGTGAATTTTCTAATAACTCGGCCATTTATAAAACCATTTTCAAAATTATTTTTGCTTTGCCCATAAAAGGAGAATAATTAATTTTAAAATATAAAAATTTTTTCTAGCTATTATTTACAACTGTTACAAGGGACACAGCAACGAGTGGGAAGTCAGCTGGTCTATATATGTATTTGTATGCACATATCACAAGTCTCGTGTCACTATGTTTACTCTCGCTAAGCTCTGGAACTACTGGATTAAGTTTAATTAAATTTTGCACAGCTTAAAATATATACTGTTCATATATTGCTTACCTTTTTTTTTAAATCGAATATATATGCGATTTACAAATCGATTTTCAACGCTTGATTTGTTTTTAAGCGTTTCCCAGTAAAATAGGTTTACATATTTTTCCAAGTGTCATTTATAAACCGATATTCAAAATTCGTTTTCCTTTTTGAAAGTTTAATCTCAGTGAAATGGACATGTAAATTTTTTTCGAAGTTGAATTCGAAATATATGCATGTATTTTCGAAATCGAAAAAATTGCTTTTCGCTCAGTAGTAAAATGATTTTCCAACGTTTTTTTTTTTGTTGTTTGAAAATGTTTGTCAATAAAATGAGCATTCAAAAAGGTTTGGATAATGAGTTTGAAATAAAATTAAAAGAATTTGTTTTTTTAATTCAGGTCCAAAAATAGACCTTTCAAATCTATCTATGTATATGCCGCCGACATTTCGTTGCTGCTAATCAACTGATCAGTAGAATTGAAATGTTTTTTTGATAAATCGGCCGTTTATACAATTTTAAAAATTCTTTTCGCTTCTTAAAAGTGTTTCTCAGTAAAATGAGCTTAAAAGAATTTGAAATTTTTCTGAATTCGAAAAAATTGTGTATTTAATAAACTTGGCAAATAAAGGAATTTTTTTAAAAAAAAAATTTTTGAAATTTTGACTGAGTAAAGAATTGATGATCTTGGAAAGAATTTGGATGTGTGTGGGCACATTTTGGGAAATGGCATTTATACCACTAACCAGACCACATTTTGGCTTCATTTTCCATGTGGTCCAGTTGAGTTACACTTCCAAAATGCGCCCATATATGTCCAAATTCTTTCAGAGATCATTAATTTTTGACGGTGTCGTTGTTTAATTTTTTTTGTTTGTTTAATTTTCTCAATCTTAAATTTTCGAAGGATTTTATGGACATTTTTAAATATTCTTTTATTTTATAATAAGTTAATATATGTATGTACATATATATTTGTGGACATTTCTGCTTTCACAGATAAACTTGTTGGTACAATGTTCGCTAGCGAAAAATATATTTGTCTTCACACTCAAATACGTCGTTGGGTCAAACATATTTATGTTCACATACGAGAAAGCAAAAGTTTATACTGAATTGCGTTCGCGTACAAGAAATCTAGTAAATGAGATCGAAAATTGAGACAGTATTCAATGACAAAGTAGTACTGGATTAAATTTTGCCAGTAAAAATAAAACCATATATTTTTAAATGTAAAAAGAAGATAGACTTCCGTTGATAAATCTATGATATTTGTACCTAATTATGTTATTATGAATAAATTTAAAATTCTTTTAGCTCTACAACTATTTTCCGTTCGCGTACTTTTTTATGAAATAGTTTTTATTAAGAGTAATTTCTTTAAATTACTCAGTAATAATCACCCATTTACAGGTTTTTGCAGGAAGAGTATTCTAACGGACCTAATATTAACACAAGAAATGGATAATATAAAAATAACCTCTTCCTTTTTTAAAGTTGGTTAAAAGCACAATGCAACATAAAAAAATTGTGTGTAATATTAAATGTTTATATACATAGATCTGTTTTTGATGCTAATTTTTCGACCTTTGTTGTTTAGTATTTTAATTGTTCAAGCCTTAGGTCCCTTGTTTTTTTCTTTAAAGTATTTATTAAATTCAATATTTCGATATCACAATGGATATCTTCTGCAGGAATGTTTTGGTGTTTTTTCAAAAAAAATTTTTTAACAATTTCAAAAACAAAAACAATTTATACTGACAAAGGTTTTAAAATATAATGAAATGTTTATAATGAAATCTTTGTCAGTATAAATTGTTTTTGTTTTTGAAATTGTTAAAAAAAAATTTTTGAAAAAACACCAAAACATTCCTGAAGAAGATATTCATTGTGATATCGAAATATTGAATTTAATAAATACTTTAAAGAAAAAAACAAGGGACCTAAGGCTTGAACAGTTTATATAGATCTGAAACTTATTATTTTAGCTCTAGACAGATTTCTTTAATTAATTCCTTTCTAGGTTTTCAGTCCTTTATATACTATCCTTCTAATTCATAAAAATTATATCAGGTTTATAAAGCTCCTATTTGACAGATTTTCCATACAAATATGTCAAATAACAGCCTGTTATAATTTTTATGAATTAGGGGGTATGTATGTATCAGCGATATACAACTGATGCCACTCAACTCGCCAATAAGCTCGATAACATTCTCCTAAACTTTGAAAATAAAATATTCAAACAAGCCTTTAACACAGAAAACAACTTAAACATATTAACAACGTTTAAACAGCAATGGTTGGTTATTACAGTTTGCATTATTAAAAGTATTTTAATGGGCTATTATAGCAAATAATAAATTAATTTTATTATATTCAAAGCTCTTTCACTTTTTGAACTGTTGTGGATTTTGATGCCAACCATAGAACTTAGTCAACGTTTATGATATTTTGCAAACCACATTGATTCTTCTAAATTTCATCCGAAGCACTACTTCAGAAAACGATTTTGATTAATATTAATCAAATAGACGATTTCGAATTTGATCAAAGCTCAAAAGTCGATTTCGCAACTCAAGTCAACACCTGCTGCTGGTGTGACCAGAGTACTGAATTCATCTTCCAAACACTATTACGTTTCTTAAGATCCATAAATATATACATATGTATGTATGTATATACGAACTTGAAAAAAATACTTACACTTTGCAAGACTTGTTCAACATGCACATTGGCTAAGTAATTTATATCAAGGGAGGGATATTTTTTGGCCAAACTTTTAGACATTTCAAATAGACGTTTTGATGGAAAAGATCCCTCTGTGCAAATGTAAGCCACGCCGCTTAATAAACCACCCAATTGTTGGGGCAATTGTACAGTCAAAGACAATTGCAAAAGTAGTTGTGTCTTGCCAGAACCAGATACACCACAAATTTCGGTTATTCCTCTGGTAACCACACCACCATGGGTGCATTTATCTAATGCGGAGCATCCAAAACTTACACGTGACCACTTAAGATTGTGTGGAACGCCTAAGATATCTGAAACTGTTACAAAATTAATAGCGGATTAGAAAAATAGCACATTTTCTTATTTACCTTTTACATCCCTTTTTGCTACTATTTTGGCCGCCGACGATTTTAACTTATAAATATCTTCAGCAGAACTTTCTTGTAAAAGCAGATGAGCCATGGGTGTTAAAATGGCCTGTTCCGGACTTTTGATTTTTGCTGCAAATCAAATACCAATGACAAAAAAATATATTTAAAGACTCTTATAATTTAATAATACCTCTCTCGGCTAATTCTTTAGATTTGGCATCTAAATTTTCTAAGAAGCTAGACATTTTATGTGAATAAAAGTAGACCAACACACATTCACACTCCAATTTTATTGATTTAACAGTTTTTATTTAGTGTTCATCCATTTGAAATAAAGTACATACAGATCTACATATGTATGTATGTTTCTGTTAGGGCTCTTTTCAGTGTTCAGTAGAGTTTAATTTATGCAGATATATTGTCCTGTACTATCTAGCACATAAACATATTGGAAATCACAGCACTTAATAAATTATTGTAAAATTGACCGCGAAAAATGAAATTGCAACTCACTTTCATCAAATTCCCGCAAAAACTATTTATTATGCTCGGCGAAAAGTGTAGCCAAACTTATTTTTTGCACAAATAAACAAATTAAAGTGCTGCCCAGTTTCTGAAATACAATACTTTGTTGGTTCGAGCCTTTGCTAACACAGCCTATGGGTGTGTGTGTTATGCAAGGCCGTTAGGATCTTTTACAGATTATATGAAAATCTATCATATATTATATTTATATATTTATGCCTCAACGAAATCAATGCTATTATGCAGAAACCGTCAAAATCTTTTATCGAATTTAACATGGAAATATATCAGTTTAAATTCATTCTCCTAAATGCATGCAAATGACCTTGTATTAATATGCTTACTTATGTACCTCTTCTTTTTATTTTTATTAGTTAGAACTACAAATTTTTCTTTTATTTTGTGATTCCTATTTCACATTGTTATATTTTATAGTATATTTTTTTATATTGATATAGTCTGTAAGGATTCTTTTGTCCGTAGACTGAAACTCAAATAAATAAATGGGGAAAAATAAAATTACATATGGTCCCTAATAATGTTCGTTGAATTTAAATATTTCAACGACTAACGAACGAAACGTTTTCAAGGGTTAAAAGCTATATGTCTACCAGTTAATACAATATGTATATTGAACATACATATAGAAACTTGGTAGATGATTTGGTAGTGTTTCAGCAAAAAAAAAGAACTCCATGTTCTGTAGGTTTGATGCCTGCTAAAGTCTATAGGTATTTTTAGAGTTTTTTTTCTTTGAAGGTGGGTAAAGTGTGAAATTTTCCATGAACATTATAGCCTTATGAAAAAAAAAAATCATCAAAAATTTCAAATTTGTTTTCAACGATTTTGGCCTCGTTGTTAAGAACTTTTCCTCCCCGTTACAGAGCTGTAACTGGTTTTGCGATATCTAGAGGCAAATAAAAAACGTCCGCCCTATTCAAGTATACATATATTGATAAATAACAGCAATAAATTACTGACAAGTAATAATAAATAGACAAGAATAAATATATTTTGACCAAAAATATAAAGGTCTTTAAAAGTTATTAGAGCAAAAGCTTTGCCGAGAGAAATTTGTTTTTGTTTTTATTCATCAGTATAAATAAAAATAAAATTCTCTCAGTGGAAACTAAAACTGCTTTGAATAAGCAGAAACATTGTGTAACTTTGTTCTGGTTTTCAGGAGCTGACAGGTGTTGTGAATATACAGCATAATTTCAATTGTCCATAGTCATGATTAATCATACAGTGAAATCGAGCTAATGTGAACTTATAAAAACCAAGGTTGTTCACATTATTGAATGTGTTCACATTTTCGATTGCAATATATTTTACCTTTTTACTAGCTTATTTGTTTATTAGAACAACCCACAAAGGAAGAAAGACCAGGCGTTGGTAAAATAAAGCATCTTTGTATCAAAACACGTTCAAACAATAAAATTTAAGTGTAATTTTTAGCCGAATCTTGTAATGAATTCCCACTTCTGAAAAGTTAGCAAAGAAATACTAAGGCCAAAAGTAGACTGCTTTTGTTCTTAATTTGAAATAACATTTAAATACATATGTATGTTTGCTCTACTCTCAAAATAGCCATTATGCATAAATACATATATGTTCATAAATGCGCATGAATGCCATTGTAAGTGTTAAAATGTAAAATAACAACGAGATAAAAAAAAAAAACTATGAGAAAATAACGTAGAGTTTATAAAACATTTAAGAGTAACACATAGCAACACAAATGTTCGGTTTTAAATGAACGTCATATACAACATGAGCCTAATTTATAATTGGGAGTTGTTTTTCTGCAAAAAACTGTTGTTCACTATTTTGAGCTATAAAATTTGGTTCACAATCTAGAGAGTTCATATAAGAAGATGAATGTTCACATTAGTGGATAGTTCACTATTGTCCAAGTTCACACTACCGTGAGTTACCTGTATATTGTATATAAACGTTAACTAAAAAATTTCTTTTCTTACGATTTGTGCAAATTAAGATAAACGTTTTGTATTGAGATAAATATAATACAAAACAATTTGTACTTTCCGTTTTTAATCGGTATTTTATAGAAATCATAGCTGGAAGTTTTTGCAACCAAGTAATAAGTATTAAGATTATGTGAAATTTTTGCTGCACATAGAAAATTCCTATCGCCTTTTGCACACATATTTTGATGTATTAAACAATTTTGCATTGAAAAATCTGCAATAAGAAAACACGACCGAAAGTCGTCGATGCACGATTTGTATGTCATTGGTAGAGTAGAAAAACCGTAAATCGCATGTTTTCAAGCCATGCAGAACAAACTCGCGAAATTGAAAAGGTTTGAATTAGGACCTTTCATCATGAGACCAGCGATATGTATGTAAATATATCTAAATACAAAGAAAGACATATAGATCACACAAATCTTCTTTGAGAAACATTAGAAACTCATTTTAAATTTCAAGCAGTTTTGCTCAGAAATCGAATCAATCTTAACTGGAAAGTACCCACATCTTTTGATCAGTAAAGTACAGAAATTTATTAATCTTTAGACACAAGAGTTTTCATTCCATTCGGTATTAACTTTATTTTTGAAAACTGTGTGTTGTTGCACATTTGTTTGCGTTTGATAATCAAATTGCAAGCTCACTTCAGCTTCTCGACAGAGAAGAACATTGTAAACTCCACACCATCGTTTATAGATTTAAAATCCTAATTGATGTTACTACAACACTTGAAAAGATTAGCTTTCAGCGTTTTAATTTAAATTAAATTTACGAATTACATTGAAGTGTGAATTTATGCTTTTTTGGAAGGTTTTGATAATTCCTCCAATGCCTTAATTTCAGCAGCAGCGTTGCGTTTCTTTTCCTCAGCCAATTTGGCGTCACGTATCACCTTTTGTTGGGCTTCAATTTCGCGCACCTTAGCTTCCTTCACGGACAAGCGGCTTTGATGATAGGCACCATAACCAACACCAAGAAGCAACAGAGACCATCTACCGAATTTGATCAAAGGAGATACCCGAACGGGAGCTTGAGACATTTTGCTTTGTTTATAGTTATGTAATGAATGGTCTACCGTTGAATGTAGAAAGACCTTAAGAATGGATAGTGGGAGAGATAAAACATTAATATTACTGCTGAGGAAAAGTCGAGATATATGAATACAAAGAAAACATTTAGTTTTATTTAAAATTTCTAATCTTATACAGTTTACCTGGTATTTCAAGCTCTGCAACACAAAACCAAAATTCACAAGTGACGATAAAATTCTCTAACCTCAATTAATTTCTGACAATGTCCGTCAAGTTGACTTTGTTACGGATGTCACCACAAAATATAAGACGGAAAAGTTTTATAACGGAGCACGCTATTATCGACAAATGAAATAAGAAATACAGATTTTAGGAGAGTGGCAACACTATTCTCTGTTTACTATTTTCTGACAAGTTTAACCTAAAACCAGCTGTTTTATACAAGTTCCTGCCACGGGATTTGTCCAAAATAATTTTGGAAATAAATAAAATTCTATAACCTTTTTTAAATTTAGAAGCTTGTAAACCACCTGCAAGATGAGTAGAAACTATCAGGAAGACCAAAATTATGAAATTGAGGCCTTGGATTCTATATACTGTGGTGATATGGAAGGTAAATAGCAAAACTAATGATCTTTATTTGTAAAACGCCAACCAATTCAAAGAAACATCCATGTTCATATGAATGTGTACTTGATAGGATGAATATATAATTAATTCTTGTGTAGGGTAAAATTTACGAATTCATTGCATTTATTCTTTGCCATAAAAATACAAATAAAAACAAGTAAATCAAAAAATAATGCAACGCCAATCTACACGTTAATTGGTATTGCACAAATATTTTTAATAGACGCACATGGAACAATTTCTCAAGGATAGTAGGCCGTCTTATAGAATACGAGAATTACGGGTTTCTAACAGACTACAAGAATTCAAATGTTTAAGTAATATACATACATATTATTTTAGGTCTAAAAAGACCCCTAATAGTTGTGATCTGTCTAGCCGACATTTAGTTGATGCCACTCAAATCGTTAGTAGACATACTCGCAAAACCTTGAAAAGCGTTTATTACTTATTCTATTATTTGTAGAGAAGGTTGAAAACAATAAGAAATGTCTTTTTAGACCTAAAATATAAGTCATCACCTGGCAAATATTATGTATATTTTTGTTTGGCGTTTATTTCGCATATTATTTTTGGATAAATAAATTCAATAGCAAATAATAAACTAATTTTTTGCAGTTTTGGAAACAGAGCCACTACACAAGTTCAGAATACCTATAGCTACCGAGGAATACGATAAAGAGCAATGCGATAATGGTTTGGCTTGCCATTTGGTTTTTACTTATACGCCCACTTATCCCGATGAGGCACCACTTGTTGAGATTGAAGAACCGATCAACTTTGAGGAGAACTACGAAAAAAGACTGCTGGAGCATATAGGAAAATCTATTGAGGAATTTATTGGTATGGAAATGATATTCAGCTTAGTGAGTACAGCCCAGGAATGGCTAAATGAAAGATGGGATGAATTCAAAAAGGCCAAAGAAGAAGAGGCCGAACGCAAACTGTTGGAAGCCGAGGAAGCAGAACAAAAGAAATTCGAGGGCACTCGCGTTACTGTCGAATCATTCATGAAGTGGAAAACGGAATTCGAAGAAAGTATGGGCATAGTGGCTAAACGAGAAAAATCGTCAGATTCGAAAAAACTTACTGGCCGTGAGCTGTTCATGCGCGACAATACGCTTAACGAGTCCGATATTAAATATTTGTTGGAAGCCGGCGATAGCATTGAAAATGTTAAAATCGACGAATCACTGTTTCAAGGAATTGGCGAACTTGATCTGGACGATGAAGACGACGAGGACGATGAAGATTGGGTGCCAGGCGATGATGATTAAACTAAACAATATTTTGTGGTTTAATAGATTTTTTTAATTTTTTATAAAACGCATTTGTTTTATATTAGTGCTTACAATAAAGCGGGCTAATGAAGTTAATGTACATGTTTAAGAAAAGTATTACTCCAAGTCAACTTTAGATGAAGCTAAGTCAGATAGTCGCATGGTATTATTAGTTGTTTCAATATCGTCTAAATTGAAACCATCATCGTCGGATTCGCTAATTGATACAGCTTTCGTTTTGGCTGGTACTTGTCCTGCTTTTACAGGAGGTGGCATCTTTTCACGAGGGAAATCTAATTTAGACCATGAACCTGGTTCGGCCTTGGGCATTGTTATTTCCACTTTTGTGCTATACATATGGGTTTTAACATCTTCAACATTTATAATCTGAAATCATTCTTAAGTTAATGGGGATTAAATCAAAAGTTTCAAATTGTACTTACCCCTCTCAGTTCTAAGTCAATTTCGAATTTGGCATTGTCTTGATCTGGAAACACTAGAAGGCAGTGCAATCGTACGGGATTTACTTCTATTATGCTTTGCGCATAATGATACTTTTTGGCGTATATAGAAACAATAACATCTCTGGCTGTTTGATGCCAGTCATATCGGCAATTCACCACTCTTTTGTCAGCATTTTCTTTTACGAACTTGTGTTGACCACACACGCAGCCTTTTTGGGCCATGAAAACGGTAAAGTCTGATGTTTTACGCTGACAACAAGACCAATATTTCATGCCCTCATGAAAAATGGGTACTCCACTGTGAAACTGACAATTACCATTATCAGATTCGGTACCAGTGTATGAATAAGTACATCCCGAGTTTTTGCATGAAGTACCAACAACTATTTCACTGTTTTGAAATTTAATTAATGTTTTATTAACTTTGTTGTGTCATAGGCATTTTGTAAACTTACTTCGAGTTTGGAGTGTCGTCTGTAGTCTTAACTTTGGTCACTAGACCGTCCATGAGATCCTTTAAAGCCGGCGCAACAGTGGCCTTTATTTCTGTCATAGCTGAATTTACAGGTGGTCGTTCCATAGATTCTTTAATAGGAGCTCTTACCACCACCACCTCATTCTTATCTTCACTTTTTTGCTGTTTTACAGGTTCTGGTGGTTTTATGTTGGAGTGTTTGGACAATGTGCAACCTTTTATACTTAAAAATTCGGTGAAGTCTACAGATTTCTTATTACAACAGGACCAGCCTTTATAGGCATCATGAAAGAACGGTTCACCAGGATGGTGGCGGCAAGAATCTAAAAATATTATCAAGTTCATATGTGTAATATTATTGTTTATAATAAATTCTACGGAAGTAACAGCAACTCGTGTAGTTTCGATACTATGGTGATATTTTTCTTACGCACTAACAAATATTGGAAATTTGAACTCATATATAAAAATATTTTGAGATTCCAAAATATTTATTGCTTTCAATTAGGAGTTTAATTCAACTTGTTCCAAACAAACAAATTGTTCAGCTTTTCTTTAGATCCAGTTTAATTTTTTACTTACCATCTTTATTGTTTATTGGATCAAATTCTTGTCCACATCCGCGATTGTAGCACTGCAACATCTTTTACTTTAGCCTTATCAAGTGCTTAAAATCCGACCAATTTCTCTTAAAACTTATTCACAAAATAAAACTTATTTTCAAACGAGTATTTTACAAAGAAAATTTTCTATCATATGGTAGTGAGAAGTTTTCTAGAAAAAATTGCTGATAAGCAGAGCTGCTTTTTTGGCACTGCATAAAGTACTACTAATAAACAGTTGTAAAAATGGTAGCAAAATGAACGCTTACACAATTTTTCAATAACAAATTGTTAGTTTTGGTAAAACTAATTGAATAAAAATGTTTGAAAAACGAGATTGTTAATACTCATTTTGTAATAATGATCACACTTGAGCAGATAACAACCCAAGTTGACTTATTCTACTAACAATATTTCATATTTATGCGAAATCTCCAGGTCTCTAACGAAGTTTTTTTTTTTGATAATAAATTAAATTTTTAAGGCTTAAGATCTTTTTTATAAAAATGTTTGTAACATAAAACAAATATATTTATTTATTTCGATATTTCGCCCACAATTTGTTGGCTTCTTCAGGAATTTTTCATTAAGGTGTAAATATTTTTAAAAATTTTTCTTTGAGTTTAAATTTTTTAATTTTTGAATGTTGAATTTTTATAACTCAATACTTTTTTCATTGTTATTTTTAAAATAATACTAAAAAAATATTCCTGAAGAAGCCAACAAATTGTGGGCGAAATATCGAAATAAATAAATATATTTGTTTTTTGTTACAAACATTTTTATAAAAAAGATCTTAAGCCTTAAAAATTTAATTTATTATCAAAATAATTGAAGTTTTTTTTTTTTTAAATATATAATCAAAACAAGATTGAACTAAATATACCCTAATGAAATCTCTATACAGTTGCAATAAGCACCAACAATGTTCTAAGAGACATATTTATTAATTAATATTATTTATTAATTCATATTGTGTGAATATTTTAATACTATGTATGTATGATTAAATAAACTAAAGAACTCTTCTAAATTTCCCATTTTGGTTTTAATAAAAAAATATATATTTTTGCATTGAAAACATTCGAAACTATGTTTCAGACTCAACCAGTTAACGATTGCAACCACATATTTATCAATAAGAAAGTTCAAGCTAATACTATCACAATAATTATTTTTTATACTCTTCACAAAAATGTGTAAGGGTATATATGTATGTATATGTAAGTTTGTGACTCCGTGTGTAACGCATTGAAATAACCATCTAAGACCCCATAAAGTATATATGTATATTCTGGATCAGAATCAATAAAGATTACGATTAAGCGATGTCCGTCTGTAGTCGTTGAAATACCGTTTCTGAGAAAACGGTTTGAGATAGAAACCTCATTCTTTCACTAAAATGTGTTAAATCCCGGTAGTGGGTCTGCTATTGAAATTCAGTAAGATGGGTCCACGGATAGCCGAGAAACCAAAAATGGGTATTTTTGGCCATTTTTTTGTTAGATATTTGAAAATATTTTTTTTTTCCTAAGAAGCTAGCCATATAATTTTTAATGCCCATTAGATCCCAAAACTCGAAGAATTTTTGGAATCGGCCCATATATACCCGAGATATAGCGTCTCCCGAGTTTTCAAGAAGTCGGCTTTATAAGCCAAATAAAACAACTTTTGGCACCAAAAATCAATCAGAATGGTACATATAGCCTATTTTGAGGCAAAATTGGAAAAAATTTTAACATCTGCCCATATACACTCGAGATATAGCCCCTCCTGTTAGCTCAAGAAGTCGACCCTGAAAGCCAAACGAAACAATGTTCTGCACTAAAAATTTGTCAGAATGATACATATAGGCTGTTCAGAGGCAAAATTAGAACATTTTTGGACATCGGTCCATATGCACCCCAGATAACGCTCTTCCTGTTTTCTCAAGAAGTCTGCTCTAAAAGCCAAATAAAACAACTTTTGGTACCAAAACTTGATAAGAATGGTACATATAGGGTGTTTAAAAGCAAAATTTGGAAATTTTTGAAATCAGTCAGTATATACCCGATATATAGCGTCTCCCGATTTTGCAAGAAATCGGCTCTATAAGCCAAATAAAACAACTTTTGGCACCAAAAATCAATCAGACTAGTACATACATATATCATTGTGAAGGGTATTTAAGATTCGGCCCAGCCGAATATAGCACTCTTACTTGTTTTTTATTTTATTTCCTTTGTAGTTAAAAATCTATCAAACATACACTAGGAGTACCATAAACATTTTGATGTGGGCTATACAAAATATTTAAAAGACAAGCAAATAATCGTTCACGGTTTTTGCACTTCTAAGTCCGAAGTGACCATTTTTCCCTAACTTTCATCTAATTTTTGGAACGAAGTTCCTTAACGCGGCTTGCTGGTAGTGCAAATTAGTAGAAATCGTCACGAAAGCGTGTGAGCTGTTTATATGTGTTGGTGTACTGTCGACAAACAATTGTGTATGATGGGCGGTGTCTCCGCTGACAGCAGCGGAGACGCCTACCAATAAATATTAATTAGTTGTGAAAACGGACAATATCAGCAGCTAGATGTCGCTAAAGTAAAGTATGTCACAACAAAAAACAGCAATATTGAAAAATTTCTTCGTTTTGTAGCAGATTGACAAACAAAAATACTGCATGTGTCAAAAGTAAAAAATAAAACGTTCCAAAAATTTAAAGAATCATAAAATTTAAAAATTTCAAAAACAACACAAAATAAAACATTGTATTACATTCAAAGATGAAACGAAAACGTAAGGAACTTCGTTCCTAACGGGGGTCCCCCGACCGCATTTTTTTTTTTTTTAATATCAATAATTGTCTTCTACCTTGTTCATATCCCGATGTTGTCTAAAATATTGAAGTGAAATATGCATTAGCTCAAAATATACATACATATGTATATTAATGCGCATGTGTATTGCATTGAATATTATAATATTCAATGCACATACATATGTATGTACTAATATATTAGTGTATAGTTAGAACAAATATTGAGCCTGTCAGTCACATACTACAATTCGTTGAAGATGTCTCAAAGAAAAAGATTTTTTTTGCTCTTCTTCTTTTTCACTCTTCTGACTTTTCGTGCACTGTGAACTATTGGTATTTTAAAAGCTTTGCAACTTTTTTGTTTGTAAACAAAACAATAATTAAAATTAAAAATGTACCCGTAAGCAATTAATGTGTGTAGTAGGGAATGGTAAGTCGATTTCGATTGTATTCGGTAATCGATTTTCAGTCTTAAAAATCAATTCTTTTCTAATCGATTATGCTTTGCCGACTTTACGCTGAAATCTATTTTTGGCGTCGATTAATCGAAACGGCAAGCCACAAAAATTACCTGTTCATTACATACTGCAAGCAAAAGAAGTTTTTGTTATTGCTATAAAAAGCTGCCTCCACTAAAGTTATTGAAGAAAAAACAAAGCAAGTAGTGTTTGGTTGTGAAAATTTTAGCAAATAAAACGTGCAATTTATAATACAAAATAAGTGAATATTTAAAAAAATGCCACCCAGCCACGTTTGGCACCATGTAAAAATTCAAGTCGTAGTGCGTTTATTTTATGCAAAATATATTAATCGACTCCAAAAAAAAAAAATCGATTTTGAGCTACGATTAATCGATTAAATAATCGGAATGAAAAATGGTTGGTCGAAATATCGAAAATCGACTTTTATTTACTTTCTGATGCCATTCCCTAGTGTGTAGATAAGTATTAGATATGATTGATATGATATGAGAAAGTAAAAGTAAGTGTAAGACCAAAATGGGTGCTGATTAGAAGCGGCTTCGAAATAGCTAGTTGTACCCCAGCTCAAGTGGTAAATTTGTCTTATTTCTCTTCTTTAATTAATAACGGCGCATCTAGTATAAACTGCAAACATTTTTATAGTTTTTTGAAAAGTTAAAAGACTCAATTTCGCTCTCCTGGGAAAATGGAAGAAAATGTTCTGTCAGTGAATTATTTGCAGATATTGTTTTATATTGCACTTTGTTGTTTGTGAGATTTTTTAACTACACCATCATTTGTTCTTTTAGCTAATTGCTAATTTGTTTATTTTTTTGGGCTGTGAATACTTTTGATTCTCGGTTGTCGGTTCCGAACACACAATCTGGCGATTTTGAGCAGACCCATGGACCTTTAATAACAAATTTCTTTATATGTCATATTTTTCCCTCTACGGACTAGTACGAATCTATCACTTTTACTATGGTCCCACTTTTACTATGGTACAAAGAGTTATAATTAAACTGCATTTACCAGTTCATCTGTAGGGTTAATTGAACTTGTTTTCCTTCTAATTTTTTTTATTTTTTTTTTCTATTAAATTATTTTTTTCTTCTGGCCTTGACACACCTTGACCTGATTAACAGGACTAAGAATACTTATATGCATATGTATGTATGTATGTGCGCGTGTGTGAATGTAATTCTTTATAACAGTGGATATCTGATGCATACACGTCGATTTGCTTGTTGTCAATAATTAAAAGGCAATAAAACTTTAACTAATTGTTCGTTATGCTTATAAACCTTTTTGCCTTATAGCCGTTATGCAAGTGCACACATACACACATACTATGCATAAAAGCTTAGCTCGTGTTTTATGTATTAAATGCATTGAACAATTTATAAAAAGAATTATAAAATAAACTAATTTCCATAACATGATAACTGTTTTGGCCTACGTGACAAAGAGAATAACTTTTCGTTGTGGTTCAAATAAACAAAGTTTAAATACATGTAAGTTTGTAAAAGTTCTGTTAGCAGTATTTGTGTTTGTTTGCAGTAAGAATGTGTAAGGAACCTTTTTGGCAGGCCTCATTATATAGATACATATAAATATTTCGTTATCATTATAAGTCATCTGCTCTCCATTCTACAGAGCAAATTGTTGTATGTTTTCAAAGTGATAATAATGATTTCATTAATTGCCAGTTTCAATAGATGTCTTTGAAATGTTTGTTAACAACACCAGCTGCAATCCCATACTTAACAAGTTTGATCCCGTACTCAACCAATTTGCACGAAAACTGTTCCCGTACTTAAAGTTCGTGCAAGTGAGAGGACTTTTGAGAGAGAAATATTATTGTTCTTTAATAGGCTTTTTACACTTACTCACATTTTACATCTTTCATCATTTTGATAAGATGTTAACATCTTCCTGTACAAATTCTATATGAGAAAAACTCAACATCTTTACAAGATGTTCATTTCTCATTTTGCTGTATTCAACATCTTTCGATTATTTTAATGTCATCACTAAAAAGAAGTTAAAAAAATTATAAAAATTCATACCATCACTAGAAAATATACAAGTGTCAAAAATTTTTACAATGAGCGTGAACGAACAATGTAAGTAAATTTTAATTAAATGAAACATAATATAAAATTAGTAATACAATAGTTTAATGTATAGTAAAAGAGAATAAAATACTTTGTGTTGTGTGGTCTGCTGCTGACGAGAGCATGCTAATATACCTTTGGCATGACAGATGAAAGATGTTGAAAATGTAATGTAAACAGCTTTTTTTCAATTTTCAACATCTTCAACACACATCTCAAAGATGTGAGTAAGTGTAAATCCGCTATAAGGGGCTGTTCACAAATTACGTAACGCTTAAGAGTTGGTTGATGGGGAGAGGGGGGGGGGGGGGGGGTGTGGTATAAGTTTAATGTTATAAGTAGAAATGTTACGTAATAAAAAAAATATTATTTATTGTGTGCAAAATTTTGATTGGTGTTTTGCATGTTTTATCAATGGATGAATATTTTACCTTGCCATGGACCGATAATTGAAACGTGCCAATTTTTTTAATCCCTAATTTTTATCAATCGAATTTTCTTTGAAATTACACGTTAAATACATGAATTTAATGTCTTGAGTTATATTTGTATATACTATGTACATACACATGTGCATAAAATGAATTACATTATTATTTTTTTTAATAAAATTTTGTTGTTGAAAAATCTGCAACAATTGCGTTACGTAATTTGTCAACAGCCTCTAATTAATAATGTAACCAAGGCAGCTCGATACAAAAAAGCTTTTTAATGTAAATTTTTTGCATTAAATAATTAAATAGAAGATTTTTTTAATATCTATTATTAACCCCCAATTTTTGACTTGGATTTTAAATGCCATTTCAATTTGAATTTGATTTAAATACAAAATTAAGTCAAACAGTTGCTATTTAAATCAAAATTAAACGGCCTGCCTTGCCCATTTAAAATCGGTTTAAGTTTTTCGTACTGCCATATGATTTCGACAGTTTGGTTTTGTTCTGCAAATTAAGAAAGATGCACATGTTTTTTTTGTTTCATAATTTGATTTTTTATTATTTCCAGAAGGTAATCAACTTCTGTGGCAGTGAAATTGGGAGTCCTTTTATTACTTTTGCTACTCATTTTAATAATTTTTACAAAACAATTTATTGTTTTCTAAACTTTTCACAATTTCACTTGCTTCCAAATTTGTTTAAGCAGGTGTTTTTTATTGAGTTATCGATAATTTTTTGAAACTTACATTGTGCTGCCGTACTTTTATTACAATTAATTACCAAAAATAATTTTAGACTGTAAAACAGAAAGCTATTTTAAATCCAATTTAAATTTTAATCAAAATTTACTAATTTTGCATTTAAATCCCAAGTAAAAAATCGGGGGTAAGAGAGTCATCTTATTAGAGCTGACATTTTACTTAAATTTGTAAATGGTTGTATGATAAATAATTTGCCATTATCGATAAATAATGTGGTTCAACTTACAGCCAACTTTAATTTTTATTAATTTACAAATATGAACTTAATTATTTATTTGCTTTGCGAGTCAATTGAAATGTATTAATTTAGGTCCAAAATTAATTTATTAATTTACTATAATTAAAAAAAAGTTAGCAACACTTTTTAAAATTTAAGTTGTTTCTAAAAAGAACCGACTTTAGAGTTTGGCCCACTGTATTTCTGTCACCAGGGCTGGGCAGTATTTGAAATACGTATTTAAAATACAAATACGTATTTTGTATTTGTATTTTAACTACGTCTCATGAATGTATTTGTATTTTAAATACTAACACCGGTATTCATAAAAAATAAAACATTGTTGAAACACATTTTATAAAAAATTTTTCATATGAAATTTTTTCTAAAATTTATTTGAGCAACGATTTATTTTTTATGAATACCGGTGTAAGCACTTGAGTATTTTGTATTTCAAATACTCGTGCTCTCAAAATACATTTTTCAAAATACATTTTAAATTTATGTTAAAATATATACGCTAAAAATTATTCCATTCATACATCAACTGAAATCCGAAAATTTTTCTACTGTTTTATTTCCAAAAAATGGCAATACGACAATTTAATTACTAAAGTACCTGTGTAAAGAAAACGCAACTGAATGCACATACATTGAGAAAGTCGCCAAGCTGCCAGAAAGTTAAATAATGAAAAAATAAAATACAAAGAAAAACAGCGTTCGACATTTTAATGTAGAACAAGAGAAAAAATATCAATCAAATGTTGACTTGGATAGACTCATTTGGTGAAACTTTTTTTAATTGTCACTTTTTTCTTAATTCCTTTATATGTCTTTCAATAAAATATCATTTTCTAATAAGAAATCATTGAGATTTTGTCGCTAGCTGGGTTTCTTTATTCGCCATCAAGAGATTGTTTGTCTGATATCACTTTTGAAAAACTGGTGTTTATGAAAGAATATAAAAACTTTTTTGATTAAAAGCATTTTGTATTTTAAATACATATTTTTGTTACACTGTATTTTGTATTTCAAATACTTGCTTTTGGAATACAGTATTTTGTATTTTATATACATGGAAAAAAAATATTTGTATTTTAAATACACCACTTTCATGTATTTTGTATTTTGTATTTTAAATACATTAGAGCATGTATTTTGCCCAACACTGTCTGTCACACACTTGTTAGCGTTTGTGTTGTTAATTTTGACAGTTCTTCAGGCTAAAAGCAGTAGTCAGCTGGGCTTGTAAGGCTACCCGGTATCGAGGTACCTTAGATTAAAAAACCACAATTAAGAGTAATTTATTTTTTCTATATATCAGTAATTTCAAACCCGATTCTTCCCATTTTCAATGCCGTGCAAGAAGAGGTGGTTGAAAACCGAGTAAATCAAAATTAAGTTCAATAAATTGTCTTATGACTTAAAAAATGGTGTTTAAATAAGTTATTTTCTGCGAAACAAATCTATTTTATACTCTTTTAATAAAGGGTATAATAAATGAAGCGCAATATCACCAGCAAACACGTACATTTTTATGAGTTTCCATACAGTTCAAAAATCTACTTACGTATTTTGAATGTGGAATGCGGCTTTAACTTAATTCTTTTGTTACCATGTAGTCTGCATTTTGGTAACTTCAAGTCTACAAGATTTCACGCCTTGTTAAAGAATGCAATTGTATTTTAACAGTATTTGAGAAAGAAGCAGATAAGAACTACGTGTTGGCATTTTAAAGCGTTTTGGCACTCGGTGCAGTTAAGCTGTAGATAATGTTAGACTCATGTTACATTTCATTACATTTAAAAATATATATACAAACGTTTGCATGTTCATTCATTAAAGTTTTTATATGTATTTGTATGAGTGTTAATATGTATGTATGTATGCACATACATACATACATACATATGTTGGAAAACATTTTAATATGCATATTCTCATGGCAAAAGCTTAAGGCTTTAAATAATTAGTGCCACATTTCCAAATCGTTAAATGAACAATGTTTTCTATAGAAAAAAAAATCCATTGTGTTCACAAGCCATAACCGCTTAAGTTGAGTAGTGACGACCATTTAGTTTTGTTACAACCGCTTAAATTAGTGTTCAAGTCTACTTGCAGTTAAGTTCTGATCTTTATAATATTCTAAAAGCGTTTTTGGTCTGCAATCAATTCTCATACAAGCAGGTGGACAGCTGATGGGTGGCGAATACCTGTGGTTTTAATATGCTGCCCGAAATCGAAAATAACTTAGGCGCTTGTCGCTTTTGGCCACAGCTCTAAGTATATTCTTATACAATTATAAATATAGATGGCGTGTTAAATCTTTTTATTTTTTTGCTTTTGTTATTTTTTTTTCCTTCTTGTTTTGCTTTTATTTAACGAGTCACAATTGAATGTAGTTGGACTTTTCTGTAGCAAATGTTTTAGTTTTTTCTTGCAATCAAATTTAATACTAAATTGGCATTGAAATCTCAATTAAAATAAAAAAAAAAAAAAATATGAGTTGCTGAAATAATTACATAATATTCATTTTCACATCTGTGGTTTAATGCCTGTGAATGACAGAGAATTGCAAGAACAATTAAAAAGTAAGAATGAGGGTTTTGTTCATAAGTTGCTCGTTGTTTTGTATTAAATAGACTAAAGTGAGTATGACGCAAGGCAGCTGGATACCAGGTAGTCGCATGACTACAACAAGCACAACACCAACAAACACTTCATGTATTTTGTTGGTAGAAAACTTGAACTTCTGTCACCCATTTGTTCGCATATGTGTGTTTGTGTTGTGTATTTTGAAAGTTCTACCAGCTAAAAGCAGTAGTCAGCTGGGTTTGTAAGGCTACCTGGTATCGAGCTGCCTTGGGGTATGACGGAACAAAAATATATTATCGCCCAAGAATCATATTTCCCTTTCAAAACGTATGTTTTATGATTAGGTTTGGGTAGGGGTTTCAAACAAAACTGTATTGCTTAACTCCAGGAATTAAACATTTTTGAAACCCGGCAACTGAGGTTATTGTGTTAAGATTTACAAAGTTTGGGAATTATAAAACTACAAAGTTATAGAAACATTTACAAGTAATAATTTTTTAGCTGAAAATATGTGCTGATATGTATTAACTGGGAGTCTCTATGACAAATATGGAAATAATTATGTTCACAGCTGTCAAATTCTATTGCCAACTGGTCACGTGTGGACGGCACAAACATTTATTTGCAAATATATGGCGGATTAGTTGCTCAATTGTCAAATTTTGTTGGTAATTGCTCTGATGCTAATTTTATGTGAGAATGAAAGCTAGTTTGTGCCACAAAAATTGAAATAAGTGTTGTAATTAAGTGATTTAAAGTGTTTAAATTAAATACATTTATAAAGAAATTAAAAATTGTAGAATGTTCTGGTTTGCATCATTGAAATCTAAATTTCAGTAAAATGTTAAAAAATATAATTGTTAATAATTTTATCGGTTCATGAGTTATAGCTAATTGGTATTTGTTGTTGTAGCGGCAAGGTACAACAACATCCTGTGAAAATTTCAGCTCTCTAGCTTTAAGGTGAAGTTACATGACCCGCTTTAGACGCGTCCACGCTTTTCATGCTTTTTATACATTTTATGCGTTCTATGCGTTTCATACTACAAGTTACATACAACGCTTCATACTCGCCATCTTTTGTTGTTTTGATCAGCTGTTGTGCAAATATTTTTAGCATACAAAACAAATATTAACAAAATGGAAAGTGAAATTGAAATTTTAAAAGAATTAATGGACTTTATAGAGTTCATAAACATTGTTATTTGTGCGATAAGAGCTTACGAAAAGCTCCAAAATTGTTCATATGTATGTATACACATACTTGGTAAATTAAGCTAATTACTTATTGCACTCCATGCAGCTGCTCTTTTATTTTTGTTCCGATAGAGCAGCAAGGTTTTATTATATAAAAGCTCGTGGTTTTTAACTGCATTTATTAGCTTCTCTTCCATATCGCTTGTTTTAATAAATTGAAAATATTTGTAAACATAACAGTGATGATACTCAGTATGCAAACGCAATCGATAAATCGAATCCAAATTTCGTTAATGAAAAAAGTGTTGTAAATAACAATTACAATTTGTTTTATTTGTAAAAATGTTTATAAAATTTGTAACAAAACTTTTCTTTTTTATTAAAAATGTTTTTTTTGCAAAAGATTTTATAAATTATTTTACGATATAAAAGGTATTTATCGATAACGTTGAGAGTAGGCACATCATTGGTTATTATAAACAGCTGACATTTTCTCATGACGCTTGCGACGCATATAAAAGTAGAAAGTAGGCCTACTTTATGCGTTCTACGCGTCTTCGCGTTCTATGCTTTGTGCTCTGTAACTTGTCACATACAAATGCACTAATCCTACTTTTTTGACAACCGCGTGAAAAGCGTCGACGCGTAGAAAGCGTACTGTGTAACTTCAGCTTTAAAGTGAAGTTACATAGTCTGCTTTGGACGCATCGACGCTTTTCATGCTTTTTACGCGTTCGATGCGTTTCACACTGCAAGTTACATACAAAGCTTCGTACGCGCCATATTTTTTTGTTTTGATCAGCTGTTGTGCAAATATTTGAAACATACAATGCAAGTTTTAGCAAAATGTAAAGTAAAATTTTAAAAGAAATAATGGAATTCATAGAATTCATAAACATTGTTATTTGTGCGATAAGGGCTTACGAAAAGCTCCAAAATAAAACTAGGCAGTGATGATACTCAGTACGCAAACGCAATCGATAATTTTGTTAATGAAAAAAGTTTTGTAAAAAACAATTACAATTTGTTTCATTCGTGATAATGATAATAAAATTTGTAACAAAACGTTTTTTTTTTTTTGCAAAAGATTTTATAAATTATTTTACGATATAAAAGGTATTTTTCGATAATGTTGAGAGTAGGCACATCATTGGTTATGAAAAACATCAGACATTTTTTCATGACGCTTGTGACGCGTATAAAAGTAGATCTACTTTATGCGTTCTACGCTTTGTGCTCTGCAACTTGTCACGTAAAAATGCACTGATCCTACTTTTTTGATAACCGCGTGAAACCCGTCAACGCGTAGAAAGCGTACTGTGTAACTTCAGCTTTACAGTTTCAGAGAATGGGCGTTGTGACGGACGGATGGACGGATGGACAGACGGACGGACGTAGAAGTCTGGGTAATAGGGTTCCGTTTTATCACAACTTTACATATTGTTTTAAATAACATAATATTTATTACTTTAGGTCTAAAAAATAGACCTTAACGCTTTCTGGCTTTTTCCAGCCGTCTATATGCCGCCGACATTTCGTTGCTGTTGAACAATTCATCAGTAGATTTGAAAAATCTAAAAAGAATGTTTGAAGCCCAACTACTTATTCCAAAATTCTCATGAACAAAATGAGAATCAGAAATGCTCAAACAAACTTTTTATACCGAAAGCATTTTACGTCTTGCAACACCTTTACTTTTTATAGCACTTCCTTACAACGGGTGACCCTTGGCTACCAACAACTTGTATTCTTGAAAGTATCAAAAAGTAAATATGTTCATTATTCATCTGTTTCTGTTTTATTCTTATTTTTAGAAGATTCCCGGTTTTATTACTTCATCTTCTAAATAAAAATGTTATTAAACTTGTTGTATGTTTTGCTAATTTAACTAAGTGCCAACAACAAAACAAGAAAAAGAGATATTCGCGGTCTTTGAACTTTTTTAATCATTCAGCACCTGCAATAACATCACAACGGAAGTAAATTTCGTTTTAATTATTGAGTAACAAAAAGGCCGCAATTCTTTCAAATTTAAGCAGCTAAATAAATCAATATTTATAAATTAATTTCTATATATACAACCATAATTCTTTTCCAAATAATTGTATGTCTTTTAAATCACACGTTTTAAATATCAACTCATTAAGGGGCATGAAAATAAATTTACATTCAATTTGAAATAACTCAAAGCAGGCCTACATAATAAATTGCCAAATTTTAAACACTTGCATATTTTTACATACATATGAGGGCATCGTTTCAAGCAAAATTAAATTAGCTTACTTTCCTTGAATAAAGAGAAGGTTAACAACTAAGCCATTAGTCAAAAATCAACGATGACGTAATAACTCATTGTGTCATCTGCATACGGCTTTAGAATTTAGATTTATGGCGGCACTTTGATATTCAAATGCTTAGCATAATATCGTGCCTCGTTTCTGTATAGAGACATTTTTCCTTTGAATCAATGTTATTTACAGGCAATCTTTATATGTATGTATGTAAATATAAATCGTTATATCGATAGTTTTATTTTCAATGGATAATCGATATTATTACACAACTAAAAACTCATACTAAACACTGCAACGTGACAAAAAAATGACATAAAAGAGAGAAAAAGAGACAAACTGCGTGAGCGCTCATATGGGTGATGATGAAAAGTGTAGCTACTTTGAAACAGCCAACTTTCCCACATGCTATCAAAATTAAATTTTCTTTACTCAATTGGTATTAAAACGTATGTAATCATTTAAGGGTTGAAGGGTTGGCTTACAAAAAATTATATAAATAAATCAGGGACCGTAACTCTCATGACTTTTATAAAAAAAATCAAGAAATAAGAGTTATTTTTGATATTTATATTTTTATATGGAAAATAAGAGTTATTTTCGATATTTATTTTTTTTAAATAAAATATAAAAGTTATTTTTGATTTTTATATTTTTAAATGAAAAATGAAAGTTATTTTCGATTTTTATATTTTTATATCAATAATAAAAGTTATTTTTGATTTCTATATCAATAATAAAAGAATAGACTTGCGTTTGAAATAAAAGAATTATATGAAAACAATAATAATAAAACAATTGTGCGGAAAAATACTACAAAATCGCTGTTCCATTTTTTATATAATAAAAATCACTATTTTTTGCCTTTTTTGTGTATTGTTTATTCTGTTTTTGTCCGTCTACGTGAGTTTTTAATGTCTGGGTTGCCAAAGTATTGTCAAATCAATTATGGGGAAGCAAATTATACGAATAGCTTTCTAATCAAATAAATAGTAAATATATATTTAGAATCCATGAAAGCCATATTTTACTTCAACTTTTTTATGTTTTGAGCCCAATTCTAAACACTAGCTGGGAGTATTCATACTCCCTGCTGGGAATTTCTCTCTTAGGGAAAACACTTTGCTTGAGAAAAATATCCTCTCCTTGGGAAGAAATAACCTGAAGAATATCGCTTTAATGCCAGCTATTTTGCATTTTGGCATTATAATTTGTTTTTCTGTGTGTTGTTAATGTGCAAAAATAAGGGAGAAAGCAAATTCCCGGGGAATTTTTATTTAGAATTGGGCTGTTTAGTTTATTTTTCGGTATGTAAGATAAAAAAATCATTCCTTGTAAGTTATATATTAAAATATGAACTTTATAAGGTTTTTGTTTTTATCATTTTACCGACATGCAAATAAAAAAAAAGATATGCGGTCGGGGGACCCCCGTTAGGAATGAAGTTCCTTACGTTTTTTTTCATCTTTGAATGTAATCTGTATGTTTTATTTTGTGTTGTTTTTGAAATTTTGAAATTCTGAAATTTTGATTCTTTAAATTTTTGGAACGTTTTCCAACTAATTAATATTTATTGGTAGGTGTCTCCGCTGCTGTCAGTGGAGACACCGCCAATCATACACAATTGCTTTTCGACAGTACACTAATACATATAAACAGCTCACACGCTTTCGTGACGATTTCTACTAATTTCCACTACCAGCAAGCCGCGTTAAGAAACTTCGTTCCAAAAAATTCCTGGCAATCAAAATCTCTTGCAAGTGAGCTCGCAACTTGCAGAAGTATGATGGTATTAGTTAGTAAAAAATGTCAATGGATTGAGTTTCTTGCACTTGTACTTGCGCGAGTAAATGGGGCGTTAGCTAGGCGACAGCTTTGAACTTTGAGGCTTATATTTCTCCAGCGACACTCAAGCCACTCAGCTGCCCAACTAGTTCTACTAATAATTTTCTTTATTCATTTGGGTACTCAATACTACTCAATACTACTCAATGCTGTTAAACGTTTCTTCTTATATGTGCATACTGAAATATCTGAAATCTGTACATCATATGTATTTGGAAATATTGAAATATAAAAAAATGTATTCTTTTCGTTTATTATCACCTTTAATTAGACAGTTGACAGTTTTTAACAGTATTGCCACATTCTTCAGAGTTGATGTCCAAATAGAGTAGTATGTATTTTATTTTGAATTTTCCGTAAAAATTTGGTTAAAAAGTGTAACTCTGGAAGTATTGAGCAACTGCTTTTGAATATTGAGTGTCCGAAAAAGAAAATGCAAATACTCTGTACGCGGTACCTTAAGCTGTTGTATATTTTCTGACAGAATTTTAGCTTTTAGCAAAAACGCTTCAAGATGGGTACTGACAGCTAAAGGTCTTTGATGTTTCTTTTGGCTTGTCCAGATCATATAAATCACGACAATAATATAAAACTGAGCTTAAGACCTTTTATTGTAGTACAGAATATAATAATAAACTATTTTTGCAGCTTGAAATTTTTCGAGAGATTTAGCGGCATTCGCTGGGTTTGTTGCTTGTAACTGATTGAAATTTTAAACTTTACAGTAGAAATATATGATTTACAATTGTTAATAATTTGATCAGGCTTAACTTCGATTTTACTCACTCACAATGAAGAGCTCGGGGGCTTACGATGGCTAAGCGCTGCTGCTTAAAAACAGTGTGTAATGAGTCATGGCCTGCGTGCGAAGCAATATGGGTGCTGAAAAGCGTCTTGCTGGAGGTGAAAGAGTCATGGTATGTACCAGACAACTGCAACAAGTATGATCGAGCCAACATATTTACTAAAGTTGAATTTAAGGCACAAGTCAAACAAGCATTGTATAAATTTTATGCTTGTTTGCTTTTTGTGCTCAAAAAAAAAAAAATGCCGCAACAAGTGTAAGTTCTTTTGCAACATTTTACTCGAACTAATTTGTATAGAACCAAAATGTCGTTTTTGTACACAGTTTGGTTTTTGCAAAATTGTTTTGTGCATATGATTTCATCGTAATTAAATCAAAAACAACCGAGCCACTATATGCACATAAGCGGTTAGCAGAAAAATATAAAAACATGAAATAAGTTCTGGGCACTGTTTCATTTTAAACTTTAAAGAAGTTCGCAGTTAAATAATATATAGATAGTATATTATAAATATGTATAGTTAGATAACGCTAAGACAAAAAAACACCGAGTAGAGAATTACCTTTACATGTGAATAAACCACTTATTTCACTAACAACATGTTAGCATTGATATAAAATAAGACACATGCCCTTAGCGACACGGTTGTAACATTCATGTTGGCATAAAACATTGGGTGCGTAGAACTGATTGTTTGAAACGAGCCGATGTGTAAACAAGTATTTTTTGTATTTATATAAAAACAATTAGATCATAAAAATTAGAGCGCGTGTTTATGCATACCCGAGAATTTTGCACTTGTTGCAGATGTCTGGTATGTACCCCAGCTAGTGAGTCTTTAACTTTATTTTGAGTGTCTTCTTTAAAAATGTTGTCCCCAAAAACCTTTTTCAATTCTGAGGAAGTAAAATCGTTCTCAAGCCCGGTACAATTATTAACGGTTTTAAATTTATATTTGCAAGATCTTGCTGGTTTGTAATAGTTGTATTCTGTGCAGCGGCTGTTTTGAAATATTTTAGATTTATTATTAGCTACTAAGTTAATTACAAACTATCTTGATCGCACACTTTTTGATACAGAGGTCAACTCAAATCTTTCGATTAAAATGAATGCTGAAAATTCCACATTTTTGTTACTTTTTAGGTGAACATAATTAGAAAAGAAAACAGTCGAGTTTTAATTAAATTTCTATTTTTTCAGCAGATAGCACAAAGAAGTGTAAGATCACAGATTAAGCTCCGCTTCTGTGCGTTTAGAATAATTTGTAAAATGTAACGTAAAATGTGTTAAGCAAAACGGCATTGAATCTATTTTTTACAAGTATTTTAATTAATTTGTCTTTTGCTCCGCTTAAAGTGTATTTCTTATCGTGAGAACTTTTTCATTCAAATTGGAGATAAATAAGTCGATTTCATAATTTTAAAAACTATTCTGTTTTGCTGCTGCTGCTGCTGCATTTGCAACAGCCAATTGTAACCCAAAACTTCTGTAAGGTCATTCAAGTTTGTGAACTGTTTTTCTTTTTCATTTGTAACTGGAGTATTACAAAACTTTACTTTATTTCAGACAGATATGAATCATTTGAAACTACAATGGCAACAACAATTTCGTAGTGTTTGAAAACTGACAAAATTTTCATTGTTATTTTTCCAGCATTTACATTTACAATATGCAACACCTTACAGGATCGTTGCGGTTACGATTGCGGTGGGTGTTGTCGAGTGCTTGTCATAACTTCTGGATTTAGGAGTCTTTTGTTTGTTCAAATGGTTTACATAAATTTGCGTGTTGTAAATTGATATGGGATAAATTTGTTGCTAAATGAACGATAACCCCAATAAACTACATGTTTTTTTTTTTAGCTTAAAACGAAACTAATGCCCCATATACTAGTGGCCATGTGTCTTATTAGGCGGAAAAAGTTGTACAGATAATAAATTTTTAATAAACAAATTTGTTGGAAGCAAAGTCTATTCAAGTCAACGATTGATTGCTATTTGTTCTCTTCTAGTTTTCGCTTAACAGCTCAACAGCGTTTGACGTTTTCTTCCTTGTGTTTTGTTTTTGTATTCGGAAATTGTCTGACAGCTTGGTTACTTTTTCAATGTGTATGTATCGAGCTGCATCTACTTCGGTTTGAAACAAATTATTATATAAATTTATTCAGTTGCTATCATCAAGTACAACTCGTTTGAACTTTTACCAAAAACAACGTAGTTAGTTCTGATAATCTATTCTAATGCCCAAAAAATCAGTTGTAGTTAAAACTCTTAGTTTAACAAAACTTTCCTGTAAGTGAAGTGTAGCTTAAACATGTCTGTATTAAATCAGTTGACCATTTATTATTGATTGTTTTTTTAGAAATAGAAATATGACAACGTTGCAGAAAATTTCAAACAGCTGATGTTTTGCATTGTTTTATAAATGAAGTTTGAACGCCGTTTATCGCTTGCTTATGATTTACTAGTTTAAACGTAAATTAATCCAAGCTCGAAGATGAACTTGCACGAATTTGTTTGGGCATAAGAGAGGAAACCAACAAAATAGTACATATGGGCATTTCCAATCTGGTTTGATTTGTAAAATTGCAGAATTCTGCAAATTGGGTGGTTGTTTTGCACACAAAATTTATTTTATTAGAGTTAAACAGTTCATGTGAATTTGTTTTCAAAATATCAAATTAAAATATTTTCCAGTTATATTATTGAGATTTAGTATCTGACGTTACGTTATGTCACGTTACGTTACTTATAATTCCATTTATCATTTGTTTTGTTAAAGGCTACAAATAAAATTAGAATTGTGAAAAAAGTATATACAAACTGTTTTTATTATGTACCAACCCGTGGCAATAACATCAAGCACAAAAATCAATTGGATGTCGGCGAGACGGTATAAGAGATATTCCAATCAACAGAAAATCAACACAGTGATAAAATAGACAGTTGATCAATATGATTAAATAGAGACAGTCAGTAATGAAGAGCTCAGGTGGTAAAATGGCTATACAATTAGTCGCGGACTGAGTTTGAAGCAAATTTGGGTGCTGATGAAACAGCCATGGCATGTACCCCAGCCAGTAAGTTTACAGCTTTAATTTTTTTTGTGTTCTTTAAAAATGTTGATCACTCCAATTTTATCACAAAAATATCTTTCTCAATTTTGAGGAAGTAAAAATTTAGCTCGAAAGACCGATAAAATTATTAGCAATAAAACTTTTATTTTACATTTTCAGAAAAACGCAACAAAAAGATCAGGGAATTTTAGAAAAAGCAGCCAGGTTTTAAATGAAATGAGTTTTACAGGTTTGTAGAGGGGGTTTTGGGACACCCAAAACGGAAGTCAGAGTTTGTCGAAGGCTTGTAGTTTGTTAATAATTCGATGTTGAAGTTGAGGAATTTACTAAGGAAAATTTGATAATGTTGGTAAAACAGTGCTGCCAGAGGAAAGTTTTTGAACAGAACGTGAAATCAGGAATTCCCAAACGGTTTTAGGCATCCAAAATCGTTGTTTTTTATTTATTATTTTGTTTCATGAATTTTTTTATATGTAAGCAAAATTTGTTGTTGACAACCGACCTTGGGCTGTGTTAAGGGATTTTCTCTTCTATGGTATAACCATCGCCGGTCTCGCGCACAAAATCTGTAAGCCTCTAGCAGTACATTATGCGAAATAAAATTTAATATACAACAATTTGGATTCAATTTGATATGCAGCATACAGTTCTAAGGTCTCAAACTCGTAAAGGAATTAAAGTTACAAAATGTTTTTGCAAGTACTTCAATTTATTAAGCGCTTAAATGAGGATCTTGTCATTGATAGGTTAGGTTAAGTTGAATGGAGGGGTTCGTCTGCCCATGTCTCACGACATACACCTAAGCCAATATAGGCTTGTTGGGTGTTCCGTATCATTGATAAGTGTTTATTAAAATGTTCGCTACATTGTGTCTCTGAATTAATATTTTGCCTTATACAACGTTTATGAGTTAGACTGTTACATCGGTATTCATAAAAAATTAAATGTTGCCCAAATACATTTTAAAACAAATTTGATATGAAAGATTTGTGTTAAAATGTATTTCAACAATGTTTTATGTTGTATGACTACCGGTTTTATTGCTTTATTTTATTTGTATTTTTCAGTTCACGTGTTTATATCGATGTTTTGCTACGTGCTAGTAAGTGATATACTAATTATGTGTGGATTTTTTATAATAATACTAATACCCATACTCATAAAAAAAAGGTTTATTACACGTTTATGTGACAAATATTCCGTAGAAATACGTCAAATAAGAGCTTAATAAGCTTACAATAATTATTATGAATATGGCCTTAAATAAATTCAGTCAAGTACGAGGGTGGCTCGCATACTTAGGGTTTCGTACGTATGTATATATGTGTAGTGTACGTATGGAATGGCATATTTGAACACATATATTGTATAAATTTCATCTCTCTGTCTCTTAAAGCTTGAGAATTACGTTTAATTGTTATTTTACCTTGTATGGGGACACCTAGTAGTTTCCGACTTGTTGTTGTTGTCATTTGTTGTTGTAAGGCATCTGTGAATATATACACTATGCGAATTTCGGCTCTCTATCTCTTACGGTTCGAGAGTTATAGCTAACTGTTACTTTACGTTGTAAAGGGACACCTGGTGGTTTTAAAGTTGTTGTTGTTTTTAGCATTTGTTGTTGTGGAGCATATGTGAATACATTTATTATGCAAAGTTCATCCCTCTGTCTCTCACGGCTCGAGAGTAACGGCTAATTGTTACTTTACATTATATGGGGATACCTGGTAGTTTTCGACTTGTTGTTGTTTTAACATTTGTTATTGTGGATCATATGTGAGTACATATATTGTGCATATTTTATCTCTCTGTCTCTTACAGTTTGGGAATTACCGCTAATTTTTACTTCAAGTTGTATAGAGATACCTGGTAGTTTTTGACTTGTTGTTGCTTTTAGCATTTGCTGTTGTAGGGCAGATGTAAGTACATGTATTGTGCGAATTTCAGCTGTCTGTCTTTTGCAGTTTAGGAGTTACCGCTAATTTTTACTTTACGTTGTATAGAGACACCTGGTAGTTTTTGACTTGGGATTGTTTTTAGCATTTGCTGCTGTAGAACATCTATAAATACATACACTGTGCGAATTTGAGCTCTCTATCTTTTACAGATCGAGAGATCTGTTATTTTTCATTGTATTTTCATTGTTATTTTTCATTGTATGGGGACACCTGGTAGTTTTCGTTTTGTTGTTCTTTTTAGTATTTGTTGCTGTAGGTACAACAACATTGTGTATAATTTCAGCTCTCTTGCTCTTACCGTTTCGGACACTGTGACGGACGGAAATGGCGTTCCGTTTCACTCTGATGAGTACGGAGCCCTAAAAAGGACATGTCTCAAAATATCAGAGTGAAAATGTAGCATAACTTTGGAAGCAACTTTAAAACAAACAAAAAAGAAATGCGGTCGGGGGACCCCCGTTAGGAACGAAGTTCCTTACGTTTTTTTTCATCTTTGAATGTAATACAAGTTGAAATCTGTATGTTTTATTTTGTGTTGTTTTTGAAATTTTTAAATTTTATGATTCTTTAAATTTTTGGAACGTTTCAAACTAATTAATATTTATTGGTAGGTGTCTCCGCTGCTGTCAGTGGAGACACTGCCCATCATATACAATTGCTTGTCGACAGTACACCAATACATATAAACAGCTCACACGCTTTCGTGACGATTTCTACTAATTTCCACTACCAGCAAGCCGCGTTAAGGAACTTCGTTCCAAAAAAACGCACGTGACTCAAAAAATCGTGTTATAAATTGGGTGTGCAATATCAAACACTTTGGCACTCTACATACTTGAAAATTTACGCTTTTATGTGGCAACCACAAGCATACATTTACTCATATTTAAATGCCCAATAATGATTTATGTGATTATTGGATAAGCTTGTAATGCAAAGGTATTGATTTATAATGATGCAAATACAACTTCCCTACAAGCTGGTTATATTTTTAAGCACGCTATTAAGGATTTGGAGCAGCGCCTCAAGCAAAATATTCGACAAATGTGTTGAAAATTGTTGGCAATGAAATGTGCAACAAAATTGCAAACCAAAGTGTGGAAAATACACACTTTTTATAATTGATTTCAAAAAATTTATTACCGCTTAAGCACTAAAATGCTTAGCAGCTAAACTGAGGAATTTAAAATTGGTGGGTAAATTTGATTTGCTTATCGATGACTCATTCTAGGATTTCTCGTAAATGTTGATTGCGATAAATTTATGTTTTGCTACGCGAGCCATATTAAACGCGCAGAGCCGTGATTGCTGCAGTTGTCTGTGTCTTCCAGTGGTCACAAATAGATGTGTGTGTAAGTATATTAATTTTTGTATTTTATTTGTGCTGGTTTTATTCAAATTTAAGATTTATTGTAGCACCATGAAAAATACACTTTGGGTTACAATTAACTCGGCCTTGATGCATTAAAATGTTTGGCTCTAAATCATATTTTGTTTATGACTTGCACATTAACATATTTTGCATGTCTTTTGATACGATTTATATGAAAAAGGAAAATACACTTAAAAACTCGGTTTTTTTTTTTTTGCCTGACTTAAAGTTGTCATAGAAATGTTAGTAAGAACTTTGTTTCATTAACAAAAGTCATTCTCATATGAGAAGCTTGCATTTAATCTCTTGGGAAATATACATACGTTTCATTTCGTTTGTTCTGTTAATCTTAATTAATTACTACTGCCCTCTATTTGTACTCAATCAGCAATCAATACAAAACAAACATGTGTTTTGCACCATTTCCCAATTGCTAAATGTTGATTTTGCTCCTGTGGTAGTTGTTGCTGCCATTATTGCAACAATTGTTGCTTAAGTTGTTCTTATTTTTTTTTTTTTTTTTATTTATGCTAGGTTGGTCCAGGATGGCCCTTTGCACTGCGACCAATAATGATCTATTGTGCATCCCCTTTCCCTCACGAGTTTAATACATCAAGAAACAGTACTAGCTCCTTCAGTGGAAGCCCTTGCAAGTCCTGTGAACCCAATGTATAGGCCTGCAACAGCCTGTATCTTCTGTGACCAAGTGCCACACATTCAGTAATCAAGTGTTCCATTGACTCCTCTTCTTCTCCGCAAAATCTGCAGGTTGCCGTGCTGGATAGTCCCATTCTGTGTAGATGTTTCCTGCAGGTATAGTGTCCTGTTAGCGCCCCACACAGTGTCCTTAGGTTCTTCCTATTTAATTTTAAAGCGAGATCCGCTCTCTTGGCATTAAAGCTAAGAAATTTCTTTGAGTGTTCTAGACCCCTAGTGTCATTCCACAGTTTCTCTGTGATGGATGTTGTCCATTTTCTGATCTCCCCCCTGAGGAGTAGCTTATTAAAGCCAAAAGATGGAGTGGGTCCAATAAAAGCCCCATTGGCTCCCCTTTTTGCGTAGGTATCAGCCAACTCGTTACCCTTGTGCCCCTCATGACCTGGCACCCATATCAGAGTAATCTGATTGTGAGTGGCCAGTTCATTTAGCCTGTCGTGACATTCCAGTATTGTCCTGGATGTGAACGAACAGCCACTCAGGGCCTTGAGTACCGACTGGCTGTCGGAGAGTATCTTGATTTTGACTCCTGTGTATCTCCTTTCGGATAGTATCTCTACAGCTCCCAGTATAGCATATAATTCCGCCTGGAAAATTGTGGTGTCCCTGCTAAGGGTTACTGCCCTGCGTGCCCTAGGCCCCACTATTCCCGCTCCCACTCCATGGATCGACTTGGATCCATCTGTGTACCATTTTTGTGAGTCATCTCGTAGCCATATTGGGTTTGAGCACCACTCCTCCCTCGTAGGGAAGAGGACCCCATACTTTCTACCGAAGCAGAGTGTGGGATCTATGTGATCACTCGACCGAGACATATGCAAAACGTCTCTGAATCCCCTTAGGATTGTTAGATGACCAATAAGGTTACCTTCCTTCAGTTCCTCTCTTCCATAGATGTTGATAGCCCGCATGGCTGCTTCTTCCTGTACACATACATGAAGTGGTGTCAGGTTAAGAAGTGCCTCCATGCCTGCTGTCGGGGTGGATTTCATGGCCCCTGTGATGCACATACATGCAAGCCTTTGTAGTCTGCACAGCCTTAATATGGCTGTTCTTTGTTTGGTCTTACCCCACCAGACTAGTACCCCGTATAGTATTATGGGTCTGACCATCTGCGTATATATCCAGTGCGTCATCTTGGGGCTCAGACCCCAGGATCTACCGAATAATTGTTTTGCTGTCCAAAGATGTCTTGTTGCCTTTCCCAGTACTGACTCGAGGTGTGGCTCCCAGGTGAGTTTCTTATCCAGAGTAATACCCAGGAATTTTACCTCTTCCTTGGGAACAACCTCTATTCCGTCAATCTTTAAAATGGGGATTTCTATCACCCTTTTTTTGGTAAACGGTACAATGGTTGTTTTTGCGGGGTTAATCGACAGCCCCTCGCTTTTGCACCATTCCACCGTAGTGCACAGTGCATCCTGCATCAGTTCGCCAACCAATCCAGGATGACTGCCCCTAATTATTACGGAAATGTCGTCCGCGTAGCCAATGGTTTTGTATCCTTTCCGGTTTAGAATCCTAATTAGGTCGTCTACTAGGACAGACCATAGAAGGGGGGACAGTACCCCACCCTGGGGGCATCCCTTAACCGTTGTGACACTTAGGTTCACCGAGCCTATTGAGGCGCTAATAGACCTCTTATTCAGCATACAGCTGATCCATTTTACCACTGCCGGATCAGCTCCTCTATTAGAGAGTGCTGCTTCCATGGAGCGGTAGTTCGCGTTATCGAAGGCGCCCTCAATGTCCATAAATGCACATAGGGCGATCTCCTTAGAGTTCAAGGCCTTTTCGATGTCAAGAACCAGTTTGTGTAGTGCTGTGTTAGTCGATTTGCCCTTTTGGTAGGCAAATTGCAATTTATGAAGTGGATTCAGGGAGAGTACTTCCTCCCTGAGGTACTGATCCAATATCTTCTCCATTGTCTTAAGCATGAAGGAAGATAGACTGATTGGTCTGTAGGATTTGGCGTGTTCAGGGGGTTTGTTCCCACCCTTGGGTATAAACATAACCCGTACCTGCCGCCAAATCCTTGGAACATATCCCAGTGTTAAACTCGATCTGAAGATACCGACCATGATACGAGTGAGGGTATGTTTCCCCTTTGACAGCAAATTCGGGAATATACCGTCCGGTCCTGGGGATTTGTACGGTCCAAATGAGCTGATAGCCCATTCTACCTTTCTAAATGTTATTATTTTCCTGATAGCATGGTTCATGGCTCCGCGATGACCAGATAGTGGTTCTACCTGTGTGTCAGTCCCGGGTGTTTGAAGTTTGCAGTCAGGAAAATGAGTCTTAAGGAGAAGCTCTAATGTCCCATTGAAAGTGTCAGTGAAAGTGCCGTCAGGCCCTTTGAGTGTGCCAACCTGGTTAATGATCCCTTTGGAAAGGGACTTGTGCAACCTGGCTGTAGCTGGGGCGTCGTTTAGTTCCTCACAGAGGAGTGTCCATGACTTCCTCTTAGATTTCCTCAGCTCCTTGTTATATGTAGTCAGGGCTTCTCTATACCTGTCCCAAATTCCTGATTTTTTGGCCCTATTGAACTCTCCTCTAGCTATACCTCGTAGCCTTTCAAGATTTCTGTTCCACCAAGGTACTCTCTTCGTGGAAGATTTAGTCTTGAGTGGACAGCTGTCTTGAAATGAGGATATGATCAAGTCAGTAAGTTTTTCAGCTGAGTAGTCCAACTCCTCAGTTGTTGCAGTTGGTAGCACGTTGCTAGTAATTCTGGCTTGTAAACATTCTGAGTATTTTGTCCAGTCTGTAGCCCTGGGATTTCTGTAGAGGGATTGGCTCTTAACTAATCCCGTTATTTGAAATAGAATATGTTTATGATCTGACATGGAGTCCTCCTCAGAGACCTTCCAGTCAACGATCATATCAGAAGATTTGCTGGTTATAAGTGTGAGGTCTAAAACCTCCTCCCTGATGGCATTAACAAATGTTGGATTGTTTCCAACATTGGCAATCCCCATGTTAGTAGTTAATAAGTATTCTAAAAGTAACTCACCTCTGGTGTTCGTGTTGGTGCTTCCCCATACCAAGTTGTGGGCATTTGCATCACAGCTAATTATAAGGGTTTTCCTGTGGCTTCTACAATATTCCACCAGGCCCCTGATGTTAGAAGGTGGTGCTTCGTCCGTATCACCCGGAAAGTAGGCTGAAGCAATGACCACTTCTTTCCTACTGCCGTTTGAGTCCGCCTCAACTAGCACCACTGCCGTGTCGCCATCTATAAATTCTGTAAGAGGCAAATAATTAATATCGGTATTCATGATAAGCGCAGCCCTTGGTTTGGTTGCGCCCGTGTCATATATTACCTTTGTGTTTTGAATATTTAGACCACTAATTCGGCCTTTTGATATCCAGGGCTCTTGGACGAGCCCTATTTTTATGAAACCCTCAGTAAATCTTCTGCTGAGCTCAGCCGACGCAGCCTTAGCATGGTGAAGATTTGCTTGGAGGCATCTCATCTTGTTTATTTTTGTGGATTTGTAGGTTTGGAGGGAGTGCTTTCGCCCTCTTCTTCCAAACCTATCTCCTCCATTTGTTTAGCCAACTCTTCTGCGCTGACTACTGCAGTTTTTAGCTTGAGGGTTGCCTGGCCAAAACGAAAGTTTATGTTGCCCTTGCTCTCCGTCAAGCTGACTGCTGATTTTTGGTCTACAGCTAATACTAGCGTTACATGAGAGCCTCTTTCCACTCTTTTTAATATACGCCATGTTTCGGCAAGGAGGCCTTCGTTCTGCCCCTGTATTAGGTCCAGGATCTTTCTGCTTTCCATTGCCTTCGCATTTGGGAAGTAGCCTACCGCAACGCGCGGATGGGGAATCTTATGTTCCTCTGTGGCCGTCAATGGGATCCCTTTCCATGGTGATATCTTCTCAATATTCTCCTTTACCCAGTCAGCTGATCTACTCTCCTTACAATGGAATAATAGGTATCCTACCTTGTAGATACAGCTCAAAAAGGCAGGTTTTGTGGCCTGATTTTTATTTTCTATTATTTTATCCAGGATTATTCCTTGGATAGAGTCCATCTGCTCGGTCGTGAGAGACGTAGTTGGGTAGTCCCTTGCCAGTACCGCTATTTTGACTCCAGTCGCTACGTCCTTATATGAGGTAGTGGGCCGCCTTTTGGACGTTTGCATTATCTTGTCGCGGTTTTCCGCTGCCTTGGAGGTGGACGGTTTTTCGTCCCTAGGTTTTTTCTTAGCTGTGGCTTCTGGCGGCGTCTCTTCTTCCGACCGCTGTCTCTTTGGACCTTGTGTATTGCCCTTTTTTCTCTCTTCGGATGTTGGCATGGGATTTGAGGCCTTAGCGTATGCTTCTTCTTTGCTAAGTCCCTTACGGAGGAAGTACGCTAGCCTCTTTTTGCCTGCACCACTAAGTCTTTTGGGTCTTTCTTTATCTTTTTCCCCAGGAGTTACTCTCGCCCCAGGTTCTGTTGAGGGCTTGGTTGCCTCTTTTTCTTTTTGAGGTACTGAGTCCTCTTTAGAGCTATTATGGCTGCTCTCGCCATTTTTGTTATTTTTGTTTGTATTTGTGTCCATTTTGTTCCCACGAGTAAAGGGGAGAGTACGGTCCACTACGCCAGTGCCCCGGTAGCGCAGTAAGGCTCTTAATTAAATGGGACCTTGCCTGAGCATCCCAAGTTCGCATATTAGCGACTAGGTTTTCCCCCTAGCCATTCATCCCTCGAGATATGCTGTTCCCTCTTGGATTGGGGTTTGTTTAGAGTTTTGTCTCTTAGCCCGACTATATTTGCCAGACATTCCAGCAGAGACATGACCTTACTGGAGTATCTGTTACCAGTGGCCACCACGAGGAGGTTATAGTCGCACTTCTGCGCAACCTAGCAGTTACGGCACAGTATCCACAAGAATACTGCGTTGTTCCCCCTACATAGGCTGGCAGCTGACCACCAGTTGTTCTTATTAATACGCTTGTTATTGTTTGGCACAATTTGTTGTAGTTCAAATGTATTTTTTGTTTTTTTTTTTTGTTTTGTTAAGCAGAATATTGGCTTAATGTTTGATTTAATTTCCATACGTGCCGATTGCGAAGTATCGGCACAAAAAATAAATGTGTTGTAATATTTGTCGTTAAATTGCAATTTATAAAATGTTTGTAATTTTTTCTGGGTGGGTCGTTCATGTTTAAATTTAACTAATTGTTAATTTTTTTGTTTGTGCTGGGGGAAAAAAAATTCTAAAATACCGTAAGGAAAAATGTTAGGGAAAATAGTAACTACTTGTTAATTGCCATGTTGTGTCGATTTAAATAACAAAATAATTGCTGGAAAATAATATTATAAATATGTATATGAAACAGTTGCTATTTACAAATTGTCTAAACGGCACGCAACCAATCGTTCCTGGCACCACGGAACGTATAATTGATTTTAAACAACGCACAACATGTATACGCACTTTATTAGTGCGTACTTTAATAGTCTTTTCACACCCATCAACATTTTCGTGGAACGAGTTGAAGATGTGAAACATGCGTTCACATACAACATCTAACATCAATCACATGTAGCTGTCAAAATAAATAAATTCAAGTTTTCTTGAACTTTAATAAAAAACTTTAATAAAAATATAAAATAAATGGATTTTGAAGACAAATTAATAACAGGCTTACACCCATATTCACAAAAACTATTGAAGGTCTATTACACGCTTATTTGACAAATATTCTGTAGAAATACATACGTCAAATAAGAGCTTAATAAACTTACAATAATTATTATGAATATGGCCTTTAGTAGTTAACTTGCAAGAGCAGTCCCTACTACTAATGCAGTATATAAAATCCATAAAAATTTAATATTACAATAAAAAAATTAAACAAAAAACACATTTATTTAACATAAAACCAATATGTAATTTATAATACAGTCGAACTACTCTATAATGAATCTCCACGGGGACAGAAAATTATTTCACTATGTAGAAGCTTCATTATACAGAAATATTTATTTATTTAAAATAATCACATATTTCAGGTATTTTTTTAACTAAATTTTTCCCTTTTTCTTTATCAATAAAAGCTTCAATTACATTAAGACATTTAAATACATTTATTGGAATGTGGCTCTCCATCTCCAAGAAAGTTTGTAGTACATCAAGTTGTTCTCATCTCACGCACTTAGTCAATCGCTCGTAAGAAATAGATAAAAAAAAAATACATTCGCTGTGCTTTGAAACACTTCTATGACATCGTGACAGGTGATGAATAGTGGATTTACACGTAAGAGCTCGAAGGTAAACAACTGTGGACTGTATGGATGTTTCAAGATGAGCAAAATCCAACAAAAGTTGAAGAAGCACTGGTCGGGTGTTTATTGTCGAAAAAACTGCACATGTCACAACTGCACCACTAGAACAACGCAGAATAACTCTGAGTGATACACAATGATTTGTTTGCCAGTTGTCTTCCAAGAAATCGGGAAAACCAACCACCGAAGATGGATCCTTCTTGACCACGACAATGCCGGCTGTCGTACATCGGCTCAAACAACTGCATTTTGAGCATTTTTGATGAATCATTTGCCATCAAGTCCTGACTTAATACCACATGAGTTCTGTTTATTTCCGTAAGTAAAAAACTAAAAGCTAAGAAGTCAACGTTTTTCGACACCGGAAGAAGCGGTTGCTGCATTCAAAATACATCTTTTGGAGATGACTTAATCAGACTGATAAAAATGCTTCGGCACCCATTGCATGCAAAAGTGTATAGATCATCATGGGGAATATTTTGAAAAGTAATGATGGAATTTTCGATGTTTAATATATATTTTTGTTCTCTAGTCTGGAAACATAAAAGGCAATCCTTGTAGTGGTTTACGGACCGCAAATACTGAGAAAATTTCAAGTCTCTATATTTTTAAGGTTCAGAAGTTATAGCTAGTTTTAGCTAATCTACACAAAGTTATTGTATAGGGGAAGCACCCTTTAGTTCTTAATTTTTTGCTGTTTTGAGTATTTGTTATTGTAGAACCATATGTAACCCCATATCTTGTTGGAATTTATTTGATTTATGAAAAAATTTCTTTCAGTGTTCTTTGTATCGGATAAAAAGTACTGACACCTACTCGTAGCAATCAATTATTTCATACTAAAGGTGGAATCACACGATTGCTGCAATGCAAAAATTTTTGTTATATTTTGAATGCCAATCGTGTGATATTACAATTTATTGGCTCATGCAGCAACAAAAACGAAGATTGTTCCTATTTGTCCCAATTAAATACAACCCTGATGTGACAACCGTGTGAACACTTTATATATACAACTATTCACCAATAAATATTCTAAAAATACGCGCCACTAATATATATATATATATATGCAGGCTATGATCCAGGGTGGGGGGTAAGGGGTGGTAAGGGATATTACCCCCCCCCCCCCCCTGCCCGTAATTGATAAATATATTTATTTCGCTAATAAGCGTTTTACCAATAAGAAGGCTTTATTTTATGCCATACAAAATTTCCCCCCCCCCCCTTCCACCCCCCCCAAAAGCTTTAGCTGGTTTAGACGCGTCTGCCGAACATAACTTTTGTTTTTCAGTAAGTTCAATTGTTGTTACTATTATAACAATTGTAAAATTCTTGCAGTTTCAACATGGATTTCGAAGAGTGCATTGTCATGAACGATTCCATTTGCAGTGAAATGGAATACTGCCTCCTGGCTCAGCCACAGCAGACACCTTTGAATAAAAGAAAAGAAAGGATCTAAGTGTAACTTCATCCTTGACTTACAGTGAAATTCATGAGCTAATACAAGCTGTACAGATGCACCCATATGTTTGGGAATACTCTTCTCCGGACTACAAGTACAAAGCGCATGGCGAGGAATCCCAAAAATTTGCCCGGGCCAATGTTAGAACTGCATTTCAAAATGCAAAAATAGAAAATAAAAACAAAGCCTGGTCAGGGCGCAGAAAATGGCCAGCCCGCACAATATTATAATAATAGCCGAAGAAATTTTCTTTCTTTTTAAGGAACAAACCATATTTTTAACTTTTAACTCCTTTTTTATTTTTGTTTGTCATCAGCTGTTTTTCAGAGCTGTTTCTCAGAGTTGCCGCATAATATAAAAATCGTGTGACTATAATGCGGCAATTATTGATACTAAATTGTTTTGCGCCACTTTGCGACAATGAAATTTCAGTAAAATGTGAGAAGCAAGTGATTGCAGAGAATTTGTTTGGCATAAAATTTTTATTGTGCTCCAATTCAGCCCAATAAAAATTGTGCAAAATTGCTAGATTGCGGCAATCGTGTGATCCCACCTTAACTGAATAAAAATAATCGATACAAAATCTTTTAATCGGACATAGCGGGATCAAAATTAACATGCAGTACACAGCTGCTCAGAATGTAGGAATGTGGCTGATGTCGGGTACTTCCTGATTCACAGCTCTTTTCACAATGTATGATTAAAACTTAACATGGACTTTAAAGGCAAGTTTGGCATAGAAAAGTTGTAGTTAAAGTAAACGTTAAGTCTTAATCATACATTGTAAAAATGTCGACCACTGGTGTTACATTAATCAACAGCTGTAGTTACCATTTTAACAGTAAATCTTCATGAAATTCCGAGTACAATACTGTATACACAGCGGGTATAAATCCATTCACTTAAGCTACTACCGAAATTACTATTGCTCTGTAGCACAAAATAAGTTTCTATTTTTTGTTTTTTTTTTGTTTGTTTTTGGTTTAAAATAGTAATTTTTAGAATGGCTGAAATTAAAACATTTTTATTTAAATCTTTCAAAGATTCCGTTCAAGAGCAAAACATTAAATAGCAATTGTTTTCGTTATTCAAACTAGAATTTTACACATTTTTGTGCTCAAAGTTTTATTTTAATGAACTCAAATACTAAAACACGAAGTATACTTTATTATTGTAAAACCATTTAAAAAAACTACATTTTTATGATTTAAATACGTTTTGTACTGTTTTTCAGTTTTTGTTTTTTTTTTTTGTTTAAATCAAAACTCATACTTAACGCCTGTTTGCTGTCACGATTAATTGTTTTGTCATTTTGACTGAAGTTCAGGTACGAGTTTTTAGACTTATTTGAGACCGCAAGAAAGAAAAAACAAAAATAGCAACACACCCCTTTACAAGTTTAAGTCAAGAGAGTAATCACGGTCAAAATAGCACCAAAATCTTTGATTTTTGATTTTTTTTTTCTTCCATTTGATTTAAGAATTCAAAATGTCAACAGAAATATTGCTTAAACAGGGAGTTTGGGGACTGTGCTTTGCGGGAAATTAAGCTTAAGAAGAAACAACACGAGAAAATGTGTTTTAAATCATTTGCAGTAAAAAATTGGACACATATTTAAAAAATGTCCCAGCTTGTTTCAAATTATGCCACGTTTTATCTTTAATACTAGTAAAGGCCAATTTCACCTTGTCTGAACAAATATCAATTGGTATCTACCGTGACATTTAGACGAGAAAGTAAACTTTCAACTCAGCTTTCAGCAAAATTTTTCTGAAAGTAATTCTTTGATATATTGAATGTGTTGCTAATTTCTAACTTTTTAAATTAGATAAATTGTTTCCTTTTATGGTGTCCAACCAAAATGGGCTTTCAAGGTCCTTAGTTTATCTTTTTATTTTATATATGTATTTATTTTCTTGAGCTAAATGTCTTTTTTTTTTTTGTTAAAAATATTTAATTATGTTTGTCGATATTTCGCTCTTCTTCGGATAGCTTCTTCAGGACAATAATAATAAAAATCATTATTATTAAGAAGCTATCCGAAGGAGAGCGAAATATCGACAAAAATAATTAAATATTTTTAACAAAAAAAAAAATACCTTAAATAAATATATGAAATATAAAAATATTAATTCAGGTCCAAAAATGAACCTTTTCCAAAAATGTTTGTTGTATTTTTCAGCTGTCTATATGCCGACGACATTTCGTTGGTGCTAATCATCTTATCAGTAGACTTGAAAAATTCTTAAAAGTTTGTTTGAAACTTAACTACTTATTCCATAATTCCCATGAACAGAATGAGAATCAGAAATGTTCAAACAAACCTTTAACACAGTAAACATTTCTTTTTTCGTTTTGCAACACTTCTACTTTTCTGCGCAACCTTCTATACAACGAGTCACCATTGGTTACTACGATTTGTATTTTTGAAAGTATCAGTAGACTTGAAAAACTCTTAGTCTCCTGATGAGTTGATTAGCACCAACGAAATGTTGTCGGCATATAGACAGCTGAAAAATACAACAAACATTTTTTTAAAAGGTTAATTTTTGGACCTGAATTAATACATTTCAATTGGCTCTTAAAGCAAATAAATAATTAAGTTCATATTTAAATATAAAAATATATAAAATATAAAAACAAGGGTCGAAAAAAACCAAATAATAACAGCCTTATTATGAATTCCGAGTGAACATCACTCGTAATGGAAAATCTCCGTCACGAACTCGTACAAAAAGGTATCATGAATTATGACGGATTCGAAGTTAGTATTGCCATCCTCTTGAGCTAAGTTCGAATTAGTACAACCAACTTTTTAAATGAAAAACAAATGTGTTTTGTTTACATTCTAAGGATTGCAAAAAATATTTTTCAAAAAATAAAAACGAAATATAATGAATTTGATTGCTGCAGCGGTTTCAGTGACGAAAAAGGAATTTTAAAACAAAAGCTGTTCGTGAATAGAGCGCGAAGCCCTGAGGAATGGTTAGAATTCCCTTGATTTGGATTACAAGGCGTAAGTGGTTAAAACATATCAGCAATTATGAAAATATGTACATACATACATATGTATGTAATTTTCCGTTTAGCTTTATTAAACATTTCTGGCTGAATAAACCTGCACAATTCGATTTTTAGCAGAAGGTGGATGGATATCAGCATGGTGGCGGAAAGGATGTGGATGCTGCAATTGCTTTTTCGTACCACTTTTCCGTATACACATTTAATTCCAGACATAAAAGCTGCTTTTGTTCTTTTTCTTTGTTTATATTGTTAATTATTTTCCAAGTAATCTGTCAGCTGTTGCAAATGGTGTATATGAAGCGATTTTTTCAACACGTATAATCAGCAGTTAGTTTGTGTTACTTTTTTTGTTTCAAATCATGGCAAAATCAATAATTATTTTAAAATATACCAATTAATTATTCAAGAAATATAATTTTATAACTACTTAAAAATAATTTTTATTCAATTTAAAAACTTACTTTTAATTTAATTTTTATTTACTCCACGCCACATGCAAATTTTTAGGATTGCAGTGGAATAATAATTGTGAATTTTAAATTATTTTGTACATTAGAAAATACTTAAAGCATTTTTGCAGCAAATATGAATAAAGAACACACATGAAGTATATAGTGATAATTATTAAATTAATTAATAAAAGTTTGGCAATAAAAATTATTTTCGCATGTTGCCCTACAAAATTTATGTTTGTAGTAGTCTTGGCAACTCTATTTCAGTAATAATAATACATGCAACTCTTCGCTTTGACGAAATTTTTAAAATGAACTTTCACGTTCCTTTGAAATTTTCACGGATTTCATTGAAATTTTTATTTATAGTGCGCATAAAAAAAATTTTATGAAACTATTTTCCCGTCTAAATGCAGTGTAAGTAAAGTGGGTGAAATCGCCTGGTAACCATTTTAAAGCCAGGTGCACGCTTTTTCTTAACGTAATCTTGCTTCAAGTATGTATTGCAATTTGCAATATCTGTTTGTTTGCCTGTTTCTTTTTATCTTCTCAGCATTTCTCACCAAATATAGTTTAAGTTGAACTTAAATTATAACACTTCTTTAAATTATGACCATATAGAGCATTTTGATTTCGCTAAAAAAAACGTTACAAATCTAAATAAAACCACAAAATCTTGTAAGCAGTTTGTGCAAGTACAAACACTGCTCCTTTTGTGTCTTTTTCAGTTCTTTTTTTTTTTTTTTTGTTTGAGAAACATAAAAAACAACGCAAAGTACAATAGAAATCCAACAAAGAAATCATTGGATGTTTGGTAATAACTTTTTTTAAACTTTGGTTTTCTGTTTTTTTTTTTTAATGTAAATTGTAGAAAAATGCATTTACATACATTTGCTTGCGGTTGAAATGTTGAAGTTACACACATAAGCAGATACTCATTCATACACTGAGCAAAATTTTATGCTAAGTTTATCGTTGTTTAGATATAAAATAGTACGCTACTCAACACTGGCTTTGATGTTAGAAACTGTGTATACATATATTTTTTAACTAAACTCGTTATGCCGATAGCAAAAATTACAAAGCAATTTTTAATGTCTACTTGTAGTATTGCCATAACCTAGAAGGGTAGCCTACCAGCATTCAAAGAGTGGTCTAGCCGTAACTGTGAGTCACACCTTAATGTCAAGTTTGTTATCTAACTTAATTTTTAGCTTTCTTGTTTCAGTGTTGGGCAAATTCAGCTCTAGTGGGGTACACATTTAGGAAACGCTGTAAGATTAGATGAATTTCTTTATTTTTCCTTGGATACCAGGTAGCCGCATAACTACAACAAAAACACAGCACCAACGAACATTTCATGTATTTTGTTGGTAGAATTACTTTATGTTTTGTATGATATTTGTTCGCGTTTGTGCTGTGAATTTTGACAGTTCTTCAAGCTTAAAGCAGTAGTCAGCTGGGCTTGTAAGGCTACCTGGTATCGAGGTAACTTTATCCGGCAGCCTTGTGATAGGAAAGAAATGCTATATTTTTTATAAATATTGCCGGATTTACGCTCAATTACAAGTACTCCCAATTATTGAAACTTGCAAAAATTATGAGAGCAGCATTTTGCAATAATTTGTAAGTTTTCTACTACTTTTTTTTGCTAAAAATTAAATTATTTGGCTTAGAGACCATACATAAAGCATTATCGATTTTGTAATTTTTCTTGGAAAATGGTGGTTTAAAAGCGATGCATTAGCAGTACTTTTATGTTTTTAAGTAAACAAAAGTGAACGTAAATAAAAATGGCGAAGTTTGTATTTTTTCTTTAGTAAAACAAATTGTTAAAGCAGTGATCAAGACAGCTTGATACCAGGCACAAGCCCAGCTGACTACTGCTTTTAGCTTGAATAGCTGTCAAAATACACAACACAAACACATATACGCGGGCAAATGAAAGACAGAAGTTAAAGATTTCCACCAACAAAATACATAAAGTGTTTGTTGTAGTTATGCGACTACCAGTTATAAGTTTCCAGTTGAGACCTCTTTTTTCTGTCAGTGTATCAACTGTTTATTACATGTAATACTGCTACTATACGTTCAGCAACTAAATTAAACGCATTTTTCATTGTAACGCTTAAAAATTTGCATTTAGTCACTGTTGCATGGCGTCGTTGCTATTTGTGTTTCATGTTTCTGTTGTTTTGTATGTTTTCCGTGCTGCTGGCTGTTGGTTACGAACCTTTTTTTTTCTACACATGTGAACGAAAAATTTGTTTATTTTTAACAGAAGTAAACATATAAATTTGTTCGTTTTAATTTTTGGTAAGTACATGAGTTTTGGTAGCAAACAAACATATTCAAAAAAAAAAAAAAAAAAAATAAGAAAAAAAAATGAGCGGCATTGTTTATGAAATAAAAATCAGCAGAGAATTTTAAAAGCGGCTAAACATTTCAACGTTACGTTTTATTCGACAGAGGTGCTGGAGAATATGTTAAACAATTTTTCGTTCATTCTCATTTTCTATTATGGTATTTTTTAATAATGTGCTAAAAATGTGACATTTCTGTTAATGTGTTTTGTATACATGCACACATACATATGTAAATGTGTATATTATTTTTAAACACATGCCAACACATGTTAATTCATGAGTTTTGTAGTTTAAATTGTTGACAATGTATGTATGTATGTATGTATGTATGTATGTATGTATTTGTTGTTATTGCAAGGTTGAGGTGAAGTCTGGATTTGATTGACAAGCGTTGCTTTGGAATTTTTACCTTCTTATGCACGAATTAAAAATACGAACGCCTCATTTGCACACTGTTAATGGTTTGAATATTCATAATGGACGTAGTAAATATGTTGACGTAAGAATTAATGCTTGACGTAAAACTATTTCTCATAGTGCATGTATGTAAGCAAGCATAATTAAAAAAAAAATATAATAATAATAAAAACCTTTTAAATTTGGAAGGCTATAACAATTGTTTCCTTTGATCTTGATATAATACATGCTAAATTTGTGGAATTCTTTTAAAAATTCACTAGTAGTGACAAGATTTTTGAAATAGAAAAATAAGATGGTCAAATTCCTATTAAACTTCGTACAGACGTTTTGTCAGATCTTACAATATTGTAAGCTCTAACAATGTGCTGGCAATCTACTGGGAATACAAAATTGTCAGCATTAAAAAAATTATCAGTTCAGACAATTTTAAGAGAATTTTACAATGGAATTTATTATTTATTTGCTTTAAGAGCCAATTGAAATGTATTAATGCAGGTCCAAAAATATAAATTTTCAAATGTTTTCTGTCTTTTTCTATCTTTTTCTTCTTCAAGTTCTTAATTCAAACATTCCTTTAAGAATTTTTCAAGTCTACTGATGAGTTGATTAGCCCCAACGAACTTTCGGCGGCATATAGACAGCTGCAAAAGACAGAAAACATTTGAAAAGGTCTAGTTTTAGACCTGCATTAACAGAATTTTACAATTTTATTTCCTGATAATAAATTTAGCCACCAACCAAAATTGTCCGTTTACACGGATGTAAGATTTTCTACGTAGCAAAACTTGTCAGCTAATTTTCATTTTACAAATACACACACACATACACACGGACAGAAAAATTGGGTCAGTTAGTTATATTTCTGTGGCAAAAAGTGCTTAAGTCGACTTAAGCAAAATTTGAGCTAACGGCACCTTTGCAATCTTCACATTCAAAAGTACCCATGGGCAAAGTTTCAATAACTTTGTACGATCTTTCAGGAAGTTATTGCATAATTTCCTTTTGCTTATCTTTTTTCATTATGCCATCGTATTTGGAATAAAAGCTTAAAAAATTACAAGCTATTTTTACAAATAACAAAATTTTCTTTTACAACTTATTAGTAACAACGTAGCAATATTATTTGTAGATATAAGACGTTTTTCCAAAGCATTAATGTGCCTTCCGTATGTAATATTTGAACATAAGCTATTTTTCAAAATTATTTTATTTTGACAGTTTAGAAATAAGTTGTGTAATATATGAATCATTTCGCTAATCAATACAAAGGGTTATCCATTTCGGGGTTTCAAAAGTATAGGACTGGAATTCGACATCTGTCAAACTAAGTTGTTAGACCAATTTGTTCTCAGTTGAAAGTCTGTCATTGACGAAAATGGATCGCTTAACTATCACACAAAGCATACAAATTATCAAAACATATTACAAAAATGGTGATTCTGCCACAGCCACATATCGTGCTTTAAGAGGAGATTATGGTTTACTTGATCGTCCAACTACGCTATCAATTGCCAAAACTGTAAAGAAATCTGAAGCGACTGGAGCGGTTACAAATATTGTGAGGCCTGTGCATCATCGCTTCGCTCGCATCGTTTCCGCTGAAAATATCGCTGCTGTAAGTGAATGTGTTGCCGAAGACCCGAGTGTGTCGATGGCTCGTCGTTCTCAGGAACTAGGACTGTCTTACGACACATTATGGCGTATTTTGCATTAAGATCTACACCTAGATCCCTATAAAGTCCAGGGGGCTAATTCTGGCAATCGCATACGAGCGAGTTTTTAGTCGAACGTGCGATTTTTTTTACTTTTGGGATTCTGTCACTCGTTATCCAGCAAAAGGTATCGAAATTTGTAATGATGGCAGTCGATTACTTATCTTGGATGTTAGTTTTTGGTTAAAGAATATAAGCGGCAATAATATTTTCAATCATTTTTCTAAATTTGTTTTTTCAATTAAAAATTCTTTTTCTATTGCATTAAATATATTTACAGTAATTAACAATTAAAATTTTAAAATTTACAATAACATTAAAATAGATTTAGAATATAATTTAAACTAAGAAAACAATGAGGAATTTAATTTAAGATTTAATTTAAGATATTTCGTTTCTATTTAACGATAATAAAATCGTTTTTTATGCACAAACTTTATCACTTTAAATGATTATTTTTCTTTAACAAATTTATTTGTTTGTTGTCTTGTTTTGTTTATTTAATACAATACAAATACTAAAACTATGACTGGTTTTTGCATTTGCAATAAATAAGTCTGCAATAAGACTGTCGTCGCCCGACTGCATCTGTCTCCTGGCTGCCAGCACAAACGGCTCAAAAGGCCACTGCAACCCACCGTCCTCAGTTACCGCTTGGCTTCTTGGCTGCTGCTGTTGCTTAAAAAGAGAATAATTTTGCTTTTAACGATCCCATGATCGCATTATCTTGTGTGCAGTTGCTTTTAATGATGATGTTGTTGCATTTGTGGTTCTATTATTTTTTTTTTTTTACAATTAAATTATTTTTGTTGCTGATTTTTATTGTTACACATACACGTACACATACACATATTGGTTTAAAGCTTAATTAAAAACTAAAAACTAAATCGCTGTAAATATGGAAAATTATAATAGTTAAACTCAGCATAAGAAGTTGGTTGAGCAGCAGCCCGATACGCAGATGTGAAATATGACGTTGCTGTGTGAAAGAACAAATAGATAAAATACGGATATTTAATCATGACATCAAACTAAATTTTATAAATAAATATTTTTACTTTCATTTGCAGCAAACACGTGACTTGCCGCTTTCGATGATTAAATGTTAAATGCACAGCGTGTGTGTGTGTGTGTGTGCAAGCATGAATGTTTAAGCCTGTGCTTGAGTTACGGTGGAGCCTTAAGCATATTTGTTACCAGCCATCACGGAAATGTTAATAGGTATTAAGTAACTTAAACAGGTGTGTAACAACGTTTCTATTTGCATTTTTAAATTACTTCATCTTCAGTCATATTTAGCCTGATGATTAAATCTTTAAGTTCAATAGGTATAGATTAGTGTCTTGTTGTTATTTGCACTATTTAGTTTAAAGCATTTATGAGTTTTTGTTTCAAGCAGATGATGCACATACGGCATGATCATTGGCCAAATGACATAAGCTCGAGCTCAATAGGGACTAAGACTAATTAATATTCATTCATTAGTGAACTTAATTATTTATTCGCTATAAGAGCCAAATGAAATTTATTACTTTAGGTCTAAAAAAAAATAGATCTTAATGCTTTCTGTCTTTTTTCAGCCGTCTATATGCCGCCGACATTTCGTTGATGCTAAACAACTCATCAGTAGACTTGAAAAATCTAAATTTTTTAGACCTAAAGTAATAAATTTCATTTGGCTCTTATAGCAAATAAATAATTAAGTTCACTGTTGAATATTTAAAAACTTTTACTTTTTGATACTTTCAAGAATACAAGTTGTTGGTAACTAAAGGTCACCTGTTGTAAGGAAGTGCTCTAAAAAGTAAAGGTGTTGCAAGACGTAAAATGCTTTCTGTATAAAAACGTTTGTTTGAGCATTTCGGATTTTCATTTTGTTCAAGAGAATTTTGGAATGAGTAGTTGGGCTTCAAACATTCTTTGTAGATTTATCAAGTCTACTGATGAGTTGTTTAGCAGCAACCAAATGTTGGCGGCATATAGACGGCTGAAAAAAGACAGAAAGCATTGAGGTCTATTTTTTTTAGACCTCAAGTAATAAATTTCATTCATTAGGGTAATGAAAGTGCTTCATTAAATGTGCTTCAGTACAGTAATGAGCAATTTCATTTCAACGATGAAAAATATCATTCACGGAACGAAATTTTGTCATTTCGGTTTATTATATCCTTTGCGAAAAACGTATACATAGATTTGTCATAAAATACCTATTTTCGGGCACCGATTGTAAAGCCACCAGACGACCTATTGATCTAAGTCTTACTTTATACATTTCGTTTTATAAATGTGCATACAGGGTGATTGAAAATCAGCAAAAATTATTGAGATATAGCAAAAAAAAAAAAAAAAAATTTTTACCACATTTATTGTTTTATAATAAACAAAAAACAAAAACAGCAAAAGGAGCAACAAGGGCTCGAACCAGCAGCATGCCGGTTGATAAGCAGCTAAGACTACCACTGAGCCACAGCCGGTTGTTGCAGAGGGTGGCATTTTAGATGTATAGATGTAGTTTCATGTCAAAATTTTACCCATAGTTTTGATTTTTTTTTTTTTAATTGAGGAGATTTTTTGATTATACGTATGTATATTCCCACACGGGCTATTTTTGGTCAGTTCCAGGTTCTTTTAAATTAAAACAACTTTATTTTGTTCCTTATTCCCAACGTTTCGCCCATTTTTTGTGAGCTTCTTCAGGGGTTGATCTTTATTTTTTATGAAATAAATTTTGTTTTCAATATTTTTGTTGTTGTTGTTAAAAACAAACAAGCGGAATACTAGACAACACAAACATGTATGTGTATAAATAACAGAACAAGCACAACAGAAACACAGTGTAAAATTTCGTCAACTTAATTCTATTATCACAGAACTCTCTCTTACTTTTTTGTTGATAAAAACAAATGCAAGTTCAGTGTTGGGCAAAATACATGCTCTAATGTATTTAAAATACAAAATACACGAAAGTTGTGTATTTACACCGGTATTCATAAAAAATAAAATATTGTTGAAACACATTTTACGATTTTAGAAATTTTTTCTAAAATGTATTTGAGCAACGTTTTGTTTTTTATGAATACCGGTGTTAAAATACAAAATACAAATACTTTTTTTTCCATGTATTTAAAATATAAAATACTGCATTCCAAAAGCAAGTATTTGAAATAGTGTAACAAAAATAGTGTAACAAAAATATGTATTTAAAATACAAAATACTTTTAATCAAAAAAGTTTTTATTTTCTTTCATAAGAACCAGTTTTCCAAAAGTGATATCAGACAAACAATCTCTTGATGGTGAATAAGGAAACCCAGCTAAGGAAAAATCTCAATGATTTATTATTAGAAAACGATATTTTATTGAAAGACATATAAAGGAATTAAGAATAAAGCAAAGTAAAAGGGCATTGAACCGGTCGTGTTATTTAAAGCATCACATTTCCACCGATCCCTAAACATTATTTCATTTAAGCTATAAACTAATTAGCTTAAATTCTATTCAACTTAAAAGTTATTTAAGTTGATTTCTTTAAAAAACATTAAGGAAAATTGCAAAGTAAAAGGGCATTGAACCGGTCGTGTTATTTAAAGCATCACATTTCCACCGATCCCTAAACATTATTTCATTTAAGCTATAAAATAATTAGCTTAAATTCTATTCAACTTAAAAGTTATTTAGTTGATTTCTTTAAAAAAACATTAAGGAAAATTCATTGGCGCAAAACGCTGTTTTGCTCTGTATTTTATTTTTCCATTATTTAACTTTCTGACAGCTTGGCGATTTTAATTGCGGCATCTAAAGAATACCAGCGGTTTGAGGAATGCAATTTAGCCGTTCGCCTCAGACGAATGCTGTTAACTTGTGACGCATCACTAAACGCAGTCGATGAAGTTCTATTATTTTATGACTACATATTTTTGTTTGAAGCACAAGAACAATATTTTTAAACTATCATAAAATGTTAGTACATGCTGACACTATATTACAATATGAGATCGTTTGAATACCGTAATTGTATTCATTACTTTAGGTCTAAAAAATATACCTTAATGCTTAATTGGCTCTTATAGCGAATAACTAATTAACTTAATTGTCGTAATTGTATTCAGTATAATGCCTGTCACAAATTTTGAGACACATGAACCTCAATTACAACAGAATGAATTTTTTAATGCATATAAATAAGTCAACAGAAATTATAAAATGGTTTTTTTTGCTGAAAAGGTTACTTTTGTCTCTTCGTTTGACACTATATATTGAATATTATATAATCTAAGGTGTCATAGAATGCGATGTTGTCGCAATTGGATTTGAAACCGTTCAAAAATTTACCTTGGTGTCATGAAATAGAATGCTGTCGGGTTTTTATTCGAAACAGACACCAATTTTAGTTCGTAAAAGAAACCGATACCATTGGCTTTCATAGCATCAAAGTAATTGTTTTGTGGATCACAAATCCCATTCCGATAAGATCGGATTCTATGACACCCCGAATATATTGTTACGAATTTAGTTCTGAACAGTCCAATTGTAATTGTTCTAGAACGTACTGAATCGTTGTTATTTTATATGTTGTCTTGTTATTATTTGTAAATGAACACGGGAGGTATATACACACATGCATACATAGAAACTTGTTGACAAACAAAGCGGCAGCACAGCGAGTGTGCACATACTGGCACACATGTGTAGACAAATAGGCACGACAGTGAAATAAAAAAAACCACCACCCCACAATACAATATTCGTGTGTGCATGTATGTGCGCAGCTCATATGCTTAATTAATTGTAGTCACTTGAGAAATAGTTAATTTATAATTAGTGTTTTTCATCAACCGATTATTTTATTTACTACAGGGAAGTTTCATTGCCGCGTGTATGTATGTCGGTGTGTGTGTGTGTGTGTGTGTGTGTATATATATCTTTTGTTCATTATTAGTTTTATTGCGAGGTGGCATGATCAGCTTCTGTAAACTTCTCGACTGTTCGAGTAATGATCATTGAGAGGTATAAAATCAGCTCAGCTTAACGCCGAGCAAGTCAGTCGAGTTTTAACTGCGCTAACGTGTAAAGTGTCTTAAGTAATAAAAAGTGAATTAGTAAAAGTGTTCTTGCAATAGAGTGTTTGCGAGCAATATTATATAAATGCATACGATATAAATGTATTATAATACTCTTTATGAGGTGAAGTTCAAGCCCTGGGTGATTCCTTACGTTAATCCCAAGTAAAGAAAAAATAATAAAATCTTTATTAAAAATTAAAACCCATTTAATATTCCTCCGATGTGACACAAAATTTGCAAATATGAAACTTCATTGACTGCAGATTTTATTGGCTTCACAGAAAATTTAAAATTTGAGCAAGTGGATTCAATTTTGCTGAAAAAAGTAATTCGATATCAATGTAAAGTTTTTACGGAATGCAGTGAATGCAATAAATTGAAAAAGAAACTGAATTGAAAAAGTTCGTTCGAAGAATGATTTTTTGCAATTACATGGAAATATAATTGTTCATTCATGTAGAGATGATTATTTAATTAACCAGTTTTATTAGACGAATAAATGAATTTTCTTTTAGTGTACATATTTGCTTGAAAAATGAAATGAGTGTTCAAAAAAAGTAAGTGTTCTAAAGTAATCGTCAATTGATTTCATGGACTCTTTCATTAATATGAATTGAAATTAAATTTTTTCATAAATCCGATTTCATTTTTAAACATTTTTCTTTGGAAATGAAATTTCATTGCCGCAATGGAAATTTTCTTTAGATTAATGAATTAAGACCATTATATTATTCATTAAACTATTAATGAAATATTTTCAATGTAGACAAACCGAGTTTTAATGATAATTGCTATCACTTGCAGTTACACGACCACGTTTTGCTATCAAGTTTTTTTCACATGCTGCATTTCAAAATTCAATAAAATTGATAGCTGTGACTTTATAACAATTCGTTTTCAAGATGCCGTCAAGAAGATAATTAAAAATAGCTTCTTGCATATGCTACTGAAAAAATTAAAGCAAAACCTCCTCTTCCATATTCTACATTAAGCCCAGAAACTAATTCAGATTCTAAGTCAATATTTTTTTTTTTAATATTTAAATATAATCATAATATACAATCGTCGTTCCGGGAGCAAGAACAAATGTAAAAAAATGTCACCGAATATCTTTGTATTTAAACTATATATTTAACGTCAGCAAGTTGCTTTTACTTTTTATCTAGATTAGAATAATACACATAGTTCTAAGTTGTTATTTTTTATTGTTCTTTTTTGGCATTTATTATCTCATTTTGAAGTCTCAATAAATTCAATTCAATTCAATTCATAATATACAAATGTCTCTTTTTAAAATTAATAAATTTAATGGAAATCAATGTAAAACTAAAGGTAAAAAATTTGTTGTTCTTGCACATAAACATATTTATTTCTGTTTTTAAGCTTGAATCTGTTTAATTTTGATCACTTTTAATTGTAACTCTCAAACAAAACAAAAAAATATTTGCAGATAGAACGAAAAAAATTGTTGTCAGCTGTTTTGTTGATTGTGACTTGATGCTCTCTATGGAAAGCAAAAGTTGTCATCAAGTTTGCATCAATTTTCAACATTGTGAGTGTATTAGTAAAAAAGTGTGAATGTATTAAAACTTGAAAGGCAAAATTTTATGGTGTAACCCCCAAGTATGTGAGTCAACTTGAACAGTTTTTGATCTTAAAAATTAATTCTGGCAATAAAGGATGATATTTAAAGTAAAGAGTCCCCATATCAGCTCATTTATACGAGTTGCCGACACTTATTATAAGCTGTGGTCGAGTTACGGCATTCGTGATCGAATGAATTCGTGAACGTGAGCTTGTTGCTTATTTTGTTTCTGTTTTAAATTATTTTTACTCAACATTTTATGCAAAATAAGCCTAATGATCGAACCAAAAAAATAAAAAATTATATAATGATAAAACTACAATCGAGAAAAAAATCACATTTAACCACACACATGAAAATGATTTTTGTGGAGGGTGCTAAAGATTCGGCCCAGCCAAATATTATTTGATTTATTTTCTCAATGTAAACAGCCACTGGTGGCTTATCGTCTTCGTTTACCATCTGCGGAACAAAATTCCTTAAACTTAAAATTTTGCTGCATGCAATATTCACACAAACTTATAATTATTGCCATTAGTTTTTCAAAATGTATGTATGTATGTGTTTTTAAAATAAATGTATTCCATATGCAAACGAGCTGAGTATTGCTATAGTTTGAAAAAAAGATTTGTCTGAAACCGATGCAAATACATGTGCCACTGATTATAAATATGTGTACGTTTTCTTTGTTTCTGTTTTTTTCTTTTCTTAACAACTTGTTGAAGGCTCCATAAAACAACAGAACTCTTAGCAACAGCGGGCCTTCGAAAGTACCAGTACGTAAGTATATTTTTGCCACTTGCAAATCCAAACAAATTGTTTTAAATTAACTGGTTTTTTTATATTATTGTTGTGTTTGAAACAAACAGGTGATACGTTGTGTTCAAGTATTTGTATCTAAAAATTGATCTGTTTCGTTTATTTGCATCTACATATTCTGTGATATGGGGTGGAGTGTAGGTGTTTAAACCTGGTCAATATGTTGAATCGTAAAGCTTATAAGCTTGATTTACTCGTTTAATGTTACAGACTAATTTTTCTTATTGTGTGATCTTGATTGCATTCCTTCTCTCCTACATACATATAAAATAAATCAATTAGAAGAAAAGTCTGTGATTGACAACATGGTAGTAATCAAAATTTTGCCAATATGAAGCAAGTCCTCAGTGAACTGAGTTTCCAAACCATTGTTCAGCACGATATTGGGTCCTCTTCCTTTTGGGAACATAATACATATGTACATGTACCAGTTTGAAGACTTCTTTCATTTCAAAATATGCTGGGAATTTCACAAATGAACTGGATAGGCAACGTTAACGTTGTGAAGCCAATTGTTTTAGATACACTAGAGCCCTGAATTGTGTCGGTAATTGGGAAGAGAGAAAATCAAAGCGAATTAAAACGCTTTCTTCCATAAAAATGCAATTATTTGGGGAAACTTTAGAAAACGGAGCCAGGCTTTGAAAGAAATGAGGGGGTCATGGACCTCCCAAAACTGAGGTCAAAGTGTATCGGAGGCTTTTAGTTTATTAATAATTCGATGTTGAAATCGAGGAATTTACTTAGAAAAATATGAAAATGTTGGTAAAACAGTGCTGCCAGAGGAAAGTTTTTGCACAGAACATAAAATTGCGAATTCATAAACGGTTTCAAGCGTCCAAAATCGCCTTTTTTACATTTCATAGGCATGCAAAATTTGCTCTTGATAACCGGCCTTCGGGTGGGTTAAGAGATCTTTTACTCCATGGTATAACCAACACCGGCTTCGCGTACAAAATCTGTAAGCAACTGGCAGCACACTTCTTCATTTTACGGCAACTAGTACCATTACACAGTACAACATTTTTCAGGTGATTGATTCGGGACTCAATGCTGATAATTGTTTATGAAAGTAGCCCTAAAATGAAGAACTTCTGCATCATTCGTTTGGTCTTGGTACCTCAAATAATAATTTAAAAATTAATTTGAAGTTATTAAGTATCGTGTAGGGGAGTGTGTCACGTTTTAGGCTCTTTTGTTTGTCATAACTCGAGAATCACTAGTCGGAATAAACTGAAATAAATTTAAAAAAATTAAGAACTGCAATTCCTTTAATCCGTTTATACAACGTTTCGCTACATAAGCGAAAGTTTCGCAGTTATAAATAAATGTATGAAGAAATCATGTGTTGTACAGTGTTATACTAAAGCTGACCCAATTATTTTTTTGTTGACTGCACTAAAAATTTGAACATTGAGCAGATAGCGTCAGGGGTGTTAGATGTGACGATTTTACGTCATTTTGACATAATTTTGATCAAAAAGCACTAAAATGACGTTTGACGCTTTTCTTTACAGAAGCTTTTGTATTTTGACGTTTTTCTAGCTTCGCTTCTTTTTAAATTTATAGCAACTACGAGAAAGTAATTGAAAGAAGACTTGAAAAAAATGTATACTTTAATTTACCCCAGACAGAAAGACACTAATCGAGAGCATTCCTTCGATCGCTTGCAACAAGCATATGCATGAACTATGAACTTTACAGACATAATATGTCTGTAAAACTCTATATAAAATTTGAGCGTCAGATAACACAAATTTATTAATTGTAGTACTGCGTTTAAAAAATAATGATAAATTATATCCATACACCAGGGACGAGCTTTTTTTTTACCAAGAGATGGAGTTTATCTTGGTTTTCACGTAAAAGAAAAAATGTCGCAGTGTAGAATTCACGTTGAAATTTATAACCAACTTGTAGATAATTGTATTGAATTCTGTGATATGATGCTGTCAACTAAAGAAAAGATTTGACTTTGGAAATTCTGTCTTAAATAAAAACACTTCTATAATACCCTTGTTAAATTTTTTTAGTAAGGAAGTTGAAAACGAAGTAAGAGAAATGCGGATTTTAAATTTAAATGAAAAATCCACCGATTTTAATATTATTTGGAAACAAATCAAGTTAATCAATTTATCAAATACTCAACCGGCTTTTTATATCTTTTATGGTTTTAATAACGATTTAATGGTTTTGCCAAATTCATCTGCTAACGCTGAATGAATTTTTAGGCAAGCGAATTTAAACAGAACTAAAATTAGAAATTCTTTGTCACTTTTGGCGTCCTGAAGTTACCAGTGTTGGGAACGACTTTTTGATTGATATCAGTCAAATTACCACTTCAAAAATTATCAGGCGAGTGCTGGACGAAATGGAGCGGAAGCTTTGCACCCAATTTATACATTTCTGTCCCCAAGAAAATGATGAGTGCAAGGAATATTTCATGACCAGATTTAAAGTTCCCAGAGGTAAGTGTATATAGATGCGAATAAAATTTGCCCGATTATTATATTTAATATCTAGTATTCACAGTTATTGGCTGTGTGGATGGAACCCACTTTGGATTACAGCAGCCTTCAAACTTACTTTTTCTTTTTCCCGCTTCTTTATGTCAATTCAATCGAAATAACGTATGAATTTCTGTATACGAGTAAAAACTCGAATGGTTGCTCACTCACTGTCGAATCACATCATCTCAAATTTTGATGCATTTTATGCGATATCAAATAAGGGAATCCCAAACGAGCATAAACTCGTGAGTTCGAGTGAAAAATCGCTCGCAAGCGAATGAGAGAATTAGCCCCCTGGTGTTTAAGTGGTGGCTTCCAAACAACTAGTTGTTCACCCTGCTAAATGCCTTTGATGTTTTCTTCACCTATTTTAATTATGATCAACCACAAAAATAATATAGAAAGAGCTAGAGCCCCGTAAATGTAATGCAAAATAATTATAAACAAAATAATTATAAACAAAAAACAATATTGGAACTACAATAATTTTCTTAAAGTCTGAAGCTACGTATAGACGATTGTAAGATCTTACAATATTGTTAGAAAATGTATAGAATATTTTTAACTAATCGTGAGAACTTACAATTTCTTCCTCACAATATTGTAAGCAAAAGCATTGCGAGGCCACCGTCCTAACAATTAATGGTCAGTTATCTGGCAATCGTCTGAATACTTTGGCATCATCATTGCTAGTACATTGTCAGGCACTGGCATATTGTAAGATGCATAAATTCTCAACACATTACAATGGCGACATTGTCAGAGTAATGACAAAGAATATCAAAGAAAAATGTGTGTGTACGAAAGGCAGAGAAAAAACAAGAGAATAGTAAAAATGTGAGAACGAGAGGTAAAAAGTTTCAGAAAAGAGAATAAAAAATTTAAAAAATGGTTATTGAGCGAAAAAAATAAATGTGTGTGTGTGTGTGTGTGTGTATTGTAATAGTGACAATTGGCTGACAATTTTTGATACGTAGAAAATCTTACATCCGTGTAAGCTGACAATTTTCGTTGATAGCTAAAATTTATTGTCTGGCAATGAAATTGTAAGATTTTCTTGCAATTTTCTGAACTGCTAATTTTCCTAATGCTGACAATTTTGTATTCCCAGTAGATTGCCAGACACGTTCTTAGATCTTACCATATAGTAAGATCTGACAATCGTCTATACGAAGCTTCAGTTTCACCTCCAGGTTTTGGAAAAAATCGGTTTTTTATATCAAAGATACTTATACAACTTAGCACATAGAAAGCATGTTATGTAACTCCAGCTTTATTGATTAATATATTGGTCACCTTCCAATTTTGCTATTAAATATCGGGTGGAGCAACATCCAATGGGTTTCCCTGAAGTCATCATAAAATCCCATTGATTTCAAAATGTTATATATATTTTTGCAAATTACGTATATGATTTACCATTATCATTTCTTATAATTAGTTAATTATCAAATCATAATTATTGCACATAGATATTAAGTAATAAAGTAAAATAATTTGTTGTGCAAAAATATCAATGTCAGCAATTTTTTCAACCAAAACTACACAATTAACACTGACAGAAAAAAAAACAGCAGACTAATAACAGTCATGCTACGCTGAAGAAGGTCGCCATCTCGATACACCTTCATAATTCAGTATTACAAATAGTATTAAAAAATTATACCATAAAATTAAAAAAAAACACACACACACACACAAAGTTTCTTTAGTTGAAATTTTTAGCAAATTTTTAACAAGATTCAACATTGTGAGCATCAGAAAGTTTATGAAAATCGCATAAATTGACTACCAAAGCGAATCAGGGATAAATTTGGCCAAATTTTATAATCAGTATACAATTTTTAGTTAATTTTTGTAATTATATTTAGCTATAATTTAATATAAAAATTAATAATTTAATATAAAAATATTTAGCTATGCTGTAATGCACATATAAAATTCCTAAATGAACTTAATTCTTTATTTGCTTTAAGAGCCAATTGAAATGTATTAATTCAGGTCCAAAAACAGACCTTACGAATGTTTTCTGTCTTTTTCAGCCGTCTATATGCCGATGACATTTCGTTGGTGCTAATCATTTCACTATACTCGAGTTTATGTAATTAAGGAATTCACTACCAAATAAATGCACTATTGATTTTTATTCACATTACTTATGTGCTTTATCACCAAAAATCGAATTGAGTTCATCCATGCATTATTGCTGAGTTAATGCATGTCGAAAATTGTAAAAAGTAGTCGCACGAAAATATTCACGATTGAATTCCATTTTCGGGCCGAAATTAATCTTTTAAGTTAAGTTGTAAGCAACACAAATAGCGATCGGATGTCAAAATGTTCTGAGTGCATATGACCTGAAAATGTTCAATTCTACGATAGAGCTGTCAGTTGCCAGATTGCAGCACTAGTGTTGCCAAGTCCCTTGACATAAAAGGCAACCTTCGTACACTTAAGTGTTATTCGTACTCAAATTGTTAAGCATAACTTGTGCTAAAGTCAAGTAGAAAAAACTAGTGCGATATATTTCAATCAGCAGAAAAATACAGTGAATGTAATTGAAACTTTAGAACGTTCTTTTTCTATCTGTGTAAGCGTTCGCATAAGAGTGGAGTTCGGGCCCGATTAAAATTTATATAGAAGTGTGAAAAATCGTTTTTGACGAGTCCTAACGAAACGTCAGCGTGAGCCAGGCAGTTTGTTTCTATCGTAAACTCATTTTCAAATTCTTCCAATTATTACGAAAACATATTAAACATTGGGTCATATCACATTTTCGTTGTTAAAAGAAAATCCTGATCATGATCAAGTAATTAATTTCCTAGTTAAACGAATACAGTTGTTGAGCATGAAAATATATTTTTCTGTAAGAGGCTTATACATAATAGAGCCCATAACTTGACCGAAGGTATAATAAACTGTCGTAGAAATATAATATGTGATCACATTGGAAAATTCAGAAGTATGTGAGTTAATTAAGCTGTTCCTGTTCACAAATGTAAGAAAATAATAAAAATTCATTCGTTTGTACAATTCTGTAGAGCATTACAATTCACAATTGTTAATAACAGCTGTGATGCCATCCATGTTCAACATTGGAAGCCCGCGAGATCTCAATTTGCACGAAAATTGTTCCCCTACTCAAAGTTAGTGCAAGTGAGAGAGCTTTTTGTTCTTCTTGCACAAAACAGCACGCACTTCTTCTTCGTGCGTATTTGGTCAGAGTTAAGCAATCAGCTGTTGCAAAAAGTAAGCGATAACAAACAAAACAGTTCATGACAATCACCCAACATAACAACACGTTTGATTTTTTCAATTAATATTTCATATAAACGTACCTGCAAGGAACCCAAAAAAGTTGGAAATGTGTCTAGCACAATATTTCAAAATTTATGTTTAAATTATTACACAGTGCAGCACTAAAATTTTGAACCAATTGAGACCCCCAAAATCTGAAAGCTTATGATGGTAGAAGGAAACCTCTAGCTGGGTTTTGTAGTATTAGCTAAGGTTTTTTTTAAAATCATTTTGGAAGTTTCCGGCTTGGGGTGGATTTTAGAACAATTTTCAAAAAACATGTACTGATTCGTAAGTTCACGAGGTATAGTGAACTATTCGAAATACAGCTTTTTTTTCTTCAGCAAATTTTTACATCTTAATTAGACCTGAAAATATTGCCTTGAGATAAAATCAAAAAAAAAAAAAAAAAAAAAAACAACAACATCTTACTTACATGTCGCAGATAAATCTGCACCATGTAAACACCGTCCGTTTGAATGATGGTTTGATGCAAAATAACGGTATATTTCAAATGTCAAATGTGCGCGCTTCCACCAAGTAACCATCCCGATGGAAAAGCGGTTCAAAGGGGGGGAAAATAGATGCGATGCTTGGGGAAATATGCTGGTCTAGCCTTAAAGTATTTTCATACGAAAATAAAGCTGGCAAAGCTGTCGGAAACATGTTTTCAGATGATGAGTTTAGCTTTGAAGTATCCTTAGACTTGAAGTATCCTTATTTGCTATTCCTTCCTTATGTTCAAAATCATAAATTTTTCTAAGTATCTATTTTAAAATATTTGAAGTGTTCTTACATTGTCCATCATCAGAAATAAAATTCTATGACAAAATGTTATGTTTTTTGACAGGTTTGCTGTTTTGCGTAAGATGCTGTTGTTTTTTTGATTTTATCTCAAGGCAAAATTTTCAGATCTAATTAAGAGGTAAAAATTTGCTGAAGACTAAAAAGCAATATTTCGAATAGCTAACAAGATATAGACTTACGAATCAGTACATGTTTTTTGAAAATTGTACTAAAATCCACCCCACAGCCGAAAACTTCAAAAATGAATTAAAAAAAAAAGTTTAGCTAATAATTTAAAACCCAGCTGGGGGCTTCCATCATCAGCTTTCAGATTTTGGGGTTCTCAGTTGGTCCAAGATTTTAGTGCTGCACTGTGTAATAATTTAAACATAAATTTTGAAATACCATCATAAGCTTTCATATTTTGGGGGTCTTAATTGGTTCAAGATTTTGAAGTTGAAAAATGTGGTACTGTGTTATTATAGCAACAAAATACTCCATATATTATTTTATTATTATTATTATTATTATTATTATTATTCTTTTTTTTTTGGTAAGAAATGTGATTTATATAGAGTTTCCGTGCTTTTGTGCATTTGGTTGTCTACTATTGAGAGACATTCGCTCTCATTTTTCCGGACTTTGTCCAAAGATCAAACTTATTAGCCCATAACTATAGACATCGAAAAATTATGCTTTAAGCAATTTCAAGTCACTGCTAAATAAAAGTAAGCGTTTTGTCTACTATAGACGAGAAAAAGCCGACTTTACGCGCAAAAGTTTGCTCTAAACTTAAAACCAGCAGAAGTTGTCTTTAACTTATTTAGCAATAGCTTTGCTCTATCAAAAATGTCACTTTTATATGTAAAAGCTTCTTAATGTAAATTTTTTTTAATTATTAAGAATTTTCTTTCAACTTTTACTTTTATTCAATTCGCTTTGATGTTTTTTAATTACTTACAAATACAATCTTACATTTCTGTAGGTGTGTGTTTACATAATTTTTGAGAGTCATCTTATTAGAGATGGGATTTTACTTAAATTTGTAAGAGGTTGTATGACAAATAAGTTGTAATTTTCGATAAATAATGAGGCACCCATTTAAAGCCGATTCAGCTTAAGGCCGTGATTCACTATCCTACTGAATAGTACGATCTGTTAAAAATGACATGTGTGTCCAGAAAGTGTGATAGTCTGGACTAAAAGTGTATGTGTGTGAAATACTTTTTGACAAGTCTGTCCGATTTGTTAATCTTTTGAAAATTTTCAAAAACTATCTTTTTCTATACGATCAGAGTTGCCTTTTCGAAGTTGTTTACAAAAGAATAATAGTGTGGCCATTTTGATGCGACTTTTTAAAGTAGGACAGAATTCTATCAGATTTAGTCAGCAATTTTCAGTGAATGAATCGTACGATTGAGTAGGATAGTGAAACACGGCCTTTAAACTCAACTTTAATTTTATATATTTATCTTTTATTAAAATTATTTAATTATTTCTGTCGGATAGCTTCTTCAGGACAATAATAATGAAAAAAGTTTTGATTCAACTTTAATTTTGGCTAAAGTTAGAAAAAAGTTAGCAACAATTTTTAAAATTTAAGTTGTTTCTAAAGAAAAACCGACTTTAGTGTTTGACTATACTTAAGGCCCATTACGTTTAATAGCATTAAATTCGGCCTAGCTTCCTCAAAATCAAGAAATAATTTTTCTGGCACACAAATTGTAGTGATCAACATTTTTAAATCAGACAGGCAAAGTAAATTTCTGACGACTCATTAGCTGGGATACAGCCACGTTTAGCTAAAGTGTTAAACAGCAATCATCAGCACCCACTTGGCTTCAAATTCGGGCCATAACTAAATCGTAAATTATTCTTTCTTTCTTTCTTTCTTTCTTTCTTTCTTTCTTTCTTTCTTTCTTTCTTTTTTTATTTCAAGACTTGAATGCGTTTGTGCAATTAAGAAATATTTCAACTGACGTCTTTGACGAGTATCGCCAGCAATAATTTCTTGTTTTGTTAACACAGCTGATTCTATTTCACTTAACAAATTGTCGCTTAAATGTGGCAGCTTAAGCAACACAATTCAATGCTGCATAAAAACGAGTTAATGATTTAAGCTTTGAACATTGTTGCTCGAAAATACACGAGTTGGTTCGAAAACATGAGTGTTCAAACAAGAAATGTAACGAAGGTTGTTGCATTTGTCATGTTATTGTTAAATAATCTAGCTGACGAATGCCAGCCACTTTGATGGACGTCTGCCTAAAACCGTTTAAAATCCAAGCAGCCAACTCCAGTTTAAATTGACTAAATTAAATACTGATTGCATGACGAATGAATACATGAAAAGTAAAGTGGTTTTGGTTGGTTGGTTGGTTGGTTGGGTGGGTGGTGAGCATATTTTGCTACGATTGTTATTATTTTATTTTGTGGCTCATTTTGGCTGTTAAGTAGATCTTTCCTGCTGACATACTAGTGCCTTTAGTCTACACTGCAGACTCTATAATTTGTGATGTTTAATGTGACTTTTTTACTTGTTGCATTTTACATTAACTATTTTCAAATTCGTTTCAGTTTTATTCTCTTTCGTTTGTGGTATTAAAATTGCGGGCAATTTTCCAATTTATTAATTTAACATATAAATTGCCAACTGATGCTTAAAGGACTTGAAAGTTATTTGGAATATTTATATGAAAAGGAGGTTCATAGATTTTCCTAAATGACAAATGAATTAATTCTTTTGCATTAAGTAAATCAACATTTTTTTTTTCGACTGGGCGTGATTGTGGCCAGTTGTTAGGGCAGTACGTTTCCTTTAATCTACTGTTGTTAATTATTTCAATGAAGGAAGGTTAAAGTTTTTTTTCTTTTGTAATTTTTATTGTTTTTTTTTTGGCATTAGAGATTTGTTTAAAGCAAGTTTTGTGTTAAATTTATAAAAACTTATGAAGTACACTTACTATGTGGTTTATTTAATGTGTTTGAGAATTAAATTAAAATAATGATGGAATATACATTACATTAAGGCAATCCGTTTTTAGTTGCAATCAATACTGCATATCGAGTTTAATCGAGTAGTACTGCATATAATAGAGGACAAGTAAAAGTGCTATTTTCAACTACAAGTAGACCAACATTTAAAATCAAATTTATTTTATCAAGCCACACACTGTATTCTGCGCTCACGAGGGTGCAACTGTTTCAGCGAGTGAGCTGTTTCTTGCAAAAACAAGTTTTGTACGTATTAATTCTAAAGGGTCCGCTAAATAACTTTTTTTCTTTTGAAAATGCTATAAAAAAAAAACTACTGAATATTTTATCAAATTTCTTTATGCCGAATTCGTCTCAATGATGTCTCCAAAATGTTCAATTATTGAGAACGACGGTGAATTGATGTTGATGGCGCTTCACGCACACTTTCTGCTACAGCAGCAATATTCCTCGGGTGCACGTACTGTTTTTGGTTTATCGATGAGGATACCAGTTTCTTTCACTTTTTTCACAAGCTAACGAACATGCGGAGCTGATGGTGCTTCTCTTCTTCCAAAATCCGTACGCAATTTTCGCATACATTCTGTAACATTACCATGATTTTCGCAGTAATGTCGCAATATTTCCCAGCGTTGTTCAAGCGTATACACAGCCATATTCGTTCAGCGGTAGGATAAAACTAATTATCTGTCAAATCACACATGATTTATCATTCATAAAATAAGCACTAGTTAAAAAAAGTTAGATTGCCGACTCTGCAGCAAAAACTAAAATTAATTGCTGAAATAATCGAACTCTCGTAAGCTAGAGATTATACTAATATGCCATAATATTCATATGATATTTGTGGTTCTAGGGTGGTTTGAAATAAGCTAATAACTGGTGAAGCTAAGAGACGTACCAAGTGGAAAATTGCGAATAAGAAACCTGTAATGCTGTAGCGCGTTAGTAAGCGGTAGCTCATAATCTCTCGCTTGCAAACCTGCCTCCAGGTAGATCGATATTTTTGCTGCACTTTCATGGAGTAAATTTTGAAATAATTCAAGTTGTAAAAGTGCTTTTTCTAGTGAACCAGAATGCAGTTTCTTGCTACGGAGAACAGTTTTGGAGAAAAGGTGATCTACACTTTATGAAACCCTCTAATATACATACTTTATGGGGTAGGAAAACAATAACGATGAATATACTCTTTTACTTCTCACTCTTTTGTTTGCACGAATTTATATGCTTAAGCAGTTAATGAGTTCCTACTTATTGTGTTGCTAACAAAATGATAATAGAGTTATCTATCGTCTATCTGCTAGTCCTGCTATAGAGTCTTAACCGCTAAAACAATGTAACCGACGCAAAGCGAATTTTGCAAGAGCAGCTTTGTTTGCTGAGTTTTATTCCCTGCGATTTTTTTATGAAAGTTTTCAAAAAAATTCCGGTTTATTTGAAATCTTCTTAAAGCCTAGCCTTAACATCGTAATCGGTATTCTTGTAATACAACTAAACTAAGGTTAATTTTAATTACTCATATGGTTAAATTTGCATTGAAAAAAATTAGAAAGGATTAAGAAATTAAATTAAAAAAATTAGTTGCTGCAAAATTTTCCTTTAGTCGGCTGTGTTATTTTCGCGTTCAATGATTTTCTTTTCTGCTTTGGCAACAACAATTTATTTATAACACTCCATTAAGACAAATGCGAGTCTTAAATTGTTTGTTACTTTAAGGTTTGTGGCTTAAGTCTTTTGTTTGGGCAACATGAGGAAGTCTGCATCAGAAAACCCCCCCAAAAAAAAATTAAACAATAAATTGTAATGAAACCACACTTTGCAATTTTAATTAAATTGTTAAAAAAAGGCAATAAATATATAAAAACAAACATTGTTTTAAAATGTTTGCCATCAGCTGAATACAAGAAAAACACTTTTCAAATTCTCCGCGGTTAAAAACTCATACAAATTCATGTAAAAAGCCTGTGGAAAAGTAATTTAGTAATAGTAAGTAAAACTCATACTCCTTTTTCTTGTTACTATGTATACTTTTTAGGTGAAACTAACTCAGTTGATAGTTCAACATGTTCGAATGTATCTTTAGTTTTTATTTTATTATTTTTATTTTTAGCATAACAAGGAAAAATAAAGATTAATGACCCAAAAACTTGGAATGAGCAGCTCTGGCACTTGTATTAAACAAAATACCTTTAAACTAAACAGTGTTTTGAAAAAAAATGCATATTAGAAAATAAAAAAAAGACAAATATTGGAAACTAAATTTAACTTCACTTTTTATATTGTTGTTTTCTTAAACGCTCCCAGCAACTGTACAAATTTTATTATTATTTCTTTTGCATTAGCAAATTTAAGTCGCGAACCCATTTTTTTCATACGTTTTGAGATGTGGCCGTTCCAACTCATGTTATTTGTTTCTTAAGTCACATTTCTATAAAATATTTTTTAGTAGTTTAACTGAAAGCTCAACTCCCACTATTAATTTATGCACATGTGTGTTTTTATTATTTGAAATTCATATTAAAACGAAATAAATATTGCTGTTACATTTATTGGTTTGTTTGTTTTAAATTAGAATTTAGTAGAGCCTCTAAGCCAATACAATTTTTATGTTGGCATGTTTAATGTATACAAAATAATAGTGGCATTGTATGAACAAATAGTAATAGCTCTGCACGCAAAGAAAAAACATTTTACAACATGGTTGCCACAACAATAAAATGCTGTCCAGAAGGATGCGCAAGATTTTAGCACTTAACATATTTTTAACAAAAATCATTTTTGTTAAATTACTTTTTCAGACTAAAAGTTCAACTCTTGGTTTGTCACTATTTTAATTACTATCAATTAAATGTTCTACTCGTTCTTCGACCTTTTTCATTTAACTTTATTTGGTTTAATAAATGAGCTCAAGGTCACTGATGTTGTTCAATAAATATATTTTCTATTTATTGATAAATTATTCGATATTTCGATACTCCTTTCTAATATTTTACAAATTTTCAAATTTCAAAACAAGTCATAATGGCAAGGTTAGGTTAGGTTAGGTTGATTGGAGGGGTTTGCTTGCCCATGTCTTGCGACATACACCTAAGCCAGTATAGGCTTGTTGTGCGCTCCGTAGATTTAACCGTGATACAGTTTGACCCATAGGTCTATAGGAACTCCGTGTCATTCACAAAGTAATTGGGTTATGTCTGGTAAGGTGTCTATCCCAAGATGTCGGAATCGTATTTGTGAGAAGGCGGGGCAATGGCATAAATAGTGCTTTAGAGTCTCGCTCTCCTCCCCACATGCTCTACATTCATCTCCTCCCGCTATTCCCATGCGGTTTAGATGTGCCAGTAGTTGAGAGTGGCCTGTCATGACTCCCATTAGTCTACTTAATTTGGGCTTGCTAAGTCTTAGCAGTCCCCCTGTCTTTTCCTCATCTGGATCCCCCCATTGTTTCCCACGGTTTCGATATTCCAGAGAGTTAAATGGGCCCTATGTGCCCAGTTCTTTAGCTCAGATTTAACTGCATCGAAAGGTTTCGCACATACCAAGCTTATGTTACTTAACTCTCTTGCTCTTGCAGCAAGTGAGTTTGCTCTTTCATTTCCAGCTATTCCCGCATGCCCTGGCACCCATATGATGCGTAGTTCACCATTCGACGAGTAACTGTTCGTGATTTAATCCGCTCAGCTGAGATCGCCCGGATGGCCCCTTGGCTATCCGTGAATAGCTGGCCTTTGCATTTCATTGAGCACCCTAATACACTCCATAATTGCCCGAATTTCCGCCTGAAAGACTGTGCAAAAGTCCGGCAGACGAAATAACAGTTCCATAGTATTCTCTTTATAAATACCAAGCCCTGTTTTTCCCCTCGCTGTTGATCCATCCGTGCAACAATGAAGCCCCATGGGGATCTGGTTCAAAGGGTCGGTCAACCAGGAATGTAAGTCAGGAATCAATGTTTCGCAATTGGCCTCTAGTCTGGCCTCCGGTATGTGATCTGACGTCACATTTTCCGGTATAGACTCGCCTATGGCCACAAAGATTTGTTGATGATGCACATAAATAGGCTTTACATACATACTTATTATCTATACAATTATATATAAGTATACTAATGTTAATAGTCATTTTCCACATAATAACGCTTTTAACATAACATTTTTTTTTAGTTTTTTATAAAAAAGAAATGAAAAATTATTGAAGTAAAATAAGATATTAAAATCGAATACTATATATAGGACTTAGAACATAGTATACAATTTTAATATCTTATATTACTTTAATGATTTTTCATTTCTTTTTTATAAAAAACTAAAACAAAATATCGAAATATCGAATAATTTATCAATAAATAGAAAATATATTTATTGAACAACAACAGTGACCTTGAGCTCATTTATTAAACCAATAAAATAAAAATATCAATTAAGTAAAGAAAAGTGAAATTTTTATAGCTAGGTGGACAACACACTGTTTCTGGGTAGCAAACACCCTTCATCAGCACCCACCCACTATGAACTTTGGACGTGTCAAATTGTACAATTTTAAAGCACAGCCGCTTTAACCACTCGGCAGTCAATGCTCACGCAATTTTACTTTCTATTTATATACTTAACTAACATTAACCAAAGCACTGATATTTTTGCAGTCTGTTATGGATCATTTTTACTGATTTAATTATGCTGGAAGTCTAGCCTTTTTCTCGAATATTTAAAGTTCTAAATTGATTTGAGTTTTGACAGAAATTCGTGTGCATAAAATTTAAGCCGACGACACGTTTCTTTTAACAATTAAAAATTAATTGATTTTGCTTATTACATTTCAATTTGAAACTTTGCAAAATTTTGCTGCCAATCCTTGTTTTCTATCACACAGCATAACAAATGAATGATAATCATCCACTTAAGTCAAAAAACAAAGCAAACAAAAATAATGATAATAAAATTAAACTCTTAAACATGAAAAATGAAAACTATAACAAAATACTTGTGGTCTGGTATTTTGGTACCTACTCAAATTACATTTACATTTTTAACGCTAATCATTACTTATTTATTATGTATTTATACTCAGATTTATTTATTTAAATATTTGTATGTAATTTGGTACAATTTTTGATAGTAATACATTTTATTACTCAACTGGCCACCAACTACAACAACAACAACAACAAGTTTTTAGCAAATGACAAAATCATGTTCGATTGATATGCAAAAGAAAAAAAGACCAAAAACAGACGACGGACGCACAGAACAAGGAGCGAACAAATGTTTTCAGCAAAGAGACCCATTTTTATTTTCGACCAAATGTACAACCAACCACCATCACATCACCACCACTGGGTTTCGCTGTTTGCAGTGACTTTGATTTAAAAACTTACAACACGGCCAAATGAACTAATCTAGGAAAATTAAATCTTGAAAGAAAACGAAAACAAACAAAAAAAAAACAATGATCTGGAATAACATTTTTAAGAGCTCACAGCAGTCACAAGACCGAAAATAATAAAACATGCACTATTTTGATTTGGCTCAGTGGGCATAAGACGTTGCAAGTTGCTAAATTTTGAAGGCATTTCATGTTGCTTATGCCTGCCTGTTTTCTTTATTGCGGCATTCGGGTGAGTGAGTGACCAGTGTTCAGATTTCTTTTGAACAACCTGAAATCACTTGTCGCTTCAAACATGAAAATGGAATGAATGAAACAAACGTGATTGTACAAATTGACAAAAAGCCTTCGAAATGTGTAACTTTTTATTATTAAGTGGTTTTTTCCAACATGATGAAAACGAAAATCTTGCCACCACATTTGAATAATGAATGAGAAAATTTGTTAAGCATATTTGCGCTTTTTCAAAACGCTGTTTTGTTTTTTTTTTTTTTTTATTTTGCCACAGACTACAGGAGACTTGTTGTGTTTAGTTAAATCATTGTTATCGCTGAACTAATGACTTGAATTTATTTGGGGGGGTTTTAAATAAACGAAGCAATATAACAAAATTAAATAAAAATGAAACAAAGAAAGAGGTACTAGTGATATATACGGTTAGATCAAATCTTAAATACTCCTTACAAGCAACACTTCTCAGCCTCAGATCCGATGTAAGTAAATTTTTATCAAACATTTGTGTATTTTGCACGGGCACCAAAAATTATAATGAAACCGAATAGAATGATATATTTGGCTTTGGCGGGGGTTCTGTATGTTTTACCAAGATATGTAACAAAACAAAATTCCTGGGATACCCGTTATTAATGGTGCTTATTCGGGAAAACGTGCTAGTGAAGTGAATCTGTACATGTAAAACAAGAACAAAATGTCAAGAGTACAAACAAATTGTTTTTATGTTTCGTACAAAATTTGCCGTTTACTGGTGAAAGAGATACGAGTGGCCAACTACCTCGTTAATTTTATTCTTGCGATGTAGGGAAAACACAAACAATTCTTCATATTTTGTTTTTGCTTGCCAAGGAAAGTTGCACCTCTTCGGCGCGTTTTTCAGAATAGCCACCAATATTTTTCTCATCTTTTCCCAATAAAAAGTACATTATGATGACATTGGATTAATGTACACTATTACAAAAATATTCTCAAATAACTGAACTTCAATTGAATTAAAATATTAACTTGGAAAAATAAGAACATTTTCAATACACTTTGCTGACAAAATGCTAAAAAAAAAAACTTTAAAACCACAAAATCCACTAAAGACACTGGCAACGCTGACTACAATATATAGAACTTGTCTGTCAGTATGTATTTTATTTCCACGCAACCAAATTTGTACAATAAAATATCCTTGTACAACAGCAGAAAGGTGCTAATTAAATTGTTGGTGTATATTTGACTTCTAAGCTGTGTTAAGTATAACTGTACCAGTTTTTGCATACCTGATCGTTAAGCAACATAAATTATAGGAATAAAAGAACGCATACTCACAAGCCTACAGCCACTAACGCCAACATTTCGTAGGCCTTTATACATGTATGCACTTATCCACACAATCAAGCATATGAGTATGTACGTTTGCAAAACGTTTTTCGTTCTTTAATTTTTTCCCGTTCTTTCATCTGCATTTTTTATGTAAAACAATATTGAAAATGCTCCACTTTTTCTTGGGTCCCTTTTGTTTTAATAAACATATTTTTTTTTTAAATAAAATCTTTGATATTTCGATACTCCTTTGTGTGTTTTCTTCAAGAAAATGTGTTTTTGGGATTGTTCACCAGAGTAAACAATGTAACGCATTTTCCAACCCTGTGTTATTTCATTAATACCCCAACTGCTTTGACATTTGATCGTTTTCTTAAACCCGTTAAAACACGGATATTGAAAAATACATTTTATATCAAAGATTTTAATAATAAAAAATTAATATATTAAAACAAAAGTGACCCCAAGATCAGTATAAATAAAAAATAAATTAAAGTCGAAAACTTGGCATCAAAAAAAATTGAAAATGCGAAAATGTTGCCCTTTTTGCACAAAAGAAATTGGCATTGAACTTTTGTTTGTCAACTTTTGCACAAAACCAGGGGACCACAACTTTTTTGTTTACCATCTTCTTTTAGGCAAATATATGCATATAAACAACTAAAATTGCATATACACAGAAAATATAATTTTTTCTTTACTAGATGAGTCAAATGAATTTTTGCTCAATTTAGATCCTACAAAAAAGTTTGTAAATTTAGTTAAAATTTTTTTTACATATTTATTGAAAAATATTTTCAATATAAATTTTTTTTTTTTGCAAAGAAAAATAATTTCAAGCAAATCCTTGACTGAATATATTCTAATGATAATTTTTCTGTGCACATACACCTGAATACATTAAGAAACAACAACAAATAGAATAAATTCAGTCAAGTACGAGGCTGGCTCGCACACTTAGGGGTTCCGCACATATGTACACTAATGCCCCGACTTGCGTCGTTCCGATTTGCGTCGTTTCGAATTGCGTCGCTTTTTAAAACTGGAAAAATTCGATTTGCGTCGTTGCGATTTCAAGTTGCGTCGGTTTGAGTTGCGTCGTTTTGACCCCGATTTGTGTCGATTCGATTTGCGTCGCTAAACACGGTTACATTTTTTACTGCATCATTGTGGATTACCATTTTTAGCACTTGTGTTGTATGTATTTAGCATCTTGAATGCATTAGTTTTTACAACTTCTGGCAACAACCATCGTCACATGTACGTTAAGAAATCTTCAGATTGCGTGAAAAAAGGGGAATCCCCTTTTCTTTTTTATATAAGTGGTGCTAAGGGCAGCTGTCTGGTTATGGTAACAATTTAGTGTGTGATTCACCAGAATATGCCTTAAGGACGTAAAACATGAGTCAAAGTAAAAGAAAAGTAATAAGTCTGGAGTTAAAATTGGACGTAATAAAACGTTTTAAATCGGAAGAAAAGGCTGCTTTGTTTTAAATATTTTCCCCAACAAATTAAATTTCAGTGCATTTATATAGAAAAAAGTGATTCGATTTGCGGCGCGTTTCTCCGGTCCCCATTAACGACGCAAGTCGGGGCTCTAGTGTATACGTATAGCATGGCATATGGGATTACATATATTGTATAAATTTCATCTCTCTGTCTCTTACAGCTTACTTTACGATGTATTGGGACACCTGGTAGTTTTCGACTTGTTGTTGTAAGGCATCTGGGAATACAGACACTGTGCGAATTTCGGCGCTCTATCTCTTACGGTTCGAGAGTTATAGCTGTTACTCTGCATTGTAAAGGGACACCTGGTAGTTTTACAGTTGTTGTTGTTTTTAGCATTTGTTGTTGTGGATCATATGTGAATACATATATTATGCAAATTTCATCCCTCTGCCCCTCAGGGTTAGAGAGTAATGGCTAATTTTACCTTGCGTTGTATAGGGACACCTGGTAGTTTTCAACTTGTTGTTGTTTTTAGCATTTTTTGTTGTAGAACATCTATAAATACATACACTGTGCGAATTTCAGCTTTCAATCTTTTACGGTTCGAGAGTTATAGCTAATTATAACTTTTCGTTGTATGGGGACACCTGGCAGTTTCCGATTTGTTGTTGTTTTTAGTATCTGCTGTTGTAGCGGCAAGATACAACAACATCCTGTGAAAATTTCAGCTCTTTAGTTCTTACGGTGAGATAAGAGAAATGTGAGAAAAAATTAAAAACATTTCAATCAATCGAAATGTTTGCTCAACGATCAATTACAAAATGTGGAGCAAATTTTCGTTTGATCTGGAAAAGTTTTTGTGATACCAAATAATTGTTCGCTGTAAATCTTGTTTTTATAATTTGATCAAACAAAACCTTAAACCTTAATACTATATATAGTGAAATTAATCATTTTCACACCTTTTCCCTGATTTTTGCTTTTTGATGTATTCGTACGTACGTATATGCATTTTTTGCTGTTTGTATTCAAGTGCTTGGCCAAACCAAAGACCAATAAGAGAGTAGTGGTCCTGTTATTTGACAGCTAATATTTGATAGTCTGAACGTGCCTTTCGTTTTTTAAGCACACCAATATTTTGACCACTTTTTAACTTCCCAAACCATTTGACCAACATTTAATTTTTGGTTAGTTTTGTCCAATCAAATGTTTCTGCCACAAGCTTATAACCCAAAGCAACCACAAAATATTTATGCAACTCAATTAACAGAGAATTATTTTCAATAAAAAAATAAGGCCTTATTAAATACGGTGCATAGATTTAGTTATAAAACCCAGTTTTTCATTATTATTTAATAATCAAAAAAAAAAAAAAAAAAACGTTTAACAGAACTATAAAAGATTGTTATAGGGAGAAAAAACTACTTATGGGGTCTTTGCCGATTTGCTATATTTTTGCATTATTTTTAATAGGCTTTTAAATACACATGTTATAATTTATAATTTTTTCAATACTGTGGTTAGGAATATTTAATGCAGTTGGTTCTTTTTTACTACTTGCCTTTCATTGGCATTCATTTTAGAGTTCTGTTTAATATTCCGGGGATATGGGGATATTAGAATCAAACAAGTTGTCATGTGTGTGTGTGTGGTTTTATTTGAGTTTTATTTAATAATTTAAGAAAATTTTATAAATTACAACGAAAAACTTAAGAAAATTAATGAATTTTGCTAAAAAAAAAACAAATTAAAATTAAACCAAATAAAAACTAAATGGAACATTTTAAATAAAAACCAAAATAAAAAATATTTTAAAAAAATTATAACGAAAACTCAGTATCAGTAAATAAAAGTACAATTTGTTTAAATTAAAAAATTATATAAAATAAAATAAAATAAAATAAAATAAAATAAAATAAAATAAAATAAAATAAAATAAAATAAAATAAAATTTAAAAAAAATAAAAATTTACTATTAATAAAATAAACAACCAAAATTAAAAAAAAATTAATTTTAAAGCATGGAATAAAAAACTTAAATGAAATAAAACAAAAACTAAGAAATTTTGCTTTAATAACAAAAATAAAAATCTATTACCAGTAAAATAAAAAGAATATACAAAATGTACATAAAATTTCAGAAACACAATTTGGTAAAACAAAAAGAAACTTAAAATATTAAACAAATTATTTTAAAAAAAATACAAACGTAAAAATATTTTAATAAAAAATATACAAAACTACTGATGGAATTAAAACAGCTACAAAAAAATTTTGCAGGGATGGAAAATGTAGCAAGCAGGTTTCGAAAATAAACTGTACATTATTTTGTGCACTGCAGTACACAAGCTCAGTTTTAAGCCCGAATACAGTACATAACGATTTTTTAATGAAAGTAATAAACATTGCATAGTGTTGTGATTTACGGCCGAAACAATGCAATTCTAGTGGCTGTGAATTTACTTTATATATTAGGGTTTTATGTTTCCAGGACTGAAGCCCAATTGAAAAACTTCAAATTGAAAAAAAAAAATTACACAAACATTTAAATTGTATTGAACAAATTTTCTACTCGAATGCTTAATATACAAACATATGTATACGTATTTTTGCATAATACAAAAAAAATATATTCGTAATAAATTTATCGGGCTTTCTGGCTCGATAAAGCTGTTAACAGTTAATTCAGGTTCAAAAATTAACCTTTTCAAAAAAGATTTGCTGTATTTTTCAGCTGTCTATATTCCGACGACATTTCGTTGGTGCTAATCAACTCATCAGTAGACTTGAAAAATTCTAAAAAGTTTGTTTGAAACTTAACTACTTATTTCATAATTCCCATGAACAGAATGAGAATCAGAAATGTTCAAACAAACCTTTGACACAACAAACATTTTTTTTCGTTTTGCATATAGACAGCTGAAAAATACAGCAAATATTTTTTGAAAAGGTTCATTTTTGGACCTGAATTAATACATTTCAATTGGCTCTTAAAGCAAATAATTAAGTTCATGTTATTAACAATTGTAAAATCAACTATATTGTAGGCGGCACGACTTCCGCCTACATAAAATCGCTCATATGCAGTTTGAAATTTGGAATATAACTGTAGTAAATAAATGTATTTTGCTCATTCTATATTCAGAACAGTATATCTATTATGTATGTATTATGAATTTGGATTTTTTTTACATAATTATTATATCAAATACAGAAAGTTTTCCAGCGCCGGCACGCAAAAATGCTGTTGCATTTTTGCACTATTTTAAACTAATGTATTCATGACAATACATTAGTTTATAAAATGGCCAGCAAAAGAAGGATTTACTGGCCAACCATAAAATTTTCCATCCGTATTTGCTGTTACACATGCCATCTGATTTATATGATAAGATTTTGTTCATGTCGCAATACAAAGTATTACCGTGTACACTTGCCTTACGCATCTGATAAACCTGAATTATTTTTTATGTTAACCAAATTATGATTAGCTATTATTTATAATTGTTTGATATATATATGGCATATAAATTCATGAAATAAGAACTTAATAAGCATGAATTAGTTTTTATGAGACCGTTAAGATATTATTGTAACTTTTATGGTTTTATTTTGCTGTTTATTTAATTTAACAAGTTTTTGTGAACCAAAGTGCTTGAACTGCAAAGCAATTTCTTTAAGGCGTTTTGATTAACACAATACCATAAGACATCAAAAAAAAAAGAGGTGAGTTACTTGTTATTAATTTTGACTACTCTATTATCATGGTGTTGTGTTAAAAATTAGTTATAATTATAAGTGAATGTAATTTCATTTATTATGTTAACATTTATTATGTTAACAGCAGCAATGCTTTTTTACCTGGTTTTATATGCGTTTTTATGATGATTTTTTTAATTTTCAAATTTATACTTCATAGCAGAAAGTGAGGTTGGAGGTTGGTTGCAACTTACGAACGTCGAACATGAGCAAACAAAACTTAGTGTGACCAACTAAATTTGCAAATCAGATCATGTTTTACTTAAGTTCATGCAATGAAAAGCAAATTAGTATAAATTATTTAAAAGATTTTCCTAACAATAAGTCAGTTAGAATTTCATTCGAGACTTTTTTTTAACCATATTTATTTATTTATAAATTTTGATAAATAAATAAATCCAGGCAATGAAAATGAAAATTAGTTCAACTTGTTATAAGATTCATTACATAAAATTTTTGTTTTATGCGTATTAAATATGTAAAGGCAAATAGTTAAATCAAATCTGTTATGAAAATCGCCTGATTTTCAAAAACAAATTGCATCGCTACTTTAGCATTACTTTATATTGAATTTTGCAGATTTTCCTATAGATAATAGCCTTTTTACACCGACTGACATCCACGTGAAACGCATGGAAGACGTTGCAAATGTGAAACAGTCGTTTACAATGACAACATTTTTCATCTCTCATTTATTTAGATGTAAAAAAAAAGAAGAAGCAAAATTTTTGTGAAAAATAAAAAAAAAATTTAAATGGACTTGGGAAAAGACTTTTGGACTTTTTTCTTTCCATAGGTCAAGCAACATGTTCTCCATATTTATTGACCAGACGATGGGCTTTCTTTTGCACTGCAATTAAAATGAATTTATTTATAATTAATTAAAAATTATTACAAAATACATGTTCCGCTCATTTGTTTATGTTAAATTTTTTTTCTGAAATGTCATTTTGCTAGTGATGGTACAAAAGCAATAAATTTTCTGCAATTTTTTTAGTGATGGCACTAAAAAAATCGAAAGATGTAAGATGAAACAAAATGAGAAAGGATCATCTTCTACTGATGTAGAAAGATGTAGAATTTTTGCCCTGTATAATTCTTATGGTAAGATGTAAACATCTTTGTAAATTGATGAAAGATGTAAGATGTGAGTCAGTGTAAAAAGGCTATAAGTCACTTGGAATATCATTCGAGATTTTTCTAACAATAAAGAATTTTTATATTGTCAAAGAAATGCTAGTTTTGAGTTACAAAATCACGTGATTTGCCAAATATACCTGCAGCGGGATTATGTAACTTTTATTACGTGTAGTGATTTATGTCGTGCAACAGCCATACGCTGCAACCTGGCAGCACCGTACTAGAAACCAGACCTTGGTGTTGGCAACCAGGTACTAAAAAAAGGGCAAGCAATAGCAGCCAACGTTATTATATCCGTTTTCATTATTAATTAATATTTGTAGCCGCAAGCAACTATTTATGTAAAATAAAAGTCTTCCTATTAAAAAAAACAAAAGGCTTCGATTATCTATTATATACGATAATTGTATAGTTAAAATAATTATGATGATATTTTGTCGTCTGTGCTATTCACTAACATTTTTTAACAATATTTGCTGACGATTCAAATCAGCCGCTGTTATTTTCGCAATTTTACGAGCCACACTTACATACTTGTTGTTTATTTAAACGTTATTCAAAGTGTAAGCAAATATATTAAAACCATAATAAGAGCACAATCTATACTTAGCCTCATGAAAAATTATATAATATTTTAAAAATTCAATAGCAATACTTTAATATAAATGTGCTCAAAAATGCAGCTGCTTACGACCGCTAAAATTACATTACTCTCTCACACAAACATAGCGGCAAACGATGAAATGTGTAGATAAAAATCAGCTGTTATTGGTGCAGTAAAAGTTACAGAATCAACCATAAGTGTAGAAATGTTATAAATAATTGTTGCTGATTATGTAGAAAAAACCCATATAAACCTACAAAAATCTAATAAAATATAAAAAAGTGGCTAAAGCCCCGTTTCAAAACTGGTTAAATGATTAAGTCCAAATCACAAAAATATGTATTTTGCTTAGGTAAGAGCAAGCAAATGTTGCAAACAATATTTTTTGTGCGCCAAAATATCTTTTAATATTAAGCCAATTACTTTAAGTTGGTCACATTATGTTTCATTCACTCATGTTTAGCTTTGGCTTAGATTAAAGATGACGTTGCAAATGATGATCTTAATTTGAGTCATAACTTGATTATAGTGCCAGTCATGATCATAATTATTTGCACCATTAGTTAAGTTACTGTGTGGGGATGTGCGTGCTGTTGCGGCTTCTTTTTAAATAGCCAGTAGCATTAGTAACAACTAAAATAGCTACAACACCATTTCCCAGAGAAAGAAATATATACAATTATTTAAAAATATTGAGATTTTAAATTTATAATTTTTAGTTAAAGATGCAAAGGAACACCGATCATAAAAATATTTTATGCTTATTAAACTCATATTTGACAAATTAATGCATAGAAATTTATCAAACATGAACATGCTTTCAAATGGGAACGCTACAATTTAATATTTAATGCAAATTTATTATTATTTAACACAAAAACATCTCCCATTTGCATTTCTCTGGAAAATGGTGTACCTGTATACAATTTATGAAAGCAAAATGCAGCAGCTTGTTTGGGATTAAATGAAATTCATAAAATTTCCAAAAATTTATTATAAAACTATTCCAAAAAAAAAGTGTAACATGTCTGTATATATAATAATTTAATGGTACAAAGCGCGCTTGTTCGACACCCACTCACTCACTGTAAGTCTACATGTTCTACTTAAAATATATGTAATGTAATGGTGCTGCTAATTTATTGATGGCTGTTAAACTCCTTACTGACAAGAGAGTACACTACATGTGTGTATGTTGTTGCTTTTTTTTATGCGCTAGAGATGTGTGCTTCGTTTTGCGTGTTTGTGTGGATGTGTGTATGTGTTAGATGTTCTGAATACTTTCTTTAACCTCTTCTCGCTGTTAATAAAAATAAAATAAAATTTTTTGTTAAATTATTTTATATTATATTATTAAATAAAACAAACAAAAAAATAAATAAGTTTAATTAACAAATAAAAATTATTTTTAAATAATAAACAGAAAAAACAATTGAACTATTTAATTATATAATTATTTATAAAGCTTTTTTCATTCACTGAGTTCTGTGTTGTGTTTTGTTAAAATTTAGTGCTTTTTTTTAACTATATTGTGCTTTTTGATTGAAATAGTTGTTTTTGTAGATTATTAAAAAATTATATATGTAATATAATTAATAAGATTTACTTTGTTGGGGTGGTACGAAACCATAACCGGAGGCGCCTACAATCACACCACTAGATTCATCAATAGCATCGGGAGGAGATGGGGGGAATACAACAGGACCTAAAATAGTGTTAAAAATAATAAAAGATGAGTCATAACAAACAACAAGTATTATTTACATTCAGCCAATTGTTAATTTAAGTTAATTAAAATGTTGACACATTAAATTTTTAATGTGTCAATTTTTACTTTAAAATGGCCGACTAAATAGAAATAGCTTAGATTTAAGTTATTCGTTATTTAATATTATTATTTCATGGAGCTGAAGGTCTTTTCCATTTATATATTTCGTAATTTATTCGAATATTTTTGTCGATGTTTCACTCTCCTTGGGACAGCTTCTTCAGCACAATGATATTTAAAAAAAATCTAATTTCAGTACTATTGTCCTGAAGAAACTATTCGAATGAGATCCCGCTCGCGGCAAAAATAATCGAATAAAATACAAAATAAAAATATTTATATGAACTTAATTATTTATTTGCTTTAAGAGCCAATTGAAATGTATTAGTTCAGGTCCAAAAATGAACCTTTTCAAAAAACACAGCAAATATTTTTTGAAAAGGTTCATTTTTGGACCTGAATTAATACATAAAAATATTTATAATAAAGGATTATCCATTGCGCAGTTTTAAAAGTAAACATAAATAAAACACATATAAAATATATCTTATCATGATATTTCCTTGTTATTATAAAGTTTAAACTCCTTATTATGTGTGAAACAGTACGTAATTTAAATGACCACCACCGCGAAGTGTTGCAAGCATTGATTCTCTTTAGGGAATTTTTGACCACTCTTTTACACATATTGGACGGTATCTCATGTTGGTTTTTAAGTGCTCAAGAGTTAAAGGTTTATCTGCATAAACACGGTCTTTCGCGTTGCCCAGCAAAAAAAGGCTAATAGCGTCAAATCGCATGATCTTGGTGGCCAGTTGATATAGCCACGATCAGAAATTACGCGGCCAGGAAAGAGCCATTCCCTGGCCGCGAATATGACAATAAAGCCATATTCGCTCGAGTTGTGAGGCATGTGGCACCGTCTTGTTGAAACCACACATACTCTCACCAAGTCGTATTGTTCAAAAGCAGGCAATCAAAATGTCGGTTATCATTGGGTCCTAACGCTCCGAATTGACGTTGACAGTCACGGCATCGTCGTTTACAAAGAAATAAAGTCCAATTACACCCTCGGACCAACGAGCGCACCAAACAGTGACTTTTTCTGGATAAAATGGACTTTCTTCTTCAAGTGCTTGGGGATTCTGAGAGCGTTAAATATGACAATTTTGTTTATAAACATACCCACTGAGGGAGGAATGTGGTTCATCGTTGAAGAAAATTTTGTTCGAAAAATCGCCGTCCACCGCCTGTTTCTCAAGCACTCATTCCACGTATCTACGAAGTGGTGAATGATCAGGTGGCTTCAGTTGTTGTGTGAACTGGATTTTATATAGATCTAAAAATACGCCATAATGTGTCGCAAGACAGTCCTAATTACTGAGAACGACGAGGCATCGACACATCCGGGTCTTTGTCAACACTTTCACTAACAGCAGTGATATTTTCAGCGGAAACGATGCGAGCGAAATGATGATGCACAGGCCTTACAGTTTTTTAACCACTCCAGTCTCTTCAAATTTCTTCACAGTTTTGCCAATTGCTTGCGCACGTGAACCATAATCTTCTCTTAAAGCACGATATGAGGCTCTGGCAGAATCACCATTTTTGTAGTGTGTGTTGATAATTTTTATGCGTTGTGTGATAGTTAAGCGATCCATTTTCGTCAATGTTAGACTTTCAGCTGAGCAGAAAAAAATAAGTTTAACAACTCAGTTTGACAGATGTCGAATTCCAGTCCTATACTTTTGAAGCCACGAAATGGATAACCCTTTACACACATCTTATGGAATCGAAAATGTAAATTGTGGAATTTAAAACGGAATTACACACGTGACATTTTCATTACAATAATGGTATTTTTAAAATAAATATGCATGTGTCACTCAATAGCAGTTGAGTGATACATCAGCTGATGATAAATGACACTGTCATTTACCATCAGCTGATGCGTTCACAAGTGGCATCATATTTACATTATTTAGTGAAAGGATTAGGCAGTAATACTTTTGTTTTCAGACCTTTTTTTTGAAACATTTCGGTAGATATTTTTCACTTTTTTTCATTCTATTTGGAATTAAGACTTACCTCTGTTTTGTCTAGGATCTCTAACTTGTGTGGATTGTGCAAAATCAAGTGTATTATAATTGATTTGTCTATTAGACAGATGAGCACCAAACAAGAAATTTTGTCCAGCTGCAAAGAGTAAGGAGGCGCAGATGGCAAAAACTGTGGTTAGCTAAAATTAGAAAAAGAAATTAATTAGCTTGATAAATAACCATTGGACTCAAGTTTTCCATTTTGTCCAGCTTTGAAACATCCTTCATAAACCTTCAATATTTATCACTTTTTACAGAAAAAAAAAACACTTTTCATATTTATTACTTCACCAGGTCTTAATTTCACTCAAGTGTTTAAATGATTAATTTGTGGAAAACCATTAACGACCATCACTTTAACCTCAATTTAAGTCAGCCCTTTAATACGGCCATTAATCATCAACTACAAAACAAACATTTTCCTTTTGGCCCGTTGAACGGTTTGGCCTATTTGAACTGTTTGTGCGCCTTCTGTACAAAAAAATATTCAAAAAGCTCTTAAACGCTCTTATTTGCCACTTAAGGCTTCCGCATTTGAAAGTTGTGCGCGCAGAGACTGCAGACAACAACAGACAAGGAAACCTTGAAATCCACTTTCCCAAACTCATGCCTTTAAGTAATAAATATGGATTGGAAAAAATAAGTTTAAATATTTATTTATAAGCATTAAAGAAAATGCCTTGTAACAGCTATTATTACGAAAAATCGAAATAAATTTAAATGAACTTCAACTTTGGTTAAAGTTTGCGACCGACACAAAAGTAAAAAAAAAGTGTTTAAATAAAGTAAAGACCTAAACGTTGTTGAAGGGGGGTTTAAGTGAAAAAAAATTTTTACTATAATTTGATTTGGGCATTTCTTATGAATAAAATAGATTTTTAAGTAACATAAATGCACTACAACAAAATGGTAGTATACACTCAGAATATTTTTGCAGTAACTGAAAGTAGTTTATTCTAGAAGTAAATCAGTGCAGTTATTTTTAAATGACAAAACATTTAAAAATTAATAAAATTTTAATTTGAAATGATTTGCATTATTGGTTAAAAGACTAACAACAGATAAATACGGATAATTTCGGTCACTGTTAATAATGACAGTAGTAACTTATGTTACACATACATGAAAGAACCAAGCTAAACATATATATTTATAATTTGGTTTCCACATACAATGTCTGTATACTACTCTTTTCCTAAATTGCTTGTTTTTGAATTTGTTCTGATTGTTGCGATGGCTGAGTAGGCTCTGCAGTCGAGATGCTGCTTGTTCGAATCTCAGCAGAGGCTTTGCAGTACAAAAATTAAATTAGCGATTTGAAAAAGGAGATAATACAGAGAGAAAACTATAATGAAGTAAAAAAAATCACTACCGAAAAAAAAATAAAAAAATTTACAAGTTGATTACGCATTAATTATTTTACAGGAAAAAATCATTGTTTTTACCGCTTGGGTTTCGTAGATTTTTTAACATTTAAGTTCACATGAAGTAATTAGTAAATTCAAATGAAATATAAGTAGAACGATTTTTAAATGCAGTTTCATTTATTTTAAAGAGTGTTTAAAGAGCAAAGTTCTCGTTATATGCACATACAAGTAATAAAGCACTCTTTTGCTATAGTTTCGCTTTTTTTAATTTTAAAGCTCAATATTTAGTTGCTGTTTCTAATAATTATTTACTAAGACTTAAGCTTAATTTTCTTCCAGTGCACTAACTTTTTTTCTGTTAAACACCAAATGTTGCACCATAATTCGAGCAAAAACCACATAAAATTCAACGAAGAAAAAAACACAATGAAAAGTACTAAATGGCTAAAATTATGGCTCACAATGAAGACAACGTCTGCATGTCTTGTTTGTCAACATTAACATTCACTTTTAGAAGGGGGTGTAAGATTTTCGTTTGCTTTCGTTTCTTTTCTGCCAGACTATATCTAATTTAAGACTGTTAACATTTATGCCAAATGTTGTAATCTCTGAAAAACAAAAATGCTTCCTTGTTAACAGTTTGGTAGCCATAGTAAAATCAGCAGATAAATGTGGAAGATTAAAGTGTAATTAAAAATATTGCAAAAAACTATCAATAAATAAATTTTAAAAAATAAGTCAAGATTTAAAAAAAATGCTCATGAAATGGAAGTGTATTTTAAGATAAATATTTTAATACACTTGCAAATGTTTTATTGTGAAAAGTATTTTATTATTTTCTGTCTTTTGCCGCCGCCATTCCGTTGTTGCTAAGCAACTCACTCATCAGTAGACTCGAAAAATCTAAAATGAATGTTTGAAGCCCAACTAAATACTTATTCCGAAATTCTCATGAACAAAATGAAAATCAGAAATGCTGAAACAAACTTTTTATACAGAAAACATTTTACGTTTTGCAACACATTAAGGTCTATTTTTAGACCTAATAATAATAAATAAATCTCTATTGGCTGTTATAGCGAATAAATAATAACACCAGTATTCATAAAAAATAAAACGTTGCTCAAATACATTTTAGAAAAAATTTTATATGAAAAATTTGTTATAAAATGTGTTTCAACAATGTTTTATTTTTTATGAATACCGGTGTAGAAGTTCATTTTTGAAAAGGATTTTATTAAGAAATATTTCGAGCAACATGTCACTTGAAGGGATATTAAAATTTTTCTAATCCTGCTTAGAATAATATAAATAAGTTTTCATGTTTCTTTAATGTAAAAAGGAGATAAGTTTCTCTGGGAGTAAAGTGTCTTAAAAATCACATATTTTAACTCTTTTTTTAATTTTTAATTCATGCGAACCTTTGACTGCGTCATTTTCCAGTATTTTGGCAACAGCTTAAAAGGTATTGACACAACGGTAACGCCGTGGTCATGAGAAGAAGAAGAAGAAATCATGTCAAATTTTTTAATTTGTCTGGCGTAAACTCAACATTTTCTACACTTTCAAACAGAGCAGCAACCTTTAGTAAAAACACCGATTTTTTTGGTCTATACTTTAATTGAGACAAATGGCAGCTGAGCTATTAAATCTGCCGTTTTTGCACAAAATATGTCTGGCAACATTGTGCCCAACTAGGGGTCTCCATTAGCCATGAACTTGGTATGAACATGATGTCCAACATCGCTCATGGCCAATGGCGATACTCGATCCTACGTCCGAGCACCGATGTTTGCCATCAAGTTAGACGTGATTTGTCAAGTTAGACGTGATATGTTATGAGAGCTTAGCTCTCATGAAAAATATCACAGAAAACAGAAAAAAGTGATTGAAATATAAAAATAATAATTTTACAGATTTAAAAATACAAAAATTGAGTCTACATATACATACATACATAAAATACTGAAATAAATGTTTACAAAAAATATTTTACACTTTTTTATATTCATAAATGTTAAACGGCTGTTTAAGTCATTTGACAGGTTCACAATTTTGCCCGGAGAAAAAGTAGGGGTACAACTCGGTGAAGCTGTATCATGAGCATTCTCATTTTCCTAATTTTTAGCACACGAAATGCTTTTCGGCTAAATTTTGAACCTGCAGGTTCCAACGGTAACATTCTGCTAATAAACTTATTGTGAAAACATGCGAACTAATTCTAGCAACATGTTTATTCAATGGCATAGTTTTGCCGGCAGCTCTTGTTTAACTACAAAATAATGTCAACAGTATTTATTTCGTGCGAAGTTTTACCAACACCCGATCGGGTATTGTTTTTAATTGTGTGTGCATGTCTCGATTAGAGTTCCATACTTATAGAGTGAAAACGGAACCGTTTTACTGAGACTTCACTGTCCGTCCGTCCGTATGTCGCAGGCCTCATTCTTCCATGCGGTAACAACTAGACAGCTGAAATTTTCACAGAGCAACAAATGCTAAGCACAACAAAAAGTTAAAAACTAAAGGGGATACCCACACAAGAAACTGTGAAAATTAGCTGTAACTTTTAAAACATAAGAGATAGCGGTTTGAAATTTACACAGAATATGCAGTTGCCAGGCTATGCTGTTGTCCTATACAACCACATTTACCAGAAATAACAGAAAGTAAATATTTAGATGTTGCCATATACATGAGGAAGCCCTTTAGTTTGAAAATTATTTGTAAGTTTTGAGCAGTCACAGATAGAGACTTGAAATTTGCACAGTATATTTAATTACTTGACTTCTACAACAACAAATATCAAAAAGAACAAAACAATAAAATGTTTGCAAAGCCCAATGCATAGGGGCACCCTTTAGTTGTAAAATTAGCTGTAACTTTTGAATCGCAAGATATACATACAGATGTTTAAAAGTTACTCAGTTCATCCAGTTACCCGTCTGTCTGCTACAAATAATAAAACAATAAGAAGTCTATACCCTGCGCCTTGCTAAATGAAACGGCTTGAGCCACTTTTACTGTAGGTGCTAGTCTCGTACGTGTGTAAGTTTATTTTTAATTTGTGTTAACTAAAACGCCAATAATAGAAAACTGTAAGAAGGTTAAAGAAATTAAAAAGTTTTTTATTTGATTACCAACTGACTTTTCCTAATTTTCTACCAAACTACAGTTTAGAAACCATTTAGCTTTTGTTTCCAAATATACAACAATTTAGCAAACTTCTTATGAAAACGAAAAAACTCGTCAAATTATGTAAATTTGCGGACCTGCTAACATTGGATACACACCAAATTTCCCATATTCCAAAATCAATGTATCTAAACATTTTCCTCACTCTCAACAGAGCATTAGCAACATTAAAGCAGCAACAAGTGTCCAACCAATTCAATTGAACAGACAGTTTTTCATATGATTTCTATTTGCTGATATTTTGAACGTTTAATAACATGAGGCAAAATTAATTGTTGTTAGAAAACCAGCTTTTGTTTAGATAAGGTACGATTTCTTCAATTAACCTAGTATTTCGTCGATAATTAAATATTACACGTAATCACGTCAAGTTTATGTTTTGTTGCTTTTTTAAAGTTTCTTAGCAAATAAATATTTATTTTACATTGTCAAGATCTTATCAAAGATTTTACACTTTTAATAATATAAAAAATAAAAAAAATTAATTAAAACAAACAACTACACTATAACAAAAGTAGAATGCAGAACATATGTATGTGTGTTCATAAGTAAAAGAACATTAGAGAGATTCACGAAAAAAAACTTTGCACTCTATTCAAAACCATGGAAAATGTTGAGCAACATTGTTTTTCAAACGGAAAATTTGAAGTGTAGTTAATGCTGCCTATGCCTGGGGAGGTAATGATACCACAAGGGTTATGAAAAATTTTCGATATCTACTGGTAGCCGTCAATTACTTCATAATGATAAAAGAAATAAGAATTGCTGATATGTTTAATAAGGATTGTTATTGTAGTTCTTTGGATGGCAAACAGAAAATAGTTTTTCGTTCAAATACCAGAAGTAGTAGTGGAAACAATGGACATTTTTTTTTTGATCAGCATACTTTCATTTCAGTTGATATGTTGGCCAGTAGAATTCCGCGTTTGGGCTAATGAGAGTTTCCGAGTGGTTGTTGAAAAGCCACTGCATCCACAAAGAGTAACTGTTTGGCCTGGCGAGCCAAGCTTCTTCTAAAATGAAATCGGACAAGCAGTTAGCGCGAATGGTGCTCGCTCTCGCGATCTGATAACAGACTTGTTATGGCCAGAAATTGAAGATACGGACCTAGCTGAGATTTGCTTGTAACACGATGGTGGAACTTGCCATACAACCAAAGAAAAATTGGCGCTTTTTTGGGCGAGAAATTCCACTGCCGTGTTATATCACGTTCTGTCGTTTTTAATTGGCCGTCATCCGAGTTTTTTGTTTGCGCAAATATTTCTAAGAAAAGTGTACGTGCACAATTGACGATGATAAAGGCAGAGACAACGCCATCAACCTAACTTATGTCTCTGAGTCACTCGGTCCGATTACGGTTGGCGTTTTAATTGCCGTTTCTATGTCGTTTTAATTTATTTTGCCATTTTATTCCTAAGCATGCATTCCTAGATTATATGAAAATAAAATTTATCATATAGTGCGACTATGAAGTTAAATCAAGGCTTAAAAAAATAGCAGCAAATACAAAAATCAACTGGAAGTCCATTGGATGTTGGTGAGAGAATATAAAATATATTCTAAGCCACAGAAAAACTCGGCGATAAAATTGAAAGTTGTTCAATTAATTATTTATGTATTAAGTTAATCAGGCTCAAGTTCTTTTCTATATTATCTTTGTGATTGATATTAATTAAATTAGACAAAGAAAACATCAAAGATATTTAGCAGGGTGGACAACTAGTTGTTTCGAAGCCGTCAGCAGCCGTCTTTGAACACAGGGGCTCATGTTTCTAAAGCGACAACCATGCCACTCAGCTACCCAAGTTGTTGTATATTTTCTGTCTAAATTTTTTAATTATATCAAACACATCATTAATTTCTATTTTTATTTGTTTATATTTACATTGCATATTTACATTATTCAATGAATTTAAATCAGGAATGAAGAGCTCAAAAACAGCATGCAATTAGCTACAACCTGTACTTGAAGCAATTTACGACCTGTCCTTGAAGCAATTTATGTGCTGATTATTGTCGTGGTGGACGTGAAACAGTCATGGCAGGTACCCAGCCAGTATGTCTTCAACTTTACTTTTTTTGTCTTCTTTATGCTGATCACTTCAATTTTACCACAAACAAAAAGTCTTTCTAAATTATACAGACAACAAGAATAGGGCCCATAGAACTATACTAAAGACGCCGTGGCGCTTATTTTTTTTTTTTGCTGTAAATTTTTCTATCATAATTAAAAACATTAAGATATTTCTCAAAAACCTTGTTGGTTTATTTACAAGAGCGCCTCGATGGATGAATTGGTAAAGAGTACTACTAAGAGTCCCCCAGGTCGCAGGTTCGATTCCTGCTGAAGGCTTTGGTTCTTTCTTCAGACAAGCCAAAAGCTTCGCAGTTTTGTGTTTGTTATTCAAAATAAAAGTAATATCATATTTTAAACATCTATAAAAATTTATACGCAAAAACGCTGTTTGTCCCAATGACTTTTGGACCGCTAAACAGGCAGGTTATTGTAACATATTTCAAGTGAATTAATGAAACTTTTAATTCAGGAACTAAACAAATTCTTTCTGTTTATTCAAACCATTTCAGCAACACTTACAATGCAATGCAAAACACATATGCCAATACTTCTCTAAATTCTTTTCACACGTTTTTAAATTTAATTAATTAATTTTATAAAATTTGACACTTAATTACAGCTGAAAAAGGAAAAAAAAAATCAACTGCTTAGTTGCCGAAAAAATAAATGAAAGCACACATGCGCAAATAATTTTGTAACAAATTACTTGAAGTTAAAAATAGATAAAAAAAAAAAACAAAAAATTAACAAACTAACGAACTAGAGTATCAGTAACAAAACAAATAGCGGTGTGAATAAAATAAATACGAAAAAAAAACTGAAATGAATTTAATGAAAGTTAAATAAATCGAAATTTTCAAGCAACCATAAAGTAAATAAATAATGTTTGTACAACATGTAATAAAAACTGCCAATGAAGAGGACATGCCAGAGAGGAAGAGTACAGAAGGTGAGAGAGAGAGAGAGAGATACATGTGTCCAAGCGTCCCAAAAGTTTACCAGCAACACGTACGCGTTTTAATGAATTTGAAATTTCGTAGCCAACGTAGAGTTAATGAACCTAAATGAAATATGCTTTAAGTAAAACACAAAACCTAAACAAAGAAATACCAACACAGTTTAAATGGATCAGTATTTCTTTAACCCAAAAATAAAATTTGTTGCATTGCGCGTATTAAACTTAATTGGTTGGAAATAAAAGATTTTGCTTGAAATCTAAATAAGACCTGCAAATGCTTTTTGTTGTCAAATATTTAAGAAAAAAACAAACGTGATGTTTGAGATCATTAAAAAATGTACCATAACAAAACACTACACATTTGCTTTAAATATAACAAAAGCTATTTACTAAAAAATTAAAAAAAAAATAACTAAATAAAATACGGCTAATTTTACAGAAGCTTAAAAACCTCCTAAAGCAAATTGTCTTTGCACTGCCAGTATTTTTGAGTTTTCGTTAGATGTTTCATATTGTCTTCAAACATGTTTTATTTATTACAATATTTTGCTGTCTAGAGCTGCGCTGTTTAAGCTCCAGTCTGGTGGCTTCTATGTTGAGGTGTTATCTACAGTTGAAAATCTTCCACTGTTTATTTTACTCAGCTTCTTGGGTCACCAAAGTTGATTCTTTTTATTATTTTTTTCACTGCAAATTTGTTTGCCACTATGACTTGCTGAAACTTGTAGCTCTCTTGTTTTTTTTTTTGTGGCCATAAATATTTATTAAGTTTTATTTTCTACATCATGATGGGAAGAATTTCACTACAGACTTTGAGCAAATCGAGTTCAGTAGAGTTGTCATAGAAAATAAATAATTCATTTGTTCGAGTCATTTTTACAATGCAACAGAGACTATTGTCATATCTGCTTTATGTCTATATTTGTAAAAAATTCATTTATTAAAAGTGTCTCATTAAATGAAATTATTTGTTTATTTTTATTATTATTGTTAGATAAGGTGATTTTATATGTAAATTTTTTTTATTAAATTATACAGCGACATCTTTTTGTTAAAAAGACGAATGAATGAATTATAAAAAAAAAAACATTTAAGTATTATTTAAGGTCTGCAACTTTTTGATATACAGTAGTTTTTCGATATAACGAACATTCGATTTAGTGAACATTGCATTTAACGAACACCAAAACTTATTTTTTAATGAATACCTTATATTAAGAACAAACATCAAATCATATAAAAACATAATTGCTACTAAAAAATTACTAAGAAGGAATGTAAACAAAAATGTTTTGAAAATATCCCTTTTCCCGAAGATGAGGATAAGCGCGACTAAGAAGGGAATGATGAAACTGTACTTGAGGAACCCAAAATAAAACACGAAGATGCCATTAAGCATTCCGAAACCTGCATTAAATGGGCTCACCAGAACAATATTAGTGGCTCAAATTTAATGCTTTTGAGCGGACTTCAAAAGAAAGATATCAGTTCCAAAAAAAAACAGACCGTGTTTAACCACTATTTTTTCAAAATTATTTTTGCAATAAATGTTTTTGTTAGTTTTTGTTTTACCTTTATTTTAATGAAATATGTATAATGTATGTATTGTACTGTTACTAGGTTGGTCCAGGATGGCCCTTTGCACTGCTACCAAAAATTATCTATTGTGCAACCCTTTTCCCTCACGAGTTTAATACATCCAAAAACAGTATTAGCTCCTTCTGTGGAAGCCCTTGCAAGTCCTGTGAACCCAATGTATAGTCCTGCAACAGCCTGTGTCTTCTGTGGCCTAGTGCCACACATTCAATAATCAAGTGTTCCATTGCCTCCTCTTCTTCTCCGCAAAATCTGCAGGTTGCCGTACTGGATAGTCCCATTCTAGATGCTTCCTGCAGGTATAGTGGCCTGTTAGCGCCCCACACAGTGTCCTTAGATTCTTTCTATTTAGTTTTAGAGCGAGATCCGCTCTCTTGGCATCAAAGCTAAGAAATTTCTTCGAGTGTTCCAGACCCCTAGTGTCGTTCCACAGTTTTCCTGTGATGGATGTTGTCCATTTTCTGATTTCCCCCTTGAGAAGGAGCTTATTAAAGCCAAGGGATGGTCCAATAAATGCCCCATTGGCTGCCCTTTTTGCGTAGGTATCAGCCAACTCGTTACCCTTGTGCCTCTCGCTTTTCTCGTTGCCTCAAAAGTAACAAAACTAACACGCCACTCTTTGTAGACTTCATGAAATATGTGTGTTGTGAATTTTGAATAAAATTTTTCCAATTTAAGTTAGTCCTGGATATAGCGAACAATTCACTTTAACGAACCGGCCTGACAGCAATTAGGTTCGTTAAATCGGAAAACTACTGTAAATTATTGGACTGTAAAAATGTTTGATAAATCTAACAAAATAAAAAAATACTGCAAGTATAACTTTGATTTAATTTACATTTAAAACAGTTAATCATTAAGCCAGTGAATAATTAAACTACATTTAAACGAAGTTTAAAATGTGTTCAAAATTCAGTCTTCAAACAGAGCAAAACATCAGCTGCTGGAAATTTTTTATAACGTTGCCAAATTTCAATTTCCAAAAACCATCAGTAATAAATGTTGCACTAATTTACTACAATCAACCTTAAACAGCAATTAAATTACCAAAAAAGTTTTGTTAAACTAGAGTTTTAACTCTAACGGATTTTTGGTTATACTAAGTGGTTATACTAAAGGTGCGTTTAGACTATACTAATATTTGTCCAAACACAACAAATAATTGTTTGGGCTAATAGTATGGCTTAAGACAAATGTTTGGGCATGGGTTTAGATTGCACTAATATTTGTATGAATTTTATTTTGTGCAAATAACAGAAAATTTTGTGTCAGCTATCATGTTTGGTACAAATATTTGTGTACCCCGTTTACACTAGACTAATAATTTTATTTGTCCGGTGTGTAGGACAAACATCTGTCAAACACTGTTGTTATGTTTATGAAATCCATCTGCCAAACAGTATCAAATTGTGTTTGTGAAGCAATGTGAAAAGTTAAAATGTTTAGTGACAGTGATATTGGAGATTTATTATTAATAACTGCTGGAGCTATAGCAGTTTCAGAAACCCAGCAAAAAGAAAAAAAGGAAAATAAAGATCTAGGGTTCGAGCTTGGCTGCAGCGCCGTAAAATGGAAGGATGTTGCCAAAAACTTCTGAAGGAAATGGGTTCGGTACATAAAAACTTCGTTCACATGGGTTCAAATGACTTCGATTACTTGGTAATTTGATTTCAATATTCATCTGATTAACATTAAATATATGTTCATGCTTTTCACATAAAGTTGAATCTAGTGGCGCCGATTATAACAAAGAAAACCACACACATTTGCGGCAACCAATCTGTCAAACGAATTGACCAGTATTGCCATTTCAATTTATTTCATTTTTTATACGTTAAGCACTGTCAAAAATAATTGTTGGCAACCCACGTTTCTACAATTATTTGTCGCTGTTTGTTCCGCCAAAAATATTGCGAGAACAAACAAAATATCGAGCCAAATATTTGTTGCGATGTGCTGACAAAAGGCCATATTCATTATAATTATTGTAAGTTTAATAAGCTCTTATTTTAGGTATTTCTACGGAATATTTGTTAAATAAACGTGTAATATGAATATGGGTGAAAGTGTTTACACTATCCAAAACTTTCTTCATAAACAAACATTTTTGTTGGCCAACAAACAGTCGAAAAATATTTGGAGGCTAACAAATTCGAGTGTTTACACTAGGACAAATAAAATTTGTATGATTTTGCACAAACATTAGCGTAGTCTAAAGGCACTTTAAGACAGATATTTTCCATCAACTCACACAACTTTCAAATCGTTCAGAGGGCATACCTTTTGTATGGAATCACTTCTGCTTTCAACCCAAATATTTTAAAAATTAATTAAAATATGAGAAGTACACCTACTCAGATTCCTTCTTTTTTATTTATTAATTTTTTTCAACAAATTTTTGTTAAAAGAAAAAACTTAAACATTGAGCACCTGTTAACAGGAGGGTAGGCAAAATCTCGCCTTTAATTACTAATTTATAACTCGAAACAAATCGTATAATAAGTCAAAACAAGTAATATTTTTTTTCTGCTAATTTTAATTATACGTTTCAAGCATTAAAATTAAACTTTAAATATACATATGTTAAGTTAAAGACGTTTTAAATCGACAAGTTGTCATAAATTTAATATAAACGTTGCATGTAAAATAATGATATTTGGTGGAAAGAAATCGATTTAAACACAATTGCTTACATTTACTGAAATTTTTAATTTTTTTGAACTATGATAGCTTTACATACATTTATATTAAATTCCTTTTCAGGCTCAAGTTCAACCCTTGGTTTGTCACTTTTAACACAAGATTAATTAAGTAAAGAAAAGTAACATTTTTTTATACATATTTATATACTTAACTAACATTAACCAAAGCACTGATATTTTTTTGCAGTCTGTTATGAATGATTTTTTGTCATCTCAGAAGACTGTTATTTGCTCTTTTTATATGAGAGCTTTTTCATACATGTTCTTGTTTATATCATAGAGCATCTAGATGCTCATTTATTGATACAAATTGAACATTTACGCCAAGCCATGCGTTGCTTACACTTAAAAAGTTGTAGATATAATAATCAAACATATGCATACATAAAATAGAAGATATGAAATTATAAATAAGAGTAGAATACAATTTAAAAGCGTATTAGAGTATAATAATAATACAATTTTGAAAATTTTGCTTTATAATCATTTCTTTCTAAGGATTTTATTTATTTTTTTTTTTTTTGCTCGTGCAGTTTTTATTTTTTTAATTAATTTTTTTTTTTTGAAACATGAAATTGACTATTTCTTTGCCATATTTGTTTAACATAAAGTTGTTATTGATTTTTGTTTTTTTTTTTTCATACCACCACAACTGGCACAACTTGTAGCACTTGTTACTTTACCTTCAAGAAAATTATGGAGTTTTTTTGCAATTATTTGTTCGATTGTATATTATTGTTATTAATTATTTATAGATATGAGTATGGACATAAAAGACATTATATTCAATATTAGTTCAGAGTCTACAAGTTCTATGAAATGTGTAAGTACATGTGCTGTAAAAACTGTTTTGCTGGCAAATGTTTAAGAACATATTTTCCATTAAGCAGGTACTAATATGCTTATTGTTGCAAATTCAAAATGGAATACATGATTTTATTTTAAAAAAACTGATTGTTTATGTCTTATTACAACAAAAACTTTATTTTGAAGGTGCTTAATTGTTTTGAATAATTCATTAACAGCCAGCGAACTGCTTCAATGGCAGCTCTTGTATAGTTCTTAATGATTTCAACAAGGCAAACTAATGTTTGGCGTACATACTAAGGACGTCAGTTTGTGTGATTGAAAGCAGTGCGAAAAGTGTTGTATCATTCTGCCACTTGTTATTATTTGTATAAAAGTAACATTGAGTCGAAATGTCATAAACTAAATCACTCAATCTTGCAAAGCAATAAAGCTGAGTTCGAAACAATTTCTATGCTAATGGCTGCTGTGGCGGACGTGAAACGGCCATGACATGCTCCTTAGCAAATAAGTCTACAAATTTCCATTTCTTGTCTCCTTTAAAAATGATGATTACTACACGTTTACCACAGTACAATCCTTCCCAACTTTGAGGAAGTTAAACTGATCTAGTAATAATCAAAAATTAAAAAAAAAATCACTTAATCACATTCTCTATATAAAAGAGAGTCCAAAAATAATGCGCAATGGTAATTGGGCGTCACATCTCAACGTCAAGTTTTTTGCCGAACTCAATTTGACATTTCGAATTCCAATTACTTTTTCGGGCTTTTAGTTCGATCTTACTTGGAATTGAGAAAGGTTTTTTGGTGGTAAAATTCATTTTCATAGATCTAATAAATAAACAAGTAAGAGTGCTATATTCGGCTGGGCCGAATCTTAAATACCCTTCACAATGGTACATACATTCCGATTGATTTTTGGTGCGAAAAGTTGTTTTATTTGGCTTTTAAATGGGCCGATTTTTTCTGAATTTCAATATCAGATCCACTACCGGGATTTAACACAGGCTGCAAAACTTTTATTTAAATAATTCCTAATATGCTCAAGTTCAACCACTGGGTGACACCAATTCTTTTTAATATCAATGAAATAAAGAAAAGCAAAATGTATTTCTTAATTATTTATCAGTTAACTTTATAGTAAAATTTATTTAACAAAAAATTGCATATAATTGCATTATTTTTGAATTATAATGCTAAACATTGCCATTAAGTGTGATTTTCTTTTCAATTTACTTACGTATGTGGGTACATGCATACGTATGTATGTATGTATCTATAATAGAAAACTCTAAAATAAATTCTTTATTATTGAATATTTTCAGTGTGTTCCATAAAACAATGATTATATACATACATATATACATACATACATACATATTTACATTGCTTGCTTTTACAAAATTATTTTTTTCTTGTGCACGTTGTTGATGATCTATTGCGTATCATCATACACATGTGTGTGTGTATGTACATATGTAAGTACGTAGGGAAACCCAAAATGATTTTTTGTGTGAATGAATTTGAAGACGCAATTGTTTAAAAGAATTTCATTGCGTACCCTTTTTTCAACAATTCTTTATATCACTTTCATTTTCAAGCTCGTGTATACATATGTATGTACATACATACACATTTTTACACCAAAGCAAAAAAATTGTTTATGCTAACATACTTGCATGCATACATACATATGTAGATACATACATACCTACATACATACAAACGTATCTACATACATACATACATACATACATACATACATACATACATACATACATACATACATACATACATACATACATACATACATACATACATACATACATACATACATACATACATACATACATACATTCATACATGATCGCAAATATTATATACATATGTATATAATATTATATACATATGTATGTACCATTATGATTGATTTTTGGTACCAAAAGTTGGGTGCATATGGGCCGATGTCCAAAAATTTTCTAATTTTGCCCCTAAACAGCCTGTATGTACCATTTCGACAAATATTTAGTGCAAAAAACTGTTTCGTTTAGCTTCCAGGCCCGACTTCTTGAGATATCGGGAGGCGCTATATCTCGAACATATATGGGCCGATGACAAAAAGATTTCCAGTTTTGCTTCTGACTAACCTATATGTATCATTCTGATTGATTTTTGGTGCCAAAAGTTGTTTTATTTAGCTTATAGAGCCGATTTCTTGAAAAATCGGGAGACGCTATATCTCAGGTATATATAGACCGATTGTAGACATTTTCAAATTTTGCTTTTAAACACCTTATATGTACCATTCTGATCAATTTTTGGTACCAAAAGTTGTTTTATTTGGCTTTTAGAGCCGACTTCTTGAGAAAACTTGAGGCGCTATATCTCGAGTGTATATGGGCCGATGTCCAAAATTTTCCACGTTTGCCTCTAAATAGTCTATATGTACCATTCTGATTGATTTTTAGTGCCAAAAATTGCTTTATTTGGCTTAAAGAGCGGATTTCTTGAAAAATCAGGAGTCGCTATATCTCAGATATATATGGACCGATTTCAAAAATTTTCCAATTTTGCTTTTAAACACCTTATATGTTCCATTCTAATCGATTTTTGATACCAAAAGTTGTTTTATTTGGCTTTTAGAGCCGACTTCTTGAGAAAACGGGAGGCGCTATATCTCGAGTGTATATGGGCCGATGTGGAAAAATTTTCCACTTTTGCCTCTAAATAGCCTATATATACCATCTTGATTGATCTTCGGTGCCAAAAGTTGTCTTATTTGGCTTATAAAGCCGATTTCTTTAAAAATCGGGAGACGCTATATCTCGGATATATATGGGCCGATTTAAAAAATTCCTTCATTTCTAGGATTTAATGAGCACTAAAAATGATATGGTTTAGTTTTTAAGAAAAAATTTTTTTCAAAAATCTGAATACAAAAATTACACAAAATATCCCTCAAAACCCGGTTTTTTGAATATATCTCGGCTATGCGTGGACCTATCTTACTGAATTTCAATAGCAGACCCACTACCGAGGTTTCACACGTTTTAGCGAAAGAATGAGGTTTCTATCTCAAACCGTTTTCTCAGAAACGGTATTTCAACGACTACAGACGGACAGACGGACAGACGGACAGACGGACAGACGGACAGACGGACCGACGGACAGACGGACAGACGGACAGACGGACAGACGGACAGACGGACATCGCTCAATCGTAATCGCTATTGATGCTGATCCAGAATATATATACTTTATGGGGTCTTAGATGGATATTTCAATGCGTTACAAACGGAATCACAAACTTATATATACCCTTACACATTTATGTGAAGGGTATAATGAAGTTTTCTTAGTTTCATGGTACTTATAAACAAATTTTAATAAATCAATTAACGACAACATAAAGTCAATGAAATCATTAATGCAAGTCCAAAAATGAACCTTTTCAAAATATTTGCTGTATTTTTCAGCTGTCTATATGCCGACGATATTTCCTTGAATAAGTGTAATTGACTTAAACTTTCGTTGCCGTACGTGTTTGCAGATGATATTTTCCTTGTATTTCGTGGTGAACGTACTTTTCTGGATGCGTTAGAATCTAAAATTGATTATAGTCCATATAGTATCAACTCATGGCTGGATTATCATTTCCTGTCCACTGGCGAGCAGTAGGTCAAAAATGGTAACAAACATAAAACGGCATTTCGTTTTGAATGACGTATGTATGATATGAAATACTTCAATAATATAATCGTTTTCGTTAGTTAATGATTTTTTTTGTCACTAAACAAACGAAATAATTAATTGGCTTAATTACTTACATTCATAGGTTTAAAGAAACGATCGATCATTCATATAAATTTGATGAATCAAAATTCAATGAATGCCAACATTGGTTAAAAATTATTCAATTTTTTCCATTAATATCCAACTTATGAAGAAAATTCTACTACTGAACACACAACATATTTGAGAGCACTAGGGCTTACCCCTTATTCCATTACCAATTTATTCAAAAACAGCTCTTGAATAATTTATATTTAGTTCTAAAATATTATTTTGTTTTGGAATGTACTTTATTTAAGCATAAATCAAACTCATCAAATACTAATTTGCCTTCAGAAAGCAATAAATATCCAACATAATGCAAAACATATATTTGTTTCAATTAAAAATAAACCAGAATGATTTATATACATTCTTGCGAGAAAATCTAATAAAATATTAACTCAAATCTAATACAAATACTTGTTTTAATAGTCATCTGTGAAATTAAACAGCATAATAAATCTTAAAAAGATTTTTATAAATATAATTTATGTCCACAATTTTACAATGAAAACCCATTTAAATGGCAAGAGAACCACAAGCCATGACACTGTAGGAGTTGAAAAGAAAAATTGTTTTTTGAACTAGAGCAATTTTTCAAGCGATTAAATTCCCCACAGGCCATTTGTTGTTTGCACAAAAATGGCAAAATTTTGCGGCTATTTAAGTGAAGTAATTATATCTGTATTAAGTTTATCAGGCTCAAATTCTTTCTATATTATCCTTGTGATTGATATTAATTAAATTATTTATATTAAATTACTTTTTCAGGCTTAAGTTCAACCCTTGGGTTTTCACTACTTTTTAATCAATATCAATTAAGTAAAGAAAAGTAAAATTTATTTGCTAGGTGGACAACCGGCTGTTTCTGGGTAGCAAACACCCTTCATCAGCACCCTATGAACTTTGGACGTGTCAAATTTTACAATTTTGGCACAGCCGCTTTTAATTAAATTAGACAAAGAAGACATCAAAGACATTTAGCAGGGTGGACAACTAGTTGTTTCGAAGCCGCCACACTTTCTTGTCAGTAATTATATATACGCATATAAAATTATTTTCTCTTGCCAATATTTATGCAATGAAAACTTAAGTATATACGATTTTAACGATACAGCTATAGCAAAAGTTAATAGTTTAAATAATAAATTTTAATATAATCCAAGTTCTGCTACAGAACCGTAACATACGTGGTAGCACCATAAAGCGTTTACGTAATACGTATGATTAATCTATCGTATGAGCTGCATGGAAACACATTACGTATACGTATGCTTTAATATGTGTTTAATTGACGAATTTTGTGAAGTGTTGTTTAACCTGAAATCTTGGGGATATATTTTTCAAAGTAGGGATAAAATTTAGAAAAAGATTTTTATGCTTTTTGGGGAATTAATTTATTTGATATACAAATAACACGCATTTTTAAATGTGTTTTGAATCGAAATTCATATTGAGTTACAAACATGAGCACTGGGGCCTTTAGAGATCAAGCAGAGCTGTTATCAACAAGCAACACTTGCGTTTTACTAGTTTTTCGTTTAATTAAAACTCATTTGCAATACAAAAGCAGTGGAAATTGTTGGCCACAAATGATGAAATTGTTTCTAAAATCACGAAACAAAAAAAATTTCGTCAGGCATTGTTGCCTGAAGAAGATTTGTTCTCAAACTTTTCGATTTCATTAATCAACCCAGTTAATTCGTTACAATTCATAAAAGTGAATTCATAATAATATTAAGTACTGCAATACAGTACATGACATAAATTTCTTATCATATAGGATACGCAATTCATAAATTTATTATGGCATATGATTATAAAGCATATGTACAGTAGAGCGACTCATCAAAAAAACTGCTCATTGCATCCTTCTAAATATGACCCTTGGACCTTTGTAAGACAACATTTAAAATAATTCGGCTCTAGCTTTGACCTCTCGTGAGCTGAACTGTTTTGAGAAAGGATCTATTTTTGCATGTTTTGTTAATTTAAAAATCTGCATTACTTTATTTTTAGTTTTTTTTTATGGTGTTTTAAAGAACAAAAAATTTTGAACTTTTGCAAAAAATTTAATTTTTTTTATCGTAATGTTTTCTAAACTCATTAAAAATATTTTTACAGTTAATGAAAGACAATTTTATTGCCAAATTTCGGTTTTTATGGTTTTTAAGCCGTTTTTGAGTTAAGGAAATATATGTTGTCCTACCTCCTCAATTTTTAAAATAACGGTATATCTCAAAAACAAGAGCTAACCTAAAAAGTGGTTAGCATCACTGAATTCAGCGCACCCGAATTAGGTTTGGTCACTGGGTGCCCCGTCTGTCGGAACGAAAATTTCAAATTCAAGCACAGTGTAATATGTACATACATACTCTTTACTTAAATTGATTACTGTTGAATTTGTTCTGATTGTTGCAATGGCTGAGTAGGTATGGCAAAGCAGCTTTCAAGTTGATGAGATCCTGCATGTTCGAATCTTAGCCGAGGCTTTGCAGTACAAAACTTAAATTAGCAAATTGAAAAAGGAGATAATACAGATAGAAAACTACAATATAATAAGAAAAAATAAAAAAAATTTTACAAGTTGATTACGCATGAATTATTTGACAGTTAGAGTAAAGGAAAATTCATCATTTTTTCCAGTTGGGTTCCGTAGATTGTTTAACATTTAAATTCAAATGAAGCAATAAGTAAATTGAAATGAAAAATAAGTAGGAAGGCTTTTAAATGAAGTTTCATTTATTTTAAGAGTGTGTTTCAGTTAATTTTACTGACAAAGTTTTCTGAGTGTACCACATAATTTGTCTTAAGCATTGAATTGAGATAATTAACACCTAAATTAAGTACATTACCGAGTTTCACTTTTATTTAGATGTAATAAAAAAGGGATAAACAAATTTATTACCCTTTGTTGAGAGGGCTATCTATCGGCTGAGCCAGCAATTTCCACGGGATTTTGAATAAATTACAAAACGTAACAAAACGCTTGATTCATTACGCAACATAATTTTATTAAAATACCCATAAACGAGTTTAAGTTTAAAATTCAATTCAAAATGTTTTATTTTTACAACTTAACTAATTGACACAATATAATAATTTTTGGAAACGCGTGTTTCTGGTTGTGTGCACGGTTTAAAAGCGTAAAGAGGAATGAATAAAAATGGAAGTATTTCTAACTTCTTGTTTTAACAAAATATTAAAAAAAAGGCACTTAAATATTGAGAAAAGAAAGAATGCGCAATATGACAGGGTGCCACATATCCATATTGAATTCAAATATTCATAAGAAAGATAATTAATTCTGCATACTTTTTGGTATGGAAATTCCTGGAAAATCCAATGACACTAAGGACAATCACGTCTGATCCGCTTCGCAATTATAATAAAAATTGCTTATTAAAAGTAGGCAATTAAATTCTTTTAAAAATGGTGAGGGCGGTAGGACGTTCTTGACAATACAACTTTCGTTAAATTGGCAAATATGCCATAATTTTTAAGCAACTACTTGTTTCGAAATTAAATTAGTGATGCCAGACTAAAAGGCAATCATGAAGATTTTGGGAGTCGCGTTAACACCCTTCTTTTTAAGCCGCCTAGCTGCCGCCGTCATTTGGTCGATGCTACTCAACTCTCCAGTTGACTCGAAAAAACTTAGAACAATGTTTGAACTCATACTATGTTCGAACTACTCATTTTTGAATAATTCGTTGGCCTTAATTAACTCAATTTTTTCAAAATAAATTTAAAAAATATTATTTTCTTGAGCTAAGGCCTTTTTATTATATATAAATATATACAAACGTTATCGACTATTTTTGTCGATATTTTATTCTCCTTGGGATACAATTTTCAGGACAATAATATTGAAAAATATTTTTATTGGTTTTTTGTTTTCGAATAAGCACAAAAAATATTTATATTAAACATACCTTTAGCTTAAGAAAATACTTATATTTAATGAAAAAGAGGTGGAATAAAATCAAATAATTATAAATCAATTAAATATGTATGTTCCAGACGTTCAACAAATTCCATGGAATTTATTTATTAGACTACATTTGTGGTTAATATTCATATTGGGTTTTTCAAACAGCAGGCATTCGTTGGCTTTCAAGTGATCCAAATCAGCAGTGGCGGCGTTTTCAAATTAAAACAAAAAACCAATACAATAAAATTGTCTTCTAGTTGACCACCACTGACCCACAGCCACATCATACCACAGCTGAGGAACGCGAAGTGGAAATCGGTATAAACCAACTGCTTTAAAAGAAAATTGTAATAAAAATTCTTCATTTTGAAAAATTTTCTAAGAGTGTTTAAAGTTATTTTTAGCAAAAATGTTGTGCCAAACGAATGCCAAATTTCTGTTTCATGTTTTTGTTTATCTCACGAAATTGTTTGTGTTGTTTTAATTTTCCTAAATCAATAAACGATATTCAAATTTAAACAAACTATGCAAGACACATGAGTGGTTAATAAAATTTAAAAGAAACAGGAATGGAGAAAAATGAATGGAATTATTTTTTCTTTTCTTATAAATAAGTTAAGAAAACTTGAACGTGTAGTAAAATTAAAATTACTGTTATAATTTTAAGGCTTTTTATTACAATTTACTGATAGCTAAAGGTAGGATTTTGTTGGCCCTATTTCGCCAAAATAACTTTTAATGTAAAACTTGGAACAGGAAGGTGACTCTTCAATTATCAAAATATTTGCTTTTTGCTAATCTAAAGTTTTAAATTAGGAAAACTTACTGTGACATCAGTTCCGTAAAATCCCATTTTTAGCTGTCTGGAATTTTTAATAATGGTGCTAATAGTTTTACATTATGATATGAAATCGTGCGCCAATCTTGCCTGAAGCAACAAAATCTGTCATACAAATATTTGAGAACAAATCCTCTTGTTTTGTATTGAATCTTACCATGAACCCCGGAAAACGTTACCGTATTTTCTAATTTTTATAACATGTTAACTACCGAAGTTTATGACTATAAGAAATGAATTAAACGATAACTTGAAAAGAAAATAAAAGTAACAGAGCGGCTCGAAAAAGGGTTGTGAAAGTCAGCTTCTGGTGGGCTTGGCATACCCGCTTTGTTACTTTGCTATACTCTGAACACAAAATCAGTTTGGGTTTGAAATTAAACAATTTGAGGAATTAAAATTATTTGCTGGAAAGCAAATATTTGCTCAATGTGAACACAAAAGATCAAACATTTATTTGATCTTGCAAAAATAAACAAGGGCCAATAATTTTTAAAATAGCTATTTTTTTACTTTTTTCTACAAAATGGAATCTAAAGAAGCCAAATAGTGACATCGTGTTAACTTGGTGATTTTCGCACCGTTTTAGTGCTTTTTAAAACGTTGAACGTGAAAAAATTTTGAGTTGGTGCACAATGCATATTTTTTTTCATTTGGTTGTGCTTTTGCTCTGAAACCTTAGAGCCACCAAATCATATTTACTACAAATTGTTTACAGTGTAAGAAAAATGCGTATGAGTAATAAAACACAGCGATTTATGAACAATTTTTGCGATTTAACGCTTCTTTTTTTGAACATTTTTATTTCTTAGCGCTTTCTTGAAAATAAAAAGAATACAACACTTAAAAAACAGATGTCAGTTTTGTTTACGTTTTGTATGTTTGGTTCTTTCTAGCAATTGCTGTTTCTTTCTATCAATTCTATACCAATTAATGAAAGAAAACTGAAGTATCATACGGGCTTAATAAACACAAGCAAAAGTCATAAGACATATTTTCAAATAGATTGTGTTCTATTTGTTTTTGTGTACAAACATATGCCATCAAATGTTTGTGACATGTGAAAACATTCGTCGGCGATGAATGAAATATTTTGCAAGAATTAAAAAAAATTTTTGTTTTAGATAGTCTACTCGTTTTAATAAGAACTACATATATTAAAAATAATCTTTTTTTTTTTTTTGATGCAACTAAAACATGTTGTAGTTTAAAAAATAAAAAGAAACAGTAGCATCGCTTTAGCACTCAAAGATAATTTCGACGACCACAAGTCATTTTGCAAACGAAGTGAAACAGAAAAAGCAAACAAATAAGACACTGTGAATTTTTCTGTAATTGTAGAATATTATTAATAAAAATGTGTTTAATAGCTGCTATTAAAATTATTATTAATAAATTTTTTTTTTTATAACTTTTCCTTTCGAAAACATTTCTATAAAGCAATAAAATTTTACTTTTTGATTATATCAGCTGTAGCAAATTATCATGGTCAGTGTCGCGTATATTCTACGTAAATTGAAAATTTTTGATAGACATAACGAAAAACATGTGACTCGCAGACTTAAAATACACATGTAATAGTATGTCGTGTGGTACCCCCCCAGTAAACATGCATTTTACTATAAAAATATTAAATCATTTGCCCAAATGCGGTAATTGTGACTGTTAGCGAAGTCACGGATCAAAAATCCACAAAGTGCATGAAATGAATTTTGATTTAAAAGGCTTCAACAATTTTAACATGCCGGTCAGTTGTGTACCCCTGCAGGATGGTCATTTCTTTCAAACTCTTAAAGAAATGTCAAGTTAAGTTGGGCCAAATGTTTGACCTTAAGAAATGACTTACAAGTAGCATCATGCTTTGTGGTTGGCTTACCCTTAAAAAAAAAAGAAATGAACTAAATTCACTAACAGTTTGAAAGATTCTAAAAATCATAAATCATCATAAACAATTCTAGCTACATTTTTATTCTGATCACTATAATTTTTCACAAAAACTATTTTTCTCACTTTCAAGGAAGTAAAATTGAATTCAAACCCATTCAATGTGTAATTAGCAATTGTAAAGCAGACAGTACAACATCTTAGTATAAACTAATGTTGAAAGTCCGTAGCTAGAAAATATTATTTTAAACTTGTTTGAAGTTGATTTATTTTATAGAATCAATGAAGTATTTTAATAAAGAGGATCACTAGATTTTGACTCGAATTTAAAACGGGTTCCATTGTCTTCCGTTGTGTTGCTTTGAATTTTAAAAAATATTTCTGTTTACTTCTTTAAATAGTTTAAATTTAGCTTAACGGCATTCTAAAATAATTAAAATTAATTTTACCGCACAAATTCATTAATTTTATTTTTGTCACCACTAATTTAACAGTTTCTGTTTTGGTCAATTAAGTTGTAGTTACCTGTTACCTGTTTTTTTTTTTTTTTTTGTTCAAACATAAAATTAATTAATTTCACATTAGCTAACACCATTTATTTATATTTTGAGTTATTAACTCAAGCTATCAATGTTTTAATTCATTAACTGTGAATTTTTTTTTATTGCTTTACACTCGCAAGCAGACAAAAAACGTGAAAGCATATTTAGTCATTTCAACTCCGAATGTTAATTGTTATTTAAGAGCTCTCACCAAACGATTAAAATTTGATGGCTACTAAAATAAAATAGAAAAGTTTGCTCCATAATAATTAATTTACTATCCCATACCTATACATATGTGTATATTTTGAGTATAAGCCAACAAATAAATTAATAAATAAATGCATTTTAAATTGAAAAGGCATTTTGTTGTCAGCTTCAAAGCATTAAATACAATAGCCGAAATTTAAACTTAAGTATGCATTTATGTATGTAGAGAGTATCAGCATTTCAAATAAGTTACATATAAACAAATTTAGCTGTCGGTTTTTAAGCAAAAATTACTTCAAAATGTGTGCGACATTAACATGTGTTCCAGCAAATAGCAAAAGCAAAAACAATTTTAAATGTTAAGTGTTTTTATTTGGCAAAGCGTTCGTTCGTTCGTTCGCTCGTTTATGTTGTCTTAAAGGCGGTAGATCCTTGAAGCAACATTTTCGTAAAAAAGTTGACTCATTTAAGTTGAATTTTGTTAAAGCTTCTATTACCCACCCAGCCCCGTTTTGAGCATACTCGTGCACCACTATTTTCCGGCCACAAATGTGTGGCAATTGATTACAGCTGCATACATATGTACATACATACATACACACAAATTGGCTGAAACAAATGACCTTCATTGAAATAGATTTGAAAATGTGGCAAGTGCCGTGATTACTGTTGTCACAAGTAGATCAAAAAATTTTTCATTTATCAAACGTTATGTAAACAGAAAACGAGAAGAGAGAGAGAGAGAGAGAGAGAGAGAGAGCAAGAGCACGAGCGAGAGCGTGAGACTGAAATGGTGAGGAAGAGGAGGGAGAGTAAACATATTGAAAATATTTAAATAGACAATCTTCATTATCTGGAACTTGCTAACTAAGTTTTGCGAAACTAGTTTGCAAAAATCTTTTATTTTTCTTTTTTTCAAAAAAAATCTTAAAATGACACCATTTAAAGGAGGAAAAGAGGAAAAAGAGTTCTTCCTGCAAATAACATCACTCACTTTTAATGAGCTTTTTTCGATCTAATTCATCATAGCCCATTTACGTAGCGGAGTTTCGTTAGATTTTAATTAAAATTTACTTGGAAATCTGCATAGTATACTCCAGTGTTTTTTGAAACTTATCAAGATTTGATTCCAAAGCCTTTTTTTATAGCTGCGTTTGCCATAAATAGGTCTTCTCTGAAAAAAAGTCTTTACTAATTCTGAAGAGGTAAAACCGAAGCCTGATAATATACTTAACAATTGTATATCATTGAACAGAAAGAAAAAGCTCCTTCTAGATTTAAGTTATTTCTACATGATTTTAATAGCAGATGTACTTGAAAACTTAAGTACGCGTAATATATAATTATACATAAAACAAGCCAAATAGGGATTACTAAAGAAAACCAATCCATGTATGGCTTAAAATGAGTAGGAAATTCTTGGGTGTATCGGTAAGCAACCCTTATTTATTGACTTTTATTTCATTTCAATGCTGCAATAGCTGAATTTGTAGAGTGGCTGGACTGGCAGTAGTTCTGTTCCCGGTTCCAATCAGTAAAGAGACAAAACAATTTATCGGTTACACTGTACAACAGTGAAAATGCGTTCAAGAAAATAATATTTCTACATACAAATTATTACAATTGGAGATACCTGCTTTAAATTGTGAATAAAATCAACATTTGCTTATAAATTTTTATGATTTATAGCTTGTTTTATTTCTTAGACATGTTAAATTTAGAAAAATGTAAACTGCGGCAAATTTTCGTTTTCTTATTGAATATTAAAAACAAAAAAAAAGCGAATTTTGCATGAAAAATTTTTTTCTTTTCGTTATTGATTTCTGAATAAGTTTGAAACGGAAAAAGATAGAAACAAATTGTGTAGCAGTATTTGAAATAAAATTTTATAGGGCATCTTTTGGTGCTATTCACTAAGGAGAAATTCTAGATGCTAATTTTTCGACCTTTGTTGTTTAATATTTTAATAGTTCGAGCTTTAAGGTCACTTGTTTTTTTTTAATGTTTATTAAATTCAATATTTCGATGCCTCAATGGATATCCTCTTCAGGAATGTTTTTAAAAAAATAAAAAAAAATTTTATTAACAAAAATTATGTTTTAATATGAACTTAATTATTTATTTGCTTTAAGAGCCAATTTGAACATTTCTGATTCTCATTCTGTTCATGGGAATTATGGAATAAGTAGTTAAGTTTCAAACAAACTTTTAAGAATTTTTCAAGTCTACTGATGAGTTGATTAGCACCAACGAAATGTCGTCGGCATATAGACAGCTGAAGAATACAGCAAATATTTTTTGAAAAGGTTCATTTTTGGACCTGAATTAAAAATTATGTTTTTGCAAAAAAAAATTTTTAATTTTTTTGTCTTCCTTAAAAAATTTTGATCAATATAATTTTACCATAAAAAATCTTTCTCTGTTATTAGTTGAAAACTGTTAAATTTCTTTGCCAATGGTCTTGCAAGAAATGAGGAAAACCAACGCAACAATGCAAGCTCTGACACAGCGGCTCCAACAACTTCATATTTAAGCACGCAAAACATTGATTCGCCGTATAGTCCTGACTTGACACCGAATGACTTCATTTTATTCCTGTATGCAAAAAGCAAACTGAGAGGTCAACGTTTTTCTACACCTGAAGAAGCGGTTACCTCAACCAGAATGGCAAAAGTGCTTCAACAATTGGTTCAAGCATATTTTTGCTGATTTGAATCTGGAACCCAACTACTTACTGCCAGTCGAGCCACTCTACCAATTCAGGTATCGCAGTAATTAAACAAATGAATCAAAATTCAGCACATATACAAAAGCACACAAATGCTGGTTACAAATGCAGCAATGCGAGCTTTTTCTTTCTGTGTAGCGAATTCTAGTTCAATTTACTTCTGAAGTTAAAATGGGTGGTTTTTTTGTGAGTTGATGATCAAAATAATGCCAATTATGTAGAACAGGATTGTCGTACTTAATTTGAAGAAAAAGAAATGCGGTCGGGGGACCCCCGTTAGGAACGAAGTTCCTTACGTTTTTTCTTCATCTTCGAATGTAATACAAGGTGGAATCTGTAGGTTTTATTTTGTGTTGTTTTTGAAATTTTATATACTTCTTTAAATTTTTGTTTTATTTTTTTACTTTTGACACATGCAGTATTTTTTGTCAATCTGCTACAAACCGAAGAAAAGCAACTGTTGGTAAATTTTTCAATATTGCTGTTTTTTGTTGTGACATACTTTACTTTAGCGACCTCTAGCAACTGGTAGTGTCAGTTTTCACAACTAATTAATGGTGCTTATTCGGGAAAACGTGCTAGTGAAGTGAATCTGTACATGTAAAACAAGAACAAAATGTCAAGAGTACAAACAAATTGTTTTTATGTTTCGTACAAAATTTACCGTTTACTGGTGAAAAAGATACGCGTGGCCAATTACCTCGTTAATTTTATTCTTGCGATGTAGGGAAAACACAAACAATTCTTCATATTTTGTTTTTGTTTGCCAAGGAAAGTTTCACCTCTTCGGCGCGTTTTTCAGAATAGCCACCAATATTTATTGGTTTGTGTCTCCGCTGACGTCAAATAGTTTCGCTACTTGCCGCCCGTCATACACGATTGTGTGTCGAAAGATACACCAATGCATATAAACAGCTCACACGCTTTCGTGACGATTTCTACTAATTTGCCCTACCAGCAAGCCGCGTTAAGGTACTTCGTTCCAAAAATATCTGTCGTGCCAAATTTTTCCTCACACTAGAGACGTGGAATCTGATGAGAAGCGCTGCTGCATTTAAGGCAACTAGTTGTCCCCAAGCTTGTCTTAATTGGATTGGAACCCAAAAAAATAGAATTAATGTAACTTTCTAGATTTACTCGTAAGTAACCTCCATGTAACGGCAAATATTATTTTCAAAGTGCCAAGGAAGAGTTTAACAACAACAATAAGACTAGAGATCATGTAAATTTAACATTGACGTTTTAGCCGTTTCTAACTCAACAAAACCAAAAAAAATCACTATTAATCACTCGTATTGCACACTGCAATCTTGAAGGTTCTTGTCTCCCACCCTTCCCCACAAGAAATCAAATTATTTATCAACTTTTATTTCCTAAATCAGCTTATTTTTCAATGCTGGCATTTTAAACACCCACTCACTATTAATGTTTACTCTCAACTTTTCAAGCAAACAAAAAATGATTTGATACTGATAAAATATTTAAAATGAAAACAATAAAAAAAAATAAAAATTTTACCCAGACTTTGAAAAGCCAGAAAATTTTGTTTTTAAATCTTGTCAATTGTTCCATTAAAATACGAGTATGTGGCATATGCTAGCGATTATTGATTTTCGATTCTTGAGCAGATAAAAGTAAATTTGAAAGACAAAGCAGTCAAATGGTGGTGGTCAAAAAAGTGTTTGAATTCCAGCGAACATTTTTAAACGTTTCCTTGTTTGTTAAAAGTACATTGAATTAGTCATAATTCAAAATTTCATTGTCTTGTGTTTATCTTAAAAAAAAAAATTGCATATCTCCGGTTGCAATAAAAATAAAATAATAAACGTGATATTGGGATTGTTTTAATTGTTATGAATTATTTATAAATGCAATAATTTTACTATTATGAACATTAAAATATGATTTTACATGGCAGCAGTACATTTATGTCTCTATATACAATTTTTTTTTATAATTCTGTAATTTATGAACTCAAGTTTGAAGTGTGATTTTTTTTTTTTTTTTTTTTTTTGAATTGAGTAGGAGAATATTATAACTAAAATGTGTGGGAATATGTGTATAGTTTTTTCAAACAGCTTTGCTATAACATTGTGGCAAGAAACTTTTACTAAAGTCTTTAGTAAAAATTCCTTTACCGAAGAACATTTTGAAATGCGTCTTCCAAAAACTTGACATATTCAGATTTTGTTTTAGCATTTTAAATTCTTAACCCAGCTCAAGAAGAATTTTATAAATTATTTCCTACGATTTATTATTAAATTATCAGAATAAAGTGCAATTTCTGCTAGGGAGCAGGCAGCTGTTTCAAAATCGCCACGCTTCTCTTTAGCACCCATTTGAACTTTAATTGTGCTAAATTTCACTAAAGTTGCAAAAAATTAAATTAAATTGATATTGACAGTTTTGCTTTTTTACTTATTTTTATAAATTTCTTTTTTGCCACATTTTATCTTTTTTTGATGAAAATTTTCATTATAATATTCATTGAAAAATATAGTAAGAGAGGCAGTAGTACAATGACTTACATACTTTCTGTTGTGAGTGTTGGAAATTTTTATTACATTAATAAGCATTGCGGCGCGGAAATGTTCTCTTCTAAGCTGAAGCTCACACGCGCTGCAATTTTCGAGATCCATGTGCCAATCTTGGCCGCATTAACCAGACTTACTCATAAAAAAATGAGATGGAAAATTTGTCAAATAAGAGTTTAAAACACCCTTATTCACAAAATTTATTTCAGACTTATAAGCCCCTATCTTGACAAATTTGTCAACACAAATATTTGTCGAATAAAACAAAAATATTTTTTATGAAAAAGGCCGTTAATATCTATTATAAATAAGAGCAGATATTACTCACATATAAGAAATATGAAAATTGTATGCAGTTATTTATATTTCAACTTTTCATTTTACTGTAAATTTATAATATAAATGTGTTTCAACTTTTAAAATATGAAAACTAAACTAATTGCAAAATCTATTTATACAAATGCATGCACATTCACACATACACAACTACACTAAGATGAGACATGAATACTCGCCTGAACACTGAGATTCACAATAGCGGCTGAGAGAGTGCACCCATATGGTCTGAACATGGTTTAAAGGGAAGGCATAGAATCAACTTTTGTTGAAGAAATTCCTTTTAAAGCTACCCTTTCCCATTGAGCAATCAGTTTCAACTTATTTCATATTTCCACACTAGTAAATTCTTTCATTTTAAATTCTACAAACACACATTCAATGATACGAATTCAAACGAGTTGAAACGAGTTGCTCTGTATAAACAGTCTGGTACTGGTTACCGTTCACCTTTCACCCACTCAAACAAACTCAACCGTTGATCAACAAGTTGATGTGTGTGTGAAGAGACTTAGAGTAGAGAAAAAGTTTATGGATATCATTATACATTTAATTTCTCTAGATTCACTGTGCTGGACGTAAAGCATGGTATGTACCCCAGCCAGTAAGTTTTCAACTTTACTTTTGTTGTCTTCCTTAAAAATGTTTATTAATGAAGAAAGAAGAGGAGCCAGAATATTTGACTGAACAATTGCAATATATCGGAGAAGTCAAATCATACAGGCTGAGGAATGCGTCAGATTTTAGACTACAGAAAACAAATACGAGTTCGATGCAGAAATCATTAACTCCTATCATGAATAATTTTTTCCCTTAAAATGTTTTCCCATTTCCCAAAAGTGTGATCATGAATAAATTTTCCCATTCGAAGTTTGCCCTTATCGTGAATGGATTTTTCAAAGACATTTTCCCATTTTTTGTATCAATTTGTTCATTTTATTTTCTTTGGGAAACTACAAAAAAATGCAAGTAGTTGCTACATTTTAATGGATATATAAATTAGCTGAAAACTATTTTTAGGTCTAAATCAATAAATAATGTGCAACATGACATGCTTCTCAATAGGATGCAAAACAACCGACCCATTGCATGTGGTTTTGTGAAGGTTTATAAAGATGTGGTGGAAGAATTTTGGTATTCGCTTATAGAAGAACTAAAAGGTGCTGGCCTTTCTATTCAAAAAGTTCATGAACTGGATTGTATCCATGGATATTTTATCCATTCTGCGCAGAGACTTTTTTAAAGCATCCAACACTTTAGAGAGTGCTTCGAAAAGGGGGTTTCCCATTCCTACTTCGTAATCTCTTCCAACACTTTTTTGGTATCCACCCTCTGCAAAAAAAAAAACGTAAGCATGCGCTTAGTTTCACTAAGCAAATGATTTTTCTTTTCTTTTTGTTTCCAGCAGAAAATCTGTCAAAATATTCAACAGGCATGAAAACTCCGATTTATTCACCCTTTTTACCTTTTAGACCACAAATTTCTGTTTATTAGTTATAAAACATAAATTTAATCACTTACCCACAAGTTTTCAATAAATTTCCTTTGTATTTATATTTTCTTCTTCCCAAACGTTCCCACAATATTCATGATAGTAAATTTCCCTACTTGGGAAATGAACATTTTATGGGAATAAAAATGTCACATTTTATTCACGATAGGAGTGAATAACTATCGCCCATGTTCTGAAAAACGCGGTTCGCTTAAAATTTACGTTTTCGATTTGAAAACACTAAAAAGGTGTTCTAAAGAACGCTTATCTTTGGACGTTCGCGTTTTCGACTTGAAAACGCCAAACAGGTGTTCGGGGAAACGAAAACGCTAGAAAGCTGACGTTTTCAAACCGCTAGTGTATGCTGAAACGATCTGATTTTTTTATTTTTTTTTTTTAATTTTTTATTTATATATTTTTATTTTTATTTATTTTTTTTATTTATATATTATTTATATATATATTTCTATTTTTTTTTTTATTTAAACTACACTCGAAACAGAAAATAAAATGATGTAAAATTTAAATTTAATATGTTTGTTTTTATTTGAAGAAAAACTTTTAACATTTTTTTACTATTTTAAATAAAAATATGCAATTTAAAATTTTGCTTTGTGTTTGTCAATCAAAAAAACAAAATTTATTTTTTGATAATTCTTTAGTTGACGAATTTACTGAATAACTTTTTCTGTGTATATGTTTTGTTATAATAAAACATATGTTTTTTATTTGTTCGAACACAATTTCGAAAAACGCAAAACGCCAGCAAATCGCTTCGTTCTCAGAACATGGTTAAATGCGTTTTGTGATTTCAAAACGATTTGCGATTTGAAAACGCAGCGTTTTACAGAACATTTGTGTATTATTTTGTCTCAAAAACTCCTTCTCAAATCTGGGAATTCAAGCCTGATACAAACAACAACAACAACTGTAAATCATATTGTAGTCAAATCAATGCTTATAAATAAATTGTATGTAAATTAAATCTTGTAAGACACTAAAAACAGTAACGAAAACGTTACAGAGTTCAATACCAATCTATTACACGAGGCGTAGCTAAAAGTGTAGTATGGCATTTTACCCATTTAGAAGTCAGTCGGGACAAATTTGAAGCTGCTGAGAGTCCTTTACTTTGTGTCAGCCCATCAGTATCACTTTGCTTCACTTGCATTTATTCTGAACTTCAACAAAATAAGGAGTTCCCACACATTCCGAGTTTGTTACAAAAAGAAAAAAAAATACCTCCAATAACTTTATCACATTCAGGTTGTTTGAATACAAGTAAGTACACATTTTGTATGTAAGTTATTAGAATTAGCGTCAGACAACAACCTCAATCAAATCATATACATACAATGTATTTCCTCATACATTCATTTTGTCTGCTTACGTTGCTGTAGCTGCTTTTTATTATTTGTTTGCTGGTTTGCTTGCTAATAAATTAAAATTGCTTAATTCTGTATTTATTACACAAAGTAAATATATTTATATGCACACACACACGTATTTATGTACATATGCATGTATGTATGTATAACACATGCCTTTTTTCTGAAATTGTCTTACTTTTTGTTGTTGCTGTATTAAACAATCAATATTTATCACTTTATTTTTATAATAAAGCAGCAACAATAGCAAAAACTTGAACAGAAGAAAAAAATGCACCCTGGTTGTTTGTGCTTACTTAAGTATCTATTAAATATAAAACAACAACAGCAACAAAAATGCATTTAGTATGTCAAGTTTTTGTCTTGTTCTTGTTGTCTATGGTTCAAAGAAAACTAAAATAACAAAGAAACGGAATGGAAAAAAAAATAACCAGATTAGAAAAATAAAAGCACGCGCAATAGTTTATACTTGAAGTTTTTTTTTTCTACTTGAAAACTACAAGGAAGCCTTCGCAGGTAAACAAAATATATATGAATATACTTCACATGTTGTGGGGAAAAGGAGAAAAGTAACAGGAATAGAAAAAAATAATTTTTATAAAGCAAACCCTGCCGAATTTTATACATATGTATATCCTTCTCTAAGGTAAGTAGCAAAATGAAATTGTTGGAACACCCCATATTATTACTCTTGTCCTACAACTGGGAAATGATGTTTCCTAATGAAAATTTCATCGTTCTGACATGGGCAGGTATAAGTTAACGAACGGGTAAATGAAGGAATTTTTTTTTCTTATATTTTTGTCACTATGCAAAGCAATTTTCAAATAAATAATTGATCTCCTCGGCTGTACTTAACGCTGTCAACTAAGATATTTTTTTAATCCTTTTTAATTCATACTTTTAATTGTTAAGCTTCGTATAGACGGTTGTCAGATATTACAATATTGTAAGACCTAACAACGTGCTGGCAATCTACTAGAAATACAAAATTGTCAGCATTAAGAAAATTATCAGTTCAGACAACTGCAAGAAAATCTTACAATTTCATTGCCAGACAATTGCCTGACAAAAAATTTAGCTACCAACGAAAATTGTCAGCTTACACGGATGCAAGATTTTCTACGTAGTGACAATTGTCAGGCAATTGTCATTATCAAAATACACACTCACACCCACTCGCTCGATAATCATGTTTTAAATTTTTTTATTCTCTTTTCTGCAACTTTTTAGCTCTCGTGCTCAAGCTAGGTAAAGACGATTGTAAGATCTTACAATATTGTCAGAAATGGTATAGAATATTTTTAACCAATAATAAGAACTTACAATTTCTTTTTGATATCTGTCTCTTGTATTTACTTTTTTACTATTCTCTTGTGTTTTCTCCCTCTCGTAAGCAGACATTTTTCTTTAATATTCTTTGTCATTACTCTGACAATGGCGCCATTGCAATATGTTGAGAGTTTATGCATCTTACAATATGCCAATGCCTGACAATGTACTAGCTAAAGTGTTCAGACGATTGACAGTTAACTGACATTTAATTGTTAGGATGGTGGCCTGGCAATGCTTTTGCTTACAATACTGTCAGGAAGAAATTGTAAGTTCTCACGATTGGTTAAAAATATTCTATACATTTTCTGACAACATTGCAAGATCTTACAATCGTCTATAAGTAGCTTTACCATGTAAAGCAATTGTAAAATAATCGCATTGATTTTTTTTTATTCATTCATGTAAAATTATTTAATTGATCTTCCCCTCTTGCTGCGTCGGAGATGGTAAAATATTTTGTTTCTCTATTTCTCTTTTATATTTTTGTCACTGCGCAAGGTAATTGTAAAATTTTTTCTTTGATCCTTTTAATCGTGTCCCTTTTGTCGATTAATAGTAAAAAATTTTATTTCATATTTTTGGTTGTAAAAAGTAAATTCAGTACAATCTGTGCACCATTCCTTTAGGGACGTTTACAAAGATTATAAAAAGTTCTTCATAGTTAAAAAAAGATAGAGAGCGCTGGTAGTCCGGCACTCGTTTTGTTTACAGCTATGGGCAGGTATGTAAGATAAGGGATAAGCCGAAGGAGCAACCTCTTTTTTATTTTTGATTTTACTATACTACAAAATCACAGAATTAACTTAAAGTTTATTTAATGAAATAATCAAATACAGCTCAAGACAGTTGAATCCTATTTCCCTAAAAGAATTTCGCAATTATTTCATATTCTTTGTAATTTTTTCTTTTTGTCAAATATTAACAGAAATTTAATGCCATATTCATTCAGTTTTTTTTTTTTTTTTTTTTTTTTTTTTTTTTTTTTTTGTGTGAAAAGGTGTGTCTCTCTCATGTGATTTTCTTATTATTTGTTTAACTGTTCTAGTCTTATAACTACTTAAACATTTCTTTAAACCACAACTCGTTTCTTCATTAGCCTGACTTTTGGTTGCGAAAAAAAATTAATTATTATAATGATATTTTAATTGCACATTTTGTTGCAAATTTTATTTAATTTGGCTGGCATTTGCAACGATAAATTTGGAAAATTTAACATTTGCTAATATTTAGGCTTCTGCGCTTTTTTATTTTTTAGTTCACAAATTTTATAAGCAAATATTTATTCTTGTAATAAAAGAGCTTTTAGTTCAAATTAAGAGAGTTTTTTGTAACTAAGTATAGATAAGGAGGGGTATTACATCAGTAAACGTTAGATCAAACCACGTGGTGTAAGTCTGACGTTACACCCCAACCCTCGATCAACCGGTTATACAGCTCAGGCAATAATTTATTTGCCACAAGAAAACCCCTTGCTGGGGGGAATTGGAGCTATCTCATTTCTGCTGTAGGGCCATTCTCTGGACGGTATATGGAAATAACGACTATGGCTACAGGCCCGAAATTCCTAGGAACAAATCAGCGTCTGTGTGCTGTGTAGCTACAGTACTACGGGTCCATTTGGACACTGTCCCGAAGGCCGTATGATCAGTTTAGTTACCAACGTTCCCTTCCAATCGAACTCATGATAACAACCGTAGTTCAGCCAAGGAAGGCTCCTCAATCTGTGATCAAGCGAGAAGACTCCGTAGAGTCATCCCGGGGCACACGAATCATCCTTTAGTTTAGTGCTTCAGCAGGTCAATTCCTGCCTAAAGTTTTTGGTTAGCAAGATAACCCAGGTATCCAACTGCCCATCTGTCCTGGTGACACATCATAAAGCTGCATAGGAACAGCAAGATGCATTATGTGCCCCCAGGGGGAAGGAACCAAGTACAGTGATTAATATTTTTATATATTATTTTAGGGGGAAAATAAGACAAGTAAATATTAAAGGCTTCTTAGCTGGGGAGCAACCACCGCCGATACTCGTCAGCAGCCAAACTGGCTGCGAACTCAGCTCATAGTAAATGTCCAGTGCTTTTAGGGTGCCGCACTCACAGAGTGAAAATGGGACATTTTGCTGAGACTTCGCAGACCATCCGTCACAGCGTCCATTCTCCGAAACGGTAAGAGTAGGAGAGCTGAAATTTTCACTGTATACTATGGTACCCTGCCGCTACAAGTATTTGTTAACACAAAGTTAAAAACTATAGGGTGCCCCCCCCCCTCTGTAAAAATTATTTATAACTTTCGAACCATGAGGGTTAGAGTGCTGAAATTCGCTCAGGATATGTGGCTATGTTCTATGTTCTACAACAAAAAATAATAATAACTAAAGGGTGCCCCCATACAAAAACTAAAAATTATCTGTAATTTTTGAGCCGCAGCAGACATATGCTCGAAGTTTGCACACTATATTTACTTGATTGTACTATTACTACAAATAATAAAAAGCTAAAATTTAAATGCTGCTCAAATCATATGGACACCCTATAGTTTGAGAATTAATTGAATTAGAATTGAATCATAAGCGATATAAACTCCAAAATCCCCTTAGTAAAACTAACAAAATGCTAAAATATAAATGCTGCTCAAATCATGGGGACACCCTTTAGTTTGAGAACTAGCAGTAACTTTTGAGCCATAGGAAATAGAAACTTCAAATGTTTAGTTGCCTGGCCTCTACAACAACAAGTACCAAAGAACAACAAAAAGTTCAAATTTATAAGGCTGCCTCATGCACAGGGGAACCCTTTAGTTTATAAATTAGCTGCAACTTTTGAACCGTAAGAGATAGAGACCTGAAATTTTCACTGAATATGTAGATGTCTAACCGCTACAAAGGCAAATACTAAAAACAGCAAAATGTAAAAATCTAAAGAGTGGTTTATACCTGCCGCTTTTATTTGCTAAAAAAAATTTTCTGCTAAATGAAATGGCCCGTTGGTATGGAACGCTTGCTCTCTCGTACTTGGCTGAATTCACTTTCATTTACCTTTGATTTACTTTCGCTTTATATACATATAATTATTTATTCATTCTTTTCCTTAAGAATTAATTGCTTTAAATGGCCATTAAAGCAATTAATTCTTAAGGAAAAGAATTTCCTCAAACACATTTAATCTAAAATTCTAAAGTATTATAAAATCTTATAGCACAATTTTGCATACCTGTCCTTTTTATGTGCACCTTTTGCTTTTCTATATTTCAACCAATTAATCAAACAGAACAATAATAATTATAATTGAAGTTATTCGCATTGTACACATACAGATACCGGCACTTAAGTCTTTTTTTATGCTCTGCCATTTAATACAATATTATTACGTTTATTATCGCATTTACCTTCTTTGAACGAACAAGTTTTACTTTAAAACGTTTCAATTTAAATCACTTTAACACAGCTGGAAGTGGATTTAAATAAACTGATTAATTTATTATTAAAAGTATTAGAGAGAAAAAAAATTGACGTTAAATTCTGGGTAGCAAAAAACTATATACATACATACATATTTGTGGGATAAAGAACAAAAAAAAAAACTATATAATACTCGTGAAATGAAAATTTTATTTTGACTCAGCGTGTAATTTAGTTTAAACTTTCAATTGGTTTTAATTAACTTTTTGCCCATATATGTATGTATGTATATTTTTTTAGAATGGTTAACAAATTAAATTTTCACATGAGCAAACTAAGAAAAGAAAAAAATTGTGCATTTAAAAGAGTGTTATATAAACAATAAATTGAAAATTAAAAGCTAAAGTTGGAGTTGGAGTTAAGAAAAAATATACCAAAAAAGTAATTGCGTTTATGGCAAATTTACGCATGCGCTGTCAAAACCTTTTTACACATAATAACCCCAATCAGAAAACATTATGGTTGGACTAAGTAAAAAAAAAAATATTGGTATGTTAAACTCAATTTAGAAATATTGTTAATAACATTGAAAAAGAAGTGGTGACAAGGATTTGTAATCGCAAATGTTTATTTATTTTAGGACTTGTGCAAAAATATGGACACAGATGAACAAAGCGTCTACGAGATTTTCATACAAAATGCCAATATTTTCTCTCTCTCTCTCTCTCACACATACAAAGTAAATTGTTTTATGTTCCCTTTAACGTCACGTCTCCACGTGCAATAATTATTTCCGAACATAAGCAATAATGTCAGCATTTTAAATTTAATAAATCTTGATAAATTTAAAACTCGCCAATAACAAATCTCATAAATTTTTAATTTACTAAATTAAAACTTCTGCAATGTCAAAAACAGTTGTAGATTTACTCAATGTAGTAAGTGGATTTATTTACAAGTATGAAACAGCTGACAGATTTGTCGCCACATTGTTTTTTGCTTGCATATAATAAAGTGAATTGTAAACATTTCTTAAATTTGCAATGGAAAAGACCAAAAAAGTTGAAAATCTGAATCCGAAATTAGAACAACAAGAGAATGGAATTGAATTCTACTCACTCGTAGCATTTGTAAAAATCTATTGTCATCTAGTCCAGTTAAAATATCTAAGGACCACTTCATTGACTTCGGAACTGAACTAAACATACCGCGACGATACAATGCGATGCGACCAATATAACGTTATCGATAACCTCGTCCAAGATATGCTCAACAATATCGTACGTTCCTGTAACTATCTACTGAGAGATTGGTTATGCATACATTTACTATTTGTTAATAAATAAATATATGTACCTTTGCACCTCATCATTTTATTAACTTCTATTTGATCAATGGCATTTTGAACTAAATAGTTAATAATATTTTCTTTCACTGTTGCACTTTTATTAATTTACGAAACGCCAATTTTAAAATTCTTTTGTGTACTTTTGGCCACAGTCATGGTATTCTGTGCTTTTGGCGGTAAAATATCTAAACAAAAGTCAGCTGTTTCAACTTTTTTACAATACCACTTAGTCGCTTACACTTACAAGTTTAAAATAGTATTATATTTAAAAGTATTTTAAATACAATACGAAGTGTGAAAACCGCTATTCACCCCTATCGTGAGTAAAATGTGAAATTTGTATTCCCATAAAATTTTCATTTCCCAAGTACGGAAATTTGCTATCATGAATATTATGGGAACGTTTGGGAAGAAGAAAATATAAATACAAAGGAAATTTATTGAAAACTTGTGGGTAAGTGATTAAATTTATGTTTTATAACTAATAAACAGAAATTTTGTAGTTTAAAAGGTAAAAAGGTTGAATAAATCGGCGTTTTCATGTCTGTTGAATATTTTGACAGATTCTCTGCCGGAAACAACAACAAAAAATCATTTGGTATTCCGCCCATTGTAAAACTAAGCGCATGCTTACGTTTTTTTGCAGAGCGTGTATACTAAAAAAGTGTTGGAAGAGATTACGAAGTAGGAATGGCGCAAACCACTTTTCGCGAAGTGCTCTCTAAAGTGTTGGATGCTTTAGAAAAGTCTCTGCGCAGAATGCATAAAATATCCATGAATACAATTCTATTCATGAACTTTTTTAATAGGAAGGCCAGCACTTTTTTTCTGTTCTTCTGTAAGCGAATACCAAAATTCGGCCACCACATTTTAAGAAACCTTCACAAAACCACTTGCAATGGGTCGGTTATTTTGCATCCTATTGAGAAGCGTGTCATGTTGCACATTATTTATTGATTCAGACCTAAAAATAGTTTTCAGCTAATTTATATATCCATTAAAATGTAGCAACTACTTGCATTTTTTATACCCTTCACATAAATGTGTAAGGGTATATATAAGTTTGTGATTCCGTTTGTAACGCATTGAAATATCCATCTAAGACCCCATAAAGTATATATATTCTGGATCAGCATCAATAGCGATTACGATTGAGCGATGTCCGTCTGTCCGTCTGTCCGTCTGTCCGTCTGTCCGTCGGTCCGTCTGTCCGTCTGTCCGTCTGTCCGTCTGTCCGTCTGTCCGTCTGTCCGTCTGTAGTCGTTGAAATACCGTTTCTGAGAAAACGGTTTGAGATAGAAACCTCATTCTTTCGCTAAAACGTGTGAAACCCCGGTAGTGGGTCTGCTATTGAAATTCAGTAAGATAGGTCCACGGATAGCCGAGATATATTCAAAAAACCGGGTTTTGAGGGATATTTTGTGTAATTTTTGTATTCAGATTATTGAAAAAAAATTTTTTCTTAAAAACTAAACCATATCATTTTTAGTGCCCATTAAATCCTAAAAATGAAGGAATTTTTGAAATCGGCCCATATATATCCGAGATATAGCGTCTCCCGATTTTTAAAGAAATCGGCTTTATAAGCCAAATAAGACAACTTTTGGCACCGAAGATCAATCAAAATGGTATATATAGGCTATTTAGAGGCAAAAGTGGAAAATTTTTCCACATCGGCCCATATACACTCGAGATATAGCGCCTCCCGTTTTCTCAAGAAGTCGGCTCTAAAAGCCAAATAAAACAACTTTTGGTATCAAAAATCGATTAGAATGGAACATGTAAGGTGTTTAAAAGCAAAATTGGAAAATTTTTGAAATCGGTCCATATATATCTGAGATATAGCGACTCCTGATTTTTCAAGAAATCCGCTCTTTAAGCCAAATAAAGCAATTTTTGGCACTAAAAATCAATCAGAATGGTACATATAGACTATTTAGAGGCAAACGTGGAAAATTTTGGACATCGGCCCATATACACTCGAGATATAGCGCCACAAGTTTTCTCAAGAAGTCGGCTCTAAAAGCCAAATAAAACAACTTTTGGTACCAAAAATCGATCAGAATGGTACATATAAGGTGTTTAAAAGCAAAATTTGAAAATGTCTGCAATCGGTCTATATATACCTGAGATATAGCGTCTCCCGATTTTTCAAGAAATCGGCTCTATAAGCTAAATAAAACAACTTTTGGCACCAAAAATCAATCAAAACGATACATATAGGTTAGTCAGAAGCAAAACTGGAAATCTTTTTGTCATCGGCCCATATATGTTCGAGATATAGCGCCTCCCGATATCTCAAGAAGTCGGGCCTGGAAGCTAAACGAAACAGTTTTTTGCACTAAATATTTGTCGGAATGGTACATACAGGCTGTTTAGGGGCAAAATTAGAAAATTTTTGGACATCGGCCCATATGCACCCAACTTTTGGTACCAAAAATCGATCATAATGGTACATACATATGTATATAATATTATATACATATGTATATAATATTTGCGATCATGTATGAATGTATGTATGTATGTATGTATGTATGTATGTATGTATGTATGTATGTATGTATGTATGTATGTATGTATGTATGTATGTATGTATGTATGTATGTATGTATGTATGTATGTATGTATGTATGTATGTATGTATGTATGTATGTATGTATGTATGTATGTATGTATGTATGTATGTATGTATGTAGATACGTTTGTATGTATGTAGGTATGTATGTATCTACATATGTATGTATGCATGCAAGTATGTTAGCATAAACAATTTTTTTGCTTTGGTGTAAAAATGTGTATGTATATATACACGAGCTTGAAAATGAAAGTGATATAAAGAATTGTTGAAAAAAGGGTACGCAATGAAATTCTTTTAAACAATTGCGTCTTCAAATTCATTCACACAAAAAATCATTTTGGGTTTCCCTACGTACTTACATATGTACATACACACACACATGTGTATGATGATACGCAATAGATCATCAACAACGTGCACAAGAAAAAAATAATTTTGTAAAAGCAAGCAATGTAAATATGTATGTATGTATATATGTATGTATATAATCATTGTTTTATGGAACACACTGAAAATATTCAATAATAAAGAATTTATTTTAGAGTTTTCTATTATAGATACATACATACGTATGCATGTACCCACATATGTACGTAAGTAAATTGAAAAGCAAATCACACTTAATGGCAATGTTTAGCATTATAATTCAAAAATAATGCAATTATATGCAATTTTTTGTTAAATAAATTTTACTATAAAGTTAACTGATAAATAATTAAGAAATACATTTTGCTTTTCTTTATTTCATTGATATTAAAAAGAATTGGTGTCACCCAGTGGTTGAACTTGAGCATACATATTAGGAATTATTTAAATAAAAGTTTTGCAGCCTGTGTTAAATCCCGGTAGTGGATCTGATATTGAAATTCAGAAAAAATCGGCCCATTTAAAAGCCAAATAAAACAACTTTTCGCACCAAAAATCAATCGGAATGTATGTACCATTGTGAAGGGTATTTAAGATTCGGCCCAGCCGAATATAGCACTCTTACTTGTTTTTTTTTGTAGTTTCCCAAAGAAAATAAAATGAACAAATTAACGCAAAAAATGGTAAAAATGTCTTTGAAAAATCCATCCACGACAAGGGGAAATTTCGAATGGGAACACATTTTATGGGAAAAGTTATTCATGATCGCACATTTGGGAAATGGGAAAAAATTTTAGGGGAAAAATTATTCATGATAGGGGTGAATGTATTTGAAAAATCCATTTAAGATAAGAGGAAATTTCGATTGGGATCACATTTTATGGGAAAAGTTATTCATGATCGCACATTTGGGAAATGGGAAAAAATTTTAGGGGAAACATTATTCATGATAGGGGTGAATGTCTTTGATAAATCCATTTACGATAAGGGGAAATTTCGAATGAGAACACATTTTATGGGCAAAGTTATTCATGATCGCACATTTGGAAAATGGGAAAAAAAATTTTAGGGGAAAAAATGTTCATGATGGGGGTGATTGTTTTTCGTTTTAATTTTTTGGCAAAATATTTTTAATGATCCCTAGAATGTAAATAAAAAACATCTGTTTTTTATTTAAAAAGTTGGTTGTACTAATTCGAACTTAGATCAAGAGTATGGCAACACCAACTTCCAATCCATCGGAATTCATAATACCTTTTTGCACGAATTTGTGACGGAGAGTTCCCATTACGAGTGATGTCCACTCAGAATTCATAATAAAGCTGTAAGAATTGTTTTCTATACAAACTCAAGGTATTTCGCTTAACAACTGCTTACCAGTGATTGTTAAGTGTGTTTGCTTTACTTATTTACTAAAACTAGAAATCTTAAACTAGAAAATTTTTCTTTCAGAAATATATTTAAGAAATATATTTTGAAACTCTCTTGCTCGCTTATGGCATGTTATTAGTTCTATTGCAGCAGGTCTTGCATGTGTAAAACAGCAACGTTAAATCAAAAATTTTTTTTTTATTTAAGACAAAATTAATACAAGAACTTGAATTAAGCAATGCTATTTGCAAACAATAATCATATTTTCTTGCAAAAACTAAAAAATTGTATTTTATTATTGTTATTCTTAAGATTCCATGTGCGAAATTTTCAATGCTCGCATACAAATAGAAATAAAGGTCACTGTGAAACAATGAGCTGTGTAAATTTCAATTTAATTAAGTGCCATGTATTTTTAAACAATGAAATTTGTATTTTAAGCAGCCATTCAAAAGTAATCAAGTAGAAATATAAAAAATTAGCCATCAGATATTATCACGTGCCGTTAATAAAACAGATATACTCAAGCACACAACGTGAAAAGATACTTTATTATACGTTCAAAGCTAAATGAGTCTTTAATTTGATAACTAATCATAATACGTGTTTTAAGCATATTAGTTTTACTTTGCAAGTAGTAATGTCTACTTGTGAGGCACAATGCAACATGTGATATGGACTGGCATTAAAACATAAGACTGAATAACAAATTTATACGCAACTTTAAAGAAATAAAAGCAACAAAATGTTCTTTTAAACAGGCAATGTAACTGCTTATTTAGCCGTTAACTGAAAGAAGAAAAAAAAAAAATAAACAAATAAGCCCAAACAAAAACATAAATTCAAGTTCATGGTGAAGGCTTTAGCACAAATGCTGGTTTTAATGTTTGTGTGTGTGTGTGTGTATTTTGTTCAGCAGATGAAGAAAAAATGCTTGTTCAAACTGCCAATACTATTTTTGTAAGTTGTACTTGTTCATTTAACAAAAAAAAAATTTTTTTTTTTTTTGGTTTCATTTGGTAATTTTTATAAAATATTTACCAGATATTTCCATTCAATATCAGCCACGACAACTTTGAATTTAAAAAGCAGCAAAAGCGTGCCCAAAAACGTATGTACTCGTATAATAAATATACAAACGTGCGTGCATTGCAAGAAGAAGAAAAAATAAAAATCAAATCTATAAGTTGGTCAGGCAGACAGACGTTTGAGCAGTCTATCCAGTATCTTTGAAAATCCAACTGCAAAAAAATGTAAACGAACACTAAATGCGTGCCAACAATTGCAAGTTTTCTTTTCACGTTTTTTCTACCTTTTTTTGTATTCAGCAAGTCATACATACACACATACATACATGGTTCATATGTATGTATGCTTAAGCCCCTTGGAGACACACGCATTAATTACGTTTTCAGGCATGTTGACTGTGACTCTGACCGAGTGTGTGGCGGCCTTTAATTTTTTTTTTTTTTTTTTTTTTTTGAAAACTATTTTAAAATAATGTTTGTTTTGACATGCTGTGTCTCTGCATTACAATCATTAGCAATATATTTTGGGAGAAAATTTGTCAAAAGAAAAAAAAATTTAAAACACAGAAATTTCTCCAGATTTTATATTCAAATTTAAAAAAAGCAATGTTTTCTTTTTGTAACTCGGTGCACAACTTTTGATTTTCTCAACGATTTACTGAGATAACTAAATTGACAAAAATCGCGATTTTCATACACTTATTAAATAAATAGAACAGCACACACACAAACACACATATTAATAAATGTTATTTCTTATATTTTATCTATTTATTTGAGCTTAAGGTCTTTTGGAATTTGAGTAATTATTTTTGTCAACATTTCGCTCTCCTTCGGATAGCTTCTTCAGGACAATAATAATAATTAATAATAAATTGTCCTGAAGAAGCTATCCGAAGGAGAGCGAATTATGGACAAAAATAATTACTCAAGTTCCAAAAGACCTTAAGCTCAAATAAATATATAAAATATAAGAAAAAAAGGGGTCAAAATAACTAAATATTAAATGTTATTTCTGTATGAAAATCGCGATTTTTGTCAATTTAGTTATCTCAGTAAATTGTTGAGAAAATCAAAAGTTGTGCACCGATTTCAATGAAATAAAGCTCATTTGATTCAAAATATATTAAGCTAAATGCTTTAAGACCAACATTGTGACTTTAGTTGCATTATATTTTTTATGAATTTTTAAATAAGAATTTTTTTTATATGTATATAAAATTGTTATTTTTTTCAAAACTACAACGATATCTCTGAAACTACTCGTTCAAATTAAAAATAATGTAGGCACGGATTAAAGATAATTTTGTTGACGAATTTCAATTTTTTTTTCTAACTGAATATGGTGAACCGTTTTCAAGTTATTTAAATATTTGTACTGGAAGCGCCTTAATTTTAGACATAACAGTATATCTCAAAATGTCGAGCTGATGGAGAAAAATGGAGTTTAGATTTAAAATCAGCGACCTCAAATTAGTAAAAAATTGCTATAGAATTCCAAACAACACTCAAACTTGTGTAAGTTTTATGCGCGATATTGTGTGACAGTTAGTCGATGCATTTTCGTCATTGTCAGACTTTCAACTGAGAAAAAAAAATTGGTTTAATAACTTAATTTGATAGATGTCGAATTCCAGTCCTATACTTTTGTAACCACGAAATGGATAACCCGTTATTATATAAAATGTTAACTTTATATATATATATGTTAGAATTTTGTAATTTCCTGTAGGATAGTTTTTAAAAATTATAATATTTGAAAAAACACATTTAGAAAAACATTATTTTGCAAAGAAGTTCTCGAAAGGAAAACGAAATATTGAAATTAAAAATCAAAGTAATAAACGAGAACCTCATGCTCGAAATTTTAGAAATCTTTTAATTTTAATGGAAATCAAATTTATTTGGGAAAAAAAGGCCTAAAAGCTTACTTCCCATAACATTTAACACAGTTTATTTAATTTAATTTTTTCTTCTTTGTCTCATTAATAAAAATTCGCAGGCTTTTTTTTCTTTTTTTTTAAAATATTGTGCAGTTGTTAGTTTCGGGTAAACATGATAAATTGCTAACAAATTAAAATTAAGATATTTAATATGTATTACAATTTTTAAATGAATTACCATACAATACATGCGAAAACAAACTCCAACTGCTTTCAGTTATTTATTAATTTTCCTTTTAAGCTTAAACACACAACGATTAAGTCCAAAGTGGAACCCAAGCAATTAATTAAAGTTTACATACGAAAAAAAAAAAATAAAGATGCAGAAATGAAGTCAGCAAATAAGTCAGCATTGAATGTGAATTTATGTTTGAGATTAAATAATTACTAGAAACTATTTTAAATTTATTATAGTTATATGTGTTTATATTTAGTAGATCCCATTAATTGTCCAGGAATTTCTACAGCCAGGCAAAAATCAGCAGAGAAATATAAAGACTTAGAAGCATTAAGTGCATTAGGCAAGCAGTAAACTAAGGCCAAGTCAAGAGCAAAAAACACTAGAGCAAGGCGAATTTAATACCAGGTGTGTGCACTTGAATTCGCTGCAAGACACACACACACACACTAACTTATGAATTTTGTTAGTGATTTCAATTGTCAAAGCACTTTAAAAATTATATTAATGCCATGAAAACAAAAAAATGTTTATTAGAAAATTTTCCTGCCACCAAAAATCTTTAGAATTAAATGCTGCCAAATTTTTTGTAAGCAAACTGAAAAAAAAATGTGGACATCTGAAAGCTATTTGATGCAAGCAGCAAAAAATAATCACCTGTGCTACCAAGTTCACCTTGTAAGAATTCGCCCTGCACATGCATTTTGTTGGTGTAAACAGTTTTCTGGGTGTCAAAATCTGAATTCTTCTAGATGTGTTCAGTTGCTAAATGTAATTAAAAGTTGTTCAATTATAATTACATTTTTGTAATTGTAAGTAAAAATAAACTAATTTAATTTGGCCAAGTCTAAGACAGATGCAAAAATATTCTAATTTAGGTCCAAAAATTAACAATGTAATTATAATTGAATGTAATTATAATTGAACAACTTTTAATTACATTTAGCAACTGAACACATCTAGAAGAATTCAGATTTTGACACCCAGAAAACTGTTTACATTGTTAATTTTTGGACCTAAATTAGTATATTTTTGCATCTGTTTTAGACTTGGCCAAATTAAATTAGTTTATTTTTACTTACAATTACAAAAATGTAATTATAATTGAACAACTTTTAATTACATTTAGCAACTGAACACATCTAGAAAAATTCAGACTTTGACACCCAGAAAACTGTTTACACCAACAAAATATTTTTATGTCCAAAAATGAACCATTTTTGGACCTAAATTAATTGATTTCAATTGGCTCTTAAAGCAAATAAATAATTAAGTTCATATTTAAAGATGCAAAAATATTGAAAACTATATAAATTAATTAAAACTATGTTAAATAAATTTAATTCAAACTTTGTGTTTAAACGGTAGTTGGGACTTAATGGGTTAATTATTTAAGGACCAAAGGCTACCAATGCGTTCATAAAATAAGAATAATTGGAATCACGCTGAGAACATGGCTCGATTAATATTAAAAAGATTGATTCAAAAGCGAAATCGGCACGATATCAAATTAAAAGAACAAACGTTAACAATATATGTATAACGGGTAAGCCATTGAAGTCAGAACATTGCAATATCGAAACAAGAACGGTGGGCAGTATAATAATTCCAAGTTGTTCTTAAAAGAATGATATCAACTGCTATCAAAGTGAGCACAAGAGAGCTTAACTCAATTCCAGCAACAAATGATTTCAATTTCGCAAGTACACTACCGATTTTTTTTTTCTTCTGTGCACTGATTTTATGCCAGACAAAACAAAAGTACCTGAATACACATACAAAAATTGTATATGCCATTGTGTGTGTGTGTGTGTGTGTGTGTAAGTATGTGTGGAAAATCTGTTTTATAACTGTTGGTAAAAAGTTACACAACTCTAGCAACCCAAATGCATACAACGTTGTAACTACTAGAATTTATTAAAGCTGTCATTTTTGACTGATAAGTATCTTTCCTTTTCCTGTTAACTTTCAACATGAACACATCGTTTTTCCATTTATAATAAACTTATCTGAATTATATTCAATTGAATTAAAACAAAGTGTTTTAATTAGAACGTTGTCATCGAGTCCACTGGTTTGTAAAAGAAATCTGCAACAAAGGTTATGGGCCCAGGACCCTGGTAACCAAGATACGTTTTTATCTCTATAGTAAGGCAACAAAATTTTTAGATTGTTTTAGAAAAGCAATCTGTCGGCATAATTTGGTGTTGCTGGTATTATATAGAAAAGCTCTAAGATGGCAAGTGGTGGAACAACGATTGATAAATTGGACGGTGAGAACTACACAACGTGGTGTATCCAGATGAAAAGCTTATTGATAACACTTGATCTCTGGAGTACTATTATAGAAGAGCCCCCGAACGACAATGCTGCGAAATGGGAAATTAAAGATGCAAAGGCTCTTGCTACAATTACATTAAGCGTAAAATCGAGTGAATTAATCCACATAAAAAATTGCACAACAGCTAAATCCGCATGGGATACTCTAACCTCACTTTATAAGTCAAACACCGCATCAAGAAAAGTAAATTTGTTTAAAAGGCTAATCAAATTCAAGCTAAATGCCAAAGAAAAGTTTGCGGTGCAAATCAATGTATTTTGCTCTATCATTGACGAACTAAAAGAGATTGGTATACAGCTTAACGATGATATGCTGTCACTATTATTGTTATGTAGTTTGCCGGACGAAATGGAAAATTTCGTAGTCGCAATAGAAAGTAGAGATAGTTTACCTCCTTATAATAAACTAGTTGGCAAAATATATGAAGAAGAAATAAGACAAGGTAATAAAAATCGTGAATTAGATGAAACTGCATTTGCGGCGAATACGAAAAACGAGCAGAAAAGAAATAAAAAGTATTTCAACTATAACAGTCACCAGAATAAAAATTATTCTAAATATATTCCACAGCAACATGAAAAGAGATTTGCCGATAATAATGTTAAAAACTTAAAATGTTTTCGTTGTGGAAAAAAAGGCCACATTCGCTCTCAATGCAAAGATAATAAGAGAACAAGCGATGACTTTGCATGCTCTTTAACTGAAAACAAAACCAACTTAACAGATTTATTTATTTTAGACAGTGGAGCTACTTCACATATGTGTAGAATCAAAGAATATTTTGTAGATATAACAGAGTCAAAGCAAAGGATTTTGTTGGCATCTGGTGAAAGTATATATGCAGAAGGCATTGGTGATGTAAAAATAAAAACAGATAGTTGCTCTCTTACGCTAAACAATGTATGGTATGTTCCAAAACTACACTCAAATTTTATTTCAATAAATAAGATACTAAAAGCTGGTCACAATGTTAACTTTGAAGATAATAAAGCGATAATGAAAAGCAAAGAAGGCAAAATTATTTTAACAGCTGAGCTAAAAAATGATATGTTTGTGGCAAAATTGAAAATTAACAAAGTAGTTGAATGTGTAAATGCTATTTGTGATAAAAATATGCTTAATAAATGGCATAGAAGATATGGTCACGTAAATGTTAGTGATCTGGAGAAGCTTTCGTCTCAAAATATGGTAAAAGGCTTAAATATCAAAACACTTAAAAATTTTGCATGTGAAACGTGTGCCATTAACAAAATTTCATGCAAGCCGTACAAAAACTATGGAAGTGTGCAGACAAATGATGTGTTAGAGTTGGTACACACTGATTTATGTGGACCAGTTGGTGTTCAATCGCTTGGTGGCTCATCGTATTTTATAACATTCGTGGATGATTTTTCACGCTATGTTTGTACGTATTTCTTGAAAAGAAAAAGTGATGCGTTTGACGCGTTCAAAAATTTTGCTGCGATTGCGGAGAAGCAGACAGGCCGCCAAATAAAAATTGTCAGGAGCGACAATGGAAAAGAATATATTAATTCTAAATTTAAAGAGTTTTTTAATGAAAAAGGAATAATACATCAGACGACAGTAAGTTATTCCCCACAGCAAAATGGTGTATCCGAGAGGATAAATAGAACATTAGTTGAAATGTCACGGTGCTTGTTACAGTCGTCAGGCTTACCACAAAATTTATGGGGAGAAGCGGTAAACACTGCTACGTACTTGCGGAATAGGGCTCCTACAAGAGTTCTAGGAAACATCACACCTTATCAAAAGTGGCATGGAAATAGACCTTCTGTATTTCATTTGAAAATATTTGGATGTGATGCCGTAATGCTGAATAAAAGTATAAAACCAAAAAGCAGTAAATTCTTGCCCAAGGGAATTAAAGCAAAGTTCGTTGGATACCAACTTCATACGAAGGGATATCGGCTATATAATCCAACTACTCATCAAATAATAATTTCCAGAGATGTCGTATTTTTTGAGCAGTCTTTTGAAGAAACGAAAAATCAAAGTCGAAGTCAAGAAAGTTTTTATGCTGATGTTTTCAACAAAATCTTAGATAGTCAAGATGATACATCCCAAAAGGAAGAAATTGAAGATGATGAGGACTGTGAAAAACAAAATCAAGATGAAGAGGTGAGTGACATGAGTGCCACAAGTAGTGAAACAGAAGAAGAAAATGAAAGAGAATTAATAGAAGAAGATACCGGTACTATTGTAAATAAAAACAAAAGAAAAAGAGGCAGACCAAAAATAATTAGAGAAGGTCGTCAGGGTAGGCCGCGAAAAGTTTATATCACTGAAAGTGGGCCTGAATTATTAAATTCAATTATTGAAAATCCTATTTCTATTAATAATGCACTCAATTCTGAAAATGCTCACAAGTGGAAAGAAGCTATGCAGAGGGAATTTAATTCATTAATAGAAAATAAAACCTGGAATCTGGTAGAAAAACCGCGAGACAAGAATGTAATCGGTTGTAAATGGGTTTTTGCGTTAAAAAGAAAGCCAGATGGGTCTATTGAAAAATATAAAGCTCGTCTAGTTGCTCTCGGTTGTTCTCAAAGATATAATATAGATTATAAAGAAACTTTTGCACCGGTTGTCAGACATACAACAATAAGACTTTTGCTATCTTTGGCCGCTAATTTTAAGTTATACGTAAACCATATTGACATTGAATCAGCCTACTTAAACGGAAAGTTAGAAGAAGATGTTTACATGGCACAACCAAAATTATTTGAAGACAAAAATTGTCCGCAGAAAGTGTGCAAGTTAAATAAAACATTGTATGGCCTAAAGCAGTCTGGCCGAGAGTGGAATAAAATGGTTAATGATATTTTATTGGAAATTGGTTTTTCAAGATGCAAATACGATACGTGCGTATATGTTAAACGAGAAGAGAAATGCTTAAGCTTTATTGCAATCTACGTAGATGACATGATATTGTCATGTTCTAGCCAAGAAGAAATGAAAAATATAATAAATCGTTTGAACCAGCATGTAAAAGCTGTTGATCGTGGACCTATTGCTTACTATTTAGGAATGGAGATAAATAGGGAGGGTTTAAGAGGAGATTTCACAATACATCAAGAAAAATATACTCAGCAACTGCTTGAAAAATGGGGTATGACTGATTGCAAACCAGCATCTACGCCATGGCCGAGTGGAGTTGTTTTGGAAAAGTGCAAAACCAATTGTGAAAATTTGCAAATAACAACGTATCAGAGCTTAGTTGGAGCGTTAATGTATCTGGCTGTTATATCAAGACCAGATATAATGCACGTAGTATCCAAATTGTCACAGTATAACACGCATCCGCACAAAGAGCATTTTGCTACAGCAAAACACGTCTTACGATACTTGAAAAACAGTTCAGCAGCTAAAATTTCTTTTTCTAATAACTTTAAACAATTCGAATGCTTTACAGATTCAGACTGGGCAGGTGACTCAAATGACCGAAAATCTTATTCGGGTTACGTCGTTTTTATGATGGGAGGTCCTATAGCATGGGAGTCCCGCAAACAATCGCTAGTAGCTTTGAGTACCATGGAAGCTGAATACATCTCTTTATGCCAAGGAGGAAAAGAAGTGGTTTTCATTCGTGGACTTTTAAGCGAATTGGGTTGTGATGAATACATCGTTAATCCAACGCCCATATTCTGCGATAATCAAAGTGCTAATTTTTTGGTGAAAAACCCAACTGTCCAAAGAAAGAGTAAACACATCGACATACGATACCACTACATAAGAGAAAAATATGAGAGTAAAGAAATAGATGTCAACTACATCGTCTCTAATGAAAATGCTGCTGACATTCTTACCAAAATATTGTCAAAGCAAAAACTTATATATGGTTGCAATCTTTTAAAAATTATTATGTAATTTAAATTTTTTTTGAATTTTGTAAAAACTCATTTGGTTTGAGGGGGAGTTTGTTGGTAAAAAGTTACACAACTCTAGCAACCCAAATGCATACAACGTTGTAACTACTAGAATTTATTAAAGCTGTCATTTTTGACTGATAAGTATCTTTCCTTTTCCTGTTAACTTTCAACATGAACACATCGTTTTTCCATTTATAATAAACTTATCTGAATTATATTCAATTGAATTAAAACAAAGTGTTTTAATTAGAACGTTGTCATCGAGTCCACTGGTTTGTAAAAGAAATCTGCAACAATAACCTAAAAACACTATATTTTATATATTTATTTTCTTGACCTAAAGGTCTTTTATTAAAATGCTTTAATTATTTTTGTCGATATTTCGCACTCCTTCGGATAATTAAATAATTTTAATAAAAGACCTTTAGCTCAAGAAAATAAATATATAAAATATATAAATAAAACACTATTTTCATAAAAACACTATTTTCATTCAAGTTGTTCAATATTTTTAATTATTCGTGCCTCCTAATTTTTTCCTTTGAAAATGAAGTTCTGCCAATAAAAATCTATTTAAAACACCATGTGCTCAACAGCTGCTCTCTCTTTTGTCAGTTTGCTACTTCGGCTTAAACTCAATCACTGTCTAAACAAATAACTCTTTTTACATATTAAAAAGAATAATGAGATGTTTTTTTTTTCTTTTACTGAACACCTTGTGTGCATAATATTTTGATTCTTAACAAAAATGTTAAACAAATTTGTCGCCAACTTAAAGAACAACAATAACAACAACAACGACAAAAATATGTCTAAACAACTTCTTAGACTACTGAGGGTCGTTCATAATGGCCAAAGTATTTTCAAGCATATGCATTCATATTATAGCCATTAAAAAAGATTAAGATAACTTTTGACACACTGCTTAACGTTGCTATAAAGTTTATTTGAGAAGCTTGTGGTTTAAATTAAAACCAAAGTTTTATTTCTTAAAAGAAACATATATGTACATATGTATATACATACATTTGTAAAGCAAACTTGTTGCCAGTATTTAATATAAATAGTATTGTATGAATAACGAAAACACCAACAAATATAGTGAAGCAAAAAATAAACTAGAAAAAATGTGTTGATTTTACAACAAAAACAAAAATAACAACAACAACAATTAAAATATCGCTGCAATAGTAATTAATTGCCTTAATAAAAATTCCCACCGTAAAAACCACACAAACAGAAAGAAAAGAAATAAGAATAAATTATAGAAAATATTTGCTAAAAATTGAAATAGTGAAAATAAAAATCATGAACTGTCTGCCTGCCTGCAGAGCAAATGGGCATAACACTTGCATATTTTGTTTATGTACAGTATAATTAATGCTCTAAAGGAAAAAATTAAGACCGTTACTTTTAGCTCACTATCATCTGTGTTTTGTTTTAAGAGAAAGAGAGAGGAAAAGAGAGCGAGAGAGAGAAAATCACAACTGATTATACTTAAGGAAAACAAAGTGATTTTGTTTCAATCATCTCATGCAAACAACAACAAGCTTCTTCTTCGCTAAATCTGTGGGGGAAAATCTTTACTTTTATTAACAGTTGTTGTGTAATTATTTCTTTTAAGAAATAATTCAATGAATCAGGAAATTTAAATACAAAATTTGACCTTGCAAATTACGAGCATGTGTAATGCACTATAATTATATTTAAAAAAAATCAAAAACAAACGTTATTTTAATTTATGCCCAGTATGGAAAACAAGTGAAACGTGCTGAGCAACATTCACCACATGTCTTTGGGAGTGTTTGTCAACAAATAGGCAACAAGCTAATGAGCAAATACATGTGGCACATTTTTGAAATTTTCCAGGAAGTCACAAGTGCATGCTGGAAATTTCATGCATAGCAAAAATAAAAAAAACTGCAATGTGCACCAAGCAATGACCTACTTTAAAACTCGCTGTGTACTGTGTAAATTTATTGTTGTTACATTCGTGTTCTAAGGGCTGTGCTAGCTTAGAGGTGACTGATCACCAGTCGCGAGCTGGCTCTTCAAATACCGTAAACACAGGTAAACCAAAGACAAAAACCAGAATTTGCTTTGGATGTTCTTTAAATCAAAGATTCATAATTTTACTCGTTTTTAGGTGGAGAAAATAAACCTGGTAGAAAGTAAATAACAAAAACCTTTTTTCTAATAAATCATTGCAGAAACGTAAATAACTGCTGGTAATGTTTTATTAGTATTGAAAAATAGATATTTTTTTATAAATCTCAATTTAAGTTTAACGGAAAAATCGGCAATTATAACATGCTTTTTAATATTGTAGTCACAGCATTTTTAACTTCGAATGTATGCAGTGACTATTCTATGGACATATAAGTGTTTTATACGCCAATATTAAAAAAAAGTATTACAAACAAAAATATAAGAATGTGTTGTCTGGCAACTCTACAACCGTGTTGAGCTGAGCTTATTTCGTCAGTAGAAGGCTCTTTGACACTGAACTTTGTTTCAAATTTTACCAAATCGAACAGAGTATCTTAGCACCAGGTAGCTGCATAGCCACAACAAATATTTCATGTATTTTGTTGGTAGAAATACTTGGAATTCCGCCACCCATTTGTTCGCGTTTGTGTTTTGTATGTTGATAGCTCTTCAAACTAGACACAGATAGTCAGCTGGGTTTGTAAGGCTACCTGGTATCAAAAAAACTTGAAAGCGAGGTACCTTTTCACCAGTTAGCCTTACAAGAATTGCTGAATACTGCTTCTAGCTTTAAGAACTGTCAAAATACACAGCACAGACACCCAAACGCAGAGAAATGGGTGACAGAATTTTAAGGGTTTCTACCAACAAACTACATGAAATGTTTGTTGTTTTTGTAGTTTTTGTAGTTATTAGGTCTCCATGTTAAACATTAACGGCCATTTTCACTGCCTGTTCTTCGATGTCTTAAGAAAATGTAAGCAATCGCAATATAGTCGAACGATTTCGAATCAATTTGGGTTCCTCTATCTCGAAAGCCTGCGTTCGCATGGGCTTACATTATGAAATTTTTGGCATTTACTTCACAGAGTTGCCAGATCGGTAAATTAAAATTGTGTTTGATTTTTTATTGAAATATTGACAAAAACTACTAAACTGCTCTTGTGTCAATACAACCCTTCTTAAAACTGGTCAGCTGTAGCTGGCAAGCCAAAGCAAATACATACATAAATAAGTACAAAATAAAAAAGCAAACATTTGGAAAGTGTGGAAATAGTTTTTGTGGTGTTGTAGAATTGAAAAGTATTTTTTGTACAAACATTTAATAAGTACTTTGACGCACTGGACACTGGTATTCCCGTGGCATACTCAGGATTTTCTTCCATTTAGCGAACAAGTGAACTGTGTTGGGAAAACTATAAGCATACATATGCTAATTCTTTAATATATTTACTAAATAAAATAAAAAATATGTGGATTTGCTGGTTTCGTTTCCCAGTTATTTAAAAAAAAAAAAATATATAAAATTCTATAAAAACACCCACTCGATAGAAAAACAGCAAGTGATTGACTTTGACGTTTGTGTTCGCAGTGCTGACTGCATGATCGATATAAAGGAATCGGATTTTGTATGATAACACCTCTTTTCGACTTGTCAATCGAGTCACCGTTCGAATAAAAGAAGGTCATAGAAGAACCCAAAACTGTTTTATTTCGCTTAGAAAGCAAACAATCGCATGACTTCAACATTGAGAAACAGGTTTCAGTAACAACTAACGTTTACTTAAACGACAACTTTTGTATGGCAAGCTTGTCGTTAAAGTCCACTTTAAGTTTTAATTGTACACTGTGAAAAGAGCCGTAAATGACAAAAAATTTTAATTTTAATACAAATTTATTTTAAATGAATTCTAGTCAGCTCATGGAATTTATATTCTATTTTTAAAAATATACTTCCTTTCCAAGTGCCAAAGAGGGCAGTGTGAAAAGCAACAACAAATTTGAAATTTTTTCAAAAAATGTTTATTGCTTTGTGGACAAAAAAAAATGGGGAACTCGCAAGTGAAGTTTGAATTTTAAGTTTGTGTGAAAACTAACAATAATTTTAAAAAACATTTTCACATTTGTTATTGTTTTTCATATAAATTCTGTCGTTGCATTGCGAACTATAAAATTGTGTCCAAAGTGTAAGCTTCATAATTCAAATATCACACCTGTCCCAGAAATCAATTCCGATTGCGAATTATTTCACTTCTGAAAAGGTTTCTTCAGAAAACTAAAATTGATCAAATCACTCCAAATGGAATCACTTAGTTTCACTTAAAAGTTTATGTATGTGCTGGCTCAAAAGCAAATTTTGAAACATTTCTGTGCGGTTTCTTATTACATATCATTATTTTCCATTGTTTTAGTTCACACAATAATGCCACCGTTAACTGAAGAAAAACAAAGTATAAAGTTTTACTTACAGAATAAAGTAAATCGATCAAAGTTTGAAGATTTTTCAAAAAAATAAACGATCAATTTAAAAACTGCCAATTTATACCATTCCGAATAGTCTCTGTAACACAGCCGTATAGAATTTGTCTTAGTTCGAAAATAACAAAATCGAATTGGTTGCCTGACTCCAAAAATATATGATAAAAATTTTAGAAATCGACAACTCGATTTCTAAATTGTAGGTTTGAAAAAATAATAATAAGCAACTGCAAAATATTATTGTAGCTTTGATAAACTGGACAGTCGTTTAAACTTCTAACAATAAATCTTTAACAATTACAGAACACGAAAACTGTAATTATCCATCAAATTAATTACTTAAGTACTTCCTTCGGGCAAAAGAAATAAATTTAGCAGAATTTAAAACCCATCATTGGCAAAATTGTCTTATCCAGCGTCTATAACGGATGAATTTATATCTAATTCTATATGAAATAATAACAAAAGAAGACCAAAACTATTTCATATAAAATTGTATATTTATCATAATTGTATTGTTTTAAGCCTCAATAAATCTAAATCTATTTATCATAATATAAATTCATCATTTATAGACACCGGGCTAGGGGACAAACATGTTCCTTCCTTCCTGTTTTTCTTTCTTATGTATAAAAACATACATATTATTCAAGCTTAGTTTTTTTCTGATATTAAACTTTAAATAGAGCAATTTATTGCCAGCCAATATTGTTTCTCTCTTCAGCTTAAAATGAACGTTTCAACTTTGTTTCTATTAAGCAAAAATTACTATAATTAAAATAGCATTTTAAATGCGCTTTTCCCAATATAGAAACATGTAATTTCAGCGAATTTGTAAGCTTCCTCTGGCAGTTATTAGCACCTTCGAAAAACGCAAAACGAAAGACTTAAGCAAGAAACTCAAGTGTAATGAAAACTTATTTGCGGCCAACAACAACAACAACAACAATGCATGCAGTTGCTCAAATAATTGCAGATTATTTGGATGTTTCAAATCATGGACTCGTTTTTATTCCACAGAAAAATAAATAAAAAATAAATTTAAAAAAATACTTACGAATTTCATATTGTTAATGTTGGTGTTGGTGTTTTTGGCAAAAATGCAATTAAAAGTGATTTTTTCAAAAAAATGGTGCTAGCAAACGTTTTTCTTCTGCTGAACTAAACACAAATTAGCTCAAGTAATTTAAATTTAGTTAAAAGTAAAGCACTTTAAAGAATTTTATTTTTTAATTTTTTTGATTTTTAAATATTTTTTCTCTTTTAAGGGGTTTTATTATTTATTTAGAAGTATTGCAAGCATTTAACTATTTATTTTTTTTTTATATTTTTCTTAACAAATTTGTTAATGTTGTAATGAATTACCACAGATTTTTGGTTTATTTTTTTTTTGTTGCAGTTTTTACTTATTAACACGATTCGCGTGGTTTTTTCTCTACTTAAAAGCGAGTTTTCTTTATTTGTTATTATATTTTTAATTAAAATAGAGCACGAATTTTTAAGAGCAAGAAAATGTATTAGATTTGCCTACTATAGGTTTGCTATGTTAATGATAAATAAATTTTTATCAACTAAGAGAGTATTTGGAAGAAAACGAAATTAAACGTATTTCGTATGTAAAGTGTTAACTGTGGAAGTAAAACGGTTAATGATTTTCAACGGATATACTTTGTTGGTTTTATATTAAACATTAAACACTCACTGTAAAATCAAATAACAAAAACAAAACATGCTCAAAAATCACTCACAATAAATTCAAAGCAGCTCGGCTGGCGGCGGCAGCGGCAGCGGCAAACAAAACAAAAGCTTGAAAACACAAAGCAAAGATTCGAGACCGACCAGAGCGCTGCCAGCCAAATCAAATGGAAACCAACCACCTTCAATTCAATTCCAATTGAAGGTTTATGCTAAAACAAGCTCTTTTTTGTTATTGTTGTTGAGGTTGTTTGACTTTATTCTCTGCCTGAAAACCACACACACAGTACAAGGGGTGAAATAAACCTGCTGGCTGGCAATGAGTAAGTTTTTTGAGTTTTTATTTGTGTTTTTCTCGTCAAGAGCAAAACAAAGAGTTACAATTTTCCCCCTCAAGTGAATTTCTTGTTGTAAATGAGTCGTATTCTTTGCAATTTAAGTTGACAACTTTTACTTATAAAAATAAAGAAAATAAATAATGTGTTTTTTAGCATTTCGTTTTAAATGAATCATATTTTGTTTTTTTTTTTATATAATTCATGTTATTGGAAGTTCACTATACCTTTCACTGTAACATGCATAAAAGTGCATGAGTGTTTGCAATTGGGTTGCAATGTGGAGATGTTAATGGAATTGTAATTCTTAAAATTTAATTGCATTGTCCTCCAAATCGTTTAATGTTGTATGAACAAGTAAGTGTTTCAATTAAAAGCGTTTATTTATTTATTTATTTTTTTTGTAATAATAAATGTAACGGAAATGTTATTTTCTATAAAATTGTGAAATAAGCATAAGGGGCATAATTAATCTGCAATAAGCAAATACAAGTTGTCTTAAAAAAAATTAAATTTAAATAACTTCCTTGAAAACTTTGTTCTATTTTGATGGTATGTCTTAATACAATAATATATTGAAGATCAAACGAAGTTAGTAACTCTTAAGGTGCCTTTAGACTATGCTAATATTTGTGCCCTTATCATAAAAATTTTGTTTGTCCTAGTGTAAACACTCGAATTTGTTAGCCTCCAAATATTTTTCGACTGCTTGTTGGCTAACAAAAATGTTTGTTTGTGAAGAAAATTGTGGATAGTGTAAACACTTTCACCCATACTCATAAAAACTATTGAATGTTTATTACACGTTTATTTGACAAATATTCCGTAGAAATACCTAAAATAATAGCTTATTAAACTTACAATAATTATAATGAATATGGCCTTTTGTCAGCACATCGCAACAAATATTTGGCTCGATATTTTGTTTGTTCTCCCAATAGTTTTGGCGGAACAAACAGCGACAAATAATTGTAGAAACGTGGGTTGCCAACAGTTATTTTTGACAGTGCTTAACGTATAAAAAATGAAATAAATTGAAATGGCAATACTGGTCAATTCGTTTGACAGATTGGTTCCCGCAAATGTGTGTGGTTTTCTTTGTTATAATCGGCCCCACTAGATTCAGCTTTATGTGAAAAACATGAACATATATTTAATGTTAATAAGATGAATATTATAATCAAATTACCAAGTAATTGAAGTCATTTGAACCCATGCGCACGAAGTTGTTATGCAGCGAAGGTTCTTCAGAACGCAATTCCTTCAGAAGTTTTTGGCAACATCCTTCCATTTTAGGGCGCTGCACCCAAGCTCGAACCCTAGACCTTTTTTTCTTTTTTTCTTTTTGCTGGGTTTCTGAAACTGCAAAACTACCAGGTGTCCCTATACAACGTAGAGTAATAGCTATAACTCTCGAACCGTAAGAGATACAGAGTCAAAATTCGCACAGTGTATGTATTCCCAGATGCCTTATAACAACAAATTACAACAACAACAAGTGGAAAATTACTAGGTGTCCCCGTACAACATAAAGTAGCTTTAAAAACAGAGAGATGAAATTTATAAAATATACACATGTATTCACATACGCCATTCCATACATACATTACACATACATACGTACGGAACCCTAAGAGTGCGAGCCAGCCTCGTACTTGACTTAATTTATTTTATTTATTTTCTTTACTATCAATAGTTAACAATAATCTAATTTTTAAAGATTTTATCTTTATATTAAATTATTATATTATTTATCTTTAGATATTACAACAAATAATTACAAAGTTTAAAAATTAAAATATAATTTCCAAAAAAACCAATGCCTAGGAAAAACATAGTAAAAAACCTACATGCGAAATCATAGAGGGGGTTAGAGAAGGTTTGATTTTATACATTAATTAATGAAGAGATCTATATCTAGGTATAGAGTTGATTAATTAATGTCTTGCAAACTTCTCATGTGCTCAAAATTAGACCTGCTGCATTTTGCATAAAATAACAGGGTCATTTGATTTATGAGGTTTTCAATTGTTTGCTGACCCGAGATTCTATGCAGTTCTCTAGTGGAAAATTGCCTTGGTAAATTCAATATGATTTTCAGATGTTTATTCTTTCATGAATTATTTGAACTTTTTTTCAATGGAAGTTTGCGCAATGCTTCCAGACAATACAACCGTATGTAAGGATTGGTCTTATACAGAGTTTATACAACATTAGCTTGTTTTTTAAATTTAATTTGGACTTCGCGTTAAGAAGGGGAAATAATGCTCGTCCATAACGAATTGCACGAGTGCAAATATTCTCCCCGTGCTCCTTGCAAATAAGCTTAGTGTCAATGATTACACCCAAATAGTTTACAGACGTTGGAGAAAGCAATTGCTGAATGTTGTATAAACAATTTTAGGGATGGAATTCTTTTCGGAGACTTATTAGAAGAAAACAATATCGCCTGCGTCTTATCGTTATTAATCTTAATTTTCCATTTAGTAAAATAATCATTTGTGTGAACTAAGACCTTTTGCATGCCTATCACAATTGCGTTTGACACTTTGCCGTGTGAGATGAAAGCACTATCATCCGCATAAAAAACTACCTCATTTGAGCTTACTATGAAAAGGGGCATTCAAATCAAAATGCATATAGTGCACTTCGTCATTTTGTGGGTCAATTTAATCGTCCATATGTACGTACATTTGGAAAAATCGTACAAAATTTTGAGCGATTCAGTTCCGTAGGAGAAGTGAAAGAACCAGTTCACGTTCGTACAGCTCGTACTGTAGAAAATATTTCTGTTCTTGGCGATATTGTGGCTGCAGAGCAGTCCACCTCAACTGGTTGGTGTCCAACAATTGCACCCCTCGGCGCTCGTTGTTGATGAACATTCTGCATACAAGGTGCAATTGACTCAACAGCTAAAGCCCAGTTTTGATCATTCTAAGCGTGATCAATGGTCAGAATGGTGGGAAAAAATGGCAACAGGGGATAATTAATTTTCACAAAAAAAATAACATTTCCACTAATGTAGCACATTTTCACTTTAAAAGATTCCTCAACAAGCGGAATTGCCATTTAGACGAATGATAGTCCAACAGTTATTGTCGAAAGACCAGTGCACCTACAAAGACTAAATATTCGGTCCGGCTTATGGGCTGCCAGCTGCTGTGAATTGTGTTCGCTATCGTGAGATGATAACGAACTTCTTGTGGGCCAAATTGAAAGATATGGATGCCGACAATATGTGATTTTAACGGAACTGTGCAACTTATCACACAACTTAAGAAACAATGGCTCTTTTGCTCGATAAATTTATTTGCTGTGTTATTTCACTTGGTGGCGATGGCCAATTGACATGTGATTTGATACGGTTTGACTCCTTTCTTTGGAATTATTTAACAGAAAAAGTGTACGTCGATAAACTAGCAACAATTTAGGAGCTAAAATATGAGATAGTTCGGCACATTAATGGCATAGAACATAAATTATGTGCTAGCGTCGTCGAAAATTTGGACCATAGGATGATAGTGGGCCGCTGAGGTTGCGGAAGCCACTTGCCTGATAGTTTGTTCCGTACATAATTGAACTTTATTAATATTATCATAACAAAAAGAAATTATAAAATTTTATAAATATAAACTATTATAAACTATTCAAAATCAACATTGGTTCTTCAAAAAAAACACAAGCTCTTTGTAAAATATTTATACCAGAAAAGCTTTTTAACTCTTTTAAAATATTTGCTTAACAATACTGGACTTGATATACAAATATAACCAATAGTACAGAAAAATATTGAAAAAAGTAATACAATTGACAGAAATCAAATTCTAGACCAGCAGTTTTTTCACTTAATCGTCAAAGCTCTTGTAATTTCTCAAGAAGATTTTATATCAAGCATTAATTTGACTATACAGAATTATATGATTTGCAATTGTTAATAACTTTATGAGGCTTGAGTTCGATTTTACTTCCTCAAAATTGAGAGAAACGTTTTTGTAATAAAATTGGAGTGATCAACATTTTAAAAGAAGCGCTGCTGCTTAAAAAACAGTATCCCACCTAGGCACAGAATACAACCAGAAGGGTCACCAGCTTTGCCGGATTACAAAAATTACCAATTTTCTGACAAATTTCATGAAAGTGGCAGCCTAGCGGTGCTCAAGCATCCAGTGAGGGACAACAAACATGAAAATATTTATATAGCTTTCCCTGTTGGTAGACTCTGCATTTATTTACATTTGATTTTTGCTTAGAAAAACTCAGTGCAAATCTAGTGCAAACAAAACAGTTGTACAAGCGCACAAATATTAATTATTTGTATTTAATATTTTATTTGCATTGAGTACATCACTATCTGTGCATGGAATATGTTTAAAACTTAGCTTTCAAAGCTTTTCATTCACATTTTCTAGTTTTTTCGTAAAAACTACAACAAAACCAATATTTTTCAAAACACTTTACAACAACATTTTTTCATTGTTTATGTTTGTTTTGTGTACACTAGTTGGTCTCATACACTCAGGTTGCTACGATTTTCTGCACTGCTCACTTCTGTCTGACTGGCCCCCAAACAAATGGCCACTTTTCGAAAGTCATTTTTGGGATACCTGTGTAGTCTGTGCACCTGGGTTCGGAGCAATCTGGGCGCTGATTAGAGACTTCAACTTTACTTTTCTTGTCTTCTTCAAAAGTGTTGATCTCTCTAATTTTATCACAAGAAAATCTTTCTCAATTTTAAGGAAATAAAATCGAACTCAAGCCTCACAAATTTATTGACAATTTTATTTTAAGCTACAAATGATATAGAGCTGGTTGTAGACTAAATTTTCATAATAAATTGGGCAAAAAATCAAAAAAACCGCTTTGATCGCTTACGTCATAATTGCGGTTACGGCTCAACATCTTGTGGAACTAATTAATCATCATGCTTTATAAAACAAACTATATTTAACAGCAAATACTTTCAATAATTAAAAAAGTCCTTCGTTTTAATAAAAAAAAAAAAAGGTTTGTGCTCAAAGTCTTTTGTTTTACAACAACATGTTTAACATCTGCAGAACGCTTTATTAAATCTTTTAATTTGTCATTACATTTTTTACTTATTCTTTTTTGTATTCATTTGTGTGACGCAGATGATAATTAGTTCTTTCAGTCAATGCTTTTGTATTTTAAAGATATTTTTATAAACCCACTGAGCAAAAAAAAGTATATATAAACATCAAGAAGCCATTATAGTTATAAGCAGCTTATTTTATTTTTCAAACAGTTTCAAGTTCAAGGTTCTCAAAGTTTATGATCGGCTTCGTTTTGCTGGAAAAAAAGACCTGCTTCACAGAAATCTATAAGTTGATGTTTTTTCTAATTTATAATATATTAAATAAGAAATATTTCTAAACACTGCTGAATACTGATCAAATACAATAGGGATGCAAGTTTTAGGTGTAAATGTTTGTTCTTGTGGTTTCAAAAAAAAATTAAGTAATTTAAATTGTTTTTAATTGTTAATTGAATTGTTAAGGTTTTATGTTGTTGTCTTTTGCAATTGATAAGCATACAAAGTTTTTGTTAATTTTATTTTTAATTGAAAAAGAAAGAAAAAACAATTTTTTTAATTATTATTATAACGCAGCTTATGTATAAAAACTGTTGCACAATTAACACATAACAACTGCAGGATAAAACCACAAAAGTTATTGGAATTAAATAATGAAATTAAAATTTTCATATTCAATTTTTTTTTTTATGTGTAATTCAAAGGTTAATAAAATAATAATAAACTATTATAATAGTCAATGTAAGCATTAAAATAAATTCACTTACCAAATGTGTATGTGGGAATGTGCCAAAAGCCTGCAAAAAAAAGAAAATATTTATGTAAGTAAATTAAAACAAAGTAAGTGAATAAATTATAAGTTTGAATTAATGCTTTTTTATCATGTTTCCAATTGAATCTATTTTGAGGTTGCGTAACAGCTAAACTTCTTTTAGAACTGTTCTCTTGGCCCTCGGACCAACACGTTTAGACTAAGCAGCGCCAAATATTTTAAAGCAAATACATATATTTATTTTTATTTCTGTACATAATATTCAAAACCAAAAACACAAAAAGCAAGAAATTTCTTTTCTAGAAAAAAAAATTTTTTTCAGCAAAAAAGATTCTTACGACAGTAAACTTCTTGAGATTAAATAAATTAAGTCAAGTACGAGGCTGGCTCGCACACATACGTACGGAACCCTTTCCGTACGTATGTATGTGTAATGTATGTATGGAATGGCGTATGTGAATACATATGTATATTTTATAAATTTCATCTCTCTGTTTTTACAGCTACTTTATGTTGTATGTGGACACCTAGTAATTTTCCACTTGTTGTTGTTGTTATAATTTGCTGTTGTAAGGCATCTGGGAATACATACACTGTGCGAATTTCGGCTCTCTATCTCTTACCGTTCGAGAGTTATAGCTATTACTCTACGTTGTAAAGGGACACCTAGTAGTTTTACAGTTGTTGTTGTTTTTAGCAAGTGTTGTTGTGGAGCATATGTGAATACACATATTGTGCAAATTTCATCCCTCTGTCTCTCACGGTTCGAGAGTAACGGCTAGTTGTTACTTTACTTTGTATAGGGACTCCTGGTAGTTTTCGACTTATTGTTGTTTTTAGCATTTATTATTGTAGGCCATGTGCGAGTAAATATATTGTGCACATTTCATCTCCCTGTCTCTTACAGTTTGAAAGTTACGGCTAATGTTTTTTTACGTTGTATAGGGACACCTGGTAGTTTTCGACATGTTGTTGTTTTTAGCATTTGTTGAATTTCAGCTCTCTGTATTTTACAGTTTAGCAGCTACGGCTAATTGTTAATTTAGGTTGTATAGGGACACCTGGTAGTTTTCAACTTGTTGTTGTCTTTAGCATTTGTTGTTGTAAAGCATCTATAAATACATACACTTTGCAAATTTCAGCTTTCTGTCTTTTACGGTTAGAGAGTTACAGCTAATTGCAACTTTTCATTGTATGGGGACACCTGATAGTTTTCGACTTGTTGTTGTTTTTAGTATTTGTTGTTGTAGGGGCAAGATACAACAACATCCTGTGAAAATTTCAGCTCTCTAGCTCTTACCGTTTCGGAGAATGGACGCTGTGACTGACGGACGTATTGAAAAATAAAGGGCAACTTTTCTATTTCGATTTTTAATAAAGAGTAAAGAAATATTTTATTGAATAATAAAACTAAAACATAAATTTCAAAGGGATTCTAGATTAAGAATTTTTAAATGTAGAAACAAATAATAAAGTAAAATTTGTTACAGTACAACACCCCTACTCAAAATTTACTTTACAATATTTAAACCCATATTTTTAAAGCAAAATTCATTTTTCGGCAAAGTAACAGCTTTTGTTAGACAATCTGCAACCATCTCATTAGTACCTATAGGCAAAAAGTCAATTAAATTTGCATCCTTTTTTTCTCTCAGAAAATGATGGTGTACATCAATATGTTTAGAGCGAGCGCGGTAAGCATTGTTAGATGATAAAGCTATTGCACTTCTGTTATCGCAAAATATAGGTACTTGGTGAAGATGATCAACTGATAAAAGTTCCTTATATAGTCCCCTTAAATATAAAACTTCTTGGGTAGCCGATGACATTGCCATATACTCCGCCTCTGTTGAAGACAGTGCCACAGTTTGCTGTTTTTTTACTGCTCCATGAAATAGCACCGGATTGTAGGATGACAACATATCCAGAAGTTGATCGTCGGTTATCAACATCATTAGCCCAATCAGCATCTGAATATGCCATTAACTCATTGTTACTTTGTTTACTAAAACAAAGTTGTGTATGTTTTGTACCTTTCAAATATCGAAGAACCCTTTTTAAGGCATTACAATGTTCTGGGCTTGGGTTGTTGTTAAAACGACTTAAAAGACTGACTGCGTGGCAAATATCAGGCCTCGTACACTGCGTTAAAAACATAAGACTTCCAATAACTTGTTGATAAGGATAACTATTATTAAGTACTTTGTCCTCTTCTCTTTTAAGCTTTTGATTAGGATCCATGGGTATTTGAACGGGATTGCAATCTGTCATATTATATTTTTGTAATACTTTTTCTACATATTCTTCTTGATCCAAACAAATTTTATCTTCATATTTGCATATTCTAATATTTAAACATTTCTTTGCTTCTCCAAGTAGTTTAATGTGTAATTTTTCACTCAATCTTTTTTTAACAGTTTCGCTGAAATCAAAATCATTACTAAAGATAAGCATGTCGTCAACGTAAATTGCCAAATATGTGCGTTTATGCTTTGATATGTTAAAGTAAACGCATGGATCTACTTTAGACTTTTGAAAACCAATCTTTTGTAAAATTTCATCCAATTTATTGTTCCATACCAAACTTGCTTGCTTCAATCCATATAAAGCCTTGTTAAGTCTAAAAACTGAATTTTGACATGAACTAGCTATTCCCTCTGGCTGATGAATGCAAATATCTTCCTTCAGTTCCCCTTGCAAGAAAGCTGTTATTGCATCCATTTGCTCAATTTTTAAATCATATTTAGCTGCTAATGCCATCAGCATTCTTAGTGATGTATAACGTATCACAGGAGAATATGTTTCCTCATAATCTATACCTTTCTTTTGAGTATACCCCTTTACTACTAAACGTGCTTTATATCTTCTCGAACCATTGCCTTCGTCTTTAATTTTGAATACCCATTTGGTTTTTATTGCGTTTTTGCATATTTTTGAACTTACTTCTGTCCAAGTATTGTTGGTTTCTAAAGAACTTATTTCTTTTTTAATTGCTTCCTTCCATTTTTCTTTCTCTGGACAACTTAAGGCTTCTTCATAAGTCAAGGGATTGTCTTCGGTTATATTATTTAGTGCCAAAAAACCAACATTATTATTTTTTTTAGCTAGCCTTTCACTACGTCTTAAGAAAGGAACTACAGGTTCATATTCTGAATTCTGAATAATTTCACTTGTTGATGTTTCCCCTACTTCGTTGTTATCTTCGATGAATGAACTGAATACCAACGAATCATCTCCTTCTTCACCATCAACATTACGTGAAGCTTCTTGACCTTCAGCCTCACTTTTATTCCAAGGCGAAACAGTAAACCAATACTCCTCGATCTTCTTAGCATTGTTTAAAAATACATTATCTTCCTCAAAAAATACAACGTCACGACTTACAACAACAGCTCTTCTTATCGAGTCGTATAATCGATATCCTTTCGATTCAGTACAATATCCTATAAATATAATTTTTTTAGATTTTGCATCAAACTTCCTTCTTTTTTGATGTGGAACATGTACCATTGCACAACAACCAAAAATTCGTAGATGATCAAGCTTTGGCATTTTACCATACCATACCTCATCAGGACACTTCTGAATAATTCTATGTGGAATACGATTAATTAAATATGAAGCTGTATTAACAGCTTCAGCCCAAAAACATTTAGGAAGCTTTGCATCGTACAGCATACAACGAGCTTTTTCTACCAGTGATCTGTTCATCCGCTCTGCAACACCATTTTGCTGCGGATTATAGGCAACAGATCGTTGATGTACTATTCCAAATTTTGTTAAAAAATCTGACATACGACTATTTATGAACTCGCCGCCATTATCTGATCGTAGACATTTGATTTTTCTTCCGGTTTGATTTTCCACAAGCATTTTGAATTTGACAAAAGTGTCGTAAACCATACTCTTATTTTTAAGAAAATAAGTAAATACTTTTCTGCTAAAGTCATCTGTAAACGTTAACATATACAGACTTCCACCATTTGATTTGACCTCCATAGGACCACACAAGTCAGTATGCACTACATCCAAAATGTTTTGTGCTCGCGAACCCTCTTTAGGAAACTTCGACTTTGCATGTTTTCCTTGAGCACACGCAACACAGTTTACCGCATCAGAACTTTCAAATTTTACTAAGCCAGTTGACCGCATTTTGTCCATGGATTGTTGATTAGCATGTCCCAAACGCCTATGCCACGTCTCAAAATTCAAGCAACGACTCGCCAAATAAACTAACGGACTAGTAGGTGTACACAACTTATACATACCGTCAACCAACTTCCCAGATGCGACTAATTCATTTTTTTCATTAAGAACACTGCAGCCATTTTTGTTGAATACAACTTTTTTACCTCTTCTTATTATCTCACTTACAGATAACAAATTTGCACCCAGCTCTGGAACATATAAGACATCATGTATGGTTATCTCCTCACAGCCACTTGGATTTGAAGCCACTATATTCACTGTTCCTTTACCAACAGCTTTTAAAATTTTGCTGTCCGCTATACATATTTCGCTTTCATATTCTTGAAGACTTGTAAATAAGCATTTTGATTGCACCATATGCGTTGATGCCCCGCTGTCGAAATACCAGTCCTCTTTGTTCAAACCTCTGACTATGTAAGCAGCAAACATTGACTGGTGTTTGTTTTTGTCTTCTTTATTAGGACATTTTGTTGCATAATGTCCAAATTTCTTACAACGAAAACATTTAATATTTTTAAAATCTTTTTTCTTGAATTGGGCCTTAGTAGCCAATGCTGAATCTGCAACTTTCAACTCATACTTTATGTCTTGAAGTAGCTTGGACTTGACAGCATCTGCGGTTAAGGCTCTACCAGAACTTTCCATACCCATAATCATGGGATTATATTCAACTGGCAAACCTTTCAATAAAATTGATGCAACCCATTCGTCAGAAACATTGAAACCAATTCCACTGAGTTTATGTGCAGTTGACACCACTTCTGAAACATAATGTTCCACGGAATCACATTCTACCATCTGTATTGAACACAGCTTTCGTAACAGCCCAATACGCCTATCCAATCCAGAATCTTCAAATAAGCTCTTGAGTTTGTTGAATATATCTTTGGCCTTGTCAACATCTTGAACGTACACATATAAATTCTTGTCTAGTGAAAGGATTAAACGGCATCTTGCTTGTGTTTCCTTAACAGCATCTGCATTCTCGTTTTCAACACAGTTCCACAAACCCTCCAACTGAAATTGCGTCTTAATTGCAAAAGACCATGTAGACCAGTTTTCAGATCCTACTAGCTTTTCGATTTGGTATGCTGAGTTTGTGATAGACATCCTTATTAAATAATCTCAATTACACCTTCAAAATTTAAATTTCAATTATATGTAAGGCCCATAACCTATTGAAAAATAAAGGGCAACTTTTCTATTTCGATTTTTAATAAAGAGTAAAGAAATATTTTATTGAATAATAAAACTAAAACATAAATTTCAAAGGGATTCTAGATTAAGAATTTTTAAATGTAGAAACAAATAATAAAGTAAAATTTGTTACAGTACAACAGGACGGACGGACGTACTTGTCTCGGTAATAGGGTTCCGTTTCACTCTGATGAGTACGGAACCCTAAAAACTGTGAACCATATAACGGTTCAGTTTGCAATTCCCATAATTTTGCACTCCCACCCACTAATTCATAAAAAATATAACAGGTTTATAAAGCTCTTATTTGACAGATTTTCCATACAAATATGTCAAACAGCAGTCTTATAAGCCTGTTATAATTTTTATGAATTAGGGGGTATATATTTATTTGAGCCTAAGGTCTTTTAGAATTTCATTATTTGAGTATTTTTGTCAATATTTTGCTCTCCTGCGGATATCTTCTTCAGGACAATAGTAATGAGAATGTTTTGATTGGTTTTTTTTTTAAACAAACGTAACAACAACATATTTGAAAGAAAAATATTTTCCTTTTTTTTCTTTCACATTTCAAAATTTAAAAAAGGAAAGTATTGTTTTTTCTTTCTACACACCCATAAAATTACATTAGTATTTTAGAAAATCCTCATTTCAAAATTATATATATATAAACATACATACATGAAATAACAATTAACATGAACAACAATAATTAAAACAAATTGTTTATTAAACACCTATACCTTGTTCATACATGCATTTCTAATTGAGATAATGTTCAGTTTATTGACATAATACTTTTGCGTTCATACATACAAATATTGCGCTAACTCAATTAGTATTTGACAGCTGGAAAAAAGTTGTTGTTTTTGTTTTCGAAGCCAAAATTTAAAGAGGAATGTGTTTGTAGTAACCAAAGCTATGTTTGCTGCATTTTAAATACAAATAACTAGTTTGCCACAACTTTACACATTGTTATAGAGAACATTATGTTGTTATCGCAGTCATACTTTAAAATGGTTTTTCTCTACGTGTTAGTAGTATAATATGGCGTTTCTGCGCCAGTTTTTTCATAGTAAAAAAAAAGGTATGGTGTCTCGGGTGTAGTAGTATAATATGGCGTTTCTGCGCCAGTTTTTTCATAGTAAAAAAAAAGGTATGGTGTCTCGGGTGTAGTAGTATAATATGGCGTTTCTGCGCCAGTTTTTTCATAGTAAAAAAAAAGGTATGGTGTCTCGGGTGTAGTAGTATAATATGGCGTTTCTGCGCCAGTTTTTTCATAGTAAAAAAAAAGGTATGGTGTCTCGGGTGTAGTAGTATAATATGGCGTTTCTGCGCCAGTTTTTTCATAGTAAAAAAAAAGGTATGGTGTCTCGGGTGTAGTAGTATAATATGGCGTTTCTGCGCCAGTTTTTTCATAGTAAAAAAAAAGGTATGGTGTCTCGGGTGTAGTAGTATAATATGGCGTTTCTGCGCCAGTTTTTTCATAGTAAAAAAAAAGGTATGGTGTCTCGGGTGTAGTAGTATAATATGGCGTTTCTGCGCCAGTTTTTTCATAGTAAAAAAAAAGGTATGGTGTCTCGGGTGTAGTAGTATAATATGGCGTTTCTGCGCCAGTTTTTTCATAGTAAAAAAAAAGGTATGGTGTCTCGGGTGTAGTAGTATAATATGGCGTTTCTGCGCCAGTTTTTTCATAGTAAAAAAAAAGGTATGGTGTCTCGGGTGTAGTAGTATAATATGGCGTTTCTGCGCCAGTTTTTTCATAGTAAAAAAAAAGGTATGGTGTCTCGGGTGTAGTAGTATAATATGGCGTTTCTGCGCCAGTTTTTTCATAGTAAAAAAAAGGTGGATTTTCTTCTTGTGTTAAGAGAACTGTGTTGCTTTTTGTTATTTTTTTTTGAGTTTGAGGCTGGGAAATGGTTTGGGGATGCTGTTTGCTTAATGTAGCCTTGTTCTTATCGCAAACTGAATTTTATGTACTTTTCTTGTGCATTTTACTGAGCATGAGCAGGTTAATAACCTCTTCGTTTTTTAAATTTTTTCTTCTTATCGCAATGCGCAGGATTTTCTTCTTGTGTTAAGAGAACTGTGTTGCTTTTTGGTTATTATTTTTTTTTTGAGTTTGAGCTGGGAAATGGTTTGGGGATGCTGTTTGCTTAATGTAGCCTTGTTCTTATCGCAAACTGAATTTTATGTACTTTTCTTGTGCATTTCACTGAGCATGAGCAGGTTAATAACCTCTTCGTTTTTTAAATTTTTCTTCTTATCGCAATGCGCAGGATTTTCTTCTTGTGTTAAGAGAATTGTGTTGCTTTTTGTTCTTTTTAAAGCTGGGCGTTTGTTATCTTAATTACGGTGGGTGCTAGAAAGTCATTATTACAACAATCTTGTAAGTTTTTGAAAATAAATAGTTGAACAGAAGAAATAATAAAGTTAGTTTATTTAAAACACTTGCACGGTCATAATCTTTTTTGAAAGAAATTAAAAAACAAAACTATATAACATGGCTATTTTTACGTGTGAATTTTGCCCTAGAGTTTTTAATTTAAGCTCGTTACTACAAAAACATATACGGTTACATCACGAAAAACCGTCTTCATCGTTTAAGTGTACGGTGTGTAAAATTTATTTTTCAAATCGTCTCGAGTGGCAACGGCACTCACACTTAATTGAACACAAAGATATGGAAAGTGATATTTATTGTAGTGAGTGCAAAACATATATTCTAAAAAAAAAATTGGACCAATCACATAAGAAGAAATAGTCATAAGTTAAAGTGCGCTCAAGAATTAGAAGGCAATGTTAAATGTATAAGATCATGTTTTAAAAATCGAGTCGCGACATATTTAATTGAAAACGATGACAAAAACAATTTAGTAGCGGAACACTTTTTTAGCAAAAATAAAAACAGAATAATTAACCTGTTGAAAAATTTATTACAAAAACATTTAAATTTAAAATTCAATGTGGAACTATTTTGTGAATATATATTGATAAAAGAAGAACAGGACTTATGTGTTAGTGAAATGAAGTCTCACCAAACTAAAATGGTGGGCATTAACATAATCGACAATATGTACAATATTTATAACGAACAATGTGAAATTATTATAAAAAAAATGTCAGAGTTTCAAGAGCGTGATAGTGGTTGGACATTAATAGAAATATCACGTCTCGAAATAAACATTAACCAATACAACTGTATTAAGGGCTCAAACTATATTTGTTTACCGTTAAATATAGCCAACAAAAAAGCCTGCATAAATGTTCAAAATAAAGACAAATATTGTTTTAAGTGGGCTATTATATCGGCTTTGAGTCCCGTTAATTCCAAAAGTCACGCAAATCGGTGTTCATCCTATAAAATCAAAAATATAACAGATGAAGTTATAACACTGGAAAATAAAATAATATTAAACTTTCAAAAACTAAATTTCCCTTTGGCAGTGAATAAAATAAAAGATTTTGAAGAAAACAATCCCACAATAAGCATAAATGTGTTCGGCTTAGAAGGAGAAAATATTGTGGGGCCGTACTATTTCACTAAAAAGGAGAAAAGCCAACACGTTAATTTGCTCCTGTTAACAGAAAATGATAAATTCCATTATGTATGGATTAAAAATATCTCAAGGTAAGTTAAAATGTCTTTCTTTTTGTTTTTTGAATTATATTATTACAAAAAAAAAAAGTTTTACGTTTTTTCTAAAACATTGCGAGAAAACTAATAACTAGTAATTTTTATGTCTTTATCTTTTGTAATAGATTGATAAAAAGCAAGTTAACTAGCCATGAAAGCCAAGTGTATATCTGCAACACATGCTTAATACACTTCTACGATGAAAATTCTTTAAGGAAACATAGACCAGAATGTAATAGAATGGTTACTAAGATGCCAAAGAAAGAAAATAGCACTCTTTATTTTAAGAATTTTAATAAGCAAATGGATGTACCTTTTGTTGTATACGCTGATTTCGAATGTATACTCGAACCTTTGAGTATACAAAATTCAACAAATATACAGTCAGTACAAAAACACATTCCATATGCCTATAGCTATTATATTAAGTGTAGTTTTAATTCTAACTTAGATGTATTTAGAATATATAGTGGTGATAATTGTACAAAAGATTTCTTTTTTAAGTTAGTTAGCGATGTAACAGATATATATAATAATTATTTAAATGTAATCAAACCAATGAAATCCTTGACGCCAATTCAACAGCTTAATCAAAATAATAATAGAATATGCCACATTTGTAAAAAAAATTTATCTCTTATAGAAAGAGTTGCTGACCATTGTCATTTAACTGGAGAGTATAGAGGTCCTGCTCATATCAATTGCAATTTAAATTATCAAGTGCCAAATTTCATCCCCATATTTTTCCATAACCTTTCATCCTATGATTGTCATTTATTTATTAGAGAACTTTCATCCATTGATGGTAATATAAATATAATTCCCTTAAACAAGGAATTATATATATCAATATCAAAGCAAATTAAAATAAGCGAAAAAAAATCAATAGAACTACGTTTTTTAGATTCTTGTCGGTTTATGCCGTCAAGCTTAGAAAAACTAGCCGGATATTTAACTGATCATGACTTAAGAACAGTTAAATCATTCTTTCCAAATAGCAGTGAGTTTAATTTAATGAAACGTAAGGGAGTCTTTCCATATGATTATGTAGATTCGGAGAGTCGTCTTCAAGAAACACAATTACCGCCTCATTCAATGTTCTTTAATAAACTCACTGATGAATCATGTAGTGTGAATGATTATGAACATGCTGAAAAGGTATGGAATACCTTTAAGTGTAATACGTTAATGGATTATTTAACTTTATACTTAAAAGTAGATGTACTTTTGCTCTGTGATATATTTGAAAATTTCCGCAAAATTTGTAAAAACATTTATAATTTAGACCCATGTCAATATTATACAACACCCGGACTATCATGGGATGCAATGTTAAAAACAACAGAAATAGAATTGGATTTGTTGACTGATATTAATATGTATAATTTTGTTGTACAGGGTATTAGGGGTGGTATTGTGCAATGTAGCAAACGGCAATCTATTGCTAATAATAAATATATTAGTGATTATGATTGTACGAAGGAATCTAATTATCTAATATATTTAGATGTAAATAATTTATATGGTTATGCAATGTCGCAATATCTCCCCTACAAAAAGTTTAGATGGATTGAAAACTGTGAAAATTTCAATGTTTGTAATATAAAAGATGATTCGCCATTAGGTTATATTTTAGAAGTAGATTTAGAATATCCGTTCACATTACATGACTATCATAATGATTTACCATTTTGTGCGGAAAATAAAAAAATTGAAACTATGAAACAAAAGAAATTAATAACAGATTTAAATAATAAAACAAATTATATTATACATTACCGCAACCTTCAGCAATGTATTAAGCACGGTTTGATTTTAAAAAAGATTCATAGAATTTTAGAATTTAACCAATCCGATTGGCTGAAAAAATATATTGATGTAAACAATTATCATAGAACAATAGCTAAAAACGAATTCGAACAAAATTTTTTCAAGTTGTTGAACAATGCGGTATACGGTAAAACAATGGAGAACGTAGACAAACGAAAAGATATTAAAATAGTGTGCGAATGGGAAAGTAGAGGTAAAAGGTTGGGAGCTAGAGCTCTCATAGCCAAACCTCATTTTAATAGTTTAATGAAAATTCACAATGAAATGGTTGTTATTCAAATGGATAGATCACATACTGAATATAACAAACCCATTTATATAGGTTTCGCAGTGTTAGAACTATCAAAATGGAAAATGTATAGTTTTCATTATGATTATATAAAACCGAAATATCTTGAAAATATTAGTCTTAATTATATGGACACTGACTCCTTTATATACGATATTAAAACAAATGACATATATGATGATATTAGAAATGATATTGAATTATATTTCGATACATCTGCATATGCGAAAGATAATGTTTATAATTTTCCACAAGTAAATAAAAAAGTATTGGGGATGATGAAAGATGAATGTAACGGCAAATTAATTAAGGAATTCATTGGTTTACGTGCTAAAATGTATTCCATAAAAATTGATAGAGAAGACACTGAAATAAAAAAAATAAAAGGAGTAAAAAGAAGTGTAACTCATAAATTATCAATTAACGACTTTAGAAAATGTTTAATAGAAAAAAAACTGTATTACAATTCTATGTATATATTTAGATCTAAGATACATCAATTATATACACAACATATAAATAAGCTAACATTAAGTTATTTAGATGATAAGAGATTTATATGTACAAATAAAATAGATACTTATGCTTGGGGACATTATAAGATAGATTATCCGTTAACAATATCATCATCAAATCTCAGTCCTTATAAAGAAATTATGGAAAAGGATGATGATATTCTCTTAAGTATAGATTGTCCCTCAACAATGTCAATCTCAACAAATTTAAAGCTTTACGAAGAAATTATGGAAGAGGATGATGATATTTTCCTCAGCATACCAATGTAAATATATTTAGTGCGGATTATAAGAAAAAAAAATCTATCACATTATTTAAATGAATATAAAAGTATACATACATAATAAAAGGAAAAAGAAAACAACATAATTCAATTAGTAGTGTTTTGGTTTTATTTAGCTTTATAAACGTAAGTACTTAAAAATAAAATTGCATAAACTATAATGTTTATTTAAATAATTTTTCGAACAATTCCTGTTAACGGAGTGTATTCCAATAGGCAGTCGTAGAGAATTAAGCAATAAGCACTTGTGTTCTTAGGAACTGGATCGCTAGTTTCAAACTCAATTTTAACGTCAATAGGACCACTTTTAATAGTTTCATTTTGATAGCTAACATCAATTACGGCAATTGGAATACTTTTAAAGTCCTCACAGGAAAGCAGTGGTTGTGCTTCCTTCATATAGTAACATTGTTGAAATCTTGCATACATATCATATAATACTGCATACCGATTCTCATCAAATTTTAAATTTAAATCATCATATGGATAAGAATCTGAATTTAAATGAACTTTTATATTTTTTAAGTTTGAGTGAATGTATTTATGATCATTTTCCATAACAAATACTATAAATCGTGGTCTTTCTCTATTTAGAGAGAGCTTAACATTCCAATTATGTTTTTTACCACCAGAAAATGTGGGATTAAAATAGCAATCCCAGCTACGAAAGGCTATTGGTAAAGACCTTCCATCTTTAATAATCTTCATAATTTGTAATTTTCTAGAATCTGAAAGGTGAACATGTGGAATTCTCCATGTTATATTCGTTATCGTTAAAGTCAGGGTTTCATTTGCTTCGGTTGAGTAAAGTACATTTGAATCATTTGAACTTCGTAATAAAATAAGCTCATGTTTGCTATTCAGTATTATCTTATTAAAATCCTCAGCAAATCCTAATAATAATTTCAATGGTATATAAAAGTTAAACTTTTGTAATGCAAGGTCTCCGGTAGTAGACCATCCCGCATTTCTCATCATTTTACTCTCAAATTCATTTAAGGAAATCAAATTTTTAACTGTAGTAGATGTTCCTAAGTAACGTGTTCGATCAATCTCAATACCATTTATTTCATAACGTATTTCATCAAATAGATATGCAGCACAATTATTCCTCAGTCTACTGTTTGCTGTTTCTTCACCTTTGCTATTCTTTACATTCCCTTCTATATATAAATAGCTTTCAGATGGAAGAATATACAAGTCTTGATTCTGTACTGTTATTCGAATTTCATCATTATTTTTAAACGATTGAATATAGGGCATATAACTGTGGTAGTCCTTCTTTATTATATCATCATCAGCAATTGGAGTTTCAATAACATTTAATATCTCAGACATTGTCTTTAACTTTTAAATTAAGTAGCTTTAAGAATGTCTTGTTTTCAACCGTTAGTTTCAACTTTTTATCTTTAATATGAATGTCTCGGTTTGACAGTTTTTGTATAGTTTTATTATAAATTATCATTATTTCCGTGGCCTCAAGTGTAGCCTCAAAGTTATTTCTTCTCCTCTAAAGTTTATTAAGCGACCTTCTTGGTCCACAATCCAAATTTGTAGAGATGTTATTTCTTTCACGTTTACTGGCAAATAAATAAGATTTTTAGGAATAACATCTAATTTATAGCCAGGGGGGACATCTAATGCAAACTCGTGAAGTATATGAGCTGGGGAATTATTCATAAATGTCCCCCTAATGATGTTACACTGCACTTGTATAGCATTGACCTTGAGAATATTTACTGGTTGTTGAGATAAATGTTTTTTACCTGGCTCTAATAATTCACCATGATAACCAAGTAATCCGCCAATAGATCGGTTTCGATTAAAGAAAACAGTGTCATGCGAAGATGTTATTTCTATTTGTAAAGTATTATTGTTGGCCTCAATAAGAATAAACTTTTTAGAGTCTTTTGATTTATACTGCGCAGTTATATAATCAGCAATATCTTTCAATTCATAAGAGCCTACTGGAATTTCAATTATCTTATCTCCTATATGAAAGAGATTATTATCGTAATCGACGTTGGGAATAGAATTGTATGAATGAAAGTCAGTTAAACAACATTCGTAGTCATCTGTCAGATTTATTGGTGGAAAATAGTTTGCGGTTAAAATTGAAGAATTTCCGCTTAATGCTAATGTTATTGACATTTTGATAGCTAATTCGGAAATAAAATACATCTGACTAAGAAATTATATTTTATTAAAATTTTTACTTCTTTTACAACTGATTTTCTAAATATCTATACTTATCAAGTAATTAATATCTATATATTTAAAACATTATAATATTTCAGATTTCCTTATCCAAGAATTGTGCTGACTTGAGAAACCTAACCATTTCACATATGCTTTATCACCCTTTAATTTCAATACTTTTTCAACTAGATAGGTGTTAGGAAAACGTGTACGGCGAATTTCTTCCTTATAAAAACCTCCTTTTATTTCATTCCCTAAGTGATCTTCCAGCAAAAATGTGATGGGATATGTATTTTGTATCGATTTTATTTTAAAAATTTCTGTTGTCCAGTTTGGAGTATAACCTTTTTCGAAGAAGTGTTTATATTTGCTAAGACGTACGTAATCTCCAACTTTAAACTTTGAAGGTTTAAAAGTCTTAAGATGATTGTATACAGTGTTCAGTAGTTGTTTTTCATTCTTATGAGATACAAGAACAGGTGGCATTTTAATTGTTCTATGTTTTTTCTCATTATAAGATTTAACCAAATTTTTGTAAATGTGTATCCATTTGTAAGCTCCATTATTACTGAATTCTCGCCACATCATAGTTTTTAATGTTCTATTGAATCGTTCAACTATTGAAGCTTTCATTATACTATACGTAGAATAATGATTGATTGAATACTTTCGCATTAAGTTTCTAAAGTCTTTATTAAAAAACTCCTTTCCATCATCTGTTTGCAGATTATTAGGTATGCGACCTAGTTTTAATATCTTCTCAAATGCTTTACAAACTTCTAAAGCAGTTTTTGATTTAATTGATTCAACCCAAGCAAATTTGGAAAATGTATCGATCACTGTCAACATGTATTTATATCTATTATTATATATTGAATAATTACTCATTTCTACCAAATCTGCTTGCCAGAGGTCATCAATTCCTTTCATAATTATACGACGTCGAGGGAAATTCTTACGGGCTTGAGAATGAAGCTCATTTACTATGGCTCTTTTTATCATTACTTTATGTTGCTTCCTTCCTTAGCTCACTGAGGTAAATATGTAACGTATGGTTGCATTCGCTCTTTTAAATCTTTAATATCATTTCGCAGAACTTCCATTTCTTTCATCGTATCGTTACGTAATTGTTTTATTTGTGAACTTACATATACCTTGTTAGCAACATCTAGCTCGTTCACTGGTGATGCCACGTTTACTACTGTCTTATTTTCCATGTTTATTTTATTTCCATCTAGTGTAAACCCAAACATTTGGAAACAATGTTTTGTTTTTTCTTCGATATTATACTTTCTAACAAAGTAATGACCAAATTTGTCAACAGTCATGTTATATTATTTTCTTAATATCTAGTTTATGTGTTTACTCAATTATATTTGCTTCTCTTAGTTCTTCGATTATTGATATAATTTCATTAGCATGACTGTTGTTACCAGCTTGCTGTGAAGCTATTAACAGTTTTAACCGGTCTACTATTTCATTGGGATCGTCCCAATATATATAGTTCGGCTTAGTAAGATTTACTCTCATTAATCCTTTTCCAATGTGAGTGTTCATAAATAGCTTACTAATAATTTGTTTATATTTAAAACCTTTATTTCCTTTGAGTCGATCGCTTGCATCGAAATTCATTTTATGTGCACTTGTATCAGTTAATATTTGTTTGTATATATCTAGTTCGGTTTTATCATATTGCTCAGGCTTTTTGTGAAAAAGCAATGAATAAAGACCAGGAGTTAGCGCCCAAATCTTGTTTCCAATAGTAATTTTATCACCACTAATATCTAAATCAGCATTTCCAAATTTCCATTTACCATCGTTATTTTTATATGGACCGTATATAGTATCAAGATTCTTCTTTTCATACAAGTTAGACAAGTTATATTCCCAGTCTGATGTTTGTGAGTAGAATGTTTCATCTTCAACATCTTCACTTAAGGAGCCTGAGCTTTCCTTTTTTATAGGGGTGCTACTAGCAATACTGCTCTGATCTACTTTCATTTTAACATCATGATTAAAATTAGTTTTATTATCTGTTATCATCCTTGGGCTATTTAAACTTTCATTAGATAATTTAACAAATTTGTTTAGAGGTTCTGTTAGAGGTTTAAATGTACGATCTAATTTCCTAGCAGCTTCGACCTCCGCATGTTTAATATTATCGAATTTCTTTTTTAAAATCTTTTTTGATTTAACCAACTGTTTTAAAATGTTTTCTTCCATGTTTGGTTTGTTTTGTATTATTTTATCGAATTGTGTTCGAACAATTATACATATTCGACATAACAACTAAACAGTTGCTGTTTAGTTGTTCTAAGCTAAAACAACTTCTTTTTTCAACGTCTTTAACAAATCAATTGCTCTTAATTTGCCTTTGGGGAAGATAAATTACAGTAACTAAATAACTGAAAACATCCGTTACAGTTGAGAGAACATTAACGACTATACTTGAATGAATATATCAAAACCTTTTCTATAACGTCCACTTCTTACTTCATCATCTTTGTTAATTACAAGAAATCCATATTTATCCTTCCAACATTCTCTACATATCTTGGAAAACATATCGAAATTCATATCGCCTTGAACATGATCATTGTAAACATGTTTTAAATTTAATTCGTCTTGTTTGAAAAGTACGATTAAATTTGCATTATCACGTATCAGATGTTTTGGAATATGTGTATATGTTTGACATAAATAAAATGAGTCAACACTTTTGTGACGTCCCATACAAAAGTATGATCTAATATTATTTTGTTTTCCACATGCAACGTCGTCAAATATAATAACTGAATTTACATCAGCTTTATCAGGTGATATAACATCATCGTTATCTGAAAATGCATATAGACCCATTCCTTTTACTGAAGAAATTAGCTTTTTTAAGTATATATATTTCGGTTGTTGTAATGACTTTGAGTATAAGTAAATATTTTTAAACTTTAGTCCATTGGGACTTTCAATCAAACTAATCATTAAATTTGTTTTCCCGCAGTTGGATGGTCCTACGATTAATGCTCTTATAGAATTTGGTAATAAATCACTGTGTTTAGTAAAGGAATTATCTCCGCTGAAATCTAAATTTCTCACTAAAATACTAGAATGTTGTTTAATGAAACGCATGTCTATAAATAATGACTATATAACAGAACAACAAAGTATTTATTATTATTATTATTTTTGATGTCTGCGTTTTCTTTCTAGCATCTAGAGGATATATATACATATAAATATAAAAATAAATATATGTATATATGTATAAATAACTATGCATATAAATAAAAAACTTAGTGCAAACCAAAAAGTTAAAGGAAAAGGACTAGTTAATACTTTAATAAATTCACTACCAGTTGAGCTTCACTTACCTGGTTATCAATTTTGTGGACCTGGAACAAAGTTGGAAAAACGTTTGCAAAGAGGAGATAAAGGAATTAATCCCCTGGATGCAGCTTGCCGGACTCATGACATAGAATATTCTCAGAATACTAATATTGAAAAACGTCATCAAGCGGATATTGAACTTGGTGAAAAAGCTTGGAAACGGGTAAAAGCTAAGGATAGTACACTTGGAGAAAAAATAAATGCATTCATTGTTACCAGCGCAATGAAAACAAAAGCAAAACTTGGTATGGGTGTAAAAATCAACAATTTGAAGACAGCGCGTAAGCGAAGTAATTTTAATGACGCTGTTAAAGCAGCATCACTCGTCTTGAGAAAAGAAAACCCTTCAGATATTAAAAAAGCTATAAAGACAGCAAGAAAAGTAATAAATAATATTTTTGTTGGAAAAAAGTCAAAAGTACGAATTCCCAGAATCATTAAAATTCCTAAAATAGGAGGAGTTTTACCACTTGTTTCAATAGTATCAGCTCTCGGAGCATTAGGGGCATTATCTTCAGGTGGATCGGCCATCGCCAAAGCTATTACTACAGCTAAAAATGCTAGAGAACAGTTAGAAGAAAGTAAACGTCATAACAGAACATTGGAAGCAATTGCAATGGGAAAAGGTCTCTACCTTAAGCCATACAAAAAGGGTTATGGACTATTTTATACAAAACCTTTATCAAAAAACTACTAAAGCAGCTACCCAATAGAGCTCTTACTAATATTGACTTGAAAACTTTTGGAGAAAAATATATTCCACATTTCAGAGGAGTTTATATGAGAGATAAGCTTCCTAAAATTCCACACAAAATAGAATGTGGAATTATAAATTTAGACAATGACAAGGGCTATGGTACACATTGGGTAGCATATTATAAAGATAACGATAAAGTTGAATACTATGACAGTTTTGGAAATCTTCAACCACCTACAGAAGTATTAAAATATTTAGGAAATGATATAACATACAATTATGAGAGACATCAGAAATTAAATACTATTAACTGTGGACATTTATCTTTAAAATTTTTAATTAATTTCTTTTTAACAAAAATAAATAAATAAAACTCATTTAAATTGTTTCTTTTTTTGACTTTTTAGGTATATTTTATTGATAGTTATTTATTTTCCATTCTTATACATAATTTATGTATTTTTACGTCAGTTTTAATTTTGTTCTGCATTTTCTTACCAATTTCATAACAAAGTCGTCTTAAATCAACCTCCACATCTTTTTCATTAATTCCCATAATGTCACCTAGTTGAATATATGTCTTATTGAGAACAGCACAAGCGGGTATATAATATTGGTAGTAAAAATGTAATAGCTGTTTTCGTAGAATTCCATTCCAGCAAAGAATGGACGTTAAAAATACTCCAATGCGAATGAGGGAGTTCCATGTCTCTTGATTTATCTTGACTGTGTAAGGTCCTTGTTTAATTATCAAATTATAACTATAGTTTTTATATGTAAAAAAATATTTTGTATCACTTTCTCTCGCATTGTCTATTATATTAATAGAATCTTTAAATTTTCGCTGATTAAGAGTTTTGGTTACAAATTCTTTAAAGCTCATAAGATATAGCCACTCTATCCGATCAAATCCAATAAAATGTTTATCCTTATAGTGGAACCATATCATCGGCTTGAATCCTGTTGTAGTTGAAAATCCGCAAGATATCTTTAATTTGAGACTAAGAAAATATTCAAATTCAAAAATACAATCATGTATTTTTGAAGTTCTTCCGTTCCTCGATTGAAAACAATTTTTGGTTAGACTATCCATTCTTGCAACAAAAGTCTAAGATATAAACTGATGATATTTCGTTTATAATTTTTCATTTTATATGAAAAATTTACCACTAATTCTGTAAGAATATAATGTGGAAGTAATTAACGTATGTATAGATAGAAGAGAAAAATATACTACCATGTACATACTTTTTTGATGTTCTCTAAAAATAATCTCTTATATTTTTCAATAGTCTTCATGATTTTTTCTTTTTGTCTGTGAAAGAAATAACAGCTACAAATACCTACTACATCTCCACTTGAGTTATCATGAGGACAAGGTAAACTACTAGGGTTGTAATTATTATACTTGATTAAAAATTCGCTTATTATTTCCAAATGCTCTTCGAAAATAATATTACCAAACTTTTGCAGAAACTCTTCGATGACTTCCATCTTATAGTAACGGAATATTGCTTATAAATGAGGAAATACTCTTTATTATATTATTTTATGTATACATTTCGCTATTTATTTTTACTTTTCATTTTACATTTTTTTTTCTCTCTCTCTCTCTCTCTTAATATTGATAAATTTACTTAAATGTATTAAAAGGATAATAGTCTCTGACAGGTGGTATTGGTTTCAACTCCAATCGACATTGATAACCATCCATGTCCCTATTGAAAGGCATCTTATTAATTAAGTATGTTCCTGTAGATAAGTTTTCAATATCCTCATCGCTAAGTGAATTGAACCTTCTCGGAAGATAAAGCATGCTTGTCTCTAGTTCTAGGACAATGACTTCTCCATACTTTGTATTTACACGCACAGCTCTGATTATATGATAATCTTCCATAGGCACCATATCCTTCACGCTAAGACGTTGCTTCGCATTCAATTTATTGAACGTTGAAATAAGGTTCGCGTTAATATTCATCTTTTATAAAACTAACTATTAGAACTGTGAAGTACGGTTTAATTAGTGCGCTTTTATATAAAAAAAATTGAGTGCAATCAAGAAAGCTAATGAGTAAACTATTAAAGCTAAAGTTCTCAAATTTAGGAGCTCTCTCTCTCTCCTTCTCTCTCACCTCGGATATAAAAATATGTAAACAAATCAAAAAATATGTTTTTTCTTTTGTATGTAGAAATATATTTTTTATTTTTAATATATATTTAAATTATGTAAATAAATGAATTGCATTTTCTTAGCTCTGAAGTAAATCTAAATTTAATTCTTTTATAAATCTATCCCCATCACTGTCGAAGAAGAAGTTGTCGGCAAAACTGCTTAGTTCTTTATCCCCTTCATCATCATACAAAAAGTCGAAGACTTCATCATCAAAGAAATTTGTATAATATTCCATCTGATTATTATGTTGTAGTATGTTGGTGTCATCATCGTTAATTTTAATAAGATATTCATGAATCTCGTCCAGCATTCTTGCAGTAACAACACAGTCATTAGAGTATATTTCCGGCCAATATGGACTCATTGTGAATTCAATCACATCGTCCGAACTCTCGAAAATGTTTGGCGACATCATTTTTTAATTTAACTCAAAAATATTATAAGCCTGCAAGTGTTTTAAATAAACTAACTTTATTATTTCTTCTGTTCAACTATTTATTTTCAAAAACTTACAAGATTGTTGTAATAATGACTTTCTAGCACCCACCGTAATTAAGATAACAAACGCCCAGCTTTAAAAAGAACAAAAAGCAACACAATTCTCTTAACACAAGAAGAAAATCCTGCGCATTGCGATAAGAAGAAAAATTTAAAAAACGAAGAGGTTATTAACCTGCTCATGCTCAGTGAAATGCACAAGAAAAGTACATAAAATTCAGTTTGCGATAAGAACAAGGCTACATTAAGCAAACAGCATCCCCAAACCATTTCCCAGCTCAAACTCAAAAAAAAAATAATAACCAAAAAGCAACACAGTTCTCTTAACACAAGAAGAAAATCCTGCGCATTGCGATAAGAAGAAAAAATTTAAAAAACGAAGAGGTTATTAACCTGCTCATGCTCAGTAAAATGCACAAGAAAAGTACATAAAATTCAGTTTGCGATAAGAACAAGGCTACATTAAGCAAACAGCATCCCCAAACCATTTCCCAGCCTCAAACTCAAAAAAAAAATAATAACAAAAAGCAACACAGTTCTCTTAACACAAGAAGAAAATCAACCCGAGACATCATATCTTTTTTTTTACTATGAAAAAACTGGCGCAGAAACGCCATATTATACTACTACACCCGAGACACCATACCTTTTTTTTTACTATGAAAAAACTGGCGCAGAAACGCCATATTATACTACTACACCCGAGACACCATACCTTTTTTTTTACTATGAAAAAACTGGCGCAGAAACGCCATATTATACTACTACACCCGAGACACCATACCTTTTTTTTTACTATGAAAAAACTGGCGCAGAAACGCCATATTATACTACTCGTGTTGATTGTAAAAACTGCTGTCCATTTGGTTTTATATTAATTTTTTATTAGCTATTAAAAGAAGTTTGTTGATTTAAATATAAAATGTTAATAGAAAGCTCTTTAAGTCACGTAGAACTTGCCTTTTGTTCTAGCTCGAAGTGTTAAACTGCCACAAAATAGTTTCTATTTTGTACAATCTTTTATTTTTGTTTGCGGTAGAAATGTATTGGCAAAGTACATGCAGCATAGAAACCGAAATCAGAAACAACAAAAGTTATTCAAAACAAAAAGACATTCACACAGAAAACATAATTAATTATTTGTTCAAATCAATCATTTTAACTGTATTGAGAAAACAAAAACCGCTTTTTCAAACAACTCTGGACAAACACTTACGTATGTATGTATGTATGTATGTATGTATGTACATAAAGATCTGTATGTGGTATAAGGAAATATTAACATTTATAAATTTATGTAAACTTAATTAGGATTTTGCATACAAGTTCTTTTCGTTTGCGATATTTGTCTATTTAATTTTCGTTAATTTATAATAAGGTTTTTAATACTGCTGCTACTTTATTCGTATTGAGGGTCATTGGAATTATAAAGTTATTGACCTTTTTGGCACTTTTTTATAGTGGGTCAATATTAAAACGCAAAATCACACAGTTCATGAAAGGCTTTTGAGTGCTGGACATACAATTACTGGAAATATTTTGCACTCCAAACATTATTTCAAAGACACTGAGCGCATATTAAAAGCAAACAAACAAACTCGATTATTAATCAAAATAATTTGTATTAGCCAGCAAATTATTATAATTTGAATTATAATTTAATGGGCATACCTCTTTTTATGTTATGCATGTGAAAGGGGCTCTGTTAGCAACCTGTTTCCCATAAGTCTGTTTCAATAATAGCGCTGTTCATTATTTGGTGCAAATGTCTTGCGTAAGTGCGAATGCAAGAAATCGTTGCTTTTTCTTTGCAATCCAACAACAAAATGTACAAGGTTGCACTCGCAATATTTTTGCATTTACTCACCGCTAATTACGTGTTGCTTTTTTTCATATGAGTATTGCGTTTGCAACACTGACACTCGAACAGCTGACATTTTAAAACAAAGCAGATAAAAAATTGTAGAAATGAAGTTTTTGTTTTTGTTAAAGCTTTCAAGGCAAACACTTAATTTCTTTTAAAAATTGTGTACTAATTTATCAGCTGTTATTTGGAGTGCAATAAAATTTGCAAAGTTGTTAAAAAGGGTGCTCAATATCAGTTGCAATATAATCGCAAATGCAAATAGTCGCAACCAAAAACGCACCAAACGCTGAGTACCGCTAATATTCTTTTTACATTTTTATTGCACACGTGCACAAGCTTTTGTTTATTGTTAAGCCGAAACAACAAATGATATTATTGTCAATTTGGGGCTGATGGTAAACAAGTTTATGGCCAACATAAAATTAAATTTGTTTTTATTTCTAAGCTTTTGATAGTCTGCTAGAGTTGAGAAGTTAAAGTTCTATATTAAGAATGATGTGAGCAACTTCAGGTAAATAATATTTATTTCATTTTCTTGGGAATTTCTTTTTTCAATTATAAAACCAAACAGTTACAATATTATTGTTAATTGTTTTTTTTTCGGTTCCACACTTTTTTTTTTTTGGTTACTGAAATAACGATTATCTCAACCATCATCACGAATTATTAGTAAATTTATTGTGAATGACGAGACACACGATTTTACTTTTTGCGACACTTCCTTCCGACTATTTTCTTTTGTTTTAAAAACGAGATTTTTTTCTCTTCTGTTCAAAGTATGTGTCTGGTTTTTTAAAACACTCGCTTGTTTCATTGATTTATTTGAAGTATTATAAAACAAACAAATAGTTGAAAGTTTTAAATAATTTAAGAAGAATGTGTCTGTCTTTATATTAATGCTTAAAACATTTTTTAAACGTTTTACATTTTTGTTTTGTGTTTATTTGCATTTATACATTTATTTTGAATAACTACGCTGTGCTTGAATTTTAAACTTTTTTTTCCGGCAGACGGGACACCCAGTGGGTAAACTTAATTCGGGTGTGCTGAGTTCAACACCACTGAACCGTTTTTTTTTTTTTTGCTAGCTCTTGTTTTTTATCATTTGTTTTTTTATCATTATCCATTTTAAAAATGGAGCAGGTAGGACAACATATGTAAACTCCAATTTTATTTTAGTTGGTGCCATTTTATTCTAAAAATTTTTGATGGCAGAAAATTTTGTGATAAACATTTTTTTATACCCTTCACAAAAATGTGTAAGCGTATATATATAAGTTTGTGATTCCGTGTGTAAGGCATTGAAATAACCATCTAAGACCCCATAAAGTATATATATTCTGAATCAGAATCAATAGAGATTACGATTAAGCGATGTCCGTCTGTCCGTCTGTAGTCCTTGAAATACCAAGTCTGAGAAAACGGTTTGAGATAGAAACCTCATTCTTTCGCTAAAAGGTGTTAAATCTTGGTAGTGGGTCTGCTATTGAAATTCAGTAAGATCGGTTCACGGATAGCCGAGATATATCCAAAAAAACCGGGTTTTGAGGGGTATTTTTGGCCATTTTTGGTCAGATTTTTGAAAAAATGTTTTTCCTAAAAAGTTAGCCATATAATTTTTAATGCTCATTAGATCCCAAAAATTGAAGAATTTTCGAAATCGGCTTTTATATACCCGAGATATAGCGTTTCCCGATTTTGCAAGAAATCGGCTCTATAAGCTAAATAAAACAACTTTTGGCACCAAAAATCAATCAGAATGGTACATATATCATTGTGAAGGGTATTTAAGATTCGGTCCAGCCGAATAAAGCACTCTTACTTTTTTATTTTCATACCCCCTAATTCATAAAAATTATTACAGGCTTATAAGACTGTTATTTGACATATTTGTATGGAAAATCTGTCAAATAAGAGCTTTATAAACCTGTTATAATTTTTATGGATATTGTTTAAAGCAAAAAAATATAACTTTTAAATTGTTTAGTAAGCCCACCAAAGCTCTTCTCTGATTTCCGTTAAAAATTTCGAAATTCTAGTTGAAATGTTAACTGAAGTGCAAACAAGATTCTCTCAACAACGCTTACATTTTTAATTTTTTTTTTTAATTTAACACATCCATAAATATTTAAAAAAACACATAAACATTAATAGACGTCAATTTGAATATCTGATAATATTTATTTTGTCAAGCATCTTCGAGTGAATTGCTTTGAAGCAAAATGATTAATGAAATGTGAGTTAGAAAATGAATGTTAAGAATTTAAAATAATGTCTATAAAATTGTTTGAAAACGTTATTAGCTGCGACCAAGGAAGCGAAATTAATTCAATATGTTAATTTTTTCTCATAAATATTAGAAATTATATTGTAATCTAATGTACATATTGAGGCTCAAATGTAGAAAGGTCCCAACTAACACTTTTCAATATTGGGTTCGTTAAATTTTTTGATATAAGATCCTTCAATTAATAAAAATGTATAAAAAACACGAGATTAAAAAAATACAGTATACGGCGTTCTTACATTAGGCCAACGATATGTGTACTAGGGCAGGGGCGGGGTTAGTTGATTTGAATAATGGCTGCATGAGCCAAAACATTAGGACAAAAGGATGGTGGCTTCGCGTACAAAATTTGGAAGAATCTGGCAGCACACTTTTTCATATTACGGCAATTTGTACCATTATACTTAAGCCCCCATTTACACATGAAAGTAATTTTTTGCAAATTGTGTGTACATATTAACAATCAATACACTGACAGAGACAATAAAAGCTGTTGCTACTTGCTTGATTGTTTACACAGGCAAGTGCAAGCTCATTTTTAAAATGTCGTCAAAGAAAATGGTCTTAAAGAAAATTGCTTTACTTTACAAAATAAAAGAATTAAATGGAAGCAATAATAATAAAACAATTATGAGGAACAAAAGCCACAAAACCACTGTTGCCTTTTTTGTGTATTGTTTATTCTGTTTTTGGCCGTCTACATGACTTTTTAATGGCTGGGTTGCCAAAGTATTGTCATACCAACTGTTAGGGGAAAGCAAATTAAACGAATAGCTTTTTATCAAATAAATAGTAACTTTATATTAAGAATCCATAAAAACCATATTTTACTTCAGCTTTCTTATATTTTCTTCTTATTTGTCGGTATGTAAGATTAACAAAAATCATTGCTTGTAACTTAATTATTAAAATTAAAATAAGAACTTTATAAGGTAATACTGTGTTTGTTTTTTGTCACTTTACCGACATGCAAGTAAAAAAAAATTATTGGAAAATCTCTTGCAAGTGCGCTTGCAACTTGCAGGAGTATGATGGTATTAGTAAAAAAAATGTCAATGTCTTGAGTAACTTGCACTTGTACTTGCGTGTGTAAATGGGGGGTTAAAAACATTGCAAATGTGTAGTTTGATGCCAATTTAAGTATGTATATTTTTATTTAATTTTAATTTTATTGTTGTTTCTAGTTTATTTGTCTTTCAAGTTTCAGTTAACATTTTAGCCGACAAATTTTGATGGGTTAAATTTAACACCCACTTTTCTGTTAAGCAGTGACTTTTCAAGAGTGAAATACAACTTTGTCTTTAACTGTCGGTTAAATATACAATTAAATAGTTGTTAATAAAAATTGAGAATGATTTTTTGTGATAAAATTTGGGGGATCAACATTTTTTAAAGAAGACAAGAAAAGTAAATTTGAAGACTTACAGGCTGGGGTACATAGTATGGCATGAGACACTGTGTGGGGCGCTAACAGGCCACTATACCTGCAAGAAGCACCCATACAGAATGGGCCTATCCAATACGGTAATCTGCAGGAGAAGAAGAGGAGTCCATGGAACACTTAATTATCGAATGTGTGGCATTAGGCCACAGAAGACACAGGCTGTTGCAGGCCAATACATTCGGTTCACAGGACTTGTAAAGGCTTCCACAGAAGGAGCTAATACGGGTTTTTGATGTATTAAACTCGTGAGGGACAAAGGGTTGCACAATAGATCATCTATGGTCGCAGTGCAAAGGGTTGCTCTTGGACCAACCTAGTCACAATACAATACAATACAATACAATGGCATGGGACAAAATGGAAAGCTCCACAATAAGATTAATTATAGATAGTCAGTAATGAAGAGCTCAGGTGGTGTGATGGTGCAGCATTGCTGTTAAAAAACAGTATACAATTAGCTATGGCCTAGGTTCTCAGCAAATCTGGGTGCTGATCAGCGACGTGTGGGCCATGGTATGTTCAACTTTATTTTCTTGTTTAAAAAGTATTGATAACTCCATTTTTATCACACAAATTTTTTTTGGCAATTTTAAGAAAGTAAAAATCGAACTGAAGCCCAATAAAATTGTTAGCAATTGTACATCATATAGTTCAGCTATAAAAATTAATGCTACAAATAAACTACAATCAGAATTGGTGCAAATGGCCATAAACGGGAATATTTTATAAGGTATTCTTAAGTGTGTGTGTGTGTTTTTTTTTGTCATTCCTTGTCAATGAATGTAGAACAACTTTTGCTCAAGAATATGGATTAAATATGTTAAGCAAATCTTCAGTATTTTCTAATGCTTGAAAAAAATACAATCCTACACAGCTGTCACACGTGTATGTGATATATATTCATACATACATATGTATTTATTGATATATGAATAATAACTACATATAATTACAAATTATAAACATAGCGCTAATTACACACGACTTGTTGTTCATATGTAGAACCATAATTTTAAAAATATATATGACTAAACAAAAAAAAAATAATAATTATAATAAAGATTATTAATATATTTGTTTCGGACTTATGAAGATTAACATGTAATTAAATTGTAATAGAAACACTGCAGTAATGAATGGTGTGTCGTTAACAAATCATAACATTCTTAACAGTTTTTCAAATATTTGTAATAAAGAAAATTTTATTATATTGTAAACGGGCCTTAGTTCAAATGATTGTTATTAATAAGAAATTATAAAGATAAATAATAAATAATTATTTTAGCTCTAAAAATAGACCTTATTAACGTTTTCTGTCTTTTTCAGCCGTCTAAATGCCTCTATATGCTAATCAACATAAAGACAGCTGACTAAGGTATATTTTTAGACCCAAGATAATGCATTTTAATTGGCACTTATAGCATATATATAATTAAGTTAATAATAAAAAGAAACGCGGTCGGGGGACCCCCGTTAGGAACGAAGTTCCTTACGTTTTTTTTCATCTTGAAATGTAATACAAGTTGAAATCTGTATGTTTTTTTCTTGTGTTGTTTTTGAAATTTTTAAATTTTATGATTCTTTAAATTTTTGGAACGTTTTATTTTTTACTTTTGACACATGCAGTATTATTTTGTCAACCTTCTACAAAACGAAGAAAAGCAACTGTTGGCCATTTTTTTAATATTGCTGTTTTTTGTTGTGACATACTTTAGCGACATCTAGCAGCTGATAGTGTCCGTTTTCACAACTAATTAATATATATTGGTAGGTGTCTCCGCTGACAGCAGCGACACAATTGTCGACAGATACACCAATACATATAAGCAGCTCACACGCTTTCGTGACGATTTCTTCTAATTTGCACTACCAGCAAGCCGCGCTAAGGAACTTCGTTCCAATAATAAAATTTTTGATGCAAATTTTTCGACCTTTGTTGTTTAGTATTTTAATTTTTCGAGCCTTGAGGTCACTTGTTTTTTTTTTTTTTTTATAAGTGTTTATTGAATTCGATATCACAATGGATATCTTGTTCAGGAATGTTTTGATGTTTTTAAAAAAAAAAATTTTTATAACAATTTCAAAAACAAATTGTTATAAAAAAAAATTTTTTTGGAAAAAACATCAAAACATTCCTGAAGAAGATATCCATTGTGATATCGAAATATCGAATTCAATAAACACTTATAAAAAATAAAAAAAACAAGTGACCTTAAAGCTTGAAAACTTAAAATAATAAATAATAAAATAAATTTATCTAAATACCAAAATATTTGCAGCTTTTTTGTATCTTGACGTTTTCCACATGTCTACATGCCACCCAGGGGTGTTAGATTTGACGATTTTACGTCATTTTGACATAATTTTAATTATGTCTTGTATTTGATTATGTCTTGTATTTTGACGTTTTTCTAGCTTCGCTCCTTTTTAAATGTATGGCAACTACGAGAAAGTAATTGAAAGAAATCTTTAAAAAAATATTTCTACTTTAATATACTCCAGAAAGAAAGAGACAGCATTCTTGCGATCGCAAGATGTATGCTAATAAAAAGAAAAATTTCTAAAAGTTTACAAAAAATAATTGGACAGCTGTGAAAAATAATTTTTAATTCTAAATTTTAAGGGGACAAAACGGATTAAAATTGCATTTTGGTACTTTTTGTTTCAATTGCACTTACGTCGAAAGATGGCACAGAAAGAAAGTAGAAACTAAATAGTATTACTCCCCAAAAAAATGTGAAAATAAATTTCGTATTTGTTTTAAATTTAAACACATAAGGGGTAAAAACGGGTAAAAAGGGTAAAATCGGTAACTCAATTTCTCTGGAGTTAGCAAAGGTAGCACAAAAATTTGAAAAGAACCTGAAAGCACACTAAACATAATTGGATAGTTGTCTGGTACTTATTTGAGGTTTTGAATTTTAAGGGGATAAAAGGGGTAAAACCTGCGTTTCTGTACTTTTTTCCAATTGTATAAGAAGAATGAGAACAGAAAAAAAGTAAAAACTGAAAATTACTCCCCTCAAAACATGCTGTAATAATTTTCATCATTTTTGAAATTTGGATATATAAGGATGTGTATGAAGATAAACATACCGAGTTAAATATGTTTGACGTAACGAAATAACGTAACGACATATTTAAGTGTGAAGTTAAATATGTTTTTCATAAGCGAACATTGTACCAACATGTTTATCTATGAAAGTAAAAAATGTCCGTAAATATATATAAGTAACTTGCTATAAAATAAAAGAATATTTAAAAATATTAATAAAAACCATCAGAATTTTAAAATTGAGAAAACTAAAAAAAAATTTAAGAGCGGCATCGTAAAAAATCGATTATCTCTCAAAGAATTTGGACATATATGGGCACATTTCTTGAGTGTAACTCAACTGGACCACATGAAAAAGGAAGCCAAGGATGTGGTCTATTTAGTGGTATAAGTGTACTTGAGAATTTTTCAATAGAATTTTAAAAATTTGTCTAAGAAATAATAATGTTTTTTTAAGAAATAATACACTTCATGTCTATCAAACATTTCGATAGCAAAAGTATATTTTATTGTTTCAAATGAAAAGGAACGAGTTGATCCAGAACAAAGAACATGTCGAACACACTTGCATGAGCTGTAAAAATCAGTGCAAAGTAAATATAACCAAATACAATGTCCGTTACAGAATTAAACAAAATTTCCTTGATTTGTGTGTGTTTTTCACTTAGTCAAAATTTCAAAAAATTTTTTAAAAAATTCTCAAATACAATTGAGAATACAGCCAATATTATTGGTTGTTTCACGTCGAACCCAGGTCAGGAGTAATTGGATTTTGTTATTTTATTTTTTGTTATTTATTATTACAGACTGTCTATATTTTATCTTTACCTTTCTTGTCCGTTTTAAAAATTTTGATCACTGCAATTTTATAACCAACAAATTTTTCTCAATTTCGGGAAGGTAAAAATTAACTCAAGTTCGATCAAATTATTAGCAATAATAAATCATATAAATAGTTCGACTCGAAATGTAAAATTGCTCCAATAACTGTCATAGGGTGCGGTGCTGATGAAGGGTACCCAGAAAAAGTTTACTTTTCTTTACTTAATTGATATTGATTAAAAAGTGACAAACCAAGGTTTAAACTTGAGCCTGAAAAAGTAATTTAATATATGTAAATGTATTACACTATCATAGTTCAATGTGATTAAAATTTCAGTAAAATGTTAATTTTTTTTTATTTTTTTTTCAGTGTTTATGAGAGGCCTAATTTCTACAAAACCTCCGTATGGGCTTTGAAAGAATGAAAAGGCTTATATAGCAATGTGGAAAAATAAAAAATAAGTAATAAATACATATTGTATAACGAGTGCCATAAGCACTCAATGTGAAGTAAAATCAACGGAATTGAATACATTCACTTCACTTCAATTATCAATAAAAATTTGCATTACAAACATTTTTATTACAAGCAAAAAAAAATCTTAAAATTATTTTATGATAAAACAATTAAAATCAATTGAAGGGTCAATAAGCTGAACCAAAATGTGTGCAAATATTGCGAAATTGAGAAAACTCATAAATTAATTAAAAACCAGAAAAAAATTAAGATACATACATATGTATATAAATATTGAAATTTCACATCGATTTTAACGATCTTTTACAATCAGCCCAATAATGAATATTTAAACGAAATTTGTTTCCCAAGGAAGAATTGTGGTATAAACGGTTTAAGGAAGGCCTTAAGAAGATGTCAATGGCGATGCTCGTCCTGGTCGCCCGAGCACATCAACAACCGATGAAAACATTGAAGCAATGAAGAATGATTTCGAATAATCGTCGTATCACTATCAGAGAGGTTGCTGATGATGTTCGCACATCGTGCGGCTCATGCCAAGCAATTTTCACGGATGTTTTAGGCATGAAACGTGCAGCACGTGCAGCAGCGTAGATTGTTCCAAAACTGCTAAATTTTGAGCAAAAACAACGTCGCATGGACATCGTTCGGGAGCTATTGAACATCGTCACCATTAATCCAAATTTCCTCAAAAAGGTAATAAATAACTGGTGACGAATCATGGGCGTACTCGTATGGCTATGACATTAAAACCAAAGCCCAATCATTCCAATGGAAGCGTCCAGAAGAGCCAAGACCGAAAAAAGCACGTCAAGTTTGATCAAATGTGAAGATTTTGTTCACTGTATTCTTCGATGGCAATGACGTGGTGCATTATGAATTCTTGCCACAAGTTCGTACGATCAATAAGGAATACTACCTTGAAGTTATGCGCCGTTTGCGCGCGAACCAATTCGTCAGAAACGCACAGAATTGAGGAAGAACCACTCATGCATTTTGCACCATGATAACGTACCAACTCACACATCGTTGCTTGTGTGTGAGTTTTTGGCCAAAAACAAAACCGTTATCATGCCTTAGCAACCGTATTCACCGAACTTGGCCTCCGCTGAGTTTTTCCGCTTCCCAAACCTGAAGACACCGATGAAAGGTAAGCGTTTTGCTACGATTGAGGAGATAAAAGGAAAATCGAAACTGGAGCTGTTGGCGTTTCAAAACTGTTTCGAAAATTAAAAAACACATAAGTGTATTATATCGATATATATATATATATATATATATATATATATATATATATATATATATATATATATATATATATATATATATATATATATATATATATATATATATATATATATATATATATATATATATATACATATATATATATATATATATTGAAGAGGACAATATAGTTGTTATTAATGAATAAATAAATAATTTTTGAAAAAATTTAAAATAACGGTTATTTTTTTTATCAGACCTCGTAAGTAGAAATGAGCCAGTTGCTTTTTAGACTTCCGTACTCATAGAGTGAAAACGGAGCCCTATTACTGGGCCTTCTATGTCCGTTCGTCCGTCCATCACAGGCTGCAGATAGAGAGCTGAAATTTTCACGGTATGTATGTGGTTATCCAGCCGCTACAACAACAAATGCTAGAAACAACCAAAAATGAAAAACTACAGGGGGTCACCATACAAGAAACTGTGCAAAATTAGATGAAATTAGCTGTAACTTTCGAACCATAAGAGTTAGAGAGCTGAAATTTTCACATAGGCTCAAAATAACAAAAAGTTAAGAACTAAAGAGTGCTCCCATACAAGAACCTAAAATAAGCTGTAACTTTTAAACCGTAAAAGATAGAGGCTTGAAATTTGCACAGCATATGCATTTACCAAGCCTGCTTAACAACAAAGCCAAAGATAACAAAATGTGAAAATTTAAATGTTGCCCTTTGAGCCCGGGGACACCCTTTAATTTTGAAATTGACTTTAGTTTTTGAACCGTAAAAGATAGTTTGCTGACCTCTACAACAGCAAATATAAAAAAATAGCAAAAAATTGAAAAATGTAATTGGTGTTCATACACGGAGGTACCCTTTAGTTTGAAAATTCCCCATAACTTGTCAGGCGCAAGAGATAGAGGCTTGAAATTTACACGGTACATATAGTTGTTTGGCCTCTACAGAAGTAGAGGAAGTAGAGAAAATACGAAAAAGTATAAAAAGGTAAAAACTAAAGGGTACCCCATATCATAAATAGCCTTTGTCTACTACTTGGACGGTAGTACGGAACTCTTGCTATAAGAGCCAGTCTCGTACTTGGCTAAATTAATTTACTTTTTATTGTTTTTATTTTGATGTTGCATAGTTAGTCGTGGCAGTGCCAATGGCTGCATGCATCTTAAAAACCCAGTTGGTTGTTGGGCATGAAGAAACTAAACAAGTTTTACAGAAAAATTTGTTTCGTAAGGTACTTTTTGCAGAGAGGGAGAGAGGGGGAGAGAGAGCGAAAAATAGATACAGTATTTTTCGGTTAATTGCACATCAAAATTTGCACAATTTTTTGTTCAATTAACCGGGGAACCAATTAACCGATACCCGTTTAATTGAACAATTCGTTCAATTACAAGAACCCTATTTAATTGAACAGTTTGTTCAATTACAGAAATCACGCATAATTGAAACTATGTACTAATGAATTAAAAGAAATCGCATATGTGCACTTTAAGTATTAAAAAAAAAAAAATTTTAACCTTAAACGAAAAAAAATGCAAGTAACAGCAAAAAATGTACATATATGTGTATAGTAGAGATGCCACCCAGTGTTTTTCATAAATGATGTCAAATATGTATGTGCAAAAATGCCAGATTATTTTTCAATGCAATTAACCGGGTAAAAGTAAGAGGAAATTTATTTTTGATGACATGAATTTTGAACGAATTAAGCGGGAAAATCAATTAACCGGGTTCAATTATCCGAGGAAATTCACATGGTGTTCGTATGCAATATTTTTTTTGCCCGATCATGTGGTTCAATTAAGCGTGGAAACCAATTAACCGTAGGATCAATTAACCGAAAAATACTGTAAATCTTTGAAAATGCAAATGCGGCATAGATTATATTGCCAAATATTAATACTGCAGGCTTAAGAAAAATAAAATATGCGTAAAAACGATCGTACAAAAAATGTGCGCATGTGTACAGCACACACTTTTGAATGGATTTTGCAAACACATGTACACGCACTTGAAAAGTTGGTTACGGTCGGTAATTCATTTCATTTTTCTTGTCTTGTGATTTGCTGCAAAGTGCAATTTTAAAAGTCACTGTCAAGGTTACTATTTGTGAGTGTTTTTGGTTTAATTTAAAAAAAAATCGACTCGACAATAAGACACACCTTTTAGAATTTCTGTTCAATTTAGAATTTATTTTTTGTTTGTTTGTTTGTTTGTTTGTTTGTTACTTTTCCATCGATAAGTACACATACATACATACACATGTGAGAATGTTTGTGTATAAATTTGCGTACAGCAAGCAATCAAGTGATTATCGTTAAGAACGAATCCGCAGTAATTATTCAAATATTTAATATTTAACGGCAACTAATGTCACGTTGCCATTGCTTTTTAGTTTCTTATTTAATAAAGTGTATTGTATGAAAACACATGTTTATTAAAAAATTATGCATGTAATTACATAGAATTTATTATTTTTTTTTTTTTCATTAATTGTTTCGATAAAAGTTGCATTTGTAATAAACGTGCCAAAGCAGCTTTTCTTGACAATTAGAGAAATTTAAACACTTTAATGCCATTTTGGGATTACATATTTTATTTTGATTTCCTTTATTCGTCTATAGAAAAATGTTGAAACATAAATGCATATGAACAAACCACTAATTGGAATATAACAACTGTTTAATTAGTTTCAAAATTATGGCAAATGTTTAATATAAAGTTTAACCTTCAAAAATATTAATTATGATGCTAATTCAGTTGATGTTGGCAAATTATAAATTTAAACTTAACATTTAATATAATTTATTGCAAGTAGCCGGAAGTCAAGGAAAGTGTTTTCCGTTTCCAGCAGTTGACAGTTGTGATTATTGTTAAGTTTAAACCCATAAACATGGATGCCTCTCATAGCTGCTCCTATGGAGGAGTTCAAGTGACTTGACCTGTGATAACAGAGTTAGGTGCATTTTTCACAACTGCTAACAGTACGCTTTTACAAGCCACATAAATTGTTGCGTATTGCCACAATTTCCCTTTAACATAAAAGTGAACAATAAGTTATCAGGAAATTAATTCAACCTGTAACTTAACGGGAGGTTTAGCTTTCCCACATTTTGCTATGTCTTTGCCATAACGCGTTTTTTTTTTTTTTTTTTTTTTTTATAAACAAACACAAAACTGCGAAGCCTTTTTTGCATGTCTGCAGAAACACCCAGAGCCTTCGGCAGGAATCGAACCTGCGACCTCGGAGGCTCTTGGCAGAGCACTCTACCAATTCATCCATCGAGGCGCTCATTTCTATTTCGTGGCTTCAAAAGTATAGCACTAGAATTCGACATCTGTCAAACTAAGTTGTTAAACGAATTTATTTCTTCTCAGTTGAAAGTCCAACATTGACGAAAATGGATCGCTTAACTGTCACACAACGCATAAGAGTTATCAAAAAATACTACAAAAATGGTGATTCTGCCACAGCCACATATCGTGCTTTAAGAGGAGATTATGGTTTACTTGATCGTCCAACTACGCAAGCAATTTGGCGCAATTGTGAAGAAATTGTCGAAAACCTGAATGTGTCGATTCCTCGTCGTTCTCAGTAATTAGGACTGTCTTACGGCATATTATGCATTTAGATCTGCACCTACATCCAAATAAAGTCCAGCTCACACAACAACTGAAGCCAGCTGACCATTCACAAAGTCGTAGATACGTGGAATGGGTGCTTGAACAACAGGCGGTGGACGGCCATTTTTCGAACAAAATTTTCTTCAGCGATGAAGCATATTTCTCACTCGGTGGGTATGTTAATAAACAAAATTGTCGTATTTGGGGTTCTGAGAATCCTCAAGTAATTGAAGAGTGGCCATTAGATCCAGAAAAAAATACGGCTTTGGAACGACTGTCACCGTCAATTCGGAGCGTTATGGTCATATGATAACCAACTTATTTCTGCCTGCTATTGAAGAATACGACTTGGAGAATATGTGGTTTCAACAAGACGGTGCCACATGCCACACAACTCAAGCCTACATGGCTCTATTGCAAGAGGCATTTTTTCCTGGCCGCGTAATTTCTTCTCGTGGCGATATCAACTGGCCACCAAGAATGATGTAACGGTGTTTCGACATACACTTGAGGATTAGCTTCACTCCAAATGCGGCAGTTTTCTTTGCTGACGTAGCCATTCAACCAGAAGTGCGCTTCGTCGCTTATGAAAATCGCGAACAAGGGCAATCTCATTTTGCACTGAAATTGCACTATTTTCAAGCGTTGTTCAGGCGTGAGTCTATTCATGATGTATTGCCAAACCAAACTGAGAATAAATCACTTGACAGCTGTTAAATCGGTCGCCATCTTGAACAGTAATGCCAACTTAAAGTTATATACATCGAAAAAAAACACCCTTTACAAACAATTGCAAGCATATCTTAAATAAGCTTAATGCAGTTCATTGATCTTGCGATTGTTTCTTAGGGAATAAGAAATGACAAAAAAAAAATATAAGTAATAATGTCCAAATATATAAGTAATAAGTAATTAATGTCCAAACAACTAACTGTTTCGAAGCCGCTGCGCTTCTCGTCAGCACTCAGTTTGGTTATAAATTTATTATTTTCGGTTTTTGTTTTTCTATTATGTAAATTTTTGTATTTCTATTTATTAATATATAAAATTAATTTATATATTAATAACTACACTTGTCAGAAGCTGGCTCCTGTGGCCTTCTTCCTTTTCATAAATATAAATATTTCGTTTTTACATTTCCTTTAGAATATAATTTGGAATATAGAATATATTTGGAATTCAAATTTTTTTGTAATTTTCAAAAGGATTTTTGCCATCTCATAAGCACAAAGTTAGATTTGGAAATTTCGTTTTCATTTACAACTGAAAACGTTACAAGCCCCCAAGATATTGGTTGTAGTTTTGTTTGACAAAAAAAAAAAACACTCTTGGCCAAACAAAATAGTAATTGAGAAATGAGTTTGAGTGAAATGAATCGTGTTAAATAAAAGACACTCGGATTGCAAAAATGTAATAACATTTAATAAAAGAAAGCTCGGACACTCACACTCCCATATGGTTTTCTATATGTATTTCAACACCTGTTGAGTTTTTGCAGTTCAAGTCTCTTAATTGTAGCACTCGTAGTGCAAGTGTAGCAAAAATAATTGATTTGGATTGTTGTTTCATGAGTAACATATTTTTTCTTATTGTTTTGTTTTTACATTTTTATTAATGTTTGTTTTCTTCCGCCATATTTGACCGTGAAAATGTTTAATTATTTGAATGCGACATTTAAGGCATTAAAAGTCATTCAAATTTACAGCAAATTTTAATTTCTTATTTCAGATTATGTTACAGAATTGTGTAAAATACTGCCAACTACAAATAAATAAAAGTGTAAGAAACGCATTACAAAGTCGATTCAAATATGCTTATCAGCTGCTCATACACGCTAATAATTGTTCCGAATCATCGCTCACGTCCCGTGATATTTAACGAAGAGTGGATAATAACACCAGGCAATAGCCAAAAAAAAACTATTTAAGAGCACATCAGGTTACAGTTTGGAACAAATTCAATTTAGCAAAAGTTTGCTCGATTCTGAGAGTGAGGGGTGAAAATAGAGGCTTTATTAGAAGACCCGTATCGCGAGGTTTGTTTATGTTAGTTCGAATTCTTTTTTTTTTATCGATCTTCGAACTTTGCAGTCAAATGCGGATGTTCAGCTTATTTGTTTTTAGAGTCTGTTGTTGCAGCCGCCTGGTAGCCGGGATGGACGGAGAAGTCTCAGTAATGGCGCTCCGTTTCCACTCTATGAGCACGGAACCATAAAAAGCATTTATAACCCACACACTTTTTGACCCGTTCTAGTCTTCTAACCACAAAAGGTATCAGTATTTCAATTTCTATGTTTAAATTTATTTAGATATGAACTTAATTATTTATTTGCTTTAAGAGCCAATTGAAATGTATTAATTCAGGTCCAAAAATGAACATTTTTAAGAAATGTTTGCTGTCTTTTCCAGCTGCCTATATGCCGACTACATTTCGTTGGTGCTAATCAACTCATCAGTAGATTTGAAAAATTCTTAAAAGTTTGTTTGAAACTCAACTACATATTCCATTATTCCCATGAACAAAATGAGAATCGGAAATGTTCAAACAAACATTTAACACAGCAAACATTTCTTTTCGTTTTGCGAAAAGAAAGGTTTAGTCTTAAAGCAAATAAATAATTAAGTTCATATTTGAATTTTCAGTGTACATAAATACATGCTCATCGCGAAGTAATTTTCATTGGGAAACATCATTTCCCAGTTATAAGCTGAGAGTAATCATTAATTTAACTTTGTAGCCGAACTATATGATTGATTTACAATTGTTAATAATTTTATCGGGCTTGAGTTCAATTTTACTTCGTCAGAATTGAGAAAGTTTTTTTTTTTTATTATTCATTTATTTAACAAAATAGTAGTACATCAAATTATAAGTAACCTCAGCGCCCGTGTTAGGGCTAAAGAGAGGCTATTTGGCAACATAGTTCAACGTATTTATCTTAAAACTAACATTATTCACAAATTAATAATTCAGGGTTCAAAGTGTTTTCATTAAAATTAACATTATTCAGAAATAAAAATTTACAAATAAAATAGGTACAGAATATATGTACATATGTATTTAATCTGTTGCTACTACTACATAAGAAGTGCTTCAACATTTTCCATTAAATAAGTCTTCACACTAATTTTAAATGTAGAGAGAACTGGAATATTTTTTGGTGATAAAATTGTAATGATCAATATTTTTGAAGAAAGCAAGAAAATTAATGTTGAGGACTTACTGGCTGAGGTACATACCATAGTTGTACATACATACATACCATGGTTGTTTCACGTCCACCACGACGCTCATTAGTAACAAGGCAATGACTAAATGTATGCTGCTTTTAGGCAGCAGCGCTTAGCCATCCCACTACCTGAGCGCTTCATTACTTACAGACAGTCATCTCATTCGTCAACTTGAATCTTATCAATCAGCCTTTTATCACTGTGTTTTTTTTTTTTTTTTTTTTTTTTGATTAGAATATATGTATTTTATATTCTCTCACCAACACCTAATTGATTTCCAGTTGACTTTGTAAGTAACTAAAATCCAATACTAATGGCTGTTTCAATAATTTCGCTTTTCTCTACAGCTTGGTAAAGGGTATATAAGATTCGGCACGGCCGAATACACCATTCTTACTTAATTGTTTTTGTATTCCATTACGCTTGTGTAAATTTATATAAAAATTTATAAAAAAAAACCGAAAAGATCAAAAGACAAGAATAATTTTTGAGAATGAAGAATATCACTCAGTTCATGTTTCATTGATTAAAGTTTCGCTAAATTTGACTGACCTCAAGTATTCATGGGATCAATTCAAAACTCATGATTATTAAAAGAATGCAAAAAATTACTCACCTTGGCGACATCTTGGAAACCTTTTATTTTCCTCCGTTTTGTATTTTTAACTTTCTTGCCATGAATTTATATTTAATATTTTCCACTTCATTTATAAAATAATTATTATTGTTATCATTAACCACACTATTTTTTAAAGCTTTAGGTCTTTATATTTTTCCTTCTCAATTGTTTGATATTTCGCTAACCATTTGTTAGCATCGTCAGGAACCTTTAATTGTTTTTTATATTTAACAATATATTTTTTATATATAACAATAATATTATAGATAAAATAATATTATTGTTACCTATTGCTAGTGCATACTAGAGATGGGCACGTGGATATTTTTGGCGCACGTCAAGCATTCTCACGAATAGAATCATTTTACTCACGCACGACAGTTTTTTTGTGGCCTCACTTCAAGAACACTCACGAGCAAAATTTTCAATCACGCATTTTTACTAACTTTTTTTAATCACGCAATTTCACGCGCGAAAAAAATTCTCACGGTAAACCTAAAAAAACCATTTATATTAAATTACTTTTAACTGCCTCAAGTTCAACCCTTGGTTGATCACTTTTTTCTCAATATCAATTAAGTAAAAAAAAAATTAAAATTTTTAACACGTCCAAAGTTCATAGAGTGCTGATGAAGGGTGTTTGGTACCCAGAAACAGCCGACTGTGCACCTACATAGCTATAAAATAATTTTACTTCTGTTTACTTAACTGATATTAATAAAAAAAAGAAGTGACCAACCAAGGGTTGAACTTGAGTCAGTTAAAAGTCATTTAATATAAATGTATTACAACACCATAGTGATTAAAAAAATTTCAGTAAAATGATATTTTACATTGTTCTTCTTCAATAAAAATTTACCCAGATAAACATTGAGCTAAAATAAATTGCATTGAAAACTAATTCAAGGTATATGTGTGAAATATGAAACTTTTTCGTGAAACTTCGTAAACTGTCCTAAAAAGGTAACCACGCACTACTATCACGCAAGAAATTTTAATTTTACATAACACTCACGAGCGATTTTTCCAAAATTTAATCGCGATCACGCATGACACGACACTTTCACGACAACCGCACATCTCTAGTGTACACATATAAACTGTAGTCAGGATAGGGCACTATTTGGAGTAAATGTATTTGTAAAGGGTCCGCCATCTACCGTTTTTTTTTCAACTAGTGTTTATTACGTGAATGGTAACACTTTGCTCATGTCTGATTTGACAGATAATTAGTTTTATCCTTCCGCTGAACGAATAAGGTTGTGTATACACTTCGCTAAGTGGGCCTGAGATCGACTTATAGAAGATGCCGATTTTGCCAAAAACAAAGCAGCTTGATACCAGGTAATCGCATAACTACAACAAACACTGCATGTATTTTGTTGGTAGAAAAACTGTATTACTGTCATCCGTTTGTTCGCGTATGCGTGTTTGTGTTGTGCATTTTGACAGTTATACAAGCTAAAAGCAGTAGTCAGCTGGGCTTGTAAGGCTACCTGGTATCAAGCTGCCTTGGCCAAAAAATTATCTTTTCAGATGAAGCTCATTTTGATCTTGCCGGGTATATAAGCAAGCAAAATTGTCGCATTTGGGGCACAGAAAACCCGCACGCATACATTGAAAAACCCACGCACCCAAAACGAGTCACTATTTGGTGCGGATTTTGGTCCAGAGGCATAATTGGGCCATTTGTCATCGAAATGGCGATCGTTATCGGGCCATATTGAACAAATTATTGTTCACAAAAATTGAAGAGGAGGATATTGACAACATTTGGTTTCAACAGGACGGGCGCTGTAAGCCACACAGATGTTTTGCGCCGTTCTCAAAAAAAAGGTTATTTGGCGGACTCTTTATATTAAAGATATGTCATGAATGTATTTAATATATTGCATTTTAATTAACTCGCCTTTGTATATTGTTTACTATGATTATATACCATGATTTAATATTTTCGTTAGCAGATTTTATTAATTCCCCATTACGATGACGATTGTATGACACTGTATGTACACATTTTTGGTATACTGTATTTTGTATTTTCTTTACATACTTGCCTTTAGAATATTATACTTGGTATTTTGTATTTAAAATGCTTGAATAAAATGTATTTGCATTTTGTATTTCATATTCATCAGAGCATGCATATATTTTGTCCAGCACGGGCTATAATTTTTATTAATATAATCCCAATGCTGAAAATTTCCGTTTCCATATACAAATTTAAACAACTTCTGTTGTGTTTGTCATTCAACAAACTTGGCACTACTTTTTCACAAAACTGATTCGGTGCCGCTATTGTACACATAAATTGACATTTCTTACTAGACAAGCAAATTGTGTTTGTGTTTCTATTTTCCTTCCTTTTGGATTCGTTGACTTTTGGCGCACTTTTTTATGGAAATCTATGTACAAGAAAACATATGAAGCAATAGTACGAATATCTACATATGTATTTCAACAATTATGTATGTACTTAAACAGAAATGAATGTTACATTCACTTGTTGCACTGCTAAAATCACTATTTTTCACTTGCTGTAGATTCAAAATGAAGCCTTTAGCAATTCAATAATATTAAAAATTAAATATTTTGAGCAATTGCAAACTTTATATTGAAATATCAACATAATTAAAAATGATTTAACTTCTAAGCTTTTCGAGCAGCAGATTCAGCGATCAAAATCGTGACGGAAACTAAATAATAAAATCAGTGTTACCGTGCGTGAACCAAAATCAAATTAGACAATTATTTGCGGCATTTGGCTATTTGTGAAACTTTTTTAAGCTCGACAGATTTTGATACAATCTAGATTACGGTATGACATGTTCCTGTAAGAGATTTTTTTAATTATAAATTTTATTCCCAAACCAATTTAAATGTAAATGAAGCCAATTATTTAATTTTTAACCAAAGTTTGCAAAATATTTTTTGTGCTACTTAGCAACTAGTTTCGTTAAATTGCTTTTACATTTACGTTTTTTAAGAATTTCATGCATTAAAAAATCAAAGTATTCTTTAATTGAAATAAATTAAAGTAATAAACTCATTTACAACATATATATTGAGTTTGGTTCAACTTTCTCAAAATTGTTAGAAAAAAAATGTGGTAAAATTGTGATCATCAACTTTTTTAAGGACAACAAAGTAAAGTTGTTAATACCTGAATTGCTTAGAAGTCAGGCCCCAACTAAACTGCATACACTTTTCAAAGGCCGTGGTTCACTATCCTACTGAATCGTACGATCTGTTAAAAATGGCATGCGTGTGCAAAAAGTGTGATAGTGTGGACTAAAAGTGTAGGTGTGAAAGAATTTTTGACAAGTCGGTCCGACTTTCTAATCTTTTGAAAATTTCCAAAAACTATTTTTTTTTTCTATGCGATCAGAGTTGCCTTTTCAAAGTTATTTATAAAAGTATAATACTGTGACCGTTTTAATGGTATTTTTTAAGTTAGGACAGAATTCTATCACATTTATGTAGCAATTTTCAGTGTATGAATCATACCATTGAGTAAGATAGTGTATGGCCTTAAGTAGCAACGTATAGCCATCCTAGTAGTTGAGCCTTTTATTACTGAATGTCAATATTCAACTTATTGATCAACTTTCAATGTTATCACAATTTTTTCTGTTGATTGGAATATATTTTAAATTGTCTCAGCAGCATTAAGTTTTATTAATGTTTTCTTTTAACACTGCCAGTATTAAACCTTAACAGCAATATATTAAATACAAACAAATATTAATCATGCACTTAAAACAAATTCCTCAAATATCACAGATGTAATCTATGTCACTCTACACTTCTTGAGGTTTGAGTTCGATCTTACTTCCTCAAAATTAAGAATTAAGAAGATTTTATTGCCATAAAATTGGAGTACTTACCATTTTTAAAAAAGACAAGAAAAATAAATTTGAAGACCTATACGACATACATACCATGGCTGTTCCACGACCACCACAACGTTCCTCAGCACCCAAATTTCTTCAAACCCGGGCTATGAGTAATAGCATACTATTTTTTTAAGCAGCAGCGGATTGCCATAATGCCACCTGAACTCTTCACTCCTGACTCTCTTTATTTAATCTTATTGATTAACTTTACTTTTTATCAATGTGTTTCTGTTGATTGGAATATATTATATATTCTCTCACCAACACCCAATGGATTTTTTATTTTATTACAAAAAAATTTTTCTCAATTTTGAGTCAGTAAAATCGAACTCAAGCCTGATAAAATTATTATTTATGATAAATCATATAGTTCGACTATAAAGTTAAATTAATGGTTTACTTGGAGGTTACACGATCAAATTTTGCCTTTCAAGTTTTAATACACTCGCACTCACAATTTTGAAAATTGATGCAAACTTGATGACAATTTTTGCTTTCCATAGAGACCATCAAGTCACAATCAACAAAACAGCTGACAATAATTTTTTTTCGATCTCTCTGCAATTATTTTTTTGTTTTGTTTGAAAGTTGTAATTAAAAGATTAAACAGATTCAAGCTTAAAATGTTTACGTGCAAGATCAACAAATTTTTTGCTTTTATTTTAACATTGATTTCCATTAAATTTATTAATTTTAAAAAGAGTTTAAGGGTTTTAATTAAACAAGTTCTCTACTTGGCGATCACGAATCAACTGACTCGTTCATGAATTTTTATTTATTTCAAACCTTATACTAGCTTAAATATAATACACATACATACATAAATGAGAGTGACTGAGCGTAGAAACAAATAAATACATGCTCATGCACCATATTAATGTTCTTCCATGTGTGTGTACAATAGAAGAACACAATGCGGTGGTTTGTTTTACATGAGAGATAAATTGGTGGTGGGTTTTACGTTTTATATGAGAGTATAACAAAAGCCTTTCATAAGTATATGCCCGAGTGGCTTAACACCAAAAAGAATAAATACATACATATATATTTGAAAAGAGTATGTGTGTATATACATTAGTCATTTCCGAAGAAATATGACAACTGTTACTATGAACGTTTCTTAAATGTATATACACACATATATGACAACAGTGAGTGATTAAATATTAAAATAAAGTAAACGTACAAACAATATATTTGGAAAGAGCATGTGTGTATGTACATAAGTAATGTCTGGAAGAATATGACAACCGTTACTATGAACGTTTCTTAAATGTATATACACACATATATGACAACAGTGAGTGATTAAATATTAAAATAAAGTAAACGTACAAACAATATATTTGTAAAGAGCATGTGTGTATGTACATAAGTAGTTTCTGGACGAATATGACCACCGTTACTATGGATGTTTCTTAAATGTACATACACACATACGTATACAAAAACAGTCTGAGTGGTTCAACATTAAAATAAAATAAACGTATACATATATACATGTTCACAAACAGCGACTACATAAATAATAGATAACGGAATGCAAAAACTGTTGTCGCCCGCTAAGGAAACAGGGTCATTATGGTAAAGCTGGGAATAGGCACACTCTAATGTATGAATACTACTACAATTCGTCCATCCTGACAATAGGATCCCCTGATCCCTAACCGTACAAACCTAAGGCGACCTTAACAACCTGTTCTACCCCCGAACCATGGTCTAAGATTACTTACCGCCCAAACGCCGCTATAGGGAATGCGCGACTGCTGAAACCCTTCAACATCCTCCAACACATATCTATCGTTTCGTAATACTTTTGAGACCCTATAAGGGCCTTTAAATTTCGGCAAGAGTTTTCTCGATGGCCCCGGCTGCGAGTCGAAATTCTTCACCATGACGTAGTCATCCTTTGCGTATTTATTTGGCGGCTTTCTTCTCTGGTCAACATAATTCTTATTGTATGCTTGTAACCGTTCCTGGGCCCTGGCAGCATCACTCCTAATTTTGTCAAAATCTTCCCTATTTCCGCACCCTTGTTCAACATCAACCAAATTCTCCTTTAAAGTATCCACGATTCTCCCTTTCTGGACCACCCCAAATAACATTCTACTCGGGTGCTCATTAATTGCCCTATGTATCGTATTATTAATGCAGAACTCGACAGTTTCTATGACGTTATCCCAATGAAGACCCTTCTCTGAATCCGATAATTTCGCAATCATTGGTCCTAAACTCCTATTCACCCTTTCGACCTGTCCGTTGGCTTGCGGAGAAGCCGTCGCAACTTTAATATGCTGAATATTGTTATCGTCTAAGAAAACCTTAAAGTCACCCGATGTGAACGAGCTTCCCCTATCCGATACGATGCATCTTGGACGACTATATGATCTGAAGTAGTCCTTAAGTGAAAATATAACCTCCCTTGTTTTCGTGGTCCTTGTTGGGTACAACCTAACATACTTCGTGAATGCATCTATTACAACCAACAAATATTTCTTTGATCTACTATTATCTATCGGTCCAAAATGGTCGATGTGCACAACATCAAACGGGATGTTTCCCTTGGGGATATTGTGAAGAAACCCCTCCTCACGACCAACATTCGCCGAAAACGCAATGCACCTCAAACAGTTTCTAACATGTTTTCGGGCCTTTTCCCGCATTCCAGGAAACCAGTACGTTCTTCCCATTAGATCAGTCATCTTGTCCACTCCTACGTGACCCATTTCGTCATGATACTTGAACATAACGTGATCCTCCATATCACTGGGGACACAAAATAGCACAGTGTCGTCCTTTTTCCTATATATAACCCCGTTCCTCATTTCATAAAACTTGTCCTCTGACCTCTGCAACGACTCCTTCAGCCCAGCCAACTTTTTATCTTTTCCCTGGCATATTATCAAGTTCTCTTCAAACGTGTTCGTTTCCAAAACCAAAACATTACTACGACTTAATGCGTCAACATGCTGCATTCTTGTACCCTGTCGATGCTCTAGTGTATAGTCGTAATTCTGTAGCTCCAAAGCCCATCTAGCGATCCTAGGGTTCAGTTCCTTCTTGTTCAAGGTCAAGGTCAGAGAATTACAGTCTGTCAATATTTTAAATCGTATACCCTGTAGGTAGACCCTAAAGCGTTTCAGTGCCGTCACGATTGCCAACGTTTCCAGCTCGAAACTATGATACCTAGACTCAGTCTCTGTCGTCCTTTTAGAAAAATAGAATACGGGATGCATTTTCCCATCCCCCTTCTTCTGCATAAGGATAGCTCCCAATCCTATAGAGCTAGCATCACAGTGGAGTTCAGTCACGTCTCTGGGGTCATATAAAGCCAATATCGGTGCCTCTAACAATTTCTGCTTGAGTAATTCGAAACATTCAAAGTGCACAGCCCCAAATTCAAACTTTTTAGTCTTCCGGGTTAAGTCATACAAAGGCTTTGCCAAAATAGAAAAATCTCTGATGAACCTACGAAAGTAAGAGCATAGACCCAAAAAGCTCTGAACCGCCCTTGGCCTGTCCGGAATCGGAAAATTCTCGATCGCCTTCAAACCCCTGTCGTCTGCTCTTAAGCCCTGACCATTAATCGTATATCCCAGGTATTTAACCTCCGACTGCAAAAATACGCATTTATCTAGCCTAAGCTCGAGCCTATTTTCCACAAGACGTCTAAAGACTTCCTCCAATATTTCAAAATGTTCGACCAAGTTATCAGTTGCTACCATTATGTCGTCAAGGTATATAATAACCTGATCGTTCCGTACCATATCTGCGAAAACTTTGTTTACAAAACGCTGAAATACTGAGGGGGCATTTCTCAGCCCGAAAGGCATTCTGAGAAATTCATACTGGCCCAAGGGGGTTATAAACGAAGTATATTTCACGGAGTCCGCACTCATGTAAACGTGAAAAAACCCATCCTTTAAGTCAAGTTTTGTGAAGATTGTCTTCCCCGCCAACCTATCGAGTAAATCGTCGATCAAGGGAATCGGGTAGTTGTCCCTTGCCGTAACCTTATTTAATCTGCGGTAGTCAACGCACATTCTTAGTTCTCCTGTTTTTTTTCTAACCAAAACTATTGGTGAAGCAAATTCCGACTCGCTAGCCTGTATATACCCTTTGGACAAATATTCGTCCAACAGCTTCTGCAACTCGTTTTTTTCTGAGTACGATAGCCTTCTTGGAGGACAATTGAAGGGCTTCGGATCTTCCAACACCAGCCGCATTTCACTCTTAGTAAATGGTTCGAACGGTCGCTCCGGTTTCAAATAACAACTATCAAAAATCCTATCGAATGTTTTCCTATCTGCCCAAGACACACTATCACCTATTTCAAACTCCATTTCCTTATCCAACCACTCAATTGCCATAATAGAGCTGACGAATTCTACTTCCTTCTCCGATTCCTCACCTGCAGCACTCCCATTAGCTACATTTTCCATATCACTCACCATTCTATATCCAAAGGCCCTCAGGAAATCCCTACCCATAACCGCCTGAACACCCATTGACCCATCCGGTACTACACATAACTCAAAACAAATCTTCTTTTTATTTAATATTATGAAACATAAAATAGTCCCAAGGACCTTCAATTCACTTTTATTAATTCCGTAAAAACAATATAAAAAATTTTGATTATATTTTAACCCCTTCGGTAAAAGAGACTCCCTCACAAAACTGATAGGACTTCCAGAATCTAACAGGCATTCTAAGGACAAAAATAAAGTCGTGTTATGACCATCTATAAATAACTTAAAGTACCTTACATAATTCTCACGATCATCATCATCAAGCAAATGTATGTTCACATCCTTTCTGTTCGGGCATCTAGCAACATGGTGTTGAGCGCTGCCACAACCATAGCAACTGCCTGGCTCACGTCTGGTTTTCTTACAATCGGCAGCATAGTGTCCCATCGAATTACAATTGTAGCATCTCACCTCTTGTTTACTAACTGGCTTTACCTGCTGGCTGCTGCGGCGAATCAGTGTTATTTTAGCGAAAGCCTGTTGGAGTTGCGATTTGTCTGCAAAGTTCTGCATAAGAGCTTGTGTACGTAACTGTGGGTCTGGAATTCCCTCAATTAAACAGTCCACCAATTCATCTTCATCCACTCTTATTTGGTTAGCCAAAATTATTTTTTCGTTAAAGTATTCGGTGAAGCTCTCACCATAACTCCATTTGCGGTTTTCGAATTTCCGGCGTAGTGTCATTTTGCACTCTTTGGCCCCAAAAAGCTCCTTCATTTCTACCAACATGCTATTGGCGGTTTCTGATGCAAAGGCAGACTTTGACTGCAACCATAAAAGCGCCTTTCCCTTCAACTTGCTAATCAGTAGCGCGCGCTTCATGTTGTCGTTAATGCAATATGCTTCAGCTACACTTTTTAGTTGCTCCGCCCACAAATCAAAATTGCTACTTCCATCGTATTCAGGCAAACACTCACGAAGAACGCTGAATGGTATGTTGTCGTTACGTTGTGCAGTTTGGTCTACATTTAATTCAACATCTATCGGTTCTTGCACCTGTAATTCTGCAGTCTTCTTGAGCAAATCGTTTTCTCTTCTAAGCATATAAAGTTCCTTTTTAATAACATCTAGCTCCTTTTGCATTAACAGCATCACGTTTGTTTCCACCGGCCGCTGCTCCACCTCTTCCTCTTCGCCGCCTACAGCCCGGTCATACAAAGGGCACTGACCACGTTCTTTTATTGGGATTTCATTTATTCTGGCTGCAAGAGCACTTTTGGTGCCACTAGATGATAGTCCAAGCTCATGCAGCCACTCTTTTAGCTGCACGAGTGTATAATCAGCTGGATCAATCGCCTCCATAGTTTTTCTTTTAAAATTAGTTTTAATGTTCGGCAATTAAATTTTGTTCAAATCTTTTTTTTCTATTTTCTTGATTTTCAAAATAACCTTTCTTTCTTTCTTTCTTTTATTCTCCAAAATTTTGTTCTCTTCCTTTTCTTACAAATTCGTTCTTTCTTTTTTTTTTCTTTATTTAATCAATTCTTTCACTCTGTTAATTTTTTCAATCCGTAATTTATTTTCTGTATATTTCCTTTCTTTTTCCTTAAACACTCGTTTTTCTTTATTGTTCTTCTTTTGTTTATATAAAAAAATAATTTCCCAACAGATTGGGTCTTTCCTTTTATTTATTCAGTTTATAAAAACAGCTCTGTTTATAAAAATACCACTCTTTCTTTCTGTATTTTCGTCCTTCTTCTAAGGCACAAGTAACAACGAAACAATCTGTCCTTTATAAAAAATTTACTTTAAAAAAAAATCTCGTTTTAGTTTTTTTTTTTTCAATATATTATTTAATTTTTCTTTTAGATTCTGCTTCGAATCCCACTTCTGATATTTTAAGGGTTTTAATTAAACAAGTTCTCTACTTGGCGATCACGAATCAACTGACTCGTTCATGAATTTTTATTTATTTCAAACCTTATACTAGCTTAAATATAATACACATACATACATAAATGAGAGTGACTGAGCGTAGAAACAAATAAATACATGCTCATGCACCATATTAATGTTCTTCCATGTGTGTGTACAATAGAAGAACACAATGCGGTGGTTTGTTTTACATGAGAGATAAATTGGTGGTGGGTTTTACGTTTTATATGAGAGTATAACAAAAGCCTTTCATAAGTATATGCCCGAGTGGCTTAACACCAAAAAGAATAAATACATACATATATATTTGAAAAGAGTATGTGTGTATATACATTAGTCATTTCCGAAGAAATATGACAACTGTTACTATGAACGTTTCTTAAATGTATATACACACATATATGACAACAGTGAGTGATTAAATATTAAAATAAAGTAAACGTACAAACAATATATTTGGAAAGAGCATGTGTGTATGTACATAAGTAATGTCTGGAAGAATATGACAACCGTTACTATGAACGTTTCTTAAATGTATATACACACATATATGACAACAGTGAGTGATTAAATATTAAAATAAAGTAAACGTACAAACAATATATTTGTAAAGAGCATGTGTGTATGTACATAAGTAGTTTCTGGACGAATATGACCACCGTTACTATGGATGTTTCTTAAATGTACATACACACATACGTATACAAAAACAGTCTGAGTGGTTCAACATTAAAATAAAATAAACGTATACATATATACATGTTCACAAACAGCGACTACATAAATAATAGATAACGGAATGCAAAAACTGTTGTCGCCCGCTAAGGAAACAGGGTCATTATGGTAAAGCTGGGAATAGGCACACTCTAATGTATGAATACTACTACAAGAGATATTTGTATATTATGATTATATTTAAATAGTTTAATAAAAGTATTGATTTAGAATCTGAACTAGTTTCTGGGTTTAATGTAGAATATAGAAGAGGAGGTTTTGCTTCTTAAATGTAGAAATGAAATAAACATATTTGTTGTGAATGTGTCTTATATTACGTTTTGGCGGTCTTGTTATTTTAACAAGTGTTGTTTTTTTACAAGTAAAAACCATTAAAACCAAGGACCGAGACTATTTTTTACCAAACACCTCTAAAAAAGTATAGCGGTAACTCTGCAGTACAGCACTGCCAGACTAAGCCATCGTGGTGAATAAACTTGAAAGGGGAATAAAAAGTTGTGTGTTTAAATGAACATTGCCAACACAGTTGAATTAAACGTTACTAAATTTTAAGCAGTTAAATTCTAAATTTGTTTACACTAAATATACACATAATGCAGCTTTTAAATTAATATTATAAACTATTAGAAACTGTAAACAATTGCTTTTTATTTCAACATTTCATAGTATTATTTCATAGTATGCAACATACTAGATCACAACTAATTATGCAATGTAGTACTTAGAGCTGAACTGCTTTTCTAGTAAGTCAAGCAGGAGAAATTACGGCCCAAAACATTATAGAAAAAATGATTGCCTCAGAGGAAGACTGGAATCGTGTCGCAGGTTGTGTGGAGTACGTACTCCGTTCAAAGAAAAAAGGGAACTAGACGAAATGATTGAGGAAAATATGGTCAACACAGAACAAAGGGGAGCCTAGACGTAGGCAACAATAGACAAGATTGATATATGTATGTATATAAAGAAGGGGGTATCCACCTGGAAATAATGCGAAAGCGCATTTAAGGTGGGTTTTTAGCAGGTAAACTGACACAGGAGACCGGCATCGGATTTGGACGACGGTCCAAGTCAAATGCATAAAGCATTTTCCCATCTTACACCCCGGAAAAAAAATAAGTTGTATCAATAAATATTAGAACCTCGATCTCAAGGATACAAGCCAAAATATGGAAGAAAACCTGTTAGAAAAATTATGCATTAAAATTGCGTGAGCTCTGGTTGCCGAGTGGTTTAAGCAGTAGTGTTGAATTTGTGATATTTAACGTGTCCAAAGTTCATACGGTGCCGATTAAGGATGTTTGCTGCCCGTAAACAGCCGTTTGTCGGCTTAACTATAAAATTTTACTTTTATTTTATTAATTGATATTGCTAGACAAAATAATCAACCAAGAGTTGAACTAGAGTGTGTTAAGAATCATATAATATAAATAATTAACCTCATTTTTATTTTATTTATCTTCAAATCAACAAATATTTCTAATGAAGTCCACAGCTTGGAGGTTTAGTGTTTCTGCAAATTTTTTTATAGAATATCACTTCCATTTTATTTCACCCTGTGAAATTTCCCAAGCTTGATTTGAGCCTACATTATGCAAAATTAATATTTTCTTCTTAGGTGGGTAATTATAGTATTTAAATTGCTTCTAAATATAAAAGTTGAGATCGTCGTCAAATGGAGTCGACATGAAAAATTGGTAATATGATAGATTGTTAATGATGGGTCGACAATGTCGACTCTTGTAATATAGGGAATAATTGTGAAATTTATTATAAAAAATATATATTTTATACATATATATTTTCTTGAGCTGTAGGTCTTTTCTATTAAAATATTTGATTATTTTTTGTCGATATTGAGCTATTTTTATATGAAAAATATAAAAAAAGAGATCGGAAAAACTAAATATTAAATATAAAAAATATTTGTATTCTATGTGCTATACAAAACCGTTATACACAAGAACGCATACGCAATTGTGTAAACCCTCTCAAATCTGCTACTACTCTCTTAGGCATCGCTGTGCCAATAATACAAGCTGTCAAGTGGTGAGAATTTGTTTTTGCTTTTCAGTTCGATATCGTTTCATTTGCTCGCCTCCTCTTGACAGTTTGTGGAAAAGAAATAATAAAAATTAAAATATAATGTGCAAAGTGCTGCGGCAATAATTTAATTTGTAAACCATAACGAACAGCAAAGAATTTGTGTTTTTTAACAGCAATTGGAAAACGAATTCTTCATATTAAATCAGCGGCAAGGAAACACTTTGAAAAAATCGAATTGAGCTGTCTGGAGAAAAACAAACAGTAGATTGCAAAGAAACGAAAAATTCACAAAAAAAAATAGTAGAAATTAGCTTTAATTTATTCTAAACGAACAAAAGTGAACTATAAATATCGAAAACAACCGAGAAATCAATTAATTAAAAATATTTACTAAAAATTAACCTTTCAATTTGTATGTGTGTGCGAGTATTCCAAATATGTATATTGTTGTCACCTTGAAATCATTTTCCATTTTATGTCTACATCGCCTCATTTGAAGTCTAGATGTTGGATATTTACCCTCAACATCTTTAATGTGCTGGATTTATATATATTGATGTTGATGACATGGTCGAAATGTCGAAACCCATTGTGTTAAGGCAGGTGCTGGCTGGCAAATAAAGAAGGGACTAGCAAATACTTGCGTATCTTTTGTAAACGATACCATATCGTTATGTGTCATAATTAAACGCTTTTTAGTTTCACAAAAGCTTAACATAGACTAATTAGGAAATGGAAAAAAACAAATAAAACCTTCAGCGGATTACAATACTAGATAAAATATTGCAATCAATTTCGGGTACTTCAATGGCTCTATTTTTCACCGTGTGATTTTGTACTTGCAGGCATTTATGTTTGTTTGCTGATTGTTTGGGTGACTCAACAGCTGCTTTGCTTAGTCTGTCTGTTGGCCGTTGCGCAAACACCACCGCCCTGCCATTATTGCAATTGATTGTCGTAGCTTGACGATGTTATTGTCATCAACATAATTATATTAAATTTTTTATATTAGTCTCTTATTCGTATGGGCACATTGTAACACAGCTGTTTCACGCTTTTGTTGTTTCCCATTTCATTCATGAAAATCATTTCTTATTTTATAATGTAATTTTGAACAATTAAACTTCTACTCTTATAGGGAAGTGCATTAATATCAAACAACTGTGTTTAGTTTGCTACAAATGACCTCATTTACTCGCTATAATCTTGTAATTAAGTAAACAAATTATGTTTTGAAACAAAAATGCAAAATATTTACACTTGAAAGGTGTATTCCACTATCTGTCGTATTGTGGCAATAAATCTATTTAATAACTTAATTATATCACACACATGCATCATCAATCTTGATGAGTGAGTTAGAAATTTTACATATTTTTCTAATAAAGCTAACCGCACCTCCTAAGTAACTGCAGGTTTTACATTATCGTCATTTAATTGCAATCTGTTCGAATAAAATGTAAATTTAAGCTCTAAATTTTTCTTTAAATGAAGATTTGCCAGCACATCCAACGATTGGCGTTAACGTTCTTTAAGCATTCAAAGTGAATGTGTGTGTGTGTGCGTTGTGCATTTATTTATGTTTGCATGTGTTGATGTTAACTATAAAATAAATTATCTGTAAATTGAAGTAACGCTAAGCAATAAACCGTTAGCTAATAATAATTTAATAAAAAGAGGAAGTATAAAAAAGTATAAAGCTCAAATGAGCAGAAATATGCGACCACCACAGGAGGGAGGTCAATCTGGACCTCCACAAATGCGACCAAAAATGAATGCATCCAGTTCTCTACTCACACATGATGAAAATGAGGCAGTGTTTCGCATGCTGGGCCGTAAATGTCAGGTGAGTTTAAAATAGATTAAGCAATTTTCCTGTTTTTTTTTTTTTGTATTATCTCTATTAATGAATAATTTTATCGCAAAATGGTTTTCTAATACACCAGTATTAAATTGAAGCTCTTGAAGCATTTAAGCGTTGAAAGCCATTTTATAGAAAAGTGTTTGTTGGTGTTATGTTTCTTGTAGTTATGCGGCTACCTTCGATAAATGTTTAGTTATAACAGGTGGGCCGAAAGAAGTCATCCAATGTTATTTAGCTTTCAGAATATCGGTTGTGGCTCCATCGCTCATTATGATTTTGCTAGAAAAATCGTCCACTTCGTCACAGACACGATTTTCCGCGTTCTTAGGTAGTGTATTATTCCCTGGCTTGTTCACTTGGGGGGAAACCTTAGAATAAGGAGCCAGGCTTTGAAAGAAATGAGTTTTATAGTTTTGTAGAGGGTGTCTTGGACCTCCTTAAACTGAAGTCAAAACCTGCTGGAGGCTTTTATTAATAATTCGACTTTGAAGTTGCGGAATTTTCTAAGAAAAATATGAAAATGTTGGTAAAACAGCGCTGCCAGAGGAAAGTTTTTGCACAGAACATAAAATAGCGCATTCATAAACGGTTCCAATCATCCAAAATCCTATTTTTTGCATATACATATGTAATTAAAAAGAAATTTTTGTAGGTAAGCAAAATTTGTTTTTGATAACCGGCCTTCGGCCGGACTAATGAATTTTCTCCTCCATGGTATAACCAACACCGGCTTCGCGTACAAAATTTTTAAGCATCTGGCAGCACATGTCTTCATTTTACGGCAATTGGTACCACTATACTAAAGCCGACCCTTCACTTGTATTCTGCAGCTGTCTGTTTCACATGGTCCAAATTTTCGATGATGCTGAGGCATAATTGATGTTCTATGCCGTTAATGTGCCGAATTATCTCATCCTTTAGCTCCTGTTGAATTGTTGCTGGCTTTTCGACGTAAACCTATTCTTTTAAACAATCCCAAAGAAAGAAGTCCAACGGCGTCAAAACACAGGATCTTGGCGGCCAATTGACATCGACACCATTTGAGATAACACGGCCATTCAATTTGTCTCGCAAAAAGCCATTGTTTCGTTAGCTGTGTGGCAAGTGGCACTGACTTGTTGAAACCACATATCGTCCACATCCATATCTTTCAATTCGAGCCGTAAAAAGTTCGTTATCATCTCACGATAGCAAAAACCATTCACAATAACTGCCTGACCGGCCTAATTAAACTGCCCCCAACAGTCACTCTCTGTAGGTGCATTGGTTTTACGACAATCACTCTTGGATCATTATTCGCCCAAATGCAACAATTCTGCTTATTGACGAACCAGCAGAGGTGAAAATGTGCCTCATCACTGAAGATGATTTTCTTCGAAAATTGATTATCCACTGTCGCCATTCTGACCATTGGCGATGCTTGGAATAATCAAGAGGCTGATCAATGATCAAGTTGTTGAGTCAATTGCAATTCTTTATGCATAATGTCTATCAACGACGAGCGTGAGGGATGCAATTTTTGGGCACGACGACGAGTTGAGGTGGATATTTTCTGCAGTATGAGATGTATGAGCATGAACTGGTGTTTTCATATCTCCTACAGAACCGGCCTGCTCCATTCTACGCACATTTGGACGATTAAATGCTCATAGTAAGCCTGAATAACTTTAACGCGTTGCTTCAATTGAATTAGTCTGAAATGGAGAAACGTCAAATGAAATGCAAAAAAAAAACTTGAAATTTAGATGTGGTTCACATTCAACATCGGCCTTTAAAATTTAACTTGCAGAAATTATGTTTTGAATCCCGCGGTCTCCCCATGTTGAATACGGGATCATAACTATTATTTTCTGCAATTTGACTATCACCCTCAGTGTCAGAGAAAAAAAAAACGATTTCTTTACTGTGCAATGAAATTGTGTGTGTGTGCGTGTGTGTGTCGTCTTTTTGACTATATAAGCACTCGATATGTAATTAGTGTACTTTATAAAAATTTTGTTTTCATCATAAAGCAAACATTTCTTTGCAAGTGCAATGAATAATCAACAAATTACATTTCAAAGATATTTTCTAATGGAAATAATGTGTAACTCGAACAAATATTTATGACAGCAAACTGCAAACAACAAAGAAATCTTGAGCAAAATATTAAACATGAGACTTAAATAAAAAATGAGTTTTTGTTTTTTAATAACCCATATTTTTATAGACGTTTAGACTCTATTCAAACACAGTTGCATTTAAATCTTGAGAAAACATGGCAAAGTTTTCAAATAAGCGTGCCAAAAAGGCCAAAAGAAATGAAGGGCTGGTCGGAATGTTTTTCCTTTTATCTTGTTTTTTTTTCGCATGCAACTACAACAATATTAGCTTTTAAATACAAATAGGATGTTTTCTTGTTTTTGTTTTTTGCATTGCCGTAATCGAAATGCCACATGCAGATACTTGTTTAAGGTATTTGCTTCAATATTAAATGGTGCACGTTCTGTTGACTGACGCCAAAGTGTTTTCTATGTCTTTTCTTATTTTTAGCCGAAAATCATTTGAGAAGTGATATTTTTATTTGTTAGTATACACATACTGAAAAAAAAAAACAAATTACAACTACCAGGCAGGAAATCTCGGCCAGCAAAAGGAAGTTAATCTTACATTTTTCATGTAAAAAACGCCAAAGCGCTTGAATCGAAAACTGGGTTGAATCACCATGTAGAGTAGATGTAACAATGGCTATCTTTACTTTAATATACCATATATAATATTAATATTTTCTTCAGCTACGGGTGTTCTTGTTATAAAGGGTGTTTTTTTTTTCTTTCGACGTATAGAACTTTAAGTTGGCATTACTGTTCAAGATGGCGACCGACTTAACAGCTGTCAAGTGATTTATTTTCAGTTTGGTTTGGCAATTCATCATGAATAGACTCACGCCTGAACAACGCTTGCAAATAGTGCAATTTTAGTGCAAAACGAGATTGCAATTGTTCCCGATTTGCATAAGCAAATTTTGTTTAGCGACGAAGCGCACTTCTGGTTGAACGGCTACGTCAACAAACAAAACTGCCGCATTTGGAGTGCAGCTAATCCTCAAGTGTATGTCGAAACACCGTTACATCCAGAAAAACTGATTGTTTAGTGCGTTTTATGGGCTGGTAGAATCATTGGTCCGTACTTCTTCAAAAACGATGATGGCCAGAACGTTACAGTCAATGGATTACTTTTTCATTCCTGAATTGAATAAGCATGATGTCCAGGAGATGTGGTGTCAACAAGACAGCGCAACATGTCACACAGCTCGTGCCACAATCGATTTATTGAAAGACACGTTTGGTGACCGCCTAATTTCACGTTTTGGACCTGTGAATTGGCCTCCAAGATCTTGTGATTTAACACCGCTAGACTACTTTCTGTAGGGCTATGTAAATTCATTGGTCTATGCGGATAAGCCACAAACGCTTGACCATTTGGAAGACAACATTCACCGTGTTATTGCCGGTATACGGCCACAAATGTTGGGAAAAGTCATCGAAAATTGGACATCCAGATTGGACTACATCCGCGCCAGCCGTGGCGGTCATATGCCAGAAATCATATTTAAAATGTAATGCCACAAGATTATCTTTCGGATAAATGAAATTCATGTCAATCGAATAATCCATCGTTGTTTTATTGCAACTTAAAGTTCTATACATCGAAAAAACACCCTTTAAATACTTTTTCTATTTCTTCGTATATTTTTATTGATTATATTTCCCTCTCCTTTGGATAGCTTCTTCAAGACAAAGCAATCCGAAGGAGAGCGCAATATTCACAAAAATATTTCAGGAAATATGTACATATATAAAATAAATATAATAAAAAAAACTTCAGCTCAGGGAAATACTAATATTAAAATAAAAAGGGACCGTATAAACCCAAACATTATACTACATATACGGGGTGTCCTGTAGCAGAGTTATAGGTATTTGCAAACTTAAATAAAAATCGTAATAATTGACACAAAGTTTTATTAAGGGCATTAAACAATAGAATGGAAATGCTAAAAGTTGATATATAGATTTATCATAAAACTCCTGTTTTCGGGCACCGATTGTGAAGCCACCAGACAATTTATTGATCTAAATAAATTGTCGTTTATAATTATTGCGATATAGACAAACAAACATAACACAATTTTTTAACACATTTATTGTTTGAAAAATCAAAGCAAAAGAAATAAGACGGTCTCGAACCATTGAGCCATCGCCACTTGTTGGTGAGAGTGGCATTTTAGATGTATACATGTAGTTTCACTGCAGAATTTTACCCTTTTTCTTATAACGGGTTATCTATTTCGTGGTTCGAAAAGTATAGGACTGGAATTCGACATTTGTCAAATTAAGTTGTTAAACAAATTTTTTTCTGCTCAGTTGAAAGTCTGACATTGACGAAAATGGATCGCTTAACTGTCACACAACGCATAAAAATTATCAAAACATGTTACAAAAATGGCGATTCTGCCACTGCGACATATCGTGCTTTAAGAGGAGATTATGGTTTACATAATCGTCCAACTACGCAAGCCACTAAATTGGCAAAATTTTGAAGAAATTTGAGGAGACTGGAGCGGTTACAAATATTGTAAGGCCTGTGCATCATCGTTTCGCTCGTTCCGCTGAAAACATCGCTGCTGTAAGTGAAAGTGTTGCCGAAGACCCGAATCAATTTGGGTGCTGATCAGTGTCGTGGTGAACGTGCAACGGCCAACTTTACTTTTCTTGTCTTCTTCCAAAATGTTGATCACTCCAGTTTTATCAAAAACAAAAAATCTTTCTCAATTCTGAGGAAGTAAAAGCGAACTAAAGACCGATAAAGTGATTAACAATTGTAAATCATAAAGTTAAAATTAATGTAAAAAAATTTTACGTTTCTTCCACTTTTCAAACGAAGCAAAAAGCTGAATTAAATAACTACATATATTAAATAAAAACAATGTTATTTATTTAAGACACGTGACTGAACCAACGACATTGGCTTAATTTAAAGTTTTTAAAATAATGTTGAGAAAATATTAAAGTCGTTTAAGTATCAAAATTAAAAAAAAAAAAAAAATACTTAACCAGAAACAAAACTATAGACACTTTTGCGTTCAAAGAGATAATTTTTAAAAACTGCTTGACAAAAAAAAATTTGTTTGTGTGGCTGGCTGCTAAGCAATTAAAGAAACCAACTTTCTCATTACTATTTTTGGTTCTTAATTATGCATTTCTGTTTAGAAATTTGTTATTATACGGAAATCACGATGAACAAACATACGCACAACCATGATACAACTAACAAGGTAACCTTTTCGCTGCAATAAGAACAACTTCAATAAAAATAACATGTATTTTGTTTTTGTACAACTTATGCAAACTGTCAAAAAGACTCCACTTCTACATTTACAGAAGAGAGATGCACTGAGCTTACGCGGATTAGCTATCTCGTTTTGGCTGCCTTTCATCTCTGCAATCTCTTGACAACCTAAAGTAGTCAGATGATTAACGGTTTAGCTGACGAGGCTACCTTGTTAATTGTATCATGCGCACAACTAGTAGTGAGACATGACGGTTTTCGATGCCACTCAACACAGAAAAATCCATGCCTAATAAATACCTAATAAATTATAACAAATATGATATACATATGTATGTCTTATTAATTTCGTTATACGTATTAAGAACTTGCGATTCTTCAATATTTATACCATTCATGAGTAGTACTAAGGTCAGCCTTATTAAAAAAAAATGTGAAATTGCACTTTCCCCAGAAATGTGTTCCATGCTAAAAAAAAATTGCATTCTGGAAAATTTTAGATAGTTTAGCCTTTAGACATTCCCTCTCGTGGCTCATCCGCTCACAAGTTGAAGAAAAATGTGAAAACTCCACGAAATGTAATCAACTCTGGAGGGATAAAATGTGAGAATAATCCACATTAATTCGTCACTGCAAAATTACCTACCCCCGTATCTCCATTCATTAACGGTGTTCTCATACAAAAATAATATTTTTATAAATTTTCTCCCCACTGTCGCAACCAGTCCCACTATGCTGCATAACCAACCGCCATTAACTTTTCTTCCTCGACATTTCTTGGGAACAAATCAACCCTCCATTTCCCCTCCTTAAGAGGCTCCCATACAAAAGTCATATTAAAAACATTTCCCCCATAGCCCTAACTATTCCTAACTAAGTTTGGTGACTGCAATAGCCCATTTACATTGACACGAAATCTAGCACTAATTGGATCTCGAAAAAAATTTAGGAGACTTCCAATACAAAACAAAATCTACTTCTTCACTAGATTTTAAACTGGAAAATGGATAACCCGCTACTTTTTTTGCTCTATAAAACGTCCACAAACACTCCCGATTTTCCCCATATAGGGGTAGTCCCCAGAGTACTGGCTTCGGTCTAAAATAAAAAATATATACAACTAAATACAAATAACATACATCAACCAACAGCAACGAAAAGAAGAAGAAAAACCGCAGAAAATCGTAAAAGCATAAAGTTTCACAATAGCATACGTGATTGCTTTGTTTGCTCCACGACCAGAGACCTGCGCCGTGGCGGCAGCAGCCGGCTTAGCCACGCCGCCGAAAATTTTTCGGCTTCTATCGGCTTAAAATAAGCCGCCGATCTTAGCGGCTGACAGCAAGCAGCCGATCATAATTTTATTTAGCAGCGGTGGAAATAAATAGCAACTTTGAGTTATAATGCATATAATAGATAGTTGTTATTTTAATCCATTTATTTTTCTCCTTTTTAATGATGACATGGCAAGTTTTCCTTGTTCGTTATTGCTACTCATCATAGGTTTTTTGAGAAACGTCGAAATGTGGATCTTTTGTATACATATGTACTGTTTACACTTGCACAGCTGCCAGATTTGGCGATAAATCGTCATTTTGACGGTTTTCATGATCAAATTTAGCCAAATTACCATTTTTGCTCTGAAAATTACGTTTTTTTCTTTTCAAAGTAATTTTAGATACAAAGAACTAAACTAATACAGTTTTTGGAAAAAATATCTGAATTGAAAAGATGTATTTCCCATAGAGTATATCGATTATATTCAAAATTTGTTTAAAATTAGGAATTAACCGATGTATCGGCAATATTTCTGATTTGACGATATATCAATATCGGCGATAATTTACTGTCGATACGCCGTTTTTTCGTGTGTCCAAATTTTTGCAGGCATTTTTTTTGTTTGAAAATTTGAAGCTTAGAAATTGAAATGTATTGAAAACTTTGATGATTTTAGAAAACAAGCACTATGACATTCAGTTTGGATTGACGCATTAATAGTATTTTACAATTTTTTTTTTTTTTTGTAAAATAAATTATTTTTTATTATTGCCAAATTCAACTCTTTGTTTTTTTTTTTTTTGAGTCTTTTTAATATCACTTTTATATATTGAACCAATTTAAGCTGAATGTAATATTGCTTATTTTGTAAAATCATAAATAATGCTGACATTTTCTGCCTGGCTCACTAAGTAATTTCGACTTTGTTAGTTCAAATTGTGTCTTAAAAACTAACAATTTCCGAAGGACAGCCTAAAATAAGAAATAAGCAACGATTTTCCCACATCAAAAACAATATTAACCAATGAAATTCCTTGCAAAAATATTTTTATATCAACTTGTTCTAGCCGGCTTCCGCCGACAATATTTTTCCAAGCCGCCGCCGCCGAAAGAAAATATTAGTCGGCGCAGGTCCCTGTCCACGACTACAAATAAAACTTAGAACAAATTTATATTTGCTCTTGCAAAGTTTTCGTAAGATCATATAGTTGTTCGCTGTAAATTTTGTTTTTGCTCTTTGATCAAACAAAACGTTTAAATCTACTCTAGTGAAATTTAATATTTTATTCTTTTTTTCCCCGATTTTTGCAAATTTTTTTTATTGTCCATGTTTATGTACATATGTATGTATATCTATGCATTTTTAGTTGCTTGCATCCTCATGCTGGACCAAAACAAGAGAATGGTGGTCCTGTTATTTGACGGCTTATATTTGTCAATCTGACCGTAACTTTATAGTTGAACTCAAGAGCATGTTCTGTCATTTGTAAAAAATATTTTTTTGGAATTCTTTGAAATCGAAATATTTTTCGTGCATATTGAATACAAAATGATTTGCTATGACTAATTTTTAAGTACAAACAAAATTTATCTATCTACCATTTTAGATAAGATTTTCTAATCAATTTTTATTCTAATACTTAAAAGAAGTATGAATAACATTAATGTGGCCTGCCTAGAATATTTATATGAAAAGAACTAACTTTTTTTCTTTCTTTCTTTCGAGTGATTTCGATACAAATTTTTCTTCACATGAGTTGCTTGCTCATTTTCTTAACCCAGTTAATAAAACGGCTAAACATTTATTATAATCATAGTAATAAATTAGACTAGATTTTATCTTTGGCTAAAATTTACTGCACAACATACAGTGGCGAGAAAAAAAAGTATAAATTGGTGCCGTGTGAACAGCATACAGTAGCGAGAAAACAAATTATGCTTGATGCCATCTGGAATTCAATCAAGTCTGCAAACTTATACCAAAATCTAATTCCACGCTTATGTGGTTTTATTTATTCTCGAATTTTCACATATTTGCACCTAGCTGTCCGTTTTACAGCTGCTTAACGTTTTTAAAAACATTGTATATCTCCTCTTTTAATTTTGCAATTTTTTGCATATTGCTGTGGTTTATTATTATTTAAAGTTTACTGCAATTGCATTTTTGCATTTCGCATATTTTCTTGTTCTTTTTCACATTTTTCTTTGTTTTACCAATTATTTAAGTCCAGTATTGAGATTTTCCCGAATGGTCATTTTTTTGTACCAGTTGTGCGAGGGCGGCTCAATAAGTCCGTGACTTCGAATTTCCCTCACAGTTATATGAAATGCAACACTGTCCCCATCAAGTACCATCTGTTAATAGACTACTGTAAAATTTTGAGCAAGTGTCGTCATTTACTTTGCGTGGAACAGCTGTTCAAAATATGCAACCTCTTGAATTTTTTCCAAAAATGGAAAAAAATGAATTTTGAGTGGTCATTAAACATTATTTTTTACGAAAAAAAAAACGTCAATCAAATCAAGGAAAAGCTTTATAATACTAAGAGGACTCTGCACGATCGATTTCAGTGGCAAAAAAGTGGTTTACTGATTTTCAAGTATAAATGACGCTGAACGTTCTGGACGGCCAATTAAGGTCAGTACACCCGAAAATGTGGAAAAAATCTACCATATGGTGTTGGCCGATCGAAGAGTAAAAGTGCGTGAGATCGTCGATGCCGTAGACATTTCATATGACAGTGTGGTTTCGATATTAAATAATCAGCTGGGTTTATGAAAGTTGTCGCAAGATGAGTGCGGCGTTTGCTCTCAATTGACAATAAATGTAAACGTGTGCCAATTTGTTTGAAGTTGTTTAACAGCAATCCGAATGAGTTTTTGTGGTATTTTGTAACTGTGGATGAAACATGGATCCATTACTGTACTCCGGAGACCAAACAGCAGTTTAAGCAATAGGTTTCGCCGGGTAAACCTGCTCCGAATAAGGCCACGGCGATTCACTATGCTTTTTAAACCACAATTATTTCGTTTAAATATGTTAACCACAAAATTAACCATTTTAATATTCACTAACACATTAAACCACATCTTCTGTCTTTTAAAGCCAGCTGTTTTAGTCAGCTATTATTTTTAAACGAACAAACTATGGCTTATTAACGGCAGTATTTTTGGTGTGGTTAAATCCGTTTATATTTCTGTTTATTTTATTTGTTGAGGTAACTACATATACTATGTATAATAGTTCAAGAAATGGCTTTTGAGTACTTAGCCTTCAATTTATTGGAAAATGAGTTTGTTGATAGTGCTCCTTCAGTCAACCGGCGTGAACTTCGTGATTTGGATAATCCCTTTGAGTTGGATCTTTTGATAGTATTAGTAGCCATTTTATTAAAATATCTACAAGAGCTTACTAAATTAATTATATAATAAAAATTAGTAATGTTTTAATTACCTTGCGTAAAAAAACTTAAAATATACAAAAGAAAAAGTTTTAGGTTTGTTTTTTTCTTATTCTTCTTTGTGCTTTTCTTTTATTTTTATATGTCGCCTGGCAGAGTTGCCACGTATTGTCAATTTGAATATGAAGTAATGTACAACTTTTTATTGTGGTTAAAAATAAGTTAGTGAATAACATGCTGGTTAGTGCAAACATCAAAATGTTTGGTTAAAGATAACATTAATTACAATTGTTAAAAGTTAGTGAATCGCACTACTGATGTCAACAGTTTTCTAGGATGCTTGCGGGATAATCCATATCTGTCACCTTCAAAAGGGAAAAACAATGAACGGGGAATATTATGCGTCAACTTATTAGACCGATTTAATTCGAATTTAAAAGGAAACGACCCCATATGGCCAAGAAAAAATTTCTTTTTCATCAAGATAATGCACAGCTACACGAGTGCAGTCTCCATGGCTAAACTCTATAGATTGGGCTACGAATCAGTACCTCATGCGCCATATTCTCCGGACTTTGTCCCTGGTGACTACTTCCTATTTCCAAACCTAAAGAAACGGCTCGATGGGAAAAGATTTAGCTTCAACTATGAAATTATTGACCAAATGCCTATTTTAAGGACCTCCAAAATTCCTATTATATGTAAGGTATAGTTCAACTAAAGAAACGTTGAACTGAGTGTATAGGGGATTATTTTAAGAGATAAATTTTGTTTTGCAAAAAAAACTATTTCATTGAAAAAGTCACTTATTGATCCGCCCTCGTATAACTGTTTAATTTTTTTTTTTTAACTAATTTAAGTTGGACTGTAAAGGTAGGATCCCACTATAGGCGCAAATAGCACAATGTGTACCGATTTGTATTGTGTTATATCGGCACAAATTTTTAAACTGAGACCGATTTTTTTCAGCAGTCACATTATCGTCCCATGTTGTGTCAACATTTTTCTGTACATATCGGCCATTGGAAAAATGGTTCAATTGTCGGTGCTACATGTTCACACTATCGTGTTTTATTGTCACTGCGTTGAAAGTTTCATCAAAACATATTGGGTCTTATTCATAATAAATACATATTTTAGGTTTATTAAACTCTTATTTGACAAATTTTCCATACAAATATGTATGTCAAATAAGAGCCTTCTAAGTCTGAAATAATTTTTATGAATTAGAGGGATTATGTTTATTAATTGTTTAGCTACAGTAAATATTGTAAATTGTAACGATCTTTATAATCAGTGGAAGAATATTCCCAGGTACAATTGTGAGGCTGTACAGCTTGAATTAAATCATGTGTGCACTCAGAAAACTTTGTCAGTAAAATTAACTGAAAACACTCTTTAAAATAAATGTAACTTCATTTAAAAACCGTCCTACTTATTTTTCATTTAAATTTACCTATTACTTATCACAAGGAGACCTTGCTAGGACCCAAGTGGGCCGGTTTCACTACCGGCGGTCCGCATAACATAATACTTATTACTTCATTTGAATGTAAATGCTAAAAAATCTACGGAACCCAATCGGTAAAATTAAAGATTTTTCCTTTATTCTAACTGTCAAATAATTCATGCGTAATCATCAACTTGTAAGAATTTGTTTATTTTTTCTTAGGTGGTCATTTTATTTAATTATAGTTTTCTATCTGTATTATCTCCTTTTTCAATTCGCTAATTTAATTTTTGTACTGCAAAGCCTCTGCTGAGATTCGAACATGCAGCATCTCGACTTGAAAGCAGCTGCCATACCTCAACTCAGCCATCGCAACAAACAGAAATTCAACAACAATCAATTTAAGTAAGGATCCTGTCGGAAACCAAGTTAACTTTAAGTTAACTTACAGCTAACTATTTCACAACAGGTACTGGTTGAGGCCTGGATTACTTCTCAATGCAAACAACTGACTATTTTAACATGGTGATCTCCTAGGAAGTAGTCAATTGTCCGACGCTGCATTACTTTTCAACTAACTTAAAGTTAGCTACTTAAAAGTCAGTACCCACAGAAAAAAATCTACAAATCAAGGCTGATTTTACATTTTTCGGTGGCAATATTTTATTAAATTAAATTGCATCCTACTTTCTTTTCTTTTGTTACCCTCTGGTGGGAATCGAACCACTAAGCCTCAAGACTGGTGTGCAGCCAACATACCCACTCAGTCATCGCAACATTTAAAACGAATGCGACAATAGGCAATTTAATTAAAGAGTTATTTACCGTGTATGTGTGTATGTTATTATTTGAATTTTGGGTTAACTCTACACTACGTTTCAGCTAGCTTATAGCCAGTACACAAAAAGTGAATTACAAATCGATTGTATTGTAGCTAATTTGAAGCTAGTCCATAAAAGTTAACGTAAATTTAATTATTTTAGTAGTCGGCTACTCAATGTCCGACAGGGGATTATGTATGCTACAAGTGTATGTAGAAACCAAATTACAAATATGTATATACGTATTAACAGCTTGGTTCCTTCATGTATATGTAACATATGTAAGTTACTACTGTCATTATTAACTGTCAGCGAAAATCTGTAGTTAGTTTTTTAAGTAACTGTACAAATCAGTTAAAATTAAAATTTCATCTCTTTTTAAACGTTTAGTCATTTAAAAATAACTGCATTGATTACTTCTAGAATAAACTACGGTCAGTTACTGCAAAAATATTCTGAGTGTGGGGTCATTGTTCCATGATGCAGTAATGTGTGACTTCTTTCTTTTTTTTTTGGTGGTGGTGGTGTTGTATTGCTGTCTTCACTACAGCATACCTCAATTGTACTGAACAGATACTACGTTTATACGTAGCCTATTCACAAATAAATAACTCACTATTTATGCGTCAATGCGAATGCAGAAAATTTGTATTTTTTAGTGAAGCCAGATGGTAAAAATGTAACTAATTGGTAACACTGTTAAGCACAACATATGTTCAGAAAAAGACGTGATTACTAAAATAATAATCGAGAAACAAAAAATTATGAGTGGTTAAACCGGCTGTGCTAAAATTGTGAAATTTGACACGTCCAAAGTTCATAGGGTTCTGATGAAGGGTGTTTGCTACCCAGAAACAGCCGGTTGTCCACCTAGCTTCTAAATTTTTCTTTTCTTTGCTTAATTGATATTAATTAAAAAGTAGTGACAAACCCAAGGGTTGAACTTAAGCCTGAAAAAGTAATTTAATAAAAAATTATGATGTTTCTTACAATTCAATTAATGCAGAAAAGCCACGAAATATTGCAAGAACGGTTCAACAAAAGGCATGCAACTTTTGTAATCTCGCTAGTGAAAGAAGAAGGCGCAGACTTGCTTTCGTGCAATTCTTAGTAAATTATTTCCTTTCTGTCATATGATTGTACGTGTGTCACATCGAAGAAAACTTTAAAACCGATAAAAAAAAAAGTGGCAACTTTTTGTGTTTTATTTGTGTTGGCAGAGAAACAGCGTTTGGTTTTCTAATTGTGAAACGACTGAATAAAAAATGTTATTCTCAATATAAAACATATTACAAATATTTCTAAGCTACTATGTATTTTTATATTTCATATTAACAGGTATTAAAACAACAAGTAGATAATGTTTAATTAGAAACAAATTATTATTTCTAACAATTTGCGAATAGCTTTTTGATCAGTACTTGTTTTCGTGACTTGGCTATTCACAAATACAATTTTTATTTTCTGCTTATACGCCAAATTTTTCTATTCACAATAATTTTATTCGCGAATAAGCAGTACGTATAAACGTAGTAAGAGTCAATTCATCCTCAAAATCCATTGCAATCTTCGCTAGTTTTATTAACCCTAAAATATCATACTTATTTTTATATCGCAAACGTCATACTTCGTCGAATCGACTACGGCTATATTCAAAAGGATGCAAACGATGATCTGAATACTGAAAATTTTCAATGCTTAGTTTTTTCAATTCTTTCTTATATATTTTTTTTAAATAAAACGAATAAATGTTGTTTTTAAATAAAATTTAATCATAAAAAAAAGTTTCACAGCACTCCTTCATTTGCTCTACTAATAAAATATAACAAAAAGAAAAAAATCAAAAAGGATAACATGAAAACATAAAATTCATTTAACATTTTTTTGTCTTAAAATTAGCATATTGAATTAAAAAAAATTTATAACTTTAGAAGTTTCAGTCTTTATTTCATACAAGAGGCGCACAGTTCTATTTTGTGCTCCCCACACAGGCTTTTTTTACATTTTGAGCATATTGACTTTGTCATACGTCGTTTGAATGAAGGGCAAAATGCACATATCTTCCGCTTGGCCTTCTTTGGTTGCTGGCACACACCGTCACTGCTTTCCGTACTATGTGGCAATACACTTGCGATATTTTCGCGCACCGAATTTCTCAAAGTTGGTATCTCAAGCCTTTCAGATATCTGCATTTGGACAAGCGAAAAATGTAATTTCTTCATATACTGACTGCGACTTAGAGGCTTAAGTTTTGCTTCGAACATATTATGTGTATAAATAACGTAACTGTTTATGAAAGCCATATTCAAAATACCATAGAACTGACACATTGGCCATCTGTTTGTTTTTCTGGAACAGCTCATAGTAGAGCACATTTGGTCAAAAGTATCGACGCCACCTTTTGTTTTGTTGTAAAACTCAACCATATACGGTTTATTGGACGTTTGATTGACTGCTCCTTCTTCATTGCATGACGATAGCAAATAAACCATTTTGTTTGGTTTTGGTTTATAAGATAGTAGCGTTAATTCGTTGTCATAACAGAACATAGATGTGCCACATTTACGTCCCTTTTGGTTTTTTAGTTCTTTAGGTATTTCCTTTTTGTTTGATCGCAGAGTACCAACTAACGTCAGCTTATACGGTTCACGTAAAAGGGATTTTGCAAGTGGAACTGAAGTAAACCAATTGTCCATTGTAATATTTCTATTTGTTCCATAAACGGCTTTTGCTAATTCTTTCACATAATACTCGCCAAGTGGCATATTAGTTTGGTTTGAACCTTTTCCTAAATACGGTGCAGCATCAACCATGTACTTCGTGCCGCTGTCACACATCATTACCATTTTTAGGCCGTACTTTGCAGGTTTATTTGGTATGTACATTCGAAAACTACATTTACCTCTGAAAGCCAGAAGTTGTTCATCAATTGTTAGGTATAGCCCGGGAGTATAATTATCTCTACATTTCTGAACAAACATTTCCCACACTTTTCTAATTGGAGCAAATTTATCACAAACTTGATGAATGCGTACAGCTTTATCATCAAATCGAAGACAAGATAAAAGAAACCTAAACCTGGCCTTAGTCATTGTGGACAAATACTGAGCTCCAGAATAGGATCGTTCGAACAATTCATCAGCAGAGAGATGCTGATCCTTTTTGATAGCAGTCAAAACTAATATACCTATGAGGGCAGATATTTCATGCAATGAAGTTTCTTTCCTTTGCGGCTCATCTGTAGTAACAAGTAAGTTCGATTTTCGATTACCTATCTCAACATTTGTCCATTGAACTATTTCAGTGATAATATCATTTGTTATAAACATCTGAAAGCACTGCAGAGGGTCAGTTATGTTCTTACACTCCCGCGTCGGTCCTCTTACTTGATGAACAATATTGAGTCCATAATGGTGAGATTTAGCTTTTCTGGTCGGCCACTTGTGCTTATCTTTTCCACGCAATATTGATTTTGTAAATGGTATTATACTGGACTTACACATTAAAGTATTTAAAGGAACATCGTCTTCATCTGAATCGACTGATTCTTCTGATGAACTTAATTCTTCTACTTCTAACCCATCATCTGACGTGTTGCTATTCTCTAAGTTATATAAATTTTGTTCGTCATCATCGTCAAGTTCGATTTTGTCGTCGCAATTTGAAAGAAATCTTTCAATTTCTTCATCAGTTAAACCTGTACCAGTTGTCATTGTAATAGTAACGAGTAAAAACGAAGCCAAAAACTAAAATAATATTAAAAGGCTAACGCTATAAAAGCAAATTCTAAGTTTCTAAAAATTACACAAATATCATATATCGTCATTTCGAAGACGCATTTTCAGGAAAAGTAACCTTACCTTTTGCTCAGTTAGCTATACATGCGCACACAACAAGAGCATAACAACGACTGAAGCTGTACAAAAACTCAGTAAAAAAAAAACAAAAACAGAGGAGATAAAACATAAAATAAAAACATGCGTCGTCAATTCGACGAAGTATGATATTCCAGGGTTAACAAAAAGCTTTACTTATCTATATTTTAAAAACAATACATAAGTATGTACAAATGTTTTGCAACAGCTGTTTTCAATGCATACATCGTTGCCAATCGGCGCCTAAGTCGCCGACTAAACTCGGCGCTTTTGACTTATTTTTATTGGTCGGCGTTGTGCACAAGGCCGTTTACATTATCGATTCATCGGTACAAATTCTGGGGGCTAATTCTGGCAGTCGTGATCGAAATTGTATTCGATTGAAAGATAATTTCGAACGTACTTTATTTTCTAATTCTTTTATCCGATACTGAACGAATCGATTTTGTTTTATAGTGTTGGACAAAAATCGCGTATAAATTCGTTTTACAACACTAAAAATGCAAATAAAAAAGGTAAACAAACAATATTGTGCAAAAGAAATTTGTTGCTTGTGTAAAAGAAATTTGTTGAAAATTAATATGAATCCGGAATTCTTGTTTTATTCATCTTCTTCCGAATCCGACGAGAATCAAAACGTTAACGTCATTCGAAGAAGAATACGCCAATATCTCTTTTTGGGCATAATTTATTTTTATTACTGTTGACCTAAAATAAAAATTTATTGATATACAGTCAAAGCCCGGTATAGCGAATACTCAGTTTAACGAATATCCGATATAACGAATGGCGAAATTTTTACATTAACTGCCTTATATAGCGAATGGCAAAAAAAAAAGAATCTCGATTTAACGAATGACAAAACAAAATACATTTGAAACTCGTTACAGAATCGTAAGACTGTGGGTGTTTTTGGCTTGCTTGCTTTGTATTGAAAGAACGCGAGTGATGCGTTGCTTTTTTCCTTAAAATTTCAGTAGTTTTGGTAGGTTCATTGTGAAAACGAGATGTCGATTTCTTAAGAAATTAATAATATGAATGAAATGTAATAATAAACCTACACATGTTAATAGCATCCAAATATAAGTAAATATGTAGATGCACCTATGTACATATATGATTTTTAATGAATTTTCATATTAGAAATTAAACAAATCTTAAATACACATCAAAATATCAATTAAAGTTTTAAGTTATTAATACAATTAAATTTTGATGTTTTTAAAACTGCGGACCACCGTCTTTTATAAAATTTTAAGATAAATAATTATTGCTCGATATAACGAATATCTCGGTATAACGAAAGGTCTGAACATTATATCATTCGTTAAACCGGGATTTTACTGTATTTGTTTTTTTTAATTCGGTACTTACATATCCTATTTTATTATTAAGAGATTAAAACATACAAATGAAATTATCTTTTTGTTTGTTTCTTTCTACAACACAAGTATAAATAAACAAATGAAACTATATTTCTGTATGTATACTTTTATTTATTTTTGTTTTGATTGCAAAAAAAGGATAACTCGAACGCTTCTTGCGTTCGAGTTGCTTTCGAACGTTCGCTTGTAATCGACTGCCATCATTACAAATTTCGATACCTTTTGCTGGATAACGAGTGACAGAATCCCAAAATTAAAAAAAATCGCACGTTCGACTAAAAACTCGCTCGTATGCGATTGCCAGAATTAGCCCCCTGATCGGCCATAGCCAGCACGATTGATTTCTGCTTTATCGTTCTATTTTTAAAAATTGTGAGCGTTCACACTATGGGAACATCAAACGCAGGGAAAATCGGTACATTGTGCCGATAGTGGGATCTTACCTTAATATAAAAAGATGAAATGAACCTCAAATCATTTTCTGAAAATATTTCATGGAATTTTTGAACTGAATTCATTTTAATTTTATAGTGATTTACAATTTCTATATGATTTACAATTTCTCAATTTTGAGGAAGTAAAAATTGAACTAGAAAGCCCAATAAAATGATTAACTTCTAATGTAAATTCATTTCAATATTTATGAATACATATTCCCAAAAGACTTGCAGAGAAACTATTATCGAATTCATTTATCGCCCATGGGTGTTTGTTAAAATAGTTAAGTAACTTGTTTTCTTATCTACATATAGTATGCATATGGTACATATGTATTTGTGACTTTGCACCACACATACATATACATATTTCTTTAATTTGCGAAACGTACTTTTATCTTATCAAATCTAGAACATTAATAATGTTATCAAACCTTATTCATACAATTTGTCATATTTATAAGCTGATGAATAACAAGAACATTGTGTTTCTTAACAATGTTTGTCAAGTGTTGTGTTTTGTGTTCAATAGGAAAATGGGCCGTTTAAATGCCGACTTGACCTTGTAACTTTTTTGAAATGTGTAGCTTTTTTTTACACTGTCATTTATAGTATTATTCACAAATAAGTTAATTTTCACATGTTTACATGCACTCAAGCAAATAGAGAAAAAGGAAATACATTAATTAGTTATTCTTTGTTTTTTTTTTTCGTTTTAATAATCATGTTTACACTAAATTTGACACTGCATTCAATTAAAGAATTGTGTCAATTAAATGTTGACATCTGTTTAAAGAAAACAAAAGCTGCTATAAATAATATTTCCCTTGTGCTTATTTTATTTAATAATTTTTTTGCATTACGTTTGAAAAACGTTTGTGGATGTTTTATTGAAGAAAATGCAATTCAATCCATGTGTACTTAAATAAATCCCAAGCGGAGTCAGAAGCAAGGCAAGTGCTGATTCCCTTAAATCAAGTACCTTGTGCTTAATTTAAGTACGGATTATTCAAGCGCTAAATACTTAATTTTACCCATATTCAATCCTAGTTTCGGATTGATTGTAGAGCCATGTGCAATCCTGATTTCGAATTGAATATAACACGCTGTAAACAAGTAGATTTAAGAACATTCATACTTAACATATTTTCGTCACTGCTTGGAATTGATTTAAATTGAATTGAATTTGTCTTGAGTGGGATGATTATGCACTTGATTCGCTGTTTCTGAAGCCTATTTAATTCCATATTCGTACATGAAATAATTCACTGTACTCCTTAGCACAATAATAATTTCTAAATTATTTTTATACTTTGCCGATTTGAACCCGGAACCTAACTGCTAACAGCCAGTCCATAGCTGCCAATTCAGCTATCACAGCAAGAAAAAAATGAAATAAGATTCAATACAAGCACACACAAGTGCTGGTTACAAATACACTTAAGAATTTAATCCGCAAGAGTATTGATTTTCTTTAATAAGGCGCTGTTCACAAATTACGTAACGCAATTTTTGCAGATTTTTCACCCTCCCCTACGTAACAGATCGTAACAAAATACGTAAACCCATAACAACCACTAAATAATAAAAAAATAAATTCCTTTTATGGTGTCCAACCCCATTTTGGTTGCTTTCAAGGTCCTTAGTTTATCTTTTCATTTAAAAGAAAAATTAAATTTTTTCATTTAAATTATTCCCGACGTTTCGTTGGTTTATTTCCAACTTCTTCAGGGATAAATTTTTATTTAGTGCAATATTATTTAAATTGTACATGCATGTAAATATATCACAGTTTTGCATTGTAAACTGGACAATCACAAACACAAAAATAAATAATTGGTAAAATAACGAATTATCACAAGAAAATATCACAGGTAACCAATTTTAGTTGGACACCATAAAAGGAATCAATTTATCTAATTTAAAAAGGTCGATATTAATAACACATTTAATAAAAAATTTTATTAAAAAAATGATAATGTATAATTAACCCCCCGATTATGGTTCACAACATCTAAATGTTGTGTTGTAAGATTTACAACACAACTTACAACTCTTTTTGTGATTATGGTTCACAACATCTAGGTGTTGTGTATGTCACAGAGTTGTTTTTCATTTGTAGAGCATCTTTCCGCAAAAATACATGCCTGCACACAAAAAACTACCAAGTAAAGCCACACTTCCAGAAAGATGAACGCGTATGTTGCTTTCATTACACATACACAAGCGAAAAACAATAAATTTTGACGTTTCATTGTCAAGTTTTACAACAAAAAGACATGGACTGTTGGATTTCATGTAACACCGCAACTACCGCGTAGAAATGCATTGGTAAAAATGAAAAGAATGTAAAACGTTTTTGCTAGAAAAGTACAAACAAAGCCATAAAAATTTATGTTAATGTTGATGTTTAATTTGGTTATGATAATGAAAGGACCAAAAAATTATAGATTGCAGTTTAAATCCATTGAAACTACAAAATACAAAATAAAACTGTTTTGTAATCGAAAAATGGGTAATAATTATGTGTATAGATGTATTTTTATTTATATTTTGTTAATAAATTTTAACAATTAATTGTTTTTTTCTTATATTTTTGCAAAACATTTTGTATGCACACTTACAAATTTTATAATTTTTTCGTAATTTAACTGGTAACATCAACAAGACAACACTTCAGTAGGTGTTGTAAGATTTTGACAACACTTGCCACAATAGTTGTAAACCATAATCACTTTTCAAAAAATACATACATAAATGAACAAATGTTGTGAACCATAATCGGGGCCTAATATAAATATAATTCATGACATTAAATTCATGTATTTAACGTGTAATTTAAAAGAAAATTCTATTGATAAAAATTAGGGATTAAAAAAATTGGCACATTTCAATTTTTGGGAACATGGAAAGGTAAAATATTCATCCATTGATAAAATATGCATTTTATTTCCTGCACCTACATACATTTATCGTCTACAATCTTTTCACAATTTGTTTTATCAATGTTCTCATCATCAATCCATTTTTCCAACATTTTCACAGCCTTCTTCCAGAGAAATGATGGCCATTAGCTCATTTTGTATCCGGGGTTGCAATACGTACCGCTCTTGTTTTCTAATAAATAATATTTTCTTGTTACGTAACATTATGACTTAATGCTGTGAAACATTGGCTTCAAAAACTTTTTAATATTTCCTTTGAAACTGCATTTGTGTGCATACAGTGAAACTTTTATTTCATCATTTTAGCATTTGTATGAAGTACTCAATGAGAGTGAAGTGAACTCGAGATACTCCGCACAACGAATTTTTCACAGTAAGGACTTGCACAATGGTAGTGTGAATGGTGATCAAAAAAGATTATAAAGACTTAGAAATAGAAGTTGCTTCCTGAGATCATAACATATTTTCTCGATACATATTATCTTAAAAACCGGAGTTTTTTTTTTAATTTTATCTAAAAGCGAGTTTAGAAGTTAAAAAAAAGAGATAATTTCAGGGCGAAAAATGTGTTTCGATATTGGTCTAGTTTTAGACGATATATAATGCAAGCCGATTTTAAAAGAGTTTGCCTAAAAAGCAAACTAGAATAATTTTTTGGCGTGCAAAATTCGATCTTTACTTATTTATTAATGGTATTAATTTAGGTCCAAAAAAGGTTACTTTTTGGGGAGAAACTTTAGAATAAGGAACCAGGCTTTGAAAGAAATGAGTTTTATAGGTTTGTAGAGGGGGTCGTGGACCTCCCAAAACTAAAGTCAAAGTCTGCCGGAGGCTTTTAGTTTATTAATAATTCGATGTTGAAGTTGCGGAATTTACTTAGAAAAATATGAAAATGTTGGTAAAACAGTGCTGCCAGAGGAAAGTTTTTGCTCAGAACAATCTCATTTTTTTTAAATTTAATTCAATACATTTTTTCATAGCTATGCAAAATTTGTTCTTGACAACCGGCCTTCGGCCGGGCTAAGTAATTTTCTCCTCCATGGTATAACCAACACCGGCTTCGCGTACAAAATCTGCATGCATCTGGCAGCACACTTTTTCATTTTACGGCAATTTGTACCATTATACTAAAGCCGACCCATTTTTGGACCTAAATTAATACATTTCAATTGACTCTTAAAGCAAATAAATCATTAAGTTAATATTTATTTATTAAATGTTTGTACTTTAAGCCAAATACGAGTAAAATAATTTTTGATGGCGAAAAGTATCTGTAATAATATAAAAATTATATTACGAGACAAAAAAAAATTTTTTTAAATTTCTGAAACCGGTCCACACAAAGTCTAAACCGCCAAAATGGTATATACATACATACATATATATATGTGAAAGTGAGTTTTGTGAAGGGTATTTAAGGTTTGGTCCGGCCGACGATGGCACTCTTACGTGTTATACCATCACACTGTGTCATTAATTTTTTTTTTTTAATTATAGTCTTTGTTGTCTAAATATTGAACAAAATATTTGAAAATGTTTTTTCTTTGTTGGGGTTTCAAATCTATTGAGGAGCAGGCTCGCAGTTGCCAAACTTCCACCTAAAAAAAAGCTGAAAACATTCATTAAAAACAGCGAAGTTTTTTTTTATTTTTGTTCAATATATTTTTTTTTTTTTTTTTTGTGAAACATTAAAATTTCAACGGGTTCAAAACAGTTGTAAACCATATTTACAATTTTTATTTTGAGTTTGTTTGCTTTTATATTAAAGCAAAACCCATTGTCATTGCCAATGTTTTATGATTTCCCCTTCTGACAAATCAAAAAGACAAACAAAAAGCAATAGACGAAAATACTGAAAAAGGCAAACACCGTGTGCTGCATTTTGTGTTGTTGTAAATAAAAAGCCATTCGTTGCACTTCCTTGCTGCAACTCATAGACAACAACAATTTTACATTACAAAAGTTAACTTTTAACTCTATTACATAAATATTGTGCCAACGTTGAACATTAACACATTAGAGGCACAAGTATCTGCGACTAAATAAATAGAAATAAAAACTATAAGAAAAAAAATTTAATTATAAAAAGACATGAAACGAAGAAGACATTATTACCAAGTTACAACAGCAGCAAGTAACATAATAAAATACAGCTCCAACAACTGCGACTATAAACGTCTGCCAACTGCAATCATTTGAATATTAAAGTGGGCAACAAAAATACGTAGGGTTTTGGAAAAATATATTTCAACCTGCCGTCGACATTTCATTGATGCTGCTCCTATTATTTTGACTACGGACGAGCTATAGCCTAGACAGACGGTAGCGTTAATGTGCATTAGTGGCCATTTTGAGCATTTACTCGTGCATTATCTACACTCGAATGTGAATTTAGCTCTGTCATAAATATGCACAAAATCAACTGCATTTATATTAAATTCAGTTACATAATATTAAATTCGGCAGCACCGCCGAAATCCGTCAGATGTTGATATTTTGTTTACTATTGTAAATAGATAAAATGGAATTACAGACAAAAAAGGTAAGCTGTTTCATTTGATGCAACAAATTTAAATTTCTGATTGCTAGTGCACGCACATTTTTTGTATTATGGAGCTGTTTCATCAAAAGAAATTTCAACTTTCTTGAAAATAAATGTTGATTTCCCATCAACAGCATAGCTGCAAATTTTACACTTTGTTTTTTACCCATTTTATGTGTAAAAGTAAACTCTTACCCCGTAATTCATAAAAATTATAACAGGCTTATAAGACTGTTATTTGACATATTTGTATGGAAAATCTGTCAAATAAGAGCTTTATAAACCTGTTATAATTTTTATGAATTAGACGGTTAGTATATATTTTAAATACCAAAACAAAAAAATCTATAGCAAACAACAGCTGTTTACTAAAAGCAAAAACCGCGATCTGCCACCGTAAAATTTAATTCAAATTAGTGAGCTCTGAATGCAAATTATCTCTGCCGTCTGTCCAGGCTATTAGATAAAATAATGTTTTTTCGAGTCTACTGACTAGTTGAGCAGCATCAAAGAAAAGTAGGCGGCATATAGACGGCAGAAAAGGACAGAAAACAATTAAAAGGGTCTATTTTTAGGCGTAAAATAATAGTTTTCATTAATTATTAAAATGTTTCGCTCAGCAAACATTCATAAAGAATTGCGAACGTGTATGATTCTGCTTCCCTAACTATTTATTTAAAGCTTTCGATTTGATCTAGCCAATGAATCAGTCACAGTAGTATTATGCTTAGTGTGATGTTTAACTATTGTGACCGACTGTTTACCACCTTTGGCAATGAGATAATATACTCTTCAAACAGAAGCACACAACTTTTCTAATATTTATGAATTTGAATTGAATTGAATTCATGTATGCACGAATATGAACAAAGCCAAACTGACTGACTATCTGTCACTATCACTTGGCGTCAACAGTGGATGATGATATTATTTGAACGTGACAAAAATGCAAAAATTTGTACTCAATATACGAGTACTTCTCTCCGCATAAATAAAATACCCAGCAAACATAATGGTTAGTTTTTCCAAATTCGCAACATGTATGTAAATAAACGTCAATAAATTGTTAATTACAGCTTTAGTTAGATTTTACTTACTCAGAATTGGGAAAGATTTTCTTGTGTTGTGAAACATACAGTTCGATTATAAAGTTAAAAAAGTTTCAGTGTTTCATGAAAAAAAAAAAATTAATTAACCTGAAGTAGGTACACATTTAAATAAATTGTATATGAAAAATTTGTTTTGATATGTACTCCAAGTAGACATTGTTTTATTTCATATCAGCACTTGCGTTTATTTTGAGTACATATGTATGTCACAAAAAATTAACAGTTTATATAAATATTTCATTGTATTTGCTGTATAATTTGCTGTGTAATTTTATACCTCAGCGCCAAATTGGCATTTTAGAGGTTCGCTGGCAATATTAATATCTTTAGAAATGTTAAATTATTATAATTACATTATAATTATATTATATTAATCATTATATTATAATTCAACATTATTCAGAAGAATAATTTTTTATAATAAGTTCAATACACAGTACATTAGAACAGAAGGTCATCAACGTTTTGTAATAAAAAAGTTTTTAAAGAAAATTTGAACTGTGATAACCTTGTTGCAAGTTTAATATTAGGCGCCAAATTGTTATATTCCCTACATCCAGAGTAATCCACTCGTTGCTTAGTAGTTTCTGACTGACAGAAAGCTATTCTCAAATTCTCTCTATTGCGTGTACTGAAAGCGCCTTACTTCCTAGAAAATTGATGTGTGTGAAGATACATACATAAATATGCCGAGTTAAATATGTTTGACGTAACGAAATAACGTAACGACATATTTAAGTGTGAATTTAAATATGTTTTTCGTAAGCGAACATTTTACCAACATGTTTATCTATGAAAGTAAAAATGTCCGTAAATACATATATATAAGTAACCTGTTATAAAATAAAAAAATATTTAAAAATATTAATAAAAACCATCAAAATTTTAAAACTGAGAAAATTAAAAAAAAATTTTAACAGCGGCACCGTAAAAAATCGATTATCTCTGAAAGAATTTGGAAATATATGGGCACATTTCTTGAGTGTAACTCAACTGGACCACAAGGAAAAGGAAGCCAAGGATGTGGTCTATTTAGTGGTATAAGTGCCGTTTCTCAATTGTATTTGAGAATTTTTTTAAAAAATTTTTAAATTTTGACTGAGTGAAAAATCAATGATCTTGGAAAGAATTTGAATTTGTCTCAAATTCTATAAACCCAATGCTTTCTATAGATTTTGAATGAATCACTTTTTTGTTTGATGGGCTCATGCATGGCTGTGTTTGTGTGTGAGAGTGTCTGTTTTTGACCAGCGAGGAGTATGAAAAATGTACGTATGTACATTAGGGCGGGTCGATTTAAAAATCGCACAAATTTTAAGCATAATCGTATTCTAGCACAGTCTCGCTTTTCTTTCCTATCATCAAACAACATTCATAGCAAGATATTTTCCAAATGCGCATGATATGAAAAAAAATTATATTTTTTTTTATATGTTTGTATGGTGAACACCCCAGAGGGGTGTTCAAGGGGGTGTGCCACTGGTATAGGTGGGTCGGCCCTCCAAAGTTAGTGGGGATTGGCCATACATTTTGACTCGATTGAGGCACTCTAAATGGGTCAAAGTGAGATTTTTCAAAATTTGAACTTTCGGGTCAAAAGTTGGGACATCAAAATACATTGTAGAGGTATGGTTCCTTTGGCAAAGTTTCTTATTTTGATCCCTAGAATACGATTTTCCTTGAAATTTGAGCGATTTTTTTATTTTTGCCACCATACAAATCGACCCGCCCTAATGTGCATGTATTAAAGGCTTTACAATATGAATGCATTTGATGTTTCAAACATTTCTTTAACTGGTTAATTTGTATGCAAATCCATACGCATATAAAATTGATATGAAATAAAATGATGTTTATTACACTTTGACACTTAACAGCCTTTTTAATACACTTGGTGACAAAAAAAGACTTGCAGTGTCTTTCTTTTCACTTCTCGTAGCTCGTAGACGCATTTTTTAGATAGTCTCAGCATTGAACAAAAATAATATATAAGAAAATATCAAATACATATGTATATTTGCTGGATACTGTGTCACTTGTATTTCAATATACACAAACCTGCATGTTTGTGCGAATAGCGAATTGTGGAAATCCAATTCCCGAAATTTTTTTTATTGCTTCATACTCGAAAAAGCAGAACCTTCAGATTTACAGGGCTTAACTTATAACCGCAACAACAACCATTATCTAAATCACATCAATCACAGATAACTAAATTGACCAAAAACGCGATTTTCATACACTTATCAAATAAATAGAACAGCACACACACAAACACACAAATTAATAAATGTTATTTCTATATGAAAATCAGTAAATCGTTTGAGAAAGGTTATTTTATTGCGGAATTTCGGTTTTTTACTAGAGTTCAATAAACGAAAAATTTTTTTAGTTAGTTCAATACATGTAGGGCAACCTCCTCCATTTTTAAAATAACGGTAAATCTCGAAAACGCGAGCTAACCTAGAAAAACGGATAGCACCACTGAATTCAGCGTACCCGAATTATGTTTAGTCACTGGGTGCCCCGTTTGTCGGTTTTTTCAACTAGCACAGTGTAATTAGACTCCTGAGAAAAAAATTTCGAATAGAATGCAAGTGGCACAAAAATTCTAGAAGAACCTGAAAACCTAATGCAATCAATGCTAATTCTGAAATTAGCATTTTAGAACTAGTCTGCTCTTATGCTGGCTACACACTATGCAATTCATTTACGCAATCTGACAAATTTCAGTGTAGATTGCAGTGTTTTGTATTCGCACTTATCAATTCAGATTGCACCGTAGATGCCATCGACATCAAAACCTGATGATATTTTGAATTTGCTTTGATGTAGATTGCACCACTGTGTGTATAGTGATTTCATGATTTTATCTGTTTAGTTATTTGAAAATAAATGCCAGGTTCGTCGTGCCTTGTTTATGATAATAGATAAAACTATAACTAATACTGCGTTTACGATTTCAGTGTCGATTGCAGCGTGTGTGTGTGTGTGTGTGTGTGCGTATCAAAACATACAAATTTAAAGAGAAATTCGTTGCGTAAATGGACGGCATAGTGTAAAGCATGATACAACTAATAAGGTAACCTTTTCGCTACAATAAGAACAACTTCAATAAAAATAACATGCATTTTGTTTTTGTACAACTTCTGCAAACTGTCAAAAAGACGCCACTTCTACATTTACAGAAGAGAGATGAACAAAGCTTACGCGGATTCGCTATCTTGTTTTGTCTGCCTTTCATATCTGCATTCTCTTGACAACCTAAAGTAGACAGATGAGTAACGGTTTAGCTGATGAGGCTGCCTTATTAGTTGTATCATGGTGTAAAGTCTATAATAATAGTAATGTTTTGACGTAGCCCTGCCTCTTTTTCTTAGCTATAGCATTACCACATAGAAGCTAAGGGGAAAAAGACATTCCGCTTTCCGGTCTTGGTCTGGCATAACGAAGCGTATACCCAATAGATTGCTCTAAAGACAGGAAAAAAAAGAATAGTTTATTGAATAATTTCTCGTATTTTTCTCCACCAACAGTCAGTCTCGGTTTGAATTGTACTCGTATCAATACAAAAAAAAATGTAAATTTAAAAGTTGGAGTTTCTTTTTTGTCACCAACCGTATTTAAGCCAAGCATAACTACTATTGTCTTTGGAACAAAAATAGCAACGCTTAACTATTAAATTTGTAAATGAAAAAAAAAAAAAATGCCAACAAAAGTTCAGCCATACAAGTTGAATAAAAAGCAGAAGCAGCAGAAATAACAATAATTTATTAATTTTTTTTTTCTGTCCATTTTACACATTTCCAGTTGCTGGCTGATTTGAAATTGAAAGTAGTAGAAGTAGTTGAGATTCGTTAATGGCACGCAAAAGTACAATACTCCCAGATTAATATAAAAATTTAAATTCAATAAAATTGAACAAAGCAGCAAATTCTTTAAGAGATGAAAAAAATTAAGGTCGAGTTCAACTAAGTTGTGTATATACATACATACATACTTATATAATACTTTTAACTACTTAATGCCTTCATACAGGCACATTTTTAATTTTTTTTTTTTTTTTTTTTTTTGTAACGCCATTGACATTTGCTTTTTAATTACAGACTCTGAATACAGCTGTGGTACAAATATACAAAACAGAGGCTTCCGCTCACTCCCACTGGAAGAAGAAATACACCGGTGTCGTATGTTTTGTTAAGGACAGTGCCATACGATCGTATTTCCTGCGTGCTTATTGTTTGATAAAACATGAATTAATTTGGGAGCATGAGTTGTATGATGAAATGAAAATAAATAAAGCTCGACCTTTTCTGATAACGTTTGAGGGCCAGGTTAGTAATAATTGTGCAAATAAATTATTATTTGAAACAAAAATGAGTTTATTATTCGCTAATAATATTAATATTGTTTTAATTTTTGTGCAATTCTTTACAGGATGGTCATATAGGCTTAAATTTTGTTTCCGAAGAAGAATGTGATTCTTTTTATCGTGCGGTTGATACAACTATTGAGACCAGGAATCGAAAAAAATTAGGTAAGAGTTTTTAGTTTGCAGTAAAAGACTACGTATACAAAATCCCGAAACGACAGAGGTTTCTTTTTTCTTTAATTTGCTAGATTTAATAAAAGTGACACTTTCACTTTGCTTGTGTTCCTATTTGTGCTAAAATGTATTGAAAACAAATTTTAATTTTTATCAAATAATATTGGATATAATAGAATACAAATAAAAACTAACCACCAAAAACTGTCATGGCAAAAATGCCATTCAGATGCATACGATCTGGTTCAATTTAAGTGCAAAAAATAAATGGTCATTGGGCATTATGTGTTTAGGTGAGAATTTAGGAAAAAGTCTCTCAGTTAAAATGAGTGAATTGAACCAAACTATATTCTACTCTTATTTTTCATAAGCACATAAACATTTCGTTTATATTTTTCATTTAGAAAATAACTGGCGGTTTTCACGCTTCGCATTAATGTACTATTGTAGATCTTGGAGATATTTTAAATTTAATAAATCTTGATAAATTTAAAATACGGCAAAAACAAATTTCATAAATTTTTAATTTACTAAATTAAAACCTCTGCAATGCCAAAAACAGTAGTAGATTTACTAAATGTAGTAAGTGGATTTATTTACTAGTATGAAACAGTTGACAGCTTTGGAGCGAGCCACTTTGTTTTTTGCTTACATATAATAAAGTGAATTGTAAACATTTCTTAAATTTGCAATGGAAAAGACAAAAAAAGTAGAAAATATTAAAAAAAAACCTCGATAACCTCGTCCAAGATATGCTCAACAATATCGTTCCTGTAACTATCTACTGAGAGATTGCATACATTTACTTTTTGTTAATAAATAAATATATGCACCTTTGCACTTCATCGTTTCATTAACTTCGATTTGATCAACGGCATTTTGAACCAAATAGTTAATAATTATTTCTTTCACGGATTCCTTAGGAATTTTTTTTAGATTTTATTTCTTTTAATATTTTACGAAACACCAATTGAAAAATTCTTTTGTGTACTTTTGACGGTAGAATATCAAAAAAAAAAAAAGTCAGCTGTTTCAACTTTTTTACATTATCAAACAAAAAGTCGCTCACACTTAAAAGTTTAAAATAGTATTATATTTAAAAGTATTTTAAATATAATACGAAGTGTGAAAACCGCTACTAAGTTAACAGTTTTAAATAAATGACGTGGATGCTGTTTACAATCACTTCAATAGTTTCATATTTTTTCTGGAGAAATGGCCATTTTAAACGAAATTCTTTAATGCAATAATTTAAAAGTAGAGAAAATGACGAACATTTAAATATGAACTTAATTATTTATTTGCTTTAAGAGCCAATTGAAATGTGTTATTAATTCAGGTTCAAAAATGAACCTTGCAAAGTTGCAAAACGAAAAAGAAATGTTTGCTGTGTTAAAGATTTGTTTGAACATTTCTGATTCTCATTTTGTTCATGGGAATTATGGAATAAGTAGTTAAGTTTCAAACAAACTTTTAAGAATTTTTCAAGTCTACTGATGAGTTGATTAGCACCAACGAAATGTCGTCAGCATATAGACAGCTGAAAAAGACAGAAAACATTTTGAAAAAGTTCATTTTTGGACCTGAATTAATACAAACTTTTAAAGCTACTTCAAAACATTTTTGCTGGGCAGTTAAATAAATTAATAAAAATGTGAGCAGGAAATGATGTGTGCCCTAAAAAAAAAAGTAATAAAAAACAAAACAATCACAGAGACATGAAAATGTTTAAAAATAATAGTACAATTTATGGCAATTGGTCTAAGTATGTCGATGCATACATACATACATATTTGTCAAAGAATTTAAAAGACAGCAACATTAGTCCAGGCCAAAGAATGCTCAAGTAGAATGTTGTTTGTATTCTGTGGCCGAATTCCGGTATTCGTGTTCGAATAAACTCGACTATGAAGATAATCTAAAGCCAAAACAAAATAACCAACAAACACACAACATTCGATTATAAATTCATTCGATCACGAATGCCGGAATTCGACCCCTGGTTTCTAGCCTGGCTGCGTGCCGAAATTTCGTTGGTGTCGATCGAGCTACGTATGACAAACCTGACATGACGGTATTATTGCAAAACGTTTAATCTCTAGTCCGGGATTTATTTTCTTATAGCTAAGGCTAAATGTGTCTAATTTGTTGTTGTATTTAAATTTCATTAAGATTTACAAGATCTACAAAATGTGAAAGATCTACTATACCGAACCTTGAATTCTGTTAATGTCGATTATAGTAATCATATGAGCTAGTAGCCTGCCTATAAATACAATCAAATTCATAATACGTACTTATAGTTCACTAAAACAAAATCAACACCAAAATCATTACGATTTGAGGTGCTCAATCAGGGGCCAAATCGTCGCATTCGATATCGAACGAACTCCGTCACTTATGCTGTGTGTTTGTTATTTATTTTGTTTTTATTTTACATTATTTTTGCTCGATAGTTCATTCGTTGTCGAATGCGACGATTTGGCCCCAGAATATAGTTTTTTTTTTTTTAAACCACACATCGCTGACTCAAATGACAACGAAATCTCTTCTTTTTGCTTGCTATCGGTCGAAGTTGATTTAAAAACACAGCTTATGAAAATAACAATATGAATCTCTATTGGTTTTCAGAAAAACGTAATAAGCGTAAATCGCAAATGGCTCCATCAGCGCCTCTAACGCCGCTGCCCAAAGAACCGGACTACAATAGTGTGCAACTGCGTAATAATTCCAAAATTGGTACAATCAATTTTACGCCTGCTCCTATGCCACAACAACAGCAGCAGCAAGCTCAACCAAAAAAATTCCTTTCCTCGTTATCGTCTTCCAATAATAAAAATAAAAAATCAAAAGTCAATAAATGTGATATTGGAGCACCGACCAACTTCCGTCATGTCAGTCATGTGGGTTGGGATGCTGATAAAGGTTTTGATTTGACAGGCAATGAAAACGATGAAGTCCTCTCGCAATTCTTTCAGAAGGCTGGTGTATCGAAGCATCAACTAAATGATCGAGATACGAGGGCCTTTATATATGATTTCATACAAAGCAATAATGTACTGGGTACAGTGAAACAGGAAAGTGTAGAACAGCCGCAAAAGACATCACCCACATCACCACCGCCGACACGAATCACCCCGCAAGTACCAACCAGACACCAGCATCATCATGTAAGTTTTAACATTTTTTTTGTTTCAAATAAATTATATGTATTATGATTTTTTCAAATAAATTATATTATTCAAATCACAATTTGTCTATTTTTTTCGTAAGGCTCAAAATGGCAACTCAACAAATACTTCAACAACATTAACAACCCAAAGATCTGCGCCACCACCGCCACCACCAGCTAGACAACCTCCACCACCAGTACCTACAACGGTGCCTGGTTTATCAAGGGCACCTGCACCTCCTACTAGGCCGCCACCTCTAAACGCAGCGCCTCCGCCACCCCCGGCACCTATTATGACGGCACCGGTAATTTTGTCTATTTTCTTAGTATGTAGAAAATTTGAACATTATCTAATGTTTTGAACTTTCTTAGCCACCGCCCCCACCACCACCAGCGGCTGGTGCTCCTCCACCGCCTCCACCACCACCTCCTATGGCTGGTCTAGGCGAAATTCCTTCAATTACTACCACTCATGCAGCAGCAGAAACTAAAATGACCTCTAACTTACCACCAGTTCCTGATTCACGAAATGAGTTCTTGGAAAGTATACGGAAGGGAGTGCAACTAAAGGTAAGTTTCTCTCAGCTTCCACTTTCAAAGGTTATTCATTCCTTGGAAAATGTTACTCCCTTATTTTATTCACTTGTACTACAAGTGCAAGCTCGATTTTCAAGACTAATTAAGAAGCAGACCTGCCGCGAAAATTCAGCTCAGTAGTCAAAATTTTTTAAAAAAAAATTTATGTAATTTTTAAAATTGTTAAACCGAAGACTTATACGACTTTGTAATTTACGCAAATTGAATTTGTTTGATTTGGTTTGATTCTATTGATTCCAAAATTTTACAATTAAGCTTTAATTTAAACTATTTAAAATTAGTAAAACATTCCTTACGCACTACTGCTTTTCAAGCATTACAAAAAATTAGTTAAAAAGTATATTTAAATTATAATTCCTTTGAAATTCTATAGATTAAAATTTTAAAATATTTCCAAAAAAGAGATTAACAAAAGGAAGGCCAATTTTTAAGGCTAAACTTAAAAACTAGGAAAACTTAAAACTATTAAACACTAATCGTCCAATTCATAAAAATTATAACAGGTTTATAAAGCTCTTATTTGACAGATTTTCCATACAAATATGTCAAATAACAGTCTTATAAGCCTGTAATAATTTTTATGAATTAGGGGGTAACGGTCTATTTCTCACCTGCGAGCATTGTGCGAACGAACGACAACGTTCGCAGGTGAGAAATAGGCCCTAAATCTTAATACTAGCACAAAATTATAATAAAACAAACAAAAGCATCAACAAAAAAGCAAAACTCAAATTTATTGAGTAGTGAGTTATACACAATATAGCTAATGTCCAACGTCCCAATTCGTCTGTGATAAAATAAAAGTTCTGCACCATCAAAGACCAGACCACCACTCCCAAGAGTCAAAAGATCAACAGGAGGGAAATATTTTCTGACCTAAACGGGCTCCAAATCAGCCGCCAATGAGAAACAACGACGAACCAATGAGTTGTCAGAAAATCGTGCATCTTCCAAGAATCAAATCGAATCTCCGATCATAAAAACATCTATGCGTCCAAACTCTATGCCGTCATAAACGGATTTACAAGACGGTCTGCGCCATCCATCATCCACATCAATGTAGGGTCTTAGACCAAGACATGACACCAAAATCTTTCTCTCCCATTTCCTAAGCATCTCCATCTGGGCTGAGGAAATCCCAGACTGAAAAAGCATAACAAATGGCAGGGCGAATGATCTGGCGGTACACCAGAAGGCATGCTTTCCCATCAAGACCAAACTTACGCTTCAAAACCGCTTGGTAGAATGAGTAGATGCGCTTTGTCCTGCAGAGAATATCGTCAATATGCCGATAATACTCAAAATTTGCGTGGAAGGTCACACCGAGGGACTTCATTCTGTGCGATACCCTAATTAATTCCCCACCAATGACCAAAGTCGGTATATACGTCCGGCTAATACGACTTTGTAATTCACGCAAATTGAATTAGTGGAAACTCCACCTTTAATTTATTTTTTAATATCTAATTATGAGGGTTCCGTACTCATCAGAGTGAAACGGAACCCTATTACCGAGACAAGTACGTCCGTCCGTCCGTCACAGAGTCCATTCTCCGAAACGGTAAGAGGTAGAGAGCTGAAATTTTTGACAGGATGTTGCTATACCTTGTCTCTGCAACAACAAATACTAAAAAAAACAACAAGTCGAAAACTACCAGGTGTTCCTATACAATGAAAAGTATTAATTAGTATAACTCTCGAACCGTAAAAGATATGAAATTCGCACATTATATGTATTTACATATGCCCTACAACAAAGGCTAAAAACAACAACAAGTCGAAAACTACCAGGTGTCCCTATACAACGTAAAGTAAAAATTAGCCGTAACTCCCAAACTGTGAGAGACAGAAGGATGAAATTTGCATAATATATGTATTCACATATGCTCCAGAACAACAAATGCTAAAAACAACAACATCTCTAAAACTACCAGGTGTCCCTTTACAACGTAAAGTAACAGTTAACTATAACTCTCGAACCGTAAGAGATTCTCACAGTGTATGTATTCCCATATGCCCAAATGACAACAACAACAAGTCGAAAACTACTAGGTGTCCCCATACAACGTAAAGTAACAATTAAACGTAACTCTCAAGCTGTAAGAGACAGAGAGATGAAATTTATACAATATTTGTATTCAAATATGCCATTCTATACGTACATTATACATACGTACGGAATTCTAAGTGTGCGAGCCAGCCTCGTACTTGACTGAATTTATTTATAACATAACGTATAACCCTAGAAATTAGTAATGGAACAACTTCTAATTATAAGCAAAAGACCAATGAAAAACCCACTCATATAAAAGAATATCTCCATTATTGTTGTTTAACTTTAAAATGTTATACAGTTCACAACCCTATTTCTTTTTTAAATTTTGCAGAAAGTCGATACATCAGCTCTTAGTACGGGTAGTGGTGATTCACGCAGTGAACTGATGTCGGAAATCCGTATGGGTATTGAATTGCGACCAGCCACGCAACGCGAATTATCTACAAATCGTGCTAGCGACGAGCTCTCCGGTACAGATGCTTTGGCTGATGCTTTGCGGCGTGCACTGCAAGAACGTGTACGTGTTTTGCAATCGTCAGACGATGAATCTGAATCATCTGGCAATGATGATGAATGGGAGGATTAAATGTACATGTATCTCGTGAGTATGTATAGAAATTCTAGTATGAACGTTTTTCTATGTACATATGTATGTATGAATGATGGCTACAGAAAAGGTGGGCTTATTTAACATAAATTGTATACCAATGATTTAAGAAAAAAAAAAAAGATGGCTTTAAATGAAATGTGCTTCTTAAAGCATACATATTTATATTTCATGGTATGACATTTATTGTTTTAATATTACAAGCTTTGTTTTGTATTTGTAAATTTTAGCTATTTAACAATAATTATTTTAACGAATGCATTTCAATAGAAATTTGTCTGAGAGGTGGGTGATTTGTTTTAAAGTTTAGATTCTTGTATGTATTTAAGAGGAACATAAATAAACATTTCAATTGTAACTGATGTAGTTAAATTATGTTTTAAATAAATTACATTAAAAACTGTTTTAATAAAACAACAATTTTATGCTAGTAACTGATTTTAAAAGTCTGAAAATGTTGTGCATAAGTACTAAAAATTAAATAATTAAATCCGAACATGTTAAGCTATAAATTGTGCAAGGCAGCAGTAGTGGTAGTGACAACAAACACTTTTAAATAATTTCCAATACGGTCGTTTGAATATTAAAAAATTTAGAAAACAATTTTTAAAGGAAAGTAAATTATTCAAAAATGAAATAATGAAGACCTTGTTAATTGTTTGCTGTCCTTTTTCAGCCGCCTGTCTTTCCGTCGCCGACATTTCGTTGATGCCACTCAACTCGTTAGTAGACTGGAAATATTAGCGGTTCTCACTCTTGGTAGTAAACTCGGTTGTACATTTGGTTAAAGTAGCAGATTTGATTAAAGTACTAGTGTTTACATCACTGCAGCAACAAAATGTACTGAACTTTTATTTTCTACGCTGTGATTAAAAAACCAAACAAAAAGCTTTAGTTAACATTGTAAAAAAATTACTGGGAATCACAGATAATCTGTGCTGTGAATCGTTTTGCCGGCAAAACTTAATTTTGTGTTGAGAAAATAAAAAATATGGAAAAAACAAATAAAAATATACTGGTGAAGAGAAAACGTGACAAAATTCACAACAAAAGGTGGACAGATAAAGAAATTCAGCATGTTTTAGAATATTTGCAAGAACATGCAGACTTTGAGGTAAGAAAGTCACTCGAGCTTTGTGGTAAAAATCGTAGTGAATATAGCAGAGTGATAAAATTAGTATCAAGAGTGAAAACCGCTATTATTTGTTTAAGTTTTTTTTTCCAGTCTACTGACGAATTGTGTAGCATCAACGCAATGTCGGCTACAGATACACGGCTGAAAAAGACAGTGTTTACGAACAAGTAAACTTACAAACAGAAAACAGTTCTATTTCCTTTTCTTCACTCACTTACTTTTGAACTCTCGAACAGTCCACTTTAGAATTAAACTCTTTGCATAGTTAACACGTGAAGTCAACGCTTTTAATTTTTTTTTTCTTTTTTTTTAGATATATTTTAGAATAATAGTTAATATATATGTACATATATTTTCTGTTTGCAAGTTTACTTGTTCGTAAACAGACAGAAAACAATTAATGAGGTCTAGTTTTAGATCTAAAATAGTAGTAGTAGTAGTAGTCCTTATATATATAAGGACGATCATCCATGTACCTCACAAGAGCTCAAAGCTAGAGCCGAAATATTTTAAATGTTACCTTAAAAGAGTCCAAGATTCATTTTTAGGAGGGTACACCTTGCACGAATTTTGCTCCCATACAACTTGAGTCGCTCTAAAGTACATACTCCAGATACATATACAGTCGAACTTCCATAACTCGAACTTCTCTAACTCGAATTTTCTCTAACTTGAACTAATTTTGTTGGCAGTAGCGTTTAAAGAACAAATCGCATACAATTTTCCTTCCGTAACTCGAACTGCCATAAATCGAAGTTCTCCATAACTCGAACAAAACACATACGCATGAACAAAATAACTCGAAGAATTTTGTTTGTTAAATTGGTTTTTTGTTTTTGTTTTAGTTTTGGTTTGTTTGTTTTACTCTCTTTGGTTGCTTGAGCTGGTTTGTATACTTTACATGCTATTTTTGCTCAGTCACTTATTTCAGAATATTTTACTTAACTGTAAATTTTTAAATACATACATATGTATATGAGTACATATGCTTGTTCTTTTATATTCTTAAGTAATAGCCATTAGAGGTTATTTTAAATAAAAATACATGATACAAAAACCTTTTATTCTATTTTGACAAAAAATTCTGTAACTGGAAGTCTCCGTAAGTCGAAGTTTTTTTGGGATAATGGTGATTCGAGTTATGGAAGTTCGACTGTAAAAAAAAAATCAACCTATTGTTTAAATATCATTAGTTTTAACTTTATAGCCGAACTACAAATATGATTTGCATCTATTAATAATTTTATCGGGCTTGAGTTCGATTTTTTACTTGCTCAAAATTGAGATAGATTTTTTTTTTTTTTTTTTTTTTTTTTTTTTTTTTGATAAATTTGGAGTGATTAATATTTTTAATGAAGAAAAGAAATTAAAGTTGATTGAGATATCTCCAAAATAGGCATTCGCAAAGGATGTGTCCGTATCCTTATTACAGAGTCTGTAGGAATTACTGCTTAGCAATTTCAGTTTTTTGAGATGGTAATTTAGCTTACAGTGAGTGCCCCATCATTAGAGCTGTATATAGTATAATATTCTTCAACAATGCGGTCTCAATAGGGTTCAGTCTACCGGGACTCAGCAGCATTTTTACATGGGCTTTCCAGTAGTCAGCTAGGAAAGCTGTCTTTAAAACTGTTGTTGATCCAGCAGAACGGTTCAGGACCTGTAAAGAACCTTACTATGCCAGTTTTGATTAAGCAGTCCACCATATCGTGGCCTGGTATCGATATGAGAACTAATCTGATTGGGTCTCTAGAAGGTCGTCACATTCCCAAACTAGTCTTGACTGGAATGAGTAAGAAGTTAGCGGTTTTAGAGCTTCTAGACTATCAGAAAGGATGCATGTGTCGACTCTATATATATTCTATATTCCTACGTAAGCATTTCCCAGCACAAAGCTCTATGGCGTGGACCTCCGCCTGGAAAACTGTGGGTGGATTCCCCGTTGCAATCACCTTCTGGAAATTAGGCTCAACTATTCCAACGCCTGCACCGCCATTCTCGGATTCAGAACTATCTGTAAACCAGAGTTGGGATCTCTGTTTTACAACCATATTATCATTTCTCTAGATTTTAAATTCCTAGAGAACGATGGTGTTTTATTCATTTTCTGAGAGAGACCGTAAGACTCGGCGTATGCGTATACTAGAAAATTTTCAGCACACGAACGTGTCCCGTGAGATTACCAGCCCAAAGTGTGAGCAGATCAGATAGTCTAAGAGCTGCCATAGCTACTGTCTTCTGCCTTCACACAAATGTGAAAAGAAAAGCACCCTGCTGGCACTTCCATGGCAGCTGTTGGTCAGCTTTTGAGAGCTCCTGTGATATCCAAACAAACGATTCTGTTTATTTTGTTTAGCACCAATTGAGTTTTGACCTGATATATGTACTTTTTTCCACCAATGCTATTGTCCCATATGTAAGCATTGGCTCTATGATGGTCTTGTTAAACCAAGTCATCATTTTTGGTCGAAGACCCTATGTTTTACCATATAACCTTTGACATGCATACTACCATAGCCTTAAAATTTTAAGTGATTGTGCCAAGTTGAAGTTTTGTCTAAGAATGTTCCAAGATTTTTCATTTCCTCAGATTTCTTGATTTCTAGGACCTGGGGAAAGTTAGTGTGATGGGGAGAAAATTTCATTTTCGTACCTAAATACAAAAAAAAAACTCGAAAATTATTTTTTTGATGTCGCAGTGGCACTTTTTTCTACCTCATTCTATAAGCTATCGAAGGCTCGATAGTACAAAATCTGCCTGCCCTAATGTACACACCTGTTCTCTTACTTCTCTTAAGCAAAAGCTGCTACTGCTTTCAACCATACATCAGCTGTGCACTTAACATAAAAATAAACAAATATAAATGTATGGAATTCTAACTGCCAAATATGGGTGTGGCGCCAAATATAACAACCATGTTCGAATTTTATTACAATATAGTACTTAACAAATGCTTTCAGTTTGAGTTCAAAATTACAGTTTAAATTCAATCATATCCAGCTCATTTAACCACTGAAATTAATTCACTGAAATACACCAGAATATCATATAAAAATTGCCCAGCAATTGTTGAAAATAAAAGTAAAAACATATTTAAAAACTTAAGTTCTTTTAAAATACAAATATTTAAAACATTAAATTTAAAATATTAAATCGATTTAAAAAAAATATATAGTAACAATTGTGCCAAATCAAGTAAAAAAAATATATGTATACATAAATCTAGAGATAAAAATATTTAATTAAAAAACATCACATAAATTATATAAATTCAGTATACATACGTATAAAAAAACTTCATGATTATTTGCAACTTTTCTTTAGGTATTTTTAAGATTATAATTTCATTGATTACAAGATTGGACATGCATATATATATATATATATGTATGCATGTGTGTGTTTGTGTGTATGACGAGCCTTGTAAGGGTTCCGTACTCATCAGAGTGAAACGGAATCCTATTACCGAGACTACTACGTCCGTCCGTCCGTCACAGCGTCCATTCTCCGAAACGGTAAGCGCTAAAGAGCTGAAGTTTTCACAGGATGTTGTTGTGCCTTGCCGCTACAACAACAAATACTAAAAACAACAACAAAGCGAAAACTACCAGGTGTCCCCATGCAACGAAAAGTTAGAATTAGCTAGAACTCTTGAACCGTGAGAGACAGAGGGATGACATTTGCATAATATATGTATTCACATATGCTCCACAACAACAAATGCTAAAAACAACAACAACTGTAAAACTACCAGGTGCCCCTTTACAACGTAGAGTAACAGCTATAACTCTCGAAACTTAAGAGATAGAGCGCCGAAATTCGCACAGTGTCTGTATTCCCAGATGCCTTACAACAACAAATGACAACAACAACAACAACAACAACAACAAGTCGAAAACTACTAGGTGTCCCCATATAACGTAAAGTAAGCTGTAAGCGACAGAGAGAGGAAATTTATACAATATATGTATTCACATATGCCATTCTATACGTACATTATACATACATACGTGCGGAACCCTAAGTGTGCGAGCCAGCCTCGTACTTGACTGAATTTATTTTGTTGTATTATTGTGGGAAAACTTAAAAGCTCACTCCAAGGGTTCTCGATAAGATTTAAGCACGTCTAATCAATTACGCTAAAATTATGCTTCTGAAATCATGTACTCACTCACTCACCATGTACACCGAAATTTCCATATATGTACATATACAGCCCAATCATGAATATTCTCAAGGAATTTTATTCCTAAGGAAAATACGTTTCTCGAGAAAAAATTCCTCCAATCATAAATTACCTGAGAAACAAAACAAATAAAAGTTGGTAATATCGAAATTTTTTATAGGAAAAAACGAAAAACATATGTTTTTAAAATACCTATTTTTGCCTCCACCGACTATTTTTCCCCTTCGATGTGGCTAAAACAGGGAAGGTTAAAAAAATTTCCTAAGGAATTTATCAACATAATAAGAGGAATGGGAAAAGAGAAAAAACTCTCACGGAATTATCATTCATGATTGGGCTGATAAGGAATATCATCATCAGAATTTTTGTATTTTTACCATCTTCAAGAACTCATTGTCCACAAATTTACTTTTAGTGTTTCTATGAAGTGAACCAGGCCAATAACAATAGCCACATAATTCCACATCTCCTGCTCGCTGCTTATTACGTTTTTTTCAAGTTACACCTAGCCATCATTTCCCTTCGAGTCGATGTGCATTTCTTCTGAGCCCACTGCCAATAAAATTAATCATAATTTCGACACTACAAAGCATTTCCTGCCAAAACTTATTGTGAGCGCCATCCACACCCGCATGAGGGCCAAAAATTCTTAATTGCTCAACATTTGGTTTGCGGTCAAACCAAACTTCCTTTGGTATTCCTACACCCAATATCATTGTGGGGCAGCTGTTGCGTAAATATGCATCTGTGTTGATCGCCTCGGCCCATGAATTTTGTTGTACATTAGGTGCAATTAGCCCGTTCGGCGACACCATTTTGCTGCGTAGTGTACGGTATTCAATGAATACTATTTATATTATTGGCGTGGCCTTCCAGCCGTATTTCGCAATCGACATCCACCGCCGGGGTTTGGCCGAAGATCGTATCTACGACTGTGAGGTCCGCTACGAAGTACTGCTTCTGGTCGTGATGCAGGATTTTAACCCTCGTTTTATTGTTTTCAATGTGGCACTGTAACGCCCGAGCCTCTGACTGATTGATGTTGAATTGTCACGCATTCGGATCAATCACAGGCAGCGTGCGTAACGGTTTGCTGTATTGCAACTCTGGGTAATAAAGAACTTTCTGAAATTTTATTGGCAAATCATTATTGTTTTTAAGCTTTACATCACCTTTTCCTTGGGCCGACATTTGGTGTTGGCCCGCTAATGAAATGTGTTCAGAATGCTGTTGCAAATTCTTGAAAATTTCTTTATTACAGCACATGTGTGCGGTGGCGCCGCTATCAAGACACCACACGCTGTAGTTTTACTCGTGCAAAGTGAATTTCGGAACATTTAACGCCTTAAAGGACATGTGCAGTAAACTTGCCACTCCTTTGATTTCGTACCTGCAGTCGCATTTGTTCGGCTACACGTACATACGATCTGCTCTGCTTGAAGCAAAAATCAAAAGTGTTTGATATTATTATTGAAGCAATTTTTTTCTCACGTGTGCACTATTGCGCTGCAGAAAAAAACTCATTTAGTTGGAAATTTCGTGGTGGATAGATACACGAGTACATAAATGTGCGGATGAAAAAACAGAAGCAAAATGCGTAATTTCTGCTTCTTCGTCTTTCTGTATGCATACAAATGAAGTTTGTTTTTACCCTGCAGGAAATGTGACTGCAGTAATTTAACATTAAGTCAGTTGTACTACTGACAATTCTTGAAAATACTTTTTACTATAAAAATTTCAAATGTGGTTGCTATTGAATATTGACTATTGACATTAACAACGTCAAAATGTAGATTCATTCATTGTTTCATAGACAATTCATTACAATATTCTTGGTGTGTTGTGCATGCCCTTCTTCAGTTTACTTTAGGGGAGCGCAATTTTGAAAGATATAAATAGACATGGAAAAAATGCATTCCAGGATGCAAAATCAATCGAAGACTTTCTTTTCTTTGGCTTTGATTGAAGCTATATCAAACATTTTTAGGGTTAAGTTGATTGGAGGGGTTTGTTTGCCCATGTCTTGCGACATGACCCCTCAGCCAGTATAGGCTTGTTGTGCGTGCCGTAGATTTAACCATTGAATGAGTTTCACTCATAGGTCTATAGAAACTCCGTCGCATCCACAAATTGGTAATTGGTTTATGTCTGGTAAGGAGTCCCTCCCAACATGTCGGGATCGTATTTGTGAGAAGGCAGGGCACTGGCATAAATAGTGCTCTAGTGTCTCGCTTTCCTCCCCACATGTTCTACATTCATATCCTCCCTTTAAGCTTTAATCCGCCGGCTGAACATCGACTTAAAATCACAAACAGTAGAAATTTTTTTTTCGGTTCAAAAAGACAAAAAACATTTGTCAGGTCTATTTTTGGACCTGAATTCAATACATTTCAATTGGCTCTTAAAGCAAATAAATAATTAAGTTCACATTGAGGTTTTTGTGTAATTTGTTTGCATTTCCAGTTCTGTCGTGCTTACATACATATATACGTTTATGTGTCGAAGAACAATTGCATTGTTTTTGAGTATTTCTGATTCTTTTGCAATAATCAAAAGTAATCCCGATTATTTTCAGATTCTTTGTCTTCATAATTATTACTAATCAGAAATTGCCTGGGGAAAGCATAATGTAATCACTGCGATTCTTTTTGAAAAAGAATGTAATTGATTAGTAATCGTAATCAAAATTTAACAGCTCTGCTTGAAACATTCACATTACATACATATGTATACATATATACATATATAATAAAAGACACTTTTTCCATGCTGAAACTAGAGAACAACCATTACATATTATAAAATTGTCCTCAAAATCTTTTATTATAAGAAGTATTTTCCCCTAGTATGTTTTAATTATTAATAACCAAAACAAGCAATTATAAATCTTAATCTTAATTTAAAAAAAAATAATAATGTAATATACATAACTATAAAATACATTTTCGTATTGTGATTCCTAATTCATTGAAACTTCTTAAAAGATTCTTTCACCATGAAAATAATACTTTGAGGGAAATGCATTTAATGCAAAAATAAATAAAAAAACCAAGTTAAAAATAGGAATTAATACATATGCATACGCATGTATGTATACATCTATGTATGTATGTGTGTACATATATTTTAACGATTCTAATTGCTTAACTATCTGTCTAGTTTTAATTAATTAATGTGCTCACTAAATGACTGTTTTGTTTAATCAAAAAAAAAAAAAAGTAATAGTTTTATTTCAAAAAGTCTTTTTAACGTTTATGTAAAACTTTATAATTATTATTTAATATCACCTGTACTTTTAAACTGTTAAATAATAACTACTATATACATACATACGCGTATAAGAAAAAACCTTTTGAATTTTAAATATAACTTACATCAATAACAATGTTAACTTCATTTAAAAATATATAAAATTTGAAAAATTATAACATAATTTTGAAATCTAGGTGTATTATAGCGACTTGAAAATAATATATATTAATAAAAATAATAAAACATATACGAAAAAAGAAAATCAAACACGTTTTTATAATTTCAACAGGGTCGAAGGCCTCTTTTTTTCTTCTTTTAGTTGCATTAATTATATTATGTAATTAAATTATAAATAAATAAATAATTTCAACAAGTATGATTGCTGCACGAAATTTTCAATAGCTCTCACAATAGTCGCGTTCATATGTATGTGTATGTGTGCTGTTGTGTTGTGTTGCTACCCTGTCGGAAACGAGGATTAATCGTTTGTTTCAATATTTCGAATTCTCTTTATGTTCCTAAAAATAATAGTATAAGTTATAAAGCAATGAATTCATTGTTGAATATTCAAAAACTTTTACTTTTTGATACTTTCAAGAATACAAGTTGTTGGTAACCAAAGGTCACCTGTTGTAAGGAAGTGCTATAAAAAGTAAAGGTGTTGCAAGACGTAAAATGCTTTCTGTATAAAAAGTTTGTTTGAGCATTTCTGATTCTCATTTTGTTCATGAGAATTTTGGAATAAGTAGTTGGGCTTCAAACATTTCGTTTTAGATTTTTCAAGTCTACTGATGAGTTGCTTAAGGGCAATTCAGACTATTATACTGTGTATTAATACCTGCCAAAAATTCAAATAATACGTGTAAGTGTGATGGTGTGAATGCAATGTGTTATGAAAACGAGAAATAATACGATAAATACAATTTACATCCTATAAGACTTCACCGTTTTTTGAAAATTTTCTAAACAATAATACATTTCATTCGATCAGGGTTGTTTTTTTTTAACACAAGCAGCTGTTGAAAATTTACTAGCCAGTTATTTCACAGCCGACGGCATGCCGTCACTGATTTCGTTATACAAGGGTTCGAAATTTGGAATTTGGTTACCGTATACAAATGTATTTTGCTCTAGCTGTATTTAGAAGATAAAATATTTTCGTGTTATTCAATTTGGTTCTGTTTTACATAACTATTATTTTAGCTGCTGAATATTTTTTAGCGCCGGCACGTCCACCGCCAACATGAAATTGCTTTTCTGCCGCAGTGTAAAGTTTTATGTTGGCACGTTTATTCTCTGCAACAGCTGTTTTCTTTTCCACTCAAATTTTTTTGTTTTATTTGAAGTGCGATGGTGTGAATGTAAAATGTAATTTAAGTTAGACTTTTTCACAGTCGCAAGAAATCTAATTATACTTTCATCTCACAAAACTCGATAAAAGTATTTATACTTGTATAATAGTCTGAATTGCCCTTTAGCAGCAACGAAATGTCGGCGGCATATAGACGGCTGAAAAAATGACAGAAAGCATTAAGGTCTATTTTTTTTTAGACCTAAAGTAATAAATTTCAATAAATTATAAAGTTTAAAGTAGTTTTTCAAGGCTTTTCAAGTCAACCGAAGAGTTGAGTGGCACCAGCGAAATGTCGGCGACATATAGACGGCCCAAAAGCTAGACAGAAAACAAAGAGGTATTTTTAGAACAAAAATGTCCTAAATAGAAGAGGAGTTAAGTACTCATATATCGTTGATCTTATGTGAAAAAGCCCTAACACACGTTTTTTTCAGTCTGGGTTTTATTTTACATTTTAATGAAAGGTCCTGCAATAGAAGTATACAAAAATACAGAGATTGAAAAAATGTCTACGAAAGACCAACGACTTGTTTGACCAAGACTTTCGATAACAGTATCACAATCAAATGTTCCTCGAACTTTTCTCGACAACGTCTATTCTATTCGAAAAGACACGGAGCCCGTAGAGCTCATCTGTCACTCAGTTTGTGGTAACGAATATTTCGATCTCAATATTTCGTTAACGATATCTATAACAAGTTATTTATGTACTATATATTTATTTCTTTATCCTTTTGCTTCGTCCTTTTTTAGTTAAAAGATTTCTTCGATTTGGGTTATGTATATATAATATGTACATATAGTTATTAGTGTGGATCGCATTTCAATTTTTCGGAGTGGTAGTGCTCCTAAGAAGGGGAGCAAAGAAAAAATTATTGGGGTTGGTCACACATCTAGTTCATCTACAGGCACCCTGGGACTGATTAGTATTAAAGGTCTAAAACAAATTTCTTCAATCCTGATTTCCTCCCCCCCCGCTGCACACAAGCAAGTCAGCCCCTGGGTGCCCGTATGCAGAGCTCCCAATAATTTTTTTCTTTCTCATTGCATTGAAATCAGTTGAGCTGTTAGTGGTGGTAGGTCGCAAAGAAAAGCAAATGAGAAGAAAACGAACAAATAGAATAATCGGGTGTGTTCTAGGTTTCGATTCGGATTGATTTAGCAAAATTTTTTGAATCCCCACAATTCACAAAATGGACGTTCTCTATTCAGCGTGTTTTTACATATTCGAAGTTTCTGTTCGAAATAAAAAATCGAAATGTCAAATACATAAACAGCAGCTTTTTATCAGCTGTTGAAAAAACAATCGCCGTGTTATTGCCACAAATGTTGGAAAAAGTCATCGAAAATTGGACGTCCAAATTGGACTACATCCGCCGTCAGCCGTGGCGGTCATATGCCAGAAATCATATTTAAAATGTAATGCCACAAGATTATCTTTCCGATAAATAAAATGCATGTCAAACGTATAATCTATGGTTGTTTTATTGCAACTTAAAGTTCTATACATAAAAAAAACACCCTTTATTTACACAGAAGAATTTAGTAGTTTTTGTTCAATACTTCAATTAAATATCAACCAAAACTTTAATTTACCGATCTGGCATCTCTGTGAAATAAATAGCAAATATTTCATGACGCAAGCCATGCGAACGCAAGCTCTCGAAATGGCGGAATCCAAATTGATTCGAAATCGAGCCACTTTTCGATTGCTTACATTTTCTTGTGACATTGAGGAACAGGCAGTTAATATTTTAAATCAGACTCACCTTTTAATTGATTCCGTTACGTTTTACACGTTTTTAGCGCTCATTAATTAATTTTCTCATATGTAGATGGATACATATGTATATTGATCTCTTCTTCTACTCGTACCAAACGCGGTACGGTGCGTTATATTTAATTCTGAATTTCACTGAATTTAATTTAGGTCACTCTCATACATACGTTAACGACAAGTAAAACAGATTTTATAAATGTCCCTTGAGCTTTATTTTGTTCATAGTTTTTTTTTTGCAAAATAACAATTTTCCGAAACAAACACGATATTTCAATTATGTTTTGGGTATTAAATTTAAATATTTATTATTTTTCACTTAAAGGCACAACACATTAATTTTTAACGACAGTCGTAGCCACGCGATCACAACGTTCGTAACTCTTTGGCGTCTGTCAAACAGCTGAAAGCTTTTTGAAAACATAACATACTTTCAACGATGGCATCTCAACGATTTTCCCGCCAAGTCCAGCAGGGAGTATATTAAACAAACATTTCACTTAAATGGGTAAAAAGAACTTCCAGTGAGCTGTCATTTGATTCTGTGAGTTTCAGAATACACTCGACTATTGAGAAATGTGTGAACACGAATTTCATGAGATTTGCATGCATAGCACTTTTATGTGTCCCACATAAGTGAACGAGCAGCCAGATTTTGCTATTTTCTTAAGCTTGACTGTAGAATAATTTTGAAAATTTCAGCCGAAGGAAAGCAAATTAGGTAATTTAATTACGGCCTTTGAGACTTTATTAACAGATTTGTTTACAAATCATTTAGGATCACCTACATACATATGTATAGCATTATACCTGCTGACCTTCAAACAAATGCAGAACTTGTAAAGGCATGGTTTATTAGGATATTCAGGGCCTGTCTCAGATGGTCCTAGGTACCGACATCGCGGCGCAGGTGTTTAGTGGTTTTCATTCCGAAGGCAAGATTGACCTCGCACACCACTCCAAAAGATTTCAGATCTATAAGTGTGTCATCCTTTCGCTTAAAGGTACTAGAGCGGATTATAGATTTGCATCATAGAATGTTTATAAGTCAACACTCATAGTCCACCTCTCAGCACGCCTACACAAAGAGCAAGAGTGTTGAGACCACACTGCACTCTCTTGTGGGTTTTATAGAGAAGAATCTAGAACAAGGAGAGTATACTTTAGTTGCCTTCCTAGATGTAGAAGGTCCTTTAAATAAGTTGGAATCAGGAGTCATAATTATGGTTCTGAATAGACTGGCAGGCCACCATCTGCCGAGTGGCAAGCAGAGGCACTCCACAGGGAGGGGTTCTCTCCCCCCCCGCTGTGGAACATTGCCATGAATTCGCTATTGATGGAGTTGGACTCCAAAATGTTTAAGACTGTGGCATATGCTGATAATATTGCTGTAGTGGTTTCAGGAAAATATCCCGAAATCCTCTCACAACAGATGCAAATGACACTGACGACCATAAGTAGATGGAGCATCAAAAGTAGTCCCAGTGTAAATGCAGAGAAAACGGAGCTTGTTCTCTTTACTCGAAAATATAAGCATCCGCTATTGAAACCACCAATTGTAAAGGGAATTGAACTTAAATTGACGGAGAATGCGAAATATCCTGGCACTTACCTCGATTCCAAGCGACCATGGCAACGGAATATTCCGGCAGGAGCCGGCAAAGCCAGCTGTTGATTTATATTTGAGCTGATAGGTCATTGGTAAGAACTGTAGAATAAACCTCAAAAACTTCTATTGCTTCTTCGATATGGTTGTGAAGCCCATACTCTTATATGGGGCGCTTCTATGGTGGAAGGCATTAGAAAAGACCACCTACTGCAAGACTTTTGAAAGTCTACACCATCCACGGAGCTCTTTGCAATGTTACACTTTCTACCAGCTGATCTCATGGTTAAGGAAACTGCTATGAATTCGACGACACGGTTGAAGGCAGGCAGGTAGCAAGTGGAAAGAGGCTCTCTCAGGGCGTAATTGGAAGGATACTTGACCTTCCAAGTTGCATAGACTATTGCCAACCGGTTGCAATGATCGTTAAGTGATTCCATGTAAATCTGTCGAATGCGTCCTCAGATAGTGTCGAAATAAAGGGTTATCCATTTTGCGGTTTCAAAGGTAAACGTAAATAGAACACATATAAAATATGTTTTTCTTTTCATGATATTTCTTTTTTATTATAAAGTTTGAACGTTGACATTATGTGTGAAACACTACAGCATTTAAATGACCACTACGCGAAGTGTTGCATGAATTGATTCACTTTTTGACACATATTGGGCGGTATCTCAGCCATAACTTGACGAATGTTGGTTTTTAAGTGCTCAAGAGTTATTGGTTGCATAAGCACGGTCTTTCGCGTAACCACTCAAAAGAGTCTAATCACATGATCTTACGCGGCCAGGAAATGTATCTTGCAATAAAGCCATATACACTTGAGTTGTGTGGCATGTGGCACCGTCTTGTTGAAACCACATATTCTCCAAGTCGTATTCTTCAATAGCAGCAAACAAAGTCGGTTATCATATGACCATAACGCTCCGAATTGACGGTGACAGTCGTTCCATCGTCGTTTTCGTAGAAGTAAGGTCCAATCACACCTGCGGACCAAACAGTGACTTTCTGGATGTAATGGCCTCTCTTCAATTACTTGAGGATTCTCAGAACCCCAAATACGACAATTTTGTTTATTAACATACCCACCGAGTGAGAAATATGCTTCATCGCTCAAGAAAATTTTGTTCGAAAAATCGCCGGTCACGGCCTGTTGTTCAAGCACCCATTCCTCGTATCTACGACGTTGTGAATGGTCAGCTGGCTTCAGTTGTTGTGCTAGCTGGACTTTATATGGATCTAGGTGTAGATCTAAATGCAAATTACGCCATAATGTGCGGTAAGACAGTCCTAATTCCTAAGAACGACGAGCGAAACGGTGATGCACAGGCCTTGCAATATTTGTAACCGATCCAGTCTTTTCAAATTTCTTTACAATTTTGCGAATTGCTTGCATAGTTGGACGATTATGTAAATCATAAGCTCCTCTTAAAGCACGATATGTGACTGTAACAGAAACACCATTTTTGTAGTATGTTTTGATAATTTGTATGCGTTGTGTGACAGTTAAGCGATCCATTTTCGTCAATGTCATACTTTCAACTGAGAACAAAAAAATTGGTTTAACAACTTTAGAAACCACGAAATGGATAACCCGTTATATCAATCAGAGAACGCGACTACGGTTTTTACGGATGGCTCCAGGGATTGGTGGTGGTATACATATCCCCCAACTTCAACGGAGAATCAGTTTTAACCTGTGTAATAAGTGTGGCGTCATTCAGGTCGAAGTTGCGGTGATAAGGAGAGTGGTAAACTGGATGAGGTATTATAGAATATACGAGGGAGCATATCCTAATCTGTACTGACAGCAAGGCCGCCATAAACGCGTTTGCAGGTCTTAACACAACATCTAGGTTGGCTCGTGAATGCCAGATATCACTAAATGAAATAGCGATACATTCAGACCTGGAGCTTCTTTGAGAAATCGGACACAACGGTGAGTCCGGCAATCTAATGGCTGATGAGCTGGCGAGATCCGGTGGCAGCTGACAACAGTCCTGCAGGACACTGTCACGTGGGAGTACATCCGAAATCTTCCTTATGACTTCCGTAGAGTCTGCAGAGATGAAGAGAAGGAGGAAAGTGTCGAACACTTCCTCTGCCGATGTCCAGCTCCTTGCAACAAGAGAATAAATTACTTGGGCACACCGACACTACATTGGGTTGGCAGATGTTTCGGAATGTGAATTAAACAGGGTGGAGTTTTGCATCTGTTCATCTGGCTGGTCCAGGGCAGAGCCAGTAGGTACTATCTAAGGCGGTTTCCCTACCCCCTCTTCGGATAGCACAACTGGCAGTCCGTAACACATGACACAACATTCAGGAGCACTGCGCCTTATTCCAACAGCAACACATCAGCTTATCTGTTTGAAATTTATGCTGATTTCTTTTATATTCTCAGTGTATCATTTCATCGTTCACTTCCCCAATTATAGCCCGTATGTATATACAAGGTCCACCATCTAACGTTTTTTTTTTCAACTAGTGCTCATGTCTGATTTGACAGATAATTAGTTTTATCCTTCCGCTGACGATTATGGTTGTGCATACGCTTGAACAACGCTGGGAAAGTGGGCCTGCAATCGACTTACAGATGATGCCGATTCTGCCAAAAAAAAAAAATCATCTTTTCAGATGAAGCTCATTTTGATCTTGGCGGGTATGTAAACAAGCGAAATTGTGGCATTTTGGGCACAGAAAACCCGCACGCATACATTGAAAAGTCGACGCACCCAAAACGAGTCATTGTTTGGTGCGGATTTTGGTTCAGAGGCATAATTGGGCCATTTTTCTTCGAACATGAGCAAGGAGGGGCCGTTCCAGTCAATGGCGATCGTTATCGGGCCTTGTTGAACGAACTTTTGTTCACAAAAATTGAAGAGGAGGATACGAGCCACACAGCCGAAGCTACACTCGATGTTGTGCGCCCTGTTTTTGAAGATCGCATTATCAGCCGCAGAGCTGAGTCGTTTGGCCACCTCGGAGCTGCGATTTAACACTGTTGGACTATTATTTGTGGGTTTCTGTCAAAGTGTTACGCCGACAACCCATAGAATTGGACCGATCGTGTAGGCTACTGCATATCCAGCCGAGGCAGCCATTTGAATGAAATTATTGTTCAGTATTGTAACGACACGTTTCCGCTGGTTGCTGGGGTAGCTCAACCGAGTCCAGAGTCGTACATTAAATAAGAACACGTGGCGTTCTTTTTTTTCGGAGAACGTTATAAAACGTACGGTTTTATTTATTTTAAGCAAAAAAAACAGTATTTAACAGTTGGTCATCAAAGGAGAAGACACGAATTTGCTCTGGGAGAGGTATCCCAACCTCCCACAGCAAATACAATCTTTATAAACTTTTACTTGGAGAGAGTTTCCAAGTAAAAGTCCGTCGAGGATGAATTACCAAAGGGCTGAATATGTAGCCAACATTCAGTCCTTTGGTTTGCTTGTCGGAAGAATTGTACTTTCAAATAAAAAAAAAAGGAATTTAATATAAAGGAATTTGAGATAATTGAGCATTTTCAAAAAAAAAAAAAAAGTATGTATCCAAAGATTCCTCACACTTCTAATTATTAACAGTTATTAAGTAATATTTTTTTATTTTATTTCATTAATTCTATGAATTTTTATCAAAAGAAAAAGAAATTAAATGGTTTCCTCAAATAAATCTACAACTTATACAATTACACCCATATTCATAAAAACTATTGATGGTTTATTACACGTTTATTTGACAAATATTCCGTAGAAATACGTCAAATAAGAGCTTAATAAACTTACAATAATTATTATGAATATGTCCTTTAAACTTTTTCAAAGATTTAGTTATAAAATCATACCAAAAATGTTATAAAATAAAATTAGATGTACTTTAAGTTTGTATCAAGAGCTTAATTAGAACCTTAGGGATTATTTTAAGATAAAAAAAATATATATTACGAACTACACACATTTTATAAATAAACTATTTGTAAAATAAAATAAAGTACAAATTTTGAAAAGAGATTTGAACTGCTTGAAGTGTTGCGTCTATTGTTACTAAAATTCAAAATAGAAACGGAGTTGTAAATATAATGCATATCAGGTTATCTTTAATGTATAATTTACATTACAATAATATATTTCGAGTATTTTAAATAATTTTGATTTAAATTTTTAAAAATGATCCGAGCTTTAGATATAAAATTGGCATACAATTTTTATAGAATAAATTTTTAATGGGAACATAACGGGCGCGGCTGATGCAAAGGAGGCGGGGGAGGGGGCTAGACAAACTAAAAATTCTAAAACATTATATGTTACATTAGAGGTTTTTGTTAATGCTCTTAATTATGATGTTGCTGATGTTGCTCATCTTGCAATTGTTCTCTTTCAATATTTGCATTATTGTTATTTTCAGCAATTTCATTGATATTATCAAAATTAAAGGTTGGCATTTGAGGCGGAAGTGGCTGGCCTAAAATGGGTTGAGTAAGCGGGTGATTTGCAGACATGGCTAATGTTTCCGCTACTTCATTCGATTCATTTAAAATGTTTTCAGTCTCTTCTGTGTCTAATAGCCTTTGGCTGTTGAAGTCATTATTGACACCTGCGCCAGATGCCAACAACTGCAGTGGTGGTGGTGTTTGTGATAAAGAATTACTTAATAAACTATTACTACTCGATGAAATGTCTTCTAGATAAGGATGCAATGCTAAGGCTGTTGGTCTTATTTGCGACAAAACTTCTTGATTTTGATCATTCTGGCGTTCTTCTAAATTATTGGCCAGTCTCGATGCTTCTTCATTAACTACTTGCTCATTTTCTGCCTCATCTTCCTCACACTCTTCTTCGTTTTCATCATTTTCAACTGATTCATTATCGCAATGCTCCTTAACAGGCAGTGCCTCCAAATTAGCATCTTTTGATTGCTGGACATTTCCCTCAATCGTCGTCACTGCGTCGATGTCTTGTTTGTCTTTCGATATTTCACAGCTGTCATTATTGCTTTGGAGAAATGGCTCTAGCTTGGAAGCAGCATTATTAAAGGCTGTGATTTTTACAGGATTTATTGTTTCAAATACTGTTTGAAGAGAATTCGATACTGATTGATGTTGAAGATGATCCTCAGAAGTTTGTACATTGGGAAGAAGTTCTGATGCACCACGTGGAGAAGTGGGATGTTCGGCTGCATTCTGCACATTATTTGGATCGTTTGAAGCAAAAGCCTCTGATGTCGAATGCAGTATTTTCTCCCGATAATTTTCTGTTTTGCTGTCTGGCTTTCCCGGCCCTTGTGGTGGCATAATACCCTGAATATCTTGCAGGATGTGATCTACAAATTGTTGACTTTGAGCATCTTGATTAATTGATTCGTCCAAATTTTGTTCAGGATTCTGTGCAGCACATTGAACATGCGCATGAGTTTCCAGCGTATTTCGTGTTTGAGCCGACGTTTGGTCATCTGTTTCAAATGGAACACCAAGTTGCAACGATTTGCTATTCACCTGCAACGGTTGCGAAGCTGAGGTTAGTGAAACGACGTCTGGAGTATTTTCTCCTTGACTATGCATTTCTCCCTCAAAAGCTGTTGGCAGTCCGAAATCATTAGGAACTTCTGTGTTGGAATTTGCCTCTATAATATTACTATCGAATAGAATTCCCTCGCCAGAAGAAGTAATTGCGGCAACTTGCTCATCAGAACTCAGTTTTGAAGGCTCAGACAGCAAAACATTCTGCTCAGGGCTTTGTTGTTTTATTTCGCAATCTCTTGTTGCGCTGATATTCGATGGTGTTAGATTATTTGTATCCTTACACTCTTGAATTGGTTCGCCCTTTGTAGCACCTTCTACGGTTATTTTTGTCAAGTTCTGTTCACAATTGTCGGCAGATGCTTGAGTACAAATATTTGCAATGACAAATGGAACTTTATCTTCTTTTGAAGTTTCCTGAACGGCAGAATTTTCTTCCTCATTCAGCAGGTTCTTACTATTTTCATTGCTTACTGTATTGCCGTCCCCTTGGGGTTCTGCTTCGCTTTTGTTATCTTCAGCCATTTCTGGCGGATATTCGAGTTCTCTGTATTCCCTTTCTTCGTTTTCATAGTAATTTTCAGCCATTTCCTCATCTTCTTCTTCATCTTCTTCTTCTTCCTCCTCCTCCTCCTCCTCCTCCTCCTCTTCATCAGTTTCTTCACTTTCAGTTTCTTCATGATCATCTTCATCCGTCCGGTTTTCTTCACCTTCATCGTTATTTTCTAAGCTACTCTTTTGCTCCAAGTTTTTATCTCTGACTTGTTTACGTTTTCTTTTTATGCCGTTGAATTTGGCAATCGATTTCACTGATCTCTGTGTAATTTGCACGTCATGTATTTCAATGTCTTTCTCCTGTTTAATCATTATGTTGTTAAAATCGATAGTAGAAATATAATTCTGTTCTTCTTCAGTATGAGCATGTGTGGCCAAGTCATCAGTATCCTCTTCTTGTTCTCCAGCATGTAGGAGATGCGATGGACTTGTAACTGCCGGTGGCTGTTCATCGGAATAGCCACGATTTTGTGGTTCCGGTTTAATGAATAGGTTAGATATTTCACTGGTAGTGGGTGTGGCAGGTTCTAACGTAACTCCACTTTGCACAGCCGAAATTTGTAGAGCCGGTACATTCGGTGGTTTCGCTGTTGATTTACAAGCTTTGTTACGGCTTCTCGGAGCGTTTGATAACCGACATTCTTTAGGAATTAAAGTTACCTTTGGCTTAGGTTTTGTCTTTCTCGCCACAGTCTTCTTCTTCTTGTTATCTTCTGTGCCCTCAACTGATTGGCCTTCATTGTTCTCAATTTCACTTGCCGATTCTTTTTGTGCTTCGTCTGGATTTTCAGACTCATTATCCTCGTCCTGATCAGATTCGTTTTCATCAGCTTCCGGATCACCGCCGTTACCTCGCTCATGATAATCGTCTTCATCTCCTTCCCCGCCGCTTCCTTTGTCTTCATAATTGCCATCGTGATCCATCTCTGCGGCCACGTTTTCTTCTGTTTCATTTGTTTCCATGGCAATGCCACTGCTTACATGAGATATTTTCAGCATGCGATCCAGTTCTTGACGATTTGGCTTAACATCTTCTTGTTCAGCATCGTGATTGGGTGATGGCAAGGTCGGCTGTGATTCAACAACTGGATTGGTAGCGCTATTAAACTCAACACCACTCGACACACAAGCAATTTGAAATTGCATCATTGGAATAGATGTCATGATTGTAGCCTCTGGTTGTGGCCGTTGTTGTAATACTGTTCCAGCTGCAGATTTTTCTCCAAAATGGGTTCCATCTTGAGGTTCAACCTTAATACGTACTGCTGAAGCTCCAGTATTTTCTTCATTGCTGTTATTAATATTGATGTCTTGCTCATCCTGGATATCTTTAGACGATTTCTGTTTCTCCTTCTCCTTTTCCTTGTGTTTCTTTTTCTTCTTACGTTTTTCAGCACGTTTGTCAGATGATTTTTGTTGTTCTATTATGGACGAATTCAACTGACCATGCTCCTTTTTAATTTTCAACTTAAGGCCGCCACCAATTTTATTTGCATTTTCTTCATTTGCTTCATCAATTTCTTGTTTTATTTTAACTCCTTCTTCCGTTGCTGCACTAGATTTGATCGTATGAGCAGCATTTGTCTCCTCGTACTCACTATCAGTGTCATTATTATGATGAAAATCATCAAGGCCACCATGATGCTCTTCATTATCACTTTGTTCAGCAGCACATGGTGTTTCCTGGTCTACATGTACCTCAGGTTCGTGTTTAATGCTGACCAAAGCGTCTAATGTTGACTTTAAAAGTTCATCCACCCGTCGCAAATCCTTTTTCGAAACGCCTTTTTTGCTGCTCTTTTTACTGCTTGTATTTGGGGTATCAAGACCTGTCGTTGAAACAGCAAGTGACGCTGCCATTATGATTGGCGACGATAAACGTGTCAGTTGAACCACGGGTGCCATGTCAAGTGAAACACCACTTATACGTGCCATTTCTTCAGCTGCCGCTTCGACATCGTTTTCATTCTTAATGCGTACAGCATCTTCCAGCGCCTCAACAGAAGGCATTATATGTTTTGAATAGTTTAAGTAGACTTTGGCACATTGTGCGGAATGTTTCAAATATTCAGCATCATTGCGTTGCAGACGATTGCATCCGGCACAACGTCTTGTTTTTACAGCACACATATGGATATTATAAAGGAAGTTTGTAGCATACGAAGTATGACATTGTGGACACTCACGATCTAATACTAGCAGAGCCGGAGGTGTGTCAAACGCATGCTCACGTAAATGCCTAAAAGAAAAACAACCAAATTATTATGGTTAAAAATTGTTTTTGAAATATTTTTATTAAAAAACTAGCGCAACCCCGGTGTGCTTCGCTACCCCAGAACATACTTTGATTATGTCACACACACACTTCTTATCCAATTTTGCAAATCTTTCAAGTAATAATATATCTATGTCAACGATGCAGTCTACTTTTTCCTGTTCCCATCCTTCTCATACATAAATGCAATTGAGAAATTACCAAATTGTAACTACTTTTTACCAGTTATATGTCCTTAAAATTCAAAACTTCAAAAAAGTACCAAACACCTGTCCAATTATTTTTAGTAGACGTACATGCTGCTTTTGAATTTTTATGCTACTTGTATTCAGTCCGGAGATACAAAATTACCGATTTTGCCCTTTTTGTCCCTTATATGTACATATGTCCAAATTTTAAAAATGATGAAAATTATTACAGCATGGTTTCAGGAGAGTAGTTTTCAATTTTTACTTTTTTCCTGCTCTCATTCCTCTTCTGGATGAATACAATTGGAAAAATGTATAAAAACGCAGATTTTACCCCATTTATCCCCTAAAAATTCAAAACTTCAAAAAAGTACCAGACACCTATACAATTATGTTTTGGCGTGCTTTCAGGTATTTTTTAAATTTTTATGCTACCTTTACTAAGTCCAGAGCAATTGAGTTACCGATTTTACCCTTTTTTACCCGTTTTTACCCCTTATGTGTTTAAATTTAAAACAAACACGAAATTTATTTTCGCATTTCTTTGGGGAGTAATACTATTTAGTTTTTACTTTTTTTCTGTGCCCATTTCTCTTCTACGTAAATGCAATTGTAAAAAAAGCGAAAAAATGCAGTTTTTACCCGTAAAATAAAATACCAGACACCTGTTCAATTATTTGTTGTAAACTTTTAGGCATTTGTTAAATCTTTGTACTACCCTTGCTAAGTCCGGATCAATTGAGTTACCGATTATGCCAGTGCCCCGCCTTCTCACAAATACGATCCCCACATTTTGGGAGAGACACCTTACCAGATATAACCCAATTACGGGGCGTATGCTGGAGGAAACTAAGGAACTTTGTGAATGACACGGAGTTCCTATAGACCTATGAGTCAAACTGGTTCATGGTTAAACCCACGGAGCGCACAACAAGCCTATATTGACGACTGTCACTGTCAATTCGGAGCGTTATGGTCATTTGATAACCAACTTGCTATTGAAGAATACGACTTGGGGAATATACAGTTTCAACAAGACGGTGCCACATGCCACACAACTCAAGCGTACATGGCTTTATTGCAAGAGAAATTTCCTGGCCGCGTAATTTCTTGTCGTGGCGATATCAACTGGCCACCAAGATCAAAAGTCAAAAAGTGGTCAAAAATTACCTCAAAAGAATCAATGCTTGCAACACTTCGCGTGGTGGTCATTTAAATGGTGTAGTGTTTCACAGATAATGTCAACGTTTCAAATTTTATAATAAAAAAGAAATATCATGAAAAAAAAATATTTTATGTGTATTAATTCAGGTCCAAAAATTAACCTTTTCAAAAATGTTTATTGTATTTTTCAGCTGTCTATATGCTGACGACATTTCGTTGGTGCTAATCAACTCATCAGTAAACTTGAAAAATTCTTAAAAGTTTGTTTGAAACTTAACTACTTATTCCATAATTCCCATGAACAAAATGAGAATCAGAAATGCTCAAACAAACCTTTAACATATAGACAGCTGAAAAATACAGTAAACATTATTGAAAAGGTTCATTTTTGGACCTGAATTAATACATTTCAATTGGCTCTTAAAGCAAATAAAGGTTTTCAAAAGTTTAGGCCGAAAAATATGTTTACTATGAGAAAAACTTGTAACTAATATGGAAGGCAGCTCCAATAACGTGCTACTCTTGCAATAAATGATCTTCCAAAACAAGAGCATATAATTCTGGATATGAATATCTGTTTATTCCTAGCAGATCTGGAAAAAGCGAATTTATTGTGCAAGAGCACTGGGATACTAGTTATGGATGTAAAAGAAAATCTAACTACGAAAATTTAAAGCACATTGATGTTCACTTGCATTAAACGTAAATTGAGCAGCAGAATTCAAAGCACGTTCGGCCCTTCTCAATATAGTTGTAATAGCGCCAGGGTATGTCTCTTTTTATTTCGTACTTTAATTATTCCGTTTTATTGCTTACAAATCCATTAAACATAAACTCACCTTGAAAATGCATAAGTATTTAGTATGGACTCGCCGCAGCGACCGCAAACATAAGGTGTTTTTGAAAGCTTGTGCCACAATTGGTGATTTTTTATATCAAAACTTTTCGATAATATCTCATTACAAGCTGTACATACGTAACGTTCAACTTTTGGTATGTGTGTTGCTCTATGCGTTTCCAAGATAACTTTAGCAGAAAAGCGTTCTTTGCAGATATTGCAGCTAAATTTAAGTTTTGGGGGCGCTGGAACTTTAGCTGGTGGCACCTTTGCAGGTTGCGTTGTTGCCGTTGCTGAAGGTTCTTCCTTAACTTCTTCCTTACTAATTTAAGAAAAGAAGAAATATTTTAATAATTTGTTTCAATAAAGAATATGCTTTTCAAACCTTACATTTCTTCTTTTACTTCAGCTTCTGCATTTTTACCAGCTTTCTGTTTAGATTTTTTAATAGCAAATTCCTTCTGAGTAGGAGCCACCAATCTCAACTTTTTATTACTAACAGCTAGTGGCATCACTGCTGCTGGCACGGGCGGTGATGGTTCTTTTTTCAATTTTGTATCCTCTACCGCATTGTTCTTTGCCTTTTTCGAGCTGCAGGATGCTGGTTGTGGAGTTTCTTCATTTGTTGCCGAGAAGCGTAATTTTTTCTTTGTTTGCACTGGTGTTTCTTCCTTAATATTTGATTCTGATGGAACGGAGAATCGTAATTTCTTTTTTGGCTGAATAGGAGTCACATCAGATTTTTCATCCTTTAGAGCTACTTCTTCAGATTTTCGCTTTTTATTGTTCTTGTTTAAAGCAGATGTGGAAGCAGGTGCAGGAATGGGTATTGGCGTCGGTACAATAGATTCCTCTTTTATTTCCACTTTTGGCTTTATATCCAAAGCCGGCTTTTTGATATTCTTTAATCCCAACAGCTTACGCGTTTGTGCATTTGTAGCATAACACATTTCACGAAACTCATAGAAATCATTGATTTTATCTACACACAAGCAACACATTGTCTGTGGCATTCTGTCATCCTTTGTTACCTGAAATAATTTGATACAATTTAAAAATTAAGCAAAGAAATAATTTTAAAAATAACTTTAGGCTATATTAACTGAAATTCTTTTTGTTTATCCCAACTGAACTTACCGAAAGTCCAAGCAGAATACTAATTTTTTGATTCATTTCCAATTCAGCCTCCACATCAATACAAGCATTCTCATTAACCTGAGGCTTGTCCGAAATGATGGGAACCATATCGGGATTATCTATGCCGCACAACCGACATATTTTATACAAATTCGCTTTTAGCTTTTTGTCGATTTTTATAGCAAAACGTTCCATTCTGAATCCTCTTTAAGCACTGACTGGTGTGTGTGTGTGTTTTTCTATGGTACGTACAAAATTAAGGAAAAGAAAAAATTTATGTTCTCAATTTTACATATACATATGGGTTCAAAATCTTCATTTATGTATCGCTAGGCATTGTGTATTATTATATTTTTATTAGATTTTCAAAAATAGTCAATAATTTGGGCTACAAAAATTTTCACGAGAAGTACACAAGCAACCCTCTATAAATTTTCTTTTTTGACAATTTTATAAATTAAAAGCAGCGTTGCCAATCGTTTGTTAGAAAAATGGTGAAAAACAACAAACAGCTGTAAATTATTTCAAGTACTCGTAAGCGACTAATTATTCGATTTTCGACGAGCTGGTTAAGAGATTACACCGATGCACATAAGTACATACCAACATATTTCAAGAAATTTCAATTCTGAAATGCATTTTAACTAAATGATGAATTTTTGTGGACATAATATGCAAGCAATTGTTCAGGCTGTATATTTGCACACCTATTAAATATATTAGTACAAATCAAAATTGTAAGCTGATAGCAAAACCTTTAACCCTATTTCCTTTTTATATTCATAATTTATTATGTCTAAATAATATATGTATGTACATACATAAATAAATAAAGCTATGCAGACATGTATGTACATACATATATCCTGATCTATGGGAAAGATACGATTAAAGCATGTACTTGGGTACCTTATCTATGGGTGTGGAAGTACAATGAAGTATAGAGCATATATATCATGATACAACTGTTAGTTGTATCATGATACATATGTACATACATACATATGTATGTATGTAAGTATATTAATTAGAATGTGTGGATTCAGTTATTGATATTGTGCCATCGATTTTTCAATAGCTTTTGGCATGAGGAAAATTAAGTTGCCTGCGTCATACCTATCATAAAAAAGATTTTCGATGCTCCTGATTTTTATTTTTTTAACGGTGCGTTCGAAAAAAGAATTGCGGATAAAAAATGGGGGGTTGGTCATACATTTGACTACTCTACGAGACTAGTTATTCTTCCGCGTTGTTATTAGGTACATCGAAAACTAAATGTTTGCCCCTATCACACTAACTTGTCGCAGAGTGCCCGTAAAAAGAGTCAAATGTATGAGCAACCCACAATAATTATTTTCTACTCAAAGATTTACTTCGAGCACATCCAGTACCAAGACTCCTCAAAAGGCTCCCATACGAAAATATAACAAAACATTAAAATTGGATGCGTCGAAAATGATTTTTTTGTTTGTCGTAGTGGAACTTTTTTCCTCATACCAAAAGCTATCGAAAAATCGATGGCACAACATCTACAAATTTTGCTCGTATGTACATGCAGATGCGTTTCATGTTGTGTTTATCATGGTACTTGTTAATATTTAGAATTTTATTCGCCAGCCATTTTATTTCCGACGCCAAAACAGAATATATACATAAGTATGTATGTAAAAATATATTTACATATGTATGTATGTGCTTATTATTGTGTGCACAAAAGAACTTAAAATAGATCTCCATTCATATTTTTTTAAACACCAAGTTTCATAGTACTTAGCGACTGATTCTCATAGTCACATCATTTGTTAGCGACAGTCAAAGTTGTCTATTCTGCAATTGTCACGAAAATTCTGAACAATTTCCACACACATACATATGGATTGGCACAACGGGATCTTCCTAGGACCCAAGGGAGCCGGCCTCAGGACTGGCGGCCCGCGTAACATAACATACATATGCATTCTAATAGTCACAAAAAGTGATGTGTCACGAACAGTGACAAAACTTTCAGTGATAGCGATGGTTGGTTGTCACAGTGTAAAGTGACTATGAGAGTCACACAGGCTCTTAGATTCTACAAAATCGTATTATATATGTATGTACATATGTACAAACATATTTTGTATTACGGGCAATGAAGGCCAACATTAGCACATGGAGTGATGTGTTCTATTGTCATGAAACACCAGGCTTTCGTTCACATTTTCTTAAACCCCTAATATTTACATAGATTCTAAAAAATTGCAATGCATACTTTGCATTACATGAGAAATGATCGCCAACGATGGCATGTGGAGTGATAGATTCTATTTTCATGAATCGAATTTTCAACAAAGGTGCTCTAGAATTTCTCTTAAAGAAAAACTTAAAAATGTAGTTAAAAATCGCATGCACATATGTTTACAAGAATAAAAGCGATATTTTTCGAGTTAGGACTTTATTGATGCATATGCACACATTTGTTTTCGACGAATTCTGTGATAGTGCTATGTTTGTTACCAAGCATCGTGATTATTCATAAATATCGGTTACCCAGGTTACGAAATTTTCTTACAAAACATTAGCAACAGAGTTACCGGCCTTAAAAAGTTCTTGTATATTAACATTTGAAGAAATTAGTACCATGCAATAAAATTGACAACGGGTCAAAAGAAAAGCAATTCAAGGAGATATTGAGATAATGTTAAATTTCATACACTTATAGAATGTTCTCAGGCAGAAATTTTTGAAATATTTAATGAAAAAATAGATAGAAATATCGGCGTTGAAATTAATATAACAAAATTTTGACAAATTATTTTCTTACTTGAGGCTTAATTAATGAATTTAGCAGTACTTGTGCTTGCCTAGTCCGTCAGAAGGTTTATTTTGGTGTTAATTTCAAGAAGAGACTGATGTACATACGTAATTTAAAATAAAAATAAAAAAAAAACAATAAAATAGCATTACGAATGCAGATGCGCAATATGTACATATTTCGTCTCAAGCATAAGTGAATTTATAATAAAACAGTTATTATATTATATTATATTATATTATATTAGTAAAAATCTCAAAGTAGGGTTAAAAATATCCTCACTATCGTACAATAATGTAATTTTCTTAATAAAAAGTGTAAAACAATATTAATATTAGAAAATTATTTAAACTGTATCAACTGAATAAAAAAATTATGAACTGGTCACTCTGAAAACCAGTGTTGTGCCAAATGTGATATATTTAGTTTGACAATAGAAGCCTTTGTCACATTATCAATTATTGCATAAAAATGGCGTCTACAGAAGAAGAAAACGTTTTGCAAGAAAATTCAGGTGAGATTTTGGCTAAAAATTGTGTAATTTATTGAGAAAATTCACGTGAAGACTTGTAACAAATATTAAAAATGTGTTTTCAACACAAATTGTAAAATAAATCTAATTTTGAATGTAAATAATGCAATTTTTCAAAGGCACATGACTGTAGTAGAATAACGTGAATATGTACAGGATATTTTTCCTATACGACAATTAAACAACGAGATACCGACAAAAAAGGCGGCTGTCTTAATTATTCAATAAATTTCAATCGTGCAGCAAATTTTATTTTAATCTTTGCATGATTTTTTATGTTTTTTAAAGGACGGCGTACACGTTCAGGCAGAAAAGTTTCTGGTGGTGCGCAAACAGTAGTCTCTTCGCCGGCGACAAGGTCTACCAGGCGCTCTAAAAAGCAAGAGCAGGTTAGTAAATTTTTGGTCATAAATATTTAATCATGAAATGAAAATGATGAATTGTCTGCATTTTTATTACATATGTGGCGTTGTTCCATATGTAAATGATATTTGCCTTTACAATCCATATTGTACAAGAGTATAATTGATGATTTATTGCAAGGGCCATCTGATTCTTACGGTTTATGGAAAAGCAATATTTTAGTAGTAATTCATTTCATTAATGGATTGCTTCCCTTTCAGGTTATTGAACAACAAGATATAATACATGAATTAACAGACGTAGAGCATTCCAATATAATTGACGAAATGTTGGCCGAGGCTGCGCAGGGTAACCTAGCCGCACCTGAGGAAGTAAACCATCAGGCTGAAGAAGAAATAATAAGCGATGTAATTGAAGAAGTGATTCCAACAGAAGGTGAAGAATGTATTGTTTATGAAGAACAAGTAATTGAAGAGATATATGAAAATCCAAACGACGATAACCAAGAAAATATCGTTATTCAGTCTGAAGCAAATCTAGACGAAAAGTCCTCATCATTTCCCTTTGCTTCCGATGAAGTAGTGCAGTCAGAAACGTCGGAAGATTTAAATGAGCAGCCCGAAGGAAAGGAGGAGAAGACTGAGACAGAAAATCAGGGTGCTCAAGAAAATTCGCTATTGGCGTCCTTAGCCGGCGACAATGCCAATAGTTTGCCTTCAGTGGGTTGCGGTGCTGAATTGGAAAAGGAACAGTTTGAATCAAAAGTTTTAGATGAAACTTGTGAAAAAGTTGATTTTGAAGATTCTTTATCCGAACCGGCTATTGCAGAAGATATTCCAAATGTTAGCGGCAGTGATGATACAATGGTTAATACTGAAGTTATCTCAGAAGATGAACTACCCCTACCAACTAAGCCAGAAATAAACGATGCTGAAGAGGTATCAGATGAAGAATTACCTGCACCACAACGAGCTGAACTACCAGCAGATGCTGAAATCATTTCTGAAGACGAATTACCTGTCGCCGCATCTATTGCAGAAGATCAAAAAGATGCTTCATTACGTAAGAAACGTAAAGTAGAAGTTCCACCTGACGCAGAAGTTATATCCGAAGATGAGTTGCCCATATCTACTACCACTGGTGAGAAACGATATCCTGGCCCAGATAAGGAAACAAGTTCTGGCAAAAAAAGGAAAATTGCATTTCCAACAGATGCCGAAGTTATATCCGAAGACGAGCTGCCCGCTGCAACCACTGGTGGTGATAAACATATTCCACACCAAGCTAAAGACGATCTAAAAGAATCAAACTCACGCAAAAAACGCAAAGCTGAAAGTCGTGGGGGATCTACGGAGAAAAAATTCGAAGAAGCCTCTAGCAAAAAAGATGAGCAATACAATCCTATGAGCCCAACGAGTGAGAGTAATGACTCTGCTCCTTTTGAAAAGAAAGTTAAAATGGAAGGTAATTTTAAATACATATTTACATACAATAAAATAATAGCTTCAAACGAATATAAAGCCGTTAGGATCGAGCATATGTATGTACATCGAGCATATGTATATACATCGAGCATATGTATGTATATAATAGTGAAAGGCATCAATCAGAAAGCCAAAGTCGATTTTTCGATAAACCATTTCTCATTCCGATTAATTAAACTATTAATCGTAGCTCAATTTTGATTATTTTGAAGTCGATTAACATTGGTTTAGCTTAAATAAACACACTTTTTGCAGTGAAGATTTTGTTAATTTTTAACTTCAACATGAATCTGTTGTTGTATTTGCGTACTCATCTATCAAAATTTCTTCAGCTACAGCACATTGTTTTTATATCCATTAATTTTGTGGCATTTAAGAAAATGTAGTGCTAAAAATGTTGAGCTTCTATGACAATTAATCTCTTCCAAATGAAACAGCAACAATTTATTCCTATTTTGGTTTTTAATATGTAGTGCCAAACATGACTTGGATTCACTTTTTTACCCTTCACAACAGTGAAGAAGCTTGCGAGCGTACTCAAACAAGTGTTGGTGCCAAAAAGTAGATTTTAATAGTAAAAATTTAAGATTTCCGATATATGTATACCGATATCTTAAGAAGTTGGACATACATATGCACGAACTGAAATAATTTTTGGTACCAAAAAGCCGATTATATTGTTTTATGATATCGTAGGTGCCAGGAAGTTGTTGTGTTATAAGAAAATAATTACTAAAGACATGATCCGGAAAGTGTTGATACCGATTATAAACTTTTGCTGAAGAAAATTTTCTCAATTTCTTTTTGAAGGTACTTTAATGTCCACACAGACCAACTTCGATTTCTTTTGCTTGCAAATTCTTTCATTTCAATACTTTATACACACACACACACACAAACGCAAATTACAACGAGTTGCCCAGTACAAGCAGCTCGATACCAATTAGCTTTCACCAGGTTTTCCACTTTTCATCGAACTTAAGAAGAGTTGAACAATGTGAACATGGTGTTGGCAATCAATAATCGATTACAGCATTATAGATTTTTTTAGGGCTGAGAATCGACTGCAATCGAAGTATGTATATTACATATGTACATTTTCAGTTACACCAACAATAAGTTTGTTCGAGGTAATTCCAGATAAAGTCTCATAAAATGAGAGTAAAACATTAAATACTCTCAAAAAGCAAAAAAAAATTCTAATTTTTCCTGGAACACACAAAACCACATTTCATGCCCGAAAAATGTTGAAACAGCTGTTTTCTCATGAAAAGTACTTTAGGTTGTCAAGAGAGTGCAGAGATGAAAGGCAGCCAAAACGAAACACCAAATGAATGTAAGCTCTGTTATCTCTCTATAAATGCAGAAGCGGCGGCTTTTTGACAGCTTGCAGAAGTTGTACAAAAACAAAATGCATGTTATTTTTATTGAAGTTGTTGTTATTGCAGTGAAAAGGCGATCTTATTAGTTGTATCATAGTAAATTATATGTATGTATGCTGCTTTTGTATAACTAAAATACTAAGGATTTTCTCGATGGCAGCTGTGCAAATTTGCAGTGCATTTTATGGTTGATCGTGAGCTCATCGTTTTTTTTTTGTGCAAATCTGCACAGTCTATTTCCCTGGGTCTTTTCTTGCAGACTTTGCTTGTCGAAGGTTTGAAATTTCATTGCTTTAGCTTACAAATTTTTTATTTTTAAGAACACAATTGTTGCTTTTTTGGTTAAATCGTTATACTCATATCAAAATTCTAAAAAACGCTACTGTAATATATAATAAGGCAAGAAATGTCACGGAGGGCGACGTCGATCAGAGCCGCCGCTGATTTTTATTTTTGTGTTAAAAACCGCTGCCGATCTTATTTTGTTTTTAGAAAGACACCCATATAAATTAAAGATAAAATGCGATGTATTCTTTTGTTATTATTAAATTGAAGTTTATGCTTGCTTTTGTTGAAAAAAAAAATATTTTTTTAAATTCACACGAATATGATTTTTATTGTATTAGAATTTTTCGTCACCGCCTTTATTTATTTTTTACTCTGCGGAAAATTGTTAGTCGGCTTGTTTACAGTATTTACCGCCTGTTCCTCAGTGATAAAGTCATGTGATTGTTCGCTTTCTAAGCGAAAGAAAATTGTTTTGGGTTTCTCTGTGATGTTTTTTTATTCGAACGATGACTCGATCGACAAGTCGAAAAGACGTACATCTCAGTGTTTTCACACATAATCCGAATCCTCAATATCGATCATGTCGTCAGCAATGCGAACACAAACGTCAAAATCAATCACTTGCCGTTTTGTTATCGAGTGGGTGTTTTTAAAGATAAAAAATTTACATTTATTTGTTAAAAAATTGGGAAAAAACTAGAAAACCAACATACATATTTTTTATTTTAATTAGTAAACAATTATCTTATGTATGCATGTAGTTTTTCTAAAAAGCTTATTTGTTCGCTGGATGAAAGAAAATCCTGAGTTTGTCAGAGGAATACCAGTGTTCAGTGCGCCAAAGTGTTTATTAAATATTTATGCAAAAAAAATCTCTGAAATTTTAAAACACCACAAAAACTATTTCCGCACTTTCAAAATGTTTGCTTCTTTGGCTTGCCAGTTTTAAGAAGGGTTGTATTTACACAAGAACATCTGAGCATTTTAGCACAGATCTATTTGCTCAAAGTTTTTCTTTAGTGGAAATGAAGCAAATTGCAAGTACATAAATTTTGTTGTGGTGTGAAAAAAGCAGAGCATTTTTGCTCAGATTTGCTACGTTTGCACTACCATCGTGAAAACCCTCATTGTATTAAAATTTTTCATCACCGCCGCTATATTTTTTTTTTTACTCCGCGGAAAATTATTAGTCAGTTTCGCCATCTATTTTTGTTTACATTATTTATTTTCAACTGAGCATTTTTGCACAATTCTATCTGCTCAAGGGTTTTCAGTGCAATTGAAGAAAAATGAAGCAAAGTGCAAATACATTTTGATGTTGTGTGAAAAAAAACAGATCATTTTTGCTCACATCTGCTTCCTTTGCACAGTTTGCACTACCCATCGTGAAAACCCTTAATGTTATTTTGTTATATAAATAACATAATTCCTACTTAGATTTTCAAATGTAGCTGAAATTTTCATGAATAATATTTTGGACTTCTCTAAATTTATAAATATTAAATAGCTGGTAAAGTCGTTTGACATTTTTACCATTTTGCACCGAAAAAAAGTACGGGTAGAGAGAGGTTCGGTAAAATGAGATACATTTTACACACTTCAACACAAAAACACTTTTCGGGTAAAATTGGGAGCCTGCGGTAACGTACATACATCAAACACACTTAATCACAAAACTCTCGAAATTAGATTTGTTTTTTTTAATGTAAAAATGACGATTGCGGCTGGTGTCGTAACAGACTAACCTAAAATAACGCGTTAGGCATAGCCTGTATATTTTCATATAAAATGAGAGGTTTACACAATACAAAACCGCTTGACCCGCTGATTTATGTTGGACTGTCTCTCTGATCAAAATATATTTAATAAAGTCGAAGCAACGCAATTCATATGCGTTAAGAAAGTTGCCAAATTGTGTGAACATTGCTAAATACAAAAATAAGGCCAGAAGAGAAAACATCAATTAGCTGTTGTACTGCATATACAATTTAGTAGACCTAAGTTTCGATTTTAGGTACGCAAAGGCTAATTTTTATATTTTTCTTTTCACTGTTTATGTAGTATTCTATAATGTAGCTCTTAAAAGTTATTTTAGCAAAAATGTAAAAAAAAACTTTTTTGATTTTGTGGCATTTATTTTTAATTTCCATTTTAAGATTCTGATAACAAAGAAAAAGAAAAGCGCAAAGACAAGGATAAAGAGCGTGAAAAGGATAAAGAAACCAGTAGTAGCAGCAGTAAAGATAAAGAAAAGGAACGAGAGAAAGAGAAGGAACGTAAAAAACTTCCAGACTTGGATAAATACTGGCGCGCTGTTAAAGATGATCCAGCTGATTTCACGGGCTGGACATACCTTTTACAATACGTGGATAATGAAGTATTTATATGATTAAATATTAAAACAATATTTATATTTTTATACTTAAATTTAATATTTTGATAATAGTCGGATGCCGAAGCAGCACGTGAAGCGTACGATGCATTTCTATCCCATTATCCATATTGCTACGGTTATTGGCGAAAGTATGCCGACTATGAGAAACGAAAGGGTATTAAGGCTAATTGCAACGCGGTGAGTACAATACGAATTCAATCAAATTCATTTGAAATATGTTGTATTTTTCAATATTTATTATATGATAATGCAATTTATTATAATTCAATAAAAAGTATACATTCAATAAAAAAAAAACAACTATCGTAGAAAAAATATAGTAGAAAAACCTGAAATTTAGTCAGAAAACCAACAGCAGTTTTTAATTTTAATAAGCAAAACTTGCTTCTATTCACAGTTTTGAAACTTCACGTTTCCGTCCAATTTTCTTCATCTTCAAGACTTCATTTTTTTTATCAAACTCAAAAATTTCAGTCGTTACAATTTTTTTTTTTTGTTTGGAAATTTATCTATTTTTATTTCTCTATGACAATCAATATGGTTGCGTTTCTCGGTAAAAACTTTTTGTTTGGTTTAAAATTATAATTACAAAAAATACCAACACCAACAACACCATCGATTTTAAACAATGATAAAAAAAAACAGACTGAAAACTAAAATACAAATTAAGGCGTAAGTACAAATGGAGTTTAATGAAATTCAGTGTTTATTTAAAAGTGAAATATTTGTAATTTTTTTAAGGCATTTTATGTATGTGAACAAACAATAAGTTAGCTTTAAATTCTATCTCATTTAAATAACAATTTAGTTTTTGCAGCAATTGTTACAAAATCAATTATACATTTTTGTATTTTGAACATGAGACTTTGTGTACTTCGTGTGTGTGCGTGTGTATGTGTTGAATTACTGCCTACGAATCCTTAATCCATCCACCTTAACCACCATCCCTAAATTCCTTTTGTTGTTTTGTAAAACGAAAATATTTCTGGATGAGACAAATTTTTATAACCTGAAATCTCTAACGCACCAGATATTCGACAAAAAGTCTGTTTTATTTATTTTTTTGCCAAAAGAAAACATTTTTATCTAGTGAGTGGCTTTGTAAGTTAAATGTATTCTGTATGCTGCGGGGGTTGCCTTTTATGTTTCGGGATTTGGCAACCTTAGTGTTGCAATCTGGCAACTGACAGCTCTATCGTAAAGTTTAACATTTTTGAGGTTATACGTATTCGGAACGTTTTGACATACGAGCGTTATTTGTGTTGCTTACAGTAACTTAAAAGAAGTAGACTCGAAAAATCTTAAAAGAATTTTTGAAACCCAACTACTTATTCCAAAATTCCCGTGAACAAAATGTGAATTAGAAATGTTCAAACAAACCTTTAACACAAAAAATGAGTTGATTAGCATCAACGAAATCTCAGACGGATGGAAAAAGCAAAAAAAAAAAACATTTATAAGGTATATTTTCAGACCTAAAATAAGTAAATTAAAAGATTCATCTCGGCCCAAAAATGGAATCAAATCATGAACATTTTCGTGCGATTATTTTTTACAACTTTCGACGTGAATTAACTCAGCAACAGTGCATGGATGAACTTAATTAAATTTTTGGCGATGAAGCCTAATTCAAGGACCAGTTTTTGTCGATGGTATATTGAATCGTGGTCGTAGTTCACTCCAAGGCGAATTTTGGAAAGGTCCTTCAAAATCAGTTGTTCCGTAAACCATTGATGCTGTTCGTGAGCTGATATTGCAACATCGTCATGTAACCCTGCCGTGAGATTAAGACAGCCTTAGGCATTAGTGGGACCAGCATACATTCAATATTGCATAAACATTTTTTAACTGTCAAAAAAATTTGTGCGCGTTGGATCCCACACAATTTGTCGATAGCCACTCGCCGCAGAGGAATCACTCTTCACCACAACAATGCGAGCTCTCACACATCGGCTCAAACAACAGCCGTATAGTCCTGACTTGGCACCGAATGACTTCTTTTTATTCCCGTACGTTAAAAACAAACTGAGAGATCAACGTTTTTCAACACCTGGAGAAGCGGTTGCTGCATTCAGAATGCATGTTTTGGGAGATACCTCAATCAGAGTGGCAAAAGTGCTTCGACAATTGGCTCAGATCTTCTTTTCGACGATTATTATTTGTTTTTGTTCTCTAATCCCGCAATAAAGGGCAACCTTCGTACAGGTTTTCGGTATTTTGTTGGAGTAAGGACTCTCTAAAAGTTTGATTCATTAGGATACCAATTTGCACGAAAAGCGTTCCCGTACTTTAAAATTGGGCAAATGAGAGTATTTGTGATAGAAAATTATGCTTCTTCTTACTTTTTCTTCGGGCTAGTTTGGGCAAGTAGTTCAGCTGTCAGCTGTTTGAAAGAAGAAATAAATGTTTTGTTTTGTTTGAAACTAGAAGAAAAATTGAAAATTAGTGTGAACAAATATGTTAAAGCAGTCTCTAAAAAATTGTTTATTCTCTAAAAAATTGTAGATTGTTATATATTTATATATACGAATTCATTTATGTATATGAATTTATGAGTTCTGTTGTGTTCGTAAAAATTTTTATGCATATAGTATATGTAGTTGGTGTTTCTTTTTTACACAAATTAAATAAAATATCAGGTCCAAAAATGAACCTTTTCAAAAAATGTTTGTTGTATTTTTCAGCTGTCTATATGCCGACGACATTTCGTTGGTGCTAATCAACTCATCAGTAGACTTGAAAAATTCTTAAAAGTTTGTTTGAAACTTAACTACTTAGTTATTCCATAATTCCCATGAACAGAATGAGAATCAGAAATGTTCAAACAAACATTTAACACAGCAAACACTTCTTTTTTCGTTTTGCAAACAAACATTTTTTGAAAAGGCTCATTTTTGGACCTGAATTAATACATTTCAATTGGCTCTTAAAGCAAATAAATAATTAAGTTTATATTAAAATATATATGTAAATGTTTTTTTTAATATGAATTTAATTATTTATTTGCTTTAAGAGCCAATTGAAAAGTAGTTAAGTTTCAAATAAACTTTTAAGAATCTTTCAAGTCTACTGATGAGTTGATTAGCACCAACGAAATGTCGTCGGCATATAGACAGCTGAAAAAGACAGCAACTATTTTTTAGAAAGGTTCATTTTCGCACCTAAATTAAATATTTTTTTTCATAAGTCTTGCTGTCAGAACCCTGACGACTTCTTTTGTGGTAAAATATTTGTTTTTATGCGCTCCCGTATTTTTGTGCATTTTTGGCTCTTATGGAGAGAAATTATAGTTTACTCTCATTTTACCGAGCTTTGCCCAAAAGGTAAAGAAACAGAGCTATTATTTGGTCGAAATTCATTAGCAGTTGCCAGTCGCATTAGAAATTTCCGTTTAAACAATGAGAGGAAACCAGTGCATGAAAACAAACGGTACCATTGAAAAATGTTTCTAGCAGTAGCAGTCAACCGTAGAACATTTTTGTTTTATAAGCGGCCAAGCACAATATAAATTATATAATATTTTTATATATTTATATTTTACCATCTCTTTGCTCTGACATGGCGTTATAAATTGTGGTGCCCAAAACTAGTTGCGCCCCTTTAACGTATTTCTGTACTTTAAATGTAAGTGAAATCTTTTTGTACAGGAAATGGAAATAAATAAATAAAAAAATAAAATATTCGCACAACTGTGCAGCAAGCGAAATGAAAAGCGGCGAAAAATCATCATTCAGAAACACCCTTTTGTTAATTCTCAAGTGTTCAGCAGCATAATTAGTTGTTGTGGCGGCATCATCAACCAAATCAGAAATAACTAAAGCACATCTGCTTTTTCTGGCCATTGTGTTCGACGTCATTCAATTGCTAACAACATGGGTATTATTTGAATGTCATTGGTTCTTATTTACAATACAAATATGATTTCTTCTATCATATTAATGATATGTATCGTTTAAAGAATATACAATTTCTTAAATTTTGCAAAATTTTATATAAATTTTCATAAAACTTATTTCGTACTTGTAAACATTGAACAGCGGATTGGAAAATTCTTACAAGTAAAAATTTTACTAGCAAACATTTGCGAGAAATTTTTCTGTCTAAATATTTTACTCTCTTGTTGCTCTCTCGTTACATTTTAGTTACTGAACAGACGTTAGTTAAAAAAAAAAATTCATGTTTAAAAAATGCGCTGATAAAAATGTCGACGATGCCAATGGTGTCTATTCTGAAAAAAGCCGCCGAAGCAGTGAAACTTTGCTTGGCATATAAAAACAAAATATGAAGAATTGTTTGTGTTTTCCATATATTGCAGGAATAAAATTAACGAGGGAGTACGCGTATCTCTCTCTCAAGTAAACGGTAAATTTTGTATGAAACACAAAAACAATTTGTTTGTGCTCTTGAAATTTTTTTTTCTTGTTTTCTATGAACGATCGTTCATATTCATACTTCATTTCTTAGCTTTTTCAAATATTTTTGCTGTGCCCAGCGAGTTCAGGGACGGGTGCTGACAAGAAAGTGTGGCGGCTTCGAAACAACTAGTTGTCCACCCTGCTCTAAATGTCTTTGATGTCTTCTTTGTCTTATTTAATAAATAGCAATCACAAAAATAATGTAGAAATAACTTGAGCCTGATAATCTGAATACAAAAATAATTATACAAAAAAAAGTTCGAATAACAAAAAATTAATTAGTTTAATTATAAAGTTAAAATTAATACTTATTTTTGCAAATTTATAGTTGACTGCTTCAGAAGATAACTCTGAAGTAGTCAAATGTATGACCAATCCCCACTGATTTTTTTCTTCCCGACTTTTGTGTGCAATATACTAACCCCCATATTCATAAAAACTATTGAAGGTTTATTACACGTTTATTTGACAAATATTCCGTAGAAATACGTCAAATAAGAGCTTAATAAACTTACAATAATTATTATGAATATGGCCTTAATCGTTTATCTCTCCTCTTTAGGGGAGCTCTATTGTGACCATTTTTAACTGAGCTTGGAAGATAATTGTAGTAGAACGTACTCAAAAACGTATATCAATTCATTCCCTTTATTTCTTCTTCCAAAAACTTGCAAAGAGAGAACTACATTAAGTTTGTTCCTGTACTTTTTGGGCAAAGTTCGGTAAAGTGAGAGCAGTCATGAATTTCTCTCAATAATACACAAAAAAGCCCAAAAGTAAGGAAACATCAAAAATCACAACATAGTCATATCTCAAAAAACTAAAATTTTTAAGTTTCTTAGTGAAAATTGTTTCTTTATAGCTTCGTTACCACTGTACAAATTTTCAGACTAATATCCCAATTTGAATCAAAACAAACCCTCATACACTCGTTTTATAAGGCATAGAAATCTAGCCTCATTTAGCGAAATGTGCGCCTCGATGGATGAATTGGTAGAGTGGCCTACTAAGAGTCGTCTCCGAGGTCGCAGGTTCGATTCCTGCCGAAGGCTCTGGGTATTTCTGCAGACAAGCAAGAAGCTTCGCAGTTTTGTGTTTATTCAAAAAAGTAAAGTTCTTTTTTTTGAATTTTTATGAAAAGGTGTTGCCCAATATCTCTTTTATGAGTACAAAAAATTTCGCCTTTATATCTCAAGTTAAACGGAAGTTGTAATAAAAAAGGGTTTGTCCCATTGTCATATTGCTTTGAAAACTTAAAGCGCAATTTGCCAAGTATGATTTTTTCAAAATATGTAATGCTGTAATGAAAATTGAAGCGGAAGACGAAATGTTTTTTTTTTTTTTTTGGATGCATTTAGATTTTAAAGTGCTTTGCAGGTATTTTTATATGAGGGTTTTCACGATGGTAGCTGTGCAAAAATGCTTTGCAGTTGTGCAAATTCGCAATGGATTTTATGGTTGATCGTGAGCGCACAGTTTTTTTTTTTGCAAATCTGAAGACTATACTTCATTGAAGGTTTGAAAATACATTGCTTTAGTTAAAAAACTCTTTATTTTATTTTTAAGAACACAATTGTTGCTTTTTTGGCTAATTTGGAAATTAAATATATTTCAAAATTCTAAATAACGCTACAGTGATATGTAAATAATAAGGCGCGAAATGTCACAGACGGCAAAGGTCATCAGCCTCAAGTTATCACGCAGCCGCAGCCGCAGCCGATCTTATTTTGTTTTTGAAAAGACAGCCATATAAATTAAAATTAAAACGCGATATATGATATCATTTTGTTATTAAATAAAATGTTATGCTTGCATTTGTTGAAAAAACATCTTATTCACATGAATGTGTTTTTATTGTAAAAAAATTTTTCGTCACCGCCGCTATTTTTTGCCTTCTCCGTGGAAAATTGTTAGCCGGCTTCGCCATCTGCTGGCGCCATCTATTGTTGTTTACATTATTTATTTGCAAATGATTATTTTTGCACACTTCTATTTGCTCAAGGTTTTTTTGTAGTGCAAATGAGGAAAAATGAAGCAAAGTACAAATACATACATTTTGCTGTTGTGTGAAAAAAATCAGAGCTCAGATTTGCTTCGTTTGCACAGTTTGCACTACCATCGTGAAAACCCTCTATGAAGTACTCAGCCCTATTGCGGTTGGCGTTTTTGAAAAATGATGCCGTGATTTGCAAAAAATACGATGCCTTCCGAAATCTACCAGAAGAGATCCATTAAATTTCAATCATGGTTGGCGTATATGACCGTTAAAAATGCCCAAAAAAATGCGATTATAAAATTGACAGCATCAACGAAAACTGTCGTTTTTAAACTACACCAAACACAATAAAGGCGACTAATTGAAAAAACAGAAATTGTTGTTATGTTGGTTGATTTAGTTAAACTGTTTCGTTTGTTATTGCTTACTTTTTGTAACAGCTGATCGTTTAACTACTTGCCCAAACTAGCCCGAAGAAAAAGTGCTGGCCGTTTCGTGCAGGAATATTTTTCCCCCAAAAGCTAGCTCTCTTCTCACTTGTCCGAACTTTGAGTACGGCAACAGTTGTAGTGCAAATTGGGATCATCCCCCCGCTTCCAACGTTGCGTACGGGAATAAACTTATTGTGAACCGAAACAGGTTTACAAAAAATCAAATATATCATTATATGAAAAGTTACAACAGTTCTGCCACACTTATAGATTAGGATCTGCTAAATAGTCTTGCAACTAGACCGGTTCCCGCTTAATGCTGTTAGTCCTCCGTCCGCTGCTTGTCCTGTATTTGGAACCAAACAGCTTCCTGCGTAATGCTTTATGACCAATCCATTGAATTGATGTTTCTAGAAATTTTTCCGAACACAACCACCCCGTGTTTCCCTTCCTTTTAGGAATTTCTAAATTTGTGCCGCCATAGTTCGTCGCACTAGTCCCAGGGCCCCTCTGGAGAAGTGAGATGTGTAGCTGACCCCATAGATTTTGTCTCTAGATATTTTTTTCTGAACACACCTACTCCGTATCTTCCTTTTTTAGGGGAGCTTCCATACAAACAAGTTTTTCTAAATTACCAAAATAGAGAGCTCTCAGAAACAATTCATTATGGAGAAAAATTCAATATAGTGACTTCAGTATACATTTATGCACTGTTATTCAATAAGAGAGCTACAAAGGTTTTTTTTAAATAAAACAAAAACAATTTTGGATATCAATGAAATTCTTTATTCCTGTAAAAGCACGTTTGCTGCCATTATGTATGAAACTCGATTTCTTTTGCATGGCCACCACGGACACGCTTGCAGAAGTCCAGACGCTGAAGCCCATTTTCGACGGCTTTCAAGCATAAATTGGCCGATACTGCTGCAATTTCACGTTCGATATTCGTACGAAGTTTGTCAGTCGTCGCTGGCTTTTTGGCATAGACCATAGACTTGACGTAGCCTCACAGGAAATAGTCTAACGGCGTCAAATCGCACGACCGAAGCGGCCAATCGACTGGACCATTTCGTGAGATAACACGTTCTCCAAACTTGGTTTTCAATAAATTGATTGTGACATTCGCTGTGTGGCTTGTGGCGTCGTCCTGTTGGAACCCCATGTCCTCCAAGTCCATATCATCCAATTGGGGCCAAAAATATTCGGTTATCATTGAACGGTATCGATTCCCATTCACAGTAACGTGCTGTTAATGATCACCACGGAAGAATGACGTCGCCGGCCCATAAACCGCACCAAACCGTAGTATTTTCGGTATGTAATGAGTACGTCTGAATTGCTGCCTGACCAATAACGCATATTATTTTTATTGAGGAAGTAGTTCAGGCATAAATGAGCCTCATCATAAATTGGACGTAAATTTTAATAATTTTGACTCGCTGTTAGCTCGTATATCTTTCCATCATGAAATGGCAAATCTTACTGAAGAGAGATGTTAAGAGAGCAGCAAGAAATATGACGTCGTCTGCTGTCCCTGTCGCTGTACTTTTGTAGCGTCCCTGTTGAAAAACCCGTTATATATACAATTTTCCTCCCTGCTTATTATTTTTACCATAGTTTTTTGTCAAACTCCTACATAGATACATCGCTTCCACATTAATTTACAACACACGCACATCGCAACACTTAAAACGCTCTAGACCAAATCAGACAAAAAAAAAAAAACGAAAAATAAAAATTAAAACCTTGAACAGTTAAGTATCTATGAAGTACATTAATCAAGTTAACATTGGCCAAAAATCTTTTTTTCTATTTCCATTTATCCCTCTCCTTTGCGACTTTAACCAAATATACATACATACGTATAAAAATGTAAAAACAAATAAATTAAACGTCAAATATTAGGTCTTTGAACGTGGATTGGAAGCAATACCTTTGTCGGTAGATCTGTGGATACATTATTTAAGCCACGTCAAATCGAATCATAGTGATGATGAAGAATATATACGTTCACAATTCGAACGCGCAGTTGAGTCATGTGGTTTAGAATTTCGATCTGATAAATTGTGGGATGCGTATTTGAAGTGGGAAAACGAAGGAAAACGTTATCAGAATATGGTGAAAATATATGATCGCTTAATTGCCATTCCTACTCAGGGTTACAGTGGACATTTTGATAAGTAAGTGGGGTCTTAAATTTTTCGTCTAATTTAATTACTCAATTATAAGTAAATAAAATATCTATTGATCATATTTAAAACATACATAAATTTTTTGTAGTTTCCAAGATTTAATAAATCAGCACTCCATAACAAGCACTATGACACCAGAGGAAATCAAAAAGCTCAGACTCGAGCTAAGAGACTCAAAATCGTCGTCAAAATTATCCTCATCACGATCAAAGTCCCGTCGTGCAAGTTCGAAAGATAAAGATTCGGAAAGTAGTGAAAAGGAAAAGAAGGAAGACGATCACGAGGGTAATAAAGAAAAGTCAGATAAAACTAAAGAAAAGTCAGATAAAGCGGCCAACGAGGACACATCTGCTGACAAAAATGATGGTGATGTTGTCGAAGCAATGGTCGTTGACACGGTAACTGAAGAAGAAGTGAACACTGAAAAGTCTTTCGTAGATTTTGAAGACTTGACGAATCTTACAGAAGATGAAATTGCATCAATTAAAGATAAAGTTATATCATCAAGACGTAAAGTACACAAAGCTACTGTATCAGCCATCACAGCCCGCTGGACATTTGAAGAAGGCATTAAAAGGCCATATTTCCATGTCAAACCTTTGGAAAGATGCCAACTGAAAAATTGGAAGGACTATTTAGACTTCGAGATTGAGAAGGGTGATCGTCAGAGGATTCTAGTACTATTTGAAAGATGTTTAATTGCCTGTGCTTTGTACGATGAATTTTGGCTTAAAATGATACGCTATTTAGAAACTATAATTGATCAGCCTGGCGTGCCAGCGATAACAAGCGACGTTTATCGACGAGCCTGTGAAATTCATCACCCCGACAAACCCAGCTTGCATCTAATGTGGGCCGCTTTCGAAGAATGCCAAACTAACTTTGACCGGGCTGCGGAAATTTTGGTGAACTTGGAAAAAAGGGTACCTAATTTACTGCAGGTAGCCTACCGGCGCATCAACGTTGAGCGGCGTCGTGGCGATTACGATAAATGTAAAAGTTTATATGAACATTATATAAATACAGCAAAAAATAAAAATATAGCGGGCAGTTTGGCCATCAAATATGCTAGATTTTTAAATAAAATTTGTAATGATTTAGAGGGTGGCTTAAAAATTCTTCGTCAAGCTCTTGACAAGGACAGTGCTAACACCCGTGTAGCATTGCAAATGATTGACCTGGCGTTGCAGCGGCCTGCGGTGGACGAAGATGAAGTTGTTCTGATAATGGATAAATTCATGGCCAGAGAAAATATAGAACCCGAACAAAAAGTCTTATTTGCTCAACGTAAAGTTGAGTTTTTAGAAGATTTTGGTAGTTCAGCAAAAGGATTACAGGATGCACAAAGATCTTTGCAAATAGCTTTAAATAAAGCTAATGATGCCAAAAAGAAGCAGTAAGTGGTTTTCTTTCTCTTTATTAATGCACATTATAGTCGGGGGGATATTTTCGTGTTTTTTTTTTTCGAAAATCCAATCGAAAAGGATGTTAGAAAAAAAAATTCAACAAAAAAAGTTCAATAACATGATTGTGTTCAATTTTCAAAATTATTCTGCTCAAATTAAAGTAGCAACTAATTTTTTTTTTGTGTTTTGTTTTATATGGATTGATGTGTTAAAAAAATGAGTTTCTTGTTCATTAGCTGCATATGAGGCTAAAAACATTATCTGAAATGATTTATTAAACCTAAAAGCTTAATAAATCTTTGAACTACGCTTTTTAAAAGCTTTCATTCATACATATTTTTATTTTGCTCATTTTAATGTATTATTCTCAAAGGAACTTAAATTCAGCTCTTCGAAATATTTTTCTTTAGAAACATTTTTTTTAATAACTACTAATTTCCGACTTTTTCTTTATTGGAAGAGCGGAAAAAATAAAAATGTATTTTTAACTGCTATTTGTTATTTTGCTTCCCTCTTACCCATAGTAAATAAAGCTCATTTGCTTTTGGATCTACATATGTATTTCGAGCATTTTCAACATCTGATGTAGGTGTATGTATATGTCTATTTTTCATAGACATATACATATGTACTTACATATGTATATCAGATCCTGAAGATAAGTCGTGAGGCTCGAAATATATAGATCAAGCAGCAAATGAATTATTTATTACGAGTCAAACAGTGCACCCTAAATTAGAGCATAAGACGCTTTTTATCTGTCAAAAATCCTCATGCCCATATACAAAATGTATGAATCAAACCGAAATAACGCGGCGTCAACGTTTTGTAGTTGGAAAATTTGATTTTGACAGAGCGTAAAAAGTGAAGTTGCCTGCAAAAAAGTTAAAAAAAAGTAATTTAATATAAATGCGTTAAAAAAAGTTTTCTAAATTGTGATTCTTATTTTCTTTCAAGTAATACCAATACAGCTGCTTTCCAGTCAATTTAGCGATTTTATCTTTATTTATTATTTCTATTTAGTGGTTTTATTAAAAAACACTACTGTTTCTGGCACAACGTTGACGTCGTTGTTTACACTGCAGTTACACGATCAAGTTTCGCTATCAAGTTTTTTTCACATACTGCTTGTCAAAATTCAATAAAATTGATAGCTGTGACGTAGGCTGCACGCAATTTCATAACAATTTGTTTTCAAGATGCTCATTTTCGAAGAAAAATGGCCCAATTATGCCTCTGGAGCAAAATCCGCACCAAACAGTGACTCGTTTTGGGTGCGTCGGCTTTTCAATGTATGCGTGCGGGGTTTCCCGCCAAGATTAAAATGAGCTTCATCTGAAAAGATGATTTTTTTTTTTTGGCAGAATCGGCATCTTCTGTAAGTCGATCGCAGGCCCACTTTCCCAGCGTTGTTCAAGCGTATGCACAACCAAATTCGTTCAGCGGAAGGATAAAACTAATTATCTGTCAAATCAGACATAAGCTAAGTGTTATCATTCACGAAATAAGCACTAGTTGAAAAAAAAACGTTAGATGGCCGACCCTGTAGTTTACCACACCACACACAAAAGTATATGTATGTGTGTGTGTGTGTGTACTTTAATAAAAGTAAAAAAAAAATGGAAACGTTTTAATGAAATGCGTCGTTAAAATCGTTGTCAAAAAAAAACTCTAAACTAATAATTCCTGATACATAATTTAATTGAAATAAATTAACAGTTTCTTTGAACTTGTATGTATGCTTTACGATTTTAAACCTGGTTGAATTATATATTTTTATGGAACTCATTAAATTATTGCTTTATTTTCAGTGAAAGTAGTCCTAGTCGAAAATCTGGTCACAAGGAAGCCTCATCAATATCCGCTTCTGCACAATCGGCCTACAACAATGGATCCTCGTCGGGTGCTGCGAGCTATAATTATGGCTCCGGAAATTCAGCATATTACGCCCAACAAAACAGTGGCGGCTCATATCCCCAGCAACAGCAATCTTATGATAGTTATTATAATCATTGGCAGTACAATACTGGTTATAGTGGTTATGGTCAGTGGGGTGGTTACACTAACTACTATTAAAACATGCAACAAAACAAATTACTTTTTTATTTACTCTTTAAATAATTATTAAATAATTATGTATTTACTCTTTTTTTATAAGTGTTTTCACATTTTTTTTTTTTTTTTAATATACTACATAATTTCAATTCTTAAGATTTCGACATTTTTAGCGTTTGAGTTGTTGACCAATGGGTAAAAACAAATATATTTGCGTGTACATACACATATGAATTTACATGTGTGTAATAATATTAAAACAAAAATTAAATATACTAAACTTTTCAATGGCATATTATTACCTGCAAACACTTAGATACTATATTGTTATACTTTAAGGACTTCTTACGTAACATTGCAACTGATTTCGCTTTCTCGGACTTTCTGTGTCTGTTCCGTTCTTATTTACCGACATACAACCATGATCTGATTCTCGCATTTTGGAATTGTGACCGATTGCCAATTTCTTTTCTGGAAAAAAAAATGTGCATTTCTTTTGCACTTTCTCTCCTTAACATGCAAGGTTTTGTCGTTTAGCGAGATTAAGCATCAAAAGAAAAGGTTATCAAAACAAAAAATAAGTAAAAAACAAACAAAAATTAATAAAGACGTAAAATGATAAAATGTTGCACTTATTGCAGAAAAGAAATCGACATTAAACTCGCACTCATGGTATCTGTTCTGCTATGCGTAGTGGCCCTAGAGTGAGCTCAAATCGCAAAGCACATGCAAATTGAAACAGATGACTTTTGCTTTGAATTTTGTATTTTTTAATAATAACAATTTCTTTTTTTACGTTTCTAACATTGGAAACAACACGAAAGCTTTTTAAATTTTCTTCAGTGCTGGTGATTTGACCCCGGTTATCCAGGTTATGTTGAAAGGTAAATATAAAAAGTTGCGAATGTAACTCAAACGTAAATAGTTAATTGACAAATATATACATACATATTTGTAAGTTAATTATTTTTTCTGTTCATTTTATATTCACCCTTAACCACATAACCGGCTAACCACGTTGTTTCATCGAATTTCAAAATGTATGCGGGTGTTAGAACATGCGTGTTAACCGGGAAATAATGTTGTTTTTAGTTTCTAATGTTGGAGTTTTTTCCCTGAGTATTGTGAACACTTATTATAATTATAAAAAATAAAAATACATACTAAAAACCCAAAATATTTGTTTATGTTATTGTTTTGGTGGAGAAAACTTGTATTTAACACATTTATAAGCAGTGCAATGAAAAATACATATGTATTATATTTGTGACGAGTTACATTGGTTTCTTATATTTTCTATTGGTGCCAGTAGACCAAGTGAAGAAAATTTGGCATTCCACACATCATCTAGCACTTGCTTCAAGAGCATCATAATTCAAAATATAATGTTATATTTTATTTGATCTGTGATCATTACTTTTCGTTTACCATTAAATGATGTATAAATTTAAAAATGTAATTCATTCTTTGGTTTCTAACTATTACAGCAAATGCTCGACATGTTGATTTCTCGTCTAGTAACATCATACCATAGTTGTTCAACACAAATACTTTTATTCGAAATATTAAAAAAAAAACGATTTTTGAACTAATGTACATATGTATATTCAATTTTAAGTGATGTAAACAAATGGTTGCCAATTCATCGTCTCATAAAATGAAAAACAACAAAAATTAGATTGCGTGTACAGTAGACTCGCGAAAACGTGAACTAATTTTTCCGAGGGTGTTCACGTTTTAGATTGGATTTTTGTACATGAAAATACGTTGAAAGTCAGTATGCAGAACCGTTTTATAGGCTTAATCATATATAACAAATTGTATTTAATAAATTTACTGCAATACTTCATTTCAGTTGATGTAAAGCTATGAAAAAGTGGAAAATTTGTTCCGAACTAGCAATCAATTAAGTCTACACTGTACTACATCTATGTTCAAACGTGAACATTATCGAAATTAAAATTTTGAACAATTATGAAATATTGAATTCCCTTGAAACTTAACTTAACTTTTATTTTGAAATTATAAACATGTACATTGAAATTATAAATATATTGAATATTATATTAGATATATAAATTAGCAATGAGCGGTAGTAATAGTGAAGTAGTTCCGACTCTGCAAATACACAATTGTGAATTGTTTTATGGCGATTAGCCAAATTGAACGAAGCTTTTGGTTTGATTGCGCCTTTTTGAATTTATAAGGGGCATTAGCATACGAAACCAGTCAATCCCATTTGTTTCCCCCAATAAACATTCATGTAAGTTAATCTAAGCACGAAAACCAACTCAGCGTTTCAATCACTTAGAACATTCTTCCCACACGTAAGTTTGTTATAACACTGGGCAAATCCCAGCCCTATAATTCATTTCCTTATTAGGCTCTAGCAAATTGGTGATCTCCCACCATTTTTGCTTTAATTTTCATTTCCTTCGATTTCTTATTAAAGAAACCGAACGAATTTGTTCAATCTATATTGCACTTTTTTTGGCAACCCCGTTACTGACGCACCTTTCCTTAAATGTTCAATAATATTACATTTTCTTGAATAGTTAAAACTTTTGGTTTCTTGTTATTTTTATAGAGTTTCCTTAATTTCTCAATCTCTATGAGATTGGAAAATACCTATCCCAGGCTTTATCAAGGGATTAGGCTCTGATGTGCACAGATTATTTATAATCACAGCGCCAATCTTGATTTTGCCATTGTTATTTTTTTATTTATTTTATTATGTTATTTCTTGTATGGTTTCAGTTGCGTTGCACCCGTACCTGCAGGAATCTGATGTTACAGATGTATCCCTAATTATTACTTTCAGGTAATTCCTCGTTGGGATTACTTGGTCCTGAATCGCAAGCATAAATCCCTCAGTCTCAGGAAACAAGTGTCCTGCGATCAGCCAATAATTCGACGATTTGGCATCGACGTGGTCTTGGCTAACTTCATTAGGGTGTCTACCATGAAGTGGCTTACTTTTCTATGCCTCCAGCTTGTCGTTATTTGTCGAAAGTGATTGTGCAGCATATGGGGAGGTATATATTTGTTTCCACACGGCATTGTGTAGTGGTGAGCTTGCCGACTTTCTCATAAAATATGAGAATTATTATTATTATTTCTTCATTAGTATTAAAAATACCTTTCAAACAAATTATTATAAAAAAAAATTTTTGTTTGTGTTTTCGAGCTCTTTTTAGAAATTATGTTTACAAATGATAAGACCTGTTGTCTAAATTGGTTCTGATTATTTTCTAATTTAATATGTTCTGGTAACGTATTATATAGCTGTAGCCCCTTGTACAAAATACTTCGCTGCATTGCTGTTGATGTTACTCTTTCTACTCTGAAGTTGTTCAGGTTTCTTAGCTGGTACCGTTGTGCTTCTCTGACATATACTATTTGTTCCGTCATGTATTCTGGCGCTTCTCCACGTTTCATTTTCTGTATGAAGTATATGGTGTTTAGTGCAATCCTCTGTCTTATGTTTAGCCATTTTAATGTTTCAAGCATGAAGTTTACTGATGTAGTATATCTGTTGAATTTTAATATACATATGTACATCGCATTGCCTTGTTTCGTAATTTTTGTAATCGATCTATTTGGTTTGCGACACAACACGAATATAAAATTGTAGATCCAAATTTAAAATGTCGTTTTATCATAACGTTATAAATGCTTATAGCCGTTAGTATTGAAATTTGACTTCTTATTCTTTAAAAAAAAAACTTATTTTTTTGGGCAATTTTTTTGCAAATGTAGTCAATATGTGATTTAAATTTTAGTTGTTTGTAAATAAAAAAAAACCGAGGTACTTTATTTGTTCTACTTTCTCTATAATTTTATCATTTATTTTAAAAATTTCGTTACTGTTATTGTTTATTTCTAATATCTTAAAAAAACGATTTGAAGCTGCATAAATTAGTTTTTTTCAAGAATTAAAAAGATCAAATAAAAGTTATATATTTAAATAAATTATTCAAACTTTTATTTTTATATATATATATTTTTTTTTATAAATGGAAACAATTATATTTATTTATTTTCAATACTTCGCCAAAACGGAGCTTATTCTCTTTACTCGGAAATACAATCCTCCGTTGTTCAGACCACCAAATTTAAATGGGATTGAGCTCGGACTTACGGAGATTGGGAAAGATCTTGGCACTTATCTCGATTCCAAGCTAACATGGCAACGGAATGTTAGGGAAAGAGCCAGTAAGGCAGCTGTTGCCTTATATCTATGTCGAAGAGTCATTAGTAGGAACTGGGGAATAAGCCCCAGAAACTTCTATTGGCTCTTCGGCACGGTAGTGAGGCCCATACTGGTATATAGGGGCGCTTGTATGGTGGAAGGTTCTGTAAAAGTCCACCTATTGCAAGATCTTTGAAAGGATTTTTGCGTACATCGGCCTTGATGGTAACTGGAGCAACCGGCTCCACACCATCTAAGGCGCTCTTTACCATGCTACACTGGATACCAGCCGATCTCATGGTCAAGGAAACTGCTATGAATTCGGCAACACGGTTAAAGGCAGGTGGCATGTGGAGGGATGCTGTCTCAGGGCATGCATCGATAATAGGAAGGTTGGCTGACCTTTCAGCCCCAATGGTCGATAAGGATTTCTGTCGAATGCGTCCTTAGATAGTGTCGGATTAGATCAATCAGAGGATGTAATCCTGGTCTTTACGGATGGTTCCAAGTCGAGCACTGGGGTTGGGGGCGGTATCTTCATGCCCCGATTTCAAAGGAGGACCAGTTTTAGGCTACGGGATGAGTGTAGCGTCTTTCAGGCCGAAATTGCGGCGATAAGAAGGGCGGTAAACTGGATGAGGTACTATAGGATATACGGGGAGCATATTATCATCTGTACTGAGTGTTTACTCAACATCTCGGTTGGTTCAGGAATGCCGGGTATCTCTAAACGAGATAGCGAGACATTCTGACCTGGAGCTTCGCTGGGTACCTGGACACAACGGTGAGTCCGGAAATGAGATAGCGGATGAACTGGAAAGATTCGGTACCCGCCTTCATCGGGAGGATATAGACGAATTCGTAGGTATTCCCCTTAATAGCTGCAAGCAGCTAGTACAACGAGAGCTGCTAGGAATCGCGCAGGAGAGGTGGTCGAACGAGATCACTTCTCGAATATCGGGTCTTACATGGCCCAGGTATGAATATATGAGGACTATGGCCTTGTTGGACTTTCCGAGGCATAGGCTACATACCCTTGTGGCTGTTCTAACAGGACATTGACACATGGGAGCACATGCGAGAAGACTGAATCTTCCATATAATGATTTCTGCAGAGATGAGGAAGAGGAGGAGAGTGTCGAACACTTTCTCTGTCGATGCCCGGCCCTCTCTAACAAGAAAGCAAATTGCTTGGGCAGACCGAGACTAGATGGATTACCGGAAGTGTCGGAATGCGGATTGGACAGGGTGGACTTCTTCAACCGTTCATCGGGCTGGTTCAGGGCGGAACCGGCGGAGCATGTGTAGGGACATCTCTCTACAGCCTATTCGGGTAACACAACGGGACCTTTCTAGGACCCAAGTGAGCCGGTCTGAGGACCGGCGGCCCGCGTAACATAACATAACAATACTTCGCCAATAATTTGTTAGCATCTCCAGGAAAATAATTATAATTTTTATTGGCGAAATATTGAAAATAAGTAAATATAATTGTTTCCAATTACTTAAAAAAAAGAATAATTTATTTAACATATACAGTTACGGACAAAAGAATAGGGTCAGTTATAATTACTTAGAATAAAACGAATCAAAATCGTACAATTTCGAGTATTTGTAACTTTTATTCAAGCCTTGTAATTGGTACATCATACGTTATTTGTATGATAAAAATGGTTCATTCATTGAAACAGAAATCATAAAAATTCATTAGCTTCTTCAAGTTCACAGGAACAATATAAAAAAAGCGAAAATTTAAGGCTTGCAGGTTGCTTTTTTTGGCATTAAGTCCATTAAATCCTGACAGGTTGTTACGGACGGACGGATGGACAGCAAAGCCTCAGTAATAGAGTTCGGTTTTCATTAGCCGAGTACGGAACATTAAAAATGAAAAACTCCATTTAAGTGACGTGCTGATTTTGCCTTCACAACTGAGTAGATAATTTCGCTGCCCTGAAAAGTATAGATTTGCACATTGTATAGTTTGATGTGGCAGGTTGGAAGTCGAGATTGTCTACATACATGTGTATACATTAGTAAAACTTCAAGATCTTAGATATACGTATACTTTTTATTAATTTTTATAGTTTAATATTTGCTTTATTCTTATTTTTCACTTTAATAAAAGGATAGTTTTTTTTTTTTTTAATTTAATTTTTATGTATCCGTTTTGTTTTTTCTTACGACAAAAGAAATTTAAGTTCTTAAATTTTAATAATATAAAAATTTTCGGTAATAAACAAAAGCACTTACGAATTTAAGTTGACAACAGTTTAAAACCATAATCCAATACATAACTTAAAATTTATTTCTCTTCTAAGCCAAAGTATATTTAATAATTTATACTTATTAAATATACTTAGTGTTAAACTGTAAAAGTAAATTCAAAATATGAATTTCACTAAAAAAAAATCTGTTTCAAAATTAAGGAAAGACAACCTTTATTTAACCATCCATCTACAAGATGGGATGATACCAAACTATCTTTCCACTCTTACAACCACTGACCAATAAGGGTTCGCGTGGGCTAAATTTCGTACTAAGAACAATGTCATAGTGAGCATGTAGTTCTTTTAGAACCTTTAACGTACGTGGAGTTTGCTTGATACTATTTACTTCTTGAAAATGTCTTGGATACTCTGAACAACTTTCGCTATAACCCAGCAACCTGACACCGCTGTCATACGGAGAGCACACGATACGACCATCAGCTGAAAAACTTGGTTCTTTAATAAAACCTTTGCCCATATTGAGTTCCTGTATGTAGTACATAAGTTTCTTGGGATTTTGAAAAATTTTACGCACTAGGTGATAGTTATTACGTTTTGGAGGTATTGCTAAAGGACGTACACGTTCGAAGGGCATATAAGGAGGAGAATCACTGCTGGAAGTGCTACTACCATCAGAAGATGTGGCCAGTTCAGAGAAGCGTAGTCTTCTTGCGGACGACTCTATCGGACGTGTATTAGATGGCGATTCTGTACTTGTGTTGCGTGGCGTTGTTGATGCTGATGGCAAAACACCGCTACTGATTGCGTACACGTAGTTATAGCCAGTAACTGCATTCGAATTTCTAGCGCGATTTTGTCTAATAGCCCGTTCGTGAACGGTTACTTCTGCAGCCCATATATCAGGAATAAACGACTCGGGACGTTGATTTGGGGATTGCTGTTGCTGCTGCTGCTGTTGCTGTTGGTTACTGGCAGAGTTGGTTGTATTGGCATTGGCGGCTGAACTTGTAGAATGTACAAAAGAAGGTGGCGGTGGGGGTTGTCGTGACAATGATAATCGGGAACGTACAGTTCGCTGCCTACGATTTATACTGAATAATACATCATCCGAATCGCCACTCTCTTCACCTAAAACATTGCGTGATTCGTCATCGCTTTCGCATTGCAACTTGCGTTTTCGTCGCGAACCAATGTGTTCATCGTTTATACGCTCTGTTATATCGCCGGGCTCCTCATTGATGTCGTGAATGCATGACCATTCACTTTTTTCATCATAGCTTATATTACGACTTAGTATCGAGTGTCCTTGAGGATGAATCTGTAATTAAAACGGAATTCCTTAAAGTAATTTCTGAGACATGGCAATAATTACTACTGACTTGTAAAGCTAACACTACTTCTGCATCATTTTCTTCAGGAAAATCAGTCACCAGTTCCACTCGATTTTTCTTTTGCTTCTTCGAAAAAACATGATCAAACTTCGCAGCTTGTGGTATATACTGACGGCCCATTTGCATTAAACGATATATATTTGGCTAAAGAAGAAACAAGTAAGTTTATCAGGTTCTCAAATTACTAATGGAGAAGTAAAAACAGGTGTTTGTTCTGCGTTATCCAGCTGTATATATGTACATATGTACATACACACAGTGTCGCAAAACACACATACATATATAATAGTCATACTTACGCGGAAGCCATTTAAATCCTTATGTAAAGTGGTTAAATCTAAGTTATGTATAATCATTAAGTAACCACCAGTTGAACAAATCACAAGTTTTGTGCAGTCCGGTGCAATGCGGCAACGCATCAATCCACTTGTATGAAATACCTTTTGATATATAAGTCCCTGTTCTGTGTGAGAGTTAATGTCCCATGTAAAAATACTGCCATCAAAACCAGATGTTACTAATAAGTTATCTTTATTGGAATATTCGATATTTTTAACCCAATTTGAATGTCCATGAAGGCTGCGAACTTTCATTTTTAAATAACGTAAATCCCAAAGAGCAACTGTCGTATCATCGGAACACGTGGCAAACATGCGTTCATCCAGAAATCTACAACAAAAACGTACATATCTACTACAGATAAAACCATCACTGTACAATTAAAAAAGCTAATATTTGATGCAACATGGAATTAAACTGGGAAATTTATTATACATTAGAATGGTTCAAATTTTTCTCGATCAAGCGGTTGTCAAATCCGTAATCTACGATTAATTCTAAGTAGGTTTTCCCAAGAAACCATGTGTCTAACATAGAAGCCGAGCCTTCGACTTTCATGTCTTTGCATTTCAAAATTTTTTCGTTGAATATCGAAAATTTGATTTTGATTTGGACCCATGGTGGCTTGAGCAAACAAACCTTCTTAGAATTAACCGTAGATTACAAATTTAACAATCTCTGTGGTGATTTTTCCACATACGAAATCTACTCACTCCATTATACAGTCTGTAAACATACATATGTAGATGTACATAAGTGTATTGAAAGAAAGAAAGTTCAAAATTACGTTGAGAAAATTCCACTGATATTGGGAAAAAGTTGCAAGCTAAATCGATAATCAGATTCAATTCAGCAAATTTTAAATCGATGTGGATGGAATGCATTTCAATTTGAAAATATTCCAAAAAGCATTCCAGCTTGAAGTTGAAAAAATTCCATTTGAAAGTGAGACATTTTAAATTAGGAACCATTTTAGTTTGAGAAATTTCAAATTTCTAGATTATTTTAAACATCAATTTAAATTTCAATGTTTGCCTCAGCACCATATATTTATACATATAAGTATATACATATGTATGTATGTATATATATTTATTTAAAAACTATGTGTATATGGCACATACAATATGAAAATATTTACTACAACATTACATCAATCTGCTTTAGATCTAGAACTAATAATTATGTTAAATAAAAATTTTGTATAAATCAGTTTTCCCAATTTATGATTTTAAGTTTTCAATTAAATTGCAAAACTTTTAAAATTTGAATTGAAATGGGTAAACTTTAGAATAAGGAGCCAGGTTTTGAAAGAAATGAGTTTTGTAGTTTTGTAGAGGGGGTCGTGGACCTCCCAAAACTGAAGTCAAAGTCTGCCAGAGGTTTTTTGGTTTATTAATAATTCGATGTTTAAGTTGCGGAATTTACTAAGAAAAATATGAAAATGTTGATAGAACAGCGCTGTCAGAGGAAAGTTTTTCCGCAGAACATAAAATCGCGAATTCATAAACGGTTTCAAGCATCCAAAATCGTATTTCTTTACATTTAATTCAATAGGTATGCAAAATTTGTCCTTGGCAACCGGCCTTCGGGCGGCTAAGGGATTTTCTCCACCGGCTTCGCGTTCAAAATCTGTAAGCATCTGGCAGCACACTTTTTCATTTTACGGCAATTGATACCATTATACTAAAGCCGACCCAAATAATATTCTCGAGTTTATTTAATTTTTTTTATTTGAAATAATTTTTTTTTTTTTAATTTCAGTGGAAAAGGTTAGAGAAAATTGAAAAACGATCACTTACAATATTTTGGGTTTAACGGCATTAAGCCAAATATTAGTAACTTAGAATTTTATATAAACGGTTAGAACTTTGAATGTCACAAATGATTAGCAAACAAAATCTAAATGAAAACACGAAAAATCACACTCTGGACGGATGTGTCAACATGATAAAAATCGATCGTTTGCACAAGAAAAACGGAGCACGTGCCATTAGAGCAACAGTATCTATTCCGTGAACATTATTTAAAAAATATGTGAATTATATTCGTTTGTCTATGCTAATAATTTAAACAGGATAGAACGTTTTGTATGCTTGTAACGAAAAAGAAAAAATGCAAGAAATTTCTACCAGTAGAAGGTTACATTATCCTTGAGCAACATAGGCTTTATGTACTACAGAAAAACTAAGTGAAAGCCCAAATGGAGAATTATAATTTCAATACCGGAATAGGAGGGTTCAATTTGCGTGGATACATGAAGATTAATAATCATTTTAAAAGCCTTGTCATTAGTGTGGCTAGATTTCTTGTTGTCGTGTTCTTTTCAGAGGCAATGTTTTTACTAATAAATTTGGGAATATTTTTCTGTAAGAAATAATCTGCGTAAAGGCCAATTTGGTGAGTGCAAAGTTTTACGTCATCAGATAATACCTAAGTCATTTAAATAAATTCATTATAAATTAAAAAGAAAAAATGTATGCAGTTCGTTATTTTATAATGAAAATGTGTACATACTTGATACAATTAACATTGTCAGTATGGGCGTCTTTAATTTTATGAATCTGCCTCTGGTTTAGAGCATCAAACAAGAGAATAGACTTCTTCTCACATGCTGCCACTAAAACATTGCTAAAAATAATAAAAGTGTATAAACAAAACATAAAAACAATGTAGATCGTAAGCTCCGTCGCATTTAAATATTAACCCTTTTGGAGAGAATTCCAAATTGAAAATAGCTCCATAATCAGACGATTGATTCGGTACATCGTTCCAATGTTTAAAGTCATTTATTGAACTGTACACACGAAGCATGATGTTGTCGAAATCTCCTCGATTCGAGGGTAACCCATATTCTCTTCGGTGCAGCCATCTGTGTAGGCTCATTCTGTAAACGTCGCTTAGATTTTAAACTTTTATTTTATTATTAAGTACAACCACTTATAAGTCTCTGTAAGATCACCGACTTGGAGCTTTATATTTATTTCGGTGCAACTATTCACTGCTAAAGTAAGTGAAAAAAACTTTAGTATTTATTCTATTTATGTGGTATATGCATATAGTTATTTTCAAGGATAATTGAGGAATTTTATTTAGTTTCTTAGTTTAGCACACTCTACACGCAAAAGTGAAATCTACTATTTTCCTTGACAGTTGGTATTCTATGAAAAACACAGTTGTCAGCTGTGAAAATCATGATACAATTAATTGTTAATTGTATCATGGTGAAAATAGAAAAAAGGTGCGCTAAGTGATGCCAGAAAAAAGAGACAACAAAAAGGAATGTTTTCTATTGTAATTGTACACTATTTTTTTAGTAGCAGCGCTTAGCCATCAATTACCTGAGTTATTTATTACTGACTGCCTATATTTGATTTACTTTCAATTTAATCTATGTGTTTTATAATTAGTCATAATCTGGGTTCGAAACAATTTAGATGCTGATGAGCGTCGTGGTGGAGGTGAAACAGCCATGGTACTCATATGTACCCCAGCCAATAAGTTTTCAAATTTACTTTTCTTTCCTTAAAATTATTGATCGCCACAATTAAATCACAAAGAGGTATTTCTCAATTCTGAGGAAGCAAATTCGAACTAATGCCTGATAAAATAACAATTGTAAGTCATATAAGTTTGACTATAAAGTAAAAAAATTAGTGTATCAAAAATGACCCGCTATAAATACATACATATAAGCAAGTTTTGACAGGTCTTTCATGTATATGTATATTGAGTAGCAAACAGTATCATTTGATTAGTTGAGGTGACATTATTAAGAGACTTTGTGTGAAACCCCATGTAGTTAGCATAGTTTTCTATCAAACCATTATACAACTAATAAGGTAGCCAGCCTCGTTAGCTGAAACGATAACCATCTGACTTCATAATACCATCATGAGAATACAGAAATGAAAGGCAGACAAAACGAGATAGCAAAACAGTGTAAACTCTGATCATCTCACTTCTGTAAGTACTGCAAAGTTTGTATCAGTGATGTTTTTTCTTGACAGTTCTCAGTTCTACAAAAACAAAATAGATGTTATTTTTCTTAAAGTTATTCTTATTGTATGGAAGAGGTTATTTTGATAGTTGTATCGTTTTGCCATAAAGAAATTGCTACAATGAAAACCGCCCAATGCAATCCCAAGTTTATTTACATATTTATTTACCGACAAAAATCGTTCAATGTAAGCCGGGACTAATATCTTCAATGTTCAAGCTATGTGCAAGGCAGTTTGATGCCAAGTAGCCGTACAAGCCCTGCTGACTACTGCTTTTGACTTGTATAACTGTCAAAATATACAGCACAAACACACATGCGCGAACAAACGGATGACAGTAATACAGTTTTTCTACCAACAAAATACATGCAGTGTTTGTTGTAGCTATGCGATTACCTGGTATCGAGCTGCCTTGGCTATGTACAGGCCAAAAGAGAATTCAAAAAAATATCTTTCTTTTCATTTCCAAAGTGTAAAATCGCTCTATTGTATCATGGTTTATGTCGATAGTATTGCAATCATTAAAAATATCGATGTGCATTGATAGTTTTATTTATCGATACTACCATCGACAACAGCTGAAATCTGTGGTACATATTCCTGCAAAACACAAATACTTCAGTTTGCTGTGCTGCAAAATATACTTTTACAATAAAGTGTCCTACATTGATTTTGCTAATAATTCTGCTTGAAAATGGTAGTTCCAAGTTCAAATTCTCTGGAAACTAAATTATTTAAACTTATGGCTGACAAGCAAAAGTTGGAAAGTGAAATTAATACCTATGGCGAAATATTGGCACAAGTAAGTTCTTGTAAATTTAATTCAAAATATGACTCTGCAAAAATATGCGTAGTTGTATGTATGTACGTATGTTTTCGTATACAAAACCAATACGTATTATGTAGATAAGTATGTATATAGCGAGTCCTTCCAGCAATACAGTCGGTACACAAAAACGTTTTTTTTGTTGTAATTTAAACATAACTTATGGAAAACGAAATTTTTTATTCTTTCGAAAGATAAGTGTGAAATTTCTACAAAATATAAAAAAATACATGTACTTTAATATTGTGTTGAAATCGCCAAGTTGATTTATGCCGAAGCAAGGACTCGATATGTATGTGCGTACATATATATATATATATATATACATATTCATGTATGTATTATATATACATACATATATTCCATTGAATTTTCAGAATGCTGATATTGGCATGAATGGCCCTTTACTTGATGCGGATGGATTTCCACGTAATGATATTGATGTCTATCAGGTACGCCAGGCTCGACAACAAATTATTTGCCTGCAAAATGATCATAAATCTTTAATGAGCAGTATCGAGCAAATGTTGCATGAATTACATGCTAATTCAAATCAAGCCCAGTCTTCCCAATATCTTACCCACGCGGTAGAAGGTATGAATTTAAGTGAAAGCTCTATTAATGGTACAACGCAAATACCAGGTATAATGCAGAAACCTATATTAAAAGTGAGAAATGTTGCGGTTGGTTCTCCGGCTGAGCAAGCAGTAAGTACTTGAACGCAATACAGATAAGACACATTTTATAAGTTTATCCGTTTGGTAATGGCTACACTGGCACTACATACAAAATACATCAAGTGTATGTTGGTGTTGTATTTGCAGTTGTAGGTTGGCTGTTGGAATAAAGTTGGTTTGTTAATCGCATTTTTTGGTGTGTTTGATATAATTAAAAATTTAGACAGAAAATATGCAACAACTTTCTTAATAAGTTTTTAATTTAAGGGTATTAAATTAAAACTTATCAAAATGACTGTAGAATTTATCGCTTAAGTATAGGAAAAAATTTCAAGGTACGACTTGAAATTCATCAGCTTTTAACGCCACTGATAAGTCGAGTTAAGCCTGGAGATGTACCATCACCAACAAATTCGTCTGAATCACCTATGATTTATCTTTGTTATAATTATTTCTATTATTAAGGACTTATCCTTTACCTGTGGTTTTGTGTTTGTTAATTTTATTCTCTTACTTTTAGGGACTTCGCCAAAACGATGAAATACTTGAATTCGGATCTGCAAATTGTAAGAACTTTGATAATAAACTTGACACTATCCTTAGTATAGTAAATCATATGCGTGGTCGCCGGATTTCTCTTAAAGTTCTTCGTAATAATGAGGCTTTGGATCTAATTTTAATACCACAAACTTGGTCTGGTTCCGGTTTATTAGGTTGTAGTGTCATTACATGTGATAATTGAAGAACAAATAAAATGCTTAATATCACAACTGAAAGGTATGTATATGTAAGTAGGGTATAGACTTCTTATGTTAACATAAACTACTTAAAAGTCTATAAGAAGACAATAATTACCAATAAACAAAGACAAAAAATAATACTTGCATACCGGGGAACATAAGAAAAAGCGATAGAGTAGATTCAGTCTGCTTTTCGAATGTAAACAAAATTAAAACCGGAGTTGATGTTAAGCAATTGAGAAAATCACACATCACGTGTTGTCCAAAGAAATTTAAAGTATCATAAACAAAAATAATAATAATAATAAAACATGTATCGCATTATAAATAATTAAATAAGATAACATTCATTAAGCTAATAAATAAAATAACATTTATTTAATTTAAAAATATAAAGCAATGAGCGTTATTTAAAATATTATAATTTACCAGGTAATATGTACGATCAACTAAAAGGTTGAAAACATTAACTAACAGGGAGCTTTTAAATTGGACAATTATAATTTTGAGGCACCTCGACCAAAAAAATTTGTTGTGCAAAAATTCGATAATAGTTTCGAACAAAGAATTTGCAAGTTAACAGATTTTTAATATTTTGATGCCAGGCCTACGATATTAAAATTTATATTCGCTTTACATACAACTAACCCCCATTTACACACGCAAGTCCAAGTAACTCAATACAGTGATATGTTTTTACTAATACCATCATAATTCCGCAAATTGTGAGCAGACTTGCAAGAGATTTTGATTGCCAGTGATTTTGTTTTTTACTTGCATGTCGCAAGGCAGCTCGATACGAGGTAGCCGTACAAGCCCAGCTGACTACTGCTTTTAGCTTGTAGAACTGTCAAAATACACAACACAAACGCAAACAAATGGGTGACAGTAGTTCAAGATTTCTACGAACAAAATACATGAAGTGTTTGTTGTAGTTATGCGACTACCAGGTATCGAGCTGCCGAGTGGATAAAGCGGCTGTGCCAAAATTGTGAAATTTGACACGTCCAAAGTTCATAGGGTGTGATGAAGGGTGTTTGCTACCCAGAAACAGCCGGTTGTCTATTTAATATAAATGTATGTAAATATAATAGTTCAAATTTCAGTAAAATGTTAAAACAATTTTCTTTGACGACATTTTGAAAATGAGCTTGCACTTGCCTGTCTAAACAATCGAGCAAGCAGCAACAGCTTTTGTTGGTTGTTAATATGTACACACAACTTACAACAAGTTACTTGCGTATGTAAATGGTGTGTAATCACCCGAACGGTGTTCAGCGATATCGTCGGCCAGGCACTTGATATGTAATAAAATAAATTTGTTACAAACTGACAAACTTAAAAACAGTTGCTCTTGACAAAGTGGTCACACAGGCAATCTGTTATGTCTTGATACAAGCCGGAACGTCGGCAGAATGACGTCACGAATCTGTATGAAATTTGTTATTGCTTTGGCAACGCAAATTTGTCCTAAATTTTTAACTTGAATTGCTGAAGGTGAACTTAAAAAAAAACATCACAAAACTTTTGCAAAAAGTACAAACTGGCTTGAAATTTATTTTGATTTACATATTGATTGTTGCAATGTGTTCTTTTATTTAATTTTATTTTTGAAAATAGAAACAAGTTTACATATGTATGTATATTATTACAGCTTGTCAGAAAGATTATTTTGCACGGCAATCCCGCGGTGTCTTGGGCTATAATTGCTGAACGTGTATTCACATGTTAATTTATTGCTTTGTCCATCAAATTTGATAGTTGTTATGGCAATAATTGCCTAATTAGCCGTTCTAGTTCTATATTTTGTTTGAATTACAAAAAAATTGTGCAAAATATTGCAATGGCTTCTAATTGGAAATCGGGAACGAAAAACATTGATATACACAAAACATTTGCACCCTTATTCACAAAAAATACTTCACGCTTATAAGGCTCTTATTTGACATATTTGTATAGAAAATTTGTCAAATAATAAGAGTTTAATAAACATAAAATATTTATTATGAATAAGACCTTAATGTTTTGTTTCAGCGAACAACTACTGTGCATGTAGTTTGTTTCAGTTGGCAACTCGGCTCTAACCAAAAAAAAGTTAAGTTGTTTAGCGTTACCAACCCAAATTGCTTTTCGTATGACCGTTAAAATTCTTCTTTCTGTCATTAAAGTTTTTTCTACCCTCTCTCCCAATTTTCTGGCTTTCATCACTCGCTCTTTCTCTTTCAATCGTTAAATGTCGTACTTTTTGACAGGATATAATATTTTCTAGTTAGTGAGTATCCTCGTTGCTTTCGTCGTGAGACCTAATAAAATTTGGAAGCGCGTGTAGCGCAAAATAACAAATTCCACGACCAAAACGACACAGAGCATTTAAGCACATAAAAAAAAGGAATACAATTTTTATTATACATTTTAAGAAAATAAAAAAAGACATTAAATTAATATTTCTAAAAGCTTTAAAGAAAAATTGTGCCAAAAAATTAATTAAGGATATTAATGAATTATCCAAGTTGTCCAATTTGTGCTAAAATTAGATTTAAAAAAAGTGATTAAATGAAAAAAGCGATATCCTTTTTTTTTGTTCTTTTTGTTGGCCTTTACATAATGTCGATTGGTAGCTGTGTACATTTTATACAAACGCGCACATGATTTTTGCTGTTGCTCTTTATATTTCAAGTGTGTTGTAGTTTATTTTTTAAGTTTTTCATCTGCTTTTGTTTTATTTTTAGTGTTTATAAGTAAAAAAAAAAAAAAAAAAAAAAACAACAGATAAGCAATCCGACAGAAGGATGTCGTACTTGTATACATTTACTTAGTTGATACCTACATAGCATTAGGAAATGATGTTTGAGACTTAATAAATAATACATACATTTGGATTTCATCAAAAAGGAAAGGAATTGCAAAAAAGGAAAACAGTTGAAAAGGAAATTAATTAAATAATGAAGACTTGAAACTCTTTACAACAATAGCAATAAAAGCATTGAAAATGAAAAAATATTATTTACTATCCCCTCAATTATAAATGTATATTCCTAATGAAAAAAGCAGACAAAATATGTATCCTTATGTACGCTAAGAGACATATGCACACACGTACATTGTATGTTCATTTGTACGAGTACATATGTACGTACATATATAAGTTAGCAATTGTACGTGCTTTTGTGCAAATATTTTACGAGTACAACAGACACATTCTCAAGGGTCCTTTTCTTGTTAATTTCTAATGTAAAAAATATAAAAAATTAAAATTCTTATATTATCTTGCATGTATGTATAATTTCCTTTGACTGCATTTCTAATAAAAAGTTAGCTTCACTTTACATGTAAATTAATATGTGTATTTATAGAGTGAAGGGGATAATAAATGGAACTTGAATGATGATGGTATATGAATGTGTTAAAAACGGAATTGCGAATCTAGTCATAAAATTTAGCATCAGCTTTCATATTTACCATAGATTGGCCCAATTTGTAACAAAAGTTGGAGTTCTTTCTGTCTCACCTCCCAGATCGGTGAACTTAAAAATCATAGATGTATGTATTAACTCTGAAAAACACTATAACAATCGGTACGATTAGGTAATGATCTTAAGCGGGGAGAAGATATGGGAATAAATATGCAGCCTGTAAGAAATCCCGCTTCTAATGAAAGAAATTATGCAGCTTTTGAGAAGCTGTTAGTGAGTTTAATCTGGAGCTTGAGCCTTCTATTTTGTGAGGAGGTGGAGGCGAAAGATTTTCCAAGCCAAGAGTTAAAAAACGATACTACACTTATGTGCTTCCAATTATAGTTTAGCAGATGGTCGATGAAAAAAATTTTTACTTTAACTTTTCTTCCTACCTTGGCCCTTTGATTCTTGTTCGGCTTGGAAACAGATTTTTTTCGCAGATTTAAATCAAAAACTGGGCTGGCTCCACGCATGATATCAAATACATATATGAGGGCGATTAGGTTTGCGTTGATAGGAAGAGTATGATAACCCATGTATTCCGTAGTAAAGGGTGTTTTTTTGATGTATAGAACTTTAAGTTGGCATTACTGTTCAAGATGGCGACCGATTTAACAGCTGTCAAGTGATTTATTCTCAGTTTGGTTTGGCAATTCATCATGAATAGACTCAAGCCTGAACAACGCTTGTAAATAGTGCAATTTTAGTGCAAAACGAGATTGCCGTTGTTCCCAATTTTCATAAGCGAGTTTTGTTTAGCGATGAAGCGCACTTCTGGTTGAATGGCTACGTCAACAAACAAAACTGCCGCATTTGGAGTGAAGCTAATCCTCAAGTGTATGTCGAAACACCGTTACATCCAAAAAAACTGACTGTTTAGTGCGCTTTATGAACTTTATGTTGAATCATTGGTCCGTACTTCTTCAAAAACAATGATGGCCAGAACGTTACAGTCAATGGTGATCGGTATGGAGCCATGATTACTAACTTTTTCATTCCTGAATTGAATAGCCATGAATAACCAGGAGATGTGGTGTCAACAAGACGGCGCAACATGTCACATAGCTCGTGCCACAATCGATTTATTGAAAGACACGTTTGGTGACCGCCTAATTTCACGTTTCGCACCTGTGAATTGGCCTCCAAGATCTTGTGATTTAACACCGCTAGACTACTTTCTGTGGGGCTATGTAAAGCCACAAACGCTTGACCATTTGGAAGACAACATTCCCCGTGTTATTGCCGATATACGGAAAAAGTCATCGAACATTGGACGTCCAGATTGGATTACTGGCGCGGACCAGCCGTGGCGGTCATATGCCAGAAATCATGTATAAAATGTAATGTCACAAGATTATCTTTCGGATAAATAAAATTCATGTCAATCGAATAATCCATCGTTGTTTTATTGCAACTTAAAGTTCTATACATCGAAAAAAAACACCCTTTATATAAATTTTTAAATGCCGTTTTTGAAACGATTAGAGAATTGACCTTAATTTTGATTTGCTTGGTTTTTAACTATCTCCGCTTGCACGGTATGGACAGAGTCGGGTTTAAAATTGCTGAAATATAGAAAAAATAGATTACATATGTATATAATAATGAAAAATTAATTTTCGCAGCTTCTGATCTTTTTATATAAAATATCTTAACAATTTTATTCAAAGCTGAAGCTGCAAAAATTAGTTTTTCATAAAAGTAAATTGCTACTAAATGTGGTTTTTTGGTGTAAGAATTTATCCTTTTTTTTTATTATAGTTTTGTTTCGCATGTTCAGGTGTGTAAAAGTTGGTGCAATTGGAAGTGGAGAAGCAAACAATTCTGTTAGCGAATACAATTTTTAGAACCAGCTTACGTTGGTTTTTTCTTTTATCTATGAATGAAAAAATTTTGTTGCCCTTTTGCGAATAAACTACAAAGAACATTTTTATTAACATCAGACTTCAGCATGCATTCATTATAACGGGTTATACATTTTGCGGTTTCAAAAGTAAACGTAAATAAAACACATAAAATGTGTTTTTGATGATATTTCTTTTTCATCATAAAGTTTGAATGTTGACATTATGTGTGAAACACTAGATCATTTAAATGACCACCAAACGAAGTGTTGCAAGCATTGATTCTGTTGAAGTAATTTTCGACCACTTTTTGACACATATTGGGTGGTATCTCAGCCATAGCTTGACGAATGTTGGTTTTTAAGTGCTCAAGAGTTAAAAGTTTATCTGCATAAACACGAATAGTGCCAAATCGCATGACCTTGGTAGCCAGTTGATATCGCCACGACGAGAAATTACGCGGCCAGGAATTGTCTCTTGAAATAAATCCATATTCGATCGAGTTGTGTGGCATGTGGCACCACCGTCTTGTTGAAACCACATATTCTCCAAGTCGTATTCTTCGATAGCAGGCCATAAAAGTCGGTTATCATATGACCATAACGCTCCGAATTGACGATGACGGTCGTTCCATCGTCGTTTTCGAAGAAGTAAGGTCCAATCACACCTTCGGTCCAAAGAGCGCACCAAACAGTGACTTTTTCTGGATGTAATGGCCTCTCTTCAATTACTTGAGGATTCTCAGAAATCCCAAATATGACGATCTTGTTTATTAACATACCCACCGAGTGAGAAATATGTTTCATCGCTGAAGAAAATTTTGTTCGAAAAAGCGACGTCCAGCGCCTGTTGTACAAGCAGCCATTCCACGTATCTACGACGTTGTGAATGGTCAGCTGGCTTCAGTTGGAGTGTGAGCTGGACTTTATATGGATGTAGGTGTAGATCTAAATGCAAAATATGCCATAATGTGCCGTAAGACAGTCCTAATTCCTGAGAACAACGAGGAATCGACACATTCGATTCTTCGGCAACACTTTCACTTACAGCAGCGATATTTTCAGCGGAAACTAGCGAAACGGTGATGCACAGGCCTTACAATATTTCTAACCGATCCAGTCTTTTAAAATTTCTTAACAATTTTGCCTATTTTGTGGCTTGAGTAGTTGGACGATTATGTAAATCATAAGCTGCTCTTAAAGCATGATTTGTGGCTGTGGCAGAATCACCATTTTTGTAGTGTGTTTTGATAATTTTTATGCGTTGTGTGATCGTTAAGCGATCCATTTTCGTCAATGTCAGACTTTCAACTGAGAAGAAAAAAATTGTTTTATCAGCTTAGTTTGACTCGAATGTCGAATTCCACTCGTATACTTTTGAAGCCACGAAATGGATAACGAAATGGATATTTTGTTTGTTTTTTGGTTAGGCACATACGCATATGCTTGATTGTGTCGACAGATGAGTGCGAAATGTTGGCGTTGGCGTCTGTGTGTTATATAAAATAAAGAGTAATAATAACGCGTGTCCCAACAATTTCGTTTTGCTACATATTTTCCTAAAGGGTATATAAGATTCGGCCAGCTGTTTTACTTGTTTTTACTTAAGGTTTTACTACTCGTGCAGCTCGAGAAAAAACTGAGCTTTTGCTCCTTGAATGTGTTAATTTAGGTCTTCTTAATCCTGCAATGAAAAAAAAACGTAATTTTTAAAATTTTTTTTTTCAGAATTTACTAATTTAAATTATAACAGGCAGGTAATTTGATTTTCTTATATTCACTTTCTTTTTAATAGAAATTACTATATCGATTGTAGGATAGTGATTTCTTGTCGGCATGTTCTTTTTGATTAGATTGCTTTCTGTTGTAACCTTTGCCTCCTAAATAAATTGATTTATTGTAATGGATATCTAGCCTTTGCTCCAATAGCGTCATATCTCAAAATATGTCGATTTTAGGCAATACTACAGAATTCATCGTTACACCCATCTTTTATGTTGTGTAAAATTTCATTAAAATATGAACTTTAATATTTAAAGGAATAATAAAATTTTTAATAAAAATTGTGTTTTAGTATATATTGGCCAATTCCTTGACGTGTTTTTTCTGATTTCTGGTTTAGCTTATAAGGCCGAATATCCTTTATAATTAAAACAAAGTTTTAATTACTGTTGTACCCGACGTTTCGTCGACTTTTTCTAGGGGTTTTTATGGCAGCAGAAATTAATTAAAACATTGAAAATGCAACATTGAAAAATTAAACGTTACAATATGGAAAATGCATTAAACATTTAATGCAAAACTTGTACACAGTTTAAATTAAACTGTGATATTAGTTAAAGGTGTACAAGTTTTGCATTAAATGTTTATTGTATTTTTCATATTGTAACGTTTAATTTTTCAATGTTTTATTAATTTCTGCTGCCATAAAATATAAAAACCCTTGAAAAAGTCGACAAAAAATCGACGAAACGTCGAGTAGAACAGTAATTAACACTTTGTTTTAATTATAAAATATATTCGGCCTTATAAGCTAAACCAGAAATGGAAAAAAACACATAAAATGTTTAATTTACCATATGTATGTAACAGTAAGTAAATTCAAAACTTTACTGCCTGTTCCTCGATGTCACAAGAAAATGTAAGCGATCGAAATGTAGTCACACGATTTCGACTCAATTTGTGTTCCTTTATATCGACAGCTTGCGTTCGCATGGGCTTACGTCATGAAATTTTTGGCATTTACTTCAGATTGGTAAATTAAAGTTTTGGTTGATATTTTATTAAAGTATTGAAAAAAACTACAAAATTTTTGTTGTGTAAATACAACCAAGCCAAAGCAAATATTTACATACATACATAAATAAGTACAAAATAAAAAAGCAAACATCTTGAAAGTGCGGAAATAGTTTTTGTGATGTTTTCAAATTTTAAAGTACGTTTTTGCAGACATTTAATAAGTACTTTGATGCACTGAACACGAGTATTCCTCTGGCAAACTCAGGATTTTCTGCCACCCAACGAACAAGTGAACTGTTTAGGAAAACTACATGCATACAGATGATAATTGTTTAATATATTTACTAAATAAAATAAAAAGGAAAATTATGTGGGCTTCCTAGTTTTTTAACAAATAAATATAAAATTTGTTCTATAAAAACACCCACTCGATAGCAAAACAGCACGTGATTGATTTTGATGTTTATGTTCGTAGTGCTGACGACATGATCGATATTGAGGAATCAGATTTTGTATGAAAACACTTACGTCTTTTCGACTTGTCGATCGTATCATTGTTCGAATAGAAGAACGTCATAGAGGAACACCCAAAATAATTTTCTTTCGCTTAGAAAGCGAACAAGCACACGACTTCGACATTGAGGAACATGCAGTTAAACTCGCTTTCTGTAAAATACGCTCTTTTGAGTTATGACTCTATTGCTGTAAATGCTCGATATCAACATTTAATTAAATTTTCAATATTTTTTTTTTATAGCAGTTATTGGTCATTGAAAAATATTAAGCTAAAGGTGATTTAGCTCTAGAAATGTTGGACAAAACCTCTTCCTAACTCAAAAATTATGTATACTTCGTTCAATGTGCCAAAGAATAAACAATAATCCGTAAAAATGTGTGCTTGCCAAAAGTTAAAACAATTTAATTAAAAATAGAAAATGAAAAAGAAAAATCCTTTTAATCTTCTAATTTTACAAAATGTATAAAATTCTGTGTTGTGTTGAAATATAAGAAAAAATTATAATAAAAATTATGGATATTTATGGATAACTGTGTGCTTGAAAAACATTTGTTGTGGGGCACACCAGAAATAAATAAAATTATTCTTCTAAATGAAGAATGAAGAAACAAAATGTTCGCACGATATCATTGATCGTGTGCACATTTACTTATTTATTAGTTGGAGCAGCTGTTTTTGACGCACTGGAATCGGAAACCGAAAAGTTACGAGGTTTGGCTTTACAAGGTAAGCTGTAAGAGATGTGTGCACGCACACTGCCTTAATACAGAAACGCGTTAACTCGAGTTGACATTTTTGCTTGTTTCAAAGGAATAAATAACAATTAATATATGTACCTACATATGTATGTATTTGAAAAAGCAAAACTCTTGAATTTTTCTTCCGAATATGCTTATTGCACATTGAGTGCTTGAAATAAAATATTTACCCTCCATTTACACCTGCAAGTAACTTGTTGCAAGTTGTGTGTACCCTGAAGGAAGTCTAGAGTCAAGTGGCTCCAAGTCGCTACATTTTTCACCTATATTGGTGACTGTTTTATCAAATTGTCAACAGGGTGTCTCCAGTTTTTTGTTTTATGAACAGTGTTGTGATTGTTGAAATTTGTAAGCCCACCAAAATCGTGAAATAAAAACCGTTTTTATTTGGAGAGGAAACATTGAGTTGGCAACATTGTTAATGAGTAGACAAATTTTATTTCTTGATTTTTCAATTGAGTCTCTCTACTGACATTCTATCAGGGTAGCGACAATGTCTATAGAGAAACAATAGTACCATGGTCGTCATATATGTAGTCGCATTAGAACCACCTAGTCACTAGCTCCTTCGTCAGTAGTTGATTTGCAATGACAAGCACATGTTAATGTCAACAGAAAAAATCATTGTATCAGGTATAATATGTCACTAGTACTGGTGACCATGTCAATAGTAAATCATTGGAGTTTTTCTACTGATATTTCCTTCAGGGTACATATGTATTAACAACCAATACACTGACAGAGACAATAAAAGCTGTTGCCAATTGCTTGATTGTTTACACAGGCAAGTGCAAGCTCATTTTTAAAACGTTGTCAAAGAAAATGGTCTTAAAGAAAATTGCTTTACTTTACAAAATAAAAGAATTAAATGAAAATAATAATTTTAAAACAATTATGCGGAAACAACTACAAAATCAAATTATTTGGATTTAAAAATCACTATTTTTAGCCTTTTTTGTGTATTGTTTGTTCTGTTTTTGGCCGTCTACATGACTTTTTAATGGCTGGGTTGCCAAAGTATTGTCATACGAACTGTTATGGGGGAGCAAATTATACGAATAGCTTTTTTTTATCAAATAAATAGTAAATTTATATTAAGAATCCATAAAAGCCATATTCTACTTCAACTTTTTATATTTTATCTTATTTTTCGGTATGTAAGATCAAAAAAAAATCATTCCTTGTATGTTATCTATTAAAATTAAAATATGAACTTCGTAAGGTAACACTGTTTTTGCTATTTGTCATTTTACCGACAAGCAAGTAAAAAAAAAAAAAAAATATGCACTGGCAATCAAAATCTCTTGCAAGTGAGCAGAAGTATGATGGTATTCGTAAAAAATGTCACTGTATTGAGTTACTTGCACTTGCGTGTGTAAATGGGGATTTACTTTTATGGAAAAAATCAAACTTTTCAATTGAAACTCTTTCTTTTTTTTTGCCATGTTTTTTTTAGCTGTCGAAGATATGATTATTGAGAAATATAATATATCTCCGGAGGACTTCAAAGTAATGGAAACGGTTGTGCTGAAATCGGAACCACACAAAGCCGGACAACAGTGGAAGTTTACAGGTGCATTCTACTATGCAACTACAGTACTGACCACAATTGGTTATGGTCATTCGACACCAAGCACAGTTGGTGGCAAATTATTTACCATGTGTTATGCAATTGTAGGCATACCACTGGGTCTGGTTATGTTTCAAAGTATTGGAGAAAGAGTTAATAGACTGAGCAGGTAAGCGAGCACTTGCAAGTAAATTGAATGTAATTTCAGAAAAATAACTTTTTTTATATCTTCTATGTATATTTAGTTTCGTCATACAAGCGGTGAGACAATCACTGCAGTGTAAACGAACTCTTGCCTCTGAATTAGATTTAATATTTGTTGTTACAACACTTAGCTCCTTGACGATAGCTGGCGGTGCTGCGGCATTTTCAAAATATGAAGGTTGGAACTATTTTGATTCAGTATATTACTGTTTTATTACTTTAACTACAATAGGTATGTGCGGTTCATCTAATTGTTTTTTTTTTTTTTTTTTTTCTATAAATAAAATTGAAGGTTCTGTTTTTATTATTTGTCCTTTTGTGTTCTTTGTCCGGTCCTGTGCTGCTTTATGATGATCATTATTTTTTGTACTTGTGGAATGAATGCAGTTTTTATTCTCTCTATTTGTTTCCATTGCAGGTTTTGGAGATATGGTGGCGTTGCAAAAAGATAATGCACTTAATAATAAACCAGAATATGTTATGTTTGCTTTAATATTCATATTATTTGGTTTGGCCATTGTGGCCGCCTCTTTAAATCTTTTAGTCCTTAGATTTGTTACAATGAATACGGAGGACGAGCGAAGAGATGAAGCGCAGGCCATGCAGGTAATTTGAAAACGTTTTAAAATCGTAAAAATATTTTTGTGCACGATTATCGAAATGTAGTTGGATCCTTGTTTCAATATTGCATTTGTACAACATCATACTGCATGACAAACAAAAAAAAAAAAAATGTTATAATCTGCCAACGAATTCTGGAGGAGTTAAAAAAATTTATGTGAAGAAATACACATCCAATTTCTTTAGCAAAACAAAAGCTTTAAGGTGTCGCGAAATTCAGAGAGAGAGAGAGAGAGAGAGAGAGAGAGAGAAAAACTTTAGTAAAATTTGCAATGAAAAAACAAACGTATGGTTAATAGGTTGGACTCCAAAATGTCAAAATGTAATAGATCAGAAAAATCGGATTATATCTTGACTATATGTTTTCGTTTCACCAGAACTAGCTTTTGGCACCCAAAATTATTTAAGTTCGCTTACAGGGCAAACTTATTAAAAAAGCGATTTGCACTTCATATCGGATATAGAAGAAAAAATCCGGTTTTTGTCCCTCAAACTTAAATTTTTTGGATATATCTTTTTACAAATGATTTTACAGAATTTCAATAGCAAATAAATGACATAATGTAGGAATATATTGAAATCGAAAAGATTTTTCTAGGTCAAGTAGTTTTCTCAGAAACGATATTGCAACAGCGGATATCGCGCTTGTTGTGAAGGCTATAAAAAAGTTCAAAATTTTTCGACCTTGTCACCTATTTTTTTTATATTAATTTATTTGTTAAGTTCCAAAAAGAAATCACAGAATGTTTTCCGTTTGGCTTTTTCAGTCGTAAACATGGCCCTGATTGTCATAGTCATGTCAATTTTTTGTGACGGTGACAAGGACATTAAGTTCTTTCTGAAAGTTCGACCATTTCCATGTTACTGCCGTAAGCGAAATCAGCATTCTATGGTACGATTATATAGAACAGATGGATGAATTGGTACTACTAAGAGTTCCCGAGGTCGCAGGTTCGATTCCTGCCGAAGGCTTTGGGTGTTTCTGCAGACAAGCCAAAAGCTTCGCAGTTTTATTTTTGTTAAAAAAAAAAGATTTTGTAAGGGGAATCAGAGCTTCACATACCATAGAGTAAAAATGTCTTCCCTCCAGCGCCATCGCATTTCTTTAGGTATGTCAGTTGAGAGTTAATGCATGCCGTATGGCTATAATATGCGCATTTGTGGCGCCATTCGAATGAAATTATTTGGCAAATACATATACAACTATTTGTGAGCAAAAAAAATCACAACATTTTGGGGTTAAGCAACGCTTGCTGGCCTCAACCACTTGATAATAAATAAAATGTTCTTACATTGTTTATTAGTTGCAGAAAATAATTAAATAATTATCGGGCTTTAGTTCGCATTGAAATGCAGACATAAGTGCATATTTTCAAACTTTTGTACAGAATACGTTGCAGAAACTCAAACCAAAACGTATAAATTCTGTTGCACGGTATTATTAAAATTTCTTTGTTTTGCTATATATTTTTGTTTTAATAATAAACATATTTATTTTAGTGCTACAAATAGACCTTGTTATGTTTTTTGTCTTTTTCAGAATATTCATTTTTGAATATTCAAAAAACTTTTAGTTTTTGATACTTTCAAGAATACAAATCGGAGTAACCAACGGTAACTCGTTGTAGGAAGGTTGTGAAGAAAAGTAAAAGTGTTGCAAAATGACAAAATATTTTCTGAATTTAAGGTTTATTTGAACATTTGTGATTATCATTGTGTTCACAGGAATAACAGCAGAATAGCAAGTTTTCAAACATTCTTTTAAGTTCTTTCGAATCTAGTGACGAGTTGAGTAGCGAGTCAACGAAATGTCGGAGACATATAGATGTCTGAAAAAGACAGAAAACATAATAAGGTGTATTTTAAGATATAAAATAATACATTTGAATTGGAGTTACACAGCACTCGTCGCATGTTACGATGCGTTTCATGTGGCTCTCACAAAAGTAGACGAACGTGACAAGTTACACAGCGCAAAGCATAGAACAAGGAGAGTAGATCTCATACTTTCTTCTTTTGTCCGCGTCACATGCGTCATTAGTAAACAATTTTATACAGTAAAATTTTTAATTTATTGTACAAAAGAAAAAACATTTCTAACAAAAAATCTCAAAAAACTAAAACCTTTGAAATCCGAAAATTTTTACACAGCTGTTTCTAATGTAAGCATTGAAATACAAAAAAATGTGCAAACTACATATGTATGTATGCACATATGTACATACTATATCAACGTTTTTAGACAACAACGATTAATGGTAAATTAAATGCATTTATGCTGTTTTGTATACCTAAAATACTAAAGAAAGTTATTTTGTAATATAAATAACAACATTTCCTCACAGAAAAAAATAATAGATTTTTTTCAATAACTGATTTAACTGGAAAAAAATGTTTTTCAATTAAATTTGTAATTAATGTGATTAAATGTTTAATTGTCGAATTTAGTAAGTGTTTTTTTTTTTTTTGTATTTGAAAACCTAAGTATACTTAGGTTTTCAAATACATATGTATATGTATGTATGTCTTTCAGGGAAAATGTTTTGCAATTCTCTATATTCATAAATCTTAAATAGCTGGTTAAGTTATTTGACAGCTTCACCATATTGCTAAAAAAAAAAAAGTAGCATTTCGACGGGAAAGTAAATGCCTGAAAGTTGTAATGCACTCACACTATTTTACTAACACATTCACAATTTTCTAACTTTCAACTCAGCTTTCGGAAAAAATTTCCTGAAAGTAATATTTGACATTTACTGAAAGTAAAGTGACAAGGTAGTAAACACGGTTGCCTACTCCACGGCACATACAAATTTTCAGTATTGCAGTAGAATATTAATTGTGAATTTTAAATTATTTTGTACATTAGAAAATATTTAAAACATTTTTACAGCAAATATGAATAAAGAACACAAATGAAGTATATTTACAGTGATAATTAATTAATAAAAGTTTGGCAATAAAAATTATTTTCGAATGTTGCCCCATAAATTTATGTTAGTAGTAGTCTTGGCAACTCTATTTCAATAATAAACAAAACTATAACCATGGAGGAAAACTAAGTCACCAAAACACATTAAAATTAATTAATTTATATCGTTCATACCCAATATTATGGGGTATGAATCATAAATCATATAGGCAGAACGATTTAAAACAAAAGGCATATGAAGAGGTTGCAAAGGAGATGAGTATGAAGCCAGAAATAGTGCAAGAAAAAATTCGATCGTTGGGCATCACATATACTGGCGCTTAGATGACATAATTAAAATGAACTTTCACGTTCCTTTGCAATTGAGCAAGAAATTTTCATGAAAGTCACAGATTTCATTGAAATTTTTATTCATAATACGTATACAAAAATTTTATGAAAGTACTTTCCCGTCTAAATGCAGTGTAGCAGTTCGCTAAAATGAGAGACACATTTTACTCTTTCAACACAAATTTTTGGATACGTATTATGAATAAAAATTTCAATGAAATCTGTGACTCATGAAAATTTCTTGCTCAATTTCAAAGGAACGTGAAAGTTCATTTTAAAAATGTCGCCAAAGCGAAGAGTTGCAAGTATTATAGTTTTGTTTATTACTGAAATAGAGTTGCCAAACCTAAATTTATAGGGCCACATTCGAAAATAATTTTTATTGCCAAACTTTTATTAATTAATTTAATAATTATCACTATAAATATACTTCATTTGTGTTTTTTAGTCATATTTGCTGTAAAAATGTTTTAAATATTTTCTAATGTAGAAAATAATTTAAAATTCACAACCGTGTTTACTATCTTGTCACTTTACTTTCAGTAAAATTCAGAAACTTACTTTCAGGAAAATTTTTCGGAAAGCTGAGTTTAAAGTTACAAAATTGTGAGTGTGTTGGTATCAAAAGTGTGAGTGTATTGCAACTCTCAGGCATTTACTTTGCCGTCTAAATGCCGGGCAAGGCAGATTAAACAGGTAAAATCACTAAACCAGCTGCTCGTTGTTTATTAACTGCTCACTGTCAAAAGTTTGTTTACAAGCCGTTTAACGTGCTCTGATTTCTAAGAAATGTGCAAGTGATTTTGTAGCTACTATTGAAGAAAAAGTAAAATAAGCCAGTGATTTTGCTTCTTTTATTCCATAAAAATGTAAAGTAATAATTTTTAAGTGGTTTAAATAAATTTATTTTATGAAATTTGTGTAATTTCGTTTTTTGTACACACTCACAAACCAGTTTAACAAAACAAATGACAGAAGAATTTGACAGTATGCAGTTATTTTTCTACCAACAACTCTCGTGTATTTTTTTATATTCTGCTAGTGCTTGTACCTAGTAAATCTGCCTTGATGCCGGGTAAAGTCTGAATTTAACTTTCCATTTTGGCAAACATTTATTTGCATATTAAATCGTGTCATGCAACTTGAGGGTAGAAAAGCATACAACGCGTAGGACGTGTAAGAAGCATGAAAAGCGCAGACGCGCAGAAAGCGTGTCATGTAACTCCAGCTGCAAATAGTAAATAAAATCATTTTTAGAAAAAATTTATTTTTATTTTAATAATAGCAAAATTTCACAAACGAAAATTAGTTCTACATTTATAAATTAGTTCTACAATAAAAATGACTTTTTACCTGGCTCAAGTTGGTCACTTTTTTTATCAATATCAATTAGGTAAAGAAAAGGGTAAAAAGTAATTTAATATAAATGTATTACACCACCATGGTTCGATGTAATTAAACATTTTTTCAGTAAAATGTTAGAACATTAATTCTATTTATCCTTATTTCCCTAATATAAGTTTAATGAAACGCATTTCAGTATTTAATGAAATGTGCGAACAAAATTGTTTCAGTGTATACACAAACTAAATTGGCATGTTTTTGAATATTTGTATTACTTATTTATTTTTCTTACACATCATGAATCGTTTTTGTGTTTCTTGGTTTTTAAAGGTGTATTTTTTACGTAGATTACCATTTTCGAAAACTTATTTATTTATTATATTTCGAACTATCAAGATAATACATACTTATATATGAAAATATAGCGCCTAAAACAAAACTAAATTGCATATAAATTAAATTTACATCGATTGAATTAAGCTTTCAAATATGTAATATAAAACACCGCATTTGACAAAAAGAAAAATAACAAAGTATCTTTTAGCCGAGTCTCATTTTGATCATAATAACTGCAACTGATTGAAGTTCATCATAATTTTACTAGAGTGACGTGTGAAGAAACAGTAGAAGCGATATATCATGCGTGCTCTAGCAATCACCTGATTTTAATAATCCAAAATGCAATTACTTCAACAAAACAAAATTGTATATTATGAATAAAATTCCAAATAACATTTTAAACACGTTTACTTCAGAAAAATCAAACGTACGCAAACACTCCCCCTTATTGCTTTTTCACCAACCAATCCCTATTTTGCCAGCTCCAGTACAATGCAATGCCTATGTAGGGGTCATCTCCTGGGTACTGGTACCAGTCTTGAAAAAAAGCAGGCTATTTATCTTAGAGATGTGTAATTTAATGTTCACCAGCAAAGCCTACTAAATAAAGTATACATATGCAAGTCTACAGCTGATCCATTCATTTCTCGTTGTTTCGTGACAGTTTGGCGAATTTCTCAATGAATGCAGGTGTTTTTCTTTAATATGTACGTATGTATTAAAGAAATTGTGTAGTTTCAAAAGATTTCGGTAGGTTTTATGTAGAATCTTAGTACTACAGATGCATCCGGCTCTACACCATTTAAGCCGCTCTTTACGAGCGGCTTAGTAGAAGTAAACAGCTGTTAAGAACTGAGCAAACAGCTGATCGAATGAGATCACCTGTCAAATATCGGGGCTCACGTAGCCCAGGTAGAATTACAAGAGAACCTTAGCTTTGTTGGATTTTTCGCGATATGGGCTACACACCCTAGTGGCTGTTCTGACAGGACATTGCCACATGGGAGTACATACGAAAAAAACTAAATCTTCCATATATTGACTTCTGCAGAGATGAAGAGAAGGAGGAAAGTGTCGAGCATTCCTCTGCCGATGTCAGCTTTTCTAACTAGGGAGTGAATTTATTGGGCAGACCGGCACTACATGGGTTGGCGTATGTGCCGGAATGCGAATTAAATAGGGTGCAGTCGCTCACCTGGCTGGATCAGGGTAGAACCAGTAGGTGGCTGTTTCCCTGCAGACTCTTTTAGTTAGCATAACAGCACCTTCTGGGACCCAGGTGGGCCGGTCTCACAACTGGCAGTCCGTGAGACATAAAATACGAGTAATATAGTTCCACAAAAATGTTTTTAGTGGCAACTCTAGCGTGTACTTGCTCAAACAAAAAGTATGCAAAAAATAGCGTCCACGTATTCGTTACCAAATATTTATTAAATCACAAACAAGTTAATAGATGATATTGGCACAAAAGCTTTTGTGTGAAACAATTACAACTTATGAATGTATTTTATTGGACTGTGCTTAATTCGATTTGATGTAAACATACAAAAAAGTTATTAAATACTATTTATTTATATATGCACTTTAAACATATTTTGCACATTTGCTTTTTTTTTAAGAAATTTTTCAATCAAACTCCTTTTAAAAGTAAAAGACATTTTTTATAAAACATAAATTTGTATTCTTTTTTTTAATATTTCTTTTGTACGCGTATGAATCGAAATCAAAATAAAAACTATTTTTTGGGAAAAAATCGTGTAAAACACTCAAAAGTTTATGACCAAGTCCAATTTTTGGGCAAACGAGGTGATTTTTTGCGTCTCTTTATATAAAAAACAAATTTGTGATTGCTTTTATTTACAAAAAAAAAAAAAGAAGTATTTTTAAGACTCTTTCAATTTTTTCTCCCACTACAAAAACTCACACCGAGAAACACATTTAAAGAAAAATCAATTTATAACTTGAGTTCTTAACGATAAATACAAAACCACCTCTGTTTTTCTATTACTTATAGTTTCAATACCCACTCTTCTATATTTCCGTTTCCTGTTTTTAAAACATAACTATTACTGTCATTACTAATTTATAACAAGAATACTACTAACGCTGTTTTGCTTTATGTTGTGTTTATGTTGAAGCATTTTTTGTTTAAAATTGTAAACATACATACATACACCTGTGTGTGTGTGTGTGTGTGAAAATTGAACTTTGCCAAAACTACTTCTAACATTTCAAATTATTTGTGTGCTTTATTTTTGTGTTTATTCAACAACAAACAGGCTCTTCAGGGTTCAGTTAAACTGGAAGGTGATGTTATTACTGCAAATGGTTCCATATTGAGTGGCTTTGAAGGTCACGATGGTCAATCTTATAGCGGTGCAACAGTGTCGTCAATGTGTTCATGCAGCTGTGCATGTTTTAGTGCAAAACGGCGTAAAAGGTAAAATACTTTTATCATTTTTCATTCTATTTTTTTGTTGCTTTAAAATAATTTTGGTTTAAATTAGAGATGTGCGCGTGAGTTTTTTTTTCAAATCACGCATTTTCACGCACGAAGAACGAGAACAGCTCTCACGATCAATCACATTTGTATTGAAACAAAATATATACGTAAGAAAAATTTTATTTAAGCATTCAGTTTAACTGTCGAACTATATGATTTGCAATTGTTAATAATTTTATCAGGCTTGAGTTTGAGTAATGGCGGATTTACATTTACTCACATCTTTGAGATGTGTGTTGAAGATGTTGAAAATTTAAGAAAGCTGTTTACATTACATTTTCAACATTATTTCACGTGTTTGAAATATTATTTCACGTGTTTGAGCAAACTAAAAAACATTATTAAACAAAATGGAATTTAAAAATTGTGCAATTCTCGGTACTTGTATATTTTCTAGTGATGATATGAATTTTTATCATATTTTTTAACTTCTTTTTAGTGATGACATTAAAATAATCGAAAGATGTTGAATACAGCAAAATGAGAAATGAACATCTTGTAAAGATGTTGAGAGATGTTGAGTTTTTTTCATATAGAATTTATATAGGAAGATGTTAACATCTTGCCAAAATGATGAAAGATGTAAGATGTGAGTAAGTGTAAAAAGCCTATAAGTCTTCAAGTTTGCTTTTCTTGAGAAATCTTTCTCAATTTTAAAGAAGTAAAAGTCGAACTCAAGCCTAATAAAATTAATAAGAAAATGTTATTTACATACAGTCAAAGCCTGGTATAGCGAATACTCAGTTTAACGAATATCCGATATAACGAATGGCGTTACGTTTTTACATTAACTGCCTTATACATATAGCGAATGGCAAAGCAAAATACATTAAAAATCGTTACAGAACCGTTAGATTGTGTGTGTTTTTGGCTTCTTTGCTTTGTATTGAAAGAACACTAGTTAAAATTTCAGTAGTTTTGTTTGGTTCATTGTGAAAACGAGATGTCGATTTCTTAAGAAATGAATATGAATGAAATGTAATAATAAACCTACACATGTTCATAGAGCATCCAAATATAAATAAATATGTATATGCCTCTATGTACATTTATGATTTTTAATTCGATTTTAATTAAAGAATTTAAAACAATTCTTAAATAAACGTTAAAACATCAATTAAAGTTTTATTTCTACACTAAGTTATCAATACAATTAAATTTTGATATTTTTAAAGCTGCGGACCACCGTCTTTTATAAAATTTTAAGATAAAAAATTACTGTTCGATATAACAAATATCTCGGAATAACGAAAGGTCTGAACATTATATCATTCGTTAAACCGGGCTTTGACCGTACATACATACATCTGTGATTGGAAGCGATAAAAGCCTAAGTGTTAAAACATACATATGTATGTATGCAGTTTCGAGAGAGCTGTGTTGTCAATGTAGAACAATTTGTTGGGAAAAAACAAAATGGAATATTTAGAAGAGTTTTTTGATAAACTAAAGATTATAATATTGAAGAATTCATATAAGATTTAATAAAAAACTATCCTTTAGAACTTTTATCAAGGATTATTTCAATTCTATTTTGTTTGAGACATTTCATTTCATTTATTCAAATAATCAAGTAATACAAGCCCATAGGGCCAAAATATATGTAGTGTTACAAAGCAGAAAAATCAAAATTACTATGAACTAAGTAACAGAAAACATATAAATTTTAATTTCAACAATAAATACATTTAATCATTTCTCATCGTAAAATTCCCTTTAATTGGCTCCCCAGCCTGTTAGATAGAGTAAGGGTAAAGAAGAAAGAGCATTTAATTACCCAGTTGAACATGTCTTGCAGATATCTTGCAAGACGGGACTTGTTAGTGATAATAGCTCAAACAGCTCACCGAGGACTTTTTCGAATAAGTGGCCGCAAAGTTCACACACAACGAAAAGAGCGGCTTCGCTCAGTATTTCCTTGACACAAAATTGCACTCAATGTCATAAACATCTTCATTTATGACTATATAAACGACGACATCTTAAGAAACGTCGTTGGTCCTTCTATGTACCGTCTTTTCGTCAATGAATACACAATTCTTGTGCCGTCATTTCTTAAGTCCCGTTACATATTTTGTTTTTTTCTACACTTATTTTACAATAACAATTCTTTAATATTTTAACTTAATATTTCGAGCTTGAGGTCACTTGTTTTTTTTTTATGTTTATTTAATTGAATATTCCGATACCTCAATGGGTAACTTCTTCAGGAAGATAAAAAATTCCTGAAGAAGATACCCATTGAGGTATCGAAATGTTGAATTAAATAAGTATTAAAAAAAACAAGTGACCTCAAGCTCGAACTATTAAGTCAAAATATTATACAATAATAATTCGTGTAATTTGTCGTTCATTCATCATTAGTTTAATTTTGATTTAAGCAAAGCAAGAAAAAATGTTATAAATTGATGAAAAGCAGACCGACAAATTCCACAACAATGACGTTTACTGATACACGAAGTGGTTCTTTATCAAGTTTTTTTTTTAATATTTCGTTATTTTGACCCCTTTTTTCTTATATTTTATATATTTATTTGAGCTTAAGGTCTTCTGTAATTTGAGTATTTATTTTTGTCAATATTTCGCTCTCCTTCGGATAGCTTCTTCAGGACAATAATAATGAAAAATGTTTTGATTGGGTTTTTTCAAAAAATGTTTAGATGTAGTGACAGAGTGAGCGACATGTTCCACAACAATTTCGTTTGTTGGTACACGAAGTAGTGCTTTTTCTATTTTGACGCTGTTTGAATTGTTGTAAATTTGATGTTTCGGGATAATATTATAGAAAATGCCCACCAGCGAATATTATACATGATTGTTTGAGTTTTTGTTATTCCCATGGTCTTTGACTACGATTCCCATCAGATTGTCTTAAAAGAAACTACAATCGACTAAAAAATCGTGCATGATAGATCTGAAAATATCGTCAAGTTGTGTTTGACGACATTTATTAACACCCATATTCATAAAAACTATTGAAGGCTTATTACACGTTTATTTGACAAATATTCCGTAGAAATACATCAAATAAGAGCTTAATAAACTTACAATAATTATTATGAATATGGCCTTAAATCTATATAGTACATATATAAAAATAAGTCCGTATATGTACGTCGCCGAACTAATCATAAACGCATCGTGCGATTTCAACCAAACTTATACACTACGTAGGCAGTGGCCCATATATGGTTTACAAGTGTGTTTCTTTTCTTATTTTGTTTTGCCGTGCGAAGCAGGCAACGGGTCCGCTAGTCTTATATGAATTCTTCAATATTATAATCTTTATTATATGAAAAAAGTCTTCTAAATTGTTCATTTTGATTTTTTCCAATAAATTGTTCTACATTGACAACACGGCTCTCTCGAAACTATGTTTTAAAACTCAGCGATATGTTGGCCAACTGGGTAGGTCTCTGTTTGCAGTACACGTTAGACAAATACATACATACACATACATAGTTTAGTTTGGAGACGACGCGAAAACGATTTATATAATCGTTTTTATTCTAACTAGTACATACAAAAATATATTTTACAAAATAAATACATATGTATGTGCACCTGATTAAATTTAAAAATACATATGTACATAAATCTTCTTTAAGGCATCAAACAAAAGATAGACGCTCCCCTTCATCACACACCCGTCATTTGCTACCCGAAGTAGTTCCAATGCAGGATCTAGGCTACGATTCACACAGCTTGAATCATTCATTAGATGGCGTTGATGTCGTTGCTAAGTCTGCAAAGTTGCGGCCTCGTCTACTAAAACGAAATGTTTCATTATTATCATTTCAATATAATATTTAAATTCTTATCGCAAATCCTTACTTTGATAGACCTTAGATCCTTATTTTGATAGACTTCAGATATTTTTCATTTTGTTTCCATAAACTTAGCTTTTAAAGAATTAAAGGTGTTGCTTTAAACTACACAATGTAACGCCTCAATGTGTCCAGGCGTGACAGATTTTTGTTTAGGAAAACATTAGAGCTGAGGGGAAAGGTAAAATGACCTCATCCCCACTTGTTATGTCTGTATATCGCACCTTAAATCAGCCACAGTTCAAAATTAAAAAAATTAATTTTTCTACAAATATTTTGTAGTTAACCTGGAGCTTAGGCCATAGCACTTTTCCACTTAAAAAGGCCAGTGGGTAAACGAAATTTTCCTATTCGTTAAAGATGTGATTCGTAAACCAAGTTAAGCCAAGCGATTTTCAAGAAGTTAACGCTGCACCGGCTTGTGATTTTGGTTGCGATGTATATGTAGTAGTATACATATGCATCCCTGCAGGAAATGAAAATAGAAAGCTCGTAGAAACTCCTTCCCAGCTGGCAATTGGAAGATAGCTGACGATAATATCAGCAAAATTAATCTTTTAAGGCTCCCTTATATGACCAAACACTGATTAGTCAGTTGGATAATAATAAAAAAAACTACAAAACAAAAAAGACTACGACTAGTATCATAAATCACTTCAAAAAAGATGTATAAATGACTCCCAGGTGGTTGTGGGATTGATCGAAATTATGTCGTAATAGTTCAGAGCGCCAATTCATAAAATACTCTTCCAGAAGAGGTTCGTAGGTACCGTTTTCTCACATCAACGCCTCTTTTTCTGACTATTTTAATCGTGCTGAGCAATCGAACAAAACTCGAATTCGATTTAAAATCGCCAAGATGCCAGCTGGGCCAAGACAACTGCATACCAGGTAGCCTTACAAGCCCAGCTTACTGCTGCTTTTAGCTTGAAGAACTGTCAAAATACACAACACAAACATACACATATGCGAACGAATGGGTGACAGTAGTTCAAGATTTCTACCAACAAAATACATGAAGTGTTTGTTGGTGTTGTGTTTGTTGTAGTTATGCGACTACCTGGTATCATTCCTTGTAAGTTTATCTATTAAAATTAAAATATGAACTTTATGAGGTAACACTGTTTTTGCTTTCTGTCATGTTACCGACATGCAAGTAAAAAAAATTACTGGCAACTTGCAGAAGTATGATGGTTTTTGGAAAAAAAATGTCAATGTATTGAGTTACTTGCACTTGTACTTGCGTGTGTAAATGGAGGGCCAAATTTGTGTAGATGAAAGCGGTTTTGTGAGAATACAATTCTTCTTCTTACTGCACGAAACAGCCCATATCCATGATACATCTAATAAGGTAGCCTCATCAGCTGAACCGTCAATCATCTGAGTACTTTAAACTGTCAAGAGCATACAGAGATGAAAGGCAGCCAAAATGAGATAGCAAATCAACACAAGCTCTGTGCATCTCTCTTCTGTACATGTGTAGACGTGGCGTTTTTTTTTTTTAAACTTTTCAGAAGTTGTACAAAACCAAATACCTGTTATTTTTATTGTAGGGAAAAGGTTACCTGCCAGCTTTTGCATATATATTGATTTCTCGTGCTCCTGCAAAGTTTGCCCGAGAAGTGTTCCATGTCAATCTTTCTTAAACTATTTTATGTCTTTCGCGAATTTTTTGTTGTTGCAAATTTTAGCGTTTTCGCATAAGTTTTCATCTGACTGCTCATATATACTATTAATGCCGGCTCCAGAATGTGAAAAATATTCAATAGGAGATGAAAACCGCAAACGGAGGAAAACAGCTTTGACAAACTGAATTCTTTCAGTCGAAATATTTTTATCGGCAACATTTTAAGGGAAAAGTCATTGTCGACTAAAATTTTGGGAAAAAGGAAAACATTTCTAGGGAAAAACTATTTGCGATAAAGGTAATGTAATGGTTTACCAAATTCATACATATGTATGTACATACTTATATGTACATATACATATGCATGTATTTCCGAAACTCACTTATAGAATGGCAGGGCTTAATTCTTGCGTTACGATTGTGTTCTATAAAACAACACTCACAAGTAACTTCATACAAGGGAACAAAGCATTCTTATAAAACAACAATTAATTTATACACTATTTTAAACAAAAAATTCAAATATTTTACTTTTTTATTCTTATTCAATCATATACAATAATTATTAAAAGTTAAAGCCAAGAGATCCAGTAAATATTTTGTTGACAAATACACATATACTAAGTATATACAAAAAAGTATATATGGAATACCACTGCCATTTCCACAAAAAAGACGAAATAAAATAAAAACTTACTTTATAAAGCAAAACACTGGAAAAAAAAACAAATAATTCTGGCGAATTTTTGTTCATCCATTCAAGGCAGCTCGATACCAGGTAACCTTAAAAGCCCAGCTGAATACTGCTTTTAGCTTATATAACTGTCAAAATACAGAACACAAACACACATACGCAAACAAATGGGTGACAGTAATTCAAGATTTCTACCAAGAAGTGTTTGTTGGTGTTGTGTTTGTTGTAGTTATGCGACTACCTGGTATCGAGCTGCCTTGCACCTATTTATGGCTTGACATCTACACCTGACAAAATGTTGTTAAGACAAACGTCAGACTCTGCATGAAAGAAAAAAAACTAAAACAAACATTACCCCATATTCCAATTGTCGTCATCGTCGTCACATCAACTCAATGTCAAATAGCTCGCGCTTACTTCTTAGAAATTTCACATCTTCTAGACCAAAGTGTCTTTATACCAGGTAGCCTTACCAGAGCAGCGTCTTGTGTCCATTGAATTGTCAAAGGTTTGCTTACAATCAAGGTGAATCCATTACAGGTGCCCGCATACCAATTCGCTTCAGCATTTTTCCACGATTTTATCTTCTGAGTTGTCAAAGCCGATAGAAAACGACAACAAAACTTGTGACGTCTCGAGAGAAAATGTTGAAGCGAATTGAATTGCGACCACCTGTAGTTGATTCGCCTTGCTTACAATCTACATAAATACACAACACAAACACACAAGCGCGACCAAATGGGAGACAGAAAAGAGGATAATTCGAGGCGAATCAATTACAGGTGCCCGCAATGTTTTCTTCTGAGTTCTACCTCCAAAAATCTTTAGAATACCATGGCACCAACTTTTTAGCAAGCAAAGAGAAAAATAATCACGTCTGCTACCAAGTTCACCTTTTATGAATTCGCCTTGGTTGGTGGAATTATCCCAAGGCAGATCAAGTACAGGTGGTCGCAATTCAATTCGCTTCAACATTTTGTCTCGAATTGTCATACGTTTTGTTGTCGTTTGCTATCAGCTTTGACAACTCAGAAGTAAAATAAGTGGAAAAATGTTGGAGTGAATTGTGATGCAGGCACCTGTAATGGATTCGCCTTGTAATGAATCTGCCTTGTCTACCAATAAAATACATGAAGTGTTTGTGGTGTTGTATTTGTCGTAGTTATACCGCTACCTGGTTCCATGGTACAACTAATAAGGTAACCTTTTATTAGTTGTATCATGACTTGTTCAAGATCTAATGGTTTATAAGATGTGATGTGGTACCTTCAATTATTGTTGGTAACGAACAAACAAGTGTCAAATGTTCACGCCGACCTAATGTGACTGCGATGACGACAATTGGAATAGGGGAGATTATTTCATATAGAGACTGACGCTTGTCTTCACAAAACTTTGTCAGATGTATACGCTAAATAAAAAATAAATTTTATTATCACATGTTTCTATTTTGAAAAAAAGAAACAATTAAAAAACACGAACCTTAAACGTATTTCGAAATTAGTTTTTCAGATTTTGATTAATACAGCTCAAATAAATTTATTTGAGTTTTTAAGAAAATATAGACAAAAGTTTTGCTTTATATCCGACGTTGTATTTTGTTGTATTACCAAATAGTGTTTTAACAAAATAAATAAACTTATAAAACAATTTAAAATTCCAAAATAGTAATACTTAAAATAATGCATTTGTATCAGAGCTGTAAAAGAATGAATCATTATACGTATACATATATACATACATATGCTTCTTAACTCATTATAAATCAAAAAATTTTTAATACTTTCGTTTTGTGAAAAATGTGAATTGAAGGCATTTCTAAAAAACTAAAAGTTGGTAAATGCATTCAGGAAAATTAATTGACTTGGAAACTTTGAATGAATGAAACATTGCGAAGCGCATTCATTCATTAAATTAAGTATTTTGTCATGCATTCAAAAAAGATTTGAGCTAAATTGTATCTTGAATTATTCCAAACTTTAAAGGAAAAGAATTGCAATTCTTTCTTTCATTCGCTTTGGTTAAAAGTATTGACATTTTTTCTTTATCAAAAAATGCATCCACCCAGAAGTTTGTTTAAACTATTTTTATGGGCTACATTTTATTAAGGGTCTCTTTTAGACAAAACAGTTTCCTTTTTTCATAATATTATTCTATTTTAAAAACTGCATGAAATTCCGGTAGTACGTTCAATTCATGCACAAAAATTCGAATTAAAAACTTGGGAAAGCATTTGTTTTACCCATAAAAATAATTGAATTACAATTTGAATTAATTCATTGTGAATTAAGTATTTTGCCATGCATACATACATTTTATCCAATAAGAAGTGAATTGAAATTTTAAATTTTATGCATGAAATGAACAAACTCCCGGTATTTTAATTCATAATAATTCATTTCAGTTTAAATTTTAATTCAATTCATTTTTAAGATTCCGTACTCATCAGAGTGAAACGGAATCCTATTACCAAGGCGAATCAAGTACAGGTGGTCGCAATTCAATTCGCTTCAACATTTTCTCTCGAGACGTCATAAGTTTTGTTGTCGTTTTCTATCGGCTTTGACAACTCAGAAGATAAAATCCTGGAAAAATGCTGAAGCGAATTGGAATGCGGGCACCTGTAATGGATTCGCCTTGCCTATTACCAAGACTTCTACGTCCGTCTGAAATTTTCACACGATGTTGTTGTACCTTGACGCTACAACAACAACTAATAAAAATAACATTAAGTCGAAAACTACCAGGTGTCCCCATACAACAAAAAGTAACAATTAAAAGTAGAAATTCGCACAGTGTATGTAATTGCAGATGCCCTACAACAACAAATGCTAAAAACAACAACAAGTCGAAAACTATCAGTTGTCCCTATACAACGTAAAATAAAAATTAGGCGTAACTCCCCATACAACGTAAAGTAACACATACGTACGGAACCCTACATGTGCGAGCCAGCCTCGTGCTTGACTGAATTTTTTAGTGAAATAAGTTCATTGACAAGCTTTTAGTTCATTATAAATGCATTCACACTTTGATTCAATTTGTATTTTGTCCAAACCAAATGACATTAAAGAAAAACGTCTGAACAATTTTCAGATTCGTTCCCAATAAAATCATTCTTTTACATCTGTGATGTATACCTACATACATACATACATACATACATACATACATACATACATACATACATATTTATGTAACAACCTTAAGAAGAATTAAAAGAATTGTTATTATTAATAAACATACATACACGCATACATACATAGTCTTAAATAATATGCCAAAAGTAACAAATCAGTCATCGTATCATATCAAATTTATTGCAACTCATTTATCTACATAAGTTTTATTTTGAAAACATTAAAAGTAACAAATGATTTTAACAAAAAAAATATATATATTTGTATTTGTGTTTATGTAATTTGATTTCCTAAGGCAACAAGGCACAATATTCAATGTATTACAGTATTCGAATCAACCAAGTAACATTTTAATCTGAGGTTGAGTTTTTAAAACTTGGCTTGAAATAAATATTCTTAAAAATTAATTAATTTCTATTATTCGAACTTTTTCTTATATAATTATTTCTGTATTAAGTTTATCAGCCTCAAGTTCTTTCTATATTATTTTTGTGATTGATATTAATTAAATTAGACAAACAAGACATCAAAGACATTTAGCAAAATGGTTGACAATTTTTAATTTAACTAAATTCGAATTCAGTTAGAAATATGCTGCAAATGATTTTTTAGTGGCTTTTAAATATGTTTCATATTCAAATATGAACTTAATTATTTATTTGCTTTAAGAGCCAATTGAAATGTATTAATTCAGGTCCAAAAATGAACCTTTTTCAAAAAACATTTTTTGAAAAAGGTTCATTTTTGGACCTGAATTAATATGTTTCATATTATTTCTGTAAGTTTATAAGTATATTTTTAGATACATACGTCATAGAAGGTAAATTATTAAAAGTAAAATTATTATTAAAATATTAATTCAGGTCCAAAAATATGCCGCCGACATTTCGTTGATGGTAATCAACTCATCAGTTGGCGGCTTATAGACGACTGTCTGTGTTGGGCAAAATACATGCTCTAATGTATTTCAAATACAAAATACAAATACTTTTTCTCCACATATTTAAAATACAAAATACTGCATTCTAAAAGCAAGTATTTGAAATACAAAATACAGTGTAACAAAAATATGTATTTAAAATACAAAATACTTTTATTCAAAAAAGTTTTTGTTTCCTTTCATAAACACCAGCTTTTCAAATGTAGTATCAGACAAACAACCTCTTGATGGCTAATGAATAAAATCAGCTAACGACAAAATCTCAATGGTGTCTTATTAAAAAACGATATTTTATTGAAAGAGAAACAATGGAACTAAGAAATAAGTGATAATTAAAAAACGTTTGACCAAAGCCTATGTACATATGTATATAAATTCTATCCCAGTCAACATCTGATTGAAAATTTTTCTCCTCTTGTTTTAGATTAAAATATCAAACGCTGGTTTTTCCTTGTATATTATTTGTCCATTGTTTAACTTTCTGACAGCTTGGCGACTTTCTCAATGTGTAGGCAGGCATTCAGTTGCGTTTACTTTACACAGGTACTTTGCGTTTGGTAATTAAATTGTAGTATTGTAATTTTTTTGGAAATAAAACAGTAATAAAAATTGGTTTTAGTTGAAGTATGAACGAAATACTTTTTAGCACATATTTTGTAACAGTTGAAAATGTATTTCGAAAAATGTATTTTGAGAGCACATCGTGAGAGGTATTTAAAATACAAAATACGTATTTGTATTTTAAATACGTATTTCAAATACTGCCCAGCCCTGACGACTGAATAGGACAGAAAACATTTGAAAGGCCTATTTTTGGACCTTAATTAATACATTTCAAGTGGCTCTTAAAGCAAATAAATAATTAAGTTCATATTTGAATATTAAAACATTAATTAATTCAGGTCCAAAAATTAACCTTTTCAAAATATTTGCTGTATTTTTCAGCTGTCTATATTTCGACGACATTTCGTTGGTGCTAATCAACTCATCAGTAGACTTGAAAAATTCTTAAAAGTTTGTTTGAAACTTAACTACTTAGTTATTCCATAATTCCCATGAACAGAATGAGAATCAGAAATGTTCAAACAAACCTTTAACACAGCAAACATTTCTTTTCGTTTTGCAACTCTCACTTTTCTTTGCAACCTGCTATACAACGAGTCACCATTGGTTACTACGATTTGTATTTTTGAAAGTATCGGCATATAGACAGCTGAAAAATACAGCAAATATTTTGAAAAGGTTAATTTTAATACATTTCCATTAGCTCTAAAGGCAAATAAATAATTAAGTTCACATTTGAATACTCAAAAAGCTCGTAGTAACCAATGGTGACCCGTTGTATAGAAGGTTGCAAAGAAAAGTAAGAGTTGCAAAACGAAAAGAAATGTTTGCTGTGTTAAAGGTTTGTTTGAACATTTCTGATTCTCATTTTGTTCATGGGAATTATGGAATGAGTAGTTAAGCTTCAAACAAACATTTAAGAATTTTTCAAGTCTACTGATGAGTTGATTAGCACCAACGAAATGTCGTCGGCATATAGACAGCTGAAAAATACAGCAAATATTTTGAAAAGGTTAATTTTTGGACCTAAATCAATACATTTCAAGTGGCTCTTAAAGCAAATAAATAATTAAGTTCATATTAAAACATTAACTTTTTCGATATGTTTCAATCAAAATTATAAATTCATATTTTTCGGATATAATTTTTAATTTTCAAATAATTTAAAATAGATTGGTAAGCAATTTATAAAAAGCAGCAAAATAACATTATTGTGGATTGGAAATGAAAGCGTTTTATATTGAATTATAGTTTTAACATTTTAATTTTTATATAAAACTGTAAATATAAAAATATCCTTTTAACTAAAAAAAGTGCCAAATTATCTTTCTTATATTTACATACTCAAAAAAATATTCAAATGAATTATACACAAGGAAATGAGATGAAAGTTTACTTTCAATCCTTTATTTTTGTAATATTGTTTTTTTTTTATTAATTTATTAAAATGGTTTATTTCCCTATCACTTATTTAGTAATGGAAGTATATTTGTAGATCCTTTTCTAAGTCAGTTTTTTATTTTCACACAATTGCTCTTGAACGAAACAAATTTTATCTGATGAAGAAATTAAGTTTTTTTTTTACTTTTTCTAGTTTTTGGACAGTTCGTCTAATGATGACAAAAACTAATGTTTTCATTATTTATTTTATAAGAATACATATGTATGTATAATAGTTTACGATAAAATGTAGTTCACTTCTATTTTAGTCTTATTTGTTAAAACTTTAAAAATCCATATCTTTATGAAAATTACGATACAAATCCTTTTAATTATTTTAAACTAAATATTAAAAAGAAACAAACTAAACACCTCCATAAATGATAGAAAAGAATAGAAAAAAACTCGCAGATAAATCAAACTCAAATTTTTTCAATCTATACTGATTAACAAATACAATATACGAGTATAATTGATTTACTTTCGTCAAATAAAGCATTTTAGAAAATGGCAACTACAAATATAATCAAAAAATTATTAAAAAAAAAACAAAAGTTTCTTCACACAAAATGATTAATTTTTATATTATCAAAAACTTAATTAAGCAGAGAAATTTTAGCCTATTATATTGCAGTAATTTACAATTCCATTGCGCACAATATAATATTTTAAATTTCTTTCTTTCTTTATTATTGAAAATGTGTTTTACTGGAACTAAGGCCGTGATTTTGGAATTCACTACTCAATGCCAGGATTTAAATGGAAAAGAATAACAAGTTTAAAATTACTCTTGTCAGTTGCTACTGAAAATTAAATTTTTCAACGCTCATTTACTTTCTAATTTTTTTGAGAGCAATTGTGCTAAATTGCTGTTTGCTCTCGTTGCTAGTATCTTATAAATGACAATGCTAGTGAGTTAAGCATATGTAGTATATTAGAGCGACTCAAGTTGTATGGGAGCAAAATTCGTGCAAGGTGTAGCCTCCTAAAAATGAACCTTGCACTCTTTTAAAATATTTCGGCTCTAGCTTTGAACTCTCGTGAGCTGGACCATTTTGGAAGAGGGTGTATTTTTGCATGTTTTGTTAATTTAACAATCTGTTTCCTTATACATATACATACATAACCTATACAATATGGGCATCATAAGAAAGGTTTTTCTAAGACGCCTCCAATTGTATATACAATGTGTCCAAGGACGATCATCCATGTATTTTTTTTAAGGATATTCTGTAAAAAAAATGTTTTTTGAATTTTTTGTTCGGGACTGTTTGTAATAAAAACGCCAAATTAACATATTTTAATCTTTAGGCGATTTAATTAAACACGGGTCTCAGCTTCTCTTCAAATTCGTGCTAGTTCGAGTTTTCACAAAAATGCAATGGGTTGGTAACCCTTCGTTTTAAATAGGGCAATATGGGTATCAAATTTTCTCTTTTGCCAAGTATATCATCCTTGTATGGAAATAATTTACATTTTTGCGAATTAGATGCATATATGGATGAAAATAGGACTAAAGAAAGAAAAAAATGATCCACGCATGTTTTCTTTCCAAATTAAAAAAAAAAAAAAAAAAAAAAGAAAGAAGGTCGGGGGACCCCCGTTAGGAACGAAGTTCCTTACGTTTTTTCTTCATCTTCGAATGTAATACAAGGTGAAATCTGTATGTTTTATTTTGTAATGTTTTTGAAATTTTTAAATTTTATATGCTTCTTAAAATTTTTGGAACGTTTTATTTTTTTACTTTTGACACATGCAATATTTTTTTGTCAATCTGCTACAAAACGAAGAAAATTTTTCAATATTGCTGTTTTTTGTTGTGACATACTTTACTTTAGCGACATCTATCAACTGATAGTGTCCGTTTTCACAACTAATTAATATTTATTGGTAGGTGTCTCCGCTGACAGCAGCGGAGACACCTACACAATTGTTTATCGACAGATACACCAATACATATAAACAGCTCACACGCTTTCGTGACGATTTCTACTAATTTGCACTACCAGCAAGCCGCGTTAAAGAACATCGTTCCAAAAATATTAAAGTTTATTCCTTATATTTTCAAAACTGTTCTCAAAAACAAAAATAGATAGATTTAAAATACTCTTAAAAAGTCACGAAAGGATGGTTGGACGCGTCTTAAAAAAATCTTTCTTACGATGGCCATATTGTATATGTTGGTAAGGAAACAGATTCTTAAATTAACAAAATATGCAAAAATAGACCCTTTTTCAAAATGGTCCAGCTCACGAGAGGTCAAAGCTAGAGCCGAAATATTTTTAATATTATCTTAACGAGCACTTTTTTTGGTGAGCCGCTCTAATGTACATATATGCACACATAAAGTGAAAAATATTATAAAATAAGTAGATAGTTGACAATTTGCTATATAAATATGATAATAAATAGTAGTAAACTGAAAGGCAAATGGTTCCAGGTAAGGTGAGTTAAATTTATCATCACTTAAGAATCATCATTTACAATAATATGAAGTATAATTATATAGAAATTGAAGCCAATACGCTTGTGGTATAAAAATGTGAAGAAGGTTTCAATGTACAAGTGTGAAAAATTGAAGAATTTATAAATGAATAAATAATTGGTGCGAAGTTACATCAACAATAGTCAAAGTAGCAAAACCAACTACATATAATAATACCTCGGTTACTAAATTCTGTGGCCACAAGGAATAACAGCTAAAGTCGAGTTAGGACAAAGTAGAGTTATTACTACTGTTTTATTCACTGTATCCAAATGCACTTCCACATATCATCGTAGCTCAAAAAATTAGTACTTTATGCCTAAAAAACTAAACAGCTAAAGTCGAAATTTTGCTCGTATGATTTCGGAATAACAGCCTATTGCAATTTGCTTCAATATTTTTTTAAAAAAAAGTTTCTTAAGTAGAATTAGGATTTTATTCCACACAGTGCCTTGCGTTATTCAGACGTAAAATGTCTGCTTAACTCGAGTTTAGTCATTATTCCGTAGGTTAAATTGACAATTCTTCAAATTAGGAATAACAACCAAACTCGAGTTTAGTTATTATTGAGCTTTTTTTCGAGTTTCCAGTAAAAGACAAAGTCGAATTTGGTCGTTATTCCAAATGTGAAGAATAATATGTTCAAGACCTAACTCCACTTAAGTTATTATTTACAATTTGAATTGAAAAAATCGTTCACGCTAAGTTAAATTTAGTCGCTTTTCCGTAACAGGAAGAAGCTTAACAATTTGTTTTGTTTATTTCTCTTAAGTTAGCTACTTTTTCATTATGAATTGAATTGCAAATTAAAATATAATACGATTGCTAACATCGAGCTTACAAATATTAGCTTGATCTTAATTCCCTGATTTCAGGCACCAATTTCAAACTTAAAAAGGCTCTGCTGAAAACTTCTCAAAATAGAGTTTAGTTGTTATTCCTTGTGGCCACAGAATTGAAAATGAAACCGGACTACGAGGTGGAATTAAAAAAATTTAAATAGCTCTTTGTTAAACAGATTTGCGTTTTTCCATATGTGATTTGGCAAGGTGTTCCAAGGACTGGTTGTATGTATTAAAAATTGTCGTTGAGCTAAAAGGCTCCTCTACATTTTTGGTGAATAATATTCCTGCCACATTGAGATCTCGCAAAAACAATGCTCATTGTATAAGTATGACGGTTGTTGTGAAGTGATAATTTTGTGAAGCAGGATGAGGCATTTGAGGTTCAAGAGGTTCTCGAATGTTATTTTATATAACAGATTTGAGTACTACGAAATATGATCACGGCAGCTTTTCTGAAATATATAACGTGTTATGTTATGATATACATACATACAACTTTAAGTTTACGTTGATCTACGCTGTCGCAATTTGCGAAAATTTCACAGCCATATAATAGTGTCGGAACAAGATATGCTTCTGCCAGAAGCATACTTATGCAAAAAGGGGTTGAGTCCTTAATTGATCACAAGACACGGAGCTTACTGTAAACCCTACCAATGACAGTATTAATATGATCACTGTAGGGGATAGCCGCCTATCATTAAAAATTACACCCAAGTTCGAAGCAAAATCGGGGCAAAATCGTCGCATTCGATATCGAACGAATTCCGTCACTTATGCTGTGTGTTTGTTGCTTATTTTGTTTTTGTTTTGTTTGGCCCCTGAACTCACAAAATCGATAACAGTATCTATAATCCTTATATGCAAATTGTCGGAAATTCTCCCGGGTTTTGATAGACGGGTTATTGTGTAAGCCATTGGCATTTGCAATTAAATTGTGTGTAATCTCAATATTTTAAATTCATGTGTCTGTTGCAAACTAAGCTTTTTTCAATTGTGACCCTAATGCAGCAAAGTAATCGATATAATAAAATAATCGAACTACATACCTTGCCTTGCAGTTTCAGCACTTTCACGCCGGTGTTTTCACAAGTTGCCGGTGTAGCTAAAGGTAGGTTTTTATCGGCCGCATTTCGTGGCAAGATCTCATAACTTTAGGACTTAAGCATGAATTTGATTCTGGGATATGCAAACATTTCTAGTTTGTTTGAACTTAATTAAAGTTTCCAACTGTGGCATCTTATTACAAAATGGGGCAGATAAAATTCTACCTTTAGCTAGACCGGCAAGTTGAGAAAACGACTCTTAGTGATAGTTTTTTATATTACTTTTGCATTTTTGTCACACTGCATTATTATATTATACGAACTGTTCGATTCTCATTTCGTATTATTCAACGGTCGTTGTTCGACATTTGTTCTTAACAGAATTCTGTTCATAATATTCTTGGCTCCATAACACATTGAATTTAATAAGTTTTAGGCTATCTATTCAATATTAATAAATATCTTACAATTCTAAATATGTTACTACATTGGAACTGTGACCCTGATGTATAAAAATGTATTTTTAAAAGTTTTACAATTTTTCCATAATTTTAATATGTATATTTGAGTTACAATCGGTAATAGCTACTTCTTAAATTTTGCTCCAGTTAAACAAATATGTACATATGTACATAAATAGGCTTTTTATTCTTTTCGTAAAAGTTGTAGTTGTAAAATACAAAAATTTAAAATTAGTTTAAGCAAAAATAAAATGAAGCATTATAGACACAACATACATACATACATATTTCTTTACTTTACTAATTCCGTATAAAACTATGAGAAACAATTACATAATAAATATATAATATAATAATACATAAAACATAATAATACATAAAACTTGTGTAAAATAAAATACATCATATATTTAGTTAAGTCAAAACTAATCAATTCTTAAAGCATAAAATTTAAAACAAATTCATGATAGATTTTTTCAAATTTAAAAAGAAACTAATAGAATAAAAAACAAAAAAAGACTTTGTAATATGTATAATAGTAAACAACAACAAATAAAAACAATTTATATGACAAAAAAAAGTATTTTTATTTCTAGATGATTTACATACTCGTAGCAGCACTAGTGGCAGAGCATGTTTGTGCCGAAAAAGCATGATAGCATTTCTAAAATTGTGCAAACGCAAACCAAACTATGAGGTTATCACAAATATTGACTTCAATATTTTGTAGTAAAAGTATGTATTTCAAATTTATTCTTCAAGAATTCAAATTGGAATGAAAAAATTAATTTTATTTTTTTGATTATACAAAACATAATTTAAAACGATTGCTTAAGGCCGTGATACACTATCCTACTCAATCGTACGATTCATTCACTGAAAATTGCTAGCTAATAAATCTGATAGAATTCTGCCCTACTTTAAAAAGTCGCATCAAAATGGCCACACTATTATACTTTTGTAAACAACTTCAAAAAGGCAACCCTGATCGCATAGAAAATTTTCAAAAGATTAGCAAATCGGACAGACTTGTCAAAAAGCCTTTCACACACATACACTTTTAGCCCAGACTATCACACTTTTTGGACACACATGTCATTTTTAACAGATCGTACGATTGAGTAGGATAGTGTATCACGGCCTTTAGACTGAACAATTTATATTACAAAAGAAAAAAAAAAAATAGATCAGAAAGTAATATAATGCGCAATAAAAATGTTTTAAATATGTTTTTGTTCCATCACATGCAGAAATATTAGTAGTGGTCTAATCATAAAATTAAGAGATTTAATTTCGAGAAAATTGATCGATTTCAATCTTCTGAAGAAGCTGCCAGTTGAAAAAGCCGAAGGATAAAGTATGAGGGATTCTATATGAATCAGACTTCTAAGATGGGCGTTTTTCGTCATTCAGCTAATTGTCCCCTAGCTAAAGGTCTATTATGTCTTCTTTGTCTTGTTTAATTAATACCAACCACACCAATAATATTGTTACGTTTTTGCCATTTAATAAAAACGGATTCTTTGATTGGAATCGAAATAAAACCCACACAGCTATTTTATATACCGTACGTTCACTTCCGATCACTCTTTATTCAGCCCAATCATGAATATTCTCAGGGAATTTTATTCCTAAGGAAAATACGTTTCTCGAGAAAAACATAAAAGTTGGTAATATCGAAATTTTTTATAGGAAAAAACAAAAAACATACGTTTTTAAAATACCTATTTTTTCCTCCGCCGACTATTTTTCCCCTTCGATGTGGCTAAAACAGGGAAGGTTAAAAAAAAATTTCCTAAGGAATTTTTCAATATAATAAGAGGAATGGGAATAGAGAAAAAACATGAATTATCATTCATGATTAATTATTCAACTATGTTAAGGAACTCTGCTAAAACATTTATTCACTGTTACACAACTATTGTATAAATTCGAACTGCTTAATGTTGATGGTAGCACGCTAAGAACCAGACTGTCCCAAAGCTCATATCATGCCACTATTTGTACGAAGTTGCTGAATACGAGAACCATCTACCATGCTTATGCTAATGACTTGAGCGCTAATGATTGATCTCGCAAGTTCTAAGACAACAACCTTTGTGCTAAAGCTCAAGATGTGGTATCACCTTTCGAGATCCTTTTCGAACAAGCGATTGCGGGCCGAATTTATTTAAATTGCATGATGGTGTTTTTCCTACTCTTTCATAGATGTCGCTTATAACTCACGACAAGCTAAATTTTTTTAACAATATAAAATGAACTTACGCTCGATTAACGTAATGCCAAAATTGAATAACGTTTTCGTGGCTATCAAGGCAAGTTAAGGGCACACAGTTTAACACAGCCAAATAAATTGTCATTAAAGTAATTTTTTTTTGTTATTTCCATTGCATCGTACGTCATGTTTTACTATTGACAGTGATTGCCAACTACTCAACACTTCCCCAAAACCAGGTGTAATGGCTCCTCGTGCATCATTCGTGAATTTTCGTTGGCCCAGAAGCGATGGTTTTGCTTGTCCACGTACCTGTACCCGCTGAGGTGGAAATGCGCCTCATCGCTCATTATGATTTTGGTCGAAAAATCGTCCACTTCTCATAGATACTATTATTATTCCACGTTCGTACGGAGTGTATCGCTTGTTCACTTGTATTCTACAGCTGTCTAGTTCACAAATGTAAAACCAGGGGCCAAATCGTCGCATTCGATATCGAATGAAGTATCGAGCAAAAATAATCACCCATATTGCGAATGCCGACGTCGTTACAAGTAATGTCGTCGTGCAGTGTCATTGTATTGCCGCCGTCAATATTGAGAGTAGTTGCGAGTTATCGTCGACAAGTTTGTATTAATGAGGTCAATATTACGGCGTCGTTGACCTGAATTGACTTTGTTTCTGTCAACAAAATTTTTAGCGTCGACATTTGAATTTGCGTTTCAAACATTTCAGTTAGTGCCATGGAAAAAAATTAAAAATCACAACTTTGCAGCAATTCGAGGTCCTTGTTGCCGAACTCCAAAAAAAAAACAAGCTTAGCAAAAGGGCTTGTAAAAAGTTCAAACCCTTACAAATTCAAGGAAGATTGGGAAGAAATAACTTTAAAATTAAATTCTCTTGGACCTCCAATAAGAGACAGTAACGGCTGGCAAAAAGTAAGAAACGTTTAAAGCTTGTACATCTTATACATATGTTGTATTATACTTCTTCAATTTCAAATGCAAATTAAAAAAAAATTATCAACAATAAGGCTGAAATGAATGCTACTGGTGGTGGTACATTTCTTTATTTTCTTCATCACTGCTTTCACTTGATTCAAACGTAAAAAACATTTTTTCACAAAATTAAGGATTAAAAAATTTCGAAATCACGTTTATTAAATGTCAAATCATATGGAGATGATATTTTCGATCGATAACACGTCGACGCCAACACATGCGCACAAATTAATACCAAATGAGTGTCGAGTTGACGCCTGTGTCGACAAAATTTGAATGCGGCCAAAAATTGACGATGACGTCGACAACGACATTCGCAATGGGGCTGAATGTAAAACAAAAGCAAAATAAACAACAAACACACAGCATAAGTGACGAAATTCGTTCGATATCGAATGCGACGATTTGGCCCCAGATTCGACATTGGCCGCCATTTGGAAAAATAAGAGCAACTTCTAATAGGGTGATTTCTTTTGGCCCACCTCTTATTAAGACAAAGAGAAATACGTACGCTCACACTTTTAAGTTTGAAGTTCTTTAAAAACATCTGCAATTTTTGCCACTGGCAAATACAAGACACTAAATATACATACACATATATTTTTTTAATAATTTATGTCCGTTTATTAGTATTTACATTCATGATACTTAACTAATCTTTTTTTCATTACCAAATGGCAATTTGTTTAATTTAAATTAATGGTGATCAAGTGATTTTGCAGATAGTGAATGTCTTTGCCACAGAAAACAATACATAATTGTTACAAAACTAAAAATGGAAAAAGAATCGAAGAATATCGCTAGAATCAGCGGCAAATGAAATAAAAATTTGATGGAGATTCCAAAGCAAAATGGAAATTTATGTATATTTTGAAATTAAATAATATTGTATGTATGTATGTTGTATGTATAAAAAACAATTATGTGTATAATTAAAACAAAATGATAATTGTAGATGTGATCCCGTACGAAAACTGCTTCCAAATTCAAAAATTTAGAGGTTGAGTAATTAAAAATCAATTCAATTGATGTTTCTTTTATAAGAAATAGTTTTTTTATTCAGCTAAACATTAAGTGGAAAGCTGAGAAAGTCCTTACTTGCCTTTTTGAAAGCAGAGATTATTTTCGAAGCCTTTATTCGTATTTTTGAGCCAGCAAAAATTGCCACATATCTATCGTACAGTCTCGCCTCGAAATTTTCAACATCAGCTTACAGATCAAATCTGCAATGACTACAAAAATTACATTACATCAGTCTTTAACTAAAAAAAAAAGCCCTTATCCCGGGAACTCAATTTGATTATAAATTTTTATACACATTTTTGGATTTCGAATTGTGACTGTTTATAATGGTATTTTTTAATTTCTCTGAGACTGCTGATCTCCGAATAAAATCTGTTGCTGCATACCTACGAGGTAGGTTCGACTTTTGCCCAGTACACTTTTTAAAAACGTAAAAACTTTCCATGTCTATAAAACGTCTCTCTTAAATAAGTGGGAATTTCTAATTTAAAAAATGATTTATAAATAATTTTATTCTATTTCAAAGCAATTTGTTTTACAATAAAAATGAAGCAGCTTCTAAATTATTGTTGAATGTTTGGGATATACGCACATGTATCTATGGCATGGGCACCATGGGCTCAACAGCAATGCATTTATTTATGCATGCATGATTATTGGCAGAGAACAGCAAATGTTACATTTGTTTTTGGGCTTGAATTGTGGGCTTCTTCGTTTCAGTGATTTCACATTTGTTTTTTATTTACTATCATTTAATCCAACTTAACTAAAAATACGGGATCACACCTTATGCTGCAGTTTGTGAGGAAAAGGGAAATAGCATGTGATATTTAATTTTGCCTAAATTAATCTCGCGTACGCAAGCCCCAGATAGAGGTTCGTCTTGTGCCTACAGTTGGGCGAGCAACTGAGCTGTGTACAAATTTATTAATACCAATTTCGGAGAAGGTTTGCTCTAACATCTCTAGGGCTGAGTCGGTCAGCATGCCAAAAATATCTAAATACGTTAGAGTAGACATATTGCGCAATTCTCTGCAAAAAACAAATAAACTGCAGCTTAATTTTTCACTTTCAATATGGTAAAACTTACATGTAGGCTGTTGCTGGTATACTATAACACCTTGACAAAGATAAATATTCAAGCATTTTAAATTTACAAATTATGTTTATTGCATTCCCAGTGAGACCGGTACAGTCTGACAAATCTAATTCTAATAACTGCGGGCAACGTTTTGCTAAACTGGCAAGATCTAAAAAAAAGTTTACAAAAAATGATTAGGTTTTGTTAAATGTTTCCTTGATTTGAAAACTTACGAGAATCAAACATGGTTTTTCGACAACCAGCAACATTTAAGCGCATCAAATTTGGTGTGACATTGGTGACCAACGAAGTAACAGCATCTACTGATAAATTAGTCCACGAGATATTTAAACTATTCAACTGTGTCAGAGTTTCCATCAGTTTTCGTACACTCCAAGCCTCCAGGCCAGAACACATGGCTAAATTTAATGCTTCTAGGTTAGTATTTTTTGCAATTTCATTGCAAATTTCATCATTTAAGGCAACATGTTCCAAACTAAGTTTTTTTAGCTGCCTACAACGTGTTAAAAGCATTTTGAGAGAAGGTTTAGTTATGGATACCATACTTAAGTCCAGATATTGTAATTTAGATTCAAAATTTGGCTCAGATTCTACAAATTGCTGTTCAAAAACCGGGTGTTTCAGCTAAAAAATAAATGGAGGAAACAAAATTAACAGTTTTTACACGAACGATAATGGGAGCAGAAAAGAATATGTTTTCAAAATCAGAAATGTAGTGGCCAAAGTAATGTACCAGGTGAGCGAAGTGGTTTGGCTCTAATTTTTTTCTAAATGAAAAACTTCGAATCTGTTTATTTGAACCTTCAGAATTTTATTGGTCAAGTCGAGAAGATCAAATGAGCGCCGTCACAATTGATTGCTATACGGGCTCGTTTTATAGAATTTCTCATCATTTCGGCTACAGCTTCGGGCGACAGATTTCCGCATTCGTGTCGGCTGTGGCTCACGCAGTGCGTGCCGTTGCTGTTGGAACCACATGTCCTCCAGACCTAGTTCGTTTAATTGTGGCAGAAAAAAACTGGGTTAACATGGCCCTATAACGCGCACCATCCGCTGTTGTCGTTTGACCAGCGGCGTCATCGAAATAAATGGCCCGATGACTCCTCCAGCGTGAACAGCGCACCATGCAGTCACTCTAAGTAGTTGTAATGGCTACTAGTGCATCACTCGTGGATTTTAGTTCGCCCAAAAGCAATAGCTTTGCTATTTTACGTACCCGCTAAGGTGGAAATGAGCCTTATCGCTCATTATGATTTTGGTCGAAAAATCTTCCACTTCATCCTCGAGTTTGAGGATGTCTTGGGCGATTTGACATTGGCCGGCATTTGCAAATATAAGAGCAACTTCCAATTCAGAAAACACATTCAAAAATTTCGCTTGTGTTGTTGCATTAGCAAACGAGATTAATTTTTAAATTATTACCTCTGCCTGAGCTAAACGAAGAATAACCACTCCACGTTTTAAAATATTTTCCATTGCGCCAGCTCTAATAGATCTGCCACCCAAATCAAGTCGAGTCCATAACGATTCATCGCTGGCACACCTTTTAAATAGGCGACAGACTAAATCACAGCGCAGAAGTGTTTTTTTCGGAAGCCATTTAAAAATTTGCAATATAATTTCATCTGAGAGGATGCTAAAATGATCTTTACCATCTGGATTATTTTCGCGCATTGACTGGTTACGAAATAAAAAGAAATTTTCATTAGGAACAAATCGTGGTTGCAATTGTTGTTGTTGTTGTTGAACCATCTGACATTGTTGTTGGATGTATTGTTTTTGTAACTGCTGCTGCTGTTGTTGTTGTTGTTGCTGTTTTAAGATAGCTGCCTGTTGACTGGTAGATGGTAACATTGATGGTGATTGCGATCTCTGTGGAAAGCAATTGCTGAAAGTTTGCTAAATAGAATAAAAATTCAATCATTTATAAACCTTAAGACGAAAATTATAGCATATTTCCTTTCGTATATTTTATTTATAAAGCATACGAAATCACTGCAATATATTACAATGCATTAAGAACTATTCCCAAAATGACGATTGAGTGTAACATTATTTTCTAGCGATTACAGTTTGCTGAAGCCGATGTATGATCTAAATTTATGAAATTCTTTGTGATGCATTGCAGGATATTCATTTTTGCATCTGCCAACAGACTTTTTTTGAATTTAATTTTATACTATTACTATTGTAAGTATAAATCTTTCTGACACAAAACAAAACAATATCATTTAGGCAAAGAATTTCTTACTTGTTGTTGTAATTGCAACTGCTGCTGTTGTTGCAGTAATAGCTGCTGTTGTTGAGTATTTCTTAAAAAGCTATTACAAGACACCGTCGCCAAAGGACTTCTGGTATTCTTTCCGCTGCTAGAAGGTGAAATTGAATTATTATTACTTCCACTTAAGTTTGATGCCCCAATTCCTAATATAGCAATTTTTTTGTGTTGTACATTTGGTGTCGGCACTGCGGAAGCTGCATTGTGGGACATTGGAAATTTCTCAATTGATGTAGCTTTCAATTTTTGTATTGTGTGTTGTTGTGATTGTTCGTCCGTATAGATATCGAATGAAGATGATGAATTTGAATTGTTGTTTATATTGGTTTTTGTTTGTTGCTGACTGTTAGTAGTGCTATTGTTGTAAGGAATGGAGGTTTTGCTCTGCGTATCGTTTGAACCTGTAAAGCTGTGGTTACTAGTGTTATCTATTGTTGAATCAAGAAGAGATGTATCCATATTTCGATAGATTAGCCTTTGCTGATGGGAAAGTTTCGGTGCATCTAAGTTGGGTGTAGCCTCATTTGAGTTTTCATCCACATTGGCTGTATTCATAGCTGAGGCTGCTGACGAAGAACTTTCATCCGAATCTAACATTCCAATACCCATTTCTTCCAAATATTCGTTAGATATGGCCGATGGCGATGATGTGGTATCTAATTTAGCTAATTTCCAAGCTGGTGTATGTGTTGAACTCTTACTGGGTAAACGTTTTCTGTGAAAATAGTTTAAGATAGAAACATTGGATAAAATATTTATTTGGTACATCTTTATTATCACATGTTTGTATTTACAGTGACCATTGTCTGGCAAAAGCTAAAGCATCTGAGACAGATATTAACACCCTACGATATTTACTTTAATCATACCAACCCATAGTTTACCAAAGTCTGACGCTATTTCCCTCCCAGAAAATATCTTAAGTATGCCGATGGCAGTTTTTTTTTACCACATTTTACCACATCTGGTAAAATTTGTTTAGTTCAGCTTTATTAGTTCAGGTCCAAAAATTAACCTTTTCAAAAAGCTTACTGTCGTTTTCAGCTGTCTATATGCCGACGACATTTCGTTGGTGCTAATCAACTCATCAGTAGACCTGAAAAGGTTCATTTTTGGACCTGAATTAATACATTTCAATTGGCTCTTAAAGCAAATAAATAATTAAGTTCATATTTGAATTTCCGACAACTGTAACACACATGAATGTTCATTTGGTCAATGAATTTTCAGTTGGTCTACAGTTATTCAATAATTGTAAATATGTATATTATTGTTAATATTAAATTAATTAATACAACAGTAATATTTTTACAGATCACGTTTGCCAATTAAAAACATGATAATTTTTTACAGGCTCTAAGCCAGAAAAAACTTGTATTTTTTAATTGGTTATTAGCAAAAGACAGAGCAAAAATGTTTTAAAAAATCTATATATTGTTTGTTTACAATTGACCATTTGTCCGATATAAATTCTTTTCACTAGATTTTTTCGTAGCATAAGTAGTTAAAAGATTTTTTATCGCACTTTTTTTTGAGATATTTAATATTCAATTTTCCTTTTATTGGTGTTTATTTGAAATTCATTACTTAAATATCACATCAAGTACAAGTTTTAGATACCAGAAATACTAGAAATTAGAGCTTATAACAAAATTCAATAAAATTAATTCGCGCTGGGCTATTAAAAAGTATTTTAAAACGCCTAAAAATATATAAATAAGACAATAAAACTTGTACGTTTATATGCTAAAGTTTAGAACATTTATATGTGTACACCGATTGTGCCGATTTTAATGGCCAAAAATTTGTCGATATAGTGCCATAGATTTTTCGATTCCTTTAAGCATGAGAAAAAAAGGTCCATTACGACATATGGTTGGTCATTTGACTCCTCTATGGGCACCCTGGGGGAAGTTAGTGTGAAGGGGGCCCCGCAGAAGAGTCAAATGTTTGACCAAAATCTAATAATTTTTCGAACATATAGAGTCCATATGATAACTCATTAGGGGGTCTTCCGCACAAAAATAAATTTAAAAAAATTAATATAGGGTGGCTTGAAATTTTTTAAGTAGAACTTTTTTATCCACAAGCTAAAAGCTACCAAACAATCTATGGCACAATATTGATTGTTAAATCGCTACACTCTGGTATACAGGAATTTTCATAAAACTTTGGGTGCGGTTATGGCGGCAGTTCTCGGTTTTTGTCAGTTCAGGAAATCAAGCGCGCACTGTAAATCTATTATAAAATTTTTAATATAAACATAAACAAAACATTGGAAAGTCACGCATTACACCAACAAAACTAATACAATCTACGCCCATACATACATACATATGTTTGTCCATTGTTAACAACAAAAATGCAATAGTGGCATCAACACAAATGACCCAAAAAGTCGTTTGGGGTCATTAAACTTTTTGTTAATAAAATCAGCATTTATTTTGTTTCAAATTGTTAAAACAACTTGCATTGTTCTTACACAATGGAAATATGCTTATGTATGTTTTAACATACATATATGTAGGTACTGTTCAGAATTGCAAAGAACTGAAAATAAAACTAATTAAAAAGTTAACAAGCGGCACTTTTAATAGGAAACTCGTCACAAATCTTCGGTATCGATGAACTAAAATATATAACCAGTCTCTGAAAGATGATATGTTGCTTAAATGAATTTGTTACATTTTTAATTTATGTATTAATTTATTTACTTTTTATTTAGTTAAGTGCAATGAAATACAAGAAAAATTGACATTGCATATTTTTTTGTTTTCGTTTTCCTACACTTTGTTACCGACTAAAAACACAACAATAATGCAATACAAGCGATTTTATTCCCACTACTACTACTTTTCAAGACAAGCACTAAGCAAAGTTTGTTTTCAAATTATTTATTTATTAAGTACCGGTTTGCGCTATGAAATTGTGGATGATCGCAGGTAGAATTTTTGAAACCATAACTAACATGTTATATCTACTTCTGTCACTTAACGTTAAATTCTATTTTCTACAGATTCGTCGAAACGATACAGAAAGAAAAGGTAAAAACAAATCTCATTTCTAATTGAACAAGAACGAAACTGATTTGTCATACCAGAAAGTAAAGCGCAAACTAGTTCTGCCCTAATTCCTTTCAAGGAAAAAGTAGTTTAAAATTATTTTCTCCACAAGTGAACAGTAACCGAAATTAACAATTCTAAATAATGAGACCTTCAGTAATATCAAAAAATGTATTTTTCTAGAAAAATTAATTTAAAAACTCTTTTGCACCCAAATTACAAGGGTTTATTAATTTTTTAAGATAATTAACTGATCTTGTAAACATAATATAGGACTAGGTAGATTATGTAATGCACATAAGTATGTGCGTACATAAATAGTTCAAGTCTTGAATTATTTTTCTTTTGTTTTTAGCATGTGGGAGCAAATGCTTCACCAAATTAAAGAAATAAATTTCATTTAAGAGAAAATTTAATTAAAAAAAAAAATATATAAAAATTATAAAACTATTACGTTTTATAAGTCTCCCAACATTTTGTAATAGAAAATAATTAAAGACTTCTTTAATTATTTTCTGTCTCGCTTTTCAGACGTCTGCATGTAGTCTACACTTCATTGACGCCACCCGATTCAATAGTGAACTCGACAAGCCTTCAAAGATTGTTTTAAATTTTTAGCACTTATTCTATTATTTTTAGGAAATTAATGAGAATTCGAAAATAAAGTGTCAAAACATACTTTGAATTGTTTGGCTTTCTTCATAGAATTCAATTTTCTATAATTTCATATGGATACGAACATGTTTTTTTTAAAATTCGGTAAAGCTCATTTCTGGTCAAATACAGAGAGCGCACAGGAAGCATATAGTGTGTCACACGACATGGGTAAACATACGCCTCCAACCAACCTAACTTGACCTAAACTGGTGAAGCACACAAAAACAATAATCGGCCTGTTTCCCTTTTATTGCCTTTTCTAAGTCATTTTAATTTATTTCATTCCAAAAATGAATGAGCGAAATGTCGGCGGCTGAAAAAGACAGAAAATTAATAATAATTAGACCTAAAATAATTCATTTAATTTTTTTATTCCTAAGTGCGCTTTCCTAAACACATTTTTGCAAAGTTGTTTTGGTATTTTTAAACGAAAAATCAAACAGAATGAGAAAGTAAGGACTTCACCATTTCCGACAGGAAATTGTGAATGTTTTGCCTTTATATCTTCCAATTGATTTGATTGATTAATACAGTTTTCTTCCAATATAAAAAAGTAGGTACTTTGCAAAAATTACAAGCTTTTGTTCTATTTTACTTAAAAATGCAAATTTAGGGATACAAATTAAAGCAATTATATAAACGAAAATAGGGCCGAATTTTTGAACTTCCGAAATCCACGAAGCCCACTTTAATATGCAATTTAAACACAGGCACTTTTGCATTTTTATTAACAATTAACAACACTTTAATACAAAGGAAGGTAATAGTGTGCCACATTGACATTTCTCTTTGGATTCCTTCATGAAAAATTAGCTCTTACAATGACACGTTTCAAAGAGAAACCCATTATGTAGTCCATGTTAATTAAAAAAAAAAAAAACTACGCATTTTCCAGATATTCATATAAATTAAACAAATCCTCCACAAAATGAAAACCAATTGCAAATTGTTGATCCTCACTTCACATATTCCAACAAATTTACAAACTTTACCTTGTTATTGGACACAAATTTTCGTTGTTCTCCTTGACTTTGACAAATTTATTATTCATCGTTTGTATTTATTTTAATATGATTTTCAACTTCTCAGAGCACTACTTTTCTTTTTAAAAATTTCAATTAGTATTTTTTGTGAAGTTTTTATTGAAAAATATATATTTATAGACTGGACCGAAAGAAAATAAAATAGATGAAAAGAGGCGCGAGGAATATAATGTTATACAATCCAGAGTTGTACAATGTATGCCAGTTACCAGCACGGATCATATGAGAGTGTTGCTAATTTTGATGTTTATCTTCACGCAAAATGCGTTTTCATATGAAAAATATCAAGTTTAAATTTGGTTATTTTTTTACATTTATTTTATTGGTAGAGTTGCTCTATGGGTACCATTTGTTCCAGTTTATAAGCTTGTGTTGTGTATTTTTGCAGTTTGTGTGTAGAGTTTTGCAGTATCAACGTCTTGCGGTATGAAGTAGTTAGCCGCTTCCATTCGGTTACCTGGTAGGTAGCCAACTTGACTTTATCCATTAACTTGGTATCACTTTTCTTCCTTTGACTTTTGGATTACAATTCGATAAATTTTCTTATCGAAAAATTCAATATGGCGGTTGTTTAAGTAAAAATAAAAACATATCCAAGACGTAATAATATTTTTGCGCATTAAAAGCTTACAAAAAAAGAGCAATTGTTTTAAGTTAATTTATAGTGTTAACCAGAACTTCAAGCAAATATTGGGTGTACCTGGAAATATATGTTTACCGTGGCTAAGCAGGAAAAATGCCAAGGAAGAGTAAAATTAGCACAAGAAGAGCTAAAGCTACCACGCCTACAAAAGCTGTAGCTGGAAGAGTTCTTAAAAAGCGTGTTAATGTCAAAACAATTGAACCTGGTGAAGAGAATTCAAAAATAAAATGTAGTGAAAAGCAACATTTAAACGGCTTACGTTCGTTTACTGTACTATTAAAGCGGATAAAACCAGCTTCCGAAAGTACTCTTCAAACATTGCAGGCACAATGTAAACCAAGTGAAACAAAACAAATACATAAAGGTGTAAACAAGGAGCTTGAAACAAGGAAAAATCAAGAAGCAAGGAATTCTAAAAGAACTGCTGTGGAAAATAGTATAAATAAATTACTTGAAAATAAGACAACTCCAAATTCTGCACAAACAAAACGGTGTTTGTCAAACAAACTTGTAGATAAATCCGTCCTGCATGCAAAAGAGTTAAATGAAATACAAAACCCATTTTGTAGTAATAAAGCCCAAAAGCCTGCATATTGTGAACCACCTTTTGAAAAAATAGCTTCAATCCCAATGCAAAATACTCTAAATCAGAAAGAAGAAAACGCCATTGTTGGTGCTACAACTTCAACTCTTTGCACGAATAAAAAACTTGTTGTAAGACTAAGGAAAATCCCTAATATGGATAAAGCACTACATAGTTCTACAAAGCCTATGCATCCTATTCAAACAAAATCTTGCGTTGTAAGATTTGCAAAAACTGGTAAGGAAATTATTAAAATAAATATTTGTTATTCAGTTGCAAAAAATGTTCTATTGTAAAAAAAAAAAATAATTTTGAAGATTATACAAATCCATGTACCTCCAAGTAGGCACTTATTTCGAAAAGAAAAGATTACTGAAGAAACGATAAGTACCCACCAGAAATTAACGTTTCTTATTAAAGAAAATTTGCTATTTTAAATGTGTCTTTCACACTAAAAGAGGATAAATTAAAATTGGAAAATTTAGCAACTAAAGATTAGAACAGTAACTGAATTCATATATGCAACATGCCAGGCTGTTTGCGTGGGAAAAAAGAAATAAAACAATGGGTATTTTTAAAGATTTAAGAGAAATTCTCAACTTTATTATTTTACCTTTGTTAATCTATCGGGTAAGCGAAAGTTGCTGTGGCGTAAATGGCGTTCAAACAACAATTGGTATATATAAAAAAAACCGAACGAACGTAGTGAGCAATATTTAGAAAAAGGACACCGTTACCGGTTAACTCGTTAGAATCTGTGTAGAAACTCCAACACAACGGTGTATAAAAGGGGAGTTACACAAATCGTAAAGAGGACAGGCGCGAAATAATTTAATACATAAAATTCGGAAAAACCTATATCTTAACTAAACACAGGCTTTGCAAAAAATGAGCTTTGGAAGTTTGAAGAAGGGGTTGTGGAAAATTTGCAAAATTTGTTCTAGACAACCGACCTTCGGCCGGGCTAAGGAAAATCCTCCTCTTATAATCAACATCCGCTTTGCGTACAAAATCTGCAAACATCTGTCAGCACACTTTTCCATACTGCGACAATCGGTACCATAATACTAAAGCCGACCCCAACTATACAGATTTAACTACAGATTTGTTTTTCTTTTCACGATTATGTTGAAATTATGAGAATAACTTTCTAAATAATTTCTAATTATTGAAGGGGCTTGGCGTAAAAGATACCTTGTATACATACATATGTATCTCGCAGTGTGTGCTGCGATACCATCCTGTTGGAGTCATAACAGAGACACCGTGCTCCGTTGTGAGTGGAACAGTTGTTGAAGCACTGTTTAACTTACTGGACACAGTAACTCCATTTTAAATTCTTCAAATCCTTATTAAAAGTGGTAAGAAACTCATACCCCTTCGGCTATGTTAGCTTCCACCGCACTAGCATAAAAAAAATGATCAAAAACACCCTTTAGCTCTTTGTTAGATATAAAATTTATAAGGCAAACTAAAAATTGTATTAAATGGCGGTGTCATAGAATCTGATCTTATTGGAATCGAATTTGAAACCGACGAAAAAAATAATTTGGTGTCATGAAATCTGTTGTCGATGTTTTTTTTTGTTGTTGTTCGAAATAGACCAGTTGTTTTCATATCATCAAAGTCAGTTTCGAAACCAATTTCAATAAGATAGGATTCTATGACACCCCAAATATGTTTCTAGAGTGTTTTCGAAATTATGTAATTTATAACAAACAAAATGATATAAGAAAATATGTACGACAATGTTGCAAAACTTTTTTCACTTTTTTCTTTTGTATTAAATTTTTTCCTTACGTCTTTAGCAAACACGGATTCTGTATCTTCAAATATTTACTTAAATGTGCCAGCTATGGATAAGAACAAGCGAAACAATTTTAGAAAATTAAGTCTTACAAAATCTTTTAAGGCTTTGCATGATGACAACAACAATAAAGAGACGGAAATATCGAAAACTGCCACAAAATCAAACAAAGAAGCTTCAACATGTGGACAAAAAGGCGAACGAGTAATTAAACAAATCACAAAGTTATCCTTGAAAAGACCAGCTATGGAAACTAACAATGATACAAAAAATGAATATAAAGATTTAAATTTTGAACCACACTTGCAATCTCCTATAACTTTTAACCCAGTACGAAATTCTACATTATTAGAGTTAGATTCCACTAAAGATAAACAACAAGAAACTCTAAAAGAGGTAACGAACAAAATTACACTGTCTAAAGAACGATCTTCGCTTCAAAATCTTGCAAACAAATCGGATGAAATTGAAAATCTGCTTAATTCACTTGATGATGATGAAGAAGAAATTTTATTGAACTCAGGTAGAAAAAATCAAACCGATTTTAAAATGAGTGAAGCCAATGGCGGTAAAAACGAAGCTGCACTGAGTAATATTTCACAAAACATTAATAAAACGAACAAGTTCTTTCATCACAAAGAGCAAAATGTTACGGCAAAAACAAAAAATTTAGAAGAAACTTCGAAACGACGCATTTCCAAAAGGTGTTCTGTAAAACGTAAACGTGACAATATATATGAGTTTCTTTCCCAGTCTCAAACATCAGATTCGGATGGTGTAAAACATGTTGATCCAACAGCTGACATTGTTAAGAAACTTATACAGCAAGGAAAAGTTCGAGTAGCCACTAATTTTAAGGGCAAAGGCAAGCCAAAATTTAAACCCGGAAACCGTCACAAAAATAAAATACGACCAACTGTTGGAAAAGAATTTAAACAATTAAAAAATGCAAAACGAATGAAAAAAGTTACGTTTGTAGAAAATGCAAATGATAATTTTGAAGATCATTTCGATCATGATTACTTAGATAATGATGTACAGCTTGCCCAGGTTGGTCATGATGCAGAAATTCAACACCAGTGTATTTCTAAGAATGTAAATATTCATAACAATAAAAATGTGGCTAACGAACAGCAAGGAACTTTTAGTCGTTTGGCCAGAACTGTGTTAATCAATCAAGCCGGTCGTTCAAATACTCAAAGAAAAATACAATCTGAACTACTAGAGAAAGTTAGAAATATTATTAGTACTCCCAAAAATAAGAAATCTCTTTTGCCTCACAACCGCTTACAAACGGACTTATCTCCCATTGCTATGCCGCCCCGTATAATGAAGGAACAGGCATCGCCTTGGCGTGTGAATGAAAGTGCTTATTTACCTAAAACTTTTAATTTCTCCAGAAGTTCCGGAAATTTGCCTTCATTTTCCAGTGATTTTATACCATCAACGCCAACAAAAGAAAGGCCAAAACGAAATCTCAATGTTTCTCCGCAAACTCGCGAGAAGTCTTCAATAAAAGAAACGCACAACCCCTCTGCTATTCTAAGTCCTTTAATTAATGGCATTGAAAATACGCAAGATCAAAATTTAAATTTGGGCGAACCATCTGCAATATCATCTTTTTCATCAAATGACTCCAATGCAGAAAACATGCCGCCTCCTAAAGCTACGTCTAATAATAACAGTGAAAACGAAAGAATATTTAACTCAAAACAATTTCCGAACCCCCGAAGAGTTCTTCAGAATCGTAGTCCCTTAAAACCAATTAATATTCTAGAGGTTGTACATCTACCACCTTTTAAAAAGCCCAATAAAAATACAAATCCTGACGATATTAGTGCCGAACAAATGGAAATGTTTGGCTTTGAAGAACATTTTGATAAATCTAATGAAGAAAATCGCAACAATAAAACATCAAATGCTCAACCCCAAAACGACAATTCCAAATATGTAATAAAACGTCCTACTGCATATATGTTTGGATTCGAAGAATTTCTTTCACAAACCGATTCTTCTAGCCAAGAAAATGATGAACTTGACCGTAATGAAACGAACAACGAGCATAGTCAAACATTGCATGAGAAACTGCAAAGCTTGCACAAATTGAAGCCTTCGGAAAAAGATCTACAAAAAATTGTTAAACCACCTTCTAAATACACGACCAAAGACACGCCAATATTTGACGATGTATCTGCTAGAGATTGGGGAATGAGACAGAGAGGTATTAAAGAAATGCTTTGCTCAACATTGTTAGATTTGCAGCCGTCAACAAGCAAGGAGGCTTTGAATCGATTGACCAAAAATAATATACAAAATAGAAAGCAGCCAAACTTTGGAAAGGATGTGAATGCTAGTGAGCTCTTTCAAGATCCTGAACCGGAAACGACATTTAACGAAAGTGTAAGTACATTCAGCTGCGAAGAATTTTTATTATTTGCAAGCGGCCTTATTACATTAGGGGGTTTCCAGGTGGGTGGTGCAAACGAGAGCAAAACTGTCACGCTCTTGCAATTTCCTTTATTTTGCTTTATGCGCACTTGAAAAATCCGGTGCAAAGCGAAATATGCAAACAATTAACATTCGACAAGCTGTGCGCCATATTGTTCACAAAAAATTATACAGAAATAGATTCTTAAATTAAATTAGAGTCTTGGTAAGGGTTTTCACGATGGGTAGTGCAAAGTAAGCAAATGTGAGCAAAAATGCTTTGCTTTTTTTCACACAACAACAAGAGGTATGTATGTATATGAACTTTGCTTCATTTTTCCCTCATTCGCACGATTTTCACGATGAGTGGAGCAAACTGTCCAAACGAAGCAAATTTGAGCAAAAATGCTATGTTTTTTTCACGCAACAACAAAATCTATGTATTTGCACTTTGCTTCATTTTTCCTCATTTGCACTAAAAAACCCTTGTGGGGTTTCATGCTGGGTGGTGCAAACGAAGCAAATCTGAACAAAAATACTCTGTTTTTTTTACACAATAACAAAATTTATGTCTTGGTACTTTTGCTCCATTTTCCTCATTTGCACTTTAAAAAAAACCTTGAGCAAATAGAAGTGTGCAAATGTAAGCAAGAATAGATGGCGCCAGCAGATGGCGAAGCCGACTAACAGACAACGTTTTAACGCAATAAAAGCACATGTGAATTAAAAATACGATTTTTTTTCAACAAATGCAAGCATAAGCTTTAATTTAATAATAACAAAAGAATACATCGCGTTTTAATTTTAATTTGTATGGGAGTCTTTCCAAAAGCAAAATAAGATCGGCAGCGACTTGTAACACAAAAATAAAGTGGGCGTCGGCCAACTTGGTTTCGCCCTCTGTGACATTTCGTGCCTTATTATTTATATATTATAGTAACCTTATTAAGAATTTCGAAATACATAAAAGAATCTAACCAAAAAAGCGTCGCCAGTTGTGTTCTTAAAAATAAAGGGTCCGCCAAATAAGTTTTTTTTTTGAAAATGCTATAAAAAAACTACTGAATATTTTCTAAAATTTCATTTTTTTTAATACAATTATATTAAATTACTTTTTCAGGCTTAAGTTCAACCCTTGGTTTGTCACTACTTTTAATTAATATCAATTAAGTGAAGAAAAGTAAAATTTAATAGACAGGTGGACAACCGGCTGTTTCTGGGTAGCAAACACCCTTCATCAGCACCCTATGAACTTTGGACGTGTCAAATTTCACAATTTTGGCACAGCCGCTTAAACCACTCTTTTCTTTTTTTATTTTATTTATGCAAAATTCGTTTCAATAATGGCTCCGAAATGTTCAATTGTTGATAACGACGGTGAATTGATGTTGATGGCGCTTCACGCACACTTTCTGCCGCAGCAGCAATATTCTCGGTTATACGCACTTTTCACGCTTTTGTTTATCGATGATGATGTCAGTTTCTTTCAATTTTTTCAAAAGATAACGGTGCTTCTCTTCTTCCAAAATCCGTACGCAATTTTCGCACACATTCTGCAACATTAGCATGATTTTCAAAGTAATGTCGCAATATTTCCCAGCGTTGTTTAAGCGTATAAACAACCATATTCGTTCAGCGGAAGGATAAAACTAATTATCTGTCAAATCAGACATGAGCTAAGTGTTATCATTCACGAAATAAGCACTAGTTGGAAAAAAAACGTTAGATTGCGGACCCTATAAAATAAAGAATTTGTTAACAAAGCTTGTAAGAAAAGGCCCAGGGATAAACCAAACAAAAGATCGCCTGATGAAATATAGCAGATTTGCACAAAAAATAACGGTACGCTCACGATCAACCATAAAATGCACTGCAAATTTGCACAAAGCATATTTGCACAGCTACCTTTATTATTTAAAAAGAAAAAACTAAATAGGCAAATTTAAGTGAACAAAAAAGGTGAAATAAATTTCCGCATGGTAGACATCCAGCTGTTTCTGAGCCGCCACGCTCTTCGTCGACACCCTAATGAACTAACCAAAGCTCATTCAATTTTATTTTTGCTTACTTACTATATCGATATTAACCGAAAAGCAACTGTTTTATTGTCTCTTGGATGATATTTCTCATCTCGCGAGACTTTTGAACAAGTTATATTTGTTGGCAATGTCAACTCACACATGTATTAAAAAAAATTTTAATTCTTTAAATCGTTACCATAACTATTTTTAGGAGGCCCATCGAACTTATATTCGGCCGCATAAGCGAAAGCGACGTTTGAAAGAAAAAGATTTTGTAGTGTTATTAGAGAGTGATGAATCAGGAGGAGAGGACAATTTGGGCGAACAGGAAAAACATCAGCAAAACCGAGAATCTGATAAGAATATGGAAATGACAACTAAGAAAAAACGGCAACATAAAGTCTCCAAGGATGATATAGCATTGAACAAATTCGTTAAAGAATTCAACGAATTGTGCAAAGAAGTTGAAAGTCACGAGTTAATTGTAGAAAGAAGTACATAAGTGTAGCTCCTATAATTTCGAAGTTAACTGGAACCTATATATATATATATATTCTTCTTTTTTTATTATTTATTTAATTTCCTTTAAAAGGACAAACTTTGTTTATGATTTATGTGTTAATTTTTCTGTTTGTTTTTTTGCTTTGTAGTATTTTTACTCTGTATTTTACACTAATTATTCAGAAATATTTATATTGATGGATTCAATATTTTCTTCTCCAATTAATAACTTATAATTCATTGCTAGAAATATCATGAAAACAATTTTTGTGCTCAATAAATACATACGGGATTTTTTCGGCTGGTTTCAGTAGAACGTGTAAAATTACAAGATGCAAGATGTTTAATGTTGTCTGAGAAGAAATTGTAATTTTTAAAGTAAAGTGGTACTTTTAGCTATAGAAAACCGATTACAATTTATATATGTATATAAAAGAGCAACGTGACTGTTTGGGGTGTCAACGCACATCCCAAACGGCTTACTGCCTTGAAACGTTTTCGTTTTATTGACAAACTCTAAATACTCAAGCTATTAGAAAATTATTAATGCAGGTCCAAAAATAGACCTTTCAAATGTTTTCTGTCTTTGGACCTGCATTAATACATTTCAATTTGCTCTTGAGGCAAATAAATAATTAAGTTTATATTTGAACATCAGAAAATTATTAATATGTATATATATTTTTTCAATTTGAAAAATATGCACTATCGCACACCCAGTTCAAAAGTGACACAACTGAAAATGTTAATTTTATCGGCTTATTTGCTTAAACTAAAAAAAATTATAATTTTTTAGATCATAATCCGTATGGATTTTCTACTAAACGGCCGCTTTTGTTCTCAATTACAAAACAGTTTTATTTGCTTAGACTTCTGGAAAACTACAATTTTGAGTTGGGTCGCTTTTGAACTGGGTGTGCGATGCGTTTATGTTAATTTTATTGACACTTTCAAATACAAGAAAAAGGGAGTTTTTGAAATCCTTTTATAAATGACTGAGCTATTCAAAACGCATTTTACGACTTCGAAAGGATTCCGATTTCGAACAATTTTTATATATATGCTCATTTTACTCACAAACAAAAAATAAAAGTATCAAAAAGTGAAAGTTTTTTTTAATATTGAAAAATGAGTTCATGGGAACAATAGAATATGTAGTCAAGTTCCAAACATTCTTTTCAGTGTTTTCGAGTCTACTGACGAGTTGAGTAGCACTAACCAAATGTCAGTGACATATAGACGGCTAAAAATACGGAAAACACTAATAAGGTGTATTGTTAGACCAAAAAAATAATATTCAAGTAAATTTAAACTGAATATTATTTATTTATTTGATTTCAATACAAAGAACGCCTCATGGCCAATAATACATGTATTGTTAGTGAAATGTCTATGTAAACTAATTTGACTATTTCTAAAATTAAAAACTCGTTGTTAGTTAGACCAACCATCTAAATACCGCCAAAAATATAAAACTAGTTTCGATATTGAGAATTACAATCACATTTCCTAAAACCGAAAGGTTTAAACATTTAATGATGAATATTGTTAAAATACTCGAAGAGCATTTTACTATAAGTAGTATAACAAAATAATTTGAGAGTATTAGAAAGTTACGATGAACTCTTATCACAAAAGAGCGATCAAATACTGAAGTGTGTCCCAAGGGGACATTGATTTCTCACCTAATATTTTTAATGGAAAATCAGCAAAATGCAAAGAAATTCGCAAGTGCGGCAACAGTGATTGTGTGAATTTGTTTGGAGACTTGGCATTTCGGTAAAGAGTTTCAAAGCAACTAGCTTTTATATACAAACAATTGTGGTATAAACAAAAACACCTGATATCTATATTGCTCTCTTGACAGAGAAAAAATGAATTTTTCTATAGAAAAACAAATCTACTGGGCACAGCTACTGGGATTAACGAACTGTTGATAAATTTGAAGAATTGTTTTTTATAAAAAAAACTCGTAATAGCTATAATTTATTGCGCAAGCAATTGTCTGAGTCATCTAAAATATGGAAAGTCCTTATGCCCCGTTAAGTGAATCCTGTGCGAAAGCACTTGGGGATAAAGTTTACGACAAACGCAAACTAGCATCTCAAGAAATAGAAAAGTATTATTTGACTACAATTTTTGTGGTATTATAATAAAATTGTGTGCTTTGTAATGTTTTTAGAATGGTAACTGAGTTTAATATAAAAAATAATTCGGCTCAAATACGTAAACTAATTGATGTTCTGTCCAATGATTTCGCCTCATCCAGAGATGCTAACAAACGGAAGGGTGGTCTCATTGGATTGGCAGCAACCAGCTTAGGCTTGGGAAAGGTAATTTTTCTATAGTATGAGTTATTTATTAAACAATTTAGTTTCATTCTTTCATTGAAAAAGGATTCTTCGAAATATGTAAACGAGCTAGTCAGTCCTATTCTAAATTGCTTAAGTGATCAAGATTTGCGAGTGCGCTATTTTGCCTGTGAATCGCTTTACAATGTTGTAAAGGTAGCGCGTTCGTCAATCATACCCTTCTTTCCTGATTTATTCGCTGCGCTTTCCCGTCTCGTTGCCGATTCGGATCAAATGGTCAAAGATGGCAGTGAACTATTAGATCGTTTGCTGAAAGACATTGTTACAGAATCGTCGCAAACTTTCAACTTGGAAGCATTTATACCCCTTCTAAAAGAACGAATTTATGTTAAAAACTCTTTTGTAAGACAATATGTTATATCATGGATATCCATATTGAATGCTGTTCCCGAAATCAATATGGTAATTTACTTAACAGATATTATCGATGGTCTTTTTACTATGTTAGAGGATAATACCCAAGAAATACAAAGAATGTGTGAAACAACTTTGACACAATTTCTTAAATCAATTCGCAATGACTCGAGCTCAGTAAAAATGGAAGATACAATCAATATTCTAATAACGCATGCACAATCACCAAACGAACTAATAAAGGTATGTTAAATATAAGGCAAAGTGATTTTTAATACTCAGTTCATTAAGAGAATCACCAATAATTCCATTTCTTTGTAAGTAGTACAGTAAATAAATAGCATTTTTTTAGTCTATAGCTATCACATGGATACGAGAATTCACTGTTATCTTTGGCTCAAACGTTTTGCCATATGGAAGTGGCATTTTTACAGCCATTCTACCATGTTTGGAATATAATGTCGATATGAAAAATATCAAAGAATGTGCGGTTTCAGTTAACAAGTCCATGATGAATTTAGTTTCATCAAAAGAACATAAATCTAAAAATATCGAGCAAATCGATCTGAAGTCAATAATGACGGTTTTATCACAATACTTAACTCACAATTCAGTACAAACAAAAGTAGCTGTATTGGAGTGGATACATCATTTGCTGATTAACTTTCCGAATGAAGTAAGTTGAAACATAATGCCATTAAAATCTGTATACATATGTATTTCTATACCTTGCATTTTTGAAAAAAGATGTCCAACCACACAACACAGCTGGGTAATAATCTCTTAAATATATTATCCGATAATTCCGATGAAGTCGTTTTAAAATGTATTTCGGTTTTGGCGGAAATCGTGAACTCTCAGCATTCAAAGGGTAAGTAGACAAATATGAATTCTATCCAAGTGATTCAAAATCTTTCTTTTTAGAAACTACCGATTTTAATAAAGCCCATTATCGTAAGTTTTTATTAAGCTTGGTCAATTTATTTAACGAGGACAAAAGTTTCTTAGAAAATCGTGCGAGTCTAATAATAAGGTAAAAATACCAAAAACTAAATGTTTATTTATCTAAATCAATTTTTTCCTTCCAGACAACTTTGCGTTTTATTGAATGCCAAATATATTTATTTGACATTTGCGGAAATCATTGCACAAGAAATGACAAATCTTAAATTCGCCTCTATACTTGTGCGTCTTTTAAACAGTATTTTGATGACTTCCTCCGAATTGTTTGAGTTGCGGGCATTTTTAAGGGATATATCTTGTGAGAAGTCAGCTCAACTCTTTAAGTGTCTGTATACAAGCTGGGCACATTGTCCTGTGTCTACACTATCACTGTGCTTGTTGGCCCAAAGTTATCAGCATGTTTCAGAATTGGTATTATTGTTGTAGGTATTTGCAATATTTTTATTCGGGTCATTTGAGCTCAACAATTCTTTTTTACAGCGCTGACATAGAAATTACATTAGAAATTTTAAATGAGTTAGACAAGCTAGTACAATTAATAGAAACGCCAATATTTGCATGTGAGTTGAATACCAGAGAGAGAGAGAGAGAGAGAGAGAGAGAAAGAGTTATCAAAAAAAAAAAAAAAAAAAAAAAAAAATGCTACTATTTTTCCAACAATAGTTATTTTATATATAAATCTTAACTTCTTTATTACATTTATTTTTCAAGCTTTACGACTTACCTTGGTTTCAAAAACGAATAATTGTGCTGATGCCCAGTACTTGGCACATGCGTTATTTGGAATATTAATGTTACTACCTCAGACAGATGCATTTAATATGCTTAAAAATCGTTTGCAATGCGTACCTAATTACTGGGGACAACAACCAATGTAAATTTTTTAAGCAAAATTTTTCCTGATTGAAAATTATTAATGTATATACATATGTACTTTATTTTTAGCAATGAAAAACATTCCCTACAATACAAAAGTAATATAAATTTTGTTGAATTGTTGGAGCATTTCAAGAAGACACAAAAAGCTCATCGAGACCAACGTCTAACCCAACGTAAACGCAGTGTTATTAACAATGATATAGCTACATAAATTACAAATCAACTAAAATTAATCTTGAAACGGAATTAAATAAAATCTTTAAATTTTACGCTGTGATGCAAACAAATTCTATAAGATGTTAAAATGTGTATTATTATGTATTATGAATTTTAATTTTTGCTCTTTCTTTAATGCAATTTTGTAAATTTTATAATTATAAATAAAGTTGTATGATTTTTGTATAAAGCTGAAACAGAAAAAATTAATGTACTCGTGCTCATGCCGGTTCCCGAAATGTTCGAGACTAGAGAAAAATTAGTCGAATTTCCTTAAGCCTACTTCAAACCGGAGCAAATCGAAAACCATAATGAACACTAGTACGAGTACCAATAATTTTTCGATAGCTTCTGGAATGAGGAAATCACAGACTAGTATTCTGTGGAGGAAATAAAGCTCCACTACGACATATCAAAAAATCATTTTCGGACCTCCCGATTTAAAATTTTTGTTGTTGTGTGGGACCATCCTGCAAAGGGTCGGTACGTTCGAAAAAAATATTGGATCCTAGGGGCTCGTATTTGGGCGACTCAAAAATGAAATTTCCCACATCGAACTAACTTACTATAGGGTGCCCACAGAGGAATCAAATGTAAATTTTCTGCTAAACATTTTTTCGAATACATCTACCCTGAAAGTACTTATAATAATCAATTTATACTCTCTCTGTGCCTTCACCAATATACAAAAATACGAAAAAAATATCCAAACCGGGCGCCTCAATTGGGATATTATTATTGTTTTTATGAACATAAAACAAATATTAAATTGTGCTAAAAGAAAACTTCAAAATTACTTAAAAAATCGTGTCGTGTGAAGACACAAAAGCAAGATCAAAAGAGAATTGCTCACTCATTGCCCAACAAAAATTACCTTTTGTGATCTAGGACTTACACACTTGGGAAATTGATAAACGGACAGAAATCATACATTGCCGCTGCGGACAACCATACACACACACTCAGCTTACAGCATTGAAATGACGGTGGCATGAGAAAAATGATGATGTATATGTATGATAATTACAACAACCAGCACCTCTTCAGCGCCAACACACTTCCACAGTCTGTCTTTGCATTGCCGAAGTGTAAAACACCACTTGTAGTACTGTACCTGGTATTAAGTAGTACCAAGTACCTACTATTACTCCAACTCTAGTTGTCAAAAGCATCTGATCAAATAATTTTTCTAAACATTGCGTTGTTTAGATTTTATATTTTAGTTTTTATTTGGAAAGTTTTACGAAAGTGTAGAATATAAACGAAATGGGCAATAAATCTTCACTTTTACTGCGTCCCGAAGAAATTGCACAGATCCAAGAAGAAACCGGCTGTAAGTATCGTGCATGCGAATTTTTCATATCAAACATAAAAGTAAATTTACATACAAACATACATATGTACATAGAAGCATAATGTCTATTATTTACTTTATATAACAATTATAATTTTTAAACTTTGCCCCTGTATTCTGAACGTGATAAATCTTTTGAAAAATTTATCACTGAAAATGTTTCCAAAACTTTTTTGCACTCAAAATATATTGCTACTGGCCAGAATTTTCATTTCCCTTTGCTTCATTTGGTATTATGTATTCAAATTCCACTCTTAGGTATATTAAACATTTTAATTAGTACTCAAATTTTACGATTTGAGTCCCCAAGAAGTTTTTTAAAAAAAAAATATATATAAATTGATTCCTTTTATGGTGTCCAACCAAAATGGGCTTTCAAGTTCCTTAGTTTATCTTTTCATTTAAAAGAAAAATTACATTGTTTCATGTAAATTGTTCACGACGTTTCGTTGGTTAATTTCGGGAACAATTTAAATGAAAAAATTTAATTTTTCTTTTAAATGAAAAGATAAACTAAGGACCTTCAAAGCCCATTTTGGTTGGACACCATAAAAGGAATCAATTTATCTAATTTAAAAAGGTCGATATTAATAACACATTTAATAAAAAAAAAAAAAATATATTGATTAAAGCAGTGGATCGAACAACCCGAACAAGAAAAGCAAAATAGAAAAAAACGTACGTAGGTAATATGCTGCAATTAAAGGCTCATGTAATCTCTCCGAACGAACAGCCGACAGCGTCAATTCCAATAAATGTAAATTCATTTACAAAAAATATTGCATGTTTATTGAGCGCTTATTCGACAAATATGTTTAGAATCTTTGTCAAATAAGCGTTCAAAAAACACGAATCGCGGATCCACAACTTATCTAACAGAGCATAAAAATACGTTTGATGAGATCAAACGTTCACAACCACCTCACAATGAAATATAAAGATTTTGAAAACGAATTTTATTTTAAAATCTTTAATATTAAAATGTTTGTTTTTTGTGCAAACCATAGAAAAAATTAAGAGTAGTATAGTCGGCCTTGCCGAATGTTATATGTATATCCTTTACCAAAGTGTAACTAAAGTAACTAAGAGATTTTTCTATACTTGAGAAACTACACTTAATTCCAAGAATTTGATTTTATTGATGCCCATGGAACTTAATTAAATTAATCCTTAAGAGATGCTCGGTTACATTTGTAAAAAATAAAATAAAGATTATGTGTGGCTTACTTATGATTTTCTCTTAGGCAATTCAAATGCCTATGCATTTGTGAACTGTAAATCTGAGTTAAGTACAACTGTACCAACTTCTTCATCCCTGATCCGTGTGCAAAATAATCCAGTAAATTCTGTAAAGAGTAAATTTTTGGTATGAAAGCGAAAGAAGGCGATTAGTCATGTTAATTTGTGGAATACATATTAATAAAAATTAATTCTTGGAAATGTATGTATATTATCCAATCATTCAAATTGGAAAATTTAAAATTTTTGGAATTGTTCATATTTACAAATGGTACAAAATTTCTTATCCCTCATACGCATAAACCACTTATACAATGATTATTCCATTTTTGGGCATCACGACGGCCGTACAGTTTTTCTTTTTCAAGGTCCGATGAATTTTTTGTTGTTCTTGGACTGTGGACTTTATCACTCCATATTTCTTCGCTAAATTAGTAACACTAGCTCCAAAAAGTTCATATTTTTCCTTTAAAGTTAGAAAATTGTCTTTTTTGTGTGCCGATTATACAAATTATTTACTTTTTGTTAACACTTAAAAACGAAATATGCGTCTACGTACATATAAAAACTAATTAAAAAGTGCTCTTGTTGGTTTGACCATAGACATTTGGCATTCAAATGTTAATAACTCGGGGATTCCCCTCAATTTTATACACATGTAACTGAAATCCGTTTCAAAAAAAAAAAAAAATAAATAAATAAATATTATTATATTTATTTAATCTTAAGGAACAAGCACTAACAACCGTGTCCATTAGCTCCATTTAATAAGTACAATTTATAAATACCTGCTGTGTTTCTTTTTTTATTTTTTAATTAAATTCTAAGCTTAGTAAGCTTGATGAAGTGTATATACATACATATGTTGTTAACATTCGCTGCCGATGGTTCCTTTAGGAGTCCTAGGGCGGATTTATTGCCGAATAATTTTTGTCTTTGTGACGCGAACGTCAAGCACTCTGCCAGGATGTGTTTGACTTTTTTTTTTTTATTTATTTATTCAAGTTCAGTAATACAAAAAGCCTTTCTAGGCCAATAAATACATATGTATTACACAGATATTAATTAACAATAAAGAGATAAAGTAATGTACAGATTATAATTTCAGTAAATGAATATACAAAATAACCATCTTATATTGTTTCGAAATAGCAAATCGATGGACTAATATAGAAAGGTCGTATCTCGAATTTCCATTACTTTACAGGAGAAGGGAAAAACTTAATAAAATCAAAAATACAACAGTTATAAAAAAAGTGTAAATGCAGTCTTTTTTTTTTTTAAATTAATAAGGAATTCAATTGTAAAAAGATCTCTTCATTTTCTGTTAATTTTAAGGAGAAATTTAACTTAGGGCTTTTTGGTATTCAAATTGTTCAAAATTCATATAGAGTTAGGGCTTTTTTTTATGAGTTCAAAGTTGGAAAAAAAAGATAATAATAAACATCATATAAAAATTTATTAATGTACATATGTAATAAACAAACTTCAGACAATTGTTTTATTGTGAGTTATAGCTGTTCGATGGCTTAATATAGAAAGGTAGTATCTTTAATTTTGGCTACTTGCAGGAGAAGGAAAAACTCAATGAAACCTTAAAAAATAATACACAAATTTTTTAAGCTATTTTTTTATTAAAACAGTCAACAAATTCAATTCTGTTTTATTTTTTCCTATTTTTAATAAAGTTATGTGATATCGGGCTTCTAATTGCTCAATTAAAAAAAAAATCATGTTCTGGATACTCGTTCTTCGACCTTTTTATTGTTAGATTTGTTAGATTTTATAAATGAGCTTAAGGTCACTCAATTCTCAATAAATATATTTTCTATTTATTGATAAATTTTTTCGATATTTCGATACGCCTTTGTGTATCTTCTTCAGGAAAATGTGTTTTCTATTATTTATAAATTTTCAAATTTCAAAACAAATCTTAATGACAAACTAAATGAAAAATAAAAAGGGTTTTACATTCATAAATAGGCTTTACATACATACTTATTATCTATACAATTATATATATCTATACTAATGTTAATAATTATTTTATACATAATAACGTTTTTAACATAACATTTTTTTGATTTTTTTTTGGTTTTTTATAAAAAAGAATGAAAAATCATTAATGTAAAAAAATAAGATATTATGTTCTGAGTCCTGTTCTGGTTTTTGTAATTAGATGTCTATAATTTCTAGCTAGTCCATCTGTATCCTTCTTAAAATTTATCCTCTTTTCCAATGGAACTTTAATAATTTCTAACATTTCTAACATGTATCTACGTTTGTAATTATTCTCTGTGCTCAAAACTGAAGTGTTTTCGAAATCTGGATAATGATTAAGATCACTCCAATGTGTGGATAATGCTGTCTTTTGCGAAGAATTATAGTTCCTATATTTTTGGTCAGATTTGTGTCCTGCTAACCTGGTAGTCCCTATATAAAAAAAAAAAAAAAAAAAAAATCATGTTAGGTTTTTTTAACCTAAATTAAAGGCCGAATAATATTAATAAAACAATTCATTTTTAAATAAACAAAAAAAGATTAAATTAAATTAAATTAACAAAAAAGAAATCTTAGAAGTAGAAATATGTATGTGTGCTAGTTTTTATAAGGCAAATTATCATAGAAGTGGTGACAATCTTCCGGCAGGAAGATTGTAATTGGTCCCACTTTTTTTTTGATATTGATAATTTTTCTTTATAAAGTTGTTCAGGGGAAACATTTCTAATAGCAGCTTTTGATCTCTGTGGGAGTAGCTCATATTCGTCTGTGATATTAGTTTTAAAAAAAGAATTTAGTCCTGACGAAGCATATGCTAGGGCTCGTAGCATATGCTTGCTGTTGGATCACCAATGTTTCTGCCTAAAAATTGGGATTTACTGGTTAAACCTATATTTAGAATTTCCTTTGTTAAATAACCTTTTTACCTGGTCGATTGGACGTGTATGTCTGAGAAATACTTTCAAAATTCAAAAAATTATCATAGTGTAAGTGGTGCGCATGTAAGGGTGCTGGAACTTTGCGCGCTTCAGTTATAATTTGAACAAATTGAGATGGCAAGTTTATTTGTCTTTTATTCATTTTTCTCTCTATAATATACAATCCATTTTATTTAAACTTTTAATTATAATAAACTTTTTTCAAAAACTTGTAGACAAACACTACTTTCATAAATTCTGACTGACGCGCAAAAATTCTTTTATGTACATAAATTCGAGGAAGTCCCCTTTTTTTTAAAAACAAATATTTATACTGGTGTGTGCAAGTAATCAGCTGACTGTTTTTTGACAATCCAAGCTGAAAAACCTTTTTGATTGCTATGGGTTTTCATTGTATTTTTCTAATACCAAAAATTGTTTTAATATAAGTTAAAAATTTCACTTTATTCACTTTAAATGATTTAGGGCTTTTTCTTTCAAAAAATGTTTGACATGAGTTAGAGCTTTTTTTTGGAACGAAGTTCCTTAACGCGGCTTGCTGGTAGTGGAAATTAGTAGAAATCGTCACGAAAGCGTGTGAGCTGTTTATATGTATTGGTGTACTGTCGACAAGCAATTGTATATGATGGGCGGTGTCTCCACTGACAGCAGCGGACACCTACCAATAAATATTAATTAGTTGGAAAACGTTCCAAAAATTTAAAGAATCATAAAATTTCAAAATTTCAAAACCAACACAAAATAAAACATACAGATTTCACCTTGTATTACATTCAAAGATAAAAAAACGTAAGGAACTTCGTTCCTAACAGGGATCCCCCGACCGCATTTCTTTTTTTTTAATTATTTTAACTTTGTAATTCTTCAACATATGAGCCTGAATTGTTTAAGGGATGTGTATCTGTTCCTTTTCTACCAGAATATGTAAAAAACGAGATTTAAAAAAAAAAACGAGATACGACCTTTCTATATTAGTCCATCGAAATCAATGATATCCCCAGCCAGATATTTAACTTAAGTTAGGTTGATTGGAGGGGTTTGCTTGCCCATGTCTTGCGACATACACCTAAGCCAGTGTAGGCTTGTTGTGCGCTCCGTGGATTTAACCGTGATACACTTTGACCCATAGGTCTATATGAACTCCGTGTCATTCACAAAGTTCCTTAATTTCCTCCAGAATATGCCCCGTAATTGGGTTATGTCTGGTAAGGTGTCTCTCCCAAGATATCGGGATCGTATTTGTGAGAAGGCGGGGCACTGGCATAAATAGTGCTCTAGAGTCTCGCTCTCCTCCCCACATGCTCTACATTCATCTCCTCCCACTATTCCCATGCGGTTAAGATGTGCCAGTAGTTGAGAGTGGCCTATAATGACTCCTATTAGTCTACTTAATTCGGGCTTGCTAAGTCTTAGCAGTCCCCCTGTCTTTTCCTCATCGCCCTTGATCCATCCGTGTAACAATGAAGCCCCATGGGGATCTGGTTCAAAGGATCGGTCAACCAGGAATCAATGTTTCGCAATTGGCCTTAACTTAATTTAGCAATAAATGACAATACAAACAGGAGCAGTTGCATCTAGTACAGGTTTGGCGGTGTGCCATTTTTGTTTAGAATGTATTCATGCGAGAAGACGATGGTGTGTCCAAGGCGTACTCTGGAGAAAATTCAAAATTTTTCTTTGCTTAGTGCTGTGGGGTAGATGGGAGAGTTCCTGTGCGGGTTGCTACTGGAGTAGTGCTGGTGTCTGACCATAGTTTGTTTATTTTTTTGGGCGATTAAACTACCAATATAGTGCTGGATGTTATTTTTTTTTCTGTATTTTTTCATATTTTCCTTCAACTTTGACCTCAATGCTCGCTCATTTGCGGCACCTCATCTTCGTGATTCTTTGCCTCAGGCATTTTCTTTTTTTCAAATAAGAGGTTGCAAGCTTCAACTCACCACATTTAGGAATCGAAATATTGCTCACTGTGTCAACTAATGTACATATGTATATATTAGTATTAAAAAAAAATGCAAGTTACTTGTTCATTTTAAAATTATTCAATTACACGTTCCCTTCACAATAGTTTCGTTTAAGTTATTGTTATTCGTCCATTCATTTAAACTAGCTTTATGTGTGTGTGTGTGTGTGTGTTTTATTTTTTTAAATATAATAATAATGTTGTAAATAAACTTTTAGTTACGCCGAATCAAATTGAACGTTTATATTCACGTTTTACATCTTTGGATCGTGGAGATTGTGGTACACTATCACGTGATGATTTCTTACGCATACCAGAGTTGGCCATTAATCCATTGTGTGAGCGTATAGTTCATGCGTTTTTTGCCGACAGCACCGATGATCGGGTCAACTTTCGTCAATTTATGAAAGTGTTAGCACATTTCCGCCCAATCAGAGACAAAAAAGAAAGTAAATTGAACTCGCGGGAGGATAAACTGAAATGTAAGTATACTGCGCGGTATATTGTATCTGAAGTTTACTTAAAACATTGCTTGCAGTTGCTTTCAAAATGTACGATTTAGATGATGATGGTGTTATCAGTCGTGATGAGCTGCTGAGCATACTGCACATGATGGTTGGTGCCAATATCAGTCAAGACCAATTGATTAGCATCGCTGAACGAACAATCTTGGAAGCAGATCTATGCTGTCAAGGTAAAATCTCTTTTGAAGATTTTTGCAAAGCTTTGGAGCGTACTGATGTTGAGCAAAAGATGTCAATTCGTTTCTTAAATTAGTTGCTGGAGAGGAACACACAGGGGAACAGTTTTACAAAGCTATTTATTGAAAAAGTATTAATTTTAAAAGTTGTTTTTACTTTAATTGTTGTTTTTAACTTATGTTTTGTGCATTTTATCTTTTAATTCATTCCGCTTTCTAAACAAAAGTCTTAGAATTGGAGAAATACTATTTTTTGTAACGATTGTAATCATAAAGTTTGAGGCAAATAAAATACATATATTTTAACATTGATGTGGCATGAGACATCATGTTGCTTAATTATTATGTAAATTGATGTGCTTGTGGAGTGTGAGGCCACGTTTCAAAATAAACTATTTTAACGTTTTTTATTCTCTGTGCTTTGATAGATATCCATTTGTGTATTATACAGGGTGGCCCAAAATTAACGAAGGGGTTTGAATTGCTTCTGATAACTTTTTTTTATTTAAGACATAATTATTAATTTTTGTAATACAGTACATAAATGGGGAATATTTTTAGTTTAGTTATGAAAAATAATATCTCGCGAGTGGTGGCCATTTTCTGCTTTCCATATTCGTGCTCTTTCCAACACTTTTTCCATAACCTTACCCAAAATTTCAGGTGTTATGTTGTTTATAGATATCGTCGCATATATTGCTTTTTAAATGCTGGATGGTTCTTGGCTTATTAATGAAGACTTTTTCTTTTAAATAACCTCAAAGAAAACAGCCAGCAGCGGTTAAATCCGGTGAACGCGGAGGCCAATTAAAATCACTTATATGCGAAATAATTCGTTCGCTAAAGGTCTCCCGTAAAAGAGCCACTGTGTTCCTTGCATCGTGCGCTGTGGCTTCATCTTGTTGGAACCATACTTGTGGATGGTTATCTGACACCATTGACAGAAACGGAGACCCCTTGTTCATTTTCAAAGAAATAAGGACCAATTATCCTTTCCGATGAAACGCTACACCAAACCCTACATTTAGGTGAGTGTAGTTCTTGCTGTTGGACTACTCCCGCATTTTCCACAGCTCATATCCTGCAGTTTTGCTTATTAATGAATCTACTTCATTGGAAATGGGCTTCGTCGCTCATAATTAAGGCCCCGATTATGGTTTACAACATTTGTTCATTTAATGTTGCATGTTTTGAAAAGTGATTATGGTTTACAACTATTGTAACAAGTGTTGTCAAAAACTTACAACACATAAAAAATTATGAATAAAATTATGATTTTCTTCTGCTTTTTCCCCGTTAAAAAACTGCATAATCAAGTCGTTGCTGGTAATCTGTCTGTTTCAGTTCTTGAACAAGCTGAATCTTGTATGGAAACATTCTCTGTAGCGACGCTCGTGAGAGGCCAAGTAGTAGTGTCGAACGGCTCCTGGTTGATGTTTCTCCATCTTCCTGAATACTCCTTTGTACCAGTCCAATATTGTCATCCGTATGCACCGTTCGTCGTCTGTCAGCACCAGGAAGGTTCCTTACTTCACCTTGCTGTCGAAAATTTGCAACCAGATTTGACTAGACGATTCAGTAGGATAGTGAATCACGTCCTTTACAAATACTCTCATTTGCCCAATTTTAAAGTACAGGAACGCTTTTCGTATAAATTGGGATCCCACGGGATCCCAAAGTAGAGTAAACAAACAGAGCTAATATAAGTTAAATAGAAATTTATTACCTATAACAAGTTGAAATTGATATTGTGAAAATTCAAATTCGTTGTCGGAAATCTAAATGCATGAAGAAATATTAAATAACGGGGATCGTCAAAGTTTATAGATTTTACTTTATTGTTGCCGAAAGCGGCAACGCTGTCTCCAACAAAAAAAAAAAAAACACTTGAGAACAAAAACCAAAAAATGTTACTCAATGGACAGCATTACGGTGTGAAGGGACAAATTACTGCAATAATCAAATGAACTCAATGTATTTTAAACAAATGTTTTTGTAGTTGTAAATAAACTCTATGCACGTGAAGACAAGAGTGAAATTTCTAAAAAGAAGAGAAAACAAATTAATAAATCCATAAATAAATAAAGTGTACTTTGTCTTAACGAAACAATGAAAATATTTATTAATTTTATACTGCTGCTTCTTAACAATGTGGTGAGTGAGTGTGCCATTAAATTTATGTAAAATATTTTATTTATTTTTGATTTCTATATATTAGTGTTGTCATTTATTCGTATTTTGTAGCCGTACGAGAAAGTTTAATAATTTTTTCTTTGTTCGAGCAGCTGAATGATTTTGAACTTTTATTCGAATTTAAAAAAATGCATTGAGAAAAAAAGGTTTCAGTTGAAAGATGAACTACGAATTTTGTCCAAAACTACGAATTCGTCGGTAAAAGTTCGTTGTTTACCATCGACGCAAAAAACCACAGTTGGTAACAACAAAAACCATTTGTTTACTTTTAGTGCAAATGGCAGTGTGGCCATATTGCAAAATAATACCTTACTTACGTTATAAAAATTTTAAAGCAAATACTCATAGATAAAAACAACAACTACAAGTTTTTAGTACAACTTTCATTTGGAGAGTACACAAACGAAAATACTTGAATAACGAATTGTTTTCATTCATTTGCTTTGATCAGCAACATCTTAAACATTTTAGAAGAATTCCTAAACATAAACAAAAATACAACTGCAAGCAATTTGACATAAACAAAATAATATATGTTCATTATTTAAAATTATTGAGTAGTAGTCAGTAGCCAAAAGCAATTTATTGCATATTATCGAGTAATGAAAAGTAGTAGACTTGGACACTTTCCAATAATCGATTTTTAAATAGTTTAAAAACCCGCACTTTTTTTTGGAACCATTTCCAATAAGCCCGTGTTTCCCCAGTAATAACAATACTTATATAATTACGCATTTTTTTATAAAATTAATTAATTTTTATTATTCGAACAGACTTTTTATTATTATTTTGTATTACGTTTATCGGGCTCCCGGGTTTTCTCATTAATAACAATATTTATTCAATTACGCATATATATTTTTTTTAATTAAAATAATTAACTTTTATTATTCGAACAGTTTCTTTTATTATTATTTTGTATTATGTTTATATGGCTCAAGTTCGTTCTATATAATATTAATGAAAGAAGACAAAGAAAAATCAAAGATTTTTTAGCTAAGTGGACAAATAGCTGTTTCGAAACCGCCACACTTCAAGTCAGCAACAGCTCTTCAACTTTCGGGCATATGTTTCTAAAGCACCACTCAGCACCCAAGTTGTTCTATATTTCCTATCTAAATTTTTTTTATTATATCAAATACCCAGGTAATAAGTTCGGCATGGAATTTGCTTTGATGTTTTTTAGGGCAAAAATCTTCAAAAAACTTATGGCATAAAAAAACTAGGAGCCACACTAATCTGAATTTTGTAGTGTAAAACCTATCAAATGAGTTAGAGTTTTAAATGCTTCGACATTGAAAAACCTGTTTTTCGAATAAGCCGAAACCCGCTATTTTTATACAATCGGTTCCGAAAGATCCGTTTAATAGTCCGTTTTTTAAGCGTAATTCCAAACCCAATGTTGACAACTCTGCTCAGTAAATTTTATGATTTCTGAAGATTGAATTATTATTTTATTTTTGTCTTACTTGATTAGGAAATTAAGCAGTTATTCAAGATTTTCGGGTTCTATTTAAAATGAAAAATGGACTTTCATGACTTTTTACCTAGCCATATTTAAAAAAAAAAAAAAAATACATGGCTACAAGACTGGGTAAACTATGGGGCACACATTTATTTCTTAAATTTGGCATAATCTAGAACTAATTTTGCAAAATATCAATTAGTTTGCAGAAATTTTGAATACTCCTTGCGACCTTCAGCAAACAAAGTATGGATTTGTTTGCAAGTGTACGGCTGATTACTGCGATTATTTGGAGGAACCTGAGTTCACTACTGAACGAAGTTGGTTTGCGGTGTCCTCGAGTAAAGTATGTATCACAGATTTTTTGTTTTTGTCTTCTTATCACAGTAACATGTATGTATGTATATTTATTCTGAATTTCATTTGAAGAATGGCTTACGATTTTCTCCAACAAGTGGTTATTTTGGATCATCAAAAATTTATAAAATTAACGATTATTATAAATTTAAAGAAAAACAAGTCGCTTTTGAATCCCTTTACGCTGATGCTATTGTCTTGGATGACAGCAGAACGTTATTTGGTTTATACGGAGGAAATGCAAATTGTAAGTTTTGAAAATTTATCTAATTATTTTAAAGCAAATAAATAATTGAGTTAATTTTTAATTATCTATTTATTTATATTAAGAGCCAATTGAAATTTATTATTTTAGGCGTATGTTAAGCTGTCTATATGAAGGTTGTGAACAAAAGTAATACCTTGTTCATACATGCATTTCTAATTGAGATAATATTCAGTTTATTGACATAATATTTTTTGCATACAAATATTGCGCTAACTCAATTAGTATTTGACAGCTGGAAAAAAGTTGTTGTTTTTGTTTTGTTAGTGAGAAAGAAAAAGTGAAAAATATTTTCAAAATTTTTATTTTTGATTATTTTCTTTTGTTTGCTTTTATTGAGTTTATTAAGCAATCTCGTCATTCATTTCGCATTGTATACTTTTGCTTATTAAACACATCTTTTACAGTGTTGTGTTTCATCTTTTTCTCAATATTCAAAGCAATTTTAAGTTTATTAAGCAATAACTTTATTGACTTTTTGTATGGAATATTGAGCTCAATAATGGACTTTATTGCGATTATCTCAATAAAGGCGCATGTATGAACATGGTCTAGAATTGTTTTCTGTGTTAAATCTTTATTATTTTTTTTTTAATTTTGTAATTCTCATTGTGTTTATGGCAATAATAGAATATGTGGTAAAATTTCAAGCATTCTTTTAAGTTTTTTTTCGCGTCTACTGACGAGTTAAGTAGCATCAACGAAATGTGGGCGGTGTATAGACGGCTGAAAAGTAAAAAAAATAATTGATAAGGTTTATTTTTAGACCTAAAATCAGCTTTACCGTTTTTGTCCCCTTTTGCACAAAAGTAAAATAATTTTTCATAAATATACGTACATACATACATATCTGCTCTAAATTATATTAAAATTCGCTTTTGGGAAACAATTAAATACAAAGAAGCAATCAGCACCTCAAATTAATTTTTGATTTATGCAGAAGGTATTAATTCAGGTCAAAAAATTAAACCTTTCATCAAAATGTTTTCTGTCGTTTTCAGCTGTCTATATGCCGACTACATTTCATAATGTCATGTTTCCACGACCTGCGCTTCGTTCTCTACTTGTGCTTAACACCCTCAACAGGAGCGATGCAGCTTGCTTCGCTATACAAAATTTTGAAAGCGAAAGAAGTAGCTTCATATTGAAGTTACACGCAAGGCACGAAAAATTCCTGTCTTCTCTAATTTATATCGCAAGTTTATCTGCACTATCTGTCAAAATCATGTATTGTTAACAAAAATAAATAAATTAAAAACAAAGAAAACGCAATTGTTCCATAAAAAGAAAAGTTAATTTCTGGGTTGTATGCACTTAATGCACTGCAGTGCCAAAGACATTTCTATATGAATGTGATTTTTTGCGACAACACTTTCACTTACTTTTTTGTCCATTTAGAAAAATTTGATTCACGAAATCAATAGAAAATTTATGCTGGCTTATTAAAAACAAAAGTCACATCGAAGCACATTGACGAGTCGTGTAAACAGTGTGATTCATAAATATAATTGAGATAGCGAAGCAGGTGATTCAATTCGTGAGGGAGACATACTATAACAGTTTTATTTTGCATATCATTTAGCAATCGATATTGTGCCATCGATTTTTCAATAGCTTTTGTCAAAAGATAATTTTCAAGTCATCTGGGTTTCAATATTTTGTATTTCTATAATGTAGAGTCCCCCTAAGCAGGTGTGGTACGGGGTCGGTGTGCTTGAAAAGATTATTGGGGATTGGTCATAAATTTGACTCTTCTACGGGCACTCTGATTAAAGACTTATATTTTTTCAATCTTGGTTTTCCGCCCATCACGGGTGGAAGAAGGGTTCCCGTAGAGAAGTCAAGCGCAAATATTTCAATATATTTTTTTCTAATACACCGATCCCGTACCACGCCTCCGTAGAGGGATTCCCATATAAAAGTAGAACGCCTGACAAATGCTATTTTGATATGTCGTAGTGGAACTTCTTTTCCCCAAGTCGAAAAATCTAAGGCACAATACCGCAAATTTTTGTCCTTACAAATCGACCCACTCCTTTAAATTGTGCTTTTTATTTGCTCTAGATTTTAATTTGTTTCAAAGGGAAAGCGAACCTGTAATATCTATAAACCGTTCAAATAATTTTCAAATCATTGTTGGATTTGGTGGAGCCCTTACAGGAAGCGTTGCACATCTGTTGGAAAACATGCCGAGTGCTCTACAAACCCATTTGTATAAGTAAGAAATGTTTATACGTTAGAGAAAAATAATGACAACTTTGGTTTGGTAATACAATTGAGTATGTATTTTATTACACAGCTGTTAAATTTTGATTATGATTACTAATCAATTACATATATTACTTTCATCATGATTACATCATCCTGCTTTGAGAAAATTTGTGATTATTAATTGATTAAGTACACAAAGAATTAAAAATAACTACTTTAGGTTATTGAAAAGAAACCACAAATAATCAAAAGTAATCAAAAAAAAAAAAAATAATGCAACTACTTTCAAGGATTATATTTGATTCTTGCTAATTCTTTGACAAACATGCATACATATGCATACCTACATTTTCCTTGAACAATATTTTTATTTGATTGTGTTTAAATAATCTAAAGTAATTCTGACAATTTCTAAATTGTTTGTAATTGTAGTTAATTACTTTTTATTTAGCAATTGTAATCAATTATTTTACCTTCAAAATAAAAAAGGAATCAAATGTGAAATGATAATGATTAATAACAAAGGCCAACGCTCAATTTGCTTCTTTGAATTTATCAAATGATTCTAGTTAATTTCGGTGCACTGAATTCAAATCTGTAATCAGTTTGTCTCTATCAGCTCTAGTTTTCATGATATAGCTTTTTCATACACTCCACTAGTGACCTCCAATTATGAAATTATGACCGTCTGCCCGTCTGTCAGTTTTTTCAAAAAAAATTTTTTTTCATCAAAATTTTTTTATTTACAGTTATGGTATGCCAAAAGAAAAAATATTTTTTCCGGAAAAAAAAAACTTTTTACCCAAAATTTTTTTTCATGAGAAAAAAAATTTTTGACAGACGGGCAGACGGTCATAATTGGAGGTCACTAGTGGAGTGTATAAAAAAGGTATATCATGAAAACTGGAGCTGATAGAGACTAACGATTACAGATTTGAATTCAGTGCACCCAAATTTTTTTTTTTTTCATGCATGCGCATCTTACCGGAACTAGGAAAATAGGTTTTGGGGAGGAGGAAAGAGGGAGTAGTGTTTGTGCACATTTGATTTGAACTTCTTTATATTGTAGCTGGCGGGGAATATGTCTGCAGGCAATTTGTTCCACAGGCGAACCGTGCGGCTGAAAAACGAATTCTCCCTGTAATGCGTTGTGCGGTTCACTGGCCAATCGACTACAAACGGATGTGCTCTTAACGATGCACGTGTGCTGCGTAAAAATATGCGGGTTTGGGGAACAAGATCCCTGATCTCGTCTGAGCAAAATCCGTTATAATAGCGATAGAACAGTGTAACGCACCCCACACTGCGACGATGCTCCAGTGAGTTAATAGAGCTGGATACCCTACTGTCACTGATAAGCTTTTTCGCCCTCTCCTGTAGACGGTCGAGAAGCCCCAAAATAGACTTTGAGGCACCGGCCCAAACATGAGAGTTGTATTCCATTTTCGGTTGGATATAGGTGGTATAAATAGTGAGAAGATCGGATGGAGTGAAGTATGTCTTGCACCGTTTCAAAAAACCAAGGCACTTAAATGCTTCTTTTGCGACATTAAAAATATGATCAGTCCAGCGGACATCGCATTCAATATTCATACCAAGAATATTAAGAGCATTAACTAGAAACAGTTGATGAATTCAAAGAAGCAAAAATATTTTTTAATTTTGTCGGGCTGTGTAATCATTACTTAACGGCTCTGGGTTAAGAGTAAAATAAATTGCTTGTCTTGCAATTTCTATTTCACTGCCACCAAAAATTACGAATTTTTCAAGCGGTAAATTGGCACCAAGATTTTAGGTCATAAATTCTAACACATGCTGTTTCTCTTTTTATAGGTCATACTTTCACCAAACTGGTATTGCTTACAATATCTTGCGCACCTCTATTGGGGGCTGTGATTTTGATTTAGAACCTTGGGCCTATAATGAAACTCCACAAAACGACAAACACTTGACGAATTTCACGGAATTAGATCAACGCGACTTATTGAAAATTAAACAGATTGAACAAATCAAGTCAATAGCTGAACTGGATGATATTAAATTAATGGCCGCAGCATGGAGTCCACCGCCATGGATGAAATCTAATAACGATTGGAGTGGTTATAGTAGTTTGAAACCGGAATATTACGAAACCTGGGCACAATATCACCTAAAGTAATTTGAAACGATAATAGTAGAGCGGAACAGAAATTGATAAACTTATGACAAAAATGGGTGCTGATGAGAAACGTAGCTGTTGCTACGAATTATGACCAGCTAAGGTCATCATGTTACTTTTTAAACATTTATTTTTACTTTCATTACAGGGTATCCGGCGGAAAGGTACACTACTTGGTTTTGTCGCCATTATGGTAAACATTAGTCTTGACAGTTCATTTTTGGCTGTCATAGTAGAGACGTGCCAGATTCGTTATGGAAAAATATTTGGTAAACCAAACTGTTATAATTGTTAAAGCATTTTATTAAAATCAATTATCGATTACTGTGACCATGAGAAAGTTACGTGAAATTTTTGGGAGAAACAACGTGTCAACAAGACGCACTATTTATCGTGGATACACTATAGTCAACGATTTCGAAGACAGAGGGACTGTAGCTGATAGGTCCAAGCAACATACTGCAAAAACGACTGAATACATTACCGCTGCTCAAAAATGTGCTGAAAACAATCCATCAACCTCAATTCGACGCTGCGCTGAGGAGCTTGGTCTTCAAAGAACAACTTTGGCCACAATTTTGCACAATGAATTGTATATGTTTCCGTTTAAGATGCACTTCACGCAAGAGCTTCTTCCAGAAGATCTTTACGTCGTCGTACATATGCTGAAATGATGTTAGAGCTCGCCCATGACAACCCCGATTTCCATGAAAATATTCATTATGAGTGACGAGGCACATTTTCATTTGATTGAATAGGGGAATAAACAGAATAGTCGGCTGTGGGCCCTGGAAACCCCTCAAACTAATCATCAGTCACCTTTGCCTCCTTTAAAAGTGACAGTCTGGAGTGCAATTTGGTCAGAAGGAGTCATTGGATTTTACTTCTTTGAAACTGAAAAAGTCGCAGTGATATGATATTGTTAGAAATTTTTGCTAGTCGTGCGTCATGGGTTAATACAATGCAAGTGGTTGAGTTGCACTGCTATAAGCGACATCTGTGAAAGAGTAGGAAAACACCACCATGCAATTTCAATAAATATGGTCGTCCATGATACAACTACTAAGGTAACCTGTTCACTACAATAAAAACAACTTCAATAAAAAAAAAAGAAATGCGGTCGGGGGACCCCCGTTAGGAACGAAGTTCCTTACGTTTTTTCTTCATCTTCGAATGTAATACAAGGTGAAATCTGTAATCTGTTTTTGAAATTTTATACGCTTCTTAAAATTTTTGGAACGTTTTATTTTTTTACTTTAGACACATGCAGTATTTTTTTGTCAATCTGCTACAAAACGAAGAAAAATTTTCAATATTGCTGTTTTTTGTTGTGACATACTTTACTTTAGCGACATCTATCAACTGATAGTGTCCGTTTTCACAACTAATTAATATTTATTGGTACACAATTGTTTGAATACACACCAATACATATAAACAGCTCACACGCTTTCGTGACGATTTCTACTAATTTGCACTACCAGCAAGCCGCGTTAAGGAACTTCGTTCCAAAAACATGCATTCAACTTCTGAAAACTGTCAAAAAGATGCCACTTCTGCATTTACAGAGCTTAAGCTTCGTATAGACGGTTGTCAGATCTTACAATATTGTAAGACCTAACAACGTGCTGGCAATCTATTAGAAATACAAAATTGTTAGCATTAAGAAAATTATCAGTTCAGACCATTGCAAGAAAATCTTACAATTTCATTGCCAGACAATTGCCTGACAATAAATTTAGCTACCAACGAAAATTGTCAGCTTACACGGATGTAATATTTTCTACATACCAAAAATTGTCAGCCAATTGTCATTATCAAAATACACACACATGCCACACACATTATTCAGTCTTTATTTTTCTCGCTCAATAACCATGTTTTTAACTTTTTTATTCTCTTTTCTGCAACTTTTTACCTCTCGTACTCACATTTTTACTATTCTCTTGTTTTTTCTCCCTCTCGTAAGCAGACATTTTTCTTTAGTATTCCTTGTCATTACTCTGACAATGTCGCCATTGTAATGTGTTGAGAATTTATGCATCTTACAATGTGCCAATGCCTTACAATGTACTAGCAATGATGATGCCAAAGTCTTCAGACGATTGACAGTTAACTGACAATTAATTGTTAGTTAGATGGCCTGTCAATGCTTTTGCTAACAATATTGTCAGGAAGAAATTGTAAGTTCTCACGATTGGTTAAACATATTCTATACATTTTCTGACAATATTGTAAGATCTTACAATCGTCTATACGTAGCTTTACGCTGATTAGCTATCTCACTTTGGCTGCCTTTCATCTCTGTATTCTCTTGACAGTTTGAAGTAGTCAGATAATTAACGGTTCAGCTGACGAGGCTACCTTATTAGTTGTATCATGCGGTCTTCTATCGATTGTTCTAAAAGGATCTCGAAAGGTGCTGCCACATCTTAAGCTTTAGCACAAAGGTTGTTGTCTTAGAACTTTCGAGATCAATTTGTCCGTTGATGGCGCTCAAGTCATTCGCATAAACATTGTAGATGGTTCTCGCATTCGGCAACTGTGTATAAATAGTGGCACGATGTGTGCGTTGGGACAGTCTGGTTTTAGCTTTGTTATCAAATAACATTAAAGGCCGTGATTCACTGTCCTACTCAATCGTACGATTCATTCACTGAAAATTGCTAGCTAAATCTGATCGAATTCTGTCCTACTTTAAAAAGTCGCATCAAAACGGCCACACTATTATACTTTTGTAAACAACTTCAAAAAGGCAACTCTGATCGCATAGCAAAAGATGGTTTTTGAAAATTTTCAAAAGATTAACAAATCGGACAGACTTGTCAAAAAGTCTTTCACACACATACACTTTTAGTCGAGACTATCACACTTTTTGGACACACATGTCATTTTTAACAGATCGTACGATTCAATAGGATAGTGAATCACAGCCTTAAGCAGTAGTGGCAGAACAGAGTAAAAGTGTTTTAGCAGATTTCCTTATCATAATTGAATAATTAATAAAGTTTAAACGGGAGTGAGAGTGCTGTAAATAAAGTAGCTGAGTGTGTTTTATTGCGGTTGCAATCAAAGAATCCGCAAAAACCGTTTTTATTAAAGGGCCAAAACGTAACGTAACGTAAGAAGATGGTGCCATATGGCATACAGCCAAGATTACAATGGAATTATTGCAAGACCTCTTTCCACAATAAATTACTTTAAAAAATGGTCGCCTTTTCTTTCCACAATAAATTACTTTAAAAAATGGTCGCCTGATTCGACTGCTCCGAACTTCTTTTTGTGAGGATATCTGAAAAGCCAGGTTTATATAAGCAGAAACTGGAGCAATTCAAACGAAATATTCGTGATGAAATTAATGATATGCCGAATGGAATGTGTGAGAATGTAATGAAAAATTTACTCAAAAGGGCTCGCATTTGTGAGGTTAACAGAGGCTCACATTTATTTGATATTGTATGCCATAAATGCCCAGTAGTGGCTGATATCAGCAAATTAAACTCACACGTATACTTACGCTCTTTTGTTTGATCGTCAATCAACCAATAGGAAATCACCATGTTGAGTGCGAGAGACAAACTACACTTGAAGAACTTCTATGTGTTATTTTACATTTTAATCGTCATCGAGACTGCTGTCAGTGAACATGTTTATGATTCATGAACATGTATATGATTATGTTGAAAATTCTTTCGGATTTTAAAACTCAGCTATTTTTACTTGTAGCTCAAATTGAATCTGCAGACTTTTCGGACTTTCCGAAAATTTCTGTTATTTAGGACAAGGGTTTTGATAATATTAAGCATTTACTGAATATTTTTCAAAACCCTTTTAAATGCGATATATTAAAGTACGAATTTCCAATCCAAACATAACTTATTATTCTTCGAAGTGAATTAGATTTCCCTGATAATTTTATCAATATAGAACTCTGGAAAAATCTGGAGGGTACAATATATCCCGAAATAAAGAAGATTTCATTGAAATATTTATCCTTATTTCCCTCAACGTATCTTTGCGAACAAATATTTTCAGATATGAATTATATTTGCTCAAAAAAACGCAATAAGCTGAATTCTTCTAGTTTGAGAAATATACTTTTATTGCGTAACTGCAATAAGAGTATCCATAGAAGATTTCATTACTTTTTAATTGCAAGATCAACAATGATTAATTGAGGGAAAATTTATAAACACTTCGAAGAATCTTTTTATTTCAAAATATTTCAGACTACCAAGAGTACATATTACTAAAATATGTAATACGCCACACATGTGTCACAATCTCGTTGACGACTAAATAAAATGAATAGCAAATTGTTTTCTTCCAGTGTTATTTTGTCACTCTCACCAATACTACTACATTGGGCATCTATGTTGTATGCCATACATAATTGCTGACATTAAATAAAACATTTAGGATTATAAGAGCCAAAGAGAATGGCTTAATTTAATCAAAAATTATAAACAAAGTAGTATACCTTCCCGGCGGACACCCTTTGAACTAGTAGCCTCTCTACAAATACACTAAAATACATAATATTTATTGAAACAAAATGTGATTTTATTTTACTAATTTTTTCACCAATATGGCATGCCAATCTTTAAATTTTCAATTGAACAATAGATGTAGTACATACGAAGTAAAAGACGGCAACTTTAAGTTAAATCTACTTTATATTTCCATTGATGAAGGAATGCGTACTAAAGAACGACGAATACATTGCAAATGTAATGTGCAGTTGAAAAACCAACTGCGCAAACACTCTTGTTGTTTGTTATTAATGCCGTCTTTTCTCGCACAGATATCTTGAATTAATGCTGGCTAAAAATATAACGATATGGGCCGTATCCACTGGTAATGAGCCATTAAACGGAGTCATTGGCTGGCTTTTTATACATTTCGTTAGTTTAGGTTGGACGCCAAAAGAACAGGTACAAAACTCGCACGCACATAAGCAAACATTTTATTAAAGTTTTTATAAAATTATAAACATATTTTTCTATCTTTTATTCAGGCCATTTATTTAAATGATTTCCTGGGTCCAGCTATAAAAAAATCAAAATTCAAAAATGTTTTCATATTCGGCAATGACGATCAGCGTTACTCATATCCAACATGGTTTCAAAAGGTTAGATTTGATGTCATTTAAAAATGTTTGCTAATTAAGCTTGCAGAAGAGTTCTAGTATAATTTTGATGCAAAGTAACCCAGCAAATTTAACAACTACAGCAGTTTTGAGCCCAATATATTTTGCATATTCCTTCCAGAATTAAAAATTATTCCTGTTTTTTTTTTGGAGAAAAAAAAAATGACGGCCATTAATACCCTTTAACTGAATAACAAATACTCGTATGAACACTGCGGTTCATCAGAATAGAACCAATTCATGTTAAAGCAAAAAAAACTGTAAATACAGGTAAAATAAAAAAAATGCTGCTTTGCAAAAAATAGCTAATAATTGTAAGTGATTGAATTAAACCAAGGTACCTTGATACCAGGTAGCCTTACAAGCCCAGCTGAATACTGCGTTTAGTCTGAAGAACTGTCAAAATATACAACACAAACACACAGTGACAGAGGCTCAAGATTTCTACCAACAAAATACATGAAGTGTTTGTTGGTGTTGTGGTTGTTGTAGTTATGCTACTACCTGATATCGAGGTACCTTGAGGTAGCCGCATAACTGCAACAAACACATCACCAACAAACACTAGAAATACTTTTTATTCTGTCACCCATTTGTTCGCGTTTGTGTGTTTGTATGGTTTATTTTTACAGTTTTTCAGCCTAAAAGCCTGAAGTAATCAGCTGGGCTTGTCAGGCTACCTGGTATCGAGGTATCTTGATTTAAACGCAAAAAATGTATAATATCTCTACTATTTCTCTATCTTTGTAGTCAAGTATAAAATTTTTCATTTATTTTTTAGTTTAACATCATAGAACCACATTAATTTTTAACTTAAATCTGTAGGCGTTTGTATAAAGCTTTTTAAAACCCAAATAAAATTTAAATTCCAGTATGTAACTGCAGTTAGCTAAATCAATGTGGGAAGAAAGTGTTCTTTGAATTCGTCGGAAATGGTGTGGACATTTTCCAAATTATTTATATTAAATGAGATAAATATTTACAGATGAACTCTTCACGCCCCACATCAATCGATTATCTCGACGGCTTAGCGGTTCATTGGTATTGGGATGACATTTTTGGCCCCGAGCTGATAGATGCTACCCTGAAACTTATGCCCAATAAATTACTAATAAGCACAGAGGCTTGCGTTGGTGATAAACCTTGGCAAACTCGTGGCCCCGAATTAGGTTCCTGGGATAGAGGCGAAAAGTATGTAAAATCAATTTTACAAGATTTGCAGCATAATTTCAATGGCTGGATTGATTGGAATCTATTATTAAATGAAAATGGTGGGCCTAATTATGTACAAAATACAGTTGATGCTTCCATAATTATTAACACTACTGGTAAGTGGTTTTAAAAAATTTTAAAACAAAAGTTTTCAAAACTAATTTTGTTTTTTCCCCCCCAAGATTATGCTGAATTTTATAAACAGCCCATGTTCTATGCTATTGGACATTTTTCAAAATTTTTAAAAGAAAACTCTAAGCGTATTGAAGTTAAAATATCTGCCTTACGGAATACTATTGAGGCTGTGGGATTTAAACGACCAGACGATAAAATTGTTCTGATAATATTTAATAGGTAACTAAATATTGGCTGCGCTGTGAATTTTTGTTTTTAAATTCGAACTTGTAAGGGGTAAAATAGGCTCACAGTCGTGTAAAATTTGTGCTCACAAAACCCTTTAGGTGTTTACACTTTAATAAAAAACGCTTTTGCGAATTCTTTAATTGCAAATGAAAATAGAAGACACTCAGCTATTGTATTTACAGCACTTTTTAGTGCAAAGCTTTATTAACAACTATTCAACTCTATTAAAATCACTTTGCTTGACTGGTTTTATTCATCCGCCATCAAGAGGATTTTTGTCTGATACCACATTTGAAAAGCTGGTATTTATGAATGGAAACAAAAACTTTTTTGATTAAAAGTATTTTGTATTTCAAATACTTGCTTTTGGAATGCAGTATTTTGTATTTTAAATACATCAAAGCATGTATTTTGCCCAGCACTGGTTACACCACGGCTGTAAAAACCAGACTGATGTTATAAGCTTGTTGTTGAATGTAGTACAGTTGAGACAATATATGTAGATCTCAAACGTGAATGCGTGCTACTGTTTATGCTCCAACTTAGCTTCCAAAAATTTCCAAGTCAAGAACCAGCACCTGATTCTCAATTTAACATTACAGTATTTATCGGATATAAGAAACTTGAAAAATCCACAAAAAAAGTTTCTTATAAGCGTTTCTTTCTTATATACAATTATTTTATATAATAAACTTATTTCTTATATAAGTAGCTATGGCCATAAGGCATTTGTTTCTTATATGAATATACGAGCTTTTTTACCTTTTTATGTATATACGTAGATGTATGTATGTAAATAGAAAAATAAAACAAATCAAATTTTATTTTATTAGCCCCTTTAGTAAATAGATATAAAAAACTAGACAACTTCAATTTGAAAAAAAAAAATTATATGTAGTAAATACATAATTCATTTTGATTTATTTATTTATTTACGAGGCAAGAAACAAAAACTTATCATGAGCACTAAAAGTAAAAAAAACGGCAGAAAACAGAGTTGTCCATGCAAACTACATAATTTCTCGTAACATAACATAACATAATACAACGGGACCTTTTCTAGGACCCAAGTGAGTCGGTCTCAGGACCGGCGGCCCTCGTAACATACATAAATTCAGTGTTGCCCTTGAAAGTTTCTTATATAAATTCTTTTTCTATTTTATACATTTTGTAGTTTTGGTGTTCAAGAAAAATGTTCTTTTATCAGTTTTTTTTTTCTTATAAGCGTTTTTCTTATATGAAACTTTTTTTGCTAGAAAAAACACTAAAAAGATATGATGTTTTTGCAAATGTTTCTTATAAGCGTTTTGTTCTTATATGAGATGTTCTTATATCCGATAAATACTGTATTTGGAATATGATAGTTTATGAATCACTGAATCGTTAGTGCAAAACGCCAAATGTGGATGTTTAGTTTAACGATTGTATTATCGTACATTTATATTAAATTACTTTTTCAGGTTGTATTATCTTTAAAAGTTACTGAATTGCACTGCAGTACTCATACCGGCCAGTAAAGAGACCAATCTAGAAAATTCGAAGACAAAAACCTTCGATTGATTTCATTTGTATGGCAATGATAACAGTTATTTAACTTACATGAGGTACATTAGTGTGCTGTTTTCCTTTCGCCAACAAATAAGTCATTCCTATTTGATTAGCTAAAGTAATTGATTCACTACAAGTACACTTTTAACAAAAATTTGTAACATTCGCATATTGCAGTCTTCTAGAAGACTTTTCTGGCAACACTGCGGCCAATAGATAACTTTTATATTGACACGCTTTTAGTTTACCTTTAAATAGGCATATACTTACACATACATATAAAGTACATGATAGGCTATTAATCGTTTAATTTTAAGTATTTTAAAATTTATGTAGTATGCTCGAATTTCTTTACACTTGAGAGTAGTATTCATATGTAGATTTTAGAAACATGTTTTCTTACATGTTCTAATGTTGGCACGACTGAAGTGTGAGTATTTCTTTTATTCCTTATACGATTACCTACAGAGGCATTTATTTTGGGATACACTTAAAAATGCCAATTTTAAAAACATCTGTTTTAATGAAACGAAGGGGAACACAATTGCATACATATGTATCTCTCTGCTCATACACACATACAATGTCACATATTTTTAAAACTCTTGTTTGAATATACGAGTATTATTTGTTAATACATTGCTTTATTTTTTCTTACAGTGCTGCCATCCCCCAGGATATTAACCTTAATGACAGTTTACGTGGCATGTTTACAGTAAATGTTCCCGCTCGTTCAATTCATACGATTATTTATGTTTAAAAATAAATTGAACACCTCATTTAAGCTTCTTTCCTAGAATTTTTTTTTTTTATAATTTATAAAACGTCCATTGCAAATTTTAGGACAAAAATATTTTTTTCTTTAATCTATTGGTGGCTGTATATAATTTTTGATCATAATTGACGTACAAAGTTGAAAAATAAGTACAGTGAATTGAATTTTAAGAATAAAAGCAATAATTAACAAATATAAATAAAAAAATTTGGTGGAACATTCCTTAAAAAATAAAACAATAAAAACCTTTTTTTTTTGAAAAACTATTTTATACAGCTTCAGATCGTTTTTATATAAAAATTTTATTAACAATATTATTCAATATTTCGATAACAAATATTATCCTGAAGATGATTGTTATCGAAATATTGTTAATAAAATTTTTATATAAAAACGATCTGAAGCTGTATAAAATAGTTTTTCAAATAATTAAAAAGATCAAATAAATATTATATATACAATAAAAAACTAATATAAACACTTCCCAGCAAGAACAGTACCGGTCATTTGATATATCATATGACCGACATTGCTGATGTGTTCATACACCAGAGTTTCTATTATTTTATTAAGAGCAATTTAAAAAAAAAACTGATGTAAACATTCGTGTACCTGCGATTTCTTTTTTAAACCAGCGCTACCACCTCAGTAAAGTGATCATTCGAATTTTTTTTTCAAAACACCCACAAAACTACATACATACAATGCTATTAATTTGTTTATTATTTAAATAAAAGAGTTTTTCGAAAAATTTCAAAAAACAATTCAAAGAGAATAGTACAAACTATTTTAGAGATATACATATTTAGATAAAATTAAATGAAAAACAGTCGTCAGTAACAGTTATAACAATAGTAAACTGAATCATACGAAAAAAACTTCCGCAACACAATTTTTTTCAAAGAAAAAAGGACAAATGATCCAATAAAAACATTAACGGGTTACTCGGCATTTAGACAGGAGAAAGTACTTTCATAAAATTTTTGTATACATATTATGAGTAAAAATTTCAATGAAATCTGTGACTTTCATGAAAATTTCTTGCTCAATTTCAAAGGAACGTGAAAGTTCATTTTAAAAATGTCGTCAAAGCGAAGAGTTGCAAGTATTATAGTTTTGTTTATTACTGGATTGGAAAATAATTTTTATTGCCAAACTTTTTTTTAAACTAATTTAATAGTTATCACTATAAATATCATTCATTTGTGTTCTTTATTCATATTTGCTATAAAAATGTTTGAAATATTTTCTAATGTACAAAATAATTTAAAATTAACAATCACTATTCTCCTGCAATCCTGAAAATTTGTCTGTGCCGTGGAGTAGGCAACCGTGTTTACTACCTTGCCACTTTCCTTTCAGTAAATGTCAAAAGATTACTTTCAGGAAAATTTTGCTGAAAGCTGAGTTGAAAGTTAGAAAACTGTGAGTGTGCTGGTAAAAAAGTATGAGTGTGTTGCAACATTCAGGCATTTACTTTCCCGTCTAAGCGACGGGTAATGCATAAACGTAGTTCCAAATGAAATAACCAAGCTAATACGGAAAAATCAAAACATTAAAAAAATCACTGTAATGGCAACATTGAAAGATTGTTTTGCATGTGTTAGTAATTCAGTTGTTAATGTGTTAGTTTCCATCAGCTATTTCTTGCAGGGTTATTTCCTGCTGAAAGCATTTTTTTTAGGTCCATTTTTCAAATAAATAGCTAAAGGTAGGGTTTTATCGGCCAGGTAAATAATTTCTCGCTATCACAACTTCCCTATAAGATAAAAGTGTTCGATAAGTTGTTGGGAAGTCAGAAAAACCTGAGGCCAAATTCTGGCATTCGTAATAGAGTGCTGTGTGTCTGTTGTTTATTTTGTTTTGATTTACATTAGTTTTACTATCGAGTACAGTCGTCTACGAATGCCGGAATTCGGCCCCTTTACTAAACTGTAGGCTTAACTTTTATATTTAGTGCATAAATGGCTTTGATATACACATACATATGCATGTATGTATGTATATACATATGTATGAAACTGAAATGGTTGAAACACTGGATAAGTTTCTTTGCAAAACTCCGTCTTTAATGCATTTGCGATTTCGTTAGACTTAAACCAACAGTATTGCCATGCTTTGAGAAAAATGAATTTTGTGTCAACGGTTAGTTGTGATTAAGGTACCTCGATACCCTGATACAACTAATGAGGTAACCTTTTCCCTACAATTAAAACGACTTCAATAAAAATAACATGCATTTTGTTTTTGTACAATTTCTGAAAACTGTCAAAAAGACGCCGCTTCTACATTTACAGAAGAGAGATAAACAGAGCTTACGCTGATATGTTATCTCTGGTGACTATCAAGGTGCATTGCTCGTGACCAGGGTACCTCGATACCAGATAGACCTATAAGCCCAGCTAACTACTGCTTTTAGCCTGTAAAACTGTCAAAATACACAACAGAGAATAACGTTTTTCCACCAACAAAATACATGAAATGTTTGTTGGTGTTGTATTTGTTGTAGTTATGCTGCTACCTGGTATCGAGGTACCTTGCTCGTGACATGATTTTAAGCATGATACAATTAACAAGGTAGCCTCGTTAGCTAAACCGTTAATCATCTGACTACTTTAGGTTGTCAAGCAGCCAAAACGAGGTAGCAAATCCGCGTAAGCTCAGTGCATCTCTCTTCTGTAAATGTAGAAGTGGCGTCTTTTTGACAGTTTGCATACGTTGTACAAAAACAAAATGCAAGTTATTTTTATCGAAGTTGTTCTTATTGTAGCGAAAAGGCTACCTTGTTAGTTGTATCATGATTTTAAGTAGTCAGATGACTAACTGTTCAGTTGGTGAGGCTACCTTATTAGTTGTATCATGATTTCTCCAAAGCTTTTAAAATGGAAAGAAATATGACATATGGTAACGCTGCATGTCAGTAACAAATTTTGTGCCGGTCGCGAATGTTTATTTATTGCACCAAAGCGACAAATTACAATAAAAATCACGTTATAAGTGCGAAAAATTACTTAAAATCGTAATTTAGTTTTTTCTTGAATGTTGTGATAAAGTAAATGAAGCAAAGTTGATGAAAATAAATATTTATTGCCTATAGTTAACGACGGCGTCTTGCTTTGAGGAGCAGTGTGTGTGCATGTGTGCAAAATAAAGGAAAAAAAGAGAACGCGTACCCCAATGTACGTAAACATAAATAAGCATAATAGGTACTTATTTTCAGTTTTTGTGATAATTATGCAGTTTCACTAATAATAAGAAATTACTGCTAGAAAGTTTTGTGGACTTGTTTTGTTTACATACGTTATTTAAAGTGTGTAAGTGTGTGCAATACCAATCATTGAAACTGTATGGTAGAGCTGCAGAACTATCGATAGTTGCATTTTTAACGGACTATCGATTTATTTTTTTGTAACGATACTTCGATAAGAGATACATATGCAATTAATAAAGATAATTAATAAAGATATGTATGTAATAATAAAAGTTTAATGACTTGGGTCTAACGGAGATTTTTAAATAAAAAGAGGATATTTGAATTTCGCCCACAGTAAATATCATTATCAACGTAAGATCAGTTAAATGTATACATAAATGTTAAAATAAATCAATTAGTTTTGGTTTTTTTAATATCGATATAATTTTTTAATAGTTACTTAATTGAGTAATAAAATACAAATACTTTTTACTAACGTTTGCGGTATGTACATAAATTTTGCAGCAGCCAGAAACTGTCGTTAGTTTGACAGAAAAGTAATGAAACTAAAAAGTGACGCTATTATTGAAGTCTTGTAGCTCTACCGTAACAGGGAATAAAATAACGTAGAGTTAATTTTTGACGAGATCTGATGAAAATTCACTTATTCAGCTTTTAGTTCGGTTTTACTTCCTCAAAATTGAGAGATTTTGTTTTTGTGATAAAACTGAAGTGATCAACATTTTTTATAGAAAACAAAAAAATACTTATTATTTATTACAACACAAGAAAACATTTTAGTGATTTGTTAGTTCGCTGTACTATCTAGCGCCACGCACATATCGCTGTATAATAATAAAATGGGTAAGTTGGTCTTATATAAATTCGTAGTCAAACAGTATTTTTTGTTTTTTACAAAATAACAGCGTCGGTTACTAGATACTTTTAAAAACTAATGGAAATTAATCCAATTGATCATATAAACCGAAGAATCACATTTGACATCATGGTGAAATTGAGGAAACTACGAGTATTTGTGTATGTAATAGTTCTGTTTCTTTAATCTATTTTGGAATACCAATGTGTATGAAAAATATGTTCCTGTACTTTAAATTTGTGTAGATGAGAGTGGCAGAGAAGCAAGCCGTATCGTCTTGAAAACCGGGTTTTTTGACGATGCCGCGCCGCCGCTGAAGTGCTCGGTTGATCGACGGCTAAAATTCAGCCGAATTATCAATCAACTTTTACTTTAAATCAGTGGTCTTTTTTGCATATGACTTAATTGTTGCTGACTCTACAGTTACAAAAATTATCAACTGTGTTGTACTATCAGTTCATGCATAACAAATTTAGTACATTACCTGCAAGAACACTACCAGCTAAATGACCGGTCATTTAACTGGTAGGGCTTCTAGTTAGTTTATTAAGAGCAGAATGAAAAGCCTAACCGAAACTCTTGTGTACAGGCGATTTTGTATCTCTGCCTATCTAATCAATTCCAGATAACTACGTAACATATAAATATCTGTGCTGCTTACTCTGCTTAGTTTTATAGGTCAATGATAACCAATATATTGGTTAGTTCTAACCAATCAGTCGTAACGTAAACTAAAGTTTAGTCTTCGTTTTAAATTAAAATCTTTACTAAAAATATAGTATAGTTCTGCAGCTAAAAATAAATAATTTAAAACAAAAATCAACGTAAAAAAGTCAAAAAAAAAAAAAAATTAAAGAAATTAATTTCTATTACAAAAGAACCAATAATATTAACATTAAATAAATTAAGTCAAGTACGAGGCTGGCTCGCACACTTAGGGTTCCGTACGTATGGAATGGCATATGTGAATACATATATTGTAAAAATTTCATATCTCTCTCTCTCTCTCTCTCTCTCTCTCTCTCTCTCTTACAACTTGAGAGTTACGTTTATTTGCTACTTTATGTTGCATGGGGATACCTAGTAATTTTCGACTTGTTGTTTTTGTTGTCATTTGCTGTTGTAAGGCATCTGGGAATACATACGCGGTGCGAATTTCGGCTCTCTATCGCTTACGGTTCGAGAGTTATAGCTAATTGACACCTGGTAGTTTTCGGTTTGTTGTTGTTTTTAGTATTTGTTGTTGTGGCGGCAAGGTACAACAACATCCTGTGAAAATTTCAGCTCTTTAGCTCTTACCGTTTCGGAGAATGGACGCTGTGACGTTTCACTCTAATGAGTACGGAACCCTAAAAATTAATAATTCAAACCAAAAGAAAATAATTAATCAAAAATGCTTATCACAAAGACATAATATTAAATACACATTTTGCAGTTGCTTATCAAAATCAAACGCAGGCAATTTTTGGAAAACGTCTGAAATTTCAAAAAAAAACCTGAAAATATATTCTTATATCATAGAAGCGCATACGTACCTCACAAAACGTGAATGAAGACTGCAAGTTTCCGTAACGCCTGCTTTTCCCAACTCTCTTCCCAATTGCACTCGTTCATCAGGTCGCCTCTAAACAGGCCACGGATGCCACTGCTGGTATTGTGGAAAGCGCCTTTAATTTTGGAGAGGTATTGAAGCTGTAAACAAAATATAACAAATTATTGCTTGTTGAATCTGATTTCAATTCCTTTGCTTGGGCAAAATCTTCGGTCTTCAGGTTTCCTCTATCTCCTCCACAGAAAATACTGACCGCAAAGGGGAGCATGGTTGCCACTGTGTCCAACTCTGGCCTCTCAATCCACTTGGTGGATCATGTAATTATATAAAACAAATAAATTTTATAAGCAGACTTTGTAAAAAATTGTATTATTGTTATTGTTAATACTTATCTTTTTTACTTTTCCATTATATTTTTTATTTAAAAAGTTTTTGCACACAAAAAAGTTATTTCTAATGAAAGCCGCGTTCTTTTGAAAAATAATAAGAATTTTTTATATATGTATGTATAAATTAAATGTCTCACTCTAACATATACGTTAGAGTGAAAGAACTAATACAATATTTGCCTGAACTGCCATAATTGTTGCATGTGTGTTAGTAAAAAAGTTTTGTTTGGGTTAGTTTCGCTCATTCATTCATTGGAGGGAATATTTTAATAAAGTGCACTGGGTGCATCAGCTGATTAACCTGTGAATACTTGACTGAATTCAAAAAGCTTTATATTGTAAACACTGTCGATATAAAATATGCATATAAATACTTTACTTATTTAAAAATTAAATAATCAAAAAGCTCTGTAAAAAACAACAATATATGAAATTTGGAAAAAAATGAAAAAAATAATGAATATAAGAAATAAACCTTGGATGAAAGACATCAGTTCTTTTGTTTAATTGAAATCTTACAATATATGTATAAATATCGAAAAGGTGACATATTGTAAACATTTTTTTAAAATAGTAGGTACTTTGCATGTAGAGGGATTATTTAAATGGAGATTTTAATAGTAATATAATTTGTAGAGATACATACATACATACCTATGTATATACACTCATTCATAAGTGAATATATAAATACATATAAAATCTATTTTATGATAAAACCTAGATGTTGTTCTGTACAATTAAAATTCAAAATTTGTAATACATTTTTCATATTTTTGTTACACATCAATGATAATTGTCACTCAACTTAATCCTTTAAATATTTATTATAACAACACAAATATGTTTGTCGTCGTTTTCTATGCCTTTTAAATAATTTTTTCTGTTCATGTCTATATGTCAGGCATATGAATGTATGAATTCTTCGTTTCTGCGAACTTGCGCCGCAAATATTTGAAAATACTTGTGTACATTATGTTTTTGTGTCGATATTGTTCAGCTCTAAATCGTACAGGGCATGGCAAAACTTAGAACTGCGCTTTCATTTTTTGTGATTGTGGAAAAAGTTCGTGCACAAAACGCATTGGAGTTTTTTTTCTTTATATTTTCCTCCAAATAAGTTTGAAGGGGGTTTCATATAATTTTACACCAAAAGAAATCGGGTTCATAATTTTAACATCTGCAGAATTTTACCCACTTTGTGTGTATTTATTTGAAAAATATTTAAAATTTCTTACTTCGCGTATATAGATGGTAGCCGTGCTCGCTGTGCTATTTTTATCCTATTTGTATACATATCTGACTCGCAAAATAGAAAGCGACCTAAGGGTAAAAAGCGGTTTTGTTCAGGAGAGCCATTTTAAAGATTTAAATTCGTGTATCTTTGGTGTATCTTTCATAAAACAAAACCGAAATGTCATTCATTTATGAAAAATCAGGTTCGGAGTCATGGAATATGCTTTTGGTTCAATTCACTCATATTAACATATGTGACGCGCAAAAGAGAAAGGGACCTAAGGGTAAAAACCGGGTCTTTTCAGGAGAGCAAATTTAAAGATTTAAATTCGTGTATCTTTGGTGTACCATCACTTTCATAAAACGCGCATATCTCTGGCAGGGAACACTTTTGGGGCATGGGATCGATCTCAGTCGATGCTCAGATGTTGTTTTTGAGCCTTAAGCCCCTTTCTCTATGCGCTGTCACATATACATATATTTGTATTGTATTTTGACAGTTATGGAGAATACATTGAAAACACATTTTCTGGCCTAAGGCTTTGTTTTTGAGATCTCAGTTAAATTTGATTTAGTTAAGCCGAAAATAAATATGCGCCACTATCACCAATTTTATAAAAAAAAAAAAAGAAATGCGGTCGGGGGACCCCCGTTAGGAACGAAGTTCCTTACGTTTTTTCTTCAGCTTCGAATGTAATACAAGGTGAAATCTGTATGTTTTATTTTGTGTTGTTTTTGAAATTTTTTAATTTTATGATTCTTAAATTTTTTGGAACGTTTTTTTTTTGGAACGAAGTTCCTTAACGCGGCTTGCTGGTAGTGCAAATTAGTCGAAATCGTCACGAAAGCGTGTGAGCTGTTTATATGTATTGGTGTGTCTTCAAGCAATTGTGTAGGTGTCTCCGCTGCTGTCAGCGGAGACACAGTGTGAAAACGGACACTACCAGTTCGTTTTGTAGCAGATTGACAAAAAAAAAATACTGCATGTATCAAAAATAAAAAAATAAAACTTTCCAAAAATTTTAAGAAGCATATAAAATTTCAAAATTTCAAAAACAACACAAAATAAAACATACAGATTTCACCTTGTATTACATTCGAAGATGAAGAAAAAACGTAAGGAACTTCGTTTCTAACGGGGGTCCCCCGACCGCATTTCTTTTTTTTTTTCTTTCGACACATGCAGTATTTTTTTTTTGTCAATCTGCTACCAAACGGAGAAAATTTTTCAATATTGCTGTTTTTTGTTGACATACTTTACTTTAGCGACATCTAGCAACTGGTAGTGTCAGTTTTCACAACTAATTAATATTTATTGGTTTGCGTCTCCGCTGGCGTCAAATCGTTTCGCTACTTGCCGCCCGTCATACACGATTGTTTGTCGAAAGATACACCAATCCATATAAACAGCTCACACGCTTTCGTGACGAATTCTACTAATTTGCCCTACCAGCAAGCCGCGTTAAAGAACTTCGTTCCAAAAAGTTTTTGACAGAACAATTTAGTTTTCTTTTTTAACGAAATAAATACCGCTTAGACCGAGCCTTCCTCAGAATTTTAACATTAGCATTTCGAGACAAATTTTGGCGCAGTATGTTCATGTCATTATCATAATTTTTCTACTCAAATTCTGGTTTTAAAAATAGCAAAATATGGCTACTGAGTAGCACAATGTTTTCATGATGATTTTCTTAAGGCTCTATGAGACCACAAATTTTAGAGAGCATTGAAAATCTAGCGTACGTGGTAGGAAAGTACACCATGTGAAAAGAGTTCAACTAAACACGTGGTTTTCGAACAAGTTTAGGGACTTAAATGAATTTTTTTTTGCCCCTTTGATCTCCCTGAAATTCGGAATTTCATAAAAGTACCGTACCCCTCTCCGATTGTTTTGTATTAGGTTTTTTGGGGCCTTTTAGAATTTTCGTTCTACTTCCATTAAACTGAAAAAACAATTCAATCCATTTGTACTTGAATCAATCCTAAGCGGTGTCAGAAGTTTGCTAAGTACGGCTTTCCTTAAATCAAGTATGTTGTGCTTGTTTTGAAAACGGACATTTCAAGCGCTAAATGCTTAATTTTAGCCATATCTAGTCCTGGTTTCAGATTGAATATATGTGTGTAGCTCAAAACCGTGCTTAAAAACAAGTACGCCGTTCTTGATTTAAGAACATTGGTAGTTACCATACTCAAACTGACATCGTTCGGGATTGATTAACAGGCCAACCTAAAATAGCGCGTCAAGCGTATTATTGCCGTCTAAGCCACCCATTTTCATACCAAATGGGTGGCTTAGACGGCAATAACACGCCTGACGCGCTAATTTAGGTTGGCCTGTTAATTTAGTGTGATGATTGATTACACAAGGGAACAAAATTGAACTTTTTGAGTGTTGTTTGGAATTCTATAGGAATTTTTTTACTAATTTGAGGTCGCTGATTTTAAATCTAAACTCCATTTTTCTCCATTAGCTCGACATTTTGAGATATACCGTTATGTCTACAATTATGGCGCTTCCAGTACAAATATTTAAATAACTTGAAAACGGTTCACCATATTCAGTTAAAAAAAAAATTGAAACTCGTCAACAAAATTATCTTTAATCCGAGCGTACATTATTTTTAATTTGAACGAGTAGTTTCAGAGATATCGTTGTAGTTTTGAAAAAAATAAAAATTTTTTATATAAAAAAAAATTCTTATTTATAAAAAAAAATTCTTATTTAAAAATTCATAACAAAAAAATAATGCAACTAAAGTCACAATGTTGGTCTTAAAGCATTTAGCTTAATATATTTTGAATCAAATGAGCTTTATTTCATTGAAATCGGTGCACAACTTTTGATTTTCTCAACGATTTACTGAGATAACTAAATTGACAAAAATCGCGATTTTCATATGTGTGTTTGTGTGTGTGCTGTTCTATTTATTTAATAAGTGTACAACAAATACCTTGTTCCCTTGTGTTATGCACTTGATTCGATGTTTCTGAAATAGGCTTCAGAATACCAAATTCGTATCCGAAATATTCCGCTCTACTTCCTTAATTTAATCATAATTTATAACTTATTTTGTTTCTTTGCCGATATGAACCTGGAACCCAAATATCGCCAGTCCGAACCACTCTACCAATTCAGCCATCGTAGCAATTCAAAAAAATTTAAATAAAATTCAATACATTTATATTAAATTACTTTTTCAGGCTTAAGTTCAACCCTTGGCCATGTCACTATTTTAATTAATATCAATTAAGTGAAGAAAAGTAAAATTTAATAGACAGGTGGACAACCGGCTGTTTCTGGGTAGCAAACACCCTTCATCAGCACCCTATGAACTTTGGACGTGTCAAATTTGACAATTTTTGGCACAGCCGCTTTAACCACTCGGCAACCAAAGCCACGCAATTTTACTTTCTGTTTATATACTTAATTAACATTAACCAAAGCAATGATATTATTGCAGTCTTGGACGATATTTTATCATCTCAGAAGACTAGCGGAAATCACTCTTGGTTGCACATCTGCAATTTTAGCACATATAGCATGATTTTTTGCTACAAAGCGTGAGTGTCTTTTTCAAGTGTTTAGCAAAATAATAATATCAGCTGATCTTAGAGCAACGGAAAATATAAATATTTTTGTTTTGTAAATTGAGAAGAAAGCTTAGAAAACAAATTGCCAAAAATTTTGTTATTCAATATTTTTTTATTTCTGCATCTGTCCATCTTTTATTGTTGACCTTTTCTTTATTTACCATAATTTTATTTTTAATTTCTTCCGTGTTCATTTCCTGCCTGTTTATTATTTATTTGTTTACAAAATTTAATAAAGTGAGCTTGCCGCATGAAATAAGCTAAGCCGCAGCCAATATTTGAAAAGCAACGCCGTCGATAAAATTTTCACGTGAAGCAACCGCCCGATTTTTTTGTTTATTTTTTTAAATTTAATAAAAATTATGCATAATAATTGGTATAATATTCACTTTTTACTATTTTGTAAATATGTGCTTCTTTGAGCAACGTTTAGCATATACATATGTACGGATACGGATCTGCAATGGTTTTTGGTTATGCATATTTGCGTAAGTGATGCAAATCTCGGTTTCATACATTTTGTTCTTGTAGTCTTGCAGACTATGGCACATATGCTACAGTTGCAATATCTGCAGGGTCTGCAAGGGTAATTTGCAATGAACCGTGAGTTCCGCTACTGTTATTTTTTGCTCTCTGTTTATGTGAAAGCTTTTTTCTACATGTTCTGTTTTTGCATCATTGAGATCTAGATGCTCTTTTATTGACACAGTTTGATACAATTTACGCCGTGCCCTGTGTTATTAACATTTTTACTGGAAATTTTAGTTTCATTGAACTTCTGTATTGTAAGACATTTATGTTAAATTCACTTTTTGAATATGCACATTATCATTAATGCAACTCAAAATTGAAAAATGCAATATTTTTTGCTGCCATTTCGTGGTTAATGCATTATTTTAAACATCATCTTTTGTTTTCTTCTGGTTGGGTGAAAACTGAAAAATGAAATGCTTAAATAAATTTTCATTGTAAACATATGAAGACTATTTTCATTTTGTTTATTATTTATGTTTGCATTAAGTAGAGAAGTAGAAAAAAGATTTAAGAGCAACACTGTTAAGTTTGTATTTAAATCGTAAACGTGTTGCATGGTAACTTAAAATGATCTTTAAATGTCACGCAAAATTAAAAGTTTTAAACAAATTTCCCGTCGGTTTTTCCTTTATACAAAAATGAAACTCATGACGAAATACAGAAGTTTAATTTAAGAAGGAGAAAAATTGTGCTTGTTGAAATATGAGCATTATCTTTTCCCGGTAATAGAAATGTAGTGTAGCAAGTAGCACGTTTTGTTTTCCAAATATTTAATTTTTGTACAGCGTGCATCCTTCGGCATTTGATACGCTTTGTAAAAAAGTTTTATGCGTCTGAATGTTTAAAAGGATACCAAAATGTTCTATTTTATAAGGCTTGTCTATTTAAGTTGCAATTTATGAGTTTCCTTTTAATTTCATTTAAACAAATAGTGAGTGATTTTTCTGAAAACTGACTACCAACAACTTGTGCACTGTAAAATTATTGTCTCATGTTATTTATATTTATTGCTTGTTTAACGGACCGTTGGGATTTCTTAAAATTAACAGCTGCTAATGAGTTTTTTTTTCGTAAGTAATTTGCTTTACGGATAAATGACAAATACAACATAGAACTCTCCTCATTACAAACATACATACATTTTATTTTAAATATTTTTTCAGAAATCAATAATAGCTACTTCGGGTATTTTTATACCCTTAAAAATCATGCCTCCTCACAAATTTTTATGTGTCGTAGTGGAGTTTTTTTTTCCCCCATGTTAAAAGTTTGTGTTGTGTATTTTGACAGTTATTCAAGCTAGAAGCAAGTAGTCAGCTGGGCTTGTAAGGCTGCCTGGTATCAAGGCAGATAAAAACAGGTAAAACCATGATACAACTAACAAGGTAACCTTGTTAGTTGTATCTGAGCTTACGCGGATTGGCTATCTCGTTTTGGCTGCCTTTCATCTCTGCAATCTCTTGACAACCTAAAGCATGATACAACTAACAAGGTAACCTTTTCGCTACAAGAAGAACAACTTCAATAAAAATAACATGCATTTTGTTTTTTTACAACTTATGCAAACTGTCAAAAAGACGCCACTTCTACATTTACAGAAGAGAGATGCACTGAGCTTACGCGGATTAGCTATCTCGTTTTGGCTGCCTTTCATCTCTGCAATCTCTTGACAACCTAAAGTAGTCAGATGATTAACGGTTTAGCTGACGAGGCTACCTTGTTAATTGTATCATGGGTAAAACCACTAAAACAGCTGCTCGTTGTTTATTATCTGTTTAGTGTCAAAAGTTTGTTTACAAGCCGTTTAACGTGCTCTGATTTCTAAGAAATGTGCAAGTGATTTTGTAGCAATTATTGAAGAAAAAATAAAATAAGCCAGTGATTTTGCTGTTTTTATTCAATAAAAAAGTAAAGTAATAATTTTTGAGTGGTTTAAATAAATTTATTTTATGAAATTTGTGTAAATTCTTTTTTTGCATACACTCACAAACCAATTTAACCAAACAAATGAGAGAAGAATTTGACAGTCGACAGATATTTTTCTACCAACAACTCTCGTGTATTTTTTTATGGTCTGCTAGTGCTTGTACCTATTAAATCTGCCTTGCCTGGTATCGAGCTACCTGGCTTTTGATTTTGCTTTCAATATCGTATGGACGTGTAGCCGAACAAGCACGACCGCATGCACACAATCAAACTGTGTGAATAACTAGTTGCTCGTCTCCATGTCGCTCCATAAAAGGTGATGTTTTTTTTTTGTGATATTTTGTAACAATTTGTGCAAATTGTTACTGGATACAAGGAGAAAGAGAGCCAGAAAATTTATATTTAAATGAGTGAGAACTTGCAAATTCTTGCTGAACAAAGTTTGCAGGTTTTCGAAACAGATGTTTTCGCTACCCCATAGAAAACAAACAAAAAGATTCATTTGTGAAAATAATTTTTTCTCAAAATAATTACTTTTATTGTCAATATTTTTTATTGTCAATAATTTTTATCAGTCTTGAGCTCGATTTCACTTCCTCAAAATTAAGTAAAATTTCTTGTGATAAAATTGGAACGATCAACATTTTTAAGGAAGACGAGAAAAGCAAAGTTGAAGACATACTGAAGTACATACCACGTCCGTTTCCCTCAATTGCTTAAAAAACAGTATTCAATTCGTCACGGCCTGGATTCGAAGCAATTCGGGTGCTGATGAGTGGTGTTGTGGTGGACGTGAAACAGTCGTGGTTTGTACCCCAGCCAGTAAGTCTTCAACTCTACTTTTCTTGTCTTCTATCTCTATATATAAAAATGAAACATTTTATAATTTTAACAATTGTATTAAATATTAAGTTAGAAAAAGTACCGGGAATCTGATCTCCAGACTTCGTGTTTGCTGGGTTTTTGAGTATAACCCAGCAAACACGAACTCAAAAAGTAAAACCCAAGTAACTTAACAAAAAATATGTCCCTTACTTGCCATTCATTTATTTATTTCAAAACATATCGAAAAACCATTAAGCATTCATTTTAACGGTATAGTCGTACTGTATGATATATACTAATCATTTTATCGGTCTTGAATTCGATTTTACTTCCTCAGAACTGAGAAGGATTTTTTTTTGTGATAAAATTGTAGTGAGAATTCTTTAAAGAATACAAGAAAAGTAGAGTAGAACAATTATTGGCTGGGAAATATACCATGGCAGTTTCGCCTTCCACCAGGACGCTCGTCACCACCCAAGTGGCCTCGAACCCAGATCATGACTAATTGCATACTGTTTTTAAACAGCAGCGCTTAGCCATCCTAAACCTGACGTCTTCATTCCTGACTGTCTATATATAATGTATTAATCAACTTTCAATTTTATCACTGTCTTTTTCCGTTAATTGGAATATATTTTATATTCGCTCACCAACATTGAATTGATTTCCAATTGATTATTGTATTTGTTGTTATTGTATTACAGCGTATTGTATAATACCGTTTGCTAGTTTTGCACCCTGTTTACTGTCGAACTTTTATGTGATTTAAAATTGTTAGGAACTTTGATGGGCTTCAGTTAAAATTTTATTTCCTCAGAATTGATTAGGATTTCTTGTGGTAAAAAAAGTAGGGGGAGGCCAATTAAAAGCAGATTACGAAATAAAGCTGAATATTTAAAAAACCTAACTACATATATGTTATTATAATTTGATTTAAATCAGTTTGAATTTCGATTTTACTTCAAAAATGTATGCACCGCAAAACGATTACAATTAATTTTTTTTCTCTCTCCCTTGTAAACACTTTAATCATTGTATATTGTATCTTTACATCAACAATTTTGTAGATTTGAAACATTTCTTGAAAAATAACAAAAATTACTAATGAGTACCCATTAATATTAAATACATGATGTCACATCATATAAAAAATTCAATAAAAAACTGTAGTCAAGTACATGACACAAAGCCCTTAAACCAGAAAATAAGAGAACACCATAATGTAAGCCGGACATGGAAAATTCCGTAGAGTTGCAATTTATTCAGTTCAATTTGGAACGACTTTGGGAAAGAATTAAGAACATTCAGTTATCAAAAAAGTACTCTAAATTCAAATAGAAACTCCTTCAAGTTTGACAGTAATTGAGCAAGAGAGGACCTCAAACAAGCTATAAATCAAAGTATTCAAATAGCATTCAAGACTGTGTCACACAGATAAACTCTTAATGCACACTATCACACTTTTTGAGCATACATATCATTTTGAAAGATCGTACAATTGTGCATGACAGTGAATCTCGTTGTTGAGCACAGTTGAAACCAAAAACTGAACATTTTGCATAGCAAAATGTGGCAAGTATCATTTACCATCCCTGATGCAAAGCATGTAAGCACCTCTTTTTAACATTTGTGTGATTAAGTGTGTCTGTTTGTGGGAGGGAGTGTAAAAAAAATTGTTTTTCATACGCTTTTAACAAGATCAAAGTGAAATCAACTTCTTCATATTTGTAGTTTTGAGAATAAGACACACAAAGCAAAATTTCCAAAAAAAAAAGTTGTATTAAAATGTAACATTTACATGAACATGCACATTTGAGTGGGTCGATTTGTAAGGACAAAAATTCGTTCTTATTGTACCATCGATTTTGCGAAGACTTATGCTATGAGTCAAATGTGAGTTAGGGCTTTTAATACTAATCAGCTCCCTTGCGTCCGTATAGGAGTCAAATGTATGACCAATAATTTTTTTCGAAAATATTCTGTCCGATCCCATAACATGCCTCCTGGCAAAAAATTTGAATTCGGACTACTTGAAAATGATTTTTTTTTTAATATTTCATACTGGAACACTTTTTTTCCTCATGCCAAAAATAATTGAAATGGATCGACCCTAATGTGCATCCTTTCAGTAAATTGCCAAAAGACTGCATGCACAGTGTGATAATTGAGAACAAGAATTAATTGTTTGAGCATAAATCAAATATAAATCATACCAAATAACAAATCTTTTAACAGAGAGAAAAAGTCATAAAATTTCGTTTCTAAGCGCATGACACGTCTACATACTTCATCAAAAGACTTTCTAATTAAGGGTCTGTCGATCCCACGATTTGTTGATATAAAATTGAATATATATGATTTTTTGTGTCAAGTTCATTGCGTTAATGCATTTTGATTCCATTAATGCATAATCGATTTCCAATCTGTTCGTTCATTAGCATAAATATGAGCACTTAAGGGCACCTAGCACCAGCAGATATAGGTTAGGTTAGGTTGAATGGAGGGGTTCTTCTGCCCATGTCTTACGACATACACCTAAGCCAATAGGCTTGTTGTGTGCTCCGTGCGTTTAACCGTGAACCAGTTTGACTCATAGGTCTATAGGAACTCCGTGTCATTCACAAAGTTCCTTAGTTTCCTCCAGCATACGCCCCGTAATTGGGTTATGTCTTGTAAGGTGTCTCTCCCAAAATGTCGGGATCGTATTTGTGAGAAAGCGGGGCACTGACATAAATAGTGCAGATATACTAAATACACATAAGTACATGTAGAGAAATTTTAGCTGTTAATTAAAAACTCAAACTTTGTGTTGTCAGAGATGTTAGATGAATATTAAAATATTTTATTGAAATTTTAATTGCATTAAACTATGAAGTTGTAATACATACATAAATTACTTTTTCAGGCTCAGACTCTTAAGTTGAAGTAAAATATGGCTTTTATCGACTTACTATTTATTTGATAAAAAGGCTATACGTATAATTTGTTTCCCCATAACAATGATACTTGACAATACTTTAGCAGCCCAGCCATTAGCAAGTCATGTAGACGGACAAAAACAAAAAAAAAAAAAAACAAAAACAATGCACAAAAAAAGGCAAAAAGTAGTGATTTTTAAATATAAAAAATGGAGCAGTGATTTCATAGTTTTTTTTTCTCAAAATTGTTTTGTTGTTATTGTTTTCATTTAATTCAATTATTTTGTAAAGTAAAGCAGTTTTCTTTAAGACCATTTTCTTTGACGACATTTTGAAAATGAGCTTGCACTTGCCTGTGTAAACAATCAAGCAAGTGGCAACAGCTGTTATTGTCTCTGTCAATGCAGGTAGTTACTTGCATGTGTAAATGGTGTGTAACACACTCTCAATTTTCTAATTTTCAACTCAGCTTTCAGCAAAATTTTCCTGAAAGCAATTTTTTGACATTTACTGAAAGTAAAGTGACATGGTAGTAAACACGGTTGCCCACTCCACGGCACATACAAATTTTCAGCATTGCAGTAGAATAATAATTGCGAATTTTAAATTATTTTGTACATTAGAAAATATTTAAAACATTTTTACAGCAAATATGAATAAAGAACACAAATGAAGTGTAATTATAGTGATAACTATTAAATTAGCTAAAAAAAGTTTAGCAATAAAAATGATTTTCGAATGTTGCCCTACAAAATTTTTGTTTGTAGCAGTCTTGGCAACTCTATTTCAGAAATATTGCTAGTTTTTTTTTTTGTAATTTTTGTAAAATAATAGCGCAGTTCATTATTTGGTGCAAATGTCTTGCGTAAGTGCGAATGCAAGAAATCGTTGCTTTTTCTTTGCAACCCAACAACAAAATATACAAGGTTGCACTCGCAATATTTTTGCATTTACGCACCGCTAATTACGTGTTGCTTTTTTCGTATGACTATTGCGCTTGCAACAGTAGAGATGGAGCCAACAACAATTACAAAAAAAAAAATAAAAACGTGAAAAATTAAAAATTGTGTATTAATTTATCAGCTGTTATTTGGAGTGCAATAAAATTTGCAAAGTTGTTAAAAAGGGTGCTCAATATTAGTTGCAATATAATCGCAAATGCAAATAGTCGCAACCAAAAACGCACCAAACGCTGAGTACCGCTAATAATACATGCAACTCTTCGCTTTGACGACATTTTTAAAATGAACTTTCACGTTCCTTTGAAACTGAGCAAGAAATTTTCATGAAAGTCATAGATTACATTTTTATTCATAATACGTATAAAACAATTTAATGAAAGTACTTGCCCGTTTAAATGCAGTGCAAGGAAATCAGAGCCTTGCGCCGAGCATATTTATCGGCGGCGGCGGCTGGTGGGTATAAGCCTCGGCGGCGGCGGCTAATCGGTTGTAGCCGACAGTTCAGCAGCTAGCTGTTTTCTTTTTGGCTCTAATAAAAAATCGGCTTGAAAAAATAAAAAAGTTCAAAAAAGATGTGCATCTACTAAATAAATATTAGTTGATAAGCACATTGCATATTATCACTGATCATAACTCAACAATTATCGCACATCTGTATAATGTTAGTACATTTTTTTATTTATTTTATAGAGACATACGATATTAACTTTATTGACAGAAAAATAACGGCTGAGACAAAAACCAGTCTAAGCTAAATTAACAAGTCAAGCGTATTTTTGTTTTCTTTATTTACTGCAATTGACTTTTTCGAATTTGTAGGTTAATAGTTGTAGCTCTGCTGGTGGCAAAGGAATAATATGAAAAGCATTTTTTCGTATGTATAAATAATTTGAGCCAAATACCCTCTCACCTAAGCCTTTCGTACTACCAAAGGGTACCTTCAGCTTTTAACTTTTTATTGCTTTTAGTATTTGTTGTAAAGGTCTGCCAACTACACATGCTACAAACATTTCACTGTTCAAAAATTAATGTCAATTTTCAATTAAAGGGTGTCCCCTTTTTCAATTCTCACTTATTGTTATCTTTGGTATATGCTATTGCATGGGCCTGGCAACTGCACATCCTGGGAGAATTTCAAGTCTCTATCACTTGCGGTTCCCGTACCGTGGATAACTACATAACATAACATAACATAACATGGGATCTTTAGTTCCTAACTTTTTGTCCTTTTTTTTGTAGTTGCTGTTGAAAAGCCTATGTACTAAAGAGAAGTGTGGCGGCTTCTAAACAGCTAGTTGTCTTTATTGTTTTCTTAGTGTTATTTAATAAATATTAACCACATAAATTATATAGAAAGAACTGGTAAACTTAGCAGTAAATAATTATGAAAGCAATTAGCATATATCAGTATACAAAATATTGAATGCCCCCAACAGATAGGTATTTCCCCTTCGTGCATGTACCTACGTAATTTACTGTTAAAATTTATTGAGCTGAAACCTGTTTTTCAAAACTTACAAGTGTTGCACAATAAAAATTCCCATAAGAAATAAATAAAATTTAGTAAATGTATAAATGACATCGGCGGCTAACTTTTAGCTGAATTCAGCCGTGAAATTGTCAGCGGCGGCGGCTACCGAAAATTGTCGGCGGCGCGGCTTAGCCGGCTGTAGCCGCTTCGGCGCAGGGCTCTGCAAGGAAATGTCGAAATTTTTCTGCACATACAGCACACATACACATGTACATACACACAGGCAATTACACTTAAGGGAAAATGTGAAAACATACATGTACATGTGTGCACAGCATCCGGAAAGTGTCAATCATTTTCAATTTCTTCGTCTTATGCAATGCATTTTTAGTTTTGAAGTGCTTTAACACTTAAATCTTTAAAATGTTGCTACTTAAATGGTTAATATGTTAGAAATTTGATATATATTTTATGCTTGCACAAAGAAAAAAAAAACAACGACATAAAGAATGTCAAAATCGAAATTACTCGCATCACATTCTCAAGTACAGACGACATTGATATTGAGCTCTTAATTAGAGATCTTTTAAAAACATCGAGGCGGACTACTTTGAAGAGAAGATATTAAACACAAATACTCGCAGTACCAGTATGTACATATTTTTAAACATAAAACAACTAAGGGAAAGTGTTGACAGTTGTACATGTTAAATGCTCGCGTAATGTTGTTGTTTTTTTTTTTTTTTTGCTTTAATTTTTTTATTAATGCGATCCTTGAGGAGAGTGATACATATGTACACTTACTGGTATGTATAATTTTTTTTTTCGTAGTTTTTATTTTGAATGTAAATACCTTTTGAGTTGTTGCTGTCATGATTGTGACGTGAAAGATGAGCAGCAGTGACATGGCAAATTAGCATGACAAACACTGTCAGCTGTGTTGACAAGATGCTGTTCACATTTAGAAAATTCAAATTAATGATATTTTTTATAAAATAAAAAAGTCGTTGATGACTGCAAAGAGGAACAACAACTTTCAAATTAGGGTGAAATTAAGAGAAAACAAAAAGAACTGAAATACATCTAACAGATTCAGAGCAAAAATTTATAATCACATCACAAACTGCCAAAAGAATTAGAAAAGTGAACATAATTACGAAATAACTTTACACTAATTTCACTGAAACGGGTTATCCATTTTGCCGTTTTGAAAAGAAACGTAAATAAAACACATAGTATAGAATATTTTTTTCATGATATTTCTTTTTTATTATAAAGTTTGAACGTCGACATTATGCGTGAAACACTACATCGCTTAAATGACCACCACCAAGCGAACGAAGTGTTGCAAGCAACGTTGCTAACCTTCTCCAGAAATTTCATATTTTCAAAAATAGAGACTTTTTAAAATCCATTTTATTCGATTCCCAAGATTATTTCAGATATCACACCCACCAGGCTTTGTATATGGTGTGTAGTGCGCTGAAGAGCTAGTTTTCCCAAAAAAGTTCCTAATCTTCTCTAGAAATTTAATATTTTTCAAAATATAGTCTGTTAAGTCGTTCACAGTGCTCTGTTAACTTCAAAATTTGTCTCTGCTAAAAAATTTGGTTTGTGTCCGGGGATCTAAATTCGAATTTATCTTCACACACATATTTCTTTTAATAACACTTAGTAGTTTATGCCAAAGCTTCGTATAGACGGTTGTCAGATCTTACAATATTGTAAGACCTAACAACGTGCTGGCAATCTACTAGAAAAACAAAATTGTCAGCATTAAGAAAATTATCAGCTCAGGCCATTGCAAGAAAATCTTACAATTTCATTGCCAGACAATTGCCTGACAATAAATTTAGCTACCAACGAATATTGTCAGCTTACACGGATGTAAGATTTTCTACATACCAAAAATTGCCAGCCAATTGTCATTATCAAAATACACACACATGCCACACACATTATTCAGTCTTTATTTTTCTCGCTCAATAAGCATGTTTTTAATTTTTTTTATTCTCTTTTCTGCAACTTTTTACCTCTCATACTCACATTTTTACTATTCTCTTGTTTTTTCTCTCCCTTTCGTACACACACATTTTTCTTTGATATTCTTTGTCATTACTCTGACAATGACGCCATTGTAATGTGTTGAGAATTTATACATCTTACAATATGCCAATGCCTGACAATGTACTAGCAATGATGATGCCAAAGTGTTCAGACGATTGACAGTTAACTGATAATTAATTGTTAGGAAGGTGGTCCTTTTTGTAAGCTTTTGCTTACAATATTGCTAGGAAGAAATTGTAAGTTCTCACGACTGGTTAAAAATATTCTATACATTTTCTGACAATATTGTAAGATCTTACAATCGTCTATACGTAGCTTCACTGATTTCAAAACTGAAAAAAATAAGTTTTTTCTAAATTTTTTATGCATATGAACATGTGTGTTTCACATCTGTGTTTGAAGTTTTTATTAAATCAGATCTAATATCCCTACCAACACAACTTCAGCTCTTAAATTTTAAATATTCTTTAATAGAAATAATATTTTTTAAAACATTCATTTTGCAAGGAGCGTCCAAGGGTCGTGTAACTTCAGTTGATTTGATATTATTATTTTCTTTACCTGAAGGCCTTTTTGTTTGTCGATATATCGCTCTCATTCGGATAGCTTCTTCAGGATAATGAGGCGCAATATCGACAAAAATATTTAGATAAATACGATATATCCCTTACTTTTTGGCATTACACTTGTTTTTTTTTTTTTTTATTCTGTATATTTAGCACGAAGGCTATTATTATATTTGGCTAAAAGGATTTTCTACATTAAAATTCACATTTTATATACCTACTGTATTAACTTTCTTTTGAAAATATAAAAATTGGTTTCATTTTTTAAGTCTATGGGAATTTCATTGAAAAGCTTAAGACCCTTGTATAATAATGAATTTTGGCTGAAATTTGTTCTTCTAAAATTTAATCTGAAGTCTCCAGCATTTCGCAAATTGTAGGGTTGAACATCAGCAACGTAAACTAGCTGTGGTTGCATATATTTCGGCATCTTTCCAGTTTTTATTTTATAAACAAATAATAAAACATTCATTATGAGTCTTTGGTTGACCGTCATCCACTGCAACTTGTTTACAATATCACTAATGTGCGTTAATCTATGACATCGTAGAATACATCTCATATCCTTGTTTTGTAGTTTTTGAAGGCGATTTTTCATTTGCTGCGTACCCAGAAATAGCAAAGATGAGCAATATTCAAAATGAGGTTTTATTGTTGTATTATATGTATATTTTTATGGAGGTAGATGTTGACAGTTGATAGCGAATTCTTCTAAGAAAGTCAATTTGTTTTTGAAATTTTTTTACATACATACGTAGTCGAAATGTAAATCAAACTTTAAGTTTTTATCAAGAACCACGCCAAGGTATTTCATATCTCACACTACTTCTATTGCTGCATTTTCAATAATTATACTTTCAACATTGCTTTCGTTTTCGTTTGTATTGAGTTTTAATTTGTTCTTTTTGAGATATATGTACATATATCCACTACGTCCAATTCCTTATTAAGTATACGAACACATTCATCTGCATTTTTCCTGCTTATGTAAATAAGAGCATCATCTGCAAACATACATACTTTTGCTTCTTTCAAAACTTTTGGTAAATCATTTATATAAATTATAAATACATAGTAAAGTTCCCAGAACTGCGCCTTGTGGTACTCCTATGCTAACATTTTCAGCTTCTGATAAATATTCCCCGCATTTTGTTTTTTGAGTTCGGTTATCAAGATAACTATTAAACCATTTTCATTCTGTATCTTTCACCCCATACTTTTCAAGTTTTTTCAGTAGTATTTCCCTGTTTATAGTTTCAAATGCTCTTTTTAGGTCCAGAAATACTGCCACAACACAATTTTTATTTTCTATTTCTGATTTCCACTGGGTAACTACTAGATTTAAAAGAGACTCGCAGCTATGGTTATTTAAATGTGTAATTAAAATAAAAACCCATAAATTTATGCTTACAAAAGTAGTCGAAATCATTACTCTCGAGGACTATAAAAATACTTGGAAAAAACCTTTTTTAAGTAATTGTTTTTTATTATTATTTTTATCTTCTCCCTTATTTTCTTTTGTATTGCAAAGTTTTCCGTTTACCTCTGGTAGGATTTCAATCGCCATCGCAATAAAAAAAAAACCGCACGTTTCATGCCTAAAACATTCTTAAAAATTGCTTGGCATGAGCCAAACGATGTGCCAACCTCATCAGCAAACTCTCTGATAGTGATTCGACAATTATCCAAACTCATTCTTCATCTTCACTCCTTCAATGTTTTCATTGGTTGTTGACGTGGTCGGGCGACCAGGACGAGCATCGTCATTGACATGTTCTCGACCTTCCTTAAAAAGAAGCTATCCAAATGAGAGCGATATATCGACAAACAAAAAGGCCTTCAGGTAAGGAAAATAATAATAATATTAAATCAACTGAAGTTACACGACCCTTGGACGCTCCAAACACCACAGTCTATATATCAAATGTCCTTGCGCATTTAATTTAATTGTTTCACACAAAACTTAATACTGTTTCTTTGCTCCATTTTTTCTGGCTGATGTTGCCAACATACAATATAACAGACATGTGCACCAACATAACAGAAAAAAAAATGCGGAAATCAAACATACGTAACTAATGAAATTTGAAAATAACGATTATTTTTTTTCGATCAGACCTCGTATACTGACTATTTCGTCAAAGCTTAGCAATGCGGCACTGACGAAACTCTTCATCCTGCCACAGCAACCTTGTCTTGAGTTTTCTGAACTTACCGGTCTCAAAGGTGCATTTAGAAAATTGGATGAGAGTTAAGATTTAATTTGTAAATAAGTTATTTATTTTTTACATTACATTAACTAATCTTAACTTAATTTCTAATTTTGGTAATAAAGTATCTGTATGAGTTATTGAAATGATGAACTTTAAATAATTTCTTTTTATCTAACTTGTATCCGGTCGGTTAAAGTAAATTTGTCTCCCTCATGATTTAGTTTATTTTTCACGATTACAGTTTTAAATAAACACTTTATGGAAGGCATTTACACTAAAAGCATTTAAGTTTTACACTGAATTTTCTTTGGTTTTTTTGCGATGTTGATCCCTCCTGCGAGAATTCTGTCTATTTGCCACCACACACGCGTGCACTCTGCATTCTCATGTTGTACATTTTTGCTTAAATGTTGCATTCAATGATGAATGAGATGATGTGGCTGATGTTGGTGCTGATGATACCAGGGATGACGGTGTTTTAGTACTTGAGGCTGTTGTTGCCATTGACGACATTTCATTTGCCGTTGCAGTCAGGTTTCGTAGTGCCGAATTGTTGCTGCTGCCGCTGCTGCTGGAATTGCCGTTTCGAAATGTTGTCGGGGTTGTGGTACATATGTTGATGTTTTGCACAATCAGATTGAGGCAATCCAAACTGGAACCATTTGTTGAAGATGAAGTGTCAAAGGCATCTGCAAAGATGTTGAATTTCATAATGATTTGTTATTGTAATGAAGAACACACAAGAACCAATATTGAATTCAAGTTCTCTGATACGAGTGGCTTCTGATATTGTTTAAAGCAAATTATGTTAAATATGGAGTAGTGATGATTTTTACAATGCAACCAATTTCTAATATTTAAAATTTGGAATATTCACATCGTATACAATACGCCCCATATGACTTTTCAAACGGTAAATCTAACTTATTTTAAAGATTAACTAAACTCTTTTAGAAATGCAGTGGCCCAGCATTCGTAATCGAATACATTTCGGTGCCAGAAGAACAATAATATTTCTCTTTCACTTGCACGAACTTTGAGTACGGGAACAGTTTTCACTCAGACTGGGATCCCGCGAGCTCCCAATGTTGAGTATGGGACCACAATTAATTCTTATCTGGAAAATTCTTATCAAATTTGACAATTAGTACATAAAAGGTTGGCCAAAAGAAGTCATCCGATGTTGTTTGACTTTCAGAATATCGGTTGTCGCTCGCGAAGTGTTATTTTGGCTACCGCGTAATACAAAAAAAGTTATTTAAAGGAAAATAAAAAGTCTGCTAAAGTACTCCGCGTACGGCAAAAGTTGGGCAATCTTTTTCTTTTGCGTTCACGGAGCTGTAACGTAGTTGACAGCGCTAATAAGAATAATCGCAGTTTAATTTAGCTGCCCGTTGAAAAAACGAACGGATAACGGATGAGGGATTCTATGTGACTCAGCCTTAATATGCATGTATACTTTGTTAATTTCCAGAGCTATCCGGAACACATAAATATCGCATTTTTCTAGGATTCTTATTCAATAAATTTGTAAAATATATTTGGCAGATAATGCCCAAAAAATCAGTAGAAGTTTATCTTCGAGCTTGCTTTAAACTGTGTTTAAACTAGTAAATCATTGAAGCAGTGAATGCTTAAACCACTTTTGTACGAAGAAAACTTAAAGTTTAACCTGAGAGAAGAAATCAAACATTGGTGAATGGCAAACTTTAGCACAGAGTTGCAAAAATAGTACTAATTTCTGTTTACATACTAAATGAAGTATCAGTGTTGTCACATACACCTTTTATTAAAAAGCGCTTATTTGAACTAATTTCAGGTAGATAAATCGCAAAACAAGTTTTTCATAGAAAATAACCGCCAAAAAAGTTTTTCCTTATAAAATCGAAAAACTTAGCTGTAGAACTTGAGGCTATATCAAATTTAATAGAAGACTAATAGACTAACAAATCCCAATAGCTGTCACTTTCGAGACCATTTTAGTATAGGCGGTATATACTTAGCAAACAATGTTAAAACAACAAATTAATTTTAAAAACGAAAAACCCGAAAATAAAATAGGTTTATTTAGTAAAAGAACAATGGAATTTTTATTTATAATGAGTACTTTAACACCGGTATTCATAAAAAATAAAACGTTGCTCAAACATTTAAAAAAAAAAAATTTATATGAAAAATTTGTCGTAAAATGTGTTTCAACAATGTTTTATTTTTTAGGAATACCGGTGTAATTGTTTTAATTTTAATTAAACAAAAAAACTTTTTAATTGGTGTTGTAAAAGTTTTACAAATGTTAAAAAAGCTTTGTTTTCTTCTCAGCGATTTTCATTTTTTTTTTTTTGTATGAAAGTATTGCCAGCTTTATAAAGTAATTTTTATTTTATTATAGTGAAAATTTAACATATTTATTGTCTCATGAATTACCTTTCTATAATAAAATTAAATGAATTTTTTGTATGTGTGTGAAGATAAATTCGAATTTAAGTCCCCAGACACAAACCAGTTTTTTTAGCAAAGACAAATTTTGAAGTTAACAGAGCACTGTTAACGACTTAACAGACTACATTTTGGAAAATATGAAATTTCTAAAAAAGATTAGGAAATTTTTGGAAAAACCAGCTCTTCAGCGCACCACACACTATATACAAATGGTGGCCTGAAGGGTCCTCTAAGACTCCTGGTGAGTGTGATATCTGAAATAATCTTGGGAATCGAATAAAATCGATTTTAAAAAGACTCTATTTTTGAAAATATGAAATTTCTGGAGAAGATTAGGAACATTTTTGGAAAAACTAGCTCTTCAGCGCACCACACACTATATACAAATGGTGGCCTGAAGGGTCCTCTAAGACTCCTGGTGGGTGTGATATCTGAAATAATCTTGGGAATCGAATAAAATGGATTTTAAAAAGACTCTATTTTTGAAAATATGAAATTTCTGGAGAAGATTAGGAACATTTTTGGAAAAACTAGCTCTTCAGCGCACCACACACTATATACAAATGGTGGCCTGAAGGGTCCTCTAAGACTCCTGGTGGGTGTGATATCTGAAATAATCTTGGGAATCGAATAAAATGGATTTTAAAAAGACTCTATTTTTGAAAATGTGAAATTTCTGGAGAAGATTAGGAACATTTTTGGAAAAACTAGCTCTTCAGCGCACCACACACTATATACAAATGGTGGCCTGAAGGGTCCTCTAAGACTCCTGGTGGGTGTGATATCTGAAATAATCTTGGGAATCGAATAAAATGGATTTTAAAAAGACTCTATTTTTGAAAATATGAAATTTCTGGAGAAGATTAGGAACATTTTTGGAAAAACTAGCTCTTCAGCGCACCACACACTATATACAAATGGTGGCCTGAAGGGTCCTCTAAGACTCTTGCTGGGTGTGATATCTGAAATAATCTTGGGAATCGAATAAAATGGATTTTAAAAAGACTCTATTTTTGAAAATGTGAAATTTCTGGAGAAGATTAGGAACATTTTTGGAAAAACTAGCTCTTCAGCGCACCACACACTATATACAAATGGTGGCCTGAAGGGTCCTCTAAGACTCCTGGTGGATGTGATATCTGAAATAATCTTGGGAATCGAATAAAATGGATTTTAAAAAGACTCTATTTTTGAAAATATGAAATTTCTGGAGAAGATTAGGAACATTTTTGGAAAAACTAGCTCTTCAGCGCACCACACACTATATACAAATGGTGGCCTGAAGGGTCCTCTAAGACTCCTGGTGGGTGTGATATCTGAAATAATCTTGGGAATCGAATAAAATGGATTTTAAAAAGACTCTATTTTTGAAAATGTGAAATTTCTGGAGAAGATTAGGAACATTTTTGGAAAAACTAGCTCTTCAGCGCACCACACACTATATACAAATGGTGGCCTGAAGGGTCCTCTAAGACTCCTGGTGGGTGTGATATCTGAAATAATCTTGGGAATCGAATAAAATGGATTTTAAAAAGACTCTATTTTTGAAAATGTGAAATTTCTGGAGAAGATTAGGAACATTTTTGGAAAAACTAGCTCTTCAGCGCACCACACACTATATACAAATGGTGGCCTGAAGGGTCCTCTAAGACTCCTGGTGGGTGTGATATCTGAAATAATCTTGGGAATCGAATAAAATGGATTTTAAAAAGACTCTATTTTTGAAAATGTGAAATTTCTGGAGAAGATTAGGAACATTTTTGGAAAAACTAGCTCTTCAGCGCACCACACATTGTATACAAATGGTGGCCTGAAGGGTCCTCTAAGACTCCTGGTGGGTGTGATATCTGAAATAATCTTGGGAATCGAATAAAATGGATTTTAAAAAGACTCTATTTTTGAAAATGTGAAATTTCTGGAGAAGATTAGGAACATTTTTGGAAAAACTAGCTCTTCAGCGCACCACACACTATATACAAATGGTGGCCTGAAGGGTCCTCTAAGACTCCTGGTGGATGTGATATCTGAAATAATCTTGGGAATCGAATAAAATGGATTTTAAAAAGACTCTATTTTTGAAAATATGAAATTTCTGGAGAAGATTAGGAACATTTTTGGAAAAACTAGCTCTTCAGCGCACCACACACTATATACAAATGGTGGCCTGAAGGGTCCTCTAAGACTCCTGGTGGGTGTGATATCTGAAATAATCTTGGGAATCGAATAAAATGGATTTTAAAAAGACTCTATTTTTGAAAATGTGAAATTTCTGGAGAAGATTAGGAACATTTTTGGAAAAACTAGCTCTTCAGCGCACCACACACTATATACAAATGGTGGCCTGAAGGGTCCTCTAAGACTCCTGGTGGGTGTGATATCTGAAATAATCTTGGGAATCGAATAAAATGGATTTTAAAAAGACTCTATTTTTGAAAATGTGAAATTTCTGGAGAAGATTAGGAACATTTTTGGAAAAACTAGCTCTTCAGCGCACCACACACTATATACAAATGGTGGCCTGAAGGGTCCTCTAAGACTCCTGGTGGGTGTGATATCTGAAATAATCTTGGGAATCGAATAAAATGGATTTTAAAAAGACTCTATTTTTAAAAATATGAAATTTCTGGAGAAGTGGGGTTTTATGCCCAGTAGGCATAAAACCATATACTACTCTAAATTCGTTATTTATTACTAAAGTAAATTTCATATTTTCAAAAATAGAGTCTTTTAAAAATCCATTTTATTCGATTCCCAAGATTATTTCAGATATCACACCTACCAGGAGTCTTAGAGGACCCTTCAGGCCACCATTTGTATATAGTGTGTGGTGCGCTGAAGAGCTAGTTTTTCCAAAAATGTTCCTAATCTTCTCCAGAAATTTCATATTTTCAAAAATAGAGTCTTTTTAAAATCGATTTTATTCGATTCCCAAGATTATTTCAGATATCACACCCACCAGGAGTCTTAGAGGACCCTTCAGGCCACCATTTGTATATAGTGTGTGGTGCGCTGAAGAGCTAGTTTTTCCAAAAATGTTCCTAATCTTCTCCAGAAATTTCACATTTTCAAAAATAGAGTCTTTTTAAAATCCATTTTATTCGATTCCCAAGATTATTTCAGATATCACACCCACCAGGAGTCTTAGAGGACCCTTCAGGCCACCATTTGTATATAGTGTGTGGTGCGCTGAAGAGCTAGTTTTTCCAAAAATGTTCCTAATCTTCTCCAGAAATTTCACATTTTCAAAAATAGAGTCTTTTTAAAATCCATTTTATTCGATTCCCAAGATTATTTCAGATATCACACCCACCAGGAGTCTTAGAGGACCCTTCAGGCCACCATTTGTATATAGTGTGTGGTGCGCTGAAGAGCTAGTTTTTCCAAAAATGTTCCTAATCTTCTCCAGAAATTTCATATTTTCAAAAATAGAGTCTTTTTAAAATCCATTTTATTCGATTCCCAAGATTATTTCAGATATCACATCCACCAGGAGTCTTAGAGGACCCTTCAGGCCACCATTTGTATATAGTGTGTGGTGCGCTGAAGAGCTAGTTTTTCCAAAAATGTTCCTAATCTTCTCCAGAAATTTCACATTTTCAAAAATAGAGTCTTTTTAAAATCCATTTTATTCGATTCCCAAGATTATTTCAGATATCACACCCACCAGGAGTCTTAGAGGACCCTTCAGGCCACCATTTGTATACAATGTGTGGTGCGCTGAAGAGCTAGTTTTTCCAAAAATGTTCCTAATCTTCTCCAGAAATTTCACATTTTCAAAAATAGAGTCTTTTTAAAATCCATTTTATTCGATTCCCAAGATTATTTCAGATATCACACCCACCAGGAGTCTTAGAGGACCCTTCAGGCCACCATTTGTATATAGTGTGTGGTGCGCTGAAGAGCTAGTTTTTCCAAAAATGTTCCTAATCTTCTCCAGAAATTTCACATTTTCAAAAATAGAGTCTTTTTAAAATCCATTTTATTCGATTCCCAAGATTATTTCAGATATCACACCCACCAGGAGTCTTAGAGGACCCTTCAGGCCACCATTTGTATATAGTGTGTGGTGCGCTGAAGAGCTAGTTTTTCCAAAAATGTTCCTAATCTTCTCCAGAAATTTCACATTTTCAAAAATAGAGTCTTTTTAAAATCCATTTTATTCGATTCCCAAGATTATTTCAGATATCACACCCACCAGGAGTCTTAGAGGACCCTTCAGGCCACCATTTGTATATAGTGTGTGGTGCGCTGAAGAGCTAGTTTTTCCAAAAATGTTCCTAATCTTCTCCAGAAATTTCATATTTTCAAAAATAGAGTCTTTTTAAAATCCATTTTATTCGATTCCCAAGATTATTTCAGATATCACATCCACCAGGAGTCTTAGAGGACCCTTCAGGCCACCATTTGTATATAGTGTGTGGTGCGCTGAAGAGCTAGTTTTTCCAAAAATGTTCCTAATCTTCTCCAGAAATTTCACATTTTCAAAAATAGAGTCTTTTTAAAATCCATTTTATTCGATTCCCAAGATTATTTCAGATATCACACCCAGCAAGAGTCTTAGAGGACCCTTCAGGCCACCATTTGTATATAGTGTGTGGTGCGCTGAAGAGCTAGTTTTTCCAAAAATGTTCCTAATCTTCTCCAGAAATTTCATATTTTCAAAAATAGAGTCTTTTTAAAATCCATTTTATTCGATTCCCAAGATTATTTCAGATATCACACCCACCAGGAGTCTTAGAGGACCCTTCAGGCCACCATTTGTATATAGTGTGTGGTGCGCTGAAGAGCTAGTTTTTCCAAAAATGTTCCTAATCTTCTCCAGAAATTTCACATTTTCAAAAATAGAGTCTTTTTAAAATCCATTTTATTCGATTCCCAAGATTATTTCAGATATCACACCCACCAGGAGTCTTAGAGGACCCTTCAGGCCACCATTTGTATATAGTGTGTGGTGCGCTGAAGAGCTAGTTTTTCCAAAAATGTTCCTAATCTTCTCCAGAAATTTCATATTTTCAAAAATAGAGTCTTTTTAAAATCCATTTTATTCGATTCCCAAGATTATTTCAGATATCACACTCACCAGGAGTCCTAGAGGACCCTTCAGGCCACCATTTGTATATAGTGTGTGGTGCGCTGAAGAGCTAGTTTTTCCAAAAATGTTCCTAATCTTCTCCAGAAATTTCACATTTTCAAAAATAGAGTCTTTTTAAAATCCATTTTATTCGATTCCCAAGATTATTTCAGATATCACACCCACCAGGAGTCTTAGAGGACCCTTGAGGCCACCATTTGTATATAGTGTGTGGTGCGCTGAAGAGCTAGTTTTTCCAAAAATGTTCCTAATCTTCTCCAGAAATTTCACATTTTCAAAAATAGAGTCTTTTTAAAATCCATTTTATTCGATTCCCAAGATTATTTCAGATATCACACTCACCAGGAGTCTTAGAGGACCCTTCAGGCCACCATTTGTATATAGTGTGTGGTGCGCTGAAGAGCTAGTTTTTCCAAAAATGTTCCTAATCTTCTCCAGAAATTTCACATTTTCAAAAATAGAGTCTTTTTAAAATCCATTTTATTCGATTCCCAAGATTATTTCAGATATCACACCCACCAGGAGTCTTAGAGGACCCTTCAGGCCACCATTTGTATATAGTGTGTGGTGCGCTGAAGAGCTAGTTTTTCCAAAAATGTTCCTAATCTTCTCCAGAAATTTCATATTTTCAAAAATAGAGTCTTTTTAAAATCCATTTTATTCGATTCCCAAGATTATTTCAGATATCACACTCACCAGGAGTCTTAGAGGACCCTTCAGGCCACCATTTGTATATAGTGTGTGGTGCGCTGAAGAGCTAGTTTTTCCAAAAATGTTCCTAATCTTCTCCAGAAATTTCACATTTTCAAAAATAGAGTCTTTTTAAAATCCATTTTATTCGATTCCCAAGATTATTTCAGATATCACACCCACCAGGAGTCTTAGAGGACCCTTCAGGCCACCATTTGTATATAGTGTGTGGTGCGCTGAAGAGCTAGTTTTTCCAAAAATGTTCCTAATCTTCTCCAGAAATTTCACATTTTCAAAAATAGAGTCTTTTTAAAATCGATTTTATTCGATTCCCAAGATTATTTCAGATATCACACTCACCAGGAGTCTTAGAGGACCCTTCAGGCCACCATTTGTATATAGTGTGTGGTGCGCTGAAGAGCTAGTTTTTCCAAAAATGTTCCTAATCTTCTCCAGAAATTTCACATTTTCAAAAATAGAGTCTTTTTAAAATCCATTTTATTCGATTCCCAAGATTATTTCAGATATCACACCCACCAGGAGTCTTAGAGGACCCTTTAGGCCACCAATTGTATATAGTGTGTGGTGCGCTGAAGAGCTAGTTTTTCCAAAAATGTTCCTAATCTTCTCCAGAAATTTCATATTTTCAAAAATAGAGTCTTTTTAAAATCCATTTTATTCGATTCCCAAGATTATTTCAGATATCACACCCAGCAAGAGTCTTAGAGGACCCTTCAGGCCACCATTTGTATATAGTGTGTGGTGCGCTGAAGAGCTAGTTTTTCCAAAAATGTTCCTAATCTTCTCCAGAAATTTCACATTTTCAAAAATAGAGTCTTTTTAAAATCCATTTTATTCGATTCCCAAGATTATTTCAGATATCACACCCACCAGGAGTCTTAGAGGACCCTTCAGGCCACCATTTGTATATAGTGTGTGGTGCGCTGAAAAGCTGGTTTTTCCAAAAATTTACTAATCCTTTTTAGAAATTTCATATTTTCCAAAATATAGTCTGTTAAGTCGTTAACAGTGCTCTGTTAACTTCAAAATTTGTCTTTGCTAAAAAAATTGGTTTGTGTCCGGGGACTTAAATTCGAATTTATCTTCACACACATATTTTTTGTTCTCCTTATGTGGCAAAAAAGTAAGTGTTTTTTGCTTAAAAAAGCGCTAGATTCGCTCTTGGTTGATATTTGACTTCTATGTACGGAATTAACAACCCTGAAAAAAGTTTTCCAAGTAACTGTAAAAGTTTGCCAAAAATAAAAAAGAAAGTTTGTTTTCTTCTCGGCGATTAAAGTTTAAACTTGAGTCATTAAAAAGTGCAAAACACCAGCTGTTTGACATTTTTTCAACATTGCCAAGTTTTTATTTCTAACACAATCAATAATAAATGGTTCCTGATTTACTACCATCAAGATTAAACTGTAATTAAATTACCGAAAAGTTTTGATAAACTAGAGTTTTAACTCGTAACTGAGTTTTCGGGCACAAGTGTGCTTAATAACCATAAAATGTTGTTTTTTTTCTTTTTAAATTCAGCAGTTATTTGTTAGTAACATTCAAGCAAGAAAATAATTACACTACTATATCTAAGAAATTAAAAAAAAAAAAAAAAAATACCATTCAATGCACCGGATTTTAAACCATAAATGCTATAACATTCTGGCAACACATACGCACCTGTGTACGAGTTCTGCAAAGAAAATTAAAAAAAAAATATTTTAATTTAAAAACCAAAATATAAATAAATATTTATAGGTAAGAAAAGTGATTAATTTAAGCTACATAATAAGTGGAAAATATATATATTTTATTTTTATTGCAATTTATGTTAAATTTAGTCAGCATCTGTGTCACCACCCAAAATTTGTACACAGCAATTGTGCTGCCTTATAATTATAAAATATTGTAACTTTAATGAAATCGTTTAAATAACATCTCATTAATTTTCCCAAAACTAATCTACAAAGCAATAAATTTTTGAAAAGAAAACGCAGGAAAAAATAATTAACAACGAAAATGAAATAATTGATACACCAACGGAAAAGAACACTTTGTCTTAAATATGAGCATTTTATTTTAAGTGCTCACAGTGGACGCTTATGAATTGGACACTCTTTATTTTTAAGGCCCCACAAGCTTCCCAATTCTGAACTATTTTATATGGCCACACGAAAATCTTTCTTAAGCGCTTTTGAAAAAAATTTCCAACATGTTTAAGACTATATTCATAAAAATTTCTTGCAACTTAACGTCTATGCCAGACACAATTTTGCTGAGACATACGTAAAACTCTGTATGAAAAAATAAACAAATCAAAGACAAAAATAATTTCACAGAGAGCCCGATGTTTATGTCTCAACAAAATTTTGTCAAGTGTAGATAATAAACGTGATAATAAATGTATGTTAAAAAACGTATTAATAACACTGTGCTAGTTGAAAAAACCGACAAACGGGGCACCCAGTGACTAAACCTAATTCGGGTATGCTGAATTCAGTGGTGCTATCCGTTTTTCTAGGTTAGCTCGCGTTTTCGAGATTTACCGTTATTTTAAAAATGGAGGAGGTTGCACTACATGTATTGAACTAACTAAAAAAATGTTTCTTTTATTGAACTTTAGTAAAAACCGAAATTCCGCAATAAAATGACCTTTAATTTGATATATAATTCATTAAAAAATTAGAAAAAAAATTTTTTTTTTTAAAAATTATTTTTTGCAAATTGTTGAAATTTTGTGATCTTTAAAACTGCATAAAAAATTGAAAAATTAAGCTATGCCAACAAATTTTCCCGTGTATATAAAAAATTATGTTTGAAACAAAACGAACTTTAAATGACCAAAATCTGTGGGCAACTTTTGATTTTATTCACAAAAGATGAAGAATTGTAGTTCCAACCTGTTACCAGACGAAGCCTCAAAAATTGAAAAAAATTTTTTTCTTGTTAATTAAAGTACATTTCTGCATGTTCATATAAAAGATTTTTTCTAATTATCTAACATTAAGATGTGTTAAAAAAAGTGTTATGAAACCTTTTTGCATAATTTGTACTTCGCTTGAAGAGCACCTTAAATTGTTCCATCAAATCAAATGACGTAAAAAGTAGCTAATTTTTTGTTCCAGTAATTGACTTATTAACACGGTGTTTCAGATACTCATTAAAATTACAATTAAAGGTCATTTTATTGTGGAATTTCGGTTTCTTACTAAAGTTCAATAAACGAAAAATTTTTTTAGTTAGTTCAATACATGTAGTGCAACCTCCTCCATTTTTAAAATAACGGTAAATCTCGAAAATGCGAGCTAACCTAGAAAAACGGATAGCACCACTGAATTCAGCATACCCGAATTAGGTTTAGTCACTGGGTGCCCCGTTTGTCGGCAAAAAAAAAGTTCCAAATTCAAGCACAGTGTAATTAAATAATAACACAGCCCGAAAAAATTAAAAACGGTTTTTGCTTCTTTGAATTCATCAACTGTTTCGAGTTAATTTCGGTGCGCTAAATTCAAATCTGTAATCAGTTTGTCTCTATCAGCTCTAGTTTTTATGATATAAAGCTTTTTTATACCCTCCACTCATGACCTCCAATTATGACCGTTTGCCCGTCTGTCAAAAATTTTTTTTTTCATGAAAAAAAAATTTGTAAAAAAAGATTTTTTGTGTAAAAAGTTTCACCGGAAAAAAAACTTTTTTCACAAAAAATTTTTTTTTTACAAATTTTTTTTCATGAAAAAAAAAATTTTTTTGACAGACGGTCATAATTGGAGGTCATGAGTGGAGGGTATAAAAAAGCTTTATATCATGAAAACTAGAGCTGATAGAGACAAACTGATTACAGATTTGAATTCACTGCACCCAAATTAACTAGAATCAAAGAAGCAAATTGGGTGTTGGCCTGTGTAATTTAATAAATTTGAATGTGCAATGATAATGGCAATGGTGCCATCTGAGTCATGGCCTGAGTTCGAAAGCTAATCGCTCCAGTTTTATCACAAAAACTATTTTTCAATTTTGAAGAAGAAACAATTTAACCCAAGCCTAATAAAATTATTAACACTTGATTATCAATATTCAGAAACATCCTGAGGCAAGATAGTGTAATCGCTACGATTCTTTTTGAAAAAAAAATATAATTGACTATGTAATCTCTAATTGCATATAAGTAAAGGATGATTTTTTTTAGCAACTTTCCTGTTGCTAAAAAATCCACTGTTTCTTACATCTCAGGTATTTTAGTGGAACATGTTCAGTTTGGTCTATAATTTAATGCAGGCATCGTAGAGACAACTGCTCTTCAGTTCTTTTTAGTTGGACCTTCGGCTCTTTCAGCTCTTTAGTTGCCCATATTTCATTAGTTAGAGATAAATTTGTATAGACGAGCTGGATAGTTGAAATGCCGTTCGCGAACAATGAGACAGAAATACAGAGTGATCCATGACAGAAAAATGGGAGCTTGAGCACATAAAGTGCCAATGAGTTTTCAATTCAACTTTTCTTGCCTTCTTTAAAAACGTTGATCACAAAAACAAAAATCGTTCTCAATGTTAAGGAAGTAATGAAATAATCAATAGCAGTAAATCATAAAGTTCAACTATCAAGAAAGTTTGAAAGCGTTAATCACTGATACAATATAAAAAAAAATAAAATACAAAAATCGATTGTAAATCAATTGGATGTTTCTGAGAGAATATAAAATATTGTTACAAATTTTAGTTAGTCGTGCTTCATGGGTTAATATACAACACACGTGGTTGAGTAGCACTGCTATAAGCGACATCTGTGAAAGGGAAGAAAAGCAGCACCATGCAATTTAAATAAATACGGACGTCTGTCGATTATTCTAAAAGGACGTCGAAAGGTGAGGCCACATCGTTCATGCTTTAGAACTTTCGAGATCAATTTGTCCGTTGATGGCGCTCGCTCTCGAATTAGAAAGTTCTCGAATACCAGCGTTCCGAGGGTGTGATTCACAACCGTTGTTGGTCCAGCGTTAGAGTTCATGTTTTTTCTTCAAAAAATCCAATTTCACATTATTATGAGTAGTCCTAATATCTGGCCGTCTACTGTACTTCTTTTAATAAAAAAAATAACAATACGGTGTAATGATGAGATAAAGCCAAAATTTATGTTTTTTAATTGTTGGCAAATAAAAGACATTTTCTTGCAGAACTTTTGCATAGAGAGGCACTTTCGCAGAGATTCTCAACCAGTCACATTTGAGAAATAAATTATTTGTCCTACTTTTCTTTGAACTAAAGCTAATCATATATCAAATGTGTTATTAATATCGACCTTTTTAATTAGATACATTTTTTTTTAATCATGTTACCAGATTGCACTAAATAAAAATTTACCCCTGAAGAAGTTGGAAATAAACCAACGAAACGTCGGGAACGATTTAAATGAAAAAATGTAATTTTTCTATTAAATGAAAAGATAAACTAATGACCTTGAAAGCCCATTTTGGTTGGACACCATAAAAGGAATCAATTTATAAAACTACTCATTATTTGAAATTTTTATAAAATATTTATTTAATTTTTTTTTTGCTGATCAAGCACTTTTCCTCAAACTTTTTTTATTTTTTCGTTCCCATTGCATTTTCGAAGCATTATGTTTATACCATAAAGAAAAGAACGTTATTGCTAGAGTTAAATCGATTCTATTCCAGAAAAACGTTTATAGTTTTCCAGATAGAACTTAAAAAACACAATTTTAACTCAGACTTTTTATTTTATTTTAAAGCATTAATTTAGCTTTTTGATCGAACTATATGATTTACAATTGTTAATTATTTCATCGACCCTTAATTCGACAAAAAAGAAAAAGAATCATTCTCAATTCTGAGGAAGTAAAATCGAACTAAATTTCGATAAAATAATTAACCATTCTTCTATTTTACCTAAAAGAAATATAGTCTCCGAATAAAAAAAATATAGTTAAGAGCTCCGTATCGAAACTTATTGCAACACAGCAAAATATTGAATGGGGGGTAAAAAGTTGTCCCAGCTTTGTGTTGGTACTGCCAAAAGGTTTGCTGCACAATTTTAATAAATTTAGTCAAGTACGAGTCTGGCTCGCACTCTTAGGGTTCCGTACGTATGTATGTGTAATGTATGTATGTAATGACGTATGTGAATACATACATATGTATATTTTATAAATTTCATCTCTCTGTTTTTACAGCTACTTTATGTTGTATGTGGACACCTAGTAGTTTTCGACTTGTTTTTGTTGTAATTTGCAGTTGTGAGGCACCTGGGAATACATACACTGTGCGAATTTCGGCTCTCTATCTCTTACGGTTCGAGAGTTATTGCTATTACTCTACGTTTTAAAGGGACACCTGGTAGTTTTCGACTTGTTGTTGTTTTTAGCATTTGTTTTTGTAGGCCATACGCGAGTAAATATATTGTGCACATTTCATCTCTCTGTCTCTTACAGTTTGAAAGTTACGGCTAATGTTTTTTTACGTTGTATAGGGACACCTGGTAGTTTTCGACTTGTTGTTGTTTTTATCTGTTGTAGCGCATATGTAAATACATATATAGTGCGATTTTCAGCTCTCTGTATTTTACAGTTTAGCAGCTACGGCTAATTGTTACTTTAGGTTGTATAGGGACACCTGGTAGTTTTCAATTTGTTGTTGTTTTTAGCATTTGTTGTTGTAAAGCATCTATAAATACATACACTATGCGAATTTCAGCTTTCTATCATTTACGGTTCGAGAGCTATAGCTAATTGCAACTTTTCGTTGTATGGGGACACCAGGTAGTTTTCGACTTCTTGTTGTATTTAGTATGTAGCTTGCCGCTACAACAACATCCTGTGAAAATTTCAGCTCTCTAGCTCTTACCGTTTCGGAGAATGGACGCTGTGACGGACGGACGGACGGACGGACCTACTTGTCTCGGTAATAGGGTTCCGTTTCACTCTGATGAGTACGGAACCCTAAAAATTAACAGTACAACCACTGAAATTCCAAAGTTATTTTGATATTTAAAATCAAAGCGATTTTAATATTCTAAAACTATATTAATTTAGGTCCAAAAATGAACCTTTTCAAAAAATTTACTGTCTTTTTCAGCTGTCTATATGCCGACGAAAAATTCTTAAAAGTTTGTTTGTTTGAAACTTAACACTACTTATTACATAATTCCCATGAACAGAATGAGAATCAGAAATGTTCAAACAAACTTTTAACACAGCAAACATTTCTTTTCGTTTTGCAACTCTTACTTTTCTTTGCAACCTTCTATACAACGAGTTACCATCGGTTACTACGATTTGTACATATTTTTGAAAGTATCAAAAAGTAAAAGTTTTTTGAATATTCAAATATGAACTTAATTTTTTGAAAAGGTTCATTTTTGGACCTAAATTAATACATTTCAATTGACTCTTAAAGCAAATAAATAATTAAGTTCATATTTGAATATTCTAAAACTCTTTTTATGTTTCATAAAAGAAACAATTAAGAACCACTTGCCATTTTCAATATGCCTGCATGTACGAATGTATAATTTTATGTAATTTTGCATTGTAAAAATGCCTCCCAAAATTTGAATCCAATTAAAATTCATTGAACCACAACCACGTTGCCAACAAATTTTACAAATTATTGCAATTGTTTATTCTTTTGTCTGAATTTCAGTCTGTCCCGGCCGCATCTTCCCCTCGTATGTCGTCTGCACAGTTTCTGCGTGGAATTGTTTTACAAGGACTTGTATACAATATATGTACATATGTATTTATAACCAGCTTAACATTCGTTTAGACTCGTTCATACCCAATTTACAATGATGTTTATTTATTTTTAGATTTGTTTTTCTTATTGAATACACAGACGACATGACGTCAAGTTGTAATAGAAACTTGCCATGTTCACATACAGACATCGAAATGTGTGGCAAAATGTACGTATTAATAATTTGATTTCTATAAAATGAAAAATATCAGATAAAGATAATGAGCACCAGCTGTACTTTCATAAAGATAAAATTCCTTTTGTGATTAAAATCACCTTAAAGTCATTTGGTGGTCTGCTGGTGATGACTCTGCATTTGCAGGATGTATTTTAACATTTCTTGGAAGAGCAAATAAAATTACCAGTTTTAAGTTTACAGGATTTTCTCTGTGTAATGCTTTCAGGCTCGAAGATTTTTCAATGGCGGTTACTTATGATTTTCATGAAGTAAATATTATTAATATTATCTAAAAGTAATAGCACAATGGGATCCTCTAGGACCCAAGTGGGCTGCTCTCAGTACCGGCAACCCACAAAACCACTGTTTCCATCATTTTTGTTACAAAAAAAAGTTATTGGAAAAAATCTTATTGATTCTATTAGGGTTTCTTGTAAATTGTTTCTTATTAGTTTCTTTAGGTTGCCTTATAAATTTTTTCAAAAAGTATTTCTTATTGATTGTATTGTATCCTCGTGTGCTGTATTTGTTTAAACTTCTTTGAATGGCCAACTGGCGGCATCCATCCAAGAGCTCCTTATTAAAATAAGACTTCCTACTTAAAAAAAAAAAAAAAAAAAAAAAAAAAAAAAAAACTAGACATATTTTATTAACTTTGTTTCAATCTAGTAGATCACTGTTTTCTCTGTGTGCAATCTTTTGAGAATTTAACAACTTCTCGAAGTTCAAAATAAACAATATTGAGCTTGACGTGCAATCCGTCATGGACCTGGCAGCATCAGAGGTCACACGGGAAGGGGGCTCACGTGAGAATATTTAAGGTGATAAAAAATATGTGGGTTTCATGAAATCCTGAAATTAATTTACTATTTCGGGTGCACTCAAAAAATTAGCAATCGTGAATGCCGAAAACTTCTCATTCACAATTAAATCGATTGCAATCTGTTGCAGCTGCGACCACAATAACGCAGTTTCAATTGTACCGCATTATAATTACAAATCTCAATGAAAAATATGAATTATTATTTCTTTCTGGTACTAAAAATATGTAATGCCAATTTATAAATATCATAATTAAAAATGTGTAACTCGCTTAAGGTGCTGTTACGCCTTTTACGGTTCATAATTTTGTAATTTAAACTGAAAACTAAACAAACAATGTGGCGCGATTCATACACTTTTCCTCTTCCAAAGTCTTTAACAGATCACTTGATTACTTGTGCCTGCCTGCATGTATGGTTTTAAAGTTTTTAGTGGATTTTGTGCCCTTTTTTGTTGGAATAGTGCCAAAATTTAATCAAAATTTTTTAGGATTTGAAAAACAAACTTTCTGCTAAAATCTCTAATAAACAACATAAAAATATTTTGAAAATTTCAATATGAATACATTGAAACGGCAGGCACAAGCATGAGTTTTTAAATACATATGTATGTATCTACACTCGTATTAGTAAATATGTACATACATACGCCATTATGTTCTGTTCTGATCTGCAGATCATTAACAAACATTTTAGATTTTAATAAATATCCCAAGTTTTATGGTAAATTAGCAAATTTGTACATTTCATAAAAATCCAAAAAAAACGTACATATTCTATTAAAAATTTATGCTTTTGAGAGAAAAACAACCGCGACAACAACACAGCAATAATATTTTGCAAAATAATATTTTACCTCAGTGAAATTCATTCAGAAAGAAAAATTATGATTTCTTTTACGTGTTTGAATTATTTTCCCTCCTTTCTATTTTTTAACGCCACTTGAGGGGAAATATTTCGTTTCGTTCTTACAGTAGTGAACAATTCGAATTTATATTCTAAGATGACTTTCAAAAAACGTTTTAAGCCATTGATTCTTTTTATTTCTTACGGTTTTAACTGAATTCTTGAGGTTTCTTCTAACCCTCACAACAGGTTTTAAGTGCCTGCGATTCCGTTTGTTATTTCCACAACTTGCGCTATCGATCCCACAAAGTATTGATACGTTTTTACTCTTTAATAAAAACGGTTTTGCGGATTCTTTGATTGCAACCGAAATAAAACACTCTCAGCTATTTTATTTACAGCACTTCCACTTCCATTCAATCTTCATTAATTATGCAGCTATGATAAGGCACTCTGCTAAAACACCTTTTCACTGCTATACTACTACTGTATAAACTCTCAAGCTGAAGTTACACAGCACGCTTTCTACGCGTTTCATGCGTTTTACGCGTTCGATGCGTTTCACACTACAAGCTAAAATTTGTAACAGTATAGAAAGGGTGATTTCTTAAGAAGTTTCGGACTTAAAAGAAAACCACATAATGTATAGAGAAATGTTTGAAATGTTTATCTGGATCGACAGAGCGATCTATATTATTCTTTTTTTAAAAATGATGAATGTTGGCCGCTGCTACGCCTCAAATGGTTTATAACAGGTGGGCCAAAAGAAGTCATCCGACTTCTCGCGGCTCGCGCAGTGTGTGCTGTTGCTCCGTCCTGTTGGAACCACATGTCTTCCAGACTCAATTCATTCAATTGCGGCACAAAAACCTCGGTTAACATAACCCTATAGCGCGATGTTGTTTGACCAGTGGCGTCCTCGAAAAAAATGAACATAATGAGCATGAACAGCCCACCATGCAGTCACTTGGAGCGGGTGTAATGGCCCCTAGTGCATCACTCGTGGATTTTCGGTGTTCCAGAAGCAATAGTTTTGCTTGTTCACGTACCCGCTGAGGTGAAAATGAGCCTCATCGCTCGTTATAATTTTGAACGAAAAGTCGTCCATTTCGTCCTCGAGATTGAGGATGGCTTAGGCGTAGGTTACACACGTTTGGCGATCGACAGGCAGCAGCCGATGCACGGATTGGGCCTTGTACGGGAATATGCAAATTTTGACTATAAACAAAAAAAATCGGGCGGTTGCTTCACGTGCAAATTTTATCGACGGCGTTGCTTTTCAAATATTGGCTGCGGCTTAGCTTATTTTATGCGGCAAACTCGCTTTATTAAATTTTGTAAACAAATAAATAATAAACAGGCAAGAAAATGAACACGGAAGAAATTAAAAATAAAATTATGGTAATTAAACAAAAAGTCAACAATTAAAGATGGACAGATGCAGAAATAAAAAAAATATTGAAGTTTTTGATAGAAAATAACGAATTCGAGGTCTGAAGCTCAGCTACAGACCTGAGCTACCTTAGGTAAAATTGAAAAACTATTTTCTTTAGAAACCGACCGCACAAATCAGCTGGTTGCACATCTGCAATTTTAGCAGATATAGCATAATTTTTTGCTACAAAACGTGAGTGTCTTTTTCAAGTGTTTAGCGAAATAATTATATCAGCTGATTTTAGAGTAACGGAAAATATACATAAATATTTTTGTTTTGCAAATTGAGAAGGAAGTTTAGAAAACAAATTGCAAAAATTTCATTATTCATCTTTTCGTTGGCCGTCTGTTGACTTTTTGGCAGATGGCACATATGCTACGGTTGCAATATCTGCAAGGTCTGCAAGTACTGGATGATGCTGAACACACCTTCTTCCTCTGCACACGCTGGGAAATAAAACGAGTAACGCTACAGGCACAAATCGGACCGTTCACGGTGGAAAATATTGTAGAAAAGATGACAACAAATGATTTTCAATGGATGGCAGTAGCAAAATACTGCGAACAAGTACCCCGAGAGAAGAAAAAAGACATCGATGATGTCATTGGACGAGCTCAACATCAGACTCGTAGTGATATAATGCGGGGCCATGACGCAGGCAGATGAGACGGCGAGGCTAACAGCCAAAAAGGGAACCACCCTGAAGTAATGCATACCAGTTCCGGGGTGGACATCTTTTTTTTTTTCTCCCGAGGAAGACAAGGGGAGGCTTTTTTAGTCGGTAAACGCTGCGGCGGAGTCCGACATACCACTGTGGTGGCGACTACAGTACATGCATAATGTATTTTTGCATCCCTACCAAAAAAAAAAAAAAAGGTCTGCAAGGGTAATTTGCAATGAAGGGTGAGTTCCGCTATAGTTTATTCTTTGAAACGTTTGCAACGATCAAAATGTCTTTTACTTTCTGCCAGTGTTTAACTTGATGTTTGCAAATCTTTCGTCCGACACTGTTTTCACTGAAACAAAATGTTCCTGCTCATGCTAAAGAGTCAGTGAAGCATGGCGCAAAAAAAGTGTTGCAGAGGAAAGATGTTGTCAAAGTAATTTTTTAATTCATACTTTAAGAAAATAATATTTGGTAGATTGCAAATAGCAGTTTAAAATAATGGCGAATCGTATTTTTGCAACAAACCTTTAAATTTTTCTTGTACCATAATTATTTTTAATGTTTTCTGTCGTTTGCGATATGGAAAAATTAACACGCTCTTGTAATCTGTGTATGAATTAGAGAAGGAAATTGTAATGAATTCTGCTGAAGATCTTGAGTTCATTAGGTGTTAATTTTTAGTTTGTATATGTGCTTAAACTGATATAGATTTAGAATTATCAAATTAAAATAAAAACGATACTCAAAAAAATTTCGATACTCGTATAATCGAAGATTATATTATAATCTTCGATTATACGAGTGCGATGAACTTGTTGCGGTTTTGCTGTTCTGTAGCTATTAGTTAATTTTTTTTGTCATATTCTTACAAGATTTAAGGTACGATCACACTTAAGGTGGGATCATACGATTGCCGCAATGCACCAATTTTTGTTACATTTTGTGTGCCAATCGTGTGATAGCACAATTTATTGGCTCATGCGGCAACCAAAACGAATGTTGTTCCTATTTGTCCCAATCAAATACAACCCTGATGCGACAACCGTGTGAACACTTGACATACAACTAATCACCAATAAAAATTCTAAGAATGCACCAATATTTATTGTGTTCTCATGCGGCAACCAAAGAAGACAATACGCGCCAATAATATACATATATACATATGAATGTATACATTTATTTAGTTTCAAAATTGTTTAAACGCGTCTTCCAAACATGATTTCTGCTTTTCAATCAGTAAAATTCACTTGTTACTATTAATTTTTTGCTTTTTCAGCCCGCACAACGTTATAATATTCGCCGAAGCAATTTTCTTTCTTTTTAATGAACAAACCATATTTTTAACATTTAATTAATTTTTTTTTTTCTTGGGAAAACAAAGTTTTTCATCAGCTACAACAGCTGTTTCTCACAGTTGCCGTATAATATAACAATCGTGTGACTGCAATACGGCAATTATTGGTACTAAATTGTTTTGCGACAATTTGCGACAATAAAATTTCAGTAAAATGTCACAATCATGTGATTGCAGAGAATTTGATTGGGACAAATTTTTTATTGTGCTCCAATTCAGCCCAACAAAAATTGTGTAAAAATGGTGCTTTGCGGCAATCGTGTGATTGCACCTTTAAGCTTGTATTTGTCCATTTTTGCCTAAAAACACAGGATCACCACTTTCGTCTTGACCGTTATTTTAGGCAAATGCGGTTTAGTTTGTTGATCAAACAAAGTCACAAAATAAACTCTTGTGAAATTTAATGCTTTTACTCTTTTTTCACTGACTTTTGTTTTCTTTTCATGTGTCGATATGCACGTACATACATACATATATGCATTTTTAGCTGGTTACATCCATGTGCCTGGCCAAAACAAGAGAATAGTGGTCCTGTTGCTTGACAGCTAATATTTAATAATCCGGCCGTAACTTTAGGTTAGAAAATTATTAATAATCAAACTGAAAAAATATAACATAAAAACCACGTGTCCTTTAACTTTGTTAATTATTTTATAGGGCTTGAGTTCGATTTTACTTCCTCAGACTTAGGAAGGATTAGGTTGGTGAGACAATATAAAATACATACATAAAATACATACAATGTTTTCAAAAATTATTTATTTATTTATCAATATAATACACTTGTGAGACTTACGTTTATTTATAATAAAATCATTGATTTTTATTATTTATAGCTTAATTTATTTCTTAGACATGTTGAATTTAGGAAAATTTAAGAAAATTTTAAATGCTCCCATTTTGATTTTTTTATTGAATATTAAAAACAAAAAAGAAAGCGAATTTTGCATGAAGAAAAATTTTTCCCCATTAATTTCTAAATAAATTTGAAACGGAAAAATATAGAGAAGAATTGTATGCCAGTATTGGAAACAAAATTTTATAGCACATCTTTTGGTGTTCACTAAAATTGGAGAAGGATCTTCTGCGCTATGGGCGTAACTCTATAATTTAGGGGGCAAAATAAGCCATGCCCACAAAAAAATCCTTACGTGATAGAGAAAAACTTAAAGCAGATTTGGGTTTAGAGCATCAAAATACATATAACCTACAAATTTTTTTCTTGAGCCCATTTTCACTGTTGTACAGTGTTTTTCATTAATAAATTGGAAGAGGGTTTCAACAGCTTGAAAACGTTTTTATTAGGTAGCCCGTTTAAGGACTGGAGAAACGGGGTTGTTAACTCTCCTTAAAATTTTACATACATTTGGAGTTACTAGAACCAAGGACTGTCTAGTTAGCAGGCGGTATTGATAATTATAACAACATTTTGTATGAGAGCCCTTTGATGAAGAGTGATTAGAAGAATAAATACTTGGACGGGTTTGCACTAAACATTAACACCGATATTCATAAAATTTAAAATGTTGTTGAAATACATTTTAGAACAAATTTTATATGAAAAAATTTTTCTAAAACATATTTACACTACCGGGTCTGTTCTAGATTCCGAATTCACTCTAAAGTGGATTACTTTAGAATTTTTGGTGTTCTGCAATCCGAATCCCCATGTTTTTATTCGTTTTCAATTAGAGTATTATAGGGTGAGTGAAAGTAAATAGAATCGGCTTTTATTCATGCAAGTGATAACTTTTTTAATAAAAACTAAATTTTCTCTTTTTATTTGAAGTGTTTTTTATTAAATATAATAAAAAAATTTGAATTTACACACAATTATTAGTAGAAAAAACCTTTTCCTTAAATTTTTTCCAAAAATTTTGCATGTTTTGTCAAATGGCACTTGCCCTAAACAGAAATATACAATGCTTATGCTCGAAAACACGAAATTGCCCTACATATTAAAATGTGATATGTCAATGTTTTTTGGGCTAATGCTTAATGCAGTCAGAATTTATTGAAAAAGAAAAGTAAAGGAAATTATAATAAATTTCCTATATTTAGTTTAATTTAAGCAATATTTATATTAATATGATTGTATTTAGTGAGCAAATTCCATTGTAATAGTCCGGCAATTCAACATATGGTTGTCAAAGATCGTAGTTCATGTGCTCATAGCCGGCAAACTGCCGCGCCGGTAATTTCACAACCTTACACCCGTCGCGGTCAAGAGCGACTGATACTGCTTTCTCAGAATAATCTATTAATGTTTTAGATTTTGTCATATTTTAACTTAAATTTTAAATTCTTCTGCGTGATCGTAAAAACATTGTTTAGAGTCTAAACTTTAGACGGTCGTCAACTGTCGGTTTTTGGTTTGCCGCCGGCGACTATTTGTATGTTAAGCTATCTTTTATCATCGGCTTAGTCTTCTGATAGTTCCTTTTAAAACATAAAAACCTGTTGTTTATGTATTTGACATTTAGAATTTTTTTTCGAACAGAAACTTCGAATATCTAAAAACATGCTGAATTGAGAGCACCAATTTAAGAATTATGCGGATTAAAAAAATGTTGCTAAATCAATTCGAATCGGATTCTAGAACAGACCCGTACATTTTATTTTTTATGAATACCGGCATAAAAATTTCTAAATTTTTTTTTATATGAACACATGAGATATGGTGTGGTGTGATCTTCAAAAAAAAAAAAAATATTGGAAAGAAAAAAGTAAGAGAAATTCATTTGACTCCTTAGAGATTTGTTCACGAAATCAAATCAGATGTGAACATTTCTAATACAACTTAAGCTGAATTTACCCACTCACTTCGAACAAAATTTCCGTATGGACAAAATATATTTTGTATGCTGTTTGACGACTCTTCTTTGGAAAAATAAATTTCGAGCAACATACAATAAAGAAATTTGTGCGAACGAAAACATTGTTCGGAACAAATGGGTGAATTCAGCTCCACACATTTTTCAATGCATTTAAGAAAGAAATCTTAGGTATTTGAAAATATATGTATATTTTGCTGCATCGCTTTATTTTTAGCCATAATCTTTAAATATTAGGGCGGTTTTGGCTATCAAAATGCAATAAATTTTACGAGTCTTACGCTGTTACGTTGCGGCATTTGTGTGTATATGTATGTAAATGTACAGCTGAATGGTTTCAGAGTGGAAACAAAATTATTTAAAAGAAATTTTAATACTTTTTCGATTATGTTTTTTATGTTTGCATTAATCATTTGAAAATGAGGCAAACGTGTGGCATTTTTAGATTACGAGTAGTTTTGAGGTTATATTTGTTTTTGACTTTTAACATACGTTACGATCACTACAGAGACAAAAGATTGAGAATTAAAATCGCATTCACTACGACCTCGAATCATTAGAATTAAGAACTCTGATTTTAGCAGGTATGTTGATTCAACCTTCTGAAAAAAGAGGTAATAATTATTTTTACAAGCTGCTTGAGCAAACAATTCTATAAAACGAGTTGTGTAAGTTGGAGCTTGTGAAGCGTACAACGCGAGAACGTGTCAAAGCCTGCTCTGTAACTCCACCTTTAGATATTACTACTAAATGATGTTTTATTTATTTTAAAAAGCACTTTCAGTTAATTTCACTGACACAGTTTTCTGAGTGTACAAGAGTTTTCTTTTATATTTTGGGATTTAGCAACCCTGGTATTGCAATCTGGCAACTGGCAGCTCTATCGTAAAGTTGGACATTTTTGAGGTTATACGTAGTCAGAACGTTTTGTCGTATGATTACAGTAACTTCAAACATTCATTTCGACCCAAAAATGATGAAATCGTAAACATTTTTATGCGATTATTCTTTACAACTTTCGACGTGGTTTAACTAAGCAACAGTGCATGAATGAACTTAATTAAATTTTTGGCGATAACCAGTATTTATTGATGGTATGGTAAGTTAAATCGGGCTCGTTGTCCACTTCAAGACGAATTACATGGTCCAAAATCAGTAGTTGTTGCGAAAACCATTGATGCTGTGCTCGAACTAATATTGCAAAATCGTCATGTGACCAGTCGTGAGATTGAGACAACCTTATAAGGCATTAGTGGGACCGGTATACATTCAATATTGCACAAACATTTGACTGTCGAAGAAATTTGTTAGCATTTAATCCCACACAATTTGTCAATCGCTCAAAAAAGGCTCGTGTTGACGCCATTTTAAAAATGAGCTTGCACTTGCCTGTGTAAACAATCAAGCAAGTAGCAACAGCTTTTATTGTCTCTGTCAGTGTATTGGTAGTTAATAAGTTACTTGCATGTGTAAATGGGGGGGGGGGGGGGGTAAAGAAAATTGTGTGTGTATGAATTAATAAAAAACAAGAGAATAGTAAAAAGTGACTGCCAGAAATAAAAAGTTGCAAAAAAGAGAACAAAAATAAATTTAAAAAATTGTTTATGAGCAAGACAAATAAAAAATGAAGATCGACAAAAGTTTGACGAAGAAAACAGCGTTAACGAATCCGTATGACATCCGTATAAACTGACAGTTTTTGTTGGTTGGCAAATTGTTAGGCAATTGTCTGGCAATCAAATTGTAAGATTTTCTTACAAATGTCTGAAGTGACAATTTTCTTATTACTGGCAATGTTTCATTTCCAAGACAATGGCAGAAAGTTGTTAGATCTTACAATATTGTAAGATCTGATGAGCATTTTTACTTACGTACCAAAAAAAACATTGAACGTATAACCCCCCAAATTACAAGCGGGTGTGCATTTCATTAATTTTCCTCTCCTATTCGTATTTGCCTTAATCTGCTGTAAACTTTTAGACTTTCTCAAATCGAAAACTATAAAAACCAATTTATTATATTGTATTATTGTGGCACAGGAAAAAAACTGAATTTCATTCAACATTCTTTATATCTTCGAATAAAAAATAAATTTTTTCAAAGAAAGGAAAAGGTCGTTTCCAACTTTCCCTCTTCAGACACCAAAATTTGATGAATGTGTTTTTAGGTACGATAGAAAAAGGAAAAAATATTTTCAGAAAAAAAATTATTTTAGTAGAGGTTTATTTGGTGAAAAATATCCACCAAGAACAATAAAAAGAAATTTTTTCAAAACATTTTAGACAGCAAATAATTACAGCAAGCGAAAATAGCAAGAAATTAATGTTATTAATTACTGTCTGCACATAAATTTAAAAACAAGAGCCAGCAGCAAAAAAAAAAATATCTTGATTTTTTTTTTCTATTTTTAGAATAAAAACAATTAAAAATTGTTCCTTACAGGTGTTTTTTTTTTTGCACTTTCGCCTGCAATACGAACTAATTTTTATTGAAAATAATCTCGAATTGAAGTTTTTTTCTTATATGATTTCTTTCTTTTTTTTTTTTTTTTTTTATCAAATATTCATTTGTTAAAAAGGCTAATTTTAGCCTGATAATAGACAAAATGTCAACCACGGAAAACAACTTAAGAACTGTTCGTTCATTTGTTGGGTGAAAAATGTGTTGTAGTGTCAATGCCATAAATCAACGGAAAACTGTTTTTGTTTATTTGAAAGATATTAGAAATAAATAAAATTGAAAACTATTTTTATGTCTGTATGTACATATGTACATACATACATGTGTAGCAGAGATGCCGCATGAAACACGTTTTTTCTTTAACTCTGGGATTAGAGATTTTGGAATTTCGAATCTTGGCACTCGGGGACTTATCGCCAGCCTCGAAATTTAAGATACATATTGTTACGTTTTTACGATTTAATAAAAACGGGTTTGCGGATCCTTTATTAATTGTTCAATTAAACACTTTCCTAGAACACTTTTCACTCTGTTGCATCACTGCTGTAGAAATTAGACAGACGAGGCAATACTCGAATGTGTGTCACTATTTATACTCCACTCCAACTTGGCTTCCACAAATTTCTACAATGCTAAAGGCCCCTACTAATAGTATTTACGTTGTGGGCTGCTATCAATAACAAATTGATCTCGAAATAGAACTTTCGAGATTTCGAGGCCACTTCTCGAGATCCTTTTAGATCTACCGATTGGATCACCGTTATTTAAATCAATCACTTGCATTGGATTAACCCTTAACACACCACTAGCTCAAATTTGTATCAATATTAAGAAATCATATCATATATAAGTAAGTAGTGATGATCAACGAGATTAAGGTCATATTTTATTTTCATTTATATATTTATTAAATTTTCCGATATTTCGCATCTTCAGAGCTACATATATACATACATAATTGAAACAATAAAATATTATAAATTACTAATATTCATACACATATTGTTTAAGATACAAATATATAATCAATATGTGTATGAATATTACTAATTTATAATATTTTATTGTTTCAATTATATAACAGATTTCATTCCCTGGGACCCTGTGACATTTTCGAAACTGATTTTAGGTCTACACAGAAAAAAAAATCGCGTTCTAAATTTAAGTTTTTCCCACTTGATTTTAGTACGAAGTAGTCTTGAAAATTTAAGTACGCATAACAGAAAAGTGTTCTTAAAACAAGATCAATCGGGATTATTACAAGGAATCCATCCTGGTAAGGTTTAAAAGGAGTACGAAATTCTTGAGAATATTTGAACCCAGCACTTGTGTGTGTGTGTTTGTATAAGTACTGAATTTTGTTTAAATTTTTTAATTGCTACGATGGCTGAATTGGTGTAGAGTGGCTGAACTAGCAATAGTTAGGTTCCGGGTTTATTATTTATAAAATATTATTAAATTAAGGAAGTAGAGCGGAATATTTCAGGTACGAATTTGGGATTAAATAGACTTCAGAAACATCCCATCAATCCTCACACTCAAAATAAATACAATCCTTCCGTACTTAAATCAATCCCTAACGGTGTCAGAAGTACGATAAGTACCAATGTTCTTAAATCAAGAACAGCGTTCTTCTTTTTAATCACGGATTTGAGCTACATATATTCAATCCGAAACTAGGATTGAATATGTCCAAAATTAAGTATTTAGCGCTTGAAAATTCCATACTTAAAACACGCTCAACGTACTTGATTTAAGGAAATCCGTACTTACCGAACTTCTGACATCGCTTGGGATTGATTTAAGTACAAATGGATTGAATGCTTTATTCAGTGTATTATGTTACTTTTTGGTACGATACATCTTTCATGGATGCCACCGGAGGAATCTATTTTTCATTTTGCATTTGAGGCTAAAATGTTTACTATAACCCCGGTACTTCGGGATTCGTTATGTCGTGATTGGCATCTCTAGTGTGCATGCATGAATGTGTCTATGTATGTATGTATGTATATCGCTTTAGACGACATAATCCGCAAACGCATGAAAATAAAATTCGATACGTAAAAATATTTAAAAAATATACGAAATTAAAAATTCTTGTGAATGCTTTTATAAAACTGATTTATTAAAAAAAATCTAAAAGAGAAATATGTAGTTTGTTGCTCTATTGAAATGGCATTGTCTAAATTTATTTATTGTCTAGTCAACCCTATAATCTTTTAAATTGTTTTTGTAGTTTACATACCTACATACATATGTATGTATGTATCTACATACAGTATTTATCGGATATAAGAAACTTGAAAAATCCACGAAAAAAGTTTCTTATAAGCGTTTCTTTCTTATAGACAATTATTTTACATAAGAAACTTATTTCTTATATAAGTAGCTATGGCCATAAGGCATTTGTTTCTTATATGAATATACGAGCTATTTTACCTTTTTATGTATGTATATACGTAGATGTACATATGTATGTAAATAGAAAAATAAAACAAATAAAATTTTATTTTATTAACCCCTTTAGTAAATAGATATAAAAAACTAGACAGCTTCAATTTGAAAAAAAAAAATATATGTATGTAGTAAATACATGTACATACATACATAATTCATTTTGTACTATTTATTTACGAGGCAAGAAACAAAAACTTCTCATGAGCACTAAAAGTAAAAAAAACTTGTTGTTGTTGTAAAACTGCCAGAAAACAGAGTTGTCCATGCAAACTACATAAATTCAGTGTTGCCCTTGAAAGTTTCTTATATAAATTCTTTTTCTATACATTTTGTGGTTTTGGTGTTCAAGAAAAATGTTCTTTTATCAGTTTTTTTCTTATAAGCGTTTTTCTTATATGAAACTTTTTTTGTTAGAAAAAAACACTAAAAAGACATGGTGTTTTTGCAAATGTTTCTTATAAGCGTTTTGTTCTTATATGAGATGTTCTTATATCCGATAAATACTGTATTTAGTTACATATATGTGTACATTAGATTGGGACGATTCGTAAGGATAAAAGTTTGTCAATATTATCGATTATTCGCTTGCTTTTAGCATGAGGGAAGAAGATTCCATTACGATATGTCGAAAAGCCGCTGCAGATATTTTCGGTAGCGTCACATGAAGTGCCGGCATCACAGGAGGGCCGACGTCACAAATACATATTTAAGTGTTTTTCCTTTTTAGGCTTTCGTACTCATAGAGTAGCTGAGTTGCTTCGAAGTCTCTTCAAAACAATGAAGAAAAAAGCCAAGAGACATAATTAAATGCATAAGAAACTTGGAAAAAATAAAAATAGTTTGTTCACATTAGTGAGATTGGTTACCTGTGATATTTTCTTTTGATAATTATTTATTTTTGTGTTTGTGATTATCCAGTTTACGTTGCAAAACTGTTATATATTTACATACATACATATGTTATGAAAATAATAATCAAAAATATACAGCCCAGTCATGAATGATAATTCCGTGAGAGTTTTTTCTCTTTTCCCATTCCTCTTATTATGTTGATAAATTCCTCAGGAAATTTTTTTTAACCTTCCCTGTTTTAGCCACATCGAAGGGGAAAAATAGTCGGCGGAGGCAAAAATAGGTATCTTAAAAACAAAGGTTTTTTGTTTTTTCCTATAAAAATGTCGATATTAGCAACTTTTATTTTTTTGTTTCTCAGGTAATTTATGATTGGAGGAATTTTTTCTCGAGAAACGTATTTTCTTTAGGAATAAAATTCCTTGAGAATATTCAGGATTGGGCTGATAATGTCAGATTATTAATTTGAAGAAAAATTGCACTAAATAAAAATTTGAAAACAAAGTTCTACTATACAAAACTACTTTAAAACCAGTATGGACTTATGGCATAGAATTATGGGCCACCGCAAGCAATTCTAATATAGAGATCTTGCAGAGATTTCAATCTAAAGTTCTACGATCGATTGCAAACGCACCTTTTTATATAACAAATAAATTACTTCATAATGATTTGAGTTCTAATTACTTAGAAAGGCTAAATAATCATACAAATATATTGGCAACTACACTCTTAGATGATACTGAAGAAATTAAAAGACTTAAACGAAAACATGTTTTAGATCTCCCTTTCACCTAGTCACTGTGCTTTTCATACTTTCAGTAATTTCGTAAGAAAATTTATTTTTCATTAAAAAAAAAACAATTTATGTAAAAAAAACAACAACAAACTTCCATTATCCCTATATATCGATGTTCGTTCATGTACATATGTATATAAATTAAATTATTGATTTTAAATCAATAATGCATGTTATTTCTTAAAACTTAATCAAATTTGCTTATTATTGTAAAATAGATTGCAAATAAAAAGAATTAAAAAAAAGAAATAATAAAAATTTACCCCTGAAGAAGTTGAAAATAAACCAACGAAACGTCGGGAACAATTTGAAATGAAAAAAATGTAATTTTTCTTTTAAATAAAAAGATAAACTAAGGACCTTAAAAGCCCATTTTGGTTGGACACCATAAAAGGAAACAATTTTTCTAATTTAACAACACATTTAATATACCAAAATGTTGTGTATTAAAGCCAATCGGTAACCAGGCGATTAATTTAAAGCAACAATGTCCATTTCATTAAAGCAAACACGGCAATCTCCCCTTTTTGTTAATAATGGGTGTTTTTTTTCGATGTATAGAATTTTAAGTTGCAATAAAACAACGATGGATTATTCGATTGACATGAATTTTATTTATCCGAAAGATAATCTTGTGGCAATACATTTTAAATGTGATTTCTGGCATATGACCGCCATGGCTGCTCGGCGCCAGTAGTCCAATCTGGACGTCCAATTTTCGGCATATATCGGCAATAACACGGCGAAAGTTGTCTTCCAAATGGCCTAGCGTTTCTGGGGCTTATCCGCATAGACCAATGACTTTACATAGCCCCACAGAAAGTAGTCTGTGTTCGGTGCTAAATCACAAGATCTTGGAGGCCAATTCACAGGTCCAAAATGTGAAATTAAGCGCTCACCAAACGTGTCTTTCAATAAATCGATTGTGGCACGCGCTGTGTGACATGTTGCGCCGTCTTGTTGAAACCACATCTCCTGGACATCATGGTTATCCAATTCAGGAATAAAAAAGAAAAAGTAATCATGGCTCCATACCGATCATCACCATTGCCTGTAACGTTTTTGAAGAAGTGCGGACCAGTGCTTCCACCAGTCCATAAAGCGTACCAAACAGTCAATTTTTTTGGATGTAACGGTGTTTCGACATACACCTGCTGAGGATTAGCTTCACTCCAAATGCGGCAGTTTTGTTTGTTGACGCAGCCATTCAACCAGAAGTGCGCTTCATCGCTAAACAAAATTCGCTTATGAAAATCGGGAACAACGGCGATCTCGTTTTGCACTAAAATTGCACTATTTGCAAGCGTTGTTCAGGCGTGAGTCTATTCCTGATGAATTGCCAAACCAAACTAACCCCCAATTTTTGACTTGGATTTTAAATGCCATTTAAATTTGACTTAAATACAAAATTGAGTCATACAGTTGATATTTAAATCAAACCTAAACGGCCTTCCGTGCCCATTTAAAATCGATTTAAGTTTTTCGTACTGCCATATGATTTTGACAGTTTGGTTTTGTTCTGCAAATTAAGAAAATTGCACATGTTTTTTTTTTTTGTTTGTTTCATAATTTGATTTTTTATTATTTCCAGAAGGTAATCAACTTCTGTGGCAGTGAAATTGGGAGTCCTTTTATCACTTTTGCTACTTATTTTAATAATTTTTACAAAACAATTTATTATTTTCTAAACTTTTCACAATTTCACTTGCTTCCAAATTTGTTTAAACAGTTGTTTTTTATTGAGTTATCGATAATTTTTTGACACTTACATTGTGCTGTCGTACTTTTATTAGAATTAATTGCCAAAAATAATTTTAGACTGTAAAACAGAAAGCTATTTTAAATCCAACTTAAATTTTAAGGAAAATTTACTAATTTTGTATTTAAATCCCAAGTCAAAAATCGGGGGTAAGAATAAATCACTTGACAGCTGTTAAATCGGTCGCCATCTTGAACAGTAATGGCAACTTAGAGTTCTATACACCGAAAAAAAAAACACATTTTATAACTGCCAACAAATATATTTCATAGACACTTGCATCATACTTCATCATATTCTTATATACTAAATAGCAGAGCATCTAATAAATAAACATGAATACACCTTCTTAAGCTACAGGTTTTTGCCATTTACTACGAAAGCTATAAATGTGGAGATGACAGCCTTTGCCCCTCAAATGTTTTTGGTTTATTGTAGTGTACTTATAAATACATATGTATGTAGCTATAGTTATTGCATAACAAATTTTAGTTATTGTGCGTATTTCAAAACTAGACGTATTTAAAATGTGGTGGGTTCATTTTGATAGAATGATGTACTCACCAAATAGTCTTGCTGGCAACTTTTCCCACTTATTGTGCTCGATAAATTATCCAAGTTTCTCATTGGCGATGATTCCTTAAAAACAAACAATACAGATAAATTAAATGTTAACAATTTAAAATTTAAATAAACTCATAAAAAAAAGAAGATTACTATACAACCTGACTCATAACATTTTTGCAACAATCACAATTTGTAAATTGAAAACTTAACAGTTTTCGCAATTTGTAAAAGAGCTAAACAACTAATGTGATGAAGTACTTGAAAATCTTGGCTTATGACTCTTTCAAAGTTGTTTTTATGTTTACACAGCGCAATCGGTTTCAACTAATTTCATATTCTTATGACAAACTCTTTCATTCCAATCGTTCAAATCTACAAGTTTTTCTGCTTTTAATATAACGGGTTATCCATTTTATGGTTTCAAAACTATAGAACTGGAATTTATTCAGCCCAATCATGAATATTCTCAAGGCATTTTATTCCTAACGAAAATACGTTTCTCGAGAAAAAATTCCTTCAATCATAAATTACCTGAAAAACAAAAAAATAAAAGTTGGTAATATCTAAATTTTTTTATAGGAAAAAACAAAAAAAAACATGTTTTTAAAATTTGTCTATTTTTTCCCTTCGATGTGGCTAAAACAGGGATGGTTAAAAAGTTTTTTTTATAAGGAATATATCAACATCATAAGAGGAATGGGAAAAGAGAAAAAACTCTCACGGAATTATAATTCATGATTGGGCTGATTATTTTCGTACGAATTTAGCATGGTTTTTAATCAAATTTTGCTCACGTCAGTTTTAATTATTAAACATCAGTTAATCGCAAAACAAATTACTTTTCATTTTCGGCCCATCTGGGATTCGAACTCGGACCTCTTGGCTTAATAGTTGGCGCTGTATAATAATGAATTATATATAAAAAAGAATGAATTATGAAATACATACAATGTAGTGCAAAAAGTGGCAGATATATAAAGCTTAGTTTAGACGATATGTTGAATCAGCATATTTATGCTGAAAATTTTGTTTAAGTGCCATCATATCGTGTAAACGCAAAATCTTTACCAGCATACGTATGTTTAACAACGTTTGCAAACAATTTGTTAACAACACCAACAAATATATGTTGGCAATTTTAGCATATCGTGTGAACAGTATGTTTTTAGTCTTTGACTAATTTCCTGCGTATGCTAGCTGATATGCCATTTGTTGAAAATGCTGTTTAAGCTTTTCAGCATATATCTAATTTGTATGCATATTTGCCGAAAGGCTTTGTTAAGCCGCCGACAATTTTCGTTTATGTAAATATACATATATCTTCTTCAAAATTTGCAAACGAGCACAAACGTAATGAAATGAAATTCAATGAATTAATTGCTCGCAAATTAAAAAACAATAAATAGCTCAAGGCGAATTTATACCAGGTGGTTGCAAGGGAATTTGCAAAATAAAGAAATACATGTATTTCATTACATACATATATTTCAAAGTGAACAAAACACTGGAAGCCAAAATAATCACCTGTGTTTCAAGTCCAACTGGTATGAATTCTGCTTGAAATAGTTGGAATAATCAACAATCAACGGCAAGGCGTTGATTACATGCATACATGCGGATTTCAACCGCCGCACCACTTTTGTTTTCAGCGGCTGCCACTATGAAAATTAATTGGCACAGATCTTCGAACGTCTTATAATTCTTTGTATAATTTTGCACAAAAACCTTCATCTGCCCGCCGTTCTACCCATTTTCTTTTCCAAGCTCGGCTTCTTTTTCCTTTTACTTCACTTTCATCACTATCAAAAGCAAGGACATCACTATCAAAAAGCAAGGACAAGCAATAGCAAGCGATATTTCTTCCGAAGACATTTTTGTTTATATTAAAAACACGAATTTTCTGCAATAACGCGTTGTATAAATAGAAAGTAGTATCAAACTTATTTAACAAGCAAATGTTTATACGATTCAGCATACATATCACCATGTAACATATCAACATATCGTATAAACACAAAAATTGTATGCTAACTCTTTGTATGTTGACATTCCATTTGCTGAAATATGTTGAATTGTAAAAATTTGGTAGTTTCAGCATATAGTGTAAACACCTAGCATATGATATGTGATGACGTATGCATTTGATGTTATTTTTAATCATACAGTTGTTAGCATATATATGCTGATTAAACATATCGTCTAAACTAAGCTTAAATTACAATATCACGCAAGCAATAAGTACTTGCAGTATAAGTTGTAAGCAGGGCTGGGCAGTATTTGAAATACACCTAAGTCTGTTTTTACACGGTCTTTTTGTACACGGTTTTGATATAACACGGTTTGAAAATTAAATATTTTTAATTTTTTTACACGATATAATTCCATTTAGCACGATTTGAAATTTTATGTACTTAAATTTTTTTTGTCAAATTTAATTTTTGCGAAGTACATATGTATGTTCATATCACAAAGTATGTTCATATCACAAAAAAGTATTTATGAAAGAAAAAAGTCTGAAACCATCGATAGTATCGATAGTTTGCGAGCACTAGCTTAAAGATTTAAGTGAATTCCCCTTTAGCGCGTACAAACAATTTTTACTGGTCAAAGCAAATTATTTATTTTTTACCTTAAAAATTGAATAACCTATTCTTTTCGTTCACAACATAGTTTTTTAGTTCCTGAACTTGCCATACATTTAATTTATATTACTTTTAAGATTAGAGTGCATATCTTTTTTATCATTAATTACTATGCTTGTGAAAATAAGCATTATATATTTGATTTAATAAAATAAACATGAATTCTTGTTCTTAAAAATTCTTGTTTTTCACTAATTTTAATAGGTTTTAGAGATTAGGAACAAATCACCCATTTTTGTATAAGATCAATGTCTTTTTTTACACGGTTTTTTTTTACACGGCTTCTTCTGGAACCAATCTACCGTGTAAAAACAGACTTAGGTGTACATGTATTTGAAATAGAAATACTTATTTTGTATTTGTATTTTAAATACGTCTCACGAATGTATTTGTATTTTAAATACTAAGCGCTTGAGTATTTTGTATTTCAAATACAGTCAAAGCCCGGTATAGCGAATACTCAGTTTAACGAATATCCGATATAACGAATGGCGAAATTTTTGCATTAACTGCCTTATATAGCGAATGTCAAAAAAAAAAATATTCTCGATTTAACGAATGACAAAGCAAAATACATTTAAAACTCATTACAGAATCGTAAGATTGTGGGCGTTTTTGGCTTCTTTGCTTTGTATTGAAAGAACGCGTGTAATGCGTTGCTTTTTTCCTTGAAATTTCAGTAGTTTTGGTAGGTTCATTGTGAAAACGAGATGTCGATTTCTTAAGAAATTAATAATATGAATGAAATGTAATAATAAACCTACACATGTTAATAGCATCCAAATATAAGTAAATATGTAGATGCACCTACATACATATATATGTACATGTATGATTTTTAATGAATTTTCATATTAGAAATTAAACAAATCTTAAATACACATCAAAATATCAATTAAAGTTTTAAGTTATTAATACAATTAAATTTTGATGTTTTTAAAACTGCGGACCACCGTCTTTTATTAAATTTTAAGATAAAAAATTATTGTTCGATATAACGAATATCTCGGTATAACGAAAGGTCTGAACATTATATCATTCGTTAAACCGGGATTTTACGTACTTGTGCTCTCAAAATAAATTTTTCAAAATACATTTTTAATTTATGTTAGAAAATATGCGCTAAATATTATTCCATTCACTCATCAACTAAAAGCGCAAAACTTTGTTACTATTTTATATTGGCAATATTACTATTTAATTAGCAAACGCAAAGTACCTGTGTAAAGTAAACGCAACTGAATTTATACACATTGAGAAAGTCGCCAAGCTGTCAGAAAGTTAAACAATGGACAAATAAAATATAAGAAGAAAACAGCTTTTGACAATTTTATTCTAAACCAAGAAGAGAAAAAAATGTCAATCAGATGTTGACTTGGATAGATTTTATATTGTCTTTGGTCAAACGTTTTTTTATTGTCACTTCATTCTTAATTGCGTTATTTCTCTTTCAATAAAATATAGTTTTTTAATAATAAATCATTAGGGTTTTTCAATATATTTTTGATGCTAATTCTTCGACCTAATAAGTTGAAGACTAGATTAGCGGGTCATAAATCTGATCAGAAATATAGAAATTATAATTCATCAAAGAGGACAGCATTGTCAACACACTGTCGTGATTGCGATCACTACCCTGATTTTGAGGGTACTTCAATTTTGGGCACAGAGTTCTATTATAAACGTAGATATACATACATATGTTGGAAATGCCAAATATTATCAAAGTACCATTAGGAAATAGAATCAATTTTAAATCAGATACAGACGGATTAGCTCAGAACTATAGACATTTGGTATATAGGAAATATAATAGGGAATAGAATACACAAGTAGGATGTTTTGTCTTGAATTATTATACCCTTCACATAAATGTGTAAGGGTATATATAAGTTTGTGATTCCGTTTGTAACGCATTGAAATATCCATCTAAGACCCCATAAAGTATATATATTCTGGATCAGCATCAATAGCGATTACGATTGAGCGATGTCCGTCTGTCCGTCTGTCCGTCGGTCCGTCTGTAGTCGTTGAAATACCGTTTCTGAGAAAACGGTTTGAGATAGAAACCTCATTCTTTCGCTAAAACGTGTGAAACCCCGGTAGTGGGTCTGCTATTGAAATTCAGTAAGATAGGTCCACGGATAGCCGAGATATATTCAAAAAACCGGGTTTTGAGGGATATTTTGTGCAATTTTTGTATTCAGGTTTTTGAAAAAAAAAATTTTTCTCAAAAACTAAACCATATCATTTTTAGTGCCCATTAAATCCTAGAAATGAAGGAATTTTTGAAATCGGCCCATATATATCCGAGATATAGCGTCTCCCGATTTTTAAAGAAATCGGCTTTATAAGCCAAATAAGACAACTTTTGGCACCGAAGATCAATCAAATTGGTATATATAGGCTATTTAGAGGCAAAAGTGCAAAATTTTTCCACATCGGCCCATATACACTCGAGATATAGCGCCTCCCGTTTTCTCAAGAAGTCGGCTCTAAAAGCCAAATAAAACAACTTTTGGTATCAAAAATCGATTAGAATGGAACATATAAGGTGTTTAAAAGCAAAATTGGAAAATTTTTGAAATCGGTCCATATATATCTGAGATATAGCGACTCCTGATTTTTCAAGAAATCCGCTCTTTAAGCCAAATAAAGCAATTTTTGGCACTAAAAATCAATCAGAATGGTACATATAGACTATGTAGAGGCAAACGTGGAAAATTTTGGACATCGGCCCATATACACTCGAGATATAGCGCCTCAAGTTTTCTCAAGAAGTCGGCTCTAAAAGCCAAATAAAACAACTTTTGGTACCAAAAATCGATCAGAATGGTACATATAAGGTGTTTAAAAGCAAAATTTTAAAATGTCTGCAATCGGTCTATATATACCTGAGATATAGCGTCTCCCGATTTTTCAAGAAATCGGCTCTATAAGCTAAATAAAACAACTTTTGGCACCAAAAATCAATCAGAATGATACATATAGGTTAGTCAGAAGCAAAACTGGAAATCTTTTTGTCATCGGCCCATATATGTTCGAGATATAGCCCCTCCCGATATCTCAAGAAGTCGGGCCTGGAAGCTAAACGAAACAGTTTTTTGAACTAAAAATTTGTCGGAATGGTACATACAGGCTGTTTAGGGGCAAAATTAGAAAATTTTTGGACATCGGCCCATATGCACCCAACTTTTGGTACCAAAAATCGATCATAATGGTACATACATACATATGTATATAATGTTTAAAAGCAAAATTCGAAAATATTTGCGATCATGTATGAATGTATGTATGTATGTATGTATGTATGTATGTATGTACCCAGCTAGCATTTTTTGAAAATAATGATCAAAAAATAGTCACATTTGAATATTCTAGTTGATTAAAACTATCAAATATGCAATCATTTTCTAATCATAAATGACTCTGTCGTCGGGAGAAAATGGTACCCTGCATGTGACTATTCCTGAATAGTAATTTGTGATCTCTGCTTTAATGTAGTTTTCATATACATTTGTTATCACATGTGATAATATTTGCTGTTCACTTTTTAGTTGAATTTGCAATCATTTTATGATCATATTCTGAATCATTTTCGACCCTTTTTTGAAATCGTTCAATGATCATATTTGGTATGATATTCGATAAATTTTTGAAACAAATCTTATCATAATTTGAAGTCACATTATGATCATATTGTGTATAATATTTGACCCTTTTTTTAATAGAAATCTGACTATAATTTGGTATAATTTTATGATAAAATATTTATTATAATTCAATTATTCAAAAAATTTATTATAATTCAATTAAATGCATTTACGAAACATAAGTATACAACTAGTTATCAACGTTTTCGTTTATTGGCACGTTCCTTCGCATGGACAAAATGTTTCTGAAGGATACTATTTATTTCCTTGTCCTCGGCCTTGTACTTCAGATGACATATATGTATCTATGAAGAAAAATGTTAAATTAAAATAATTTTTTTAATTGAAATCATTACAAACTTACTTTTAATACCCGTTGTGATAAATAGCTTTTCTGCACTCGGCTTTTGATTGGTACCCTTCCAAGAGAAAACAGAGGCCAATTCATCCGTGAAAACTTTTCGTATCGCGCTTCTTAAAAACAAAAATTTTCTAAAGCAAAATAAAAGTTAATGAGAAATGTTACAAACATGCGAATATACTTACAAACTCATCCAGCAATCCTTCGTCCTTCTCCAATTCATCGTTAAAGGTGTTCAGCTCATCCAACGACACGAATGGTAGTTTGTCAAACCTAGGGTTATTCTTAAAGGTTGTAGAGTTGTGGTGTTTTCTGTTCTCCAATTTTACAGCGATTACTTCCTCCGTTAATTTGCCTATGGTCTTTTTATACTGCTGCACTTCCTCGATCAAGTTTTTCATATGCACATTGTTCGACTAAAGCGAATTTTTCAAAGATCGAACTTCATTTTGCAGCTCATTGTTATACTTGTTGGACAAGGGATTACGGGAGTACAGACGTTTTCAACAGAAAACTTTTTTATAACAAAAATAGACACTAATTCCCACTTTAGCAATCAAAATCAAAATACTTATTGGAAGGACACTGTGAATGAATAAAATTTTAATTACATATTTGACAGAAAAAGAGAAAGTAAGATGATTACCGAAATGTATCACATTTTAGTATCCAAGAATAGTCACAAAGAACTCAAGTAAATGATAAAAATTATTGTAATCAGTTTTTAATCCTAAGGAATAGACAAATTTTACTGTTCTTTTTGATGAAGTACACAGAAAAAAAAGATTTGTAAATACAACCAATTTTTTTGTAAATACAACAAAATATTTGTTTGAAATTGAGCTAACAACGATTTTTGTAAATACAAACACACTTTTGTAACTCCAAAAAAAAAAAATCAACTCATTTTTTTCAATCAAAAAATTTTTTGATCTGAGTATATTTTTGTTGATTTCGAAAACCACATTCAACAAATATGTTTGTTGAATTTTCTTTTGTTTTCAACAAAAAAACTTTCCTATAATCAAACAAATTCGTTGTGTATTTAACAACCATAAATTGTTACTTTCTAATTTTTTTTTAATTAATCTTTTTGACAAAAAGATTTGTTAGTTATTTTCTTGAAATTTAACAACCATAAATTGCTATTTTAAACTTTATTTTAATTAAATTGTTTGGCAAAAAGTTTTATTATTTTTTTGATCCCTGATGAAACAAAATTAATTGTTACATCAACAACAGGTTTTGTTATTTTTCTATATCTGTTTCAACAAAATATTCTACAAATATCTGCCTACCGTTGATTTCTAAATAAAACTAAAGATGTAATTTTAATAAAAATTCACTTTATTAAGATATAAATTCAGTTACTTACTAATAAATGTGAATATTGTTAAAATATTATTTAATAATTTGGAAACGTTTTGCCCTTAAATTTATTTTTATAATGTTGACAATATTTAATAAGAAAAAGTTTTGCAAACGACATGAGACAGCCATTTGATTCTATCAAGACAGTAAGCGTTGGCGGAAATATGTGGTGGACGTAGCAAACACTTGTTTCTGCAAAATAAAAAAAGTAAAAAACAACATAACTAATAATATTTGCAATAATTTTTCACATAAAAAACAGTTCGTTATGCTCACCATTTTGCAATATGTACTGGTAATTTCTTCTGTTGGTATTCTTTAAAATTTGATTACATTAATACCTATGTCTTATTAATAAATATATAAATCACTTTTTTGTAACTTAACTTTTAACTCTGTATACAACCGCACGTTTTGAAAATAATCACACGTTTGAAAGTAAAAAAAGAAATAAAACATTGACGGTCAAATAACAACATAAAACATATTTATGCTTGTTTGTATATGTATGTATGTTGATACGTTTGCATGTATGTGAGTATTTGCACAGACATAAATAACGTAGATGTATACATTTTTAATATTTAAGCTTTTTCAAATAACTAGCAACAACATCAAAAAGATCACTTTTCTATTAATTTCTTGCTTGTAGGAGTACAGTTGCTAAAGCAGGTCTTCATAAACATACATGCATACATATGTAAGTTGGTATGTAAACGTGTTTACATACCGCCACTAAATTATTATCAACAATAAATGTTGTTGAAATATTTAATTGAAAACAAAATAAAAGTTTGTGATAATTTATTAATAAAGATATTTGTTGTATTGATATTATTTTAATTGAAAAAGCAGCTACAATGTATTTTTTTTCAGGAATTTCAACAATAAAATGATTGAAACATTTAGTTGATTTTATTTTTCATTTATTGTAATATTAACAATGCATTTTACTTTATTAACAAAAATATTCGTTGGTTTATTTGAAAATTTAGTTTAACAATAAAAAACTTCAAATAAATCAGCCAAAACCCAACAAAAATAGTTGTTGACTGAGTTAATTAAAAAAAAAAAACAATACTTGTGTTATATTGACAAATTCCTTTTTTGTATTTACTAAAATTTGGTTAAATTTCTAAACATTTTTTGACATCTGATTTTGTCACTATTAAATTTGAATCTTTTTTTTCTGTGTATGTATATGTCAATGTATGTGTGCAGGTGCATGTATACGTGTGTATAGACGTAGATGCATGTAGATGTGTAGGTGTATGTAAGTACGTATGTGCATGTGTGTGTGTGTGTACATGTATTCATGTAAACTTAATTATTATGTATGTATACAATATGTTAAAATATTTTGTTTAAGTGTATGTAATTTTCAAACATTTGTTAGTATAAATTGTTTTTGTTTTTAAAATTGTTAAAAAGAAAAGGTTTTTTCAAAAACATCGAAACATTCCTGAAGAAGATATCCATTGTGATATCGAAATATTGAATTCAATAAACAATTATAAAAAAAACAAGTGACCTTAAGGCTCAAACAATTAAAATATGTAATTAGGTTTTTTCGATAACTGGTTTTATTCATTCGCAATTAAGAGGTTGTTTGTCTGATACTACATTTGAAAAGCTAGTGTTTATAAATGGAAGTATTTTGTATTTTGTATTTCAAATACATATTTTTTGTTACACTGTATTTTGTATTTCAAATACTTGCTTTTAGAATGCAGTATTTTTGTATTTTGAGCGCCTCGATGGATGAATTGGTAGAGTGCCCTACTAAGAGCCCCCGAGGTCGCAGGTTCAATTCCTGTCGAAGACTTTGGGTGTTTCTGCAGACAAGCCAAAAGCTTCGCAGTTTTGTGTTTGTTAAAAAAAAAAAAAAAATATTGAATAAAAATTGGTTAAAAAAAAGAAACAAAAAAAGGAAATACGTGGAGAAAAAGTACTTGTATTTTGTATTTTAAATACACCAAAGCATGTATTTTGCCCAGCACTGGTTGTAAGTGAAGTTTTCGGTGGTATGCTATAAACATTAGTTACTAATAAAAATAGATTATTCTTTGAAGTAATTTTTAGACATATTAATACTATATGTTTTCATTATTTTAGTAAGTGCCTGCTTTTCAAATAAACTTGGGGATATCAAAATCAATTTATGTCCTGGGGCCAAATTCTGGCACTCGTGATTGAACGATTTCGTTATAGAATGCTGTGTGTTTGTTGCTCATTTTGTTTTTGCTCTACATTGTTTTTATTATCGAGTATATTCGATCACGAATGCCAGAGTCCGGCCCCTGATATTTGATGACATTTATTTAGCCAAGCTTTTAATTACACTTCGGCAAAGGGTATATAAGATTCGGCACACTCGAATATAATAGTAGCACTCTTACTTGTTTTGTTTTCTGATGTCTGGTTCAGGCATTCAACCAGAAACCTTTTCACTCCTCTTGCCAACTCACCTGCAATAAATCCTCAAGGCTCTCAATATATTCGATGGCATTACGAAGTATTTCAACTTTCGGTAAACGTTGATTTGGATTCGAAGAGGTTCTACGTTTTAACACTTCAAATGCCTCATTAACCTGTAATAAATAGAAAACATTTAATTAATAATACATAAATAAAATCGTAATACATAAAAATAATTAGTACAAGTCTAAATAATGAAATTACAAATAAAATAAAACAGACAAGAGCCCTCAAATTTTACACGAGCAGATACAGAAAACGAATTCGTTCTAAAGACAATCACACATAATTAATTCTCTTGAAAATTTATGTAGAATATTTTCTATGAAGCGAACTAAACAAATTGTTTCAGGCGTTTTATTTCATTTCATTCTGTTTCCTCAACACAAGATCATAATTCAAATTTAAATATGCGTTAAATTGAAATAGTAAAATTTGTTTTTACATCATTTGTTTGTTGCTCGTGCCCCCCTGAGGATCTTTCTTGTTTACAATTTAATTTTTGGATTTTTAGTTGAGTTCACGACTACATTTTTACTCTTTTGCTTGAGACAAAAGATAAAAATATGAAAAGTTATAAAATGGTGTTGGTTCTTAGCTTAACTTCATCCCTTCCCTTCCGTTTTCAGCCAAAACATAAATTGTCCCAGTTTTATGACGCTTCTTTCCCAACTGGCAATTATGATGTTGTCAAACTGGAAATTTGTTTAACTTGCAACAATTTAAAAACACATTTTTTAAATCGCACATCGAACAACTTTTGCAGATCGTAAACATTTTTACGATCGTTTTTCAGATTTATTTTAACACTTTTGAGAAAATATATACAAGGTGGCGCAAAAGTAATCCGCCTATCAGAAAAGGCTATAAGTTTTTGCGATTGGCCCCTAATGTCAGTTCTGTTTTGACATTTGTGTAGTAAACACATGCGAAATACACGTTAATAAACAATGTTACGCTACACTGCTCCAGAACGCGGAATATTGGTGACTATTTATTTGACCAACAATCGGTCGGTGACTTTGGCACAACGTGAATTTCGTCGCAGATTTCCTGGCCGTCCAACGCCTACTGGTGAAACACTGCGACGTTTAGCCGCTCGCCTCGAAGAGACTGGCACAAGACGAGATGCTGCCAGGCGTGGCAGACCCCGGAGTAGCCGTTCTGCAGAGAATATTGCTGCTGTAGCTGAGTATGTCATGGAAGCGCCGTCGACATCGACCAGACGACGTGCCACGCAAATGGCTATCAGTCGACGGTCTTTGCAGCGAATTTTGGTACAAGATTTGAAGATGTTTCCGTACAAAGTCCAGACGGTGCATCAGCTGTTAGCTGCTGACCGCCAATCGCATCTAACTAATACGCTCAAGCCATCCTTGATCACCACCAAGTGGAAGATGATTTCTCATCAAAAACAATCATGAGCGATGAGGCCCATTTCCATCTTAGCGGGTACGTAAATAAGGAAAATTTACGCTTCTGGGGCACTGAAGAAGCCATTACACCCGCTCACAGTCACTGTATGGTGTGCTGTTTTTGCTGGAGGAGTCATCGGACCTTTTTTCTTCGAAGACGTCGCGGGCCAAACGGTTACTGTGAATGGTGAGCGCTACAGAGCAATGATCAACGAGTTCTTTGTGCCGCAACTTGATGAATTGGAATTGGAAAACATGTGGTTCCAACAGGACGGTACTACGGCCCACACCGCACATGCCACAACCGATATGCTGAAGGATGCATTTCCCGGGCGCCTAATCTACCGTTTTGGCGATTTGCACTGAATTGACTACCGCAGACTTCTTTTTGTGGGGCTTTTTGAAGTCGCGGGTTTATGTCAACAAGCCTCAGACTCTTGCAGCTCTTAAAGACAATATCCGTCAAGAATGTGAGCACCCATCGCCGGAAGTTTTGGCCAATGTGATGGAAAATGCTATAAAAAGGGCTCAAATGACAATCAACTGTGGCGGCGGCCATTTATATGACTTGATGTAAAAAAATTAAAAGACCAAATAAAAATAATCCACAAGAAGAATCAAAGTTTTTCATTTTTTTTTTTTTTTTAATTACAGCCCAAAAACATCGGCAGGTTATTTTTGCGCCACCCTGTATATACATATATATATATATATATATATATTTTGCTTTTAACATCTTAATTTGACGACAATTTAATTGGTTTGGACTTTTATGATTTTTGTTTTAGTGCTTTAAAATGTTGGTGGCACTTCGTTTAGAAATTTATGCATTAAATTTTGCATTAACTATAGCACTTAAATTAGCAATAACGCTGGTACTTACACACACACAAAAAAAGTCAGTAGGTAAATCAAACCAATTTTGTAGGTTGGAATGAAAAATGTAAATCTAACTCATAAAAAGTTGTTCAAAGAAATTAACCAGAAAAATGTAAAATTTTTATGGTTGGGCTATTTTATTGGATCCTCTGAGATCCAAGAGGGCCGGTTTCACGATTGGCTGCAAAAAACAAAATTTTTTTGGTTTGCCGCAAGCTGGATTCGAACCTTTCGAACCACTTGAATGTTGGCCGAGCGCTTACTACTTTGCCATAACAATACTTGGAAAGAAAATTACTAAAATGAAATTTAGAGGCGACTTTAGGGCAAGACAGTGGAGGCTCGAAAAAGTTGTGCAAAAGAAAAGTTAAGCAGCTTTCATTTATGATTATAAAAAGTTAAGTGCTTTTTAGATTTTTGGAGACCTTTTTTTAATTTGTTTTGTCTGTTTCTAAAATCATTTTAACTTCTTTGTGTGCTTCCTCTACCAGCGATTCAGTCACTGGACCTCAATCCAATAAAAGTGACAATGTTTTGCTAGCGCTATCAACAATTGGCGTCAATTGTGGTACGAAAAGGTTTGCCGATTAACGAACTATTGAAGAATCTTCGTAGTGCAATTTTATTCTTGCAAATAGCTTGGGATGAGTGCTCTCAAAGAGTTTCACAAAAAGTATAGAAAAATTGCTGAATGGGAATTGTTGATGACGAAGGCGATATTCTTTTATCGGTGCCAATTTCATCGGATTCTTTTTATAATCGTAAACTCAATTAGCCCAATCATGAATATTCTCAAGGAATTTTATTCCTAAGGAAAATACGTTTCTCGAGAAAAAATTCCTCAAATCATAAATTGCCTGAGAAACAAAAAAATAAAAGTTGGTAATATCGAAATTTTTTGCAGGAAAAAACAAAAAACATATGTTTTTAAAATACCTATTTTTGCTCACGGAATTATCATTCACGATTGGGCTGAATAACTCAACTGTTATTGGCGACACTTGCACCTAATTGTATTCTCTCAAGTGAAGACATCACTTCATGGAGTCCCGATATCGTTGTGGACATTGCAATTGACGCAGGCATAAAGTCATAAAGGATGACAAAATAACCGGACCTCCAGATTTCGTATCATAAAATGAGTAGAATGCGAAGCAATCCGTCAAACGATCGGATATCGCAAAATGACGTTCAGACATACTTTACCGCAGCAAATAGCAAATATTCGTAATGTGTAATCTATCTTCATGTAGATCTTCTGATTATTTTTCATGTAAAAAAAATAATAATAAAAGGTTATCCATTTCGTGGTTTCAAAAGTATAGAACTGGAATCCGACATCTGTCAAACTGAATTGTTAAGCCAATTTTTTTCTTTTCAGTTGAAAGTCTGACATTGACGAAAATCGATCGCTTGAAATCGAAAGCATAAAAATTATCAAAACATGATACAAAAACGATGATTCTGCTACAGTCACATGTCGCGCAATCAATTGGCATTTCGATCTACATCTACATCCATGTAAAGTTCAGTCCACACAACAACTTTTTTTTTTAATTTTTGAGGCTTCGTCTGGTGACCGGTTGAAATTGCAATTTTTGTTTTTTTGTGAATAAATTCCAAAGTTGTGAACCGATTTTAATCATTTATGGCTTTTTTTGTTTGAAACTTTATTTGACGGAATTCCGTCGGAGCCTCCGTCGTAAAAATGCTATCATGAATTCCGACGTAGCTACGAAATTTTCGAAATTCGGGAGATTGGTATTATGAATTCCGAATGAAACGTACTTTTAGCGTTTTTTTTTATCAAAAATTTGTACGAACTCTTCTTACTGTCGGGAGAATACAAAAATAGTTAAAAATAAGAACAAACTGAAAAGAAGTTCCTAAATTGAATAAAAACAATATTTAAGTAGTTATAAAATTATATTTCTTTAATAATTAATTGGTATATTTTAAAATGCTTATTGGTTTTGCCCTGATTTGAAACAAAAGGGTAACACAAACTAACTGCTGATTTTATGTGTTGAAAAAATCGCTTCATATACGCCATTGAAACATGTGATAGATTGTTTGAAAAATAATTAACCATATAAACAAACAAAAAAAAAAAACTAAACAAAAAAACCGCCTTTTATGTATAGAATTAAATGTGTGTATAAAAAGTGGTACGAAAAAGCAATTGCAGCATCTACATCTTTTGCAATACCAGGCAGATTCGATTAGAAATCGAATTGTACAGATTTGTTCAGCCGGAAGTTTTTAATAAAACTAAATGAAAAATTGGAAAACACATACATATGTATGTACATATCTTCATAATTTGTGATTTGTTTTAACAACTTACGCCTTGTAATCCAAATCAAGGGAATTCTGACCATTCCTCAAGACTTCGCGCTATACTCGCTAACAGCCTTTGTTCCTCTTCCGTCACTGAAAAGGCTGCAGCAATCGAATTCATTGTATTTCCTTTTAATTTTTTGAAAAATATTTTTTACAATCCTTAGAATGTAAACAAAACACATCTGTTTTTCATTTAAAAAGTTGGTTGTACTAATTCGAACTTAGCTCAACAGGTTGGCAACACTAACTTCGAATCCGTCGGAATTCATAATACCTTTTTGTACGAATTCGTGACGGAGATTTTCCATTACGAGTGATGTTCACTCGGAATTCATAATAAGGCTGAAAATTTAGTTAAATTTATAATTAATGTTTTAATTTTATGAATAATTTCGAATTTTAATTGGTAAATTCAATGATATAAAAGCATAAAAATGTATGTATATTACAAAAATACTTAGTTTAGAAAAGTGGCAACACTCTTGTTTTTGTATTTATTTTCTTTTGTTTAACTTTCCGCGTCGTTCCTCTTTATAATTTTATAATTATGTATGTAAACAAAACAAACCAGCTGCTTATCCGTGATTTCGAAAATAGAAAAGCACGCCGAAAACTCTTAAATCTCGTGATTTTCAGAACACCAAGAAATCACCTCCGTGATTTTGAAACCATTCGTGTTGCATTGACATATATGGTAAAACCGAAAAAATATACATACATGTACTTATAATATAAATCGTATACTAATTAGTTTCCAGTATTAGGTAAACTTTATCAAAATACGCTATATAATGTTTGAAAGTGAAAAGAAAAGAAACGGATACAAAAATAAAAAGTAATGACAACTGATAAATATTTTTAGAAATATGCAGAAAAGAGATTTGAATTTATTTATTTGAGTAGAAATCCAAAAGTGCTTTAGTAAAACTGTTTCTTCCCTAAATGAGTTTAATATACATTTATTGGTAGACCATTCCATAGATTAATAGCGTTAATGAAAAAGAATCTGGATGTATTGAGGTGCAAATGTCTACATAAGTGTTACATATAAGTGTTATAATTCGAGTGGATGTACCAAAAGTGAGTTTTTCGTATAAATAGCCAGGAGTTTTTCTATACAATAATTCATTAAGTTCACACCCTAAAAGCATATTTCGCCATGACGAAACACTAGTGAATCGGTATATAGCAAATACATATATAGCGTGTTGCGCTATTGAAAGCTACTTGAAGTTTGTGTAGGGACTGTGAGTCAAGCTTGCTATAAACTTGCACCGAATATGTAATCAGGGGTAGGATGAGTTGCAGTACAAGCTTCCTTTTCACAGCTGTCGGAACATAGCTGCCGGTCATTCTCAAATTTCGAAGAGTGAGAAACACATTTCTTACAACAATCCCTGCAAGAACAGTGCCGGTAATATGATCTATCTCATATGACCGATACTGCTGATGGATTCATACATCAGGGTTTCTATCATTTTCTTAAGGGCAAAAATAAAAAAACTGATGTAAACATTCGTGTACGAGTGAGTTATTTTTTTAACCAGCGTTACCACCTCAGCAAAGCGATCTTTCGAAATCTTTTTTTTCAAAATGCCCACAAAATTACATGCAATGCTATTTATTTCTTTATTATTAAATAAAAAAAAAGAGTTTTTTCGAATAATTAAGAAAACTATACAAGGAGAACAGAATAAATTATTTAAGACATATGTATTTAGATAAAATTAAGAGAAAAACGGTAGTCAGTAGCAGTTTTAACGATAGAAAACTGAATCATAGGGAAAAAACATCCACAGCACCATGTTTTTTCAAAGAAAAAAAAAACCAAATGCATCTATAAAAACATTAATGCATAAACGTAGTTCCAACTGAAATTACCAAACTAATACGGGAAAATCAAAATATTAAAAAAATCATTGTAATGGCAACGCTGAAAGCTATAAAATTGCTTTGCATGTGTTAGTAAATAAGCTGTTACTGTGTTAGTTTCCATCAGCCATTTCGTGCAGGGATATTAATATGGTATTTACAGGTTAGTGTAGAGTTAAGGTGGAATCCCAGATATTTTACTTTATTAACATACTTTTGCTCAGCCATACCAAGATATATATTTGGGAATCCAATAGAATTGAGTTCACGCCTACATATCGGTTAGACAAATGATTTCTCAGTTTATTGTCCATCGACCATGCACCAATTAAGACTAACGCCCGATTTTTGACTTGGGATTTAAATACAAAATTAGTGAATTTTCTTTAAAATTTAAGTTGGATTTAAAATAGCTTTCTGTTTTACAGTCTAAAATTATTTTTGGCAATTAATTCTAATAAAAGTACGACAGCACAATGTAAGTGTCGAAAAATTATCGATAACTCAATAAAAAAAAACAGCTGTTTAAACAAATTTGGAAGCAAGTAAAATTGTGAAAAGTTTAGAAAATAATAAATTGTTTTGTAAACATTATTAAAATGAGTAGCAAAAGTGATAAAAGGACTGCCAATTTCACAGCCACAGAAGTTGATTACCTTCTGGAAATAATAAAAAATCAAATTATGAAACAAACAAAAAAAACATGTGCAATTTTCTTAATTTGCAGAACAAAACCAAACTGTCAAAATCATATGGATTTTAATCGATGGGCACGGCAGGCCGTTTAAGCTTGATTTAAATATCAACTATTTGACTCAATTTTGTATTTAAATCAAATTTAAATGGCATTTAAAATCCAAGTCAAAAATTGGGAGTAAGTCATCATTTAATCTATGACACATGTCCTCAAGTATTATTTATTTTCATATGGTCTTATTCATAATAAATATATTGGGTTTATTAAACTCTTATTTGACAGATCTGCCATATAAATATGTGAAATAAGGGTCTTATAAGCCTGAAATAAGTTTTATGAATTAGGGGGATAGCGTTTAAAGCACAAATATATCTTTTAGGACCATTAATGCAACTTTTTATCGAGCAGATAACTAATTTTCTATTATTACAATTTCCCTTTAACTATTTCTGTATTAAGTATATCAGGCTCAAGTTCTTTGTAATTGATATTAATTAAATTAGACAAAGAAAACATCAAAGACATTTAGCAGGGTGGACAACTAGTTGTTTCGAAGCCGCCACACTTTCTCGTCAGCACCCGGCTTCGAAACAACTAGTTGTCCATCCTGCTAAATGTCTTTGATGTTTTCTTTGTCTAATTTAATTAATATCAATTACACAGATAATATAGAAAGAACTTGAGCCTGATAAACTTAATACAGAAATAATTATACAAGAAAAAGTTCAAATAATAGAAATTAATTAATTTCCCTTTAACAAAAAGTGAGCGTTAACAAGAATCCTATATATAAAAGTATTGCCACAAATTAACCAAAAACTAATATTTTATACCGGTAAGTTGTAATAATGAAAATGGCTTACCGGCCAGTTTATCGCTTACTTCCCCATTAAAGGAAACCTGTAGCTAAAGTCTACCTTATGGTCAAGTCGTAATAATGCCTCTTAAAGTGCTTAGCAAATATTCAGACCTTTTGACAACTGAAATCACTTTACACTAACAAAATGCATGTGTTAGTTTGTGTGTGTGTGTGTGTTAATAAATTCGCCTGCAGTTCAAGAACCCAGCCTCGAAATTAACAAAAAAAAAAAAATAAAATAAAAATTTGTATACATTTCGGTCAAATGTATACAAAAAATGCAGACGACTCAAACCGATTGGTGTTAATTTGTCTCACCTTTCTTAAGCGCCTGCGCTCACGCATTGTAGCCGCTTTTCGCCGATCAACGGCCACACTTTTCTTTTTGCAAGCCTTACAGGCCCAAGTAAGACAGGGCCTCGATGATTGCGCATTGGCACAGACTAGTGGTGCTAAAACATGCTCCTCAGAACTGAGGCTATTGTCGTCGTAGTCCGTGAATATTGGCGAAGGTGTTAAATTGTGTGATTCATTAGAGTCACTTAGATTACGAAAGTGACAAGAATTTGTAACGGCGGCAAAATTAAATGAATCTTTTGTGGCTGCCACACTACTGAAGCGGCTTAAAAAGTTTTGTAACTGTTGTTGTTGCTGGTGTTGAAGAGAGTTGTAATGATTTTGTTTTTGGTGCTTTTGTTGCTGTTGCTGTTGCTGCTGTTGGTGGTGATGTATTACAAAATGATTGTTATGCTGTTGCATGGCGACATGCTGATTTGTTGGATTTTCGTATAAATGATTGAATTCCTGTTTAATGGCCGCTTGTGGTATTAAAGTTGTTGTTGCATCACTATCACTACATTTATCACTCTTATTATTTTTATTATTATTGATGTTGTTGCTGGAAATATTTAAATATTGCTGATTTCTTTGGTATTTTGTCATGACTAAAAGATTTCTTATTTAATAGATATTTTTCTTTTTTAATTCCAAAAACTTTCCTTTCATATTTTTTTTTTGTTAAATTGCCAGCTTTTATTTTCACTAAAAATAAAAATTTATGCAGAGCTTATTTTCCTTTTTTTTTTTAAATGAAATAATTTTTTAAACCATATTTTATATTTTATTAAAATTCACACATCAATTTTCATACATTAAATTTCACATGTGTATGCTCGCGTTTATTTTGTCCGCTTTGCCGCGTTTTTACTCTCATGTCGCGTCATTTGTGATGCTCATGAAACGTTTGGTGACAAAATTATTTTGTTGTTTTATTTTCAATTTATCCACATCTCAATTTTATGTTTTAGTTCTTTTTCAATGTACAAATCTTCAGCATGTTAAAATAAGTACTCAAGATCATTTTTTTCTGCCTTAAAATGTTGTGCTATTTATAAATCGTCACATAATTCGTTGACTTTCTAATTCTTTGAGTCGAAAATAAACAAACTTGAGTAATTCTTTTGCCAGCACACGCCCCTTTCATCAATATTGAGGTCTAACTTTGTAATAGAAGACATTTTGTAAAAATGTTAAGAGTTTTTCAATTGTTTTGAAAAAGGATTTCGAATCGATTGACATTTCCATTTCCATACGCTTGACAAGCTAATTTAGGAATTTCGAGTAGTGTCATGAGCATTTATCTGGTGTGTAGCGTGACTATTTTTGGCTCTTTGGGAGCTAGATTTAGTTTCCTTTTTTGGTTTTTAGCTCCCAAAATAATAGTTAGCTCCTTTCTTAGCTTCTTCGAAGAATTCATTTGGCTCCTTAGCCATTTTGGTTGCAGCCTTTTCCTTCTTGTAAAATGGGCTCTCAAAACTTCACATCTCTGCTCTCTGTTACTGTTTTTGCATCGCAGAAATACTAATGATAGTATTTTGCGTAAAACCACTGTGTTGACGTGAGTAGTCAAATACTCTACGTGAGTAGTGGTTCCAAATGAATCCGATTAAAATTTTGTTGAAATGGTTTTTCACAATTGAAATTAAATCGTAATTTACTGCACCTTGTTACAGCAAAACTTAATTGCTTTATAAACGAAAATAAATTAAGTCAAGTACGAGTCTGGCTCGCACTCTTAGGGTTCCGTACGTATGTATGTGTAATGTATGTATGGAATGGCGTATGTGAATACATACATATGTATATTTTATAAATTTCATCTCTCTGTTTTTACAGCTACTTTATGTTGTATGTGGACACCTAGTAATTTTCCACTTGTTGTTGTTGTAATTTGCTGTTGTAAGGCATCTGGGAATACATACACTGTGCGAATTTCGGCTCTCTATCTCTTACGGTTCGAGAGTTATAGCTGTTACTCTACGTTGTAAAGGGACACCTGGTAGTTTTACAGTTGTTGTTGTTTTTAGCAATTGTTGTTGTGGAGCATATGTGAATATATATATACTGTGCAAATTTCATCCCTCTGTCTCTCACGGTACGAGAGTAACGGCTAATTGTTACTTTACGTTATATAGGGACATCTGGTAGTTTTCGACCTGTTGTTGTTTTTAGTATTTGTTGTTGTAGCGGCAAGGTACAACAACATCCTGTGAAAATTTCAGCTCTCTAGCTCTTACCGTTTCGGAGAATGGACGCTGTGACGGACGGACGGACGGACGGACGTACTTGTCTCGGTAAGAGGGTTCCGTTTCACTCTGATGAGTACGGAACCCTAAAAATTAAGCAATGCACAAATAAAAGAAACTCTATGCTTCATTGCTAAGTACAAGGTTTAATTTTATTTCAAGAAGAGATTGAGAACAATGCGGTGAATAAGAGCCAATAATAATAATGATAATGCGACAAATATTTTAATGAGAAAATGTTTTTAGACAAAATTGAGAAAATTTTTACAACCGTTATTAAAAGTCTACAATTCAATAAAGTTAAGTTATGTGAGTGATTACAAATTTACATAACTACATATGTATGTATGTATATTACACTATGCAACAAAATAAAATGTGTTTAGCCAATTTATTGATTTTTAGTGCTGTTCTAAACACACTGGAAAAGCAAGTGTAAAACAACTGGACGGCAATCCATTGCATAAAAACCAAGCAAAAGAAAAGCCACCATACGCTATATTAACGGGTTATCCATTTCATGGTTTCATGGTTTCAAAAGTATGGAACTGGACAGATCGACAGATGTCTTCTCAGTGGAAAGTCTGACATTTACGAAAATGTATCGCTTAACTGTCACACAACGCAGAAAAATTATTAAAACATGCTACAAAAATGGTGATTCTGCCACATTCACACGTCGTGCCGAATAAGAGAAGATTATGGTTTACATAATCATCCAACTACGTAAGCCACAAAATTCGCAAAATTGTGAAGAAATTTGAAGAGACTGGAGCGGTTAGAAATATTGTAAGGCCTGTGCATCATCGTTTTGCTCGTTCCGCTGAAAATATCGCTGATGTATGGGAAAGTGTTGCCCGAACCCGACCCGAATGTGTCGATTCCTCGTCGTTCTCAGGACTTAGGACTGGCTTACGGCACATTATGGCGTATTTTGCATTTAGATCTACACCTACATCCATATAAAGTCCAGCTCACACTCCAACTGAAGCCAGCTGACCATTCACCACGTCGTAGATACGTGGAATGGGTGCTTGAACAACAGGCAGTGGACGGCGATTTTTCGAATAAAATTTTCTTCAGCGATGAAGCACATTCCTCACCCGGTGGGTGTGTTAATAAACAAAATTGTCGTATTTGGGCTGCTCAGAATACTCAAATAATTGAAGAGAGGCCATTACATCCCGAAAAAGTCACTGTTTGGTGAGCTCTTTGATCCGAAGGTGTGATTGGACCTTACTTCTGCGAAAATGACGATGGAACTACTGTCACCTTCAAGTCGGAGCGTTATGGTCATATGATAACCGAGTTTTTTTTTTTGCCTGCTATTGAAGAATACGAAATGGAGAATATGTGATTTCAACGGTGCCACATGCCACACAATTCGAGCGAATAAGGCTTTATTGCAAGAGACATTTCCTGGCCGCGTAATTTCTCGTCGTGGCGATATCAACTGGCCACCAAGATCATGTGATTTTACACCTTTAGACTTTGTTTTGTGGGGCTACGCGAAAGACCGTGTTTATGCAGATAAACCTTTAACTCTTGAGCACTTAAAAAGCAACATTAGTCAAGTTCTGGCTGAGATACCCCCCAATATGTGTCAAAAAGTGGTAGAAAATTGCCTCAAAAGAATCAATGCTTGCAACACTTTGCGTGGAGGTGGTCATTTAAATGATATAGTGTTTCACACATAATGGAAACATTGAAATTTTTTAATAAAAAAGAAATACAGTTAAACCTCTATTAACCGGCTACATCTATTAACCGGCATGCAGATCTTCTTGATTTTTTACCTCTACTATCCGTGCTTTTACCTCTATTATCCGTGCTGTGGTTTTTTTCCTCTATTATCCGTGCAGCATTCATATGATTTTTTATTATGTTAATTTGAATCCGGTGATTCCCCTTTTTAATGTGTGGACACAATTGTATAAAAATTAAATTTTATACGTTTTAATAAAACCTCTATTAACCGTGTATTTCGATTATCCGTGCTAGTCACGGTCCCGCGCGAGCCTGTTAATCGAGGTTTAACTGTATCTTGAAAAAAATATTTTATATATTGTTTTATTTATTTATTTATTACTTTTGAAACCGCGAAATGGATAAACCGTTAGCAGGCGCGGATCCAAGGGGGGAGGGATATTTACCCCCCCCCCCCCCAAAATGATAAATATCGTTATTTCGCTAATAACCGATTTACCAATAATAGACTTTATTTTAGACTTTATTTTAAATTCAGCACCCCCCCCCCCCCAAATTTTGCTCGTTAGTATACCTTCTCGGCGGACACCCTGTACCTTTAAATTGCTGAGCGAACCAAATCTCTGTATTCACCATTATTTTTTTAATGTCACTCCGCTTGCCGAGATTTTATTTATTATTATTATTATTTTTTTTATTTATTATTAATTTTCACATCAACATACACCCACCCACCCACCTGTATAAATCAAAACGCACTTACATACATGCCTTCACACCATGCAAATGTACTACTTCGTGCATCTAGTGCTCTCTCAATCAATACACATCAATCACAAATAAACTGTTCCAAATGTTTTCAAATAATTCTTCCTTTTTTTAACATCATGATTTGGCTTTGGAATGAAATCAATTTGAAATGGCAATGATAAATATTTGGTTGTGATTTTATTCCGAACAGTTTCCATTTTTCGACGTGTGTTTTTGTTTCTACTTCTTAATTACTAATTAACTTGAATGAATGTTTGTTTAATTTTTCAAATATTTTCAGATCAATTTGTAAAATTCTACAAGCAAATTGAAAATTATAGGCGATTAATTGTTATTAGTTGCGGTGTTTTCTTTCGATACTTTTCTTGTTGTTGTTTTTTTTTTTGAATGCGAGGGTTGCCTCTCGGCACCTTAGTGTTGCAAACTGGCAACTGACAGCTGTATCGTGAAGTTGGACATTTTTGAAGTTATTCGTACGTACTCAGACCGTTTGGACGTACGGAGAACGTACTTAAAAAATTGAACTCGGCCCTTAAATGGAATAAAAATGTAATGCGATTATTTTTTTAAGCTTTCGACGTGGAATAATTCAGCAATAATGCATGGCTGAACTTAATGAAATTTTTGGCCATAAAACTCCCTCAAGGATTCGATGGTATGGTGAATTCACTGGTGGTCGTAGTTCACTCCAAACACAAATTTCACGAAGGTCGTCCAAAATCAGTTGTTGTTCCGAAAACCACTAATGCTGTGCGCGAACTGACATTGCAAGATCGTCATGTGAACTATCGTGAGATTGAGACAACCTCAGGCATTAGTACGACATCCCACATAATTTATCAATCGCCAAAAAAAAAAGACTTGCCGATTGGTGGAAAGAAATGCTAAAAAACGTATACAATCAAAGAGATAACTTGTTATTCATATTTTCTTGTACTCAGTCTGCAACCCGAGAATGTCCCGACTAAAATTGGCTTTTATGACCCTGAATTTAGCAATACAGTTATTTCCGCTTAATTGAGTTTCCCGCTTTATTGCACTAAAAATCATGGAACGAAATCATTCCGTATATACCTGTCTATGTTAAAATACCCGTTTAATTGAGATCCGTTTAATTGCCTCACCCGCTTAATTGTTTCGCAAATTAAGACCGCATTGCGAAAAGCAAGAGGAAATCTTTCGCTTAATTGATTTCGTCTACTTAATTTTTTTTTTTTGCTCCACAAACGTAAAAAAAATTATTTTGCGGCAAGAAGGTCATGGTTCTGTTTCTTTATAAACATTGTACGATGAACGTATCTGATTTTTATTTTGTTTTAATAAACCTAAACAATTTTTCCACTTAATATGCAACTGAAAGAAATGAGTTTTATTTTCCATCTACGCATGGGTGTTTCGCTTTATTACATTGCATATTGCTCAATTAAGCGATTTTCGTTTAATTGCGTGGGCGATTCAATTAACCGAGTATTGCTTAATTGAGTTCCCGTTTAATTGCGTCAAAAGTCGTGCATTTTTAGAAACTCAATTGAGCGGAAATAACTGTACTACCAGATTAATAGTATTTTTATATTTTTGCAAAATAAATTTCATGTGCACACTTACAATTTTTCCACTTTTTCGTTTTTCAACTTGTATGTATCATCAACAAGACAACGCTTGTTTAGGGGTTGTAAGTTTTCGACAACATGTTCTACAACAGTTGTAAACCATAATCGTATTTAAAAAAACGCGGTTTTCACACTTCGTATTATCGTTAAAATACTTTTAAAAATATAATACTATTTTAAACTTTTAAGTGTGAGCGACTTTTTGTTTGGTATTGTAAAAAAGGTGAAACAGCTGTCTTTTGCTTAGATATTTTACCGTCAGAAGTGTACAAAAGAAAAGAAAGAAAATCTAAAAAAAATATCTTGGACGAGTTTATCGATAACGATAGTTTATTCGCATTTTTTTTTAGCATTTTAATCGCATCGTATCATCGCGGAATGTTTAGTTCAGTTCCGAATTCAATGAAGTGGTGCTTAGATATTTTAACTGGACTAGATGACAATAGATTTTTACAAATACTACGAGTGAGCAGAATTCAATTCCATTTTCTTATTGTTTTACTTTCGGATTAATATTTTCACCGTCTTTGGTCTTTTCCATTGCAAATTTAAGAAATGTTTACAATTGACTTTATTATATGCAAGCAAAAAACAATGTGGCGATAAATCTGTCAGCTGTTTCATACTTGTAAATAAATCCACTTACTACATTTAGTAAATCTACTACTGTTTTTGGCGTTGCAGAGATTTTAATTTAGTAAATTAAAAATTTATGAGATTTGTTGTCGCCGAGTTTTAAATTTATCAAGATTTATTAAATTAATTCATTTATTAAATTTCTCAGCTGAAAAAGCCAGTAAATTTTTCGAAAAGGTTTATTTTTGGACCTGAATTAATACATTTCAATTGGCTCTTACATCAAATAAATAATTAAGTTCATAAATGAAGATTTATTAAATTTAAAATATCTCAAAGATCTACAATAGTACTTTAATACGAAGCGTGAAAACCGCAAATACAACATTAAATGACAAACTATTGTAAACCATAATCGCGGCCTTAGTTTACATTAGTCCATAGATGCCCAGTAGTGGCTGATATCAGCAAATTAAACTCACACGTATACTTACGCTCTTTTGTTTGATCGTCAATCAACCAATAGGAAATCACCATGTTGAGTGCGAGAGACAAACTACACTTGAAGAACTTCTATGTGTTATTTTACATTTTAATCGTCATCGAGACTGCTGTCAGTGAACATGTTTATGATTCATGAACATGTATATGATTATGTTGAAAATTCTTTCGGATTTTAAAACTCAGCTATCTTTACTTGTAGCTGCAGACTTTTCGGACTTTCCGAAAATTTCTGTTATTTAGGACAAGGATTTTGATAATATTAAGCATTTACTGAATATTTTTCAAACCCCTTTTAAATGCGATATATTAAAGTACGAATTTCCAATCCAAACATAACTTATTATTCTTCGAAGTGAATTAGATTTCCCTGATAATTTTATCAATATAGAACTCTGGAAAAATCTGGAGGCTACAATATATCCCGAAATAAAGAAGATTTCATTGAAATATTTATCCTTATTTCCCTCAACGTATCTTTGCGAACAAATATTTTCAGATATGAATTATATTTGCTCAAAAAAAACACAATAAGCTGAATTCTTCTAGTTTGAGAAATATACTTTTATTGCGTAACTGCAATGAGAGTATCCATAGAAGATTTCATTACTTTTTAATTGCAAGATCAACAATGATTAATTGAGGGAAAATTTATAAACACTTCGAAGAATCTTTTTATTTCAAAATATGTATTTCAGACTACCAAGAGTATTACTAAAATATGTACAACACCCGCCACACATGTGTCACAATCTCTTTGACGACTAAATAAAATGAATAGCAAATTATTTTCTTCCAGTGTTATTTTGTCACTCTCACCAATACTACTACATTGGGCATCTATGCATTAGTCATTTCCTGAAGGGAATCAAATTTGGTGAATAAAAATATAAAGGGCATCTGGCCACACCACATAAAAATCCATAATAAAAAAATTCAATAGAAAAAATAATATTGCATACATTGAGGAGCATCTAGAGACTGTTGCCATACTGCACGATTTAATGGTACCAAAATACGTTATTGATTTGTTTTACACGATAATATCTACATTAAGTTCAAATAGCTTTCAATTTCTAATAGTTGTCCTTTTCAAACGTTTTAAAAATATATTTGTGTGCTAATGCATACATATGTTTACACATATTCATACCTGAATGTTAAGAAGCAATAGAACAACATGGACTGACTGAGTTGAATCATGAAACATCTGCAGAGATTGCGTCATCCGTTTTGTTTGATAAAAATTTAGAGAAAATATCGGCTTCAGCAAAAGAAATAAACACACACAAGCACACACAACTTAGTGTAAAATTGTTTAGTATGGATGCGCTATAAAAATTATAACATATGATGAGAAAACATTTACAGATTTCTTCGGTTGTGCAAACCTGTTTATGTATTGCCAGCTTTCCAAAATAAAATTTTTAAATGGGAATTTGCGTTCTTTCGGAAAGATTAAAAATGTTTTAAATGTTCAGTTCCCTGTTATTTGTTTTGGATTAAGCGTGTCGTAATGTAGGGTAAGGGTCCCTAAGGTCGGCATGCTTTAATTTAAATGCGAATAAATGAAAACGAGTACAAACTAAGAGAAAAATATAAGCAATATTGTATTAGAAATATCAAACACTAAAGTCGGTTCTCTTTAGAAACAACTCAAATTTAAAAAAGTGTTACAGTAGAATCTTAGAAAAGTTTACTCGCGTAAAAGTTAAACACGCGGATAAGTTAACCTTTTTCATTATCAACGAGCAGCTCTAATAAGTTAACTTTTCGGTTAACTTTTTAGAGCGTGTACATTTTTTTAAAACAACGGCTAAGTGGCAGATCTAGTCGATATGCGCGCGAAAATGATTAAGAGTTATTATACAAAAGAAAAGAAACAAACAAGCCTTGACTGTTTCTTTAAACCACTATAAATTAATATTTTTACGCTGAGCACAACTGTGAAATTTAATACCCAGTACAAATTAAACCTAAGTTTCTTATTTGTAATAATAAAAACCACTTAAGCCTTTTAATAATAAATAATAATAAAATATAACATTTTGTATCTAAAAAAGTTGTGTATTACTTTTAAAATTTATTACATACTTTATTTATTAATTTTTTCGACCAAAAAAAAACTCGCTTACAAAAGTTTAAAGTTCAGAAAAGTTAATACCCCTTGGAACATTTTGGTTAACTTTTTTAAGATTCTACTGTACTAACTTTTTTTTAAATATACATGCTTATTATGAATTGCGTCGGAGGCTCCGACGGGATAACCAGGGATATCTGGTTATGACTGCGTTACTGGCTTTCTTACATTTTTCAAGATTTCCTTAAGTGGACAGGTGATTTTCACTAATAACTGTGATTAGTTCCTTCAGAGTCGGTGGTAAAAAAAATGTAACACTTTTATAACAGACACAGATTTTTTATATTTCTTTAAAAAAAAAAATAGGTCTTAATGACTTGTGATTAATTAAAGATCCATACAACATTGACTTTTTAACGTGTTTAACAACAGAATGCTGAAAAAAAATCAATCGTGGAGATTTACATACTCGTTTTCTATATAATTTCCCTGGAACGAATAATGAAAATTTTAGTGCCGACTATAGAAATAAGCGATGTTTTTTAGATAATTCCCAAATATCTCAAATTAAATAATAATATACATAAAAACACTTAGTTAAGCTTAAAACTACACAAACCACTCAACAGCAATAAATTCTTGACAACCCAATAACATATGCACACTCATAAGAGTGCCAAATTCAAAACGAAAAAAAGCTAAAGTGCCGACTACTGGTGTATATACCCTATATACCTATGTACATATGTTTGAATTTCGATGGTATTCATTCAAACTGTTGTAAATTTCCTTTAATATTTGTAAAGGCCGTGATTCACTATCCTACTCAATCGTACGATTCATTCACTGAAAATTGCTAGCTAAATCTGATAGAATTCTGTTCTACATTTTACTGTAAATTTTAATTTTATTGAATACTGTAAATTTTAATTTTATTGTAATACATTTATATTAAATTACTTTTTCAGGCTTAAGTTCAACCCTTGGTTTGTCACTACTTTTAATTAATATCAATTAAGTAAAGAAAAGTAAAATTTAGTAGCTAGGTGGACAACCGGCTGTTTCTGGGTAGCAAACACCCAACCTACTTTAAAAAGTGTCATCAAAATGGCCACACTATTATACTTTTGTAAACAAATTCAAAAAGGCAACCCTGATCGCATAGAATAAGATAAGTTTTTGAAAATTTTCAAAAGATTAGCAAATCGGACAGACTTGTCAAAAAGTCTTTCACACACATACACTTTTAGTCCAGACTATCACACTTTTTGGACACACATTTCATTTTTAACAGATCGAACGATTCAGTAGGATAGTGAATCACGGCCTTAAGAAATCTCTGATGTAGCCAAAAATGCATTTTCTTCCTAAGAACTGTAAGAGATTTTTTTGTTGTAAAATTGTATTAACCAACTTTTTTTAAAAAACAGAAAAGAAGTAAAATTGAATACATCTTGGCTGGGGAACACACCATGGCTGTTTCCCACATAAACTTTCACTGAAATATTGAGACAAGCATTTTAAGAGAAAATAATAAAATAAGTGCGTAATTACTTTTTGAAATTAAAAAGTGCTTTAACGCTTACACGTAATATTTGACTGCCGCTAGTACAAAACCATAATTTTTTAAAATCTTATAAAATGGCCAATTAACTCACTAACAATTATTATATATATATATTCCATTTTCCCAAATCGGAAATTAATAACACCACACAAGTTTTAATATCGGCACCTTTGGCAGGAAATCGCCACATCCGACAACCCTGGTGTAATAATAAACAAAACAGAAAAGCCAAAAACGTGCCATGTACGAGGTTAACAGTCTTCTGTTATTAATATAAAAATTATTCTCGTTTCTCACTCACAGTAAAAAAAAAGTCTTGTAATGAAACAGCTGTTTTAACATAATGTTGTCACATCCCAAGCTTTTGCTACAAAATAAATGAAATACAGAAACAGGATGGCTGCCAGGCATGATAAATTCAGTGCCATTAAAATTTTTTCAGAAGTGCCATGTTAATAGGAACTGTTGTATATATGTATATATAAATTAATTCAACTCAAAATAAATTGTGCTTCTATTCATAAAAATCAAAATAGTTCTAATTAATGATAAGCAATTTCTAGGAGATTTGAAGTCCAAATATGAGTGGAGGATGCTTTTGAAATAATTGGCGCAATTAGTGGCCGTTATACGACGAATGCTGTTTCTAATGACAGCTCGAAGGTTGTGATCTTATATTAATTCGTTTGATAAATGTCGTGGACTTAATTGAATCTGTGAAAATCATTTTTCAATCAGATTCACCATTGCTCTGAAATGTGGCATCGTCTATCTTCACAGTATGGGGCTTTAACTACAAAACCGATAAACATAATTATTTTGATTTCAATGGAAGACTTCACTTAAATGCTTACTTCAAATCTTATAGAAATTGGATACTATCAATTAAAAGAATTCCAACATTTAGTTTTATTTTGTCGAACTTTTCGGTCAAATATTTATATTTTTAAATCTTTTGTGCAAGCTCAGAAACCTCTGGATGTGTTAAAATTTGTTTTAGGCGCTAGAATTTGTTTTACTTCATTGTCTAATAAAAAGATCTTAAAGGGCCTCATTATTTATTTGCTTTAAGAGCCAATTGAAATGTATTAATTCAGGTCCAAAAATGAACCTTTTCAAAAAATATTTGCTGTATTCTTCAGCTGTTTATATGCCGACGACATTTCGTTGGTGCTAATCAACTCATCAGTAGACTTGAAAAATTCTTAAAAGTTTCTATACTCTATAGTATAGTTTCTATACTCTATAGTATAGAAGGTTGCAAAGAAAAGTAGAAGTGTTGCAAAACGAAAAAAGAAATGTTTGCTGTTAAAGGTTTGTTTGAACATTTCTGATTCTCATTCTGTTCATGGGAATTATGGAACAAGTAGTTAAGTTTCAAACAAACTTTTAAGAATTTTTCAAGTCTACTGATGAGTTGATTAGCACCAACGAAATGTCGTCGGCATATACATACATACATACATAGACAGCTGAGGAATACAGCAAATATTTTTTGAAACGGTTCATTTTTGGACCTGAATTAATAGATCTTAGAGGCCTGTATAATAGATTTAAAATTTTATCAATTAAAAGCACAATTTATTTTAAGGGCCTATTTTTCACCTGCGAACGTTATCGCTTGTTATTGCTTTTGCCTTCAATGTTATTGCGCGAACGCCACACAATGTTAGCAAGTGCGAAATAGGCCCATAGCTTAGTATAATTTGCATTTGAGTTAAATCGATTTGCGCTTGGCTTAAAGCTTTTGTGTTTGGTTGAAATCGACTGCTCTTGGATTAAATCAAGGTCCAGGTGCTGTATACCCCGAGTTTGTGATTGCCATTTATTTAAATTATATTTAAATACGAAATTGAGTTCTTAGGACAAATTCAACTTAAATAATTAACACTGGCCGTTTACGTTTTTCGGACTAAGCATATGGTGTTAGTGTTTATTGTTTCTGTTTAAACCAAAGTGCACTCACATATAAAAAATCACTTATTGTATGCTTTTTTTTTTTTTTGATTCAGTGCCAATGGCAAGTTCAAAAACTTAATCTCACATGAATCTTCTCCACTAATGGCCAGTTTTTGACTTGATAAATAAATAAATATGAAAGTAATTAATTTTCATATCAATTTAAAATGTATTTAAATGCAGTGTCAGCTTTTCACTCGTAAATAAGTATTCGCATTAAATTACATCAAAAGTATGGTAACACCTGTTCGTTTCCAAATTTTATGGAAATCTTTCCATACAACAGCTATTTTTTAAGGGGGGAAAAAATTCGTTTTAATGAAAACTATTAATTTATTACTCTCTTAAGTAAAGCCATTTAATGATTGTATTATTAGTATTTCATGTCTTGCTATTGGTTTTCACAATATTAATAGTTTATTTTGGAAATGCTGCTTGAGGCAAAATCTCATACATGCATCTGTTGTGGAAGTGTGTGCTTTTTTATTTTTTAAGCACATCAGCAACAAGAAACATATGATTAATCTATTAAACATAAATGAAATTTTTAGTTGGCCAGAGCTATTCATTTAATTTGCAATCAAATAAGAGCTGAAAAAATAAATTTGTGCTGAAATGAAAACTAAAGCTAAATGGCATTTCATCATCAACTCAAAAATTGGCCATAATTTACACAATATATCCAATTTCTGGTGCTGAAAAAAGTTTTTATGACAATACCACATATATATGGCTATTCTGAAAAATGCGGCCAAAAGTGAAATTTTACATGATAAACAATATTAAAGTATAAAGAATTGCTTATGTTTTCTATATATTGTAAGAATAAAACTAACTCGACAATTCCTCACGCGTATTTCTCTCATTAGCTAACGGTTAATTTTGTGTGAGGCACAGAAACAATTTTGCTCTTTGGTTTCTATGTGAAGAACATTCTATGTGAACCAGCACGTTTTTTAGAATAACCACCATTAGTTTGCCTAAATTTGGTTTATTTGCATTATACAGGCATGCATTTTATGTGGTCCCAACAGACCGTGAAAATTTACACCAATCCGTATGTTACTTTTCTTAACAAACCATTTATAGTCGATGCGTTTTAAACCAACTACAAATTTCATCAAATTCAGGATTAGTGATTATCATCCCTGGCAGTTAATAAAAGTAAAAGAGCGCCAGTCTGTAATACAGGCTGTATGTGCGAAATACACACCAAGTACGTATTGTGTGTTTTTCATCATCATAAATTCAATAAATGTGTTAGTTTAGTTAGTGCTAGTTGCCAAAGCAAAAGAAGTTCGCAAGAAATAACAGCAAAAATAAATTCAAGTGCTTCAACACAATTAGTTTTTTGTTTCTACTTTAGAAATTATGTACATACATAAGTAGGTATAACGTAGTAAAAATGTATTTAAAAGTTCAAAATAATTGCCAAAGAGCAGATGTATCAGGTATGTACCTATTCTATGTATATAAAAATATGCAGATACAAAAATTTGTTTTAATTTTTACTAAAAAACAAAGGGAGGCGTATAAAACATATGTATACTTTTCTTAAAACTGCAACGTGTTACCGTAAAATATTTGTTTACATGGAGTTTGTTTCTTCTTCAAGAAACAAAACTTCAGAGTTTTCATGGTACAGTGAAATCCTGCTTTAACGAGTGCTCAGAGCTCCTACATTTTCCCACTAAGTCACGAAGACTACAAAGAGTTATATCTCAACTTTTTAAACAATCATCAAGAAAAATATATATGTACATGTACATACGTATGTATATAAATTGGAGAAATTGTATACAAGTAAAGGGTGTTTTTTGGATGTATATAATTTTAAGTTGGCATTACTGTTCAAGATGGCGACCGATTTAACAGCTGTCAAGTGATTTATTCTCAGTTTGGTTTGGCAATTCATCATGAATAGACTCATGCCTGAACAACGCTTGCAAATAGTGCAAAACGAGATTGCCGTTGTTCCCGATTTTCATAAACGAATTTTGTTTAGCGATGAAGCGCACTTCTGGTTGAATGGCAACGTCAACAAACAAAACTGCCGCATTTGGAGTGAAGCTAATCCTCAAGTGTATGTCGAAACACCGTTACATCCAGAAAAACTGACTGTTTGGTGCGCTTTATGGGCTGGTGGAATCATTAGTCCGTACTTCTTCAAAAACGATGATGGCCAGAATGTTACAGTTAATGGTGATGATCGGTATAGAGCCATTATTACTAATTTTGTTCATTCCTGAATTGAATAACCATGATGTCCAGGAGATGTGCTTTCAACAAGACTGCGCAACACGTTTGGTGACCGCCTAATTTCACGTTTTGGACCTGTAAATTGGCCTCCAAGACCCTATGATTTAACACCGCTAGACTACTTTATGTGGGCTATGTAAAGTCATTGATCTATGCGGATAAGCAACAAACGCTTGACCATTTGGAAGACAACATTCGCCGCGTTATTGCCTATATACGGCCACAAATGTTGGAAAAAGTCATCGAAAATTGGACGTCCAGATTGGACTACATCCGCGTCAGCCGTGGCGGTCATATGCCAGAATCATACTTAAAATGTAATGCCCCAAGATTATCAAGTTCTATACATCGAAAGAAACACCCTTTACATATCTGCAAGCGCTTTCTAGCATTAAAGAGTACCTACATGTTATGCTTTGAAAACAACAAGAGAAATTTAGAATCAATGGGCCATAACTATAGACATCGAAAAAGTATACTTTAAGCAATTTTAAGGCACTGCTAAATAAAAGGAAACTTTTTGTCTACTATAAACAATAAAAACCCGAATTTACCCGCAAAAGTCTGCTCTAAACTTAAAACCAGCAGAAGTTGTCTTTAATTGGGAGCGTAGCTGAAATACACATGGTAATAAACATACTAAATGTAAATTTGTAAATACTTATATCGACATGTTTATAAGAATCTCCAATTTTCTCTCATTGTTATGGATTAAACTCTTCCAGTTTAGTTTCTGATGATAAATATGAAATCTGATTTAAAACGTACATATGTATATACATATGTATGTATGGATGTATATGCATAAAATGTAAACAATTTTTTTAGCGGAAGCAAAAATGAATATTCACTTGTGTATCAAAAGAACGTATGTACCTATTTTTATTGCCAAAAGTAAAGAAAAAAGAGTACCAGTTCTAGCGAAACCTTTCGCTAAAAAATTGGTCTAAAATTGTTTATTCGTTAAACCGGGATACCACTGTACTTGTAAATGCATATGTATGTTTTTATATATTGCAAACATTGAGAGAGCGTATTGGGTGCTCAACTTGAACATTTCTGCGACAGCGTTGCCGTTTTAGGACTTTCACTTCTAGATTTAGTGTTTCTCTTGGAATTAAAGCATGTAATTTTTTTTTCAAACATGTGCTGCATGCAGCGTTGCCCTTGTGGTATGAAAGTGTCAAGTATAATCTTTTTTGATGCCTATGGCACTCTTTATGACATCTTTAATGTACCATATTGGTTCATTTTTAACAAACACGCTATACTTTTTGCCCATTTCCTCCAAACATGGAAGAAAGTAACTATACACAATACGAAGTTGTTGTAGGTATCATGATTATTTTGTAACATAAATAACATAATTTCCACTTAGATTTTAAAATATAGTATGTAGCTGAAAATTTTTAATGAATTACACATGGTAAACATTTGAATTGAACTTCTCTAAATTTATAAATATTAAACAGCTGGTAAAGTCGTTTGACAGTTTTACCATTTTGCACGAAAAGTACGGGTAAAGTTCGGTAAAATGAGAAACACATTTTACTCTCTCATTTACGCAATTTTCAACACAAGAAACACTTTTCGAGTAAAATTGGGAGCCCATGGGATCCCGCAGTAACGTGTAGCGAACGCACTTAAAATGAATTGTAGCCAGTACATACATACATATGTTTGAAAGCAATAAGCTTGAAAACGCCTGGATCAAATTTTGTTCTTTATTGTTGTTGGGTACTTTTATTAGCACGTCAAAATAATTGCACCTAATTCGACACTTTCTTCTGGAAGTTTGCTTATACTTAGTTACTACGCGAAGGCGAAAAATATGTGAAAATGAGCATTAGCAGCCGGCGTGCTAGATTCTAATTTCGTTATAACTTGAAAACGACTGGATGAAATTGGTTATGTTCTGTGCTATGGTACATTGTTATTATCAGTTGAAATTTCGTCAGTACGAAAATCGCAATCAAACGCTAGACGCTAGAGGGCCATATTGAATATGGCCCTCGCCTGCCAATGAAACTTGCATACTTTTTATATCAGCCTTCAAACCCACTCCAATGAGACACGTACAAAGATGCTGCCATGCAACACAGTTTCCATCGCTTTCGAATTGTCGCAGGGAATTGCGAATTTCAGATGAACCAAGATATCTAAAATGAAGCATTAGTACTCGGTCCTATTGCTGGATTAATTTTATTCAACTACATATTTTATATAGTATGTATGTCACCCTGTGTAAAAACTCCATAAAAATACAACAGCGTATAGACTTGTCATTCTTGCTTTACACTGCAGTTACACGATCAAGTTTTGCTATCAAGCTTTTTTCACATACTGCTTGTCAAAATTGAATGAAATTGATAGCTGTGACGTAGGCTGCAAGCAATTTCATAACAATTCGTTTTCAAGATGCCGCCAAGAAGAAAATTAAAAATAGCTTCTTGCATATTCTGCTAAAAAAAATTAAAGCAAAACCTCCTCTTCTATATTCTACATTATATACATGCTTACCTTTCGTCGGTGTCTTCAGTTTTGGGAAGAGGAAAAAGTCAGCGGGGGCCAAGTCTGGTGAATACGGTGGTTGAGGCATGATATTGATTTTGGGTCGATGTGTGACCTGGTACGTTGACATGGTGCAAAATTCATAATTGATTTTCCACAATTCTGTGCGTTTCTGACGAATTTCTTCGCGCGTAAACTGCGCATAACTTTAAGGTGGTATTTCTTATTGACCGTACAGCCTTGTGGCAAGAACTCAGGATGCGCCACGCCATTGCAGTCGAAGAAAACAGTGAGCAAAATCTTCACATTTGACCAAACTTGACGTGCTTTTTTCGGTCTTGGCTCTTCTGGACGCTTCCATTGGGCTGATTGGGCTTTGGTTTCAATGTCATAGCCATACACCCATGATTCGTCACCAGTTATGACCTGTTTGAGGAAATCTGGATTGTCGTTGACGATGTTCAACCACTCCTGAGCGATGTCCATGCGACATTGTTTTTGCTCAAAATTTAGCAATTTTGGAACAATCTTCGCTGCCGCACATTTCATGCTTAAAACATCCTTAAAAATTGCTTGGCTTGAGCCGAACGATATGCCAACATCATCAGAAACCTCTCTGATAGTGATTCGAAGATTAACCAAAATCATTTTCTTCACTGCTTCATTGTTTTCATCGGTGTTGTTGACATGCTCGGGCGACGAGGAGGAGCATCATCATTGACATGTTCTCGGCCTTCCTTAAACCGGTTGTACCACAATTGAATTTGTGTTCTGCCAAACACCACACAGAGAAAAAAGCACCTAATAAAGTAGAACAAAATCAATAAGACATCTCTATGGTTTTTTTTTCAAGAAGAAGTCCTTATTATTTTAAATGGAAAAATCTTATTGAAAAAACAACAATTAATGAAATTAAAAAGATGATTTACGTGTGTTTATATAGAAAACTAATAAAACCAATAGGGAAAAATTAATAGGATAACCTAATAAAATCAATAAGAAATCCTTATTGTATACAATTTACAAGAAAACCTAATAGAATCAATAAGTTCTTCTCTACAGAATTTTTTTTTTTTTTTTTTGGTACCATGCAAATCGGAAACTGAGTAAAAACAAACGTGAGTAACAAGTTTTCTTCTTGGTTTTATGTGTTTTTCTTGTTGAGACAATTAAATAGATTTGCAACATGGAAATAATAAGAAATACCCATAGAAAAATCTTCTTTTCTCTCTGCTGGGATACCCCTCAGCCTAAAAACGTTTCAAAGAGAAAATCTTATTGAATCTATTAGGAAGTTTTCGCTCTGTGCACAGTCTATATTTCAAATGTCCTTCATTTCATGACTGAAATTGCCAACATACATATAAAAAAAACATATGTACCAACATAACAGCAGAAGAAAAGAGCGAAAATCGAACATAAGCAACTCAGGAAATTTGAAAATAACGGTTATTTTTTGATCGGACCTCGTATTTGAAAATGTGTCGAGAATTGAGCGATATGTGCCACTGTTGGCTGTAGTTCTTAATCCTTGATCGAATCTTCGAAACACGATGAGCGCCGCGGACCTTCTTTTCGATTCGTTTACCATTAGCGATGTCGAAAGATTTGCACAGAAATGTTTGAGAGAAAATAAAATCCACTCATACATACGTAAATATTCATGCAGGTAAATAAATTTAATGAAGTCAAGTGTGCCGGTAGGAACACTTTTTATTTCATTCGCAATCTCAATCACAATCGTATTACACTTGTATTGACATATTTTTAAAGGCTTAAAATTTTTCAGCCATCGTGAAATTTATTTTTATGTTTGTATGTGGGTACATACATACATATGCAGATATTTATTTATTTTTTAAAATCGTGCAGTCATTGTGTTTTGTAAACAAACGCTTTCATGTTTTTTATGCTCCTTTTATTTTATTACTACATACGATTTTATGTACATACACAATTTTAGGCAGGTACATTCACCGTTACGCATACAAATGTTACTTCTTTGGATCGAGTGTTGACAGAGGTACCTCGATGCCAGGTAGGGCTACAAGTCCAGCTGACTACTGCTTTCAGCCTGAATAACTGTCAAAATGCAGAACACAAACGCCAACAAATGGGTGACAGAATTTAAAATATTTCTACCAACAAAATAACGGGTTATCCATTTTGCGGTTACAAAAGTAAACGTAAATAAAACACATATAAAATATTTTTTCATGATATTTCTTTTTTATTACAAAGTTTGAACGTTGACATTATGTGTGAAACACTACATCATTTAAATGACCACCACCACGCGAAGTGTTGCAAGCATTGATTCACTTTTTGACACATATTGGGCGGTATATCAGCCTTAACTTGACGAATGTTGCTTTTTAAGTGCTCAAGAGTTAAAGATTTATCTGCATAAACACGGTCTTTCGCGTAGCCCCACAAAAAAAAGTCCAATGGTTTCAAATCGCATGATCTAGGTGGCCAGTTGATATCGCCACGACGAGAAATTACGCGGCCAGGAAATGTCTCTTGCAATAAAGGCATATTCGTTCGAGTTGTGTGGCATGTGGCATCGTCTTGTTGAAACCACATATTGTCCAAGTCGTATTCTTTAATAGCAGGCAAAAAAATTCGGTTTTCATATGACCATTGCTGATAACGGTGAGGAATCGACTTATTCGGGGCTTCGGCAACACTTTCACTCAGAGCAGCAATATTTTCAGGCCTGTGCACGCCTTACAATATTTCTAACCGCTGCAGTCTCTTCAAGTTTTTTCAGAATTTTTCCTGAATTTTGTGGCTTGCGTAGTTGGATGATTACGTAAACCATAATCTTCTCTTATTCGGCACGATATGTGGCTGTGGCAGAATCACCATTTTTGTATCATGTTTTGATAATATTTCTGCGTTGTGTGACAGTTAAGCGATCCATTTTCGTCAATGTCAGACTTTTAACGGAGAAGAAAAAAATGAGTTTAACAATTTAGTTTGACAGTTGTCGAATTCCAGTCCTATATTTTTGAAACCACGAAATGGATAATTTCTTACATGAAATATTTGCTGGTGTTGTGCTTGTTGTAGTTGTGCGGCTGCCTGGTATCGAGAAATTAATATCTGTTGTGGAAATAAATTTTTGTGTGATTTGGCATCCCCAAAAAGTGGAAAAAAATTTGTTGCTACCTTTTTCACAAGTGATTAGATTAGTCGCAATTTATTTTTATTGACTATTCTTGAAAACGTTTTATAACCACTTAGCAACAAAACGAAGTGGTTTCAGTTATGCATTTCGCATACCTATTGGTATATACAAAAAGCCCGCGAAGGAATGCAAAAGCACCAAAAACTAATACAGAAAACCACTTTTCGCATCAAAAAGGTTAAAAAGCAACAAAAGCACAGCAACAGCACTGCTATTATGCACACTTGTAGCTTTGCGCTCGGAGATAAATATTAAGCAAATTTTTGGTTATTACAGTCGAACTTCCTTATAGTGAACTTCTTCTATACAATGAAGTTCTCCTTATCATGAACTAAAATCAAGTACACAGCTTTTTCGTTCCACTTTAAATGTATTTTGATCTCCGTACAATGAGTTTCCATATAGTGAATTTTTCGCTACAATGAACAAACTTTTGGAAACAAAAATACATTTTAAGTTTGAACTATTTTTAGCAGCTTTATTTTACACTTATTAGCAACACTGTTTATAAGGAAAATGAGTTATATTTTTGGGATTCCCAAAGTAATGAAAATGAAAACAAAAAAGTTTATGATTTGACTCAAGGCAGATTTAATAGGTACAAGCACTAGCAGCACATAAAAAATACACGAGAGTTGTTGGTAGAAAAATATCTATCGACTGTCAAATTCTTCTCTCATTTGTTTTGTTAAACTGGTTTGTGAGTGTATGCAAAAAAATAAATAACACAAATTTCATAAAATAAATTTATTTAAACCACTCAATAATTATTACTTTACTTTTTTATTGAATAAAAACAGCAAAATCACTGGCTTATTTTATTTTTTCTTTAATAATAGATACAAAATCCCTCGCACATTTCTTAGAAATCAGGCTTGTAAACAAACTTTTGACACTTAACAGATAATAAACAACGAGCAGCTGTTTTAGTGCTTTTACCTGTTTAATCTGCCTTGATTTGACTTAACATCAGTTGATCGAGTTCAGGGAACGAAAATGATGCACCGGACTAGTATTTCTCATGACAAAAAGTTATTAGTAATATAAAAGAGTTGAAAAAGGGACATCAAGGAAAAAAGATACACATACATAGCTAAAGAGTTTAGAATTCTTCCCAGTACTTTATCAAATATTTTAAAAAAACAAGTCAGTTAAACATTAAGCGTAAGAGACTTCGAACTTGTCTTTTCGAAGACGTTGACAAAGCAATGCTCAAATGCGTTACGGCCCCTCGTTCGAAGAATCTTTCCGTATCTGGAGTATCATTGATATTCAAAACTGGAAAAATGTAGCACCTGATTATTTAAAATAAATAAAAAAATTAAAAATAAATATTTCCGTATAATGAAATTTCTATATAGTGAAATAATTTTCTGTCCCCCTGGAGATTCACTATAGGGAAGTTCGACTGTATAAATTTTATAAGTATCATAAGTAAGTATCTACCAAGTGTTTGCCAATTAACAAATTAGGTATCGTGACGTTGAACGTTTTATGTGCAAATTTCGCATCTATTGAGAAACATCTTTTGTAAAAATCTTTATAAATTTTACATCACTCTTGTACCCATCATTCATGTACATACATACACACATACCTGCATAAGTATATTTTTCTCAAAGTGAAATTGTGTTTAACAAAAAACGATAACAGTTTACACACTAAATCACTTTTCAATTTATGTCTTATAAGTGTACATACCTGCATACCTACCATGTATACCTGTATATTTTGCTTAAATAAATTAAATAATAAGTTCATTGTTTCTTTGTTTATCAGTCAAACGATGAACAAAACAATATTTCACCTTACGCTGCTGACAACAAAACTGCATTATTTAAATTGAAAGCGTAACCTTGCGAGAACAGAGTTGCCAAACGGCCCGATAACTAAAACACACCATTTACACATGCAAGTAACTTGTTGCAAGTTGTGTGTACATATTGCTGTTGCTACTTGCTTGATTACACTACACTGTTTTTTTCTTGGACTTTTTTACAGCCTCGGCCAAAAATACGATGCAACTGAGTGGCGACTATTCCTTGATAGATGTAAAAAAGCCTTAAGGCTGTTTTACTATATTCAAGGGCGAGACAAAGAAGAACGTATTTATTGAGATATATACCTACTTTTGCTTTCAAAGAGTATACAGGTGGCAAAAGGGTGCGATAGTACGAAGTCTACTTGTTATTCTAGTTTAAAAGAAACATAATGGTTTGATTATTCATTGAGATATACGCAGGTACCTATTGCATGCTATTAAGACAAGCTATTGTTAAAATCTTTGGCAAGAACAGGGTATTTTTTTTTTGTGAAAGTGTGTACTTTCGCTGGAGTATGCAGGTAGCAAAAGGGTGCGAAAATACGAAGTATACTTGTTATTGTAGCTTATGTTATGTTATGTTACGCGAGCCGCCGGTCCTGAGGCCGGCTGACTTGGGTCCTAGAAAGGTCCTGTTGTATTGTAACTTATAACAAACATAACTATTTGATTAGATTTTGATATGAACAATTGTTTCAGTTTTGGGCAATAACAGCAAAAAAGTGTTTTTTGCCCAAAATGGGTATTTTTACTTTTTCGAGAATAAAATAAACATTAACGCACAGATTTTAATGAATGAGAGTTCATTTTATAGCTATTGCATGCAGCTATATGAATAAATAAAAACTCTGGAAAATATTTGCAAACTTATATGTTTTATAAATTTTCCAAAATCAAAATTTTGCAATTTTTCAAAAAAAAAATTATTTTTTTTTATTTTTTTCTTAATAACTCTAAAATTATTAGTGACGCCAAAAATTGATTTTAGCAAAACTTAAAACTGGCATAATTTATAATTTTTTGACGTATTACATGATAAAATCGGACACGCCGTTTTTAAGTTATGATTAGAGGTGTTGAAAACATTTGAAAGGTGTGTTTATGGGCCTGAATTAATATATATTATGTAACTGAAATCTGTTTCAAAATAATAAAAAAAATAATAAATATTCATATTTTAAGCCTTTTGCATAAAGTTCATATTTTGTTTTGTTAATTTATGAGGATGTTGATTAATATTATCGGGAGTGCACTGTACTTCAGTGGGTTTTCTTTCCGAATCTTGTATACTTTTTAACACAATGCAGCTGCATCTTACAAGGCCCATGTATTCGTAGTCGATTGGCCAGCGAATCGCAGAACACATTACAGAGAAATTTCATTCTTCCGCTGTACAGTCCGTCTGTGGACAAATTTTTAACAAGGGGATTTTCTTCCAATTACAAGGTAGAAAGATTAAAAACAAATGTACACAAGCACTACCTCCACCCCAAAAACCTGTTTTCCTGGGTGCGGTACAATCGGAGATCGTCTCTGCAGTACTGATAAAAAAATATTAGAAAATTCCTAATTTCTTAATCGTGAAGCTCAGGATTTTTTGGTTTCAATTCACGAGATGTTTGTTCACATGAACTGAGTCTAGAACTGAAATATATACTCGTACAATGACCCTCAAAAATGTAAGATCATTTCCCAAATAGAACTTGGTTGAAAGCCCATAATAATGAGCTTTTTTTTAAGCAAATTTTATGCTCCAACAAATCTATACATATGCATGCATAGATTATAGATTAGAGCAGGGGTGCCCAAAATCTTCTTATGGAAGCGTAAACACCAATACGTATACACTTTATTGACGCACACAAAGAAAAACAGAAATAAACTCATAACAAAAAATGATTTCTTCAAGTGTTTCATACTCACGAAATCATTAAAAAAACAACAAAATCATGAAAACAAAAAAACAAAAAACAAAAAAATTTACGCTTGGCACCAATGTGTACCAACAAAGCCTGCGTTCTTATTGCTGTGCATATGAAAGTGTTGTTGCTTTGAACTTGGGATATGTGTGTATGTGTGTATTTCATACAAAGAGTTGTGTATACATATTAGAATGCACAGCCAATGCTTCGCGCTTTTACAAAAACAAAAGCGTACCAAGCGTATAGGCCGTGGGCATCCCTGGATTAGAGTATCATCTACATTTTGTAAAATTTTCTTAGCACCAAAATTATTAATGGAATCCGAAAAAAATAATTATTGTTTACTTTTTTTAAGGTGCGTTCACACTACACAATATTTGCCATAAGACGCGTGACCACTATTTTTTCGTTGACTTTTATTTGAAGTAAACTCGTGCCGCCGAAAAATTATAAGTGCTTATAATATGTATACATATGTATAAACAAGAAGAAAAAAGAAAAGTATGTTTTAATATTAAATTTAAAAATGTCACATCTTTAAGTTCTGTTAAGTTTTGAAACATTTTTTTTTTCTCAGCCTCGGTTCGCACTATAAAAGTTTTCTTTCCGAAACTGTTTTAAATTTAGACTTTCATTTGTGCAGACATTTTTTTTAATTTACTGTTTGTATGCCAGATTAAATAGTTGGTTACTTTTTTAAATTGATTTGCTTTGTAAATGGAACAACCAAAACTTTTTATCTAATTTTTTCTATTCGCTGTTGTTTGTGGCCATGTGCATCCGTATTTTCGTACTTTATAGTACATAAAACAGAAGCCTGCGCGAATGTAGAGGTCATGCTACTTTGTTTAATGTGTAGGTTCTTCATGCACTGAGAGAAAAAGTTTGTTTTAAATTTATGTTGTTTCTATATGATTTTAGTACGAGTCGTACTTAAACAATTGTGCTAAAATCAAGCCGGAAAAAGGATTGCTATGAATATCAATGCCGTAAAGATTAAAATGAGTAGAAATTTTTTTGGTAGTATGTTGCTCTACTTAAATAGCTTGTCATACCATTAATTTTGGTTCTTGCTATGGTTGTATTGGTGAAGTGACTGACTGAAGGTTCGAACCTGGATAGAGCTAAATAAAAAAACTTTCTAAGAAGAATAACAACTAAAAAAGTCAATCAGATAAAGAAGGGAAAATTAAAAACAAGCCCGCCTGTACTTGATGTAAGAAAACCGGTGTTTGCTGTACATCTGACTGGGTACTTGACTTGAGGTTGTTTAAGTAAGAACGGATTGAATTGTTTTTTCGGTGTATCCATACTAAATAGCTATTTCGGTTACTGATTGCTGTGGCCTTTATGTTCTTCAACATTTTTCACAGTTTCGAATATGCAGCCCCTCTTGTTAGAGCCAGGCTCGATCTTGACGGAATTAATTTTTAATTATTACAGTATTTTTGTGTTGATCATGGAACCCAATGAACTACAAACGAATTTTACTGAACACGTAAAAATAAAACGCATTCATAAGCCGGTATTCATAAAAAAAATAATGTTATTGTAATACATTTTAGAACTTTTTTTTCCATATAAAATTTATTTTAAAATGTATTTCAATAATATTTTTTTTTATTAATAGCGGTGTTAATTTTTAAATAAAACATTAACTTTGTAATACGTTTACCGGGCTCATGTTCATTCTGTATTGGTGTTGTGATTGATATTAATTAAGCAGGACAAAGAAAACAATGAAGACCTTTAGCTGGGGAACAACTAGCTGTGGTGGCCTCGACACCACAATTCTTTAAATAAAATAAATTCATGGTTTTTTTTTTTTTTGGTTTCGTTTGCTTATCAGACAGTCAATAATCTTGATGAAAAAAAAAACAATTGTCTGGGACGTGAGTGCTCTTAAGTAGAATTTGTTATCAATTTTAACAATTGAAAAAGTCATAAAGTCTGTCAAATAAAAAGTGTTATATATATGCACATACACAAAGCAAATGGAACTTTTTGCAAATCAAGTGGTTATAACTTTAATTTGAGTGAAACTAATGAAAACACTGCAAAGCAAATTATTAATTTAATAATAATAATACTATGAAACAGCAGCGGGTTTTCTGCGCCCTAAATGCGACAATTTTGCTTGTCTACATACTCTCTAAGATCAAAATGAGCTTCATCTGAAAAGATGAAATTTTTTTTTGTTTTTTGGCAAAATCGGCATCTTCTGTAAGTCGATTGCAGGCCCACTTAACGAAGCGTATACACAACCATATGCGTTCAGCGGAAGGATAAAACTAATTATCTGTCAAATCAGACATGAGCTAACAATCTGTTCATACATGCAGCAATATTCAAATTATAACAATTAAGGCCATTATTGAGACTAAATTTTCATATAAAAATGACAATTAACATATTGGCAACAAAGAGCTAATTGTTTTAATAATGAATAAAATTTATAATGCAACACTGTTAGATTTGTATTAACAGTCTTAAATGAACAAGGTTTTACAGAAAAAATTTAAACAATAATTTATTCAACTGTCAAATGCTGATCGTCGTAGCAATATTAAGTATGTATGAACACCAAAAAGGTATTGTCAATTAACTGAATATTGTTTCAATTAAAGAGGCATGTGTGAACATAGTATAAGTGTTGCCATTCACGAAATAAGCACCAGTTAGAAAAAAAACGTTAAATGGCGGACCCTGTACAATCGTTGGTGTAGCTGCGCTATCAACTCGCACAATTAATGCGATTCTAAGTTCTTTTACTATTGTTTTAGATAATTCTTGTGTAAATTCCAATACTTATTTTTTTTTTTATCTCGAGAAAGTAGTAAAGCAATTTGAAGAGGATATAATTAAGGCTTCAATTTGATTGCAAAAATGTTCCATTTGCCTTGTAAGCGGTCCAGTTTTATTTGCAAAGGAAATTAATTTGGTCTACAAAACCTGTATTACTGGCAGAAATTATTGGTTGGCAAAAATGTTACTTTCAAAACTGATTGTTCCAGTCGAATACTCTGCTCGAATTTCACTCTTGACTTTCTACCACATTTCAGGTATGTGTTTAAAGTTCTTAACATTTTATTGTCGCCTAGAAGCAAAATAAAAGCAATAAAGTAATAAATTTAAATACCTTGTACGCTGAGACAACTGGCTAAAGCTATACATACTTATTTTATTCGTTATTACCTCATATTGCGCACGAATCGCTTAAAATAATTATATAAATAAATAAAAACACGTCTGGCATTTAATTTTGCTCCTATGAATATTTTAGTGTTTTTTTAATACGACCAATGGAAAATATGTGCTTAGTAATGTTTAAAGTTACTTGCGTAAATAATTTTTAAAAATATTTTGTAATAACAGAAATTTTGCCAACTGATCACGCTCTAAAGGGGCCAAAAACTAGGAGCCTTATGGCCTTTTCTTCTGTAAAAAACTATAAATCTATTTTTATTTAAGATTAAGATCTAAAAAAAAAAAAAACAATTCCGTAATAACTATATCCACCAAAAAATGATAGAAACTCTTGTACCATGTACAAGAGTACTGAAGTACTTCGAAAATACGTAACGTATATTTTTAAGTTGTAAACAAGATCTCTCAAATCAGTTGATTTATAACCACCGTTTTGTTTTCAGTACCCGTGTAGATCGAGCGTTGCTCGGAATTTTACAATTAGCATTTCAAAGCAAATTTTTCTGCAGCATCTTCATGTCATTATCATAATTTTCCTACTTTATTTCTGATTTTAAAAATAGAAAACTATTTTTATTTTTGCCTGGTTTCGAGAACCAGATCCCTGATCTCTTCTGAGCAAAATCCATTATAATGTTATATATATTCAAACATAAAATTACTTCGAACTCAGGTCACAACTAAATTGCATACTGTCTTAAGCAGTAGTGGACAGCTTGATACAACGAATAAGGTAACCTTTTCACTACAATAAGAACAACTTCAATAAAAATAACATGCATTTTGTTTTTGTACAACTTCTGTAAGCCGCGAAAAAGCCGCCGCTTCTGCATTTATAGAAGAGAGATAACAGAGCTTACAATAATTTGGTGTTTCGTTTTGGCTGCTTTTCATCTCTGCATTCTCCTGACAACCTAAAGTAGTCAGATGATTCACGGTTTAGCTGATGAGGCTACCTTATTAGTTGTACCCCGGTGGATAACAACCTACTACAACAAAGTATACAGAGGTGAAAAGTGGCTAAAACGAGATAATAAACCAAAAAAAATCTGTTCCGTCTCATTTTTGGAAACATTGTAGACTTACCCCCTAATTCATAAAAATTATAACAGGCTTATAAGACTGTTATTTGACATATTTGTATGGAAAATATGTCAAATAAGAGATTGATAAATCTGTTATAATTTTTATGAATTAGACGGTTAGTAACCAAAACAAAAGAAGCCTTCTTCAGTTCTTCTTTATTCTGCTTTGCGATTTTATGATGTAAAAAAAGAGGTGGTGGGGATTTAAATAGTAAAAAAGAGTTTTCAATTGCATTTTTCCTTGATAATATAAAACGTGTAGTAGCAAATATTTATTTATAGAATAGTAACGGTTTTCACACTTCATATTATATTTAAAATACTTTTAAATATAATACTATGTATTTTAAACTTCTAACCCCCGATTTTTGACTTGGGATTTAAATACAAAATTAGTAAATTTTCCTTAAAATTTAAGTTGGACTTAAAATAGCTTTCTGTTTTACAGTCTAAAATTATTTTTGGTAATTAATTGTAATAAAAGTACGGCAGCACAATGTAAGTGTCAAAAAATTATCGATAACTCAATAGAAAACAGCTGTTTAGACAAATTTGAAAGCAAGTGAAATTGTGAAAAGTTTAGAAAATAATAAATTGTTTGATGAAAATTATTAAAATGAGTAGCAAAACTGATAAAAGGACTCCCAATTTCACTGCCACAGAAGTTGATTACCTTCTGGAAATAATAAAAAATCAAATTATGAAACAAACAAAAAACATGTGCAATTTTCTTAATTTGCAGAACAAAATCAAACTGTCAAAATCATATGGCAGTAAGAAAAACTTAAATCGATTTTAAATGGGTACGGCAGGCCGTTTAAGTTTGATTTAAATAGCAACTGTTTGACTCAATTTTGTATTTAAATCAAATTTAAATTGAAATGGCATTTAAAATCCAAGTCAAAAATTGGGGGTAAGTGTGAGCGACTTTTTGTTTGGTATTGTAAAAAAGTTGAAACAGCTGACTTTTGTTTAGATATTTTATCGCCAGAAGTACACAAAAGAATTTTTCAATTGGCGTTTCGTAAAATATTAAAAGAATAAAATCTAAAAAAAATTCCTACGGAAACCGTGAAAGAAAAAATTATTAACTAAATATTTGGTTCAAAATGCCATTGATCAAATAGAAGTTAATGAAATGATGAAGTGCAAAGGCACATATATTTATTTATTAACAAAAAGTAAATGTATGCATAACCAATCTCTCAGTAGATAGTTACAGGAACATATCTTGGACGAGGTTATCGATAACGTTATTTTAGTCGCATCGTATTGTCGTGGAATGTTTAGTTCAGTTCCGAAGTCAATGAAGTGGTGCTTAGATATTTTAACTGGACTAGATGACAACAGATTTTTACAAACACTACGAGTGAGCAGAATTCAATTCCATTCTCTTGTTTTAATTTCGGATTAATATTTTCACCCTCTTTGGTCTTTTCCATTGCAAATTTAAGAAATGTTTACAATTCACTTTATTATATGCAAGCAAAAAACAATGTGGCGACAAATCTGTCAGCTGTTTCATACTTGTAAATAAATCCACTTACTACATTTAGTAAATCTACTACTGTTTTTGCCATTGCAGAGGTTTTAATTTAGTAAATTAAAAATTTATGAGATTTGTTGTTGCCGAGTTTTAAATTTATTAAGATTTATTAAATTTAAAATATCTCCAAGATCTACAATAGTACTTTAATGCGAAGCGTGAAAACCGCAAGTGTTTTGATTGTACAATTGTGCCGAAATTTTTCCGTGACTTTGTACTGTTTTTGTTTTCCGTATGAAGATCATACTATAGCCATGATACAATTAACAAGGTAGCCTCGTCAGCTAAACCGTTAATCATCTGACTACTTTAGGTTGTCAAGAGAATGCAGTGATGAAAGGCAGCCAAAACGAGATAGCTAATCCGCGTAAGCTCAGTGCATCTCTCTTCTGTAAATGTAGAAGTGGCGTCTTTTTGACAGTTTGCATAAGTTGTACAAAAACAAAATGCATGTTATTTTTATTGAAGTTGTTCTTCTTGTAGCGAAAAGGTTACCTTGTTAGTTGTATCATGACTATAGCTATCTCTTTAAACAAACTGTCTATCAGCTGCTTTGGGCGATTTTCAAAAGTCATATTTTTCACCTCTGTATACTCTGCACTACTACTACCTGGGCTCTTCATTATTGGCTTATTTGAAAAATTTGTGTAGAAATCACTTGTTGTGGAAACTACATATGTATGTAAATTGCTTAATAATCCTAAAAAATAAAATTTTTCTTTGCTGTTTACTCAGTTATGACGCTGATAGTAAATAAACAAAAGTTTTGCAAAAAAACAAACATAAGAAAAACGCAAAGCAAACAAGTAAGAGTGCTATATTCGGCTGGGCCGAATCTTAAATACCCTTCACAATGGTACATACATTCTGATTGATTTTTGGTGCGAAAAGTTGTTTTATTTGGCTTTTAAAGCCGATTTCTTGAAATATCGGGAGACGCTATATCTGGGGTATATATGCGCCGATTTTTTCTGAATTTCAATATCAGATCCACTACCGGGATTTAACACAGGCTGCAAAACTTTTATTTAAATAATTCCTAATATGCTCAAGTTCAACCACTGGGTGACACCAATTCTTTTTAATATCAATGAAATAAAGAAAAGCAAAATGTATTTCTTAATTATTTATCAGTTAACTTTATAGTAAAATTTATTTAACAAAAAATTGCATATAATTGCATTATTTTTGAATTATAATGCTAAACATTGACATTAAGTGTGATTTTCTTTTCAATTTACTTACATACATACGTATGTGGGTACATGCATACGTATGTATGTATCTATAATAGAAAACGCTAAAATAAATTCTTTATTATTGAATATTTTCAGTGTGTTCCATAAAACAATGATTATATATGTACATACATATACACATACATACATATTTACATTGCTTGCTTTTACAAAATTATTTTTTTCTTGTGCACGTTGTTGATGATCTATTGCGTATCATCATACACATGTGTGTGTGTATGTACATATGTAAGTACGTAGGGAAACCCAAAATGATTTTTTGTGTGAATGAATTTGAAGACGCAATTGTTTAAAAGAATTTCATTGCGTACCCTTTTTTCAACAATTCTTTATATCACTTTCATTTTCAAGCTCGTGTATATATATGTATGTACATACATACACATTTTTACACCAAAGCAAAAAAATTGTTTATGCTAACATACTTGCATGCATACATACATATGTAGATACATACATACCTACATACATACAAACGTATCTACATACATACATACATACATACATACATACATACATGCATACATGCATACATACATACATACATACATACATACATACATACATACATACATACATACATACATACATACATACATACATACATACATACATACATACATACATACATACATACATACATACATTCATACATGATCGCAAATATTATATACATATGTATATAATATTATATACATATGTATGTATGTACCATTATGATCGATTTTTGGTACCAAAAGTTGGGTGCATATGGGCCGATGTCCAAAAATTTTCTAATTTTGCCCCTAAACAGCCTGTATGTACCATTCCGACAAATTTTTAGTGCAAAAAACTGTTTCGGTTAGCTTCCAGGCCCGACTTCTTGAGATATCGGGAGGCGCTATATCTCGAACATATATGGGCCGATGACAAAAAGATTTCCAGTTTTGCTTCTGACTAACCTATATGTATCATTCTGATTGATTTTTGGTGCCAAAAGTTGTTTTATTTAGCTTATAGAGCCGATTTCTTGAAAAATCGGGAGACGCTATATCTCAGGTATATATAGACCGATTGCAGACATTTTCAAATTTTGCTTTTAAATACCTTATATGTACCATTCTGATCGATTTTTGGTACCAAAAGTTGTTTTATTTGGCTTTTAGAGCCGACTTCTTGAGAAAACTTGAGGCGCTATATCTCGAGTGTATATGGGCCGATGTCCAAAATTTTCCACGTTTGCCTCTAAATAGTCTATATGTACCATTCTGATTGATTTTTAGTGCCAAAAATTGCTTTGTTTGGCTTAAAGAGCGGATTTCTTGAAAAATCAGGAGTCGCTATATCTCAGATATATATGGACCGATTTCAAAAATTTTCCAATTTTGCTTTTAAACACCTTATATGCTCCATTCTAATCGATTTTTGATACCAAAAGTTGTTTTATTTGGCTTTTAGAGCCGACTTCTTGAGAAAACGGGAGGCGCTATATCTCGAGTGTATATGGGCCGATGTGGAAAAATTTTCCACTTTTGCCTCTAAATAGCCTATATATACCATTTTGATTGATCTTCGGTGCCAAAAGTTGTCTTATTTGGCTTATAAAGCCGATTTCTTTAAAAATCGGGAGACGCTATATCTCGGATATATATGGGCCGATTTCAAAAATTCCTTCATTTTTAGGATTTAATGAGCACTAAAAATGATATGGTTTAGTTTTTAAGAAAAAAATTTGTTTCAAAAATCTGAATACAAAAATTACACAAAATATCCCTCAAAACCCGGTTTTTTGAATATATCTCGGCTATCCGCGGACCTATCTTACTGAATTTCAATAGCAGACCCACTACCGGGGTTTCACACGTTTTAGCGAAAGAATGAGGTTTCTATCTCAAACCGTTTTCTCAGAAACGGTATTTCAACGACTACAGACGGACAGACGGACAGACGGACAGACGGACAGACGGACAGACGGACAGACGGACAGACGGACAGACGGACAGACGGACATCGCTCAATCGTAATCGCTATTGATGCTGATCCAGAATATATATACTTTATGGGGTCTTAGATGGATATTTCAATGCGTTACAAACGGAATCACAAACTTATATATACCCTTACACATTTATGTGAAGGGTATAAAAATGAATAAATAAAATAATAAAAGATAATAATACATTTTAACAAAATAATGTGAATATTGAATTAGATCATGTCTGCTTATTTTTATTTAAGTATGTGTGTACGTTCGCCCTGCTACACGAGTGTGAGCGGTTTAAGAAATTAATTTAACTAAATATTTTGTCAAAAAAATTCTCTCTCATTTTTAACCACAAACAAATAAACACGCGCAATGCCGAAAACTATTTTTTTTTTTTTGCAACGTGTATTAAAACACAGTGATGCCAACAACAAGTTTAATTTGTTTGCCTAAAACAGCCCCCAATAAGTTGTCTATTTCTTTGCATTATAATATTCATTCCATCAAGTAGTTAGTGGCAAATATACTCCCAGCTCTAAATTGCCTGTCCCAACATATTTCTCTTGAGTTTTATTAATTCGCAGAAATTTCGCAAAATAAATAATATTTTACTGAAGATAATAAATAATCTAATATGAACAATTTGCGCCAAGTAGCGAGTACTTATTTAATAAAACGCCTCAAAAATATTTTGCAAAAATAAGCAAAACAAAAAACCAAGAGTTTATTTATTTTAATTTTAAGCATAACTACTTACTAAGAATCAGTTCCCAACGATCTTGCGTCGGGATCGGTAGTGTCTCAACAAATGCGGTTGCGATTTACAGAAAATAAACAGTGACATTTAAGAAACCAAATCAAATACAGACATACATACATACTTATAAAATGAAATAGTCAATGAAAATAATTGTTACAAAATCAACCTTCGTAAAATTTATTTTCAGATTAAAAAAGAAAAACAAATACAGCTGAGAAAAATGTTTTCAATTAAATTTAAAACAAAACAAAGCAGAACATAAAACTAAACACAAAAGAAGAAGTCTGGCAAAAACAAAACGCAACAATTGTAAACAAAATCAACATGTTAAATTTGTAAAGTTGAAATGAACAAAAAACTAAATGAAATACATTTTGGCAAATAATATAATTAAATGCAAAATTCCTTGAAAGAGTATTAAATTTTAAATTATCGATGTCTGGAAACAATTTACAAAATAAAGACCCAATTAAAAGTGAAAGACTTAAAAAGAGTTTATTGAATCGCAGATACCATCATCGGCTCGTTACACAAAAGCCAACCCTTAACAGTTTCAACAAATTAAAAATAAGGATCTCGTTGGCCACAACATTCACTCACAAGCTTAGCTAACAGTTGATTCAAGCTCCCAGGAAAATGGCAGATAATTTTTATTTACGCCTCCCACCCCTGCCTCACTTCAATACTGCGGCCGGCCATGCTTCGCCGCAACATTTTGAGAACCTTTTTGTCAACGCTGCTTTTCGCAATGATGCCGAGAATAATAATTTGAACGCAGCCGCCACTAGAAGTTATGAAGCCCACTGTTGGGTATTTGGTTATGGTTCGCTGTGCTGGTTTCCTGGATTTGAATACAACAAATGTATTACAGGTTATATAAGAGGTTACAGTCGAAAATTTTGGCAGGGGAACACAACGCATCGAGGCACAGCTGAAAAGGTGAGTTTCTTTGGTTCATGGTTTTATAGTGTTCATTTTCTCAAAAGGATTATTCTTCAAATTATGTGTCAAGGCTTTAAATAAACTAAGCGACAGTTGCGGAACTGTAATTGTCCAATACGTTCTAATTTGTATTTCTTACTGACTTCTTAAAAAGGTCGTTGCGAGTTGTTTTTTTTTAATAACGTTATTGAATTATTGTTTTGTATAAAAAAATAACTTATCAATGCAAGAATACAGTCGTGATCGAAATATTCACCCATGTTTTGTTTGGCGTGGTTTGTTACGAGGGCCGCCGGTCCTGAGACCGACTCACTTGGGTCCTAGAAAAGGTCCCGTTGTGTGGCGTGGTTTAAAAACGACAGTTTTCGTTTTTGTTGTCTAATTTAAAATTTCACTTTTTTGCAATTTTCATAGTCAAACTCGCCAACCACAATTAAAGTCTGACGACTTTCTTGTAACGGGTTATCCATTTTGCGGTTTCAAAAGTAAACGTAAATAAAACACAAACAAAATACATATGTATGTTTTTATGACTTCTTTGTTACTATAAAGTTTGCAATGACCACCACTCAAAGTGTTGCAAGCATTAATTCCTTCGAGGTAATTTTCGACCACTTTTTGACACTTATTGGCCGACAATTTTGCCAATTTTGTGGCTTGCGTAGTTGGACGATTATGTAAACCATAATCTCCTTTTAAAGCATGATATGTGGCTGTGGCAGAATCGCCAATTTTGTATCATGTTTTGATAAAATTTTTGCGTTGTGTGATAGTTAAGCGACGCATTTTCCTCAATGCCAAACTTTCAACTGAGAAGAAAAACATTGGTTTAACAACTTAGTTTGACAGATGTCGAATTCCAGTCCTATACTTTTGAAACCACGAAATGAATAACCCTTTACAAGTAGTTGATTTTCAAAAGTGACGCATTTAAAAAAAAACGCCTGACTTTCGCCGCAAAAACGCCAAACACAATGAGGAGATTCGTTTTTATTTTTTTTTTTTTCTTATAAACCAATAAAGTCAATTTCGAAATTGTCTTTATCTCACACGCTTACCTGGCTTAACAATAAACAGACTCTGATTATCGGAATCAAATGTACTACGCAAATAAGTAGGCAGTATTTAGAAGGTCATTCTTGAGGACTTTGTGCATAGTGGAGAAAACCCTACAGCAGTGCTGCCGCTTTTCCATTGTAACAGGGAAATAAATATGTAAATAGTGCTGCCACAACGTTTTTTTTTTTTTTCATTCACAATAATAGATTTAATGTTATTATAAACAAAGTCTAAATTAGTTTAACTGATTTAATTATTTTGAAAAAAAAAAAAAAATGTTCGGTTAAATACCTTATTAATTAATTTAATACCCAAACTGTAGCTTCTCGTATACTGTATTCATTTAGTCGCCAAAACTTTATTTTGATAACGAAATGTTGTGTTTTCGATGCTGAAAAAATATTGTGTAGTCACGACTTTCAAAGGACAGTTTGAACAAAAAATTAAAAGTTCGCGTTGCAAAAAATTATATTCGGCAATTCGTTTGCTTTCAAAGCAAAAAAAGTGAAATGCGGTGCTCAAACTGCTGTAAACATCAAAGTTATGCTGAAATAAAAAATAAAAGATACGAACGAATTGCCAGCGTTCCAGTGACTCAGTGCTCGCACGAAAAGATAATTCCCAACACAAAGTATGGGACTTTAAGAAATTTAAATTAAATTTGCAGTTTGTTAAGCAGTGATCCGATTGTCACAAATTTTTATACAATTTTTAAGAAAGCTTAAGATCTTTTAGAATTTGTTTATTTGAGTATTTTTGTCAATATTTCGCTCTCCTTCGGATAGCTTCTTCAGGACAATAATAATGAAAAATGTTTTGATTGTTTTTTTTTTTTCATTATTATTGTCCTGAAGAAGCTATCCGAAGGAGAGCGAAATATTGACGAAAATACTCAAATAAACAAATTCTAAAAGATCTTAAGCTCAAATAAATATATAAAATATAAGAAAAAAAGGGGTAAAATAATTAAATATTAAATTTTTAAGAAAGTATCACTGAGCCTAATTTTAGAGTACAGTATTTTTCGGTTAATTGCACATCAAAATTTGCACAATTTTTTGTTCAATTAACCGGGGAACCAATTAGCCGATACCCGTTTAATTGAACAATTCGTTCAATTACAAGAACCCTATTTAATTGAACAGTTTGTTCAATTACAGAAATCACGCATAATATGAACTATGTACTAATGAATTAAAAGAAATCGCATATGTGTACTTTAAGTTTTTCAAAATATTTTTTTTTTTACCTTAAACGAAAAAAATGCAAGTAAAAGCAAAAAATGTACATATGTATATGTGTATAGTAGAGATGCCACCCAGTGTTTTTCACAAATGATGTCAAATATGTACATATGTGCAAAAATGCCAGATTATTTTTCAATGCAATTAACCGGGTAAAAGTAAGAGGAAATTTATTTTTGATGACATGAATTTTGAACGAATTAAGCGGCAAAATCAATTAACCGGGTTCTATTATCCGAGGAAATTCACATGGTGTTCGTATGCAATATTTTTTTTGCCCGATCATGTGGTTCAATTAAGCGTGGAAACCAATTAACCGAAAAATACTGTATATGTCCCAAGTATGTCATCTTGGGTATATGAAAAATTTGAGTTGATGATTTTCATTCGAATGAAGATCTTACCAATCAAGAGGCGAGAAAACATAAACGCCATTAATGGGATTTCAGGTGGTGCAGCTTAAGGCCAGCTCAGACTATTACAGACTGTGTTTTAGTACTTTCATTGGGACTTTGTGAGATAAAAATCTGATGTGAAATACATTTTGCATTCACACCATCACACTTAAAATAAAACAACAAAGTTGAGTAGAAAAGAAATCAGCTGTTCGTAGTTTTTTACGAAATTGCAAATTCGAATTATTTTAAAATGTTTGAGTTTGATTTTACTTCCTTGAATTATAGTGGCCAACATTTTCAAAGAAGAAAAGGAATTCAAAAATATAATTTTGAAAAATCTTTTTACGATTTGAAACAAAATATCGAAAGAGCAACTGATACATATGAATTTGTTTCTTCACACATATTGCTGACCAAAACAGAATCTCGCTTTTTAAAAAAAAACTGGCTCATCCTCGTTGAGATTTCACGAAGAGAAATTAAAGTGTAAATTTAAGGTCTCTAAGCCGCGATCCTTCCTGGCTTATAATCTGTCCAGTTTTTCCTTACGAGAGGTCAACTTGCAGTTTATTTCATCAATTTGGTTGGTCGTGGTATTCATACAGTGCGCCTCCCTCCCTCCCTCCCTCTCTCCTACTACTTTCTGTTAATGAACATTTAAAACTGATTTTCATACATTTCAAGTAACATCCGAAAGTGGAAATGTCTGGATATCAGTTTGGTGTCATTTTTAACTTTGCAACTAGTGGTCGACCTACACATACAGACATATAAATCATCACATTTTTAATCCTAAAGGTCATAAATGCACGTTTTATTTCCTTACAGGCAAAACAATACTCGTACATGTAACCTCAAAAACTACTTTAAAATTAAAAAAAAAAAAAACAATGAAGGCGGACATGATTTGAAGATAACAGCTAAAAATAAAAATTATAGTTTTAAAGTCTTTGAACTTGTTGTTTGTTTTTGTCTGACAACTAAACGCTCTCATTACAATTTACAAATTCACTTGAGTAACTTAAAAGTATTTTCATTATTAAAAAAATGCTGTTGATTCTGATTTGTTTATAAACAAAAAAGAGTTATAGTTGCTACACAAATGTCAGGGCGGCTACAAAAGTTTGATAACAGTTTGTAAAGCCCTTAAAAATGTGATAAATGAATTAATCAAATAGTTAAAGCGATAAGATACCTTCCTTATCAGTTAATTACGAGTTGAATAGACAATAAAATATTGTACTTGTTTACATATATAAAATAAGTAAATAACCTTACGAATAAAATACTCAATAAATATAAAATAAAGAATGTAATTAATAAAAAAATTTAATGCAAATCCCTTGCTAGAAAACCACCCCCCGAACTGAATGCAAATAATAATAAATGCAAACTAAAATATTGGGAAGCAACGAACAATTGAAAATAGTAAATGGCTCTGGCGGTGCAACGAATCCACGTGGTGCAGGGCAAAACGTTACACCACCAACAACCCCAAGCAGCCAAGTGGCAGGTGTAAATACTGGTGTTGGCAGAATTACCAACAAATTACTTACAAACGAACTCGGGCTTTATAGTTCCTTATCTGCAGTGCCACTCCGCAGGCAACTTCAGTCAAGTCATCTGTACCGACCGGGGTAGTTCGAAATCCATTCCATTCATCATCAGGAGTTTAACTAGAACCGGAAACTCCTCTCTAAATTACATCCTTATAAAATAGGCGTCTGCTTAAAGCAGTTGCACCTCAAAACGATCAGAAATATTTTTGTTTTACTGCCTGTTCCTCAATGTCGCAAGAAAATCTAAGCGATCGAAATGTAGTCGCTCGATTTCGAGTCAATTTGGATTCCTCTATGTCGCCAGCCTGCGTTCGCATAGTCTTACGTCATGAAATTTTTGGCATTTACTTTACAGAGATGCCAGAACGGTAAATTAAAGTTTTTGCTGATTTTTTATTGCAGTATTAAAAAAAACTACTAAATTGTTCTAGTGTAAATACAACCCTTCATAAAACTGGTCAGCTGCATTTGACAATAACACAGAGTAGCACAGAGTATTCTGTGCAGAGTACTCTGTGATAAAGAAAGCAAACATTTTGAAGGTGCGGAAATAGTTTTTGTGGTGTTTTAAAATTTAAAAGTATTTTTTTTTTCCATAGACATTTAATAAGTATTTTGACGCGATGAGCACTGGTATTCCCCTGGCAAACTCAGGATTTTCTTCCATCCAGCAAACAAGTGGACTGTTTAAGAAAACTACATGCCTGCATGTAATAATTGTTTAATATATTTACTAAATAAAATAAAAACTAAAAATATGTGGGGTTTGCAGTTTTATTTTCCTGTTTTTTAACAAAAAAACAAAAATTTTTTTCTATAAAAACTCCCAATCGATAGCAAAACAGCAAGTGCTTGATTTTGACATTTGTGTTCGCAGTGCTGACGACATGATCGATATTGAGGAATCGGATTTTGTATGAAAACACTTACGTTTTTTCGACTTGTCGATCGAGACATCGTTCGAATAAAAGAACTTCATAGAGGAACCCAAAACAATTTTCTTTCGCTTAGAAAGCGAACAATCGCACGACTGCGAACAATCACACGACTGTGATTGAGGAACAGGCAGTTAATCTGGTTTTAAATACTTTTGAAGCTGCTCAGTGTTCAATCAAAGTTGAAACCCTTCAAGTTGAACCATTTTTAATTCAACTACAGTAGACTCGCGAAAACGTGAACATCCAGAAAAGTGAAAATTTTTATTTTAAAACTGACTACTCTAAAATGTGAACAAGTGATGATGGCTCTAAAACGTGAACTTTTTTTCTAATGATTTTTTTTATTTTCCTAAGTCAGTTCTGATAATAGTGGTATTTTAATTTATTTACAGCTTAGTGACCTTTGTAGCAGATTGACAAAAAAATACTGCCTGTGTCAAAAGTAAAAAAATAAAACGTTAGCATATAAAATTTAGAAATTTCAAAAACAACACAAAATAAAATATACAGATTTCACCTTGTATTATATTCGAAGATGAAGAAAAAACGTAAGGAACTTCGTTCCCAACGGGGAACCCTCGTTTCTTTTTTTTATTATATTTCAATATTTTAACTTCCCTTATATTGTTAAGCCTTATGTATATCTCAAGCTGAGCCCAAATTATAACAACAATCTTGTATGGCCTCATTTTATACAACTACCAATTTTGGTTAGAAATAACCAAAACGACAACACTGATTGTCATCCATCTCATTTTTCTTATATTTCCATTACATTGTTATTATTATGGCATAGTCAGTTTTTTTTTCTGACTTAAAAAATAAAATTAAAATTTTAACTTTTATTTTTGACCGAAAAGATAAAAGTCAAATTTTAACTTTTATTTTTGACCGAAAGAATAAACGTCAAAAAATAACTATTATATTTTAACTTTTTTGAAAGAAGTCGTAACTGTCCCTGTTTCAAATACATTAGAGCAGAGGTGCCCACGGCCTATACGCTTGGTACGCTTTTGTTTTTGTAAAACCGCGGAGAATTGGCTGGGCATTCTAATATGTATACACAACTTTTTGTATGAAATACACACATACACACATATCCCAAGTTCAAAGCAACAACACTTTCATATGCACAACAATACGAACGCAGGCTTTGTTGGCACACATTTGTGCCAAGCGTGAATTTTGTTGTTTTTTTTTTTGTTTTCATGATTTTGTTGTTTTTTTAATGATTTCGTGAGTATGAAACACTTGAAGAAATAATTTTGTGTTATTAGTTTCAACTGTACAGTTTATTTTGTAGAATGAATCCCACGTGGGAAACCGACTTTTGTTCGCTAAAAATTTTGAAAAACGAGCACAATGTATGATTTGCTTTCAAATAATCAAGACGATTAGTAAATATGATTTGGAAAGGCATTTTAATACAGTACATACATTTTGTGAAAATGAAATTTAATTTTTTTCCCAGTGTACCTAATGAAATATTTCTGTTTTTCTTTGTGTGCGTCAATAAAGTGTATACGTATTGGTGTTTACGCTTCCATAAGAAGATTTTGGGCACCACTGCATTAGAGCATGTATTTTTTGCCCAGCACTGACTATATAGAACAAAAAAACGACACAATTACGGTATTCAAACGGTCTCATATTGTGTCATAATGTCAGAAAGTACTAAAATTTTATGATAGTTTAAAAAAATTGTTGTTGTGCTGCAAACAAAAATAGTCATCAATTAATAAGACTTCATCGACTGTGTTTAGTGATTCGTCATAAGTTAACAGCATACATCTGAGGCGAACGGCTAAAACGCATTCGTCGAGCCGGTGATATTCTTTACCTGTGGCAAATTATATTCAAAAAAAAATATTTTATATATACATAAAAAACCCCTTATATGCGCATAACGCTTATATGTATGTACATATGTACCCAAACAAGAATACATTTGTTTAATAGCTGAAGGCCTTGTTTTACTATCCTACTCAGTCGTACGATATGGTAAAAATGAAATGTGTGCTCACAAAGTGTGATAGTGTGGACTAAATATGTTTGTGTGCGATACGAATGTACGCATGTGTGTGTTTCACAGATATTTATATCAACATCCATGTCCATGCATTTCACCTAAAAATGAGATGCTAATCTCTTAATCTTAGAAGACTGGCAGCCCACAAACGCTTGTGTACTGGCCGCCGTCCAAAACATGAATCGACTCCGTTCAACCGGCTGTTTTTGTTTGAATAAATTTATCTATTCACTTTAATATCATTTAATAAATAAATGCTTTAAAATATATACATATGTATATGTTCGTAAATATGGACCTATTTGATTTCAAATTTACTTGAATCAGCTATGAAAACATCTAATAGCTAGTTCTTTCACTTATTTTGGCATTATGAACAAAAATATTTCAATGGCTTTCTTTTTTTTTTTAACAGCTGACTCATATTTTAAATAGCGCACTACTTTATGACAGGTTGCTCACAGCAGTCATATATTTTCGTGCTATTATTTTAAGACTTCTGACTTTAGGACGACCCTTTGAATACCGTAAATAAGTACGACTTTTTACGATTTTTTATTATTTCCAGAAGGCAATCAACTTCTGTGTCTGTGAAATTGGGAGTCCTTTTATCACTTTTGCTGCTCATTTTAATAATTTTTATCAAACAATTTATTATTTTCTAAACTTTTCACAATTTCACTTGCTTTCAAATCTGTTTAAACAGTTGTTTTTTATTGAGTTATCGATAATTTTTTGACACTTACATTGTGCTGCCGTACTTTTATTACAATTAATTACCAAAAATAATTTTAGACTGTAAAACAGAAAGCTATTTTAAATCCAACTTAAATTTTAAGGAAAATTTACTAATTTTGTATTTAAATCCCAAGTCAAAAATCGGGGGCAAGTTTATTAAGATCTCATTTAACGAATATCTGTACAAAATTTTTCCAAATAAAAGTTTAATAAATATAAAATATTTCTTTTTTTAAAGCCAATCACAAAAAAGCACGCGTTTAACTATTACGACTACACATCACAAAAAACACGTCCCCTCCGATCAAAAGTTCCGGTATTGTGAATATCGGTGTATAAATTTAGAAATAAAAAATATACATACATATGTATGTAACTTAATTGAAAAAAACATAAATAAATATTTACATATGTATATGAAATGAATTAAAACTACTTATTGAAAAATTTAAAAAAAGTTGCTCACTGCAATAAAAGTGAAACATTTATGTTATATTATATGACGTACATACATATGTATGCATGTATTTATGTAAGTAGCTCTGTGCTTATTCACAATAAAAATCAGCGATAAAAAATATGTATTTTATAAAAGAAAAACAATAATACTAACAATGTATTTTCTCATTTACGGCAAGTACCTAGTATATTTGTATTTATGCGTACATACTCGGTTGACTTTTTTTTAAATATTGCTGAACAACTTTATTGAAAACACTGCTCTGCTCTGCTCTGCTCGTGATCACAAAATAAAAATCTACTTAATGGCCTGAATGTGGGATGTTTTTAAAATTGAACGTTCGCCCCATTTTCCATTTAGTACAAGCTGTACTAATAGTCGAACTTGAAAATACGTACATAATCTAGTATTGAAATTACTGGGTGAAGGACGGACATGCCATAAAAAAATTTATATTTATATGCGTATAAAATTCATTTCAAAAGTAATTGTCTGTAATCAAAACAAAATTAACATAAAAATGAAATTAATTTCGTTAATTTGTGTGTGTGTTAAAACTGTCTTAATTGTTCCAACAATTTAATTTTTTCTTTGCAGCCTGGACGTGTTGCTACCCTTGTTAAGGACAAAGAGGTAAGAAATAACATTTTATTACGTACTGAAAATAAAAAAAATGGAATAAAAATAAGAAATAGAACATTTTTATGATCTTGCGCTATGAGAAACTGAAAATGGTAATTTATCAATATTTTCACGAAAAATTTACACTTTCACAAGGCCAAAACTACCTGAAGGATAATGCTTTTCTAATTAATGCTTTTACGCTGTACTAGAGAGTTCGTAACTATTGTCTTGGCTACGATTTTTGTCTTAGTATTGGACCGAAAATCTCAATGGTTTGGCTGTTATAGGCCAAAATATCCAGAAAAAAGGTGACAGATGTCTGAGAAAAAACTTAAGTCGAAATCGCAATCCCAAGAATCAGAAACGCGAACCGCCCATTAAGGTGTTCAAATCGCCCCCACCCTAATGTACACATATTTATGTTTAATAAAAAACAATCTTTGAGTTCAAAGTCCGGAGATATTGAATTACCGATTTTACCCATTTGTACCTCTTTCCGGCACGAATTTTCTAAAATCCCGCCTTAGTGGATCCATACATGAGAAAGACTGACCATATACGAAATTTGATTACTCTAGCTTTAGCCGTTAGGGCTGGGCGATGATCCCCCAGTCAGTCAGTCAATCAGTCACGTTACAATTATATATGTACATATGTATGTACATATGTATATAGATAATAGCAATAATATTTTTTGAAAAATGTCTGTGTCATCTACATACATATATACTTACATAAAATTCTTTGTGTGTATGTATGTATGTAACGTATAGACTCCAAAACGGATGGGCCGAGTTTTATGAAATTTTCAGGGAGTTTTCAGAATATTCTGGCGGGTGACACTGTGAAGTCTGAATTTCGATTTTCGGTCTGGGGGCGAAGGGCGTGGCAAAATGCATTACATTAAAAAGTAAAATATAGCTGTAACTTTTAAACGATAAGAGCTAAAGAGCTAAAATTTGCTCTTTACACATGCTTTACAACAAAAAACACTAAAAGCAACAAAAACCCGACGCTAAAGAAAACACCCTGTACATTTAAAAGTAAAACTTAGCTGTAACTTTTGAACACTAAAAGTTAGAGAGCTGAAATTTGCACAGGATATGTTTTTACACATGCTCTACAATAACAAATACCTAAAACAAAAAAAACAAAAAAATAAAGGGTGCCCCACACAAAAGTGAAAATCAGCTGTAACTTTTTAACGATATGAGATAGAAAGCTGCAGTTTGAACAGAATATGTAGTTGCCTTACTCTCTATACAACAACAACAAATATGTACCAAAAATCTCAAAACTTTTGTATTAAATCCGCTAATCCACCCTATAGTCTAATTCATAAAAATTATAACAGGTTTATAAAGCTCTTATTTGACAGATTTTCCATACAAATATGTCAAATAACAGTCTTATAAGCCTTTTTATGAATTAGGGGGTATATACATACATATATAAAATTCTTTGTGTGTATACATATGTATGGCAAAATCCAATTTTCGCCGTAAATTTCATAAAAAGCTTTCTTAGGGCCAGCAACGCGGACGGGGTCAGCTAGTATACCATAAACGAGCATTGCCTTTCAGACAAAAACCCATTTTTAAAATCGGTTAACAAATGGAATGATATGAAAAAAATACGCACGAATTGATGACATTTTTTCAATGGTGGCGATTTAAGTTTATAAAAAGAAAAGAAATTTTCTTAGTTATATATACATACATACATACATATACAGTATTTATCGCATATAAGAACATCTCATATAAGAACAAAACGCTTATAAGAAACATTTGAAAAAACACCATATCTTTTTAGTGTTTTTTTCTAACAAAAAAAAAGTTTCATATAAGAAAAACGCTTATGAGAAAAAAAAAACTGATAAAAGCACATTTTTCTTGAACACCAAAACCACAAAATGTATAGAAAAAGAATTTATATAAGAAACTTTCAAGGGCAACACTGAATTTATGTAGTTTGCATGGACAACTCTGTTTTCTGACAGTTTTACAACAACAACAACGTTTTTTTTTACTTTTAGTGCTCATGAGATGTTTTTGTTTCTTGCTTCGTAAATAAATAAATAAATAGAACAAAATGAATTATGTATGTATGTACATGTATTTACTATATATAATTTTTTTTTTCAAATTGAAGTTGTCTAGTTTTTTATATCTATTTACTAAAGGGGTTAATAAAATAAAATTTTATTTGTTTTATTTTTCTATTTACATACATATGTATGTACATCTACGTATATACTACATAAAAAGGTAAAAAAGCTCGTATATTCATATAAGAAACAAATGCCTTATGGCCATAGCTACTTATATAAGAAATAAGTTTATTATATAAAATAATTGTATATAAGAAAGAAACGCTTATAAGAAACTTTTTTCGTGGATTTTTCAAGTTTCTTATATCCGATAAATACTGTATTTGAATTCCCCCACGTAGACTCCACTGTCTTACAAAGCGAATTTACCTTTATTTTGACTTTATTTAAATTTCTTTGTATAAATAATATTCCACTATATAGACAGACAGACCTCTTTTATATAGAAAAAATACGAAAGAATTGGATGAACATTTTTTATAAAAAGAAGAAGCTTTCTTATTTTGTAAGGTATTCGAATTTCTCAACGTAAGCCCCATTCTGTGTAGGAAAGAATTCAAAACTCTTTCGCAACTTGTCAATGACTAAGAAATCTGGCACGTTTCCGCAGACACAAACACGTAAATTCGTTCCACAAGGAAACTCATCATAAATGTTTGAGAATTTCCGCGAAATATAGGTGAATATTTTGTGAAATACTTTTTACACCTTGATACTTTCTATCTTCGGCCCGGGGACTTTCCCCAGGGTTTGACAAATCAATTCTGCACGAATAGTGCATAACTGATTCACAAAGAGTTACCAGGAACTCGCATGTAACCCCGAGAGACAGGCATGAAAGACTCGAAATACAAATTCTCTCCGGCTTCCACTTTAGCCGCAACAATGAAAGTATATATACAAAGCGACAAATAAAAAAGAATACGAGAATTATATGAGTTCATTAATACTTATGAAGAAGTGTTTTTGTGTGTTTCAAATGAATTATAAAAATAGAATAATCGTGCATGCATACGCACACACACACACAAACACACCGATAAACTGAAATTGTTGTCAAACGGGGATGCCGGACGTTTACGTACTTATGTATGTGCGTGTGTTTGGGTGGCGAGAAAAACGTGCTTTTTCTTATAATTGAAATTTTACTATTTACTTAGTTAGGTATGTGTATAAAATTAATTTGACTGAAATATTATTATTATTATTTGAATTACTTATTGTTTTAAAAGAAATTTATTTTCTTTTTATTTATGTGCGTGCGTGTGTGTGTTTGTGTGGCGAGAAAAACGTGATTTTTGTTATAATTAAAGTTGTACTATTTATATATACAGTATTTATCGGATATAAGAAACTTGAAAAATCCACGAAAAAAGTTTCTTATAAGCGTTTCTTTCTTATATACAATTATTTTATATAAGAAACTTATTTCTTATATGTATAAGTAGCTATGGCCATAAGGCATTTGTTTCTTATATGAATATACGATCTTTTTTACCTTTTTATGTATATACGTAGATGTATGTATGTAAATAGAAAAATAAAGCAAATCAAATTTTATTTTATTAACCCCTTTAGTAAATAGATATAAAAAACTAGACAACCTCAATTTGAAAAAAAAATATATATGTAGTAAATACATGTACATGCATATGTACATACATAATTCATTTTGTACTATTTATTTATTTACGAGGCAAGAAACAAAAACTTCTCATGAGCACTAAAAGTAAAAAAAACTTGTTGTTGTTGTAAAACTGCCAGAAAACAGAGTTGTCCATGCAAACTACATAAATTCAATGTTGCCCTTGAAAGTTTCTTATATAAATTCTTTTTCTATACATTTTGTGGTTTTGGTGTTCAAGAAAAATGTTCTTTTATCAGTTTTTTTCTTATAAGCGTTTTTCTTATATGAAACTTTTTTTGTTAGAAAAAACACTAAAAAGACATGGTGTTTTTGCAAATGTTTCTTATAAGCGTTTGTTCTTATATGAGATGTTCTTATATCCGATAAATACTGTACAGTTATTTCCGCTTAATTGAGTTTCTAAAAATGCACGCCTTTTGACGCAATTAAACAGGAACTCAATTAAGCAATACTCGGTTAATTGAATAGCCGACGCAATTAAACGAAAATCGCTTAATTCAGCAATGTGTGCAATAAAGTGAAACACACATGCGTACATGGAAAATAAAACTCATTTCTTTTGTTATATATTAAGCTGAAAATGGCTTAGGTTTATTAAAACAAAACTAAAATCAGGTACGTCATCGTACAATGTTTGTGAAGGAACTGAACCATGACCTTTTTGCCGCAAAATAATTTTACTTTACGTTTGTGGAGCAAAAAAAAAATTAAGTAGACGGAATCAATTAAGCAAAACATTTGCTCTTGTTTTTCGCAATGCGATCTTTATTTGCGAAACAATAAAGCGGGTGACGCAATTAAACGGAACTCAATTAAACGGGTATTTTAACATAGACAGTATACTGAATGATTTCGTTCCACGATTTTTAGTGCAATAAAGCGTTAAACTCAATTAAGTGGAAATAACTGTAATATATTTTATTGAATTATATTTAAATTATTTGTTATATTAAAGTAAAGTCAGTTGCTTTTATTTTTTAGGTATGTATTTGTATATCCTCACATAACAGTTATTACTTGAACTAACACCTACGTTTTATTGCACAGATACTTCTTTGTTCTCAGTTTTCAATTAAATAAATTGCAAAATTTCGCGCAATAAATTAAATAGACTCATTGAAATATAATACTGTTTCATTATCTATTAAATTATTTTCAAGCAGTGTAGAATAAAAAAAAACTATGCTTCAAAACAGCGATGTGGCAATCATCAGCCAAACTAAACATTCGGTGGTATCATGGAATCCAATTTCGATATCAGATTGAATTGTGTCCTTTCTGCAAAACAATAAGAAATTGCTTCTTTTTGTTGGGGCTCATACAAGACGATATGAAAGAACATGTCTCTCTTGTTGTCTTCAACAAAAATTGTTTCTCATTTATTGCTTCGCAGACGTTGAATTTTGGAAAGAAAACGTCAAAAAACGTCATTTATAAAAATGTACAAATAAACCCAAAATGAACTAATTTTATTTAATAATATCCACTCTGCTAAATGTCTTTGATGTCTTCTTTGTCTAATTTAATTAATATCAATCACAAAAATAATATAGAAAGAACTTGAGCCTGATAAACTTACTACAGAAATAATTATTTAATAATATCTTTATATTGTACAAAAATCAATTCAACATGAATTTTACTATAGCAAAACAAGTACAATTTAAAAATTTCACAAAAGCTATTAGTATGTACAGTATTTTTCGGTTAATTGCACATCAAAATTTGCACAATTTTTTGTTGAATTAACCGGGGAACCAATTAGCCGATACCCGTTTAATTGAACAATTCGTTCAATTACAAGAACCCTATTTAATTGAACAGTTTGTTCAATTACAGAAATCACGCATAATATTGTTACAAATTTGGTCGTGAACGGACCGATTGTGATTGTTCTAGAATGTACTAAATCATCGTTATTTTATATGTGCGTATATTGTCTTGTTATTATTTGTAAATGAACACAGGAGGTATATACACACATGCATACATAGAAACTTGTTGACAAACAAAGCGGCGGCACAGCGAGTGTGCACATGCTGACACACATGTGTAGATAAATAGGCACAACAGCGAAATAAAAGAAACCACCACCGCACGATACAATATTCGTGTGTGCATGTATGTGCGCGACTCAGATGCTTGAGTTTTGCTGCCGCGTGTAAGTATGTCGGTGTGTGTGTATATCTCTTGTTCATGATGAGTCATCGCACATCGCATGTATGTCGGTGTGTGTGTATATCTTTTGTTCATGATGAGTCATCGCACATCGCACTATAGATGTGGCGTGATTAGCTTCTGTAAACGTCTAGAATGTTCTAGTAATGATCATTGGAGGTATAAAAGCAGCGAAGCTTAACGCTGAAGAGTCAGTCGATTTTTAGCTGCGCTAACGTGTAAAGTGTCTTAAGTAATAAAAAGTGAATAAGTGAAAGTGTTGTTCTTTTAGTAAAGTGTTCTTAGTAAAGTGTTTACAAGTATAGTGTGTTCAAATAAATAAAGTGTTGAACTGTTGGTTATTGTAAACTAAAGACGTGAGCGTTTTTAACTTCATTACAATTAAAGAATCTACGGAAAGCGTTTTGAAAAGGTTAAAACGTAACAATATGAACTATGTACTAATGAATTAAAAGAAATCGCATGTGTATACTTTAAGTTTTTCAAAATATTTTTTTTTTTACCTTAAACGAAAAAAATGCAAGTAAAAGCAAAAAATGTACATATACATATGTATGTGTATAGTAGAGATGCCACCCAGTGTTTTTCACAAATGATGTCAAATATGTATGTGCAAAAATGCCAGATTATTTTTCAATGCAATTAACCGGGTAAAAGTAAGAGGAAATTTATTTTTGATGACTTGAATTTTGAACGAATTAAGCGGGAAAATCAATTAACCGGGTTCTATTATCCGAGGAAATTCACATGGTGTTCGTATGCAATATTTTTTTTGCCCGATCATGTGGTTCAATTAAGCGTGGAAACCAATTAACCATAGGGTCAATTAACCGAAAAATACTGTATATATATATGTACATATGTACTTATATGTACATATGTATGTACTTATGTACGTATTATAAAAATTTTATGCTAATATTATTCATACAAAATGTATTGCTTTGTGCCTTTAAATTAAACTTTTTGTAATGTTTACATTAAAACACTCTGAAGAGTTATATTTTAAATGGCCTTTAGCAAACAAAATCCCTTCAATTGTAAACGTCAAAGCGCAAGAGCTTCTGTGAAGAAAAACGTCAAACGTCATTTTAGTGTTTTTTGATCAAAACTACGTAAAATCGTCACATCTAATACCCCTGTTCGCAGAAGACAACATGAATGCAGAAGATAAAATCTCTCTTATTACCTCTAATAATTGTTTGCACTAAAATGCTTTCAACTCTTTCTCGCTCATCTTGTCGTGAGAGAGAGAGAGAGAGAGAGAGAGAGAGAATGAAAGGGCCATTGAGGAAAACTTCTTGATAGGCGACAAATTTCAAAATGTCTTGCAGAAATCTTCGACGACAATGTCGTATCGGACAATCGGGCCAACTGATTACGTACGGCTTTCGTGAAGTAAAGAAAATATGAATATTTTAGTGTAAAAGTGTGAATGCATTGCAACTTTTATGAAATTACTAGGTGGCGGCAAAGTGCTCTTTTGTGTTTGTTTTTGTGCTAATGGTGTAGGAAAACTTCACAAAATGGACGGAAACATTGAGGCCAATATGTATATTGAAATAATCAAGACATCTTTTTTGGAAAGTGTGAAAGATCGGGGTCGTAATATAGAAACATCTATACTACAGCAAGATAACGACCCCAAACATAAGGCCAAAAAGAAAACTATTGCATTTTTAATACTACCAAAATTTCATTGCTAGATTGGCCCCCACAAACGCTCGATTTAAATCCGATCGAAAATTTGTGGGGGATTCTTAAACACCGCCACCGGTATTCATAAAAAATAAAACATTGTTGAAACACATTTTACAACAAATTTTTCATATAAAATTTTTTCTAAAATGTATTTGAGCAACGTTTTATTTTTTATGAATACCGGTACGTGTATATAATTACAAAAATGCTTTTAAGGACGCAACGGAGCTCTGGGTGCGTTCCCATGAAATTTGGTTATCAATAACACCCGAAGAGTGTCGGAAATTGGTTGAAAGCATGACCTCTAGAGTTGATGCGGTCATTAAAGCCCAAGTCGGGTACACAAAGTATTAATTCTCGTCATTTTTGAAACCGCGACAAAAATGTGTACCTACATGTAATTAATTAGATTTTGTTGCTATACTTGAAGTGTGTTTAAGTTGTTTTGCTTTTTTACTTCTTACAAAAATAAAAGTAACAGATACCTATTGTTTTAAAAACATGAACATTTTTTTAAATTACTTTTGTATTTTAGATATTTAAAAAAAAATATATAAATTTTAGAATCATTTACACAGTTTTGCCTGGTACTGTATTAACGTATGTCCATGTGTATAATTTTCTTTGTAGGGCATTACATGGGGCTGTGCTTACAGAATAACAGGAGAAACGGCTTTAAATTATTTGAAACAACGAGAGTGCACTCTAGGTAAGTTATCGACTTCTAAATAATAATTAAATCGAAGTATATCATTGACTTAAGGGACAACTATTTTCTTAAGTTCGTCCTGTGGTGGCCCCCCAAGGCAAGCAATGATCTCTCATTTGTTTAATGGATGGAAAAATCATAAAAGAATTTTTTATCACACAGAAAGCATATTTTTGCAGAATAAAATTTATTAATATTTTAATATATTAAATTTTTTCCCCTTTTATTAAGGTGGCTATACAACAATTGATACAAAATTTTATCCCCGCATTGCATCCTATGATACACCGTTTGGCGGTGAAGCCATTGAAGTTATAGTTTATGTGGCCAACACAGAAAGCGAACATTGGCTGGGTGAAGACTCTTTAGAAAATATAGCAAAACAAATTGTGGAATGTGAAGGGCCCAGTGGTCATAATGCAGAGTATCTGTTGCGCTTGGCGAAATTCATGCATGAAGAAATACCAGAGGGCTACGACGAGCATTTATTTGAATTGGAAAAATCTGTGTTACAAGAGCTGAGCAAGCAAGATATACCGCTTTGGTGTGTGATGGGTGAACATCCGGAGCGCATACGGCGAGACTCTCACGAAGAAATCAGACGACCCCCTAGTTTTGAATTCACTTCCCGTATACCAGAACGCAAGCTACGCTGTTTGAACATTTGAGTACAGGAATATGCGCCAACATTATAAAGGTCTTATTTATGAAAAATATTTCATGTTTACTAAGTTCTTGTTTCACACTTGTTTCCATAGAATATTTGTTAAATGAGCCCTTAATAAACATGAACTATTTCCTAAAAATAAGTAAATTTTAAGTTCAATATTTGATAAATGACAAAAAAGAAAACAGAGTATAATATACGTAATTTTTTGCCCAGACATTTCTCATTTCCAATTTTAGAAGGACAAACATTCATATAATTTTGCATCATTTAACATAATTATAAATTATTTTAAATAAAAACAGTTGCAACTATGCAAACTATTAATTTAAACTAGTTCAGTAAAAGTAAAACTTTTTGCGCAAATCAAACAATGCGTCGTACTAAACACGAGTGAACCATTTTTATAAAAAATAATTAACTAATAAAAATTGCCTAAATAAATGTAAATAAAAAATGTTTTAAACAATTTTCAATTTATTAACAATATTGTTAATAAATTTTATATAAAAAAAAATCGATTTGAAGCTGTAGAAATTAGTTTTTTTTTCTCAAAAAATTAAGAAGATCAAATAAAAATTATGTAGATTTATTTACCCTTATTCTGCGTTTCGATTACGTTCCCGCACTCAGTTACGCTCGAATCGAAAGTAGGTATTCTGCAAAAGAAAACTGAATCGCAAGAAAAAGAAGAAGACTGGGTGGGGTGTGTTTAAACTAGGTGTGTTTGTTGTGAAACGTGTGAATAGAAACAACGAATATGTATAAACAAATTTGTAAACATTTCGGCAAAAAGTCAAATTTAGTGCACAAAAAACTAATAATTAAAACTAAATATTGTGGGAATGATAATTAAATAAATAATCATAGATGGGCATTTTTCAGCAGGGACCGAAAATAACTGTTATTTTTGAATTTTTTATTAAAAAAGCAACCTCAAGGAAATGTCGGAGAATGAAACCAATTACACCATTTTGAACGTCTTGGACCAAATTGTCAGAAAATGCGACGCTTTTTAAAAATCTGATTTTTATTTTTTCAGGCAAAAATAGCAGTTATTTTTTGATTTTAATTTTTTATTGAGCAAAAATAACAGTTATTTTTTAACTTTCATTTTTTTTTTAGCAAAAATAAAAGTTATTTTTGACTTTTATTATTTCGAGTAGAAATAAAAGTTATTTTTTGATGAGAAATAAAAATTATTTTTGTGTTTTCAACCCCTTTGACAAAGAAATTATTATTTAATATTCCAAATATTCTTTTCTAAATAAGTAAATTTACTGAAAAATTATCTTTGTTTGAAAAAGTTGTTTAATGAATTAATCACAAAATAACTTGTATTTCTACTCGAAAAAATAAAAGTCAAAAAATAACTTTCATTTTCTGACTTTTACGATAAAAGTTATAACAGTTACGGTCCCTGTTTTTCAGTATTTTCTTTTCTTACTGATTACTGGGAAAAAAATCAGTATTCAGTAAATTTTACTGGCGACTAAAAAGAGAAATCAGTATTCAGTAAATTTTACTGATTATTGAAAAAAAAAAAAAAAAATCAGTATCCAGTAAAAAGTACTGATTGCTGAAAATAAGATCACAATTCAGTAAATTTTACTGATTTGTGTAAAAAAATGCAGTAATCTGTAAATGACTGATAGTAGATACTGCGTGTTTTGAAAATTATATATATGTACACTTTGCTCACCTACATGAATAGTCGCAATATCATCCTTTGCTTCCATTAAAGTTACAAGCTTTTCATACTGCTGAGCAGTTGTTGTTTTCGACCTCTAATAAATTAAATAAAAGTTTAAACCTTTGGCTATATTAAAAATGCTTACAAATCAATTTAATTTGCTTTTTTACTTACATATTTTTAATTTCATTTTAAATGCTTCAACAATAAAAAAGCAAAAAAATATTTTAACGGCAATTGAAATATGGAAATATGGAGAATCCTCAGAATTGAGAAATAAATTTTTTTAGATAAAATTGGAGTGATCCAAGTTTTTAAAGAAGACCAGAGACCGTAACTCTAGCAGCATAATGGCCAAATGTTTTTGTTTAAAAAACATAGTTTTCGTAATTTTTTACTAAAACAAAATAAATTTAAACTATGTGAAAATATGTATATGGAAATTAATCAACAGAATCAAAATAATTCTTGATAATTGAATTATTTTTTGATATTTGGAATGCAACTGCAAGTGCTGTGTTCATTTACAACAAATAAAAATCTGTTACTTCATTATACATACAAGAATAAGTAAAGTAAACTATATTTCGTTCCCCAAATATGAACACAAGAAAAAGAAATTTGTTTTGTTCAGCGACATGATCGATCAGTGTATGAATAAATGGTACTTCGAATTTTTGCATAACGCAAATTTTTTTTTTATATTTCTAAAAATTACATTTTAGTGGTTTTGATAAACGTGTTTCATTGTGTCTTAATTACGTGAATCTAAACTAGTTTGTTAAAATTTCTGCGGCGCGTGACTCCATCAATTTTTCCATGGAAGTAATGCTGGACATCCAATTATCCAATGTTGTTGCCATTCCTGCTATTTGTGGTCGATCGAGAACACGTGGCAAAACCTATGAGAATTAATGTAGATAAGTATATGCTTACATATATAAAAATGTTCTGATATTTACCCAAGACATATTAACAACACCAGCAACTTGATCAATTTCTCCTTTGACCAAATCTAATGCCAAAGCTTTCATTATTAAGAGTTCAATTTCTTTAAGAGGCAGTTGAGTTTCGCTAGCAATATCATCAAAAGATATTGATCGTTGTGTGGCAGAACGTTTGAAAGTCATTTCCATTAGGCATAAGAGGGAAATCTTCTGACGCAATTTTATTTCTTGGGCAGCTAAGTCCGGAATTTTAGACCAAACTGGTTTCATTTGATTGAATCTTTAAAAATTTTTCGGTTAATTAGCGAAAATTTCATTTCAATAAGATAATTTTATTAACTTACTTTTTAATATCTCCAGTATTAAAAGCTTTAAGCAAATCTACCAGCCACTCATTTTCTGTGCCCTTTAATGATGTTAATATCGGATGAGCCAACTAGTAAAAAATAATGGAATCATTCGTTTGAGCAACAGCAGGGTTTTGTCATTACATAAAATTATGTATGAACTCACCAGTTCCCCAATATTGTAAATGCCATCTCCTAGCAAAGCAGCCAAGCCAAGGAAAAATGCCTGCTCTGCCCACTGATCTTTAGGATAGTCATCAATTGAACAGCCCAGAAATTGTAAGCCGCAACGGTAATAATCACTATGTTTGCCAACTCGTCGGTAGTACTGTGAAGCTAGCATATAGTATTTTCCGTGAACTGGAGTAACATTTCCTACATCTTCTAATATGTCACGCAACTCTTCGATAATATGTTTGCAAGCATCCAAATCATTTAAATTTGATAAGTATATATTGCCTTGAAGTATCTGCAATTTAAAAACGGGAAAAAATATACACATACATGTATGTATATTACTTCAAATTTAATACATAATAGGTATGGAACTCCATACAAAATTTTATGTTCTGTTCAACTCTCTTGTAAGAATGAATTCTCAAAACATCCAGCCGCTTAGAAGGCCTTCATACACAAACTCACCTGCACATACCAAACTGCTTCATCGCATATTTTTACTTTATCTTTGATTTTCGTCAAGAAATCAACTGCCTCTTTCTTATCGGTAATGTGCTCAACAATCACCTCAATAATTTCAACTAAACCATAAGGATTAATTCTATAATTGTTACAATTAGAAACAAAGCCACAGATTAACAACATAACCTAATAAAAAAAATGGAATTTCTTAATACTTACTTCATTTCGAATGTTTGTAGAAAGTTTTGATAGAGCTGCAATAACGCGTCTTCATCTTGCATTGCCGCATTTCGTACAAATTTATTGAGCTTCAAAGTTAATTCATTCCACAATCTAAAAACAATAAAAATTAATACCAAAAAAAAAAAAACAGACGAAAATGTCTTAAAACTCACTTTTCATTATAAAGATCTTCCAAAGCGGCCCACTCACTGGCTAATTCCTTATTTGTAGTTTTCTTCTGATTCGCAAGATAGGTAGCAACATTTACTGTTGATTGTGCCATTATACTTTGTAAATTATTTTATTTAAATAAATATTTTTAGGAAATTTCTGTTTTCTTTCGGTCACTAATTTCTGCAAATCACAATTCGAAGACGCAGCTGTCAAAAATCAAATTTTATATGATTTCATAGCATTGTACTTTTTGATATATCACGGCAGAAAGCTGCCAGATCAGATGAGTGGCTTAAAAATGGGAATGTATTTTTTATTTTTATTTTTTTGAAAGCGTTATTGTTTACATATGATGGAAGAACTGTTGTGAGTATACATATTTATTTATTTATTCATTCCATTTGTAATATAACAAGCCGTTTAGGCCAAATAAATATATTTTACATAGTTTATTAACACTCGAGTAAATTATGGTATGAGTTCATATATAAAAACTAAAATAATTTTTGTTTTTTAAATTAAAATACGGCCACGTTGATTTGCACTGACCTGGTACCTGGTTAATACCCGTAGAGAAGTAAAATATGCATATGACCAGCCTCCAAAAATGTTTCTTTTAATTTTTGTTCAAGCACAGCGGCATCGTACCAGCTCCTCAAGGAGGCTTCCACACAACAAAAAAAAAAAAAAAAAAAAAAATTAAAATCGGACGCTTTGAAAATGATGTTTCTTATTTCTTTTTTTAAAAACCTATAGAAAAATTGATGTCATATTCTCCATTGCTAAATCGTCCCCCAATTTATATAATAATTTGTTGGTAATACTCAGTTGGACAAGTTGACCTCTAACGTAGCAATTAGCAGCACAGCATTTGTGATTTTCTTTTTCCACGTTTTGTTTTATTTAAGTACTTTTGTGAAACATTTGTGGCTTAAAAATCTTCCTTGGCAAGTATAACTATGCAGAACTCGTGAAACTTTTGTCATATGATGATCGTAAATTAGATGAAAATCTAATCGTTGGATAATCCGACCTTTAACATAGCAGCTGCCGCACAGTTCAACCAAATTGTAAAACAAGTCGTAACATGTTGAGGCCGCATTGAATATTTGCATTTATGAACAAATAAAGCTTAAGCAGTTGAACTTTTTTTTACCAGCTGTTACACACAAATCTTTCTATGCTTGCTAACTTTATGAATTATAAATGCTGCATTGACTCAGATACACATAGCCAGTCGGTTTTTCAAAATCATCACTATTTTGCGATGCCTATCAAGTACCGGCTATCCGGCTTTTGAGCATCACTAAAACTCGTTGTCAAAGAGTCGAACAACTGAGATGACAGTTCGAATGTAACAGCTGTAAATATTGGATGTGCAGTTCGGAAGAAAAATCAAGACGGAGATTTGGAAAAGTTGATCATTAGTAAATATAAAAGGATAATTTCATTTCAAATGAATAGCTGTGTTTTTGTTAATTTAAATGCAGGAATATTAAATATGTGTTAAAATTGTGAAGTAAGAAAGAAGTGTGCAACCATAATTTTCAACTATAAACTAAAATAAAAAGTTTGTGCCAAAGTGGAAATAGCTTAATAAAATTCAATCCTGAAATTGAATATTTATGTAAAAATTTCTTATTAAACCATTTGTAACTAATTCAGAAAGTAAAAATTATATAATAAATTCAAACTGTGCTTACGCTGCAAAAAAAAAAAAGAAAAGAAAAGATTTTTCATTGATTTCAGATTATGGTTGTTTAGCTGATTTTGGTGAAATTGTTTTTGTACAAAAATTCGAAAGTGCACAAAATTATTGTGAACAACTAATGTCTTATATACTACATACTCTGCACGTAAATGTAACAAATTGTTACGAAATTTAATAAATAATTTAAAGAGAAAAAAAAAGTTATTACCAGTGAAAACCAAATTTCTTAAATCAGAATTGCTTGATGGAAACATTTTCTTAACTGGCACATCGTTGTGGAATTCATTGATTTAAATGGTAAGTGCAAAAATTTTACTTTTTAAATATATAGAAATAGTGTTTACTACAATTAAATAAGTACATTTTTGCGGTTGGGATAATATTGATCCTTTTGATTTACACTCTGTAGGGCTTTTTAATTTTTAATCCTTTGTGATGTAGTATATGGCTAGTTTAAAATATTTTATAACAATAAACATAATGTTATTGTAATTAAGCCATAGTTAAGGCGAAATTATTATGCCATGTGCAGTGTAAATCATAAATCTTGTTACATCTTCTGAAATGAAACAATTTTTAATATTTCTCAAAAATTAAGTGATGAAGGTTGTGTTATTAACTTGTTTATTAGGCAAAATCAATTGTAGGTATACTTATAGTCGAGGGAAATGTTGCACTCGAATTCCAATTAACAAACACAACATGTGCTTAAGAAATGGGCAGTAGCTCCATAAATTCCTTCAGCAAAAATCTTGGTACCCACTCAACGTTTTCAAAGAACAAGCATTAACTTTAAAATTATTTTAAATCTTCAAATAGGTATGAACTTAATTATTTATTTGCTTTAAGAGCCAATTGAAATGTATTAATTAAGGTCCAAAAATGAAAAATACAGCAAACATTTTTGAAAAAGATTCATTTTCGGACCTGAATTAATTATTTTAAATCTTTTTTGTTTTGTTTTACCTTGAAAGTGAATTTAGGATGAATTCAGAGTTATTTTTGTTGCAACTTTTTTTCTACTGAGAAAAGTCCTTAATAAACGGTTCTGTAAAGGAAAAGTCCTGCTCTGAAATATGTATCTTATGTACGTAACAAAGAATTTTAATATTTGATCTGAAATTGTAAACATATGTATTATACTAAATAGCAACAAGAAATGCTAAATAAGTCAATCAATCAAAAAGTAAATCAACAATGGCAAAAGTAATAGCTTGCTTACGAAAAGAAAATCGAGTCCAAAATAAGCAAACGCTGGGCGTCTTCCCACGCTAAATATCCGAAAAAAAAAATGGCAGTTTACCAGGATGCAATAAGCTCATCCATCGAAAACGATGGGAAAATAATGCTAAAACGGATGTTTTAAAATTTTCATAACTTTTCATAACTTAATATAATAAGGAGGCAAACGCCTGGTAATAAATATTCATTAATATAATTGTTACCCACACACGAATGGTTCAAAATATTTAAATAAAAAAAAACAAGTTTTGGAAGGCGCACAAATAAGTAAAAATTCATTTCTCACAGCATAAGAAGAAGGGAGTTGTTTTTTTCGAATTCTAATTAGGGAACACCCCAAAACCATAAGACAAGTAAGTGGATTTCACATACTCTTTGAAAGATAAATTTAAATCGCTATTATACAGAAAAAAATATGTATAGGTATACAAATATAAACTTAATTATTTACAAGAGCCAATTGAAATGTATTTTCTTTTCGCTTTGCAACTCTTTTACTTTTCTTTGCAACCTTCTATAGAGAGCTGGAAAAAAACAGTAAACATTTTTTAAAAAGGTTATTTTCTGGACATAAATTAATACATTTCAATTGGCTCTTAAAGCAAATAAATAATTAAGTTCATATTTGAATATACAAAAAGCTTTTATGTTTTGATACTTTCAAAAATACAAATAGTAGTAACCGAAGTTAATTCGTTGTATAGAAGGTTGCAAAGAATAGTAAGAGTTGCAAAACGAAAAAGAAATGTTTGCTGTGTTAAAGGTTTGTTTGAACTTTTCTGATTCTCATTTTGTTCATGGGAATTATGGAATAAGTAGTTGGGTTTCAAACATTCCTTTAAGAATTTTTCGAGTCTACTGATGAGTGGATTCGCTTCAACGAAATGTCGTCGGCATATAGACAGCTGAAAAATACAGTAAATATTTTGAAAAGGTTCATTTTTGGACCTGAATTAATTATGTACATACTATGTATGTATATACTATAAATCCTAGACAAAATACTGTCAGAAACAAGATTTTTTTTTAGGAAATTGGATGATAAGAAATGAATTGAAAATTAATCTGAATAAGTGTAAAGGCTGTGTTTTTCACCAACCACTACTTCCATCAACGTATTGATTATGTGAAATCGTGATCCATGATCACGCCCAGGTGATCATAAACCTGTATAAAAACATACTTACATATGTAAGTGTGAAGAAATGTATGTATGTTTGTTTAAAATGTATGTATTTGTGAAAACAAATATCATTTTAATATTCCCAGCACCTTATTTAAAAAAAATATATACATACATACATATGTACATATGTTTATGAAGTACTTATTTGGTAAACGTCTATACAATATTTGTCAAATATGTGGTCGATAAACAAATAATATTTTTGTAACATAAAATTAAAAAACGAGATTATATAGTATATTTAATTTTGCTCACAAACCATCTTTCCTTATACATAAATAACTCAAAGATGAACAAGTGAAATAATTATTTTAATACAAAATTTGATTTCATTTGAAAATTTCCGTAGCAACAAACAAACAAACAGCTTAACTAATTTGCTTATTGTAGCCACTAAAGCCAGTTCTAACTATGCAAATAAGGAAACAATTTAGTATTAGAAACCATAAATGTATGTATTCAGATTGTTGCTCCGTTTTATTAGGCTTTCCATTTTTAACAACATGATTTTATTACGTAATAATGTAAATAAGATAATTTTTATGAAGTCTGGCTTCAGCATAAAGCAAAATTAATATTTAAATAAATGAATTGATTAATTTTTTTAATATTCTGCTTTTTAAAGTCAAATGATTTTTTTCAATTATCTTAGTTTTATCTTTTATTTCTATTTATTTTTTAAGAAACAAAAATAATGTGATAGAGCTATTTTTCTTGTCAGCAGACAATTTAGAGGTTTTTGGCAGGTATCGAAGTTTGGTAAAATTAGCCATTTTTTTGTGTGGGATCCATATCTTACAACTAAGTCTCCTTAAGCAAAATTAGTCACTTCTGTGGGGGTGCCGTGGCTCAGCTGTTTAGCGCGTCCATAGCCAAAAGTACTGAGTTCGTACTCCAATTGGGCCCATTAAAAACAAATTTTCTGATGTGTTATTAATTATTTTTATCCGGCTAAGACATGTCGCGGAGCTTTCCTTCATCGTTATCTGTGGTAATAAATTGCTGGCGAAGTAAAATAATTTTAAATAATAAACAGGTCACTAAGCTGCTTCAGTAACCGATGCCCTCCCTTAATATCAAAAATCGCTGCAACCCTGCACTAAATATTAAACATGACCCGTAGTTGCCGTAGTTGTAAAACAAATGAAACTCTTTATTCTTTCTACATTACCTGTCCAATTCTAGGCTTTGCAGAGAAGGCCCGATTTGCATCTATCCGTTTTGCGTTGCTTCTTTGAAATTGGCATGATCGAAAATGCATCACTTTGAATTTGATTTGAGACCACTCGACCTGCGTTGTTTTGATTCCGGTTTGCGTAACATTGATTTCGACTTGCATCGCTACACGTGGTTAGATTTTTTGGTAGAAGCCACATATAATGGGCATTAACTATAGTCAAACACTAAAGTCGGTTCTTTTTAGCAACAACTTAAATTTTAAAACGTGTTGCTAACTTTTTTCTAACTATAGTCAAAATTAAAGTTGACTTTAAACTGAATCAGCTTTAAATGGGTGCCACATTATTTATCGAAAATGCCAAGTTATTTATTATACAAGCTCTTACAAATTTACGTAAAATCCCATCGCTAATAAGATGACTCTCAAAAATTATGTGTACATGTGAACACACACCTACATAAATGTAAGATTGTATTAGTAAGTAAACAAAAAACATCAAAGCGAATTGGATAAAAGTCAAATTTTAAAGAAAATTCTAATTAATAATAGTTATTAAAAAATCTTTAATTTAATTATTTAATTTAAAAAATTTTACATTAAAAAGCTTTTACATATAAAAGTGACATTTGCTTGAGCCAAAGCTGTTGCTAAATAAGTTAAAGACAACTTCTGCTGGTTTTAAGTTTAGAGTAAACTTTTGAGCGTAAAGTCGGCTTTTTCTCGTCTATAGTAGACAAAAAGCATACTTTTATTTAGCAGTGGCTTAAAATTGCTTAAAGCTTACTTTTTCGATGTCTATAGTTATGGGCCAATATGTTTAATTTGCATTTCAAAAAGACGAGCTCTCGATATATTCTATTATATAGGTGATATTTAATGTAATGCACGCAAAAAATATGCTTAGTTATGATTAGGGCAATAATGTTATCTTCTTTATAACAATATTATGGTTGCAGCCATATGGGGCGCTTGTATGGTGGAGGACAGTAGAAAAGACCACCTACTGCAAGTCTTTTGAAATGTTATTGCATACATCAATGAGCCTTGATGAGAACCGGCGCATCCCGCTCTATACCATCTAAGGCGCTCTTTACGTTGGCGCTCTTTACAGCCGATCTCATGTTTAAGGAAACTGTTATGAATCTGGCGATGCGATTGAAGGCAGTTGGCACGTGAAAAGGCCATGCCTGGATAATTGGAGGGGACTTAACCTTCCAAGCGGCATTGACATTTGCTCACCGGCCCCAAAATCTGTCGAATGCGGCCTTAGAGATTTATGTACATGCGATCAGTCAGAAGGGTTGATAGTGAAGGGTATTTAAGATTCAACCCAGCCGAATGAATATCTTACTTATTTGTAATAAAGAAAACAAAATAATACAATTTTATAATTGAGTATTTTACTTGTAAGCTGTGAGAAACAGATGAGATATTTTCATTTTCCCCAACTGTGAAATATGTGTAGCATTCAGAAAGATGAATTTAAAAAAGATTATCATTTCACTTGAGTCTTTTGAAAGAGAACGAACGATTCATTCGAATGCAAATTTTTCCGAAAATGTTTTTCTGCATTATTTTTTTCTGCAAAGCAATATTGAAGCAATATTCGCACCTACTGCAGAAAATGTATTTATTTATTTATTGAAAACTTAAAATAATAAATTATAATTAAGTTAAGGCGGGGTTGAGCACTAGCAGCAGTGGCTATCGGCTCAACTGCAGAAAAGAAATTGTGATATTTTCAAAGACATGTTCCCCAAACTCGGGACACCCCCACTACAAAAGTGGGCATAAAAGAGAGTGTAGTAAATTTTTCTATTTATAAAAAACTGGACTGAGGACTGAGGAAAATTTAAATGAAAAACTTGTAAAATTTAAGGTGAACTAAGAAGGTGAGCAGGGTAAATTTTTCTGTTCGTGAAAACTTAAGGCGGTTCAGCCGGTATCTGTTTTAGGTAAACTAAGAACGTGGGCTGAGAAGTAGGCGTGAGCCTAGAAAGGATTATGGCGAACATTTGAAAGACAAATTAGTCGATCCGCTTCAGCCGTTCTCCGTTTTAGATAAATTAAAAATTGGGAGTAAAAGTTGGTGTGGCCAAAGAACACACGTGCCTCTGAAAAAACTCATAAAAGCTGAAATTAAAAAAATATGATTCTGGAGGCTTAAAGCTTAAAGCTATTTACAAATTCACGAATTTTCTGTTCCGTGCCAAAACTTTACTCCAGCAGTGCTGCCTTAGCTATATTTTCATATTTTCCTCAGTGAATTCTTTGACTTCAGTTTTGGGAGGTCCACGACCCCCTCTATAAAACTCATTTCTTTCAAAGCCTGGCTCCTCAGTCTAAAGTTTCCCCTAGATAAATTATGAAAGTAGGCGTGGTAGATTTTACTCTTCTTAAAAATCTGTGACGAACATTTGAAAGGAAAGTTAAAAAAAAATTCGTGCAGTCCCTGTCCGTTTCGAGTAATCTAAAATTTGTGGGCAGAAAAGTGGGCGTAGTTTAATTAAACACAACCCATGTTACCCACATAACATACCCACGGAAAGTTTGGCTTACCAACGGCGCAAGAATTTTCAAAATCGGTCCAGTAGTGTCGCAGCCTATTCAATGCAAATAATAGATTTGGAACGGTAGCCTGTATCATTTTTTTTAGAATAAAATCATTCGTATCAAAATGTTTGGGAGGAGATGAATGTAGAGCTTGTGGGGACGAAAGCGAAACATTGGAGCACTATTTATGCCAGTGCCCCGTCTTCTCACAAATACAATCCCCACATAACCCAATTACGGGCCGTATGCTGGAGGAAAGTAAGAAACTTTGAGAATGACACGGAGACTTATGAGTCAAACTGGTTCACGGTTAAACCCACGAAGAGCACAACAAGCCTATATTGGCTTAGGTGTATGTCGTAAGACATGGGCTAACCTAACCTAAATGTTTGCTTCAAAAAAAAATCATTTTTACTTTCTTAAATTTACATATTTATGCCCGATAAAACACTTTTCCTTTTCAAATTCAGGCTAAAAGTTTAGATGCATTTAATAAAACATTTAAAAATACATTTTGCTTGACACAAATGTTTCAACCATTCATAAATAACTTGGAAAAGTGTTTAAGACATTAATTTTTTTTTTATATGTATGTATGTATGTATGTATGTATGTATGTATGTATGTATGTATGTATGTATGTATGTATGTATGTATGTATGTATGTATGTATGTATGTACTTGAATTTTATTTGGTAGACGTGCGTATTGAAACGTGAGCTTTCTTACTTTCTTTCAGGTTTAGTTCTCTTCCTTCATTGAACCATTTAATTTGAAAGAGAAAACGTTTTTTTTTTCCAATCAGCTTGCAACATCTTGTGTTTTGCTTAATTTTTAATTTCCTCTTTTGGAGCTGTGCCATTGACGAATGTCATGAAGGAGAAAAAAAAAATATTGTTTAACTACTGCGTATGTATTTGTTTGCTGACAGCGAGGAAATAAGGAAGAGGATTAATACTGTAAACAGGTTGTTGACTAGTTAAAAACAAAATGCTACTCATTTGAGCAAAGAAATGAGTGTAGTGATGCGAGAAAAAGTTTCCGTTTCTTTTTTTTTTCTCAAAAAATATTTGCCGTAATTTTTCATGGATAATTGGCATTCACTTTTATAAGGCTGCTACACATAAATGCAGGCATGGAGATAAAACTGGGTGCAAACAGTTAAAAACATTATATATTACTATTATATTTATCTACTTCGAATTGAAGTCTTAAATTTTCTAGAAAAAAGAAATATACTTTTCTAGTGTGCTCTCAATACATGGATTAACCAAAAAAAAAAAAAAAAAACTCTTAATTTAATATCGAAAAATCGTATTTTTACCGCTAAAAACATGTATAGTTTCCTTGAAACAGGAAAACGTTTTGTCAAGAAACATAAAATTCATGTTTACGGACTTGGCCACCCTGGTGTTGAAATCTGGCAACCGACAGATCTATCGAAAAGTTAGACATTTTTGAGGTTATACGTACTCTGAACGTTTTCATCTCGTCCCAGAAATGGAATTAAATCGTGAATATTTCCGTGCGATTATTTTTTACAACTTTCGACGTGCATCAACTGAGCAATGGATGAACTTTATTAAAGTTTTCGCAATAACAGCCGTTTTACACCGACTGACATCCCCCTGAAACGCATGGAAGATGTTGAAAATGTGAAACAGTCGTTTACATTGACAACGTCTTTCATCTTTCATTTATTTAGATGTCAAAAAAAGAAGGACTTTGGACTTTTTTCTTTCCACAGGTCAAGCAACATGTTCTATGTTCTCCATATTGATTGACCATACGATGGGCTTTCTTTTGCTTTGCAGTTGAAATGAATTTATTTATAATTAATTAAAAATTATAAGAAAATACATATTCCGCTCATTTTTTTTTATGTCAAATTTGTTTTCTGAAATGTCATTTTGCAAGTGATGGTACAAAAGCAATCGATTTTCTGCAATTTTTTTTTAGTGATGGCACTAAAAAATCGAAAGATGTAAGATGCAACAAAATGAGAAAGGATCATCTTCTGCTGATGTAGAAAGATGTAGAATTTTCGCCCTGTATAATTCTTATGGGAAGATGTAAACATCTTTGCAAATTGATGAAAGATGTAAGATGTGCGTCAGTGTAAAAAGGCTATAAAGTTCCATCAAAGACCAATGTTTGTCGATGGCATGATGAATTCTATCGAGGTCGTAGTTCACTCCAAGATGAACTTTACAAAGTACGTCCAAAATCAGTGGTTGTTCAGAAATCCTGTGAGGCTATGTTAACGCTCACATCTATAGAGAAAAACCCGCCACGTTTCACTCAATGAAAGCCATTATTGGAGAAATTATGCTTCAGATTTGGGTCAATATTTTGGAGAAAGTATACCAAAATTGGACATAGCGTATGCATTTGAGACTTAGCCGCGATCAACACTTACATAAAATAATGTTTAAGCACTGATTTATTCAGATCGTTCTATCGAATCAAGTAAAGTTTTCATAAATTTCTCTAAATTTGAGGTATTTTTTATTTAAATCAAATCCGAAAGTGAGTCAACATTGTTTTACGTTCCCCGTTTGATTTTTGTACCTTTTACTTTTTCTATCTCTTCCTTTGTAATAAACTGAAAAGAACTTTATGACAATTCATGGACCGGCAGATAAATTTAATAATTATAAAGAGTCCCTAATCGTTTGCACACAGCTGTATGCATAAACAAAATGTTTTTCTCATTACAGTAGAATTTAATTGCAAACAACATACATACATACATACATATGTATGTAGGTAACGAAAAAATCAAAATAAATGTGTAAACATAAAATAAAATGTTTGTGCTGAATCTGAACCGCTGTATGATGAAATTATGAAATATTTTATGCTTAACGTGGTCCTCCGTGGGCAACGAGCACATCAACAGCACAGCAACGCAGTCCAATATTTTGCTTGAAGAAAATATACAACTGTTATTACCTCTAGTCAGTGTTGGGCAAAATACATGCTCTGATGTATTTAAAATACAAAATACACGAAAGTTGTGTATTTAAAATAAAAAATACAAATATATTTTTTTCCATGTATTTAAAATACAAAATACTGCATTCCGAAAGTAAGTATTTGAAATACAATGTAACAAAAATATGTATTTAAAATACAAAATACTTTTAATCAAAAAACCTTTTTATTTTCTTTCATAAACACCAGTTTTTCAAAAGTGATATCAGACAAACAATCTCTTGATGGCGAATAAAGAAACCCAGCTAAAACGACAAAATCTCAATGATTTCTTATTAGGAAACGATATTTTATTGAAAGACCTATAACGGAATTAAGAAATAAGTGACAATTAAAAAAAGTTTCACCAAATGCTGTATAACTATAGATAGTCTATCCAAGTCAACATTTGATTAATATTTTGTTCTCTTCTTTTAGATTAAAATGTCGAACGCTGTTTTTTCTTGTATTCTATTTTGACATTATTTCTGACAGCTTGGCGACTTTCTCAATATAGTATGTGCATTCAGTTGCGTTTACTTTACAGTAGCAAAATTGTCGGATTTTAGTTGATGTATGAATGGAATAATTTTTAGCGCATATTTTTTAACATATATTCAAAATGTATTTTGAAAAATGTATTTTGAGAGCACGAATATTTGAAATACAAAATTCTTAAGCGCTTAGTATTTAAAATACAAAATACAAATACATTCATGAGACCTATTTAAAATACAAATACAAAATACGTATTTGTATTTTAAATACATGTATTTCAAATACATGTATTTCAAATACTGCCCAGCCCTGCCTCTAGTCTGCCATATGTACATACATACATGCTTACTATGTATGTAAATTTGTATCAATGGTTTTGTAATGGTCGCATTAAACATGTCTATTTAGCTGTTTGGTTGGGGTTGGCTTATGCTCTGTTACCAACTCTGGCAGATTTTGTAACCGAACAAACGAACGAACACTGCCTTCAACAACTTGATATAAGGCAGCCGATTTAATGTTACACAAAAAGTTTGCAAACAACTTAAATATTATTTGATTTGGATTTTTGAGCAGCTGCTATTCAATATACAAATGGATGTACACGTGTGTTGCCAACATAAATATAATACTCTTTTAATTGAGTCTTATTCCTAATTGCTTTTATAATCTGATTTGATAATCCACCATAGATTTTGCTCGAAGACTTTGGCATGAAAAATAAGAATCGTTTTTAAGGTCAAAGTATTTAAACAAAATTAACAAAAAATTAAGATAAACAAGGAGCGAGCTTTTTTTTTTGTTTGTTTGTTTCAAACTTCAACTAACGGAATAGTAGTGCGGGGAAAATGATACAGTGTCGAAACAACAGTGGAGAAAAACAATTTCTTCTGTTTAGCTTTGTTGTGATTTCATAAAAATCGTCTATGGATGTATTAGTAGAGTGCCCTCCCAACAGTCGTGAGGTCGCAAGTTCGATTCCTGCCAAAAACTCTAGATGTTTCTGCATACAGGAGAACCGCTTCGTAGTAAATTTTATAACGAATGCCTTTTGTATTATGGAAGTGTATAAAGCAACTCACAAGTGTCAGGTTGGAGTATAATATAAACTGAGCATTATGCATAAACCAGATTCACCGCTACAGGTTGCACGAACGAAAGTGTTGCTTGCTGCACCATCTTTCATTGAAATTCGGTAATTTACATAAACATTTAAAAATTTCTATTTCAAAACTATAAAAATCTAAATGAAATTAAGAGTTTCAATTTCAAAGTGATAAAATTACAAATGAAATTGAGAATTTTTTATTGAAAAAATTCCAAATAAAATTGAACATTTCAATTTGAAAAATTCCCAATAAAACCCAGGACTCTCAGTTGGCATTTAAAAATCTTCAATTATAAATAAGAAATTTAAATTTTGAACTGAAGAAATCCTAAATGAAATTGAGAAGTTTTAATTGAAATTACTGGCTGTTCTGACAGGACACTGTAAATGAGAGTAAATGCGAGAAGACTAAAGTTTCCATATAATGAGGCTGCAGAAATGAAGAGGAGGAGGGAGAGAGAGAGCCGAATGTCCAACTCTGTCTAACAAAACAGCAAATTACTTGGGCAGAGCGACACTACATGGGCTGGCGGATGTGTCGGAATGTGAATTAAAAAGGTTGGAGTTTTTCAGCCGTTCATTTGGCTGGTTCAAGGCAGAACCAGTAGCTGGTGTGTATGGGCGTTTCCCTACTGCCTCTTTAGGCAGCACAACAGGACGTTCTAGAATCCAAGTGAGTCGGTCTCACGACTGGCAGCCCGTGAAACATAATTGAAATTAGCTGGGAAGATTCAATTGCAAATATAATTATACTAGCTGACTCGGTCACGCTTAGGTGTTTTAAATAATATAATGTAGTTTTAAATATTGCGTTCATATATTGGGTTCAAATTTATATATGTGTATAGACATAAATATACTAGAGATAAATTACTTGTAAATTCTTTCAAGTAAAAATAGTTTTTAAAATCTGTTCATAAATGAACGAAAGCAATATTTTCGATTTCGGAAGAGTTTCAATTTCGAAAAATATTCACTTACTCATTTTATTGCGTAACACTCACAAAAGGCAAAAAGTATGTTGAAAGTCGAGTTTTAAATAATTCACTTATTTACAAAGCAATTGCGGTTTTCACGCTTCGTATTAAAATACTATTGTAGATCTTGGAGATATTTTAAATTTAATAACTCTTGATAAATTTAAAACTCGGCAACAACAAATCTCATAAATTTTTAATATACTAAATTAAGACCTCTGCACTGACAAAAACAGTAGTAGATTTACATTTAAATTTCCCTTGTATACCTATTTAACATTATTATTCAATATTTTAAAGATGTCATCAGTGGTCATGTCCGGAATGATACAAAACATATCATCGACATATTTTGTAATTATTCTCGGTTTTGTATATACAATTTTCACAGAATCGTCCAACAGTCTTTCCATAATAATATCCGGAATAATTGGAGAAGCTGGAGAACCCATTGGAAGCCCATTTATTTGTGTATATATTTCATTATTGTACTGGAAATATCTATTGTTCTCTATACAAAATCTTGAAATACGTAAAAATGGGCCTTTCGCTATTTTCGTATTTGTATTTTATAATTATATTAATTATATTATTGTCATAAATTGGCTTTAAACTCGAAATAAGAAAGATGTTTGGCAACAGTTACAGATAATTATACTTTTTAAGGAAGTAAATAACGTTGATCTCATGCAGAAAGGCCATAACTCACATATTTTTATCTCGGGCTTTTTGAATATTTCAATATATGTAGATTCCTTCAATTCCGAGAATAAAAAAATGCGAGTAAAGACCTGCCAACGATATATATGAGACCAACGATATATATGTACGTATTGCCTCAAAATACAGTTTATTTGTTTGTGGTAGCACCATTAAAATATTGTTACGTTTTTACCTTTTAAAAACGTTTCTCGTAGATTCTTTAATTGTAATGAAGTTAAAACACTCACGTCTTCAGTTTACAGTAATCAACAGTTCAACACTTTATTTACTTTAACACACTGTACTTGTAAACACTTTACTAAGAACAACACTTTTACTTATTCACTTTTTATTACTTAAGACACTTTACACGTTAGCGCAGCTAAAAATCGACTGAACTTTGCTCAGCGTTAAGCTCAGCTGCTTTTATACCTCTCAATGATCATTACTCGAACATTCTAGAAGTTTACAGAAGCTGATCACGCCACCTCGCACTAAAACTAATAATGAACAAAAGATATACACACACACCGACATACATACACGCGGCAGTGAAACTTTCGCATATGAGCCGCGCACATACATGCACACACGAATATTGTATCGTGCGGTAGTGGTTTCTTTTATTTCGCTGTCGTGCCTATTTATCTACACATGTGTGTCAGCATGTGCACACTCGCTGTGCCGCCGCTTTGTTTGTCAACAAGTTTCTATGTATGCATGTGTGTATATACCTCAATTGGTCTGTTCACGACTAAATTCGTAACAATATAAAGCGATTACTAGACGTTGAAAAAAATAACGCTCAGTACTGAGCCAAAATCGCCAACGGTAATGAACGCTCACTTCTTCAGTTCACTGAATCGTTCAACAGAGCTATCTCAGAGCTGAGTGTTACAAATCTATTTTAAATATCACATAAGAAATTTTTAAAATACTCCAAAGGTGGAAAATTAACTGCCGGTGGACTTGGGCCCAGATTCATACGAACTTTTGTATACATACATATGTTTTTTTGCTGTCTGAAAACGCTGTTCACATGAAAATGATGCAATTAAACAAATAGTTAACGCAGACGTAGTAAATTTTTCAATCTGATATGTGGCTACACGCTGTCTTTTAGACACAAAGTTTGCTACCACACGCATGCCATCGTACATACGAGTACAGCATGAAAGTAACGCTCATGGCTTGACGGTTTTACTGTATGGACTATCAGAAGTTTTATGGCAAAAATTTATTACTTATTTAAGTTTTATCATTTGAAATTTATTTTGTTAAGTACTACACGTACTTTTTGCTTCGTTCGTTTCGTTCGCTTCTTTTTGCTTGTTTAATACGTATGTATGTATGTACGTAAAACTGATAGATTTTATGTGGTGTGAGCCCAACATTATTTTGCCAACAATATTTCAGCAACTCAATTGCAATAAAAAAAAACAAAAAAAAAAAATAACCAACTTTCTCCACCTGTTAAGCCCAGCCTGTATGAATAAATGTTTGTAAATTTCGTACTCGTATGTGTGCAACCAGCCAGTTTGTTGTTGTCATTGCTGCTGGCTGTTGGTTGCAGTTTTCATAGAGACTAAACACTCGTGCTATGTATAGGTGGCATGGCGAGTTATTACCAAATCAAATATTTCACGTCAAACTCGTACCAACATAATAACGAATTTTTTACTTTTTGTTTACAAATAAACAAAAAAAAAAAAAAACGTTAATACTTGGCTTATTTATTAAATTTAAAAACAAAATCATAAACAAACTGAGTTTAGCTGCCATCACGCGTGCGCTCCTTTATTTTTATTTTAATGAGTATATTTGCATACATACTCGTGTGTATGTTTGTTTTATCATTCATTCATCTCTTTTTCCATTTGAATTGCTTATCTCTACTTTTGATTTAAAAAAAAAACGTATTAATATGCATTTCTGTTTTACTTACATACATGCATACATATAGTATAATTAGTTGCTAGTGTTGTCAATTATTCGCGTTTTATAATCGATCGAATAAAATTTCATAATATCTCCATTGTTCGCATAGCGGAATAATTCTAAACTTTTATACGAATAAATTCGAATATTTATAAGGAAGAAATTTTTGTTCGAATGAATTTGAAAAAACTTGGAAAAAAACGACATATTAATTTAACATTTTTTTAAACGAAAGAAAACAATTCAAGACACGACAAAACGTACAACTGCAATTCAAATTTATGAATATGGTTCATTAAATAAGGCGATGATATTATTTAGAATAAATGTGAATATATACACATTCCTATGCACTCAAATCTACACATTTTAAAACATTTTGTTAAGAAAATATTGTTCGAAACCATGTTAGGGACCAAGCCAAATCAATTTTTGCCATCCGAAGACCCTAAATACTAAAATTATATACTAAAATTGATCAAAAATTGATCAAAATTGTCATTTTTTTTTTGCTTAGAACTAATTTTGTATTTGGCAATACCAAAAATGTGTGAAACTCGTATGTAGATTGATAATGTATGCAGCTGGAAAAAATTTAGTTTTCGTTACTTCCCCATTTTTCATTGAAGATGAGAAAATTCCAAATGAATTTGAACATTTTAAATTGATATTGGGAAATTTCCAAATGAAATTGAGAATTTCAATATCGCAGTGAGAAAATTTCAAACCAAATTGAGTATTTTAAAGGGTCCGCCAAATAATTTTTTTTTGAAAACGGCGCAAAACATCGAGTGTAGCTTCGGCTGTGTAGCACGTAGTGCCGTCCTCCTCTTCAATTTTTGTGAACAAAAATTCGTTCAACATGGCCCGATAACGATCGCCATTGACTGTAATTGCCGCTCCCAGCACATTTTCGAAGAAAAATGGCACAATTTTGCCTCTGGACTAAAATCCACACCAATTAGTTACTCGTTTTGGGTGTGTCGGCTTTTCAATGTATGCGTGCGGGTTTTCTGTGCCCCAAATGCGACAATTTTGCTCGGCATCTTCTGTAAGTCGATCGCAGGCCCACTTCGCGAAGCGCATACACAACCATATTCGTTCAGCGGAAGGATAAAACTAATTATCTGTCAAATCAGACATAAGCACAGTGTTAACTTTCACGAAATAAGCATTAGTTAAAAAAATAAACGTTACATGACGGACCCTGTATTTTGAAAAGCAGAAATTCCAAATGAATAATTGTGAATAGTTTTAACGGGCTTAAGTTCGATTTGTACTGCCTCAAAATTGAGAAAAATAATATTTTTTTGTGATAAAAAAGGAGTGACTTTTTAAAGACGACAAGTGAGGTAAAATTGAATACTTACTGGCTGGAGTACATATTATGGCTGTTTCACGACCACCACGTCGCTCATCAGCACCCGAATTTGCTTCCAGCCTAGACAAGGAGAAAAACAGCGTTTAACATCGAAAACTAGAAGCGAAAAAAAAATCGGTTACTTGAATGTTTTGTATGGACTTTGTGTTAAAAGAATTATAAAAATGCCATTAATTTTTATATGTCTAAATTTTGTATGCAGGCTTTTAAGTCCAATTTTATTAAATGTTACTTGTGATTAATGATTATCAAATCAAAGAAGAATACGCTTTTAGCAAGTCGCCAAACGAACACGCTACGCTCCTCAATATACTCGATAGCAAAAATAAATTCAGTCAAGTACGAGGCTGGTTCGCACACTTAAGGCCGTGTCAGATAAAACTTTGTTGCTTTGCGTGACGTTTATAACTTTGAAAGAAAAGCGTAAAACAAAAAGTGTATGTCACAATAAAAACTTTGACAAGACCCGCGCATTGTTTGTTTATCAATAAAATATTGAAGTTGTATATTTTATATATGTACTTATTTGTAGTTTATATTTAAATTTAAGTTTATATTTATATTTAAATTTATAAAATTTATTTATTTATTTGTAATTTTTTTCGATTTCTGTTGACGCCAAGAAAAAATAAAAGAAAATGAAAGCAGCTAATTGTCAAAGCGCGCAAAAAGATGAAAGATGCCCAACGTTTTGCTTTGCTTTGCGTCAAATAAAATTTATGTGACAAGTGCCATATAAACATGTACATTTATCTTAAATGTCAAAGCGTGTATGTAACGTAACGCGAAGCAAAAGTTTTATCTGACACGGCCTTTAGGGTTCCGTACGGATGTGTAATGTACGTATGGAATGGCATATGTGAATACATATATTGTATAAATTTCATCTCTCTGTCTCTTACAGCTTGAGAGTTATGTTTAATTGTTACTTTACGTTGTTTGGGGACACCTAGTAGTTTTTGACTTATTGTTGTTGTTGTCATTTGTTGTTGTAAGGGAATACATACACTGTGCGAATTTCGGCTCTCTATCTCTTACGGTTCGAGAGTTATAGCTAACTGTTACTTTACTTTTACTGTTAAGGGACACCTGGTCGTTTTAGAGTTGTTGTTGTTTTTATTAATTGTTGTTGTGGAGCAAATGTGAATACATACGGTAAACAAATTTCATCCCTCTGTCTCTCACATTTCGAGAGTAACGGCAGTTTGCAATTTGTTGTTGTTTTTAGCATTTGTTGTTGTAGGACATATGTAAAAACATATATTTTGCGAGTTTCAGCTCTCTGTCTTTTACTGTTTAGCAGCTACGGCTAATTGTTACTTTAGGTTGCACCTGGGACACCTGGTAGTTTTCGACTTGTTGTTGTCTTTAGCATTTGTTGTTGTAGGGCATCTGTAAATACATACACTGTGCAAATTTCTGCTTTCTATCTTTTACGGTTCGAGAGTTATAGCTAATTGCCACTTTTCGCTGTATGGGGACACCTGGTAGTTTTCGATTTGTTGTTGTTTTTAGTATTTGTTGTTGTAGCGGCAAGGTACAACAACATCCTGTGAAAATGTCAGCTCTCTAGCTCTTGCCATATCGGAGAATGGACGCTGCGACGGACGGACGGACGTGGAAGTATCGGTAATAGGGTTCCGTTTCACTCAGTGATGAGTACGGAACGCTAAAAATGAAAAGCAAACACAAAATAAGCAACAAATTCGTTCCATCATGAATGTCAGAATTTGTCTCCAGAAGTGATTTACTTAATGTTTCCAACCGTGGAACAAGGCATAGCTAAACATTTTCATTTGTAATATTTTGCATGAAGCTAAAAATCGAATTGAAACCAAAGACGCTGCGACGGACGGACGGATGGACGTGGAAGTCTCGGTAATAGGGTTCCGTTTCACTCAGTGATGAGTACGCAACGCTAAAAATGTAAAGCAAACACAAAATAAGCAACAAATTCGTTCCATCATGAATGGAACAATGCATAACTCTTTAAACATTTTCATTTGTAATTTTTTGCATGAAGCTAAAAATCGAACTGAAACCAAATGCACATTATCTTGAAATCTTTAACAGAATAGCAGTAAAAATGTGCACTTAAGTTCTTATTAATAAATTCATTCCAAAAACAAAATTTAATTTTTAAACATAATAGCGTGACCTACTTCTAATTTTAAGTATCAACAATTTAATATTTTTTACGAGTTTTTGCTATTAAGTAGAATTCGGCTTCGTTAAGATGTAATAAACATTATAAAATAATGCACATTTGCTTCATCGTGCTTCATTTGTTTATACATATGTACATTTGTACCAGCGTCATACTTAAGTATGCCTGTATAAACAACTCAACCAACGATTTTATTTATAATTCCTTCGTACTACTAAGTATGTGTGCATTGTATGTACAAAAAAAAAAGAAATAACAATTATTTAATTCATATTAGTATTTTTTCAAGTTTATTATGTATGGGATTGTGTCATGCCATACATATTAATTACAATTTTATACACACTTATTATTGTACCATATCATATGTACGCAAAGATTCAAGATGTTTGTCGCTGTGTGAGTGTGAGTGTGTGCGCGCTTGAGTGTATGCGTGTGCTGCAGTGCCTCAACTTCTTCCTTTTCTTTCTTTTCCTGCAGTAATAATGACAGAAAAATGTTGTCATTTTATTTTCTTGTTTTTGTTGTTTTTTTCTTCTCTATTTTGAAGTTTGTTTTTCACCACTTTGATGTGTTTTTTTTTTTCTTAATAAATTACAAGAAAAATATAATGCACCACTGTGCATACACAAATATTTCCGCAAACATTTCAATTAAGCGTTTCTAAAACGAGTTGTTGTTAAGGGTTTCTTCCCTGCCGGCAACTCAGTTAACTAGTAATGAATTATAAGCTAACTTTTTTACAACTGTGGTGCTTGACACTTAGATTTTTTTTAATGGAGATGACTGACTATTTTAACATTACAATGTCCTAGGAGGTAGTCAATTGTCCGACGTTGCATTGCTTTTCAACTAACTTAAAGTTAGCTACTTAAAAGTCAGTACCCACAGAAAAAAATGTACAAATCAAGGCTGATTTTTCATTTTTTCATCCCACTTTTTTTTTTTTTTTTTTGTTAGCCTCTGGTGGGAATTGAACCACTAAGCCTCAAGACTGGTGAGCAGCCAACATATCCACTCAGCCTTCGCAACATTTAAAACGAATGCGACAGGAGGCAATTTAATTAAAGAGTTATTTACCGTGTATTATTTGAATTTTGGGTTAACTCTGCACTACGTTTCAGCTAGGTTATAGCCAGTACACAAAAAGTGAATTAGAAATCGATTGTATTGTAGCTAATTTGAAGCTAGTCCATAAAAGTTAACGTAAAGTTAATTATTTTAGTAGTCGACTACTCAATGTGCGACAGGGTTGTTTTTCTGTGTGTGTGTGTGTGTGTGTGTGTGTGTGTGTGGTGCGTTTTGCAATTATGCATAAAGAACGGCTTAATGAAAGAAAATTCTTAAATGCAATTCTCGTGAAATGATGACTTTAAAATTGAATTTTTCAACAGCTCAAATTAACCACTATTGATGCCTACAACTGTAGACTGTCACACAGAGTTCTTTTTTCTCTCTTTTTGTCCGTCATAGTTAAACAAAAAATGTAGCAATTTATTGCTACTAAATGGTTAATAAACAAGCGGCCAGGAAATGTTATTTATTCAATGGCATGTAGTGATTGTTAATTTTACTCAAATTTAAGATAACTACAAATGTTTGTTAAATAGCTTTTGCTTTGCAGCAACTGTTGAATATTTAATGCGATTAGATTACTTACATATGTATGTATGTATGTATTGGAAATGCTAAGCGGGAAATACCGAAGCCGGGAATTCTTTAATTTCAAATCAATAGTCCGACAGAGGGAGTAACAGTTCCGTGGTATTTTCTACATATATAAATAGCAAGTCCTGTTTTGCCCCTCGCTCCTGATACATCCATGTGACAATGAAGCCCCATGGGGATCTGGTTCAAAGGGAATCAATTTTTTGCAATTGGCCCCTACTCTAGTCTGCGGTATGTGATTCAAGACATATGTATGTGTATGAGCGTTATTGACTCTTTCTCAATTATATGGTATATCCAAAAACTGAAAATAAACACACCTAGACAGCGACTTATGCATATTGGCTGAATGGGCTGTAGAGCAGTTAACAACTGCTCAGAGGTTTCATCGAAAAATCATCTTCAACGATGAGGCTCATTTCTGTATAAATAGGTACACAGAGAAAATAGTGCCTAATAAACACACAATAGATTAGAATAAAAAATGAATAAGATATCTGCCCCTGCAAGAACAGTGTCGGTCATATGATCCATTACATGACCGACACTGCTGATGGGTTTCTATCATTTTCTTAAGGGCAAAATGAAAAACCTGATGTAAACATTCGTGTATGTGTGATTTCTTTTATGAACCAGCGTTACCACCTCAGCAAAGTGATCATTCAAAATCTTTTTTGCAAAATGCCCATAAAATTACATGTAATGCTATGAATTTTTCTGTATTGATAAATAAAAAAAGAATTTTTCGAAAATTTTCAAAAAACAATTCAAAGAGAATATAATAAACTATATTAAAAAAAAAAAAATGGACAAATGAACCTATAAAAACATTAATGCATAAACGTAGTTCCAAATGAAACTATCAAATTAATAAGGGAAAATCAAAATACTACAATACAATCATTGTAATGGCAACGCTGAAACCTATAAAATTGCTTTGCATGTGTTAGTAATTAAGTTGTTAATGTGTTAGTTTCCATCAGCTATTTCTTGCAGGGTGCATTGCTTTCTCTCGGTGTACCGTTCAGATTTTCAAAGAGAGAATCTTATTGATTCTATTACGTATTTTTGACTCTGTGTATGTGAACCGACAATATTATCGAACTTGGGATGTTAGCAATTCCCATGAAATCCAAGGCATCAAGTCACTATTTGGCGTGGATTTTGTATCGCTTAAGAGCGATATTGGCTAGGTCAGCACTGCCAACGGTTAATGTTATAGCGCATGAATTGGATGATTGGGCCACCAACGGTATGTTGTTGAACACGGCGGCGCTGCGCGAAATACAGCTCATATCTTAGTAGCTCATGTGTTAGTAGCTATTTGCACTAACGGCTTGAGAGCATTTCCCGAGATCGTGCGATTTGACGCCGTTACACTTTTTCATAGTCGCGGGCCTATGCGAATAAGACACAACCCCCAGTGGTTACCGCAGCTAACATACATAGCTCTAAGCTCTAAAATCCCACCCAAATAACAGGCGCTCGATCGGGCTTAAGAGTTTTGGCCTTGTTTATAAAAGTTTCTTTAACAACGAGCTTTCATCCGTGGATACATTTTTGTGTACCGAATTTTGGTTTCGCTTTCGACGGTTTATATAGCCTTTTTACACCGACTGACATCCACGTGAAACGCATGAAAGATGTTGAAAATGTGAAACAGTCGTTTACATTGACAACATCTTTCATCTTTCATTTATTTAGATGTCAAAAAAAGAAGACGCTAAATTTTTGTGCAAAATAAAAAAAAATTTTAAATGTCCAAGTCCATTTAAAATGGACCATTTTGGACATTTTTATTTCCATAGGCCAAGCAACATGTTCTCCATATTGATTGACCATACGATGGGCTTTCTTTTGCACTGCAATTAAAATTTATATATATGTATGTAATTAATTAAAAATTATAACAAAATACATGTTCCGCTCATTTTTTTTTATGTTAAATTTGTTTTCTGAATTCTCATTTTGCTAGTGATGGTACAAAAGCAATCGATTTTCTGCAATTATTTTAGTGATGGCATTAAAAAAATCGAAAGATGTGAGATGGAACAAAATCTACTGATTTAGAAAGATGTAGAATTTTCGCCCTGTATAATTCTTATGGGGAAGATGTAACATCTTTACAAATTGATGAAAGATGTAAGATGTGCGTCAGTGTAAAAAGGCTATTAGAGGCACCAGTCAGTCACTAACCACTTAATTCATTTCTTAAGTTGACACCAACTTGTCTCAAGTTGGCGTCTACGTTCATTTTTGTTTTTGAGAAGCTGGTTGATATTTGATTGTTTTACTATAAATTCAACATGACAATCAATATTTTGCCATGTTAATTTCACTTTGTTCTTTTCACAATTGTGGCGACTTGCGTGTTTGAAGTTATGGGAGACTTCGTAGCGCAATATTTCACTGCAATCGCAATTACCATTTTTACTAATAACATTAAAAGAATTAATATTCTTACCCAATAACGAATGATCTGACTTCTGAATAATTGCATCCCATTCCACATAAACACAATTCATATGCAAAGTGCTTCTCTTTAATTGCCTGAAATTAGATAAAAAAAAAATAAACCAGCAATTTCAAATGCGTTAATAATTAACTTGAAAAATCACTAATTTCTCTGATTTTATAATTAAACATTGAGCTGGAAAGAAAACGCCTGAATGTTGTTGTTTGTGTTCGCTTTATGTTGTTAATTATGAAACTAAGTAATTTTTTTTCCCCAGTAATTTTGTACTCAACACAAAATGATGTTGTAAGTTTTTCTGGCAGTAAAAATGTTGTTTTATTTTACGACGACAGACGCGACATTTTGCACCACCACAACATCCACCGACACTTGGTTACAAGTCAAGGCATACAAATAAAACTATGTGCGTCCAAATATTAGCATAACATTGGCCGAAATTTGAAAGAAAATGTTTGAATATGACTAGAATATAAAATTCAATAAAAATGTGCAGCTTTCAACTTTTGATACAATGTGTAAAAATATGCCATGCAAAAAGGAGCTGCAAGTTTTCTGCGTGGTTGGTTTGTTTAGATGGCTGAAATAAATGGCTGAAATAAAAGAGACAACTTAGTATTTATTTGTTTCTTTCATTTTTATTTTGCTCATTGAGTTTGTATTTTTGTTTTTGCGTTTCTACAGCACTACAGCTTGCTGCAGAAGAGAAGAAATTGATGCTTACACTCAGAAAAAAGATGGGCGGGCTTGAATGAACTATATTTCAATTGATTTTTCTGTGAATCCAAAATGTGAATCTATGTTCATTGCCATAAAGCCATAATAATTACTATGAAAATATGGTTATCTTAAGGTGTATACCTGCTAACTGCCTTTCAGACATTTTTAAATTCCTTAAAAATATCATTTAATTTTTTTTTAAAGGATTACAGCCTAAAGTAACCTTTTGAATAGTCGTTGTGATGTCTGGCATTGCAAAAAATCTTATAAAATATTGTACTTATTTGAAAAACTGTTGCAAATAAAATTTGTCATGCTTTTTTGGTCATTTGCAGCAGTAATGTTTTGTGCCATTGATACAACTTGCGTTCTTCGGTGTAGCGCCTTTGTTAGTTTCTCATTATATATTTCGTAGTTTCTGCTTCCAAAGTATTTAAGTAGCTCGATGATATGCATCATATGAAACCGGCGGCATTTGTAGTCGCGTGCTCGTGTAGCAGCCTGCGAAAGTGTTTATAATATGAAATGCATTTTTTATGATTTGCTTGTCATCTGCCAGCAACAACACCTAAAATTCCGTCAAAGTTTATGGCAAAATAAGGCGATTATTGTTCCATGATCTTATTTTACACTGGTTCACGGTTAAACCCACGGAGGGCACAACAAGCCTATATTGGCTTGGGTGTATGTCGTAGGACATGGGCAGACGAACCATTCAACCTAACCTAACCTATTTTTCAATACTAATTATGCCAGTACTCATTGTGCGATGCGAGTACTTTTTAACAGATACCTACTTGGTGCTTGATTCAAAGTATCGATTAATTAAATTAATTGTTGCACTATCTAATGCTTCATTTTTCATTATCATAATTCAAAGCAAAAAATTAAATGTTAAGGATTCCATTACCACAACCAATCTTTTTTTTTTCTGTGTAGATACTAGAAATAGTTTTTGTTAATCTATCTATAAAGCCTTCTTTAAAAAGCAAACAGTTTGTCTCTAAAAGTTTGCCGCCGAAGTAAATCTAATCTTGTAACTGTGGCTGTGAAACTGAAATGTCTTCGCATTAGTTTTTATGTATTTTCTGTTTATTAAAAACCAATTGAAATCTGGGTATAAACAAAAATCAATATATGTACATACATAGATACATACATATGTACATGTACATAAATTTTGAACGCAGTTAATGATGCTGATCTTGCTTTTTTTATGTGTGTGAAGATAAATATGCCGAGTTAAATATGTTTGACGTAACGAAATAACGTAACGACATATTTAAGTGTGAAGTTAAATATGTTTTTCGTAAGCGAACATTGTACCAACATGTTTATCTATGAAAGTAAAAATGTCCGTAAACATATATAAGTAACTTGTTATAAAATAAAAAAATATTTAAAAATATTAATAAAAACCATCTAAATTTTAAAATTGTGAAAACTAAAAAAAAAAATTTAAGAGCAACATCGTAAAAAATAGATTATCTCTGAAATAATTTGGACATATATGGGCACATTTCTTGAGTGTAACTCAACTGGACCACATGGAAAAGGAAGCCAAGGATGTGGTCTATTTAGTGGTATAAGTGCCGTTTCTCAATTGTATTTGAGAATTTTTTAAAAAATTTTTGAAATTTCGACTAAGTGAAAAATCAATGTTCTTGGAAAGAATTTTGTCATATATGGGCACATTTCTTAAGTGTAACTCAACTGGACCACATGGAAAAGGAAGCCAAGGATGTGGTCTATTTAGTGGTATAAGTGCCGTTTCTCAATTGTATTTGAGAATTTTTTAAAAAAATTTTTAAATTTCGACTAAGTGAAAAATCAATGTTCTTGGAAAGAATTTTGTCATATATGGGCACATTTCTTAAGTGTAACTCAACTGGACCACATGGAAAAGGAAGCCAAGGATGTGGTCTATTTAGTGGTATAAGTGCCGTTTCTCAATTGTATTTGAGAATTTTTTAAAAAAATTTTTAAATTTCGACTAAGTGAAAAATCAATGTTCTTGGAAAGAATTTCGACATATATGGGCACATTTCTTGAGTGTAACTCAACTGGACCACATTGAAAAGGAAGCCAAGGATGTGGTCTATTTAGTGGTATAAGTGCCATTTCTCAATTGTATTTGAGAATTTTTTTAAAAATTTTTGAAATTTCGACTAAGTGAAAAATCAATGTTCTTGGAAAGAATTTCGACATATATGGGCACATTTCTTGAGTGTAACTCAACTGGACCACATGGAAAAGGAAGCCAAGGATGTGGTCTATTTAGTGGTATAAGTGCCGTTTCTCAATTGTATTTGAGAATTTTTTAAAAAAATTTTTAAATTTCGACTAAGTGAAAAATCAATGTTCTTGGAAAGAATTTGGACGCATATGGGCACATTTCTTGAGTGTAACTCAACTGGACCACATGGAAAAGGAAGCCAAGGATGTGGTCTATTTAGTGGTATAAGTGCCGTTTCTCAATTGTATTTGAGAATTTTTTAAAAAAATTTTTAAATTTCGACTAAGTGAAAAATCAATGTTCTTGGAAAGAATTTCGACATGTATGGGCACATTTCTTGAGTGTAACTCAACTGGACCACATTGAAAAGGAAACCAAGGATGTGGTCTATTTAGTGGTATAAGTGCCGTTTCTCAATTGTATTTGAGAATTTTTTAAAAAAATTTTTAAATTTCGACTAAGTGAAAAATCAATGTTCTTGGAAAGAATTTCGACATATATGGGCACATTTCTTGAGAGAAGCGGCACTTATACCACTAAATAGACCACATCCTTGGCTTCCTTTTCCATGTGGTCCAGTTGAGTTACTCTCAAGAAATGTGCCCATATGCGTCCAAATTCTTTCCAAGAACATTGATTTTTCACTTAGTCGAAATTTCAAAATTTGTTTAAAAAATTCTCAAATACAATTGAGAAACGGCACTTATACCACTAAATAGACCACATCCTTGGCTTCTTTTTCCATGTGGTCCAGTTGAGTTACACTTAAGAAATGTGCCCATATGCGTCCAAATTCTTTCCAAGAACATTGATTTTTCACTTAGTCGAAATTTCAAAAATTTTTAAAAAAATTCTCAAATACAATTGAGAAACGGCACTTATACCACTAAATAGACCACATCCTTGGCTTCTTTTTCCATGTGGTCCAGTTGAGTTACACTCAAGAAATGTGCCCATACATGTCGAAATTCTTTCCAAGAACATTGATTTTTCACTTAGTCGAAATTTAAAAATTTTTTTAAAAAATTCTCAAATACAATTGAGAAACGGCACTTATACCACTAAATAGACCACATCCTTGGCTTCCTTTTCCATGTGGTCCAGTTGAGTTACACTCAAGAAATGTGCCCATATATGTCGAAATTCTTTCCAAGAACATTGATTTTTCACTTAGTCGAAATTTCAAAAATTTTTAAAAAAATTCTCAAATACAATTGAGAAACGGCACTTATACCACTAAATAGACCACATCCTTGGCTTCTTTTTCCATGTGGTCCAGTTGAGTTACACTCAAGAAATGTGCCCATACATGTCGAAATTCTTTCCAAGAACATTGATTTTTCACTTAGTCGAAATTTAAAAATTTTTTTAAAAAATTCTCAAATACAATTGAGAAACGGCACTTATACCACTAAATAGACCACATCCTTGGCTTCTTTTTCCATGTGGTCCAGTTGAGTTACACTCAAGAAATGTGCCCATATATGTCGAAATTCTTTCCAAGAACATTGATTTTTCACTTAGTCGAAATTTAAAAATTTTTTAAAAAAATTCTCAAATACAATTGAGAAATGGCACTTATACCACTAACTAGACCACATCCTTGGCTTCCTTTTCCATGTGGTCCAGTTGAGTTACTCTCAAGAAATGTGCCCATATGCGTCCAAATTCTTTCCAAGAACATTGATTTTTCACTTAGTCGAAATTTCAAAATTTGTTTAAAAAATTCTCAAATACAATTGAGAAACGGCACTTATACCACTAAATAGACCACATCCTTGGCTTCTTTTTCCATGTGGTCCAGTTGAGTTACACTTAAGAAATGTGCCCATATATGTCAAAATTCTTTCCAAGAACATTGATTTTTCACTTAGTCGAAATTTCAAAAATTTTTTAAAAAATTCTCAAATACAATTGAGAAACGGCACTTATACCACTAAATAGACCACATCCTTGGCTTCCTTTTCCATGTGGTCCAGTTGAGTTACACTCAAGAAATGTGCCCATATATGTCCAAATTATTTCAGAGATAATCTATTTTTTACGATGTTGCTCTTAAATTTTTTTTTTTAGTTTTCACAATTTTAAAATTTAGATGGTTTTTATTAATATTTTTAAATATTTTTTTATTTTATAACAAGTTACTTATATATGTTTACGGACATTTTTACTTTCATAGATAAACATGTTGGTACAATGTTCGCTTACGAAAAACATATTTAACTTCACACTTAAATATGTCGTTACGTTATTTCGTTACGTCAAACATATTTAACTCGGCATATTTATCTTCACACACATCTTTTTTTTTCACTGACCTATGTATGCATGTATGCTTGCAGAGAATGAGGAGCGTCTTACTTTTGTGTTGATTAGGAAAAGAACAAAAAAAAAAACAAAATAGCAAATCACAATCATAAATACATGTCACATGTCTCATATTAAATAACATCTTATTATTCTTAATGTAGATTTTAAAGCCACTTCTATAAAAAAAAACAGCATCCGCCAGGTATGGTAAACTAGACCAGTCTAGACGTCTTAACAGCTGTAAGTGGGGAATTTTTTAAATACATGTTGAACATTTGGAGAAAATAATGCAACTGACATAAACATATTTTATACTTGTTTGAAAACATCTAACGTTTTAGGATTTTTAACTTACTTTACCACTTGAAGAAGCGGTGGCTGCATTCAGACGGTATGCTTTGGAGATACCTTAATCAGAGTGGCAAAAGTGCTGCGACAATTAGTTCGAACGCATGCAAAAGTTAATAGATCTTTAAATGGGGAATATTTTGAAAAACAATAAAGAGATTTTCGATAGTTAATATTTGTTTTTATTCCCTAATCACGAAATATAAAAGGCAACCCTCGTATAACCGTTAGAAAAATACGAATTCGATGCGTATATTTTTAACAACATTTTCAATAGAAGTTGCTAACAATATGTTCTTGATGTTAGTTCTTCGACCTTTGTTGTTTAGTATTCTAATTGTTCGAGCCTTAGGTCACTTGTTTTTTACAAAATATTTATTAAATTCAATATTTCGATATCACAATGGATATCTTCTTCAGGAATGTAGATTTTTTTTTTTTTAACAATTTAAAAACAAAACAAACAAAAAATTTATACTGGCATATGTTTGAAGATTATATACACTTTTGTTGCTAACAATAAATACACACTCGCGTAAACTTTTACAACAATCACTCAATACACTGATACGACGAACTTGTGAATTGGACAAATATGATGAAAAATTCTAAATTATTCTAAATTGCGTGAGCTTTGTTTGGTTGCCGAGTGGTTTAAGCGGCTGTGCCAAAATTGTGAAATTTGACACGTCCAAAGTTCATAGGGTGCTGATGAAGGGTGTTTGCTACCCAGAAACAGCCGGTTGTCCACCTAGATATTAAATTTTACTTTTCTTTGCTTAATTGATATTAATTAAAAGTAGTGACAAACAAAGGGTTGAACTTAAGCCTGAAAAAGTAATTTAATATAAATGTATTATGCTAGCTTGTATTTAGACATTATAATATTATTTATACCATTATTTCTGAAGTTATTGAGGAACATTTTTATGTAAAAAACTGTGAAATTTTCAATCTGTGAAATATTTAAAAACTACAAAAAACAAAAAAAAAAATAAATAAATAAAAAGCTCTGAATGCTTTCCTGTTTTCCGATTTATTTATAAAGCTGCATATGATGGAAATAAAATGAGTTCAGGTAAATTTTATATCTGAATACATGAGTGAAAAAAGTAATATGGGTTTGTGTGGGTGTGTGAAAAATATGAATATATTATTTACAGAATATATCATGTGCTTCACATTTAAACTTTAACTCAAAGTTCAAAATAGTTGCTTTGATGTATTTAAAAAAAAAAAATAATGAGTTAACACGATACATTTTAAATTTTAAATTGCACTTGCTCCATTTGCTATTATTACTCCCCTTAGTGTGTTTTTTAATTCCCTGCAAGCACAATAGCTTTTTTAATTTTATCTTTTGAATTAGTTGCCTTTGAATTATATTTGTCATATTACAAAAAGATTTCAAAATTAGGATGGTGATTGAATAAAATTAATTATTTTTGTTTTTTAATTTTTTTTTTTTTTGCTAATATGAAGATTTTATTTATATACTTTCTTGGCGGTATTGCTTAACATTGTCAACCGTAACAATATTTGTTAATGATGCTTGTTGTTGTTGGTTATGTGTTCTTTTTAACAGATGAAGAAGAGTACGTTCATTTGGATAAACTTACATACAAACTACTCACAGACTTCAACTTTATATCGTAAATATTGACATTCTTACGATAAACAAATTATAAAAATAACCAACCTCAACCTCAGAGCAATATGAAGAACATTTTATCTTATTTATCAAGTTACAGCTTAGATATATACATATGTAAATGTATAGTCGTTTGGGTGCACCTTATTTGCAAAAATGCGCAATTGCACCGTCGCTGCCCTGAAATATGTTATCCGTAGCAAAAAACTATATTGGGGAAAATTTTAGACAGATTCCTTTAGCAGAAAGAGTGCCGCAGCCGGCCAGCAGTTGAAAGAAAATGTATCATAACTGCCAGTGTGAGACCGACCCTCATTGATATTCTTCGCCAACATTTTTGGAACGAAGTTCCTTAAAGGTAAGTACTGTGTTCGAAACTGCGGAAAATGTTGAGCAACATTGATTTTTTCGTAAGGAAAATTTGACATGTATCTAATGTTACCCATACCGCCGTTTTTACACAATTTAACGAGTTTTTCATTAAAAGTATGCTGCATTGTTTTACGTTTGTAAACAAAACCCATAGGTATGTTTTGCAATTTGGATTGTGATGAGAAAAATTTAATTATAGAATAAAAAGTTAATTTTTTATACAAATATGTCCCAAATAATTTTGTTTTTCTTCACGGCTGATATCAGTTCCCGCATTTCTGTTGCACTGAATTTAATTTTTTGGTTTTCTTTCTTACTTTACATTTCTTTTTTTTTTGTCCAAAAAATTTTACTTAAATATTTGCAATGAAAATATCAGCAGTCAGCTGTTGCTAAAAATTTCACGTGGAAGAATTGCCACTTCAATTATTTCGCAGCAAAAAGAAAATGTTGCCAGATACATTTCATATGTTTTTCTCAAAATGAGCAGAGTACTACTTCTGCAACATTTTTTCACGGAAAGTTCATACGAATTTTTTTACATGCATTTTGACAACTTTCCACGTGGAATTTTGAACAGAGTACTTGCCTTAACGCGGCTTGCTGGTAGTGGAAATTAGTAGAAATCGTCACCAAAACATGTGAGCTGTTTATATGTATTAGTGTACTGTCGACAAGCAATTGTGTATAATAATTGGTTGGAAAACGTTCCAAAAATTTAAAGAATCATAAAATTTAAAAATTTAAAAAACAACACAAAATAACACATACAGATTTCACCTTGTATTACATTCAAAGATGAAAAAAACCTAAGGAACTTCGTTCCTAACGGGGGTCCCCCGACCGCATTTTTTTTTTTTTTTTTTTTTTTTTTTGAGATGCCAAACTCGTTTCTCTGCACATTAAGGGGCGTTGCCATACAAAAAAAAATATTTTTATACACTTCATCTATCATTATAACTTGCCCCACTGGCCTATTTTCCTTTCTTGACATTTTCTAGCAATAAACTAATCCTCTTTCTTCCATCCTTGTGGGGATCCCGTATAAAGTAGTTTTAGAAAATATTACCCATAAATTTAACTAGCTCCAAGATGTCTCTGGAGAAAATAAATTTTTGGTCAACCCCTTTTAGTTGTTCTTTCTCGTTATTTCAGCAAAACAAACCGACCATCTGTCTGCTTTCCTTGGGTGCGCTCCCGTACAAAAATAAAATTTTCATAAATTTTCCCTACATCGTGCCTTTAAAGGCGTAAAATGTATGACCAACTTCCATTATTTTCCCTTCTTGATGTTTCCACGAAACAAACCAATCCTCTATTTCCCCTCCTTAGGGCAGCTCTCATGCAAAAATAGTTTTATAAATTTTCCATCATCGTCTCAACTAACCCCGGGGTGCCTCTGGAAGATTAAAATCTGTAACTGATCTCCCTAATTCTTTTTCTCAGTTTTCGGAACACATCCTCACATTAACTCTTCTTCTTAGGAGGCTCCCACATTTGAGAAGAAATAGATGTTTTACGGAAGTCGCTCATAGAACAAACTATGCGGAAAACGAGACAATTGCATGATGCTTACACATACATATGTAATACCTTCAATACAACCTTAAATTTTAATGTAGATTTGAAAAATTTTAAACTAATGCTATTCAAGTATTTTAACTAAGCACAAATTATTTAAGTAATCAATTCTGTAGGTGAAAATAAATAAATAAATATAAAAATGACTCTAAAACCAGCCGGTCTGGTAGCATATTCATATTTTCAAACTTAAATAAAAAACTAATCATTTGGTTTTTTTTTTCAAGAAAAAAAAAACTTTTTTCATTATTATTAACACCGTCCTGAAGAAGCTATCCGAAGAAGAGCGATATATCGACAAATATAATCAAATATTTTAATAAAAAGACCTTTAGCTCAAGAAAATAAATATATAAAATATAAAAAAAGGATCGAAAAAAAAAACAAATAATAAGTTTTTTATTTAAGTTTGAAAATATAAATCTGCTACCAGACAGGAATGTTTTGGAGTCATTTTTATATTTATTTATTTATTTTCACGTAAAAAGATCTTTAGCTCAAGAAAATAAATATATTAAATAAAAAACGTAATAATTGACATAGAGTTTTACTAAGAGCATTGAATGATACTCGTATGTCATTCATAAACTTGGTTCAAGGTTCAATTGAGCCAATTTCTCAATGAATATTTTCCTTTAAAGCCACAACAGATTGGGAATTGTCAGCATAAGCCCTCTCTTTGGGATGTCCCCAAAGCGACTGATCAGTTTTGGGAAAACTTTTCCCAAAGCAAATTCACCGAAACTCTGGCTGTTGACTAGACTTTAGCAAAAGTAGAAATAACAAATAGTTAAATACACTCTCTTTTTTCGTTAATTTGCTCTACACTATCTTCTCTTAACAAATACAATAATTGTTTCTCTTGCGAGAAAAACTCTCAACAAATAGAATATATTCTTTACAAATAAAATACATAAATCAAATCGACACATGTAAGCATTTTTGAAAACGAGACTAAAATTCTTTATATAATTTAGGGGTATACTCGAGTAATTTGTATTAAGTTAAATGTACATATTTATTAAAATATGATAATATCTAGTTGAAAACATTTTTTTTTAATTTTAGGTGCAAATAAATAAGAATGTGATCAAAACAAACAAAAAATCATTAATTTGTAGGTATGTACATCCAAAAACAAATACTTTAAATAAGTCACTTGGGAATAGGGTTTGGGGTTCGGGAATTCCCGGGAAAACGTGAAATGTTTAAATTGGATTTTATAATAGTAATATTTTATTTCTCCACATTTTTATTTTCTTAAAATTAATTATTTCATGCAGTAAAAAAACTTTTGTTAAACTAAATAAAGGAATTTCATTCTAAAAATATGCTGTTTGTACATAAACATCACTTTTACAAAACACCGCTTAGTCGCCGAGACTCTAACCTCTTAGTAGCTGATGCTATAATCAATACTCTTTTTGCATAGCTTATGTTAATAGAAACACCATTTCCTCAAAACATAGCTGAGTCAATTCGAGATAAAGTTGGCCAAAGACGTAATGAAAAAATGATGGCATTACTAAATTATTTAAAAATGCCTGATGTCAATACGAAAGTATAAAAAAAAATTGTTTTAATTATATGCGGAACCGCTATATAAACGGCTGTTTCATCAATCACTTTCCGAATTGTCCAGCAGCGATTCTGATATATCTGACAACGAAATTAATGAATGTTTTAAAATTAAATTGTAAAATGTTATGGAAAATGCAAGGGCTAAACCAAAAATGCCCAAAATTCCTCAGACTAATTTTCTAAGAAAAGAATTTGCTTTATATGAAGCGAGCAATATTGCGAACTAAAAACTTAGATAATTTTTTTAATGCTTTACTAACAATAAAACCAACATCGGTGGATAGCGAACGGGTTTTCTCCGTCGCTGGGAATTTTGCCACACAAAAGTACGAAACCGAACATCAAGCGAGTTACTTAATGCTTTAGTAGTACTAAAAACTTATTTTTTTTATGGAAATGATGGTATGAATTCTGTTGTGTTTTTTTTTTTTCTCTGATTTAAACATGATCTCAGATTATTTCCTTACAGTTATTTTTCTCTTTTTATTGCACAAATTGAATTAACATGTGCTATTTAATAAAATTAATTTTTGTTTTAAATGTATGTATGTATATGCACTTTATTATATAATTTTAAATAAAACCAATTAAAAAAGCTTACTACTAAAAATTACTTGTTTGTAGTAGAAGAACATTTCCCGGGATTCCCGGCAAGAGAAAAAGTCCCGGAATTCCCAAACCCTACTTGGGAACAATAGCTAAATTTTGTTTGCTTTTTTTATTTTATGCAAATCGGAGCAAATACAAATACCTTGGACATATAAAGAGAACTTTCCAAAAAAAAAAAAAATAAATAAATAAAAAAAAAATTATCCAATTATCCCATGCGTAGATAAGGCACACCAAACAGTTAGTTACCCATTAATGGCAGTTTCGCTTGTTGACGTGTCCGTTTAAGTGACAATGAGCCTCGTTGCTCACAAAAATAGAATTTACAATGCAAAAACGCTCCAACATTGTTTCAAAAACATTTCTGCGTAAATCAAATCCACTTTCTTTCAGTTCTTGAAGGATTTGAATTTTAAAAGGAGGGAATTTCAAATCTGAATTTAATTATTTATTTGCTTTAAGAGCCAATTGAAATGTATTAATTTAGGTCCAAAAACGAACCTTTTTAAAAATGATTTGCTGTCTTTTTCAGCTGTCTATATGCCGGCGACATTTCGTTGGTGCTAATCAACTCATCAGTAGACTTGAAAAATTCTTAAAAGTTTGTTTGAAACTTAACTACTTTTTCCATAATTCCCATGAACAAAATGAGAATCAGAAATGTTCAAACAAACCTTCACCACAGTAAACATTTCTTTTCGTTTTTGCAACTCTTACTTTTCTTTGCAACCATCTATACAATGAGTCACCATTGGTTACTACGATTTGTATTTTTGAAAGTATCAAAAAGTAAAAGCTTTTTGAATATTCAAATATGAACTTAATTATTTATTTGCTTTAAGAGCCAATAAAAGTGTATTAATTTAGGTCCAAAAACGAACCTTTTTAAAAAATATTTGCTGTCACAGCGAGGCTGCTCATTTCCGTAATGAAAATTGCGGATTTTCACGCAAACTGCTTTCAATGTTATCGGCAGTCCTTGACGATCGACTGGGCCCTGGCCGTGGGACATTCATAGTCGAAGCTTTGATCAAAATTGTCGACAAGCAATTACGTAAGAATTATTACTCTTGAAAAATGTCTCGACAGCGAATGCGCGATGCTCACTCGACCACTGCGACGTCGTGGCTGACAAATCCGCACAATCGATAATTCCCACTGCACCACCACTTTTTGAAATAATCGTATTTAAAATATTTTTTATGCTAATTTTTCGACCTTTGTTGTTTAGTATTTTAATTGCTCGAGCCTTAAGGTTACTTGTTTTTTTTTATAAGTGTTTATTGAATTCGATATTTCGATACCACAATATCCATCTTCTTCAGGAATGTATTTAAAAGTATGAAATTGCCAGCAGACACCTTGTACCATATTGAATAGCCCCATGAGGCTTCTGGAAAAGTCAGGTGTTCGACTGAACCACATTATGTTTTCCTCTTCCACATCTCTACGTATTAAATCCAAGAAAAGATAGAAAATAAAATCATCTGGAGAAGAGAATAGTCAATGTTTTCGCAAGAAATATGAAGTCTGTACAGAAACATAAAAAAATTACACGAAATTCAGGCAGCTCGATTTTGATTGATAAAGAAAAAAACTACTTTTAAAGTAGACATCTTTGCTGCGTTTAAAGAGCTGTGGATGCATCTTTTGAAGCACAATGAGCGGAAACGTTTTCTCTATACAATTTTTCTCAGCGTATGCACAAACACTCACTGTATGTATGTATTCACATATGCATGTACAATGTACATACATATACATATAAAAGCCAACTGATGATAATGCTGATTGTTTATTTTAGTTCTTAGTTCGGTTGCCACTTGCAAGGTACATACATCGTATGTGCAGTGTGTTTACAAATTTACACGGCTCTTATGGCCTGAGGTGGTTTATTTGAATGCTTCAGCATGTAAATTTACTCAATTCTTAGCATTTTGAGTTAAAATCACTCACTGCATTTGTTAGTTTTTGTTGTCGTCAGTAAATATTGCTCTTGGGAAGTTTACACAGTCGTTGATTTTTTTTTCTTGCTTTTTTAAGTTGTTGCATTTACTTTTGTTGATAGTAAGTGTTGCACACACACACAAACGTCAACCTAAAATTTTATGTTGGCACGAAGACAGGAAAATTTACATATAATTGTGTGATACAAAGATTTTGTGTTGCGTTTTTCGAAAATAAACTGTTTTAATGTAGGAAGTGAACGAAATTTTTAAACGTTTTCTTTTTTTTTTAATGTTATTTGTTGTTTCCAATCAAAAAAGTTTTAATGACGAAATAATCCAATGCAAATTATTATTATTATTTTTTTACCCACAATATTGATTGGCATGCAGGTTTATGAAATATGTATGTGTGTTTGTATAAGGAAATGTGGAAAAGAAATTGGGTCAGATGCATTTCAAATGCATCGAACATTTTACAAATAAAATTGTTTAATTTTGTTCATTCTCTGCTGGTTCCAGCGCAATCAATATTAAAATAATGCTTCGATTTTGTTTCGGCAAAGGTTTTTGTTGCAAGCGTGAAGTGAAATTTGTGAGTGATTTTGATGTACATATTGCACATTAAATCATAAATGGCCACTTGTCGTAATTTTCTTTCGAAATAAATATCTAATAAGCATAGAAATTACTTTCTTAACTGGAAGAAGCACACGTTAAAAGTGGAAATCAGTTTGATTATAAAATTATAACCTTGTTGTTATCTGCTCTGTGGTCCTATCAAAATGCTCGATAATAATTGGAAATAAAACAAAAGTTTTTCAAAGAACTATCTTAATATTTGTGTGAGGTAAAATATTGGTCAAATTATCGCGGTAACCTCGAAGTCCTATATGGTGGCCCATATTTTCAGTGAGTCCGACATAGTTGAGGTCCAATGTCGTTCAAGAGCCAACCCAGCAAGAACAGTGTCAGTCACTGTTGATGGGTTCATGCATCAGGGTTTCTATTATTTTCTTAAGGGCAATATGAAAAAACTGATGCAAACATTCGTGTACGTGTGATTTATTTTTTAAACCAGCGTTACCACCTTAGCAAAGCGATCACTCGAAATTTTTTTTTTTTTTTCAAAATGCCCACAAAGTACATGCAATGCTATTTATTTTTTTTATTATTAAATAAATAAAAAGAGGAGAACAGAATTAATTATTTTAGACATTTTTAGATAAAATTAAGAGAAAAATAGTAGTCAGTAGCAGTTTTAACAATAGAAAACTGAATCATATGGGAAAAAAACTTCCACAGCACTATTTTTTTTTCAAAGAAAAAAGAACAAATGAACCTGAAAAACATTAATGCATAATACAGGAAACTAATACAGGAAAATCAAAATATTAAAAAAATCATTGTAATGGCAACGCTGAAAGCTATAAAATTGCTTTGCATGTGTTAGTAAATAAGTTGTTACTTTGTTAGTTTCCATCAGCCATTTCTTGCAGGGAAGCTATTTCATCCTTTTGCTCTTAAATTGTTTTTGACTTGTTGTCGTACACTTTCTTTTAAATGTCCCAAAGGAAATAAGTCCAGCGGTATCGAATCTCATCAGCACGGCGTGAGTTAACAAAACCATTCAATTGCGCGCACAAAGAGCCGTTGTTTCGTTGCGTGTGTGGCAAGTGGCACCATTCTGTTGGAACGAAATATTGTCCTGCTCCATATCCTACATTTCTGACCGCAATAAACTCGTTATCATTTCGCAACAGCAAACATTATTCACAGTAACTGCTTGGGCGACCTCATTTTCAAGGAAGTACGGCTCGATGATACATAATTCGAACAAAACAGTTACTCTTTGTAGCTAGATCGGCAATGACTCTTGTATTCTCTTTTGCCCAAATACGACAGTTCTGCTTGTTAACGAACCCACCGAAGTGAAAATATGATGACCAAAAAACTCACGAAGTGCGTTTTGATTTGAACGTTCAATTTCGTTAAAGGATTCAACAATCTTAACGCGCCGCTCAATTTCATACCTTTCCACAGTTGAATTTGTCAAACACTGAAACAAAGAAATGTGACATTAAATTGGGCAAATGTTTGAATTGGGTTAATGTTAAAATGTGGCTCAAAAATAGCATCATGCGTTTTAGTTGCACCACCCTTTCAAACCAAACTTTCATTTATCGATATTAGTGATAAAAAATATTATCCATATTATTATTAAATCAATCATATACAATTTGTAGACAAGCTACTTGCTTCTATTGCGAAAACTTCGCATACATTTTTAAATGAGTGAAAAACTAAATAAATTAACGTATATTGAAGGATCTTTTTCACTATAGCACTTGATATTAGGGCTTGTTAAAAACTCAAATAATGCATGCAGAGAGGAATGCAATATCTTAAATAATTCAATAAAAATTAATACCCTATAGGATTCCAACGTTTTCTGAAAATTTTCCAAACGATAATACTTTTCATTTATATAAAATTGTTAATAATTTTGACAAACTTGAGTTCGATATTATTTTCTCAAAATTGAGAAAGAGTTTTTTGTTATAAAATTGTAGTGATCAACAGTGTTAGTAGTGCTATTTAGGAAGACAAAAAAAGTAAAGTTGAACACTTACTGACTGGGGTACGAAATATAAATGTTTCACGTCCAGCACGAGGGCCATGACTAATTGTATACTGCTTTTTTATGCAGCAGCGCATAGCCATCCCACCACCTGAGTTCTTCATTACTGACTGTCTCTATTTAATCATGTCGATCAAATATCCATTTTATAATACTTTTTTTTTTTGAGTTCGGTTTTACTTCCTTCGGATTGAAAAATACTTTTTCGTGGTAAAATTATAGTGATCAATATTATTTACGAAGACAAGAAAAGTAAAGTTGAAGACTTATTAGCTGGGGAACATGCCATGGCTGTTGCATGTCCGCCACAATGATCGCCAGCACCCAAATTGCTTCGGGCTCAGGTTGCAACTAAACCGCTTGTTTTTATTTCTATATTTATTAACTTGTATTACGTTCATTCTATAATATTATTGTTGTGATTGATATTAATTAAACAAGATAAAGAAAACATTAAAAACCTATAACTAGGTTGCAACTAGCTGTTTCGAAGCTGCCACACTTCTCATTAGTACCCGTCCTTGATCAGCCCAATTAAAAACGCAAATTCCCTGAAAGTTTGTTGCTTTAAAACTTTATGGGAACGATTTCCCGGGGGAAAATATGTATAAAAATTAAGACAAATTTTTGAGTTATTCTCCAGCTTTTCTTAGTCTTTTAAAACTCTTACAAAACCCTGCGAATTATTAACAAAAATTACTCTCTTGATGACACACAGTTAATAAAAACTTAAAATAAATAAAAATTACACAAAATTAAATAATTGAATATCTGCAAGCAAAATGGTTGCTTTCACAACGAGGTGTTGCCAACTTTCAATGTTTTTGCTCTCAGGGAATTTAGAATTGAAAGACTCTTTCTTGAGAAAAATATTTTCCCATGGAGAGAAATTCAGCTACTCTCTATTGATAATTGAGCTGTATATTGCAGAGTATAAATAGAAAAATTGTTCTTGAAATAAAACCAAAAAATGTATTAAACTTAATTATTATTTTCATTCCGCTGCAGCAGCTGCAGTGATTCTATTGCTTGACATGCTTCAAAAAGTTTTCTATTTATTATCTTATGAACTTTTCTAAAAGCTGATTTAAATCAAGTGACATCTACACTGTATGCTTTTGACTCTTGTTGCAATTATGTGAAATGTTCCTCAATATAGGGAGTGAAAACCACATCTCTGACTTGAGCTACATACATATTATTATGTATTGCTATTTTTATTTATTTATTTTTTTTTTTAACTTTTGTGTGCCAGATTACAGTATCTAATCGTCACATGCATTTATAAATTTTAACTACAAAAATTAAGTATGTTGAGAGGATGCAAATAATGATGGTTAATGCATGAATGATTTGTTTAATGCCTGTTTTAATAGACAGCTAGATAGATTGTTCGAAACTCGTGTACTTAGATAAAACATGGCGAATCGAGGGAGGCAAAAAAAGTGAAATCAAATCAAACTTAAAGTGGAATGAACTTGTGATGAGCTCAGCGCTTAAGTAAAACTGTTAATCCAACCATGAAGGTGGAATCAGTTAACATGTTATCAAAAATTAAAAAAGTCAACAGAAATTATAACCAAACGGTACCAGCCATCGATGACAGTGTCATAGCTTGTTATTTTTTTTTTTTTTTTCTTTAAATTTTCTATTTACATTTTGCTTTTCTCAGCGTTTAAGCAAAATTCATCAAAAAGTGAAAAAAGTATACATATACTGTACATACATATGTATGTATGTATATACTTTCGATAGTTTTGTTTTGGCAATTCAGTAAAATATTAACATATTTCAATATTTATGTACTTCTCGTACTGATTGAATATTTAATCATTTAAATTATGATTTGTACGGATATTTCTCGCTCAAAAATATACCAACTTGATGCTGCACAGTGGGTCGAAAGCTTTCATGGAATTGAAGAATTTAATTATTTTTTCGAATTTAATAATATTTGAAATTGTGGACATTTTTATAAACTGATTGTGGAAACGACACCTGTTTTCGAGCATTTTCAGAACTGCAGCTTTATTACATTTAATATGTTCTGCATTGCGAATTAAATGTGGCCTAGCATATCGAGAAAAATCCGTTGCGTTGCCTTGTTAAAGTCAACGTTGAACTCACTAAGTATCGAGTCATTGCTTCAGCGGGAACTTCCAATGTTACAATGTCGCCATTGTAACATTGATTGCAAATACACCCAAGAATTTCGTACTCATTTGAAGCCTTAACAGGGGCCAAATCGTCACATACGTGATCGAACGAATTTTGTTGCCTGGGCCTTGTGGTTGTTGTTCATTTTGTTTTTGTTTTATATTATTTCGACATCGAAACGATTTTGCCCCAGGATTGATTTTCTTTAATATTCTCTATTCGGCTTGATTTAAGTACACATGTGTGCTACGCGTACTCAAAATTTTCAAGTACGTTTCATATTGAAATCGAGCGGAAAAAACTTAAATTTAGAACGAGATTTTTCTCGAACGAAATGTCATCTTGTTTTTCTGTGGCTGCTATCCCAAATTTAAAACAAGTGGAGATTTCACCAGGTTGGCCCAATGTCGGAATATTTAAATATCTAAGATGTGAATTTTTTTTTTTTATTTTTACGCTAATTGATGTTTAAAAAATTGTTGAATTAAAATCACATAAGAAATGTTGACATAATATCAACAATTAACAATACAACTAAACTTATGAAAGAAATAAAAACCCTTTGAACGACCGTAATCCGATATTGGTAAAGTGTTTATTCACAGTGAAGATTTTGTTTTCATTGTCGTTTGTTTTTTTTTATTTTTTTTTTATTTTGTCATAAAATGCAAATTAATTCATTTAATCAATGTACATTTTAAAATTGATGTGATCTTTTCGAATATGCTCATTAGGGTGGGTCGAAAATGGTATTTTGCCCTCATATTCACTTCTGCCTCAATTAAATAGCTGTAAAACACTATTATCATTTTTGAGTGTTGAAGGTAGCGCTTTGATGGTGCAGCCTCAATTTCATTTAGATACACTTTGTAACCATTAATTTTTTACTTTATAGTCGAATTATGTGATTTACAATTGTTAATAATTTTATCGGACTTGAGTTAGATTTTTTTACTTTCTCCAAATTGGGAAAGATTTTTTTTTCTGCTAAAATTATAGTGATCAACATTTTTAAAGAGGACAAAAAAAAAAAGTTGAAGACTTAATGGCTGGTGCATGCTGCTTTGAAGCAGCAGCTTAAAAAGTGTATATAGCATGCACCTAGAAAATAAAAGAAATTTTACTGCTTCAGGCAGGCAAAGTTCCTCAAAGTCAAGACAATTTGCATGAATTTTTAATAAAAAATAATTGTTGAATAAAATGTTTAATTAAACACAAGTGGTTTCTTTGACCCAGTACTCAGGGGATGACCCCAACATATGCATTGCATTGTACTGGAACTGGGAAAATAAGAATAAATTCAGTCAAGTACGAGGCTGGCTCGCACACTTAGGGTTCCGTACGTATGTGTAATGTACATACGTATGGAATTGCATATCTGAATACATACATATATTGTAAAAATTTCATCTCTCTGTCTCTTACAGCTTGAGAGTTACGTTTAATTGCTACTTTATGTTGTATGGGGACACCTAGTAGTTTTCGACTTGTTATTGTTGTCATTTGCTGTTGTAAGGCATCTGGGAATACATACACTGTGCGAATTTCGGCTCTCTATCTCTTACGGTTCGTGAGTTATAGCTGTTACTCTACGTTGTAAAGGGACACCTGGTAGTTTTCGACATGTTGTTTTTAGCATTTGTTGTTGTAGAGCATATGAAAATACATATATTGTGCGAATTTCAGCTCTCTGTCTTTTACACTTTAGCAGCTATGGCTAATTGTTACTTTAAGTTGCGTAGGGACACCTGGTAGTTTAACAGTTGTTGTTATATTTAGCATTTGTTGTAGAGCATCTATAAATACCTACACTGTGCAAATTTCAGCTTTCTATCTTATACGGTTCGAGAGTTATAGCTAATTGTAACTTTTCGTTGTATGGGGACACCTGGTAGTTTTCGCTTTGTTGTTGTTTTTAGTATTTGTTTTGTTAGCGGCAATATACAACAACATCTTGTGAAAATTTCAGCTCTTTAGCTCTTACCGTTTCGGATAATGGACGCTGTGATGGACGGACGGACGTAGTTGTCTCGGTAGTAGGGTTTCGTTTCACTCTGATGAGTGGTCTTAGTTGGCTAAAGTCGGGGTTTTCTCGTTTATAGTAGACAAAAAGCTCACTTTTATTTAGCACTTACCTAAAATTGTTTAAAGCACACTTTTTCCATGTGTGTATTTATGGTCCATTGACTCTATAAGGTTTTCTTATGCAATTTACATACAATAATAATTTCTTATTGATTTTATTAGGTTCCTAATGATCGTGTGCACATCATGTACTGTATTGTCTAAAATTTCTTTCGATTGAGTGACCGACCGAAAATCGAATTCAACAAGAAGGAGATTTTTTCTTTAAATCTATAAGAATACCTAATAACAATTATAAGTTTCCTTCTTAACTTTTTCAAATGAGGATTTCCTTATTAAAGTAATAAAACTTTCTTCTGTAAAAAAACATAACTTTAGTGTAGTTTATTAGGTAATTATTATGCACTGTTTTCTCTGTGTATAAAACTACTTATTATTAGAATATTATTAGCAACTTCTAATTTTTCCTCTATTCTGGTCACGGCGCTAATGTTTATTTAAAAAAAAAAAAAGAAGAAGAAAACGTTAGGTGACCATGCGCGACAATTTTAAATTTTAGATTTTCTCTCCTTCTTAGAGCACGTGCTCTGAAACACAGTGACACCATAGTGATATAGAAAACTTTTCAATTACATTTCAATTTTGTCTCACGAAAATTTTCCACCTTCTTCTAGTATTGCTAAACGCTGCGGCTTAAAAACAGTATGGAATTTTTATATATTTAAATTTTCTATGCAGGCTTTTAAGTTCTTTTTAATATTTATCATTGGCGTCCAATGGCAAATCTGGTTTTACATTTGTAAACAAGACAGCTGTAGAATACAAGTGAATAAGCCATGGAGCGATACACTCCCCAAGAACTTGGAATAATTGTGTCTACGACGAAGTGGACGATTTTTCGACCAAAATCATAATGAGCGAAGAGATTCATTTCCATCTCCACGCCATTTTCTTTCAAGGACGCTGCTGATCGCATGACAACGTGCCATATGGTCATGTTAACCGAGTTTTTTCTACCGCAATTGAACAAATCAGGTCTGGAGGACATGTGGTTCCAACACGGAGCAACGACACACACTGCTCGAGCCACAATCGATGTTCTGAAAGCCAAACAACATCGGATGACTTCTTTTGGCCCACCTGTTAGCAATATTTTTTTCATTGTAGTGAAGCAAATATATTTCAAATTGAACTCTTATTTTGCAAATTTCAAATGCTGCCCAAATCTAGATTTATAGCCATGGCCGAAACATCAACTATCAATTCAATGATGGTTTGTTCGTCCGTCTTTTTGTTTTTGTTTTTTTAGTACAAGTCATTACAAATGTGAATGGACATAAAATTGTTTTTTTAAAACTTTTCAATTTCGCATTAAAAAATTAAATGTCAATTTTTTATTTTTACTTTTTATCGCTCTCAAGAGAGTACCACCTAAAAGCCTGTTTTGTGTTTATGATGTTTATTTAGGTTAAGGTCGACTATTGGAGAAGATCGAACAAACATACTACATATGCACATACATACGTTGCTATGCAAGTTTGTATCTGCAATGTAATTAGCATTTGGTTACGAGATGATTATGGAATGTTTATTTTTGTATTGTTTGTTTTCTTTTCAGGTATGTGAAGTTGTATCATGGTTGTGAATTTGAAAGATGTCCATTTATAGCAGATTTTTACGAATAAGACAATATGATGCCATTGAAGGTTAACAGTTGTTAAGTAAGTTAAAATATACAAACCAAAAAATAAAAAAAAAAAAAGATAAATAACTAAAAGATTTCGTGGACGAGAGCACGCACAATTTTTGTTTTTGTTAAATCAGGGAACGTACATACCCCCATACATACAGTATGCGACAAAACAAATGCACCAACTTACATGTCTTGAAAATCATATACGATATTCGTAAGCTGACATTTTTCTTACAATGCGATATTAAATTGGTAACATTTTTCTAATTATACTGACTTCAGCAGAAAGTAAAGATAATTTATTTATATTTAAATTTTCCTTTAAAAAAATAAGATATTTAAAAAGAAAGATTCTTTTAAAAATGTAAACTAAAACGAAGGTGGGTAAATTTCAATTAAAATAAATTGGCCACTATTAATCCATACATGATTCCTGAAGAAGATATCCATTGTGATATCGAAATATCGAATTCAATAAACACTTATAAAAAAAAAACAAGTGACCTTAAAGCTCGAACAATTAAAATACTAAACAACAAAGGTCGAAAAATAAGCATCAAAAACAAAAAAAAAAATTAATTCATACAGTCACATATTTTCTTACAGTCACATTACTTCTTACTGTCTTCATCTGCTTGTCTTTTAAAACGGAGTCGACTCGCTTTGATATGGTACTTATTAATTTTTGACATTATTCACGGGTAATTGAGTCCCAGATTTCTGGAATTTTGGTTCTTAAGCCGTCAAGAGTGCGTTGAGTATCACTGCGAGGCTTCCTTTTCATAAGAGCCCACAGATGTTCTATTGCCTTGAGGTCGGGACTCGATGATGGCCAAGCAAGAATCTATACAGCTTGTTTGTAGCCATTTGTTAGTTTTTTTTTAGCTGCATCTTGTTGAATTATACATTCAACGCAGTCGGCTGCTTTTGGTACCGAGGATATCAGATTTTTCTTTAATATTTTTACGTATTTTTCCGTGTTCGGAATTCCATCAACGAAGTGAAGCTTTCCGACACCCCCTGAGGACATACACCCCCATGCCATGGGGTTAGCTAGAATCGCGACTGCGCATTTAAAGCACTCTTTATTGTAAGCTTCTATACTCCAACATCACCAACACAAACATCAAACTTCGAGTCGTCACTAAAAATAGTGCTTTCCATTGCCTTTGCACCCAATAACGTCTTTCTTTACAACACAACAATCGTTTCTGCTTTTGACATGTGGCAGGTAATGGCTTTTCCTTAGCATAAAATAGTATAAAAATAGTAATCTAAACTGATTTCGATATACATAGATACCGAGTAAGTTTTTAACTTACACGCAGAAAAAATATGTATTTGAAGAGGAACATATTGTTGTTGACATATGTGGTTGAATATATTACGGTTGTAGACAACCATAATATGTTTGTAAATAATCGAACAATGTAGTTGCAAACATATTGTATGGTTGCAATCATAATATGGTTGCCGCAAGCATAATTAAACATGTTTTTCTTAGCGTGTACTTTATAAAAATTTTACCTTATACTTTTTGTTTGCTGGCGGATCCATTCACGTTTTACGGGCATTCCAATAGCAGCAGACCACTTTGAAAATATTTTTTGCTTAATAATCTTTTATTTCGAAGTGCATCTTTTTGAAACTTCATTGCAGTAGTGTACACCTATTTTATATTTTTTAACAATACTTTGTGAAACGATATTTTGAAAAGAAACAAGGCAACCATCCAGAAAAGTACAAGCCTGTGAGTATAGCTAATTTAATTTGCTGGCGAAAGACTTCCAATCGTTCACATCGTCATTTATAGACCATTTACACCCAAGAGAAATCTAGTTTTTCGAGATTTCAATCGGAATCTAGCAGATTTTGAAGACATTTGCAATGCAAAAAGAAATCTAATTCGTAAGTAGATTTAGGCGAAATTTCCCTTCTCCGAAATCTGCTCAGTACCAAGCGATGCAACTGTGATTTTTTTCATTTGTACTGAAAAATTCAGCACTGTACAAACAAAATTTGACTCTTTGAAGGAAAAAGTATGCCAAAAAATACAATATAAATATAAATATTTAATACATTTATATTAAATTACTTTTTCAGGCTTAAGTTCAGCGCTTGGTTTGTCACTACTTTTAAATAATAGTAATTAATAAAGAAAAGTAAAATTTAATAGCTAGGTGGACAACCGGCTGTTTCTGGGTAGCAAACAGTCGGGAAAGTCTATTTTCAATATAATTTATTTGTTAAACAGGATTGCAAATTCAAATAAAACGTCAGCAAATTATACACACATAAAATATGAAACTTTATAGCATGTTTCCATTACAAGTTAAATCACCCGCTTCGCTCTGTCTCTCTCTCTCTCTCTCTCTCTCCCTCTCTCTCTCATATTTATGAATCACACTGTTTACACGACTCGTCTATGTGCTTCGATTTGACTTTTGTTTTTGATAAGCCAGCATAAATTTTCCATTAATTTTCGTAAAGAAAATTTGTCTAAATGAACAAAAAAAGTAAGTGAAAGTGTTATTGCAAAAAAAAAAAAACACTTTCATATGGAAATCGGAGTTTGTATTGCAGGGCAGGGCATTAAATACAGCCCAGAACTTAACTTTTATTTTTATGGGAGAATTACGTTTTCTTTGCTTTGTATTTATTTTTATTTTTTTCTACAATATATGATTTTTTTTATTCTTTCTATATTTATTTATTTAGTAGTATTTATAATACTTTAAAATTTCTCATTAAATATTCACAATGGTATTCATAAAATTCAAAATGTTGCTGAAATTCATCTCAGAACAAATTTTATGTATACGAAAAAACTTTCTAAAACGTATTTAAACTAAATTTTTATGAATACTGGTATCGAAGTTTACAATTAAAATTAAAAAGAAAAATATTTTAATTACAACAATTTCTTACAAATTTTGCACATTTTCTAAATGTGCAAATTCTAAATATAATATAGTTTTTCTCTGTTTTGATATCATTTGTAAGTGTGTTAAATAATTGAAGTCCTTTATAAAATAATGATATTTGCACTGCTGTTGTATTTGCTTTTCTTAGCCTGAAGTCTTCAGCTGTTCGTAGTTGGTATGGTTTTGACAGATAGTGCAGATAAATTTGCGATATAAATTAGAGAAGACTGGAACTTTACGTGCTTCGCATGCAGCTTCAACATGAAGCAACTTCATTCGCTCTCAAAATTTTGTATGGCGAAGCACGGTGCCTCGCTCCTGATTGGGGTGTTAAGCACAAATACAGAGCGAAGCACATGTCGTGGAAACATGCTATTAGCATACAATCATTTGCCTATTTACAGCAAACGCAGCTGTCAAAAGACAAGGCTTCAGAAAGAAATCTTGACAAATGTCAGAAAATAGCGGTGAAAACCATACAGATTTGAAAGTAGTACTTTTATATGTTTCATGGGCTGACAGTCATGAGCTCAACCCACTTGGGTCCTAATAGCTTCGGTTGCACTAACCTAAGGGCTTAGCATTTTTAAATAATTTTTGTTGTTTTGCATGCTGCCAGATGCAATAAGCAACTTGCAGACGTCGAAATAACCATATGCTAATTTTTCAAAGCTGGGGGCAAATCACCACATTCGAAATCGAGTCTTCTTTCGTGTGTACAAATATTTCGACGGCTGCAATTTTTTGGATCACAGTATTCGATCGCAATTAATTATTTTTTGCATCGCAGCACGCGTATGACAATAAAGAAACAAAACGAAAAAGGAAAACAAAATATAAATAAATTGGTGAAAAACTTCAAGATAAATGAATCCAAATGTGTTTGTATGTTTCTCATCTTCGGAATCGGAGGATGAGTCCAATATTGCCATTATAAGTAGGAACATTCGTGGCAAAAGCATTCCTTTTTCATTGCCAGAAGCTGAGTAAGCTGTGAGTTTAAAGCAAAAGATTAGAACTAAATGTTTCATCGTTTGTACATAGATTCAAAAGACGTTATCGGCTCTCTAAGGAAGCTTTTGAATACATTTTATCGAAAATAAATATCTCTGGTCACATGTCGACGAGCGTACCACCCGTATTGCTGTTTGCCGCTACATTCTCCCTTTTGGCCAGTGGCAGCTTTTAGCACACGGCCGGGAATTATTTTTTAGTGGGGTTGGCACAAAGCACTATGTGCAAATGAAATTCACTACTTAGTGGAAAGTATTTTTCTTGGTATTCACTTTCCCTAAAAACAATACAATTTATATTTTTTAAACTATTTCTTTAATTTTTTGTCTCTTCTTTGCTATTTTATTTGTTTTGCTGCTAAAAGCTAAAGTTTATTTGTTTTCGATAGTGTAGTAACAATCGAGTACAACATCGATTAGATGCGTTTCGATAACGAGTCCTGTGATCCACGTTAACAGCAGTTCGATCACAAAGCACTCGATTTCGAATGCGGTGATTTGCCCCCTGATCGTTTTTGAAAACAATTCGATGTTTGTGCATAAGGTACATAAATCACAACCTTACATCATGTTATCTACTATTAGTTAATGGGAAAAAAGTTTAATTTAAAGTTGTTAAAAATACTAAATAATTAAATAAGCTTTAGTTTTTCGTAATTGCGAGACACGTGATTTCTGGCTGACTTAAATTGTTTTAGTTTCTTGTTCGAACAACTTGGAATACCATTTTTTTTTCAAGTAAAATTTGTTTTGTAGAAAGTTTTTTATTGTACTTCTTTTTGGTAATTTGGTAAGCGCTAAAAAATCGTATGCATTAAAACTTTTACTTTTATAGAAAACAAAAAAAACCGGTCAAATGTTGCAGAAATTATTTTTTCTTTTATTTGTTTGGTTTGTTGTTGTCCGTGTGTCTTATCTTAGGAATAATGCATTTCAATTGCTGTTTTATAGCGATACATTTGCATTCAACTGCTTTCAATTAAACAATTAGAAAAACGTGTATTAATTAATAATCAAGAAATAAATGACACAGAAATGTAAATTTTCTCAAAATTACGCGTGGAGAAAGATTTTACGCGAGAACTAAAAAGCTGAATTTGACTGGTAGTACAGGTCACATATCTAAAAAATCAAAATTTTTCCAAAAATTCCGAAAATACTACAAGAGTAATAACCAATCTTAGAAAAAAAAAAACTCCAGGGTTTTCAGCCTCCTGTGAAATTGTAACGTTGCAGGTGGCAATTTTTTAATACAAACGATAAAAGATTTAGCTCCTGTCTAATCAGTGCATATGCCAAAAATGTCTTTTGAGCAGGACGAAAGACACAGCAGCCAGCTCCTGACAAGTGTAGTTATTGATATATACATTTATGTTCTGTATTAATAAATAAAAATAATAATAATAAAAAAATAAAAATACTTTTGAGCTCATCAAAACTTCAGCTGCGCTTGAACGTTGAAAATTGAATTTTACCTTCCTCTTGTGCTGTCTAAAGAATTTATGGTTTTTAGTGTGACTGTGAAAAGTCACAGCATCGTGAATAACGCCCTAGACAAAGAAACCGCTATGAATGCGTCTTTACGTCTACAAGCAGAAGAAATGTGAAGGGATGTGAGCTCAGGACATGCATCGATAACACTGTTCTGCAAAATAACACTTTTTGGTTGTGTTTTGAATTGACTCTATGTATTTTGGTAACGGCTAATTGTTACTTTACGTTGTATAGGGACACCTGGTAGTTTTCGACTTGTTGTTGTTTTTAGCATTTGATATTGTAGGCCATAAGGGGGTACATATTATGTGCACATTTCATCTCTCTGTCTGTTACAGTTTGGGATTTACGGCTAATGTTTTTTTACGTTGTATAGGGACACCTGGTGGTATTTGACATGTTGTTGTAGGGCATATGTAAGTACATACACTGTGCGAATTTCAGCTTTCTATCTTTTACAGTTCGAGAGTTATAGCTAATTGTAACATTTCGTTGTATGGGGACACCTGGTAGTTTTCGACTTGTTGTTGTTTTTAGTATTTGCTGTTGTAGCGGCAAGGTACAACAACATCCTGTGAAAATTTCAGCTTTTTAGCTCTTACGGTTTCGGAGAATGGACGCTGTGACGGACGGAGGGACGGACGGACGTAGTTGTCTCGGTAATAGGGTACCGTTTCACTCTGATGAGTACGGAACCCTAAAAATGTGTTCAGTCCGGAGAATATTATACTGAGAAACAGTGCTGGAATATAAAGTGCAGTCGTGGTTCGTGCTGCACAGTGTGCATTTTGTTTGCCTGCCGTGTAATACATCTTTCGTGGATTTTTGGCCAGTACGTATCCTGATTTAAACGCTTTTAAAATCCAGCTTGCACAAACGAAAACGTAAATAAATAAATATATCGTCTTCCAGCTGATGAGCAACCACAACAGAAATAGATTTAAAATTTTTGTGAAGCGTCAGTTGTTTACGTCATTTAACATAAAAATTTTTGTGTTACGAAAATGATGAAATTGCATTCTTTAAAAATAACAAATTATTATGGTTTATAGTATTGCAGTCTTAAGCGTACCACCAACAAAAAAAATCACTGCTCTTATCATATTATGTACATATGTATGTATGTATGTCTAAAAATACTTATGTAATACTACTCAATGACGTGTTTGCGTTTTTCATTTTGGCCTGGTCTGCGTTTATATACAAAGTTTACAATTTTTCTTGTTGCTTTTGTTAAAAATGCTTCGTTAATTTCATTGATGAAAGATATTAAACAAAAAGAAAAAAAAAATTGTTTCTTGTGCTTAAAACGGTTTATTTTTGTTTTTCAGTTCGCTTGAAAGACAGGCAAAAACATTTTTCAAACATGAAAATGGAAACAAAGATTTGTGTTGGTATTAAAGAGAATAATGTGTTTTTTTCTGCTACATGTTGTTTAATAGAGTTTAAAAGTTGTTCAAGGTTTAATTATGTATATTCATAATATAGCAAACAAAAGGGGACATAGTGTTAAGTTGGACAAAACCTTTCATTCAGAATGATAGTACTAGAACTTTCATGCAATTGTATATTTTTTCGGTGATAGAATAAACTGCACAACAGCTTCATACTGTTTTTTAAATAACGAAGGTCTGATAAATACGAAACAACTAAAAGAAAAAACAGATTAAGGCACCTTGCAGGAAACATGTGTTTCTTTCAATGTTTCATCTTTAGGGTTCCGTACTCATCAGAGTGAAACGAAACCCTATTACCGAGACTTCTACGTCCGTCCGTGCGTCCGTCCTTGCGTCACAGCGTCCATTCTCCGAAACGGTAAGAGCTAGAGAGCTGAAATTTTCACAGAATGTTGTTGTACCTTGCCGCTACAATAACAAATGCTAAAAACCACAACAAAGCGAAAACTACCAGGTGTCCCCATACAACGAAAAGTAACAATTAGCTATAACTCTCGAACCGTAAAAGATAGAGAGCTGAAACTCGCACAGTATATGTATTTATAGATGCTCTATAACAACAAATTATAAAAACAACAACAAGTCTAAAACTACCAGGTGTCCCCATACAACGAAAGTTAACAATTAGCTATAACTCTCGAACCGTAAAAGATAGAGAGCTGAAACTCGCACAATATATGTATTTATAGATGCCCTACAAAAAAAATGCTAAAGGCAACAACAAGTCGAAAACTACCACGTGTCCCCATACAACCCAAAGTAACAATTAGCCGTAGCTGCTAAACTCTAAAAGACAGAGAGCTGAAATTCGCACAATATATGTATGTACCTACATATGCCCTACAACAATAAATGATAAAAACAACAGCAAGTCGAAAACTACCAGGTGTCCCTATGCAACGTAAAGTAACAATTAGTTGTTATTCTCGAATCGCGAGAGACAGAAGGATGAAATTTGCATAATATATGTATTCACGTTCGCTCCACAACAACAAATGCTAAAAACAACAACAACTCTAAAAGGACCAGGTGTCCCTTTACAACGTAACGTAACAGTTAGCTATAACTCTCGAACCCTAAGAGATAGAGAGTCGAAATTCGCACAGTGTACGTATTCTCAGATGCCTTACAACTGCATGACAACAACAACAATTCAGAAACTACTAGGTGTCCCCACACAACGTAAAGTAGCAACTCTCAAGCTGTAAGAGACAGAGAAATGATATTTATACAATATATTTATTCACACATACATACATACGTACGGAACTCTTAAGTGTGCGAGCCAGCCTCGTACTTGACTGAATTTTTCTAATTGCAGCGGGTATTTTTCATTATCAAAAGAATTTTGAGAACTTATTATGGTTTTCGATTTCATTTCCAAATCTTGAAATCTCTGAACAATCGATGATGCTTTTTTTCAATTTCTTTTTAATAATTAAATGTTTTTTTCCCTTCCTTTAATGTGAAAAAACAAAAATTTTTGTTTTACTTCATTTAATTTAAACAATGGAAATTATACAATGTTGTTTTTTTTTGCAAAGCCAAAATTTAAATTATTTTCACAGCGTTTTATCAATCATTCGAATGCTATAAATCTGGCAAAACGAAAAAAAAATAAACATATGAGTATTCAAAGAAATAAAAAGAAAATTTATTTTTACCTAAAAAGTCTGAAAAAAACAGATTTTAAATGTGTTTAATTTAAGAACATTTCTTGTTTAAAAATGTTCAAAAATAAATTGTATACAAATGGAGCAAAACCTTTGAGTCTTTTTATAGCATACTTGTCTGCTATAGAAAGTCCTGACCTTTACTGGAGCGTAATCCTTGATTTTTTTTTTTTTGCTATAAATACGCGCCGTTTCGATTGTTTGTGGAAAACATTTCGTAAAAGTTGAGTGAATTTGCGTCAACAAATAATGTTGTTGAAAATATTTTCAAAAGAATTTTGGTATAAATTTTCATTGCATTAAAATTCGTGATTTTCTACTTCTACCCCAAAATCGTTGAAGAAATGTTAAATTTTATACATATTTACATACATACATACATATATACATGAATACGTGTACACAAATTTCAGTGTATAAATTTGTTCTGGCCAATCCGTCTGCTTCATCGCGTATTAATGACAGATACATTATTGATGTGTAATTTTTTTTGGGTGGTATGTACAATTTCTTTATTTCGAAAATCTCCACTCACACTTTATTCCTAGAAACTCTTACGGAAAATAAAACGTGAAATTTATTAAAAATTGTTGATTGCCTTAAATAAATTTAATTCGCATAAAAACGGTAAATGAGGCCAAAACAGTAATGTAGCAAAAACATTAAATTAAAGCCTTCGTGCACGAAAGATTCATACAACAAATAACATTTAAATCATTTAAATGGAATTATTGATCGTTCACGAAAGTAAAGAAAAAAGAAAACAAACCATTAACAATATTCGGCCATATCGAATCTTATATACCCTACACCAAGGTATGTAGCAAAACGAAATTGTTGAGACAACCTTTATTATTATTACTCACGATGATATCGTGACGTACACACATACATATTTATGTACAATATAACAAAAATATTCTTACCCCCCCATTTCCACACGCAAGTACAAGTGCAAGTAGTAACTCAATACATTGACTTTCTTTTTTACTAATACCATCATACTTCTGCTAGTTGTAAGCTCACTTATAAGAGATTTTGATTGCTAGTAATTTCATTTACTTACCTGTCGCTAAAATGTAAAAAAGCAAAACCATTGTTATATTATAAAGATTATATTTTAATAGATAACTTACAACAATGATACAACAACCCCCTGCACACTTCGTAGTGTAAAAAAAAAAAATAAATAAAAAACTCAATCAATTCGAATTCATTTAAATCAGTGATAAATTGCTTTTATTGTAACGCCCCCTGTGCTAAACAACATTTATTGTTTTTTTAGTGAGTTTCAATTAATTTTAATAAATTTTTAATTTTAATAAATCTCCGTAAATATGAAGACTTTAAGCAAGCGTTAATTTCATCGACAGCTGTCGATCTAGGAATGACGGGCAATATTTGCTTAAAATTGCCTGACAATAAAACCAACCCACCGCCAAACAACTCTGATTTATCTCGGAGATCTTTAATTGTTCTTTCCAAAGCTTCAAACAGATTTCTTATTCGCCATAGTGCATTCATCCCAAATAATGATACCGCCTCGTTTCAATAACTTTGCCGTCCCAGATGTTCTTGAAACGTTACATGTGGGAGTTTTAAAGGTTCCCGCAAAATAACCTTTTTTTTGAAGACGGCGCAAAACATTGAGTGTAGTTTCGGCTGTGTGGCACGCAGCGCCGTCCTGTTGAAACCAAATGCTGCCAATATCCTCCTCTTCAATTTTTGTGAACAAAAATTCGTTCAACATGGCCCCATAACGATCGCCATTGACTGTAACGGCCACTCCTTGCTTATTTTCGAAGAAAAATGGCCCAATTATGCGTCTGGACCAAAATACGCACCAAACAGTGACTCGTTTTGGGTGCGTCGGCTTTTTAATGTATGCGTACGGGTTTTCTGTGCCGCAAATGCAACAATTTTGCTTGTTTACATACCCGCCAAAAACAAAATGAGCTTCATCTGAAAAAAAAATTTTTTTTTTTTTTTGATAAAATCGGCATCTACTGTAAATCGATCTGTCGGTTTTTTCAACTAGCACAGTATTATTTGATAAAAAAAAACTATTCGTATAACTGACTTCTCAATAACATCATCTCATCTAGACGGACAAGAACAAAATAAAAAATACACAAAAAAGGCAAAAAAAATAGTGATTTTTAAATATAAAAAATAAAAAAGTGATTTTGTAGTTTTTTCCGCATAATTGTTATATTATTATTGTTTTCATTTAATTCTGTTATTTTGTAAAGTAAAGCAATTTTCTTCAAGGCAATAAATATTCTTTGACAACATTTTGAAAATGAGCTTGCACTTTCATGTGTAAACAATCAAGCAAGTAGCAACAGCTGTTGTTGTCTCTGTCAATGTATTGGTTGTTAATATGTAGACACAACTTGCAACAAGCCTGCAAGATATTGTACATAGCTGAAGGAAACTAATACATTAATAACTTAATTACTAACCCATGCAAAGCAATTTTATAGCTTTCAGCGTTGCCATTATAGTGATATTTTAGTATTTTGATTTTCCCATATTAATTTGGTAATTTAATTTAAAACTACGTTTAAGCATAAAAGTTTTTATAGATTCATTTGTGCTTTTTTCTCTGAAAAAAAATGGTACTGCGGAAATTTTTTCCATATTCATTCAGTTTTCTATTGTTAAAACTGCTACTGGCTATTGTTTTTCATTTAATTTTATCTAAATGTATCTCCAAAATAGTATATTTTATTCTCTAAACTTTGTTTTTATTTAATAATAAATAAATTAATAATATTATATGTAATTTTGTAAGATTTGGAATGATCACTTTGCTGAGGTGGTAACGCTGGTTTTTCCGTTTTACCAGGTATGTCAATGTAACATTTTAATGAACCATAAAAGAATTCTATTCTTAAGTGTTCTTGATATAAATAAATAAAATAAAATAAAATAAAAAATAAAAAAAATAAAAAAAAAAGAAATCACACGTCAGTGTTCCCAGGTCAATGTATTTCTTCCCCCCAGAAAAATTTTAAAACCTCCTAAAATTCAATGTTTTTCTACAAAATCCCCCTAAAAATTTTGGTAAACATTCTGCTTTAGTTTGCGAATCACCAATATTAATGCAGAAAATGCATAAAATTGTTAAACTTTCCCCAATTAAAAAGAAGTAAAAATTAACTGAAAAACTACTTAAAGTTACCAGTTGCAAAATTCTGTACTTGAAGCTACCAGATGAACATAAAATATCTCATTTAATTTTACTTTAAAAATCGATAGTCTTCAAATTATTTGTTGAAAAATTTTCTAACTCCTGCCATTTTACCATTCAACCAAACACATAAATCCTCTAAAAATACCGCAATAATAAATTGTTCCCGCTAAATTTTTCCCGAAAGAATATAACACACCAAATTCACCCCTAAAAGAAAGAAAAAACCCCTAAATCTAGGGGGAAACCCCCTAAACTGCCAACACTGTCACACGTACACAAATGTTTACATCAGTTTCTGCATTTCGCCCTTAAGAAACCGATAGAAACCCTGATGTATGAACCCATCAGCAGTGTTGGTCATATGATGCATCATATGACCAACACTGTTTTTGCTGGGAAGTAACTGTTAAACCAGGCTGAATTTAGTTATGAATGAAAACACAACTACTCTATTTACAATTGAACGAAGGAATAATGAAAAAGTTTAGTAATACAAATAGAAAAATTAAGCAATGTTTATGTGATATAAAATATTCTGGTTTTACAAAGTATTTTTATGTCAGGTATGATTTCTATGAAAACAGTATTTACAGGGTGAAGATTAATATATTCAACAGTAACTTGCATGTGCAAATGGTATGTGTTATATGGGCGCACAATATGGGAATATTTTCGAAACACTTTGTTGTAAAAATGTTTCCACTTTAAAATATTAAAACAACACATTTGTCTCGTAAAGTGCAATGAAAGTATGAATACTTGTATAATAGTCTGAACTGCCCTTTAGTTGTTATCATTGTCAAGGCAGATTAAACAGGTAAAATCACTAAAACAGCTGCTCGTTGTTTATTAACTGCTCACTGTCAAAAGTTTGTTTACAAGCCGTTTAACGTGCTCTGATTTCTAAGAAAGGTGCAAGTGATTTTGTAGCTACTATTGAAGAAAAAGTAAAATAAGCCAGTGATTTTGCTTCTTTTATTCCATAAAAAAGTAAAGTATGTACTAATTTTTAAGTGGTTTAAATAAATTTATTTCATGAAATTTGTGTAATATCGTTTTTTTGTACACACTCACAAACCAGTTTAACAAAACAAATGAGAGAAGAATTTGACAGTATGCAGTTATTTTTCTACCAACAACTCTCGTGTATTTTTTTATGTTCTTCTAGTGCTTGTACCTAGTAAATCTGCCTTGATCATTGTACTAAATCCGACTCAAAGAACTGTATTATCAAAAAAATCAAACTTCAACAAATAATAACTAAATAAATTAAAATTACATAATCCAGTAAAAAGTCACATCAAATTCAGAAAATGAAAGCTTGTTTCTCTGCCAGACAGGCGTAAGGACAAAATGTCACTGCAATATGCCGTTAACTTATTGTTGTACAACTTTGGTATCTGTACAGACGCAATTGTTTGCATTGCAAAAATGTACGTACGAGTACCTACATACATACATACATTTATATGCACATATACACGTGCACGTGTGTAGGTACGTTATTATTTCAACATCCTACTCACTTGTCGTCTTGAACAACCAACATGTGATAATCGCAAATTACATAAAAACTTGATGGCACTTAAAGTGTATCAATTTCTTCTCTGTGAGCAGTTAATAGACAGTCTGACAAATTACGAGGAAAAAATAATATTTACACTTAAACAGAATTTTTTTTTGTATTTATTTATTTATTTTTTTGTACTTTTGCTTTTCTTCTTTCTTTTGACGGGCTCAAATAGAAAAATGTCATGTGCTCTGAACGTTGGCAGTGCTGGGGACTTCCATCATGTCCATGCTTTAAGAGTTTATAAAATAAAACTGGTATTCATAAAAATTAAAATGTTGTTGACAAACATTTTAGAATAAATTTTTAAATATGAACTTAATTATTTATTTGCTTTAAGAGCCAATTGAAATGTATTAATTAATTGAAAAGGTTTATTTTTGGACCTGAATTAATAGAATAAATTTTTTATATAAAATTTGTTTTAATTACTTTTTTTTTAAGAATATGGGTGTTAATCTTTTACTAATTTCGCTTTTCAGTTTCAATAAACCCAAAACACAAAAAATGTACTTACGTGTGTTCGAACGAATTCCGTCACTTATGCTGTGTGTTTTCTGTTTATTTTGCTTTTGTTTTACATTATTTTTGCTCGATAGTTCATTCGATATCGAATGCGACCTTTTTGGCCCCAGATCTGATTCGTTCAATTGCGGCAGAAAAACCTCGTTTAACATGGCCTTTTAGCGCGCACCGTACCGTCCACTGTTGTGATTTGACCAGAGGCGTCCTCGAAAAATATTGAGCCGATGACTCCTCTGGCTGCTCGGGCATCACTCGTGGATTTTCGGTTCCCCCGAAGCAATCGTTTTGCTTGTTCACGTACCCGCTGACGTGGAAATGAGTCTCATCGCTCAGTATAGTTTTGGTCGAAAAATGGTCCACTTCGTCCTAGACATGATTATTCCAAGTTCTGGGAGAGCGTATCGCTCCATGGCTTGTATTCTATAGCTGTCTAGTTCGCAAATGTAAAAACAGATTTGGCATTGGCCTCCATTTGGGTGACTCCTTTTGGCCCACCTTGTACATATGTGTATCGATTTAGAGCAAACAAGTTTTTAATCTTACATGCCAAGAAATGCTTTTAAATGTTGCATTTACCCGTTAAAATATGTTCTTTTTAAATTTAATCCTAAAATGTATTTTCCTTTGTTTGTTATTTTCTAATGAAGAAGTTTTTCGGAGGAAAACGAAATATCGAAACAAGGACCTCGAGCTCATGCAGAAATGGCCTAACTTCCATTTCTTTCAATAGTGGGTGTTTTGCATATTTTGATTCATTGAATTGGATCTCATATCGTATTATAGTGGACATAAAAGGCAAGGATTGAAAAAAGAACTCATGAAAAACACCATGTATAAAACTTTGTTTCTTTTTTTAATCCGTTTTGATAAAAAAAATTAATTGCGTTTCGTGCTCAAACTGTTTTGTTATTTCGACAAAAATAGGATGGGTCGGTCCTATAATCCATTTGAATATGCTGTGCCATTTTTCGTTTCGCAAAAATTAAAAACATGTATGCGTCTAGTACTCATATAGAAGTATGTGCACAAAACAACGTCTTTTTATATGTTTTTTTTGGATAATTTGGCATTTGTTGTACAATTTCTTCATTCAGCCCAACCTCCAGTTATTTTGTTTGCTGCCAATAATTTGGTATTCATTAAAGTGTGGCAAACACACATAAAAGCAAATCAGCAAGACTGCCAGATGCTTAAAGAAATGAAGTGATTATATAATTGGAAGAAAGAAAGCCAAATAAATCCACATATTGCATTAAAATCGTTATGACGCCAAACCAGAAATTTAGTTGCCAACATTTTAAGTACCTTCAGAAAATTCAATTAACAAAATTAGAGATTTATGCACATATACTTATGTGTGTATGTATTTTGAGGAAATTGTGACTTCAGTTATATTTAGAACAAGTAAAAGTGAGAGTGTTGTATTCATCCTTGACAAATCTCTCACGTATACCCTTTGCCAAAGTTTAGATGATGACTGTTTCATATTCACAACAATGATCATCACAATACGATTTTCTTCGAACTCAGTTCAAAACTAAATCGCACACTGTTTTCGAAGCAGTAAGTTATAGCTCCCTACATTTTTTTTAGACTGGGACCAGTATTCTGGGGATGACCATTATATATTCATTCCGCCAATTGTCGAAACCGCTGGCGTTAAAAATATTTTTTGATACCACGAAAAATAAACGGCAGTTAATAAATCTAATAAAAACAAGTGTTGTAAAGCTTTGAAAAAACTACAGCACTGACTAAAAATTACAAATAAAAACAGTTGTTCGGCAAACAATTTAAAATTTATTTAAAATTTAACTAAATTTTAAAACTTATTCAAAAAAATTTCAAATGCGTAAATACTATTAACATTTTTATTGAGTGCTACTGCGGATGATAAGAAATTCGACGAAGATGATGAATAAAATACAACCGAGTTGATTGTTTTGTGAAGAAAATATCCACTAGAATTTGACATGTTCTAAAAATATTCCTTTCTAAAGGAAATAATGGTGAGCAATTGTAACCCAACCGCTTCTATATTTGCTGTTAGCATAAATTATTCATTTGGTCCTGCTACGGTGGCTCAAAATTCAAACCTTTTATGGATTAAGTTTTTTTAATTTGTACTTATTGTCAGACCATGGCTTCATCCATCCTTCGGCATTGCATATCGTTGGACCCAATGCATTAAAGTGGCCCCCACACGACGTGTTTTTGCATGTGCTTTTTAGGTCTTCGTGTCACATGTTTTTCTTCATGCCTATGAAAATTTTTCAATTTACATAAGGTTTTCAGTGTTCGTTACAAACGTACATACGTGTACAATTACCTGTTAAGCTTAGTTTAGACGATATGTTGAATCGGCATATTTATGCTGAAAATTTTGTTTAAGTGCCATCATATCGTGCAAACGCAAAATCTTTACCAGCATACGTATGTTTAACAACGTAACAATACCAACAAATATATATTGGCAATTTTAGCATATCGTGTGAACAGTATGTTTTTAGTCTTTGACTAATTTCCTGCGTATGCTAGCTGACATGCCATTTGTTGAAAACACTGTTTAAGCTTTTCAGCATATACATATATAATTTGTATGCATATTTGCCGAATGGTTTTGTTGAGCCGCCGACAATTTTCGTTTATGTAAATGCATATCTTCTTCAAAATTTGCAAACGAGCACAAACGTAATGAAATGAAATTTAATGAATTAATTGCTCTCAAATTAAAAAACAATAAATAGCTCAAAGCTAATTCATACCAAGTGGGTGCAAGGGAATTTGCTGTAAAATGAAAAAATACATGTATTTCATTGTATTTCAAAGTGAACAAAAAGCTAGAAGCCAAAATAATCACCTATGTTTCAAGTCCACCTGGTATGAATTCTGCTTGAAATAGTTCGAATCATGATACAACTAAAAAGGTAACCTTTTCACTACAATAAGAACAACTTCAATAAAAATAACATACATTTTGTTTTTGTACAACTCCTGTAAACTGTCAAAAAGACACCGCTTCTGCATTTATAGAAGAGAGATAACAAAGCTCACATTGATTTGGTGTTTCGTTTTGGCTGCCTTTCATCTCTGCATTCTCTTGACAACCTAAAGTAGTCAAATGATTCACGGTTTAGCTGATGTGGCTACCTTATTAGTTGTACCATGGTTCGAATAATCAACAATCAACGGCAAGACGTTGATTACATGCATACATCCGGATTTTAACCGCCACCACACTTTTGTTTTCAATGGCTGCCAAGATGAAAATTAATTTGCACAGATCTTTGAACGTCTTCTAATTCTTTGTATAGTTTTGCACAAAAACCTTCTTCTGCCCGCCTTGGCTTCTTTTCAAATTTGGCTTCTTTTTCCTTTTACTTCACTTTCATCACTATCAAAAACAAGGACTGCACAAGCAATAGCAAGCGATATTTCTCCCGAAGACATTTTTGTTTATATTAAAAACACGAATTTTCTGCAATAACGCGTAGAAAGTAGTATCAAACTTATTTTACAAGCAAATGTTTTTTACGATTCAGCATACATATCACCATGTAATTATCAACATATCGTATAAACACAAAAATTGTATGCTAACTCTTATGTTGACATTCCATTTGCTGAAATATGTTGAATTAAAAAATTTGGTAGTTTCAGCATATAGTGTAAACACGTAGCATATGAAATGTTATGACATATGCATTTGATGTTGTTTTTAATCATACAGTTGTTAGCGTATATATGCTGATTCAACATATCGTCTAAACTAACCTTTACATTGGCCATGTTTATTTGCAACAGCTGATATGTTCAAAAATTAAAATTTTATTGTTTCATAAAAGTGTTTTCGAAAGCAAAGTTTGGCAGATACAATGTGAAAAACACGTCGTCTGTGGGGTCTTTAAGCAACCCCCCCCCCCCCCCCCCCCGAAAATTTTGCTCCACTCATCTTTTAAGCTAAATTTAAAACATCTGTGCAAAAATTTCTGTTAATTGTTTTCCACCACCTACAGTAGTTTCAATAATTGTTTTGGGCTCCTAATTTTTATTCCAAAACTTATAACAATATATACATATATATTTTTTTTCCAATAGAAAGCAAATTTTAATAGCTGTGGTTTGTTTGAATCCATTTCATTTATTTAAGTGTTAACTTTATTTATGAATATTTTTAAAGTGACGTGAAATATCGACAAAATTTACATGATTTTTTAGACGAATTCATCTTACGTGATGCCGTAAATTGTAATAGATTAGTGGTACATGTTTGTCGTTTTCGCCAATGGTAGTGCAACAGTAGTTGCAAAAACGCCTCATTTTCTACTCGAATGCGCCAGCTGTTATCCGGCTGAATATGTCCACTCCAAATCCAAATGTAATAAGGCCTAGAACAGTTTGCGGCTGGGTAATAATAGATTAAAGTTTATTTAGTGTACATAAACACATACATACGCATGCTCTGTAGTACAAAGCAGATACATGCACGTGCATACGTATGTATGTATGTATATGTTTTACATAATACCTTAAGTATCTGCGCTTGCTTAATGGATGTTCATAAATCTGTAGTAAGATTTTATAATCAGCAATTTTATTTGTTTGAATATTTTAGTTGAACTTTTTATTTTACAATTATTAAATATTGTCTTGCATGGTCTTTGAGAAAAGCTGGGGACACTTTGCTGTTTCGTATAAGACCCAACACATATCGGCACCCAAATTATGGTTGTAAATCTTGTCACAGTTAGCGTGTAAAAAAGTTTATAAATAAATATTTATTTAACAACACGAACACATGTATAAACCATTGATTTTTTTTTTTTTCTAGACAAAAACACATTTTTTATGTTGAAATCAATGAAAGCTTATTGAATTCACACCTTTTTTTAATGGCATCACTTTCAAACGAAGAAAAGAAGAAAAAAAATATTAATAACAGAAGTTTTCTCTGCTTTAACAAATTCTATTTTTGTCTGTCAAAAGCAAAAAAAAAAAAAATAATAAATAATCGAAAAGGTTGAGGTTAACCGCAACATCCGTTGTTGCAAAACACTTTTTAATACGTGTGAATAAATGTTTTGTTTACGAAAAATAAGAGAGAAAAAGAAGTGCGAAAAGTGTTTGGAAAAAAAACGCATTAAAATCTGAGTAAATATTTATACAAGAGTAATTTTTCAAGAGAACAGCACTCCTGAAATATTTATTACTCAAATTGTTTGTTTGCAGAACGGAGTTAATCAAACAAGAAGTAAATTAATTGATTGCGAAAAGAAAAGAAGTAAAAGAGCTGAATATTATTGATCTGCGCTCTACTTAATAAAGCATTTATTTTTGCACATGCAGTCATGCAAAATTATGAAGAGGTTACTTTTTCGAGCCGGCATTGTGTGGCTCTTGTCATTTTGTTTTTCTACAATAAATATAATATATGCTACTCAGACATAATGTGGCATTCGAATCTCAGAAATAGAATCAGTAGTTTTTGAGTTTATCCCTTACAAACATGCAAAAGCTCTTCTAGTCTTTCCTCTTTACATTATTAGTTATCACAAAAAAATCTCTCAATTTTTAAGAAGTAAAAATCGAACTGAAGCCCGGAAAAATTATTAACAATTGTATATCATATAGTTCGAATATAGAAATATGAATTTAATTGTTTATTTGCTTTAAGAGCCAATTGAAATGTATTAATTCAGGTCCAAAAATGAACCTTTTTAAAAAATGTTTACTGTTTTTTCAGCTGTCTATGTATATGCCGACGACATGGGAATTATGGAATAAGTAGTTAAGTTTCAAACAAACTTTTAAGAATTTTTCAAGTCTACTGATGAGTTGATTAGCACCAACGAAATGTCGTCGGCATATAGACAGCTGAAAAAAAACAGTAAACATTTTTTAAAAAAGTTCATTTTTGGACCTGAGTTAATACGTTTGAATATAGAGTTAAAATTAATGCTTAAAAATCGCTGGGCACGGCGAAAAGCTTAAAATCGTTGTTATACAACAACAGCAAACACAAAAATCAATTGGAAATCAATTCGATGTTGGTGAGAGAATATAAAAATATATTCCAATCAACAGAAAAACACAGTGATAAAATGGAAAGTGATCAATAAGATTAAATATAGACAGTCAGTAATGAAGAGCTCAGGTGTTAGGATGGCTATGCGCTGTTGCTTAAAAAAGCAGTATACAATTAGCCATGGCCTAAGTTGGAAGCAAATTTGGATGCTGATGAGCGACGTGGTGGCCATGGTATGTAGCCCAGCCAGTAAGTATTCCACTTTACTTTTCTTGTCTTTTTTAAAAAAAATTATATCACAAAATAAATCTTTCTCAATTTTGAGAAAGTAAAAATCGTACTCAAGCCCCATAAAATTATTAACAATTGTAAAAATACAATGGAATTTAAAATCTCCTCGATTTTTCAAGCATGTGAAAAAGCAGCCCATGAACTTTCAAAGAGCAAGAGAAATGTTCTTTTTCTGCATAAACTTATTACCGATTTTGAAGCCATTCCAATCATTTTTTTCTGGACCCTTTGTGATCTCTATCCCTGGCCACAAAATGCTTAGTCGGCATAAAAATTTGCATTTTGAGAGGGATAAAAACGTTTTTCTTGCCCTGAAGAAGCTATCAGAAGAAGAGCGACACAGCAAATAAAACTAATAAATTAAAGGAGAGCTAAAGTTCGAAAAAATAAAATAGTAATAAAGAAAGCAAAATATATTTTTGTGCAAAAAAAAAAACGTAATTGGCAAAATTAAGAATAGCAATTTAATTTTCCAATATTTGAACGAAAACAACGCTTGTGTTTCAATATTTTGTTTAAATGAAAACACAACAAAAAATTATTTCAACGATAAATAAATAAATACAATTTGCTAAAATGAAAATAAACAGTAAAAATATTTAATTTTTTTTCTTTTCACTAATCAAGATCAGTTTCCATGAGATGATCATATTGTGTGATTTTTTTTTAAATTTCATTATTTGACCGGATGCCAGCAGAGTCGCAGGTCTTTCAAAATTTTTTTTCCTTTTCAATAATCAAGATCAGTATTCATGTGACTTTTTTCTATATTTCGTCATTTGATCGGATGCCATTTTTTTCTTTTCAATAATCAAGATCACTTTTCATGAGATGATCATATCATGGGATTTTTTTTTAAATTTTATCATTTGATCGGATGCCAGCAGAGTCGCAGGTCTTTCAAAATCAGACCTTCTTAGGCCTTCCTTGAGATTCAAACCGTCTAGTGCACGGCCAAATTGTACAAGCCGAACTGTAATCGTCTTGTAACTTCAGTCAATTTTATGCTGAAAGCTTTTCAACAATGTAGAAGTATGTGCATAGTGCGTTGTATTTTTTTAAATAGATAACAACAAAAATCATGCTCATAAACACAATGACTCCCTTCCTTGACCAGGCTTTCCAGAAGGCTAGGTTTTGGAAGGCATTACCGTCCTAGGACACCGTATGACAAAACTTTCATGAGCATGAAAAGGGATTGTAAGCCCTTGTACCGAGCTTCCAGACGGCCTGCGTACTCCTTCTTTCCGCCGCTGGGTTGGTAATAATTCGCCACAAAAAATTTGCCACACATTTTGTTGATATTAAAAATCTTGCGTGGCTCAATTAATCTTGTTGCAGTAAAATTGCTGGTTTCTTTTAAGTGAAATTTTTATAAAAATAGAGTTAAAACAATTAATAATTCTTTTTTTATGGTACAAATACTTCTTGCACAAAAGAAGCAAAACTTCAATTTAGTTCATGTGGAGTTTGAACTTGTGTTGTTATAATTTAAAATCTCATTTGCAGTTCACGTCCAAAGATACAGATCAAAAAAGAGTTTCTTGTTCGCTAATTTGCATTGGAGACATTAACAAAGCACTCAAAACTGTGTAACTGTTTAAAGTACAAATAGACAAACGCTAATCACTCTTTTCCACACATGAATACGACTTAATAATTTTGCACAATTGAAAAAAAAACCAAAAATTCCTTTAAATGTGTCTGAAAATTTAACTGAAAAATCCATAAAATTTTTTATTATTATATGTAAAAGTTCGTTAGCACCTGGTAAGTGCTATTTCTATTTAATTCGACATCTAATGTTGATAAATTTGTGTACGACATGCAATTAAATATCAAAGCGCGTTTTTTTTACTTTTAAAACAGACCCAGTCACAGCTTAAATAACGTTGTGTTAGTGCTAAAACCCAGCAAACACGAACTCAAAAAGTAAAACCCAAGTAACTAAACAAAATATATCTTCCTTACTTGCCATTCAGCTGAATTTATTTATTTCAAAATAGTCCTACTGTATGATATAGTATACTACTGTTAACCATTTTATCGGGCTTGAGTTCGATTTTTTCTTCTTAAAAATTGAGAAAGATTTTTTTGTGATAAAATTGGAGTGATCAACGTTTTTAGAGAAGAAAAGAAAAGTAAATTTGAATACTTAATAGTTGGGGTACATACCATGGCGGTTTCGCGTCCACCACGTCGCTCATCAGCTTCCAAATTTGCTTCGAACCCCGGCCATGACTAATTGTATACTGTTTTTAAGCAGCAGCTCATAGTCATCTCATCATCTGAGCTCTTCATTATTGGCTGTATATTTTTAATTCTATTAATCACTTTCCATTTTATCACTGTGTTTTTCTGTTGTTTGGAATATATTTTTATATTCTCTCACCAACATCCATTTGATTTCCAATTGGTTATTGTGTTTCTTGCTATTGTTACTATGGTTGTTGTTTCTTGTGGATTGTCCACACCAGTGTTGCCAGCTTAGATGGTTTCCTCCTAGATTTAGGGGGTTTTTTTCTTTTAGGGGTGAATTTGGGGTGTTAAATTCTTTCGGGAAAAAATTTAGGGGGAACAATTTATTTTTGGTTTATTTTTAGGGGATTTCTGTGTTTGGTTAAACGGTAAAATGGCAGGAGTTAGAAAATTTTTTAACTGATAAATTTGAAGACTTTAACGATTTTTAAATTAAAATTAAACGAGATATTTTATGTTCATAATCGAGTACATAATTTTGCAACTGGTAATCTTAATCAGTTTTTTTGTTGAGTTGAATGAATTTTTGCCTTAAGGGCGTGATACACTATCCTATTGAGTCGTACGATCTGGTAAAAATGACGTGTGTGTCCAAAATGTGTGATAGTCTGGACTAAAAGTGTATGTGTGTGAAAGACTTTTTGACAAGTCTGTTCGATTTGTTAATCTTTTGAAAATTTTCAAAAGCTATCTTTTTCTATGCGATCAGAGTTGCCTTTTCGAAGCTGTTTACAAAAGTATAATAGTGTGGCCGTTTTAATGCGACTTTTTAAAGTAGGACAGAATTCTATCAGATTTAGCTAACAATTTTCAGTGAATGAATCGTACGATTAAGTAGGATAGCGTAACACGGCCTTTATGGGTAATTTCTTTGAATTTTTTTCGTTTCTTAAGAATTGGTAAAATTAAAATATCTAAGAACCTTTGATAAAATTAAAACTCTTTTTATGAAAATGTCAAAAGAACGTAAAGAGCGCAGAAGACTTAGAAACTCTTAATATTTTTGGAGAAACTTGAATTTTTCTAGATACGCATATAATCATTTCCAGCTGCTTATAAATATGTACTTAGATCTGAAAATATGTGAATACAAATAAATCGAAAATTTTTAATTAATATACATACGCCTGTAATCATAATATATGCACTGAAAAATATGTATGTATGGGGAAAGTTTAACAATTTTATGCATTTTCCGCATTGTCAATGCATTAATATTGGTGATTCGCAAACTAAAGCGGAATGTTCACCAACATTTTTTAGGGGGATTTTGTAGAAAAACATTGAATTTTAGGGGGTTTTAAAATTTTTCTGGGGTGAAGAAATACATTGACCTGGGAACTCTGGTACACACTATCAGAATATAGTGCCAGGCCCGCAGTGTCTTCGACTTCATTCACGTAAACGCACAACAAAGTTTTGAATTTTGTTATTGTTTTTTTTTAATGCGAACACAAAACTGGGAAGCTTCTTGCTTGTCTGCAGAAACACCCAGAGCTTTTGGCAGGAATCGAACCTGCCACCGCGGTTACGACTCTTAGTAGGCCACTCTACCAGTTCACCCATCGAGGCGAATCCTTTCTGCTGAGGGAATATTTTAAATAAACTGATCTTGGTCTACTGATCTACACTTATTTTTTAATTAATTATTGTGTTTTATTTATTTTATTATTCCCTCCTTCACACAAACATTTGATATAGTATTTGTATAGTATTTGTTTATAACTAAGCGAGCGAGCGATGTTGAGTGACATCATGTACCTGGCAGTTAGTAATGCCAGAAAATAAAACACAAGAAACTATCTCAATATCCTTTGATATTTTTTTTTCTTAAAAAATTTATTTAAAAAAATTAATTTTGCAGTGCCTGTAAATCAGTAGAAGTGTTATGGCTGCTTTCCCTACTTCCTTATCCATCTAAAATGTTTGCGCTGGTACTTACACTGACCATCTGATCTGTGTGAAACGCATAAAAGATGCTGAAAATGACAAACAGTCGCTTACATTGTTAAGAGCTAACAGCTGCTATCAATCACAAGTGAATGACACGGGCGTGTTGGTGTGGTGGTAACCAAAATGTAAAAACTCATTATATAAATTATTTTCACAAAAAACCGAAATTCTCGACTGTTGGTCTGTTCTGTACTGTAGCTTGGAATGGAACTATTCTTTTTACATAGGAACACATTTCTGGGCAACTATAAAACCATGGTTACAGGTTGGAGCTAACACCATGATTATGTAATCGTATAATCGTGTAGGGTCTTGTCAAAACGGAGTCCTTTCGAGGCTACTGGTGAACTGCCACGATAACCAACAAACCAACCAACTTTCAACGGCTTAAGTGGAAAGGAAATGCATATGATAAATTAAAAAGAAAATATATAAGAAATATTTTCGTATTTCAACTAAATTCCTGCATGTTTTGATAACTTGTTATCCCAAAAATTAACTGTCAGTTCAACGATATCGAGCCGGTTTTATTTTGAAATTTCATTTTTATTTTACATATGTATGTATGTATGTTTAGGCGAACGTTCGAACAAGTTCGATATCGTAAGTATTTTATAATTTATTATATGATCAGTGTAGTATTTTTAGTTTTTCTTTATTTTCTCTACATACAATATTCTTTTCAAACTGAAAATATAAAGTACGTTTCATTTTAATAGTATTTCTTAGAACGTGACCAAAATGGCAAAAACAAATAATGCAGATGAATGCGTCGATGGCGGTAGAGATGGCACACAAAAGTATCCAATGTTGATAAAGGGGAGAAGGGGAGGCAGGTACCATTCGAATGCCTGCTTTTGTTGCCCAGCCTTTATTTTTTTTATATTTCGTTTTTATGAAATGGTACATCAATTCTTATTGTTACGAGTATGAGTTTTTTTTTTTTTTTTTGGTGTAGCAAAACAATATAGACTAATAAATCTTTATTTTAAATGAGCACTTAGAAACTTTATTTTCTTTTTTAAAGAAAACATAATAAATCACAAAAGTATTTAGAGATTCATTTCAATATGTTTGCATATATAAGTTTATAATAAATTGAAAGTATTATTCGAATTTTTTTAGTTTCTGATAAACTTCAGAAAGGATGTAATATTTGACAATAATATTGATGCAAAAACAGCTTCTATGAACTGAGAAACCCACTTTAATAGTTGTGCTTTCAAAGTTAATTAATTTCTTATTATTTTAACTTTTTCTTATATAACTATTTCTGTATTAAGTTTATCAGGCTCAAGTTCTTTCTATATTATCTTTGTGATTGATATTAATTAAATTAGACAAAGAAAACATCAAAGACATTTAGCAGGGTGGACAACTAGTTGTTTCGAAGCCTCCACACTTTTGAAACATGAGCCCCTGAGTTCGAAGACGGGTGCTGACGAGAAAGTGTGGCGGCTTCGAAACAACTAGTTGTCCACTCTGCTAAATGTCTTTGATGTTTTCTTTGTCTAATATAATTAATATCAATCACAAAGATAATATAGAAAGAACTTGAGCCTGATAAACTTAATACAGAAATTGTTGTACTCTCAGTAATACAATTAATTAATTTCAATTAATCGGACTTTTCTGCTATAATTATTTTTAGATTACGTTTATTGGGCTTGTGACCAATTCAGACACAGAATTCAATTCATAAAAAATTGTTATTTCAGCTTATAAGCTGGTAATAGTTATCATACACTAACAGTGTTATAAGCAACTCATAAAAAATTCAATTCATAAACACATTATATGGGCGAAATAACTATTAAACTCTTATATTAAGTTTGTACTTTATTGTTGGCAATACCATGCAATGCTCACTCTCATTTTGTGCCTAGTGCTGGCCATACACCAAACAGAGGGTCCCTGAACGGCTCACATAATAAATAAACAAATAACTAAATAAAAGACTGCCTGCGATCTCCACGAAGCCCTCCAGACAGTATAACAAAAATAAAGAATATCCTCCGATTCCTAAGGGACCCACCAGGATAATTCTAAATAAAATATAAATTAATAAAATTAAATCATAACAGCTGATTATTTGGGTAGCTTCGAAAAATGCAAAATATTATATACTTACATAACATAATTTTGTTCGAATATGAAATAATTTATTGGTTTACCTATTTTTATTGCGAAAAATATGTATGCAAGGCTTTGAATCGTAAAAAAAATTGTTTCTAAACACATTTGTTTAACGACTGGTACCAAAAGTAGTCGACTACATACTCTCTAGCATATGCTAGAATACATATATATTTATACATATGTATTTATACATATGTACATGTAAATTCAAATTTGCAGAGAGACAGTACTATACATAAATACATATGTTTGTATGTATTTCTTTGTGTATTGTATCTATACAATTCGTCAAAATATTTGTAATTTATATGAAAACCAAACCAAAAAAAATTTGTTTGTTAAAAAAATTAGATGCTTATTGCAGTCTTTATGGACTGTATGTTACTGATTCTTACACCAAATCATCAGTAGAATTTAAACTATGTACATACATATTTTCGAATTTGATAGTTTAATGTGTAATGATAATTTGGTGTAAGAAACAAAGAAATGCAATCATAAGACACATTGAAGAAGCAAAAAGTTGATAAATAAATAGTGTTAAAATAAAAAAAAATCATCAATTCAACAATTTTCACTTTATTAAACGCTTATAGTTGGGTAGAGGCCACAATAAAAATATCCAATCTATAAGATGATTATAAAGGCCGTGATTCACTATCCTACTGAATCGTACGATCTGTTAAAAATGACATGTGTGTCCAAAAAGTGTGATAGTCTGGACTAAAAGTGTATGTGTGTGAAAGACTTTTTGACAAGTCTGTCCGATTTGCTAATCTTTTGAACATTTTCAAAAACTTATCTTATTCTATGCGATCAGGGTTGTCTTTTTGAAGTTGTTTACAAAAGTATAATAGTGTGGTCATTTTGATGCGACTTTTTAAAGTAGGACAGAATTCTATCAGATTTAGCTAGCAATTTTCAGTGAATGAATCGTACGATTGAGTAGGATAGTGAATCACGGCCTTAAGCAACATAATAAGCTACAAGTCGTTTATGAATACACTTTTGTGGATTTTTTGCTTATAAGTTGGCTATAACACTCTTATAATGTGCTTATGAATAAGGCCGTAAGACTTTAGATTGAGCTCTCACATTTTCCGTTCACACATGACTATTATTTTGCTCAGTGATCAGTTGGTGCTGTGGCGCTGGAGATTTAATCCGTCTTCATAAAAATAAATGGCATTGCAAAAATTAAAAAAAAAAAAAGCTAAATGAATAAATAAATTTTTGAATTATTTCTATGCATCTTCAAAACGATTATCCTCAAATGCCTCAAAAGTAATGAAGATTTTTACTATAACTCCAATTTAACTTGAGTTATAAAATGAAAATCTTTTACAGAGATATTAAAGTGCGTGAGAAGAGAGCTTAGAAATATTGAGTTTTCGAGATACGTTTACTTTATAATGACTTAGCGATATATGACGCTTAAATTTCAAAAATCTGTGAAAAAAATGTATTCAAAAATAGGCGTGACGTATGATTGATAATCCGTTGTTTGAACTGTTTGAAACTACATTACGTATACGTACACATGCTTTGAATAGTTTCTACCCCAGCAAAAATATCGGTCTACCAGGAAGCAGGATTGTAAGCGAGAGATTATGTGCTACCGCTTATTAACATGCTTCGGTATTACATGATTTTTATTCGCAATGTCCCACTTGATAGGTCTCTTAGCTTCGCTGGTTATCAGCTTAATTCATACTGTCCCAGAAGCATGAACATCAAATTCATATCATGTGATACTTAGTGCATCCTTTCTTGCTTACGAGGATGCGATTGTTTCAGCAATTTTCTTTTTTTACGAGGATTAATACTTAAATTTGTTTTTGTATAAAAGAGCTCAATCGCTGAAACAGTTGCATCCTCATAAGCGAAGAAGAATGCACTGTGTAGCTTGATAAAATAAATTTGATTTTAAGGGAATATATATGTAGTTTCCATGATTAGTATCCAGGGATATGCCCCAATGAGGCAGTTTTGTGAAACGTGGACATTTTTCTTTTTTTATTGATTACTTATGTGAAACGTATTTTTACTGGGACGTGACGGCTTGCACCTTTACGTAAGTGTAGCGGTTCGATCCTGTTTTTTCAGATTTTTTTTCGGTTGGATTTAATACGTTATATTCTTAAATCAAACTTCTTTAACATTTTTAAGCTCAAATTTTATGGAAAACCGCATATCGCAGAGCATTGTGTTAATATATCTAATCAAAATATCGTTTTATTGACCACAATGCTATACTTTACTTCTTTTTTTTTTACTACACTCTAGTTCTTTTAAGGGTCAATTTTGTTCTTATGTTTATTTTCTTTTTTACATTTTGTTTTGCCTGCTCAGCTTCCAAATAATCCAAGTTGCCAAGTGTTTTCTATTCGTAGAATTTATTGGGAATTTATGTTCATTTGTATGTGTAAACTTTTCTGGGAACAACAATAAAATTTTATTATCGTGTTTGAAGTCCGTAGACTTGTTCGTTTAATTGTTAATTGCTGGTTATCTTCCATTTTCTAAAAGAAAAAACTTAAAATACTGATTCCTATTGTTTGTTGATTTCTGCACACCCACGCTTTCGTTCTGTTCTCTCTGCTTGAAAGATGCAGCAGTATTTTTCCAGAAATTATATGCACCTCTCCACAATGCAGACAATCAATGCATTTGTTTCAACATGTTCTTTAATTTTTTTTGTTTTCATTAGTCTTGATGATTAAGAGGTATTAAAATTTGAGAAAAAGTTAAAATGTTCAATGTATGTAGAACAGTGAAACTAGAATAATATGAACTAATTAAAGCCCAGGCTCACTTCTTCTAGACTCTTGATGTTTGCAAATGTCATCTGATCCTCATGTAAAAACGTAGAAAAAAATCAGTGACTGTACGTCTTTGAGTTAATTGTATTTAGAATCCTTTCACAATGTACGATTAAAAATTAACGTGAACTTTAACGGCAAGATTGCCATAGAGAAGTTGTCGTTAAAGTAAACATTGTCTCGATCGTACATTGTGAAAATGGACGTTAAACTAGTAAATCTTTATAAATTAATAAATACTTAAACCATATTTAAAAAAGGAGTGTTTTACATTTAAACTTCAGTCATCAACCATTACAAAACATCAGCTGTTTGACATTTTTTGTAACATACAATTTTTTTTTTCACAAAACAATCAATAATAAACTGTTCACTGGTTTACAGCAAAGTTTTATTTAACTAGAGTTTTAACTCCAAATGATTTTTAAGTCAAACGAAGCCCACTGACAGACGCATATATGAGATTTTTCCGCAAGCAGTCTCTATATAATATTGTGCAAAACAATAGTATGATATAAGCATTAAACGATTTATTTCTGTCTTTTTCAGCCCTCTGTATGCCGCCGACATTTCATTGATGCTACTCAACTCGTCAGTTTGAAGAAAAAACTTAACAGAGTTTTTGCAACTTGATTGCATATTCTATTATTCCCATGAACACAATAGGAATCGCAGACGTTCAAGACAAACCTTTAATACAGTAAACAAGTGTGTCGTCTCGCAACACTTTTATTTTTCCTCACAATCTTCATACATACTCAACTCGTCAGTTGAGTAGCATCAATGAAATGTCTGCAGCGTATGAACGACTGAATAAAAACAAAAAACAATTAATAAGTTCTTTTTTCAGACCTAAAATAATAAAGGCCAGGTAGTGTCGAACGTCTCCTGGTTGATGTTTCCCCATCTTCCCGAATACTCTTCTGTACCAGTTCAATATTTTCATACGTGTACATCGTCGTCGTCTGCCAGCACCAGGAAGGTTCCTTAATGCCCCTTGTTGTCGAAAATTTGCCACCAGATGGTCAAAATAACGAAGATATGCACGCTGAGTCAAAACAATGGATCGTTGATTTGAAAAATAAAGCTCAACAATTTGGGCACGTTGCTCAATTGAATACTGCTCCATTTTAAATTCCCCAAGTCTTCTTTACAAAATACTGAAAAGAAGCGAAGAAAAAACAACTTATAATAAAAAAGTTATAAGCAATTCAAATCACTTTGAGCCACCCTGTATTAGAGTGTTCATATTATCGCTAGTGCACTGTGTTCATATATTTCGCCGGTATACTCGCACACACACACACACAAATAAAGTTGTTTAAAATTTTGATGTTTTACTGTTTATTTTTCTGTGAATAAACAAATCGTTAAGAGAAATAATCAATTTGCAACATAAATAACAAATTGCGTTTGTTTTATAAAATGCTCAGGCTTATGGAAAAAATTATTGAATTGAAAATCCAGCCTTGATTTACGAGAGAAGAACTGAGCAAATTAGAAAATCTAACAAATTACACAACTCAACACGAAAAAAATACTACGATGACAAAAATATATATGTATATATACATATGTGCGTATGTCAACAAAAGATCACATCGGAGTGTTTTTTTTTTTCGATTTTAAACCAGTAGTGAGGACATGACCTCATATACATTGCTTTGTACGGGAACTAGGAAAATATTGGAAGTAGGGGGAAAAAGGGAAAATAGATTAAACAAAAAATACCTCGATTAAACAAAAACTAAAATATAAATTTTTTTTTTTTAAATTTTGAATAAACTAGAATTAACTACTGTTGATTTGACTTTTTAGTATCCTGTGTAAACGAGATGAGATAAATAATTCCGTTACTTTTCGAACTTCCCTCGTACTTATATAAAATGGAACACTGTTTCCATTGAGTAATACCTCTTAATAGATTACGCGAAAATTTTGAAAAGTGCCGTCATTTACTTTGCGTTTAACAGCTGTTCAAAACATACAATCCCGCGGATTTTCTTAAAAATGGAAAAAAAATAAATTTCAGCCGCTCTTTAGACCTTAATTTTTGCGGGAAAACCCCATCAATCAAACTAAGGAAAAAATGGTACCCATAGTATTCTATAGGTACTCTACACCATCAATTTCAATGGTGAAAAATACAAATAAAATTGAACGTTCAGGACAGCCAATTGAGGTCAGTACACCCGAAAATGTCGAAAAAGTCCACAATATGGTGTTGGTCGATCGAAGAGTAAAAGTGCTTGAGATTGTTGATGCCATAAGCATTTCATATGGCAGTGTGGTTTCGATTTCGAAATGATCAGCTGGGCTTCAGAAAGTTGTCTGCGCTTGCTCACAATTGACCATAAACGTAAACGTGTGACAACTTGAAAGAATTATTCATAATCCGAATGATTCTTTTTCGTACATGCATTCAGATATGTAACTACATTTTCTTTGAATACAATTTCATTGTTTCTAAATAATCTAAGGTAATCCCGACAATTTCTAAATTTTGGAAATAATCATATATTTTCGGAAATAATCATATTGTAATCAATTACTTTGCCTTTAAAATAAAAATAATTAAATTAGTAATGATAAATTGATTCCTTTTGTGGTGCCCAACCAAAATGGGCTTTCAAGGTCCTTAGTTTATCTTTTCATTTAAAAGAAAAATTACATTTTTTCATTTAAACTGTTCCCGACGTTTCGTTGGTTTATTTCCAACTTCTTCAGGGGTAAATTTTGTTATTAGTTTCTCCTATTACATTGCTAAAATCTATTGTTGTTGCTTAATATTGTTTTTCATTTTTTTAATCATGTTGCCAGATTGCACTAAATAAAAATTTACCCCTGAAGAAGTTGGAAATAAACCAACGAAACGTCGGGAACAATTTAAATGAAAAAATGTAATTTTTCTTTTAAATGAAAAGATAAACTAAGGACCTTGAAAGCCCATTTTGGTTGGACACCATAAAAGGAATCAATTTATCTAATTTAAAAAGGTCGATATTAATAACACATGTAATATACTAACCGTATAATTCATAGAAATTATAACAGGTTTATAAAGCTCTTATTTGACAGATTTTCCATACAAATATGTCAAATAACTGTCTTATAAGCGTGTAATAATTTTTATGAATAAGGGGGTAAATTAGTAATGATTATGATCATTAATCATTACTTAACAGCTGTGGTCAGAACTACTAAACGAAGTCAGAAAACTGTTAACGTATTTATTTTATTTAATCGGTTTTTTTTTCTAATAATAAATCTGTGATTGGGAGGAAGAAACCATTTTATTCTCTTGTGTTGTTTCTGCAAAAAGTTATGCATTTATTTTGCACTGTTTCCCTAAAACTAAAGTTTTAATCTCGAATTGTGATTAAAATCAAAAGAAGACTATGTGGTAACAATAAATAAAAACAAGTAAGAGTGCTATAGTCGGCTGGGCCGAATCTTAAATACCCTTCACAATGATATATGTATCATTCTGATTGAATTTTGGTGCCAAAAGTTGTTTTATTTGGCTTATAGAGCCGATTTCTTGCAAAATCGGGAGACGCTATATCTCGAGTATATATAGACCGATTTCAAAAATTCTTCGATTTTTGGCATCTAATGGGCACTCAAAATGATATGGCACACTTTTTAGGAAAACAAATTTTTTTCAAAAATCTGACCAAAAAAATGGCCAAAAATATCCCTCAAAACCCGGTTTTTTTTATTTATCTCGGCTATCCGAAGACGAGCTTACTGAATTTCAATAGCAAACCCACTACCGGGATTTAACACATTTTAGCGAAAAAATGAGGTTTCTATCTCAAACCGTTTTCTCACAAACGGTATTTCAACGACTGCAGACGGACAGACGGGCATCGCTTAATCGTAATCTCTATTGATTCTGATCCAGAATATATATACTTTATGGTGTCTTAGATGGTTATTTCAATACGTTACACACGGAATCACAAACTTATGTTACACACTTACACATTTTTGTGAAGGGTATAAAAATTATAAAACAATACTCTATTGCATTTTCTATGCAAAAAACGAAATTGAAAATGTTGCATTTGTTTTTAGCAAAAACGTCATTAGAGACACTGAATAACAATTTTTTGATTTTTGTAAAATGTCTTAGAGCAAAAGAAATTCTAAATTCCTGACTAAGATTTAAAAATAAAGACAATAAAAAATTCATCGAAAGATCATAGAATTGCAAAAAAAAGATTAATTAAGATTTGTTAAGAGATATCTTAGATAATCATTTTCGACCTTGGCCAATTAACCATTTATTTGACATTAAAAAACAAATTGGTGCAAATATTTTTCATCAGTCTTGTTGGCTTTTTAAAGCACATTTTATTTAGCTGTTCTCGATTTATGTACAAAACTATTTAAAATAGCTCTTAATCAGTGCAGTGCACATTGGGGTGAATACAAAAGAATGTTTGTCAACATTTTGTTAATATTAATTGATCAAACCGAAGTAATAGTTTTTATATTTATCGCATTCCTATGAACTTTGCTCGTGATAAAAAAAAGTAGAAAGTATCCGATATGGCAAAGTTTTCTATAACTGATCTAATTTGCTTGAAACTCGTTACTAGAGGGCTTCTGAGGTCGCTGAGATCGAATATGGTGTTGATTTTAGAAAATTTAAAATAGCGAATCCAATATGGTTTTTAAAAGTTTAGAAAATTTGTGTTGAAATCGTTTTTGCTGTCGTTGATCGCGAACTTAAAGTCGGAGTTTCAAAACTCAAAATTTAGACCCCAATTATGATTTACAACAGTTGTTCACTTGATGTTGTATTTTTTAAAAATTTTTGATTCAAAAAACAGTTCCATTTTGTATTCGGTAGTTGCAGTGGATTCAATCTGCAATGTGTACTTATTTCGCGCCTTTCATTATCAATCCAAATTAAAGATCGGTCCATTCGTATGGATTTATTTGACATTTCTAACAAAGACATTTTTTCTATCATTTTATTTTTATCAATGCAATTCTACCCGGTAGCCACGCTATTACAAGAAATATAACAGCAAAATAATCTCCATATCTTTTGATGGTAGAACTTGACAAAGAAATGTCATCAATTTAAGTACGGAGTATGTATGCTAGAAATGTATGTAGAAACCGAATTATAAATATGTATATACATAGTATTAGCTTGGTTCCTTCAGGTATGGGTAACATAAGTTACAACTGTCATTAGTAACTGTCAGCGAAAACCCGCATTTATCTGTAGGTAGTTTTTAAGTAACCGTACAAATCAGTTAAACTTAAAATTTCATTCCATTTTAAACGTTTTGTTATTTAAAAATAACTGCACTGATTACTACTGTCAGTTACTGCAAAAATATTCTGAGTGTATATTTATTTTAGTTTTTTTTCGGGATCAATTTTTATTATTTACAACTTCTTTCTTTTGGGAGGCAAAACCAAAAATTGCAGCTAAAATAGATATTTTCACAGAGGCAGATGCAAAAGTAAACAAGACACTATCACCTGTCCCCTGGCAATAGTAAAAATATAACTTGTCGAGCGGAACTTTTTTTTTCTGAAATGACGTTTAAATTTCGAAAATTTCTGTGAGAAAAAAAGACCCGTCTGAGCCACTGTGAGACGCCCAATTTGGTATTTGATGCCTATTCTTCTACATAAACCAAGTGCCTTTTCGCACGAGCTGTTAACTTAAATATTTTTAAATAAAAGTAGTTTTTTGACCATAAAAAATATTGCAATTATTAAATAAATAATTTTTTTTTAAATATTTTTATGCACTTTGGCAAACTTGCCAAGAAGAAAAACGTAAACATGTATTTTGGATTATATAAAATATGCCAAAAAGGTGGACACCTTTTGCCTCAATGTGCAATATTTAGTTAATTTACTTGAAATCGAGTGAAACACATTCTTAATTATTTTTTTTGTTTTAAATTACAGATCGCTAAAAATAGTTTCAACCAATTGAAAATTGGCAACTGAACAAGAATTGTGAACTAAACTGAAACAAACAAAAAAAAAAAAAACGCATCAAAGCAAAAAACACAAAACGTTTTTCATAACCGAACTGACACCTGTAATTGATTTTTTACCCCAACGGGAAAAACGAGAGCATCAACTGCAAATAAGGAACAACAACAGCAACAGCAAGAAGAGCAAATTGAACTCAGCCATCAAAAACACTTGATGCAAATTAAAATAAAGGCAGGCCTTACAATTTCTAAAGAAAATACGACAAAAGAGCAAAATAGTAATAAGAAAAAAACCAACAACAACAACTAACTATCATTCAACTAGAAAAGATAAATGTTTGTGTCAACGCCGTCTATAAAACAAATACACAACAACAATTACCAACAGATTAAAAAGGGTCGAAGAAAAACGGATGTAACTGATTGACAATTGATTGACTTCCTGCTGTTTCCGTTATTGAATAATAAAATTAATAAGAAACAACCAAAACAAAACAAAAAAAAGCAAACCAATATAAAAAGAGTTTTATTGGCCAAAGAAAACCGTTTTTCACCAGTACTATCGTTACCAATAACGCAAAAACAGTTAACGACGTCATAGACAGCAGAAGAAAGAAAACATTTTTCTTTGTACATAAATTAACAGCAAACAGTTTTAAGCAAAATTCAACAAAATTTTAATTTTCCAACAAATTTTATTTGGAACCAACAATTTTTCAACATCATGATTGGCCGTCTATTTCGGGCACATGGCGAATTTTGTGCCTCACATCCATGGGAGGTTATTGTAGCATTGCTTACGGTGACAGCATGTATGCTGACAGTTGATAAGCAACAGTACATAACAACTACATCAGATGGCGGTGGGGGCGGTGGAGGCGCTGGTATACCAACTTCTGCCACAACAAGTCGACATCGTGCATGTCATGGCTGGACACAGTCTTGCGAAGGTCTAGAGGCTGAGTACAATGCAGCCGATGTTATTGTTATGACAATTGTTCGCTGTGCTGCTGTACTCTACTGTTATTATCAGTTTTGCAGTCTACACAAATTGGGCTCAAAATATATACTGGGTAAGTGCGCTCTTTTGTGCATAGTTATGTGCATACACATACAAACTATAAACACAGATTTGCTTATTAAAAAGTTATGCACGGCCAAAGTTAGACAAATTAGTTCGTTGCATAGAAGATGTGAAAGGAGCCTCTAATATTTAGGCAACTGAAAAACCAACTGAAAAGCTTGATAAATACAGTGATTTCAGAAAAAAAGTAGGGACATTAATATAATACACTTACTGGATTTCAATAAAAAAAAGTGGCTTCCTCCAGACAGCTCTGCTGTGAAACATGTTCAATAAAAAGTTAATAGTGTTCATTCATTTTAAAGCCCGTATAGCGATTTCTTATCCTTAAAAATATTTCATATCAAGTGTTTATTAAAATTGTACAGTTCGCTATAATTACACAGTGTGACAGTGTGTAAAAATGCATTTATAGTGTAAGCCGTACAGTTTTAGAAGTTTGAATACCCTATTAACGTCGAAACACCATCACAAAATGCAAAGTTTTTAGAATTTTTTTTGCAATGCATTGCGTACAATAAAACCTTGATTTAGAAACCTGTAAAAAAAGAAATGCGGTCGGGGGACCCCCGTTAGGAACGAAGTTCCTTACGTTTTTTTTTTTCATCTTTAAATGTAATACAAGGTGAAGTCTGTATGTTTTATTTTGTGTTGTTTTTAAAATTTTGAAATTTTATGATTCCTTAAAGTTTTGGAACGTTTTCCAACTTTTATTTGTATGTGTCAACACTGCCAATCATACACAATTCCTTTTCGACAGTACACCAATACATATAAACAGCTCACACGCTTTCGTGACGATTTCTACTAATTTCCACTACCAGCAAGCCGCGTTAAGGAACTTCGTTCCAAAAGTTGCAACTATTGAGCAGAAATTTGTCGAATTTTACTAGAACATACTCAGCTCGTAGTGAGAAAACTTTTGCTACTGTATACTCGTATAAAGGGTGGGCCAAAATGTAAGATATTAATTGTAAATGCAATCAACCTAACCTAACCTAACCAAACAATATAATTGTAAATGGAATAATTTTAGAAAATCACCTCAATATTTTGCTTTATTATGATAGAACGATCTATGGCAATTATATATATATTTTTTTTTTTTAACAAACACAAAACTGCGAAGCTTTTTGCTTGTCTGCAGAAACAACACCCAGAGCCTTCGGCAGGAATCGAACCTGCGACCTCGAAGACTCTTGGTAGAGCACTCTACCAATTCATTCATGTGAAATTAAATACATATCGACCAAATGCTCCGGTGGTCCATATTTTCAGTGGCTGAAAAATAATTGTCAAATTATCTCATGCTTTAATTAACTGTTGACTTGTTCTTGGCTTGTTGACGTAAACGGTTTCTTTAGAAAAAAAGTGGATAAAAAGTATTTGTATTTTGTATTTTAAATACACAACTTTCATGTATTTTGTATTTTAAATACATCAGAGCATGTATTTTGCCCAACACTGACTACATGTACATACCATCTCTTACTAAATCTGAATGTTGACAACACTTGTCGAATGTGCGAGTTTGTAGTGCATATCTATTGTAGCGCTTGTCATAGAATGCGGTTTGCAGATAGACATTGTGTGAGTGTGTGTTTGTATATCGTTCTTTGAAAGCTTTTCATTTGTTTGAACATTTTCTTCATTCATTATTTTCCTTGATTCAGAGATCTCAAATATTGTGTGTAATTGTTCTGCTGAGTGCTCTGAACTGTATGTATTTTGTTCCTTTATTCAAGAATAAAAAAAAAATATATATGTACTTTTTGTGTTCATGTCATCATGAATAATAATCTACTATTGTAAGTACACAAGTATAGGTCAGTATTTCATTCAGATTTTCAGAGCATAATAAGCAGAAATGTTCCATCTGACCCCTGTTAGATGATTGGCAATGTTTTCTTTTCCTTTTATTATTTCGTTTGTGTTTTCTCTTCTTAATTTGCATCTAAATGTATAGATCTGAAAATAAAACTGTTTTCTTTATTACTACTTGGGGGTTTTTTTTTTGTAGTAAATATTCAGTTTAATATTTTCTTGGAAGTGCAAACGAAATTCGAAATAATTGTTTTGGCTTTTTTCATCTTCATCTTCATCTTCAATTTGTAATTTATGTTTTGTTTGTAAAGTTAATTGAAATTGTAAAGACTTCCTTCTTTGTTATTGTCAAGTTTGTTTGTGACAAAATGGCACGTAGCTAATAATATGTTTGCAGCTGGCAATGAAAATTCTGCATATGTATATTAATTTTCGTTGATTTAAAAGTTTTGAGAAAGTAGTTTTTTATTACCATCATAAGTTCAAAGTATCCATAAAAATGCAGCAAACATGTCCAGTATAAAAAAAAATTGTTAAAAAAAGCTCTATTCCCAATCTTATGCAATGAAGGTTGCAAATTTATGCAATTGCATTGATTTGCACTACTTGTTCCACAACCAGAGTTGCTGTTAACATTACTGACACTAAGGCTAAGACACTTTTTCAAAATGCATCAAATTGTGATACTTCCATACCAGTTCTTAGATCGTTTTCTAAGTACGCTTCTATTTAAAAGCAGAACATAAAGTTTTCCCTAATGGAATCCTTGGGATGGTTTAATAGAAACCATTTCTCACAATTTACCATTCAAAAGCGCTGTCTTCGCATCAGTATGTTCTTCCCATCTATCGAAAGCGAAATTCTAAATGTTATGTGGCGCACAAAAACTTCGTCGTAAGCAATTCCACATTTCTGTGAAAATCCTTGAGCCACAAGACGAGCGCCTTAAAACCGCATACATCAACACATGTTTTTAGTTTATAAACACACTTACTTCCAACAGTATTTGGCTTCTCAGGCAATGGAACAAACTCCCAAGCTTTATTATTCCATCTCTTCCTGCATGACCAGAAGCTATTGCTCCCTTTCCCTGCAAGAGCAGTGAACCCTGCTGATGGGTTCATACATCAGCGTTTCTATCATTTTCTTAAAGGCAAAATGAAAAAACTGATGTAAACATTCGTGTACGTGTGATTTCTTTTTTGAACCAGCGTTACCACCTCAGCAAAGTGATCATTCAAAATCTTTTTTGCAAAATGCCCACAAAATTACATGTAATACTATTAATTTCTTTATTAATAAATAAAAAAAAGAATTTTTCGAAATTTTTCAAAAACCAGTTCAAAGAGAATATAATAAAGTATATTTAAAAAAAAATGGACAAATGAACCTATAAAAACATTAATGCATAAACGTAGTTCCAAATGAAATTACCAAATTAATAAGGGAAAATCAAAATACTAAAACAATCATTGTAATGGCAACGCTGAAACCTATAAAATTGCTTTGCATGTGTTAGTAATTAAGTTGTAAATGTGTTAATTTCCATCAGCTATTTCTTGCAGGGTTCATCAATATTCGTGAGATCCCGTTGGGAGCTCGCGGGTTCCCAGCTTGCACGAAATATAATCCCCTAATCAAAGTTCGTGCAAGTGAGAGAGCTTTCTAGAGAGAAATGTTTTTGTTCCTCTTACACGAAACAATCGGCACTTTTTCTTCGTACCATGATACAACTAATAAGGTAGCCTCGTCAGCTGAACCGTTAATCATCTGACTACTTCAAATTGTCAAAAAAAAAAAAAAAAAAAAAAAAATACAGAGATGAAAGCAGCCAAAATGAACAGCAAATCAATGTAAGCTGTATTCATCTATCTCCTGTATATGTAGAAGCGGCGGCTTTTTCACAGTTTACAGAAGTTGTACAAAAACAAAATGCATGCTATTTTTATTGAAGTTGTTCTTATTGTAGGTAAAATGTTACCTTATTAGTTGTATCATGCTTCGTGATTAAACAATCAGCTGTTGCAAAAAGTAAACAATAACAAAAAAAAAAAAAAGTTCATCTGAATCAGTCATCATAACAACAATTCTGATCAGAGCACGAAGCCGATGATACAACAGTGAAAATGGGTTCAAGAAAAAAATATGTAGGTTTTAAATGTATTTTGGTGCTCTAAACCCAAATCTGCTTTCAGTTTTCCTCGGGTGCTCTTCAGTATCGCAGTTACTGCTATATTTTTCTCAGTTTCACTGATATTCTCCTACTCAATTTGAACAGTAATGGAGTGAAAGTGTGATTAATTTGTTTAACAAAACTTAACGATACTTCCTTATCAATAGAATTAACTAAAATATCCGTAAATCGAACAACGTTTTTCGCTTCAGCCATTTTCGCGATTAGACATGCCCTAATTTGCTTATAATTTTCGTATTCTAGAACCATACATACATGTTTTTACATGAAACATAATTTTATTGAGGGGCCGTTCAATGTCCAAGCGTAGAAAAATTCCTTACATCACTGAATAAATACCACTTCCAAAAACGCAACGAGATCCATTTAATTTTTAAACACATTTCTATTAAATAATTGCTTTCAATAGTTTTTAAGCAAATATGTTTCACTCAACTAAAATAACTAAACAAACAAATCCCAATTTACATATGTAGATATGTATGTATGTATGTATGTATATATGTATGTACGTATGTATGTATTTATGCAGCTTAGTATATTTTTTCTTTAAAGGCCACAGTCATACACGATTGATTAAGAAGAACAAACTAATAAAATTCTGAACAACTTGTAAACAATTAACACAACAACATCAAAACATGCCAGAAATACATATGTACATATGTATATTTAACACTAAGGAATACCTATGCACATATGTATGTTCATACAAACATACACACATATGTATATAGTAAATATTATTTACAGGTTCTACTTATTTTAAGGTTAGTAAATTTTAAATGGAGTAAAAACAATTTTAAGTTTATTTCGCGGAACTGATGAGTTTAATATACAGTGTCGGTGAAAACAAACTGAGCAAATGTTGAATGCAAAATGAAAAATGCATTATTTTTTTAAATATTTACTGTAACATATACTACATATGTAACCTGAATCGAATTGGCAAACTAGCCAAGAATTTGAGTTGTAAATCCCACTGTACAATATATATTTAATCAAACGAAATACAGTAGAATCTTAGAAAAGTTTACTCGCGTAAAAGTTAAACACGCGGATAAGTTAACCTTTTTCATTATCAACGAGCAGCTCTAAAAAGTTAACTTTTCGGTTAACTTTTTAGAGCGTGTACATTTTTTTAAAACATTTTTTTACGCTGAGCACAACTGTGAAATTTAATACCCAGTACAAATTAAACCTAAGTTTCTTATTCTTATAAAAACCACTTAAGCCTTTTAATAATAAATAATAATAAAATATAACATTTTGTATCTAAAAAAGTTGTGTATTACTTTTAAAATTTATTACATACTTTATTTATTAATTTTTTCGACCAAAAAAAAACTCGCTTACAAAAGTTTAAAGTTCAGAAAAGTTAATATCCCTTGGAACATTTTGGTTAACTTTTTTAAGATTCTACTGTAATGCAAAAACTCTATACACTTTGAGAGGAATCAAATTGACATAATCGGCCTATGGCAACGAAATAAATTTATAAATTTAGTCAAGCACGAAGCCAACTCACACAAGAAGGTTTTTGTATGTGTGGAAAAATCACAGCTCTTAAATTTTTGAATAAAATATTTTCACCAGTCACGTTTGTGTTTGTTCTTCGATTTTTGGCTTTTGAAAAAACATGGATCAAAGAACGTGTTTTAGAATTTGCGTTAAAATGGAATAAAGTAAGCCAAGGCACTTAAAATGTTGACTCTGGCATTCAGCGAATACGCTGTGTCTGAAGAAAAGCGCATAAGTGGTACAAGCCCTTTACAGAAGGCCGAGAAGATGTTGATGACAATGAGCGTCCTGGCGTTACAATCATGTCAACAAGTGAAGAAAACATTGAAACAGCGAAAAAACTTGTTTCATAAAATCGTCGAATGACCAGTAGAATACTTGCAGATAATGATTGGCAATCGGCTCATGCCATGCAATGTTCTCGAATGTTTTGTGCATGAAATATGTGACAGCGAAGTTTTATTCTTCAAAATTGATTCGCATTAGATTCGCTGTTTTTTGGCCAAAATCAACCAGTTGGCTTACATGACTTGGCTCTCTACGATTTTTTCCAAATTCCACAACTGAAGCGACCAATGAAAGAAAAGCGTTTTGCCACAACTGATAAGATAAAGTCAGAATCCAAAAACGAACTGATGGCCATAACGAAAAGCGCATTTCAGAAGTGTTGTGAGAATTGGAAGAAACACTGGCATAACTGCATTATATCTGAGGGGGACAAAATGAATATTGAATAAATAAATACTTTTCAAAAAAATTTCAAAATTCAGCCTTCCCTTTGAACCAACTCCGTATATTTAGACCACTTTCGAAATCTGTAATGTATCTTATATTTGGTAATGCAGCGACAGTACAATTATACCTCTGATTACAGCTTTATGCTAGTAACACAACTGGGACGAACGACGAATTTTTCGCCGCGAATATTCGCCGTCAAAAATAAAACACATTGGTGTATATATGAAAATGCACACAGCCACAGTACGCGGCGAACTTGAAATAGATTTATTTCTATTTCTTACGCCGGCGAACGACGAACAAATCAGTACCATGTGGCCATTTTCGTTTTAGTTTTCAAGTGTTTTAGTAAAAACAGTTAATTTTTACTTTAATAGTTTCTATTTTAAGTACTAAGCTTTGACTTTTGCATTTAAAATAAAAAGCCAACATATTAGATTATAAAACATGTTTGTAGTGTTTAATTTTTTGTTTTTGGTAATGCTAAATTTTTTTACAACCAATTTTTTTAATATGGTCACCCCATCAGCTGTTCAACTATAATATGATAAAATTAAAAAACTGCGAAAATGGATACAAGTGAAATTATAATTGAAAATGTTAAACTTCAAGGCTTTCGCCATAATGAACATGATGTTCATTATTTTAATTGTTTTTACAAAATTTGAAATTCTTTGATTCATTTAATTTTTTTTTTTTCTTTGAACAAACAATAAGCAACTTTATCAATTATAACAGGTGTTTTTGTTTTTCGTTGGAAAAACAAATTGGAAATTGTTTGTTCTTTAAAACAGCATAAAAAAATTTAAAAATAAAGTTATGCTAATGAATTTTTACAATTTCATGACAAATGTTTCATGTTTTCATGTTTCAAACAAAATAAGCTTTAAATGACTAAAATCGGTGCACAACTTGGAAGTTATTCACAAAAAATCAAAAATTGCAGTTTCAAACGGTCACCAGACGAAGTCTCAAAAATTAGAAAATTTGTTTTTATGAAATGAAAGTAGTATGGAAGAAACTATGAAAGTAGTTTGCTTATCAAAATAAAGCAATTTCAACTGACTGAAGCAAAAAACAACTTGCATATCGATACCCAAGAGGCAAAATTCCGTAACTGTATTTGTATTTTCTAAACTACTGATTTGATTTAAAAAAATTTACAGTTATTGAAAGGTAATTTTATTGCGGAATTTCGGTTTTTATAACTTTTTCAATGATTTAAACTGTTTTTGTGTTCAGAGAATATATATAATCCTACCTCCTCCATTTTTAAGATAACAGTATATCTCAAAAACAAGAGCTAACCTAAGAAAACGATTAGCACCACTGAATTCAGCGCACCCGAATTTGGTTTATTCACTGGGTGCCCCGTCTCTCGGAATAAAAAAGTTTCAAATTCAAGCACAGTGTAATTATTTTAAATATAGACAGCTGAAAAAGACAGTAAATTTTTTGAAAAGGTTCATTTTTGGACCTAAATTAATACATTAGCAGACCTTGCAGATATTGCAAACGTAGCATATGTGCCATAGTCTGCAACACTACAAAAACAAAATGTATGAAACCGAGATTTGCATCACTTAAGCAAATATGCATAACTAAAAACCATTGCAGATCCGTGTTTGCAAATGTTGCTAAATGCTAAAACAGCTGCTTGTTTTTCTACATTTCAACACGTAAACTCCTGCGCTCAAAAAACTGTATGACGGCAAGGCCGCCACAAAACATGCCTGGAATTAAATTAATGCTCAAAGAAGCATTTACAAAATAGTAAAAAGTGAATATTATACCTATTATTATGCATCATTTTTATTAAATTTTATAAAATGAAAAAAAAAAAATCGGGCGGTTGCTTCACGTGCAAATTTTATCGACGGCGTTGCTTTTCAAATATTGGCTGCGGCTTAGCTTATCTCATGCGGCAAACTCGCTTTATTAAATTTTGTAAACAAATAAATAAAACAGGGAAGAAAATGAATACGGAAGAAAGTAAAAATAAAATTAAGGCAATTAAACAAAAAGTCAACAATAAAAGACGGCCAACGAAAAGATGAATAATGAAATTTTTGCAATTTGTTTTCTAAACTTCCTTCTCAATTTGCAAAACAAAAATATTTATATTTTCCTTTACTCTAAAATCAGCTGATATAATTATTTTGCTAAACACTTGAAAAAGACACTCACGCTTTGTAGCAAAAAATCATGCTATATCTGCTAAAATTGCAGATGTGCAACCAAGTTTTTTTGTTTGCATTAGATTTGCACTGAATTTTTGTAACCAAAAATTAAATGTAAACAAATGCGGAGTCTGCCAACTAAAGGGTCCGCCAAATATGCGAAATTCGTCTCAATGATGTCTCCGAAATGTTCAATTGTTGAGAACGACGATGAATTGATGTTGATGGCGCTTCACGCACAATTTCTGCCACAGCAGCAATATTCTCGGGTGTACGCACTGTTTTTGGGCTTTTCACGCTAGGAGTTGAAATATCAGACCTACTAAACAGGAGATAAAGGAGTCTTGGGGCTCCCCAGTTCTCATAAAGTATATTCGAAAATAAAAAGTTTCTTTTATCGAAAGCAGTACAAATATTTAGTGGTTTTGCTTTGCATTCTGCGAACAGGAGGCTGAACACATTTTGCCAATGTTGGCGAAATTCATTAAAAAAAAAATCGTATTCGCTGGATGACAGAAATCTTGACCTTGAAACATTAAATAAAATATGGCTGATATTTTATTTTTAAATTTTAAAATCTCAAAGCGATAATGTTTATTTCTCTGCCACCAAGTATGTCACCAAATCAAAACATATATTTACTTTCTGTTTTTTTTTTCTCTCTTCCTTTTTAATTTCCACCTTCTTTCGTTGTGCTTAGTTGTTGATAGCGTTAAGCCGTCCGTCCGTCTTCCAACCATCCATGAAACTTCATCGTACTGAAGGTCACTGTTAAAACGTGAAATCATTGACATCCGCTCAAACGTCATAAGAAAGAAATACAACTTAATAAATGTATTTAAGTTGTTAAGACGCATGATTAAGACCGGTATTTATTTTAAATCCTTTTTGTTAAACAAGTTACAAGAGTGAACAAAATGAGAGCTTAGCATAAATAATGGCCTTTAAATGCCTTTGAAAATGCAAGTAGACAATGTTGCAAGTTATGGGTGCAAGTGTGTTTTTGCATTTTGATCGCGCCAAAATGAGTAACAAAAGCAAATGCAAGTTAAATGAAAAATGTGTATTTATGTAGTTTAGCGAATAGTCAGTTATTCGGCATTTTTTAAAAATCAATCCGGCTTTGGAAGCTCATTTTCAGAGGAAACTGAGTAACCAAACTCATTATGGGTCCTCATGTAATACTAAAATCATAATTACAAAAAACCAATCAGACTCAGAGAGAAAGCGTTCAGTATCTGGTTCCCCAAAAAAAACCCCCCCTGATACTGACATGCTTCAAAAGACATGAAAAACATATTTACGATCAGTGTTCCCAGGTCAATGTATTTCTTCCCCCCAGAAAAAATTTTAAAACCCCCTAAAATTCAATGTTTTTCTACAAAATCCTCCTAAAAAATTTTTGAGAACATTCTTCTTTAGTTTGCGAACAGTGTTCCCAGGTCAATGTATTTCTTCTCCCCAGAAAAATTGTAAAACCCCCTAAAACTTAATGTTGTTCCACAAAATCCCCCTAAACAATTTTAGTGAACATTCTGCTTTCGTTTGCGAATCACTATATGTATTTTTCAGTGCATATGTTATGATTACAGGAGTATGTATATTTATTATAAATTTTCGATTTATTTGTTTTCACATATTTTGAGATCTAAGTACATATTTATAGGCAGCTGGAAATTGTTATTTGCGTATCTAGAAAAAATTAAGTGTCTCCAAAAATATAGAGAGTTTCTAAGTCTTCTTCGCTCTTTATGATCTTTTGATATTTTCATAAAAAGAGTTTAAATTTTTTCACAGGTTCTGAGATATTTTAATTTTACCAATTCTTAAGACACGGAAAAAATTCAAAGAAATGACCCATAAGGAAAAAATTCATTCAATTCAACAAAAGAGTACTTGAAGTTACCAGTTGCAAAATTCTGTACTTGAAACTACCAGATGAACATAAAATATTTCAATTTAACTTTACTTTAAAAATCGTTAAATTCTTCAAATTTATCAGTTGAAAAATCTTCTACCTCCTGCCATTTTACCGTTTAACCAAACACAGAAATCCCCTAAAAATACCCCAAAAATAAATTGCTTCCCCCTAAATTTTCTCCGAAAGAATTTAACACCCCAAATTTACCCCTAAAAGAAAAAAAGCCCCTAAATCTAGGGGGAACACTGTTTACGATCAACGTCTGCGTGTTAAAATTCTTATTGCTCTCCGTTCTTATTGCTGCCCCACGACTGAATACTGAACAATAGATTTTGCGAAGGTGCGGCTGCCACAGACCGCCAGCATAGATTTAAACCGCCATTAACTTTTAATTCAAATATTTTCTAGTCTATTAATTCAGGTCCGAAAATGAACCTTGTCAAAATGTTTGCTGTCTTTTTGAGCTGTCTATATGCCTACGACATTTCGTTGTTGTTAATCAGTAGACTTGAAAAATTCTTAAAAGTTTGTTTGAAACTTAACTACTTATTCCATAATTCCCATGAACAAAATGAGAATCAGAAATGTTCAAACAATCCTTTAACACATCAGACATTTCTTTTCGTTTTGCAACTTTTTTTCTTTTCTTTGCAATCTTCTATATAACGAGTCACCATCGGTTACTACGATTTGTATTCTTGAAAGTATCAAAACAACTTGTATTTTTGAAAGTATCAAAAAGTAAAAGTCGGCGGCATATAGGCGGCTGAAAAAAGACAGAAAGCATTAAGGTCTATTTTTTTTAGACCTAAAGTAATAAATTTCAATTGGCTCTTATAGCGAATAAATAATTAAGTTCATTTTTGAATATTCAAAAACTTTTACTTTTTGATACTTTCAAAAATACAAGTTGTTGGTAGCCAAGGGTCACCCGTTGTATGGAAGTGCTATAAAAAGTAAAAGGTGTTGCAAGACGTAAAATGCTTTCTGTATAAAAGGTTTGTTTGAGCATTTCTGATTCTCATTTTGTTCATGAGAATTTTGGAATAAGTACTTGGGCTTCAAACATTCTTTTTAGATTTTTCAAGTCTACTGATGAGTTGTTTAGCAGCAACGAAATGTCGGCGGCATATAGACGGCTGAAAAAAGACAGAAAGCATTAAGGTATATTTTGTTAGACCTAAAGTAATTGTATAATAAAGATATTTTCTCCAGTGGTGCCTAAAACAAGTTGTGCCCTTTTAATGTATTTTTATACATTAAATATAAATGAAATCTTGTTGTACTGGAAATGGAAATAAATAAATATAATTGTATGGGCTCTAGAAGATGAGATACAGTATTTTTCGGTTAATTGACCCTACGGTTAATTGGTTTCCACGCTTAATTGAACCACATGATCGGGCAAAAAAAATATTGCATACGAACACCATGTGAATTTCCTCGGATAATTGAACCCGGTTAATTGATTTTCCGGCTTAATTCGTTCAAAATTCATGTCATCAAAAATAAATTTCTTCTTACTTTTACCCGGTTAATTGCATTGAAAAATAATCTGGCATTTTTGCACATACATATTTGACATCATTTGTGAAAAACACTGGGTGGCATCTCTACTACGCACATATATGTACATTTTTTGCTGTTACTTGCATTTTTTTCGTTTAAGGTAAAAAAAAATTATTTTGAAAAACTTAAAGTGCACATATGCGATTTCTTTTAATTCATTAGTACATAGTTCATATTATGCGTGATTTCTGTAATTGAACAAACTGTTCAATTAAATAGGGTTCTTGTAATTGAACGAATTGTTCAATTAAACGGGTATCGGCTAATTAGTTCCCCGGTTAATTGAACAAAAAATTGTGCAAATTTTGATGTGCAATTAACCGAAAAATACTGTACAAAAAACAACAAAAAGTTAACTAAATTTAGCTGTAACTTTTGAAATTCGCACAGTATATGTAATTGCCTATACAACTACAAATAACAAAAAGTAAAAAATTTAAATGTTTCGCTATGCATGGGGACATCCTTTAGTTTGAAAATTAGCTGCAACTTTTGAACCCCAAGAGATAGAGACTTTACACTTTCATAGCCTGGTGTAATTGCCAGGCCTATACAGCAACAAATACCAAAAATAACAAAAAGTAAAAATTTTAGTGTTACTCTGCTTATGGGGGCACCCTTTAGTTTGAAAATTAGCTGTAACTTTTGAACCCCAAGAGATAGAGACTTTACACTTTCATAGCCTGGAGTAATTGCCAGGCCTATACAATAACAAAAAGTACAAATTTTAGTGTTACTCTGCTAACGGGGACACCCTTTAGTTTGAAAATTAGCTGTAACTTTTGGAATCGTAAGAAACAAAGATATCTTTACTGGATATGTAGCTGCCCGGCCTGTAGAGCACCTAAAACTAAAACATCAAAAAGTTGAAATCTAAAGGGTGCCCTGTCCAGCGTCTGCTGAATGAAATGGGTCGAGCCACCTCCACCCGGTCTCGCACTTGCCTGAATTTATTTTACATTAATAAAATCTTTTCTCTTTCATTTTCAGGCATTGCTGGATTATTTACTGTCTTCTCTAGTTTTATATTCACAACGACAATAATAAAGTTCCTTGGAAATGATATTTCAGACTTAAAGTGAGCAAAACAGCAAAATTCGATTGCTCTTTTTATTGCATAAAAACTGACAATAATAATTTCGTTTCAGAGACGCTTTATTTTTCCTGTTACTACTCATAGATTTATCAAATTCGGGAACATTGGCCCAGTTGGCTTTAGCCGGCACCAATCAAGCTGAAGTTACGCACAATATTGCTCGTGGCTTGGAACTCTTGGGACCAGCCATTTCGCTCGATACAATTGTTGAAACTCTGGTTATTGGTGTCGGAACACTATCAGGTGTTCAACGTTTAGAAGTTTTGTGTACTTTTGCCGTCATGTCGGTCATCGTTAATTATATTGTATTCATGACTTTCTATCCGGCATGTTTGTCGTTAATATTGGATTTGTCGCGCAATGGCATGGACATGTCCCTGGTAAGGGCCAAAGCCAAAGACTCTATACTATTGAAGGCCTTAAATGAGGAGGAACACAAAAACAATCCGGTTGTGCAACGTGTCAAAATAATAATGACCACCGGCCTGATGATTGTTCATATTTACAGTCGTATGGTTTTTTCGAATAGCGAATACGAAAGTGTTGAGAAGACTTTGACACCAAAATTGAACATGAATGTCAATAATAATCGAACAGAGTCGGGTGAATTGAGTGATTTACTAATCAAGTGAGTATATTTTATGAATGGAAAATGTAACAAAACGATAAAACAAAATATCAAAATGAAAATGAATAACAACACAGCTTAACAAATTAAAACGGCACTCCTCCATCTCTTCCTCGGAAGCAGTTTTCAAGTCCACTGACTTTTGGGAACAATAATATTGTAATACCAAATAATAAATTCATTTTAGAGTTTTTAATTACAAATTCTAGATAAGCTTTTAGCACTATTACAAATTTTAGATGGAGGTGTATTTGCAGTTAATCAAATCGGAGCGGCTGAGTAGTACTGCCGCAAGCGATATCTGTTAGCGAAAACACCACACTAGTGTCATTGCCTCATGTCATTGCCTTACAGATGAAATCATATAGAACTGCAAAAGAAGGCTCTCGATTTGTCTCGTGCTTGGGCACAAATGACGCACAATAGTAATATCGAAGCTTCTCGTCTTACAGTGCATTTAGACGGGAAAGTACTTTCATTAAATTTTTATATACGTGAATAAAAATTTCAATGATATCTGTGACTTTCAGGAAAATTTCTTGCTCAATTTCAAAGGAACGTGAAAGTTCATTTTAAAAATGTCGTCACAGTGAAGAGTTGCAAATGTTATTATTTAAAATAGAGTTGCCAAACCAACTACAAACATAAATTTATAGGGCAACCTTCGAAAATAATTTTTATTGCTAAATTTTTATCAACTAATTTAATAATTATCACTATAATTACACTTCATTTGTGTTCTTTATTCATATTGGCTGTAAAAATAGTTTAAATATTTTCTAATGTACAATTATTATTCTACTGCAATTCTGAAAATTTGCATGGGCCGTGGAATGGGCAACCGTGTTTACTGCCTTGTTACTTTACTTTCCGTAAATGTTAAATAATTACTTTCAGGAAAATTTTGTTGAAAGCTGAGTTGAAAGTTAGAAAATTGTGAGTGTATTGGTAAATAAGTGTGAGTGTATACAACTTTCAAGCATTTACTTTTCCTTCTAAATGCCCCGTTATATATTAGTTTCTTTACTGGCCGGTAATATTGCTGCAGCACAAAAGTCGATAGTGCTGGCATCAGGTGCAGATGAGTCTCGACTTGGAAATTTCTGGAAGCTAAGTTGGAGAATAAATAGTGGCACTCATTCGAGTTTGAGATCAGTATTGTTTTAACTGTGCTAAAACTGTAAAGAAAAAGCTTATAAAGTCAAAGCCGTTTAACAGTATTAAAAATTTCAAAATAAAGTGATTTTAAGAGAGTAAAATAGTTAATAAACGTTTGTAGTAACGGGTGTTTTTTTCGATGTATAGAACTTTAAGTTGCAATAAAACAACGATGGATTATTCGATTGACATGAATTTTATTTATCCGAAAGATAATCTTTTAAATATGATTTCTGGCATATGGCCGCCATGGCTGGCGCGGATGTAGTCCAATCTGGGCGTCCAATTTTCGATGACTTTTGCCAAAATTTGTGGCCATATATCAGCAATAACACGGCCAATGTTGTCTTCCAAATGGTCAAGCGTTTGTGGCTTATCCGCATAGACCAATGACTTTATATAGCCCCACAGAAAGTAGTCTGTGTTCGGTGTTAAATCACAAGATCTTGGAGGCCAATTCACAGGTCCAAAACGTGAAATTAGCCGGTCACCAAACATGTCTTTCAATAAATCGATTGTGGCACGAGCTGTGTGACATATTGCGCCGTCTTGTTGAAACCACTTTTTCTGGATATCATCGTTATTCAATTCAGGAATGAAAAAGTTAGTAATCATGGCTCTATACCGATCATCAGCATTGACTGTAACATTCTGGCCATCATCGTTTTTGAAGAAGTACGAACCAACGTACTTCCACCAGTCCATAAAGCGCACCAAACAGTCAGTTTTTCTGGATGTAACGGTGTTTCGACATACACCTGTTGAGGATTAGCTTCACTGCAAATGCGGCAGTTTTATTTGTTGACGCAGCCATTCAACCAGAAGTGGGCTTCATCGCTAAACAATATTCGCTTATGAAAATCGGGAACAACGGCGATCTCGTTTTGCACTAAAATTGCACTATTTGCAAGCGTTGTTCAGGCGTGAGTCTATTCATGATGAATTGCCAAACCAAACTGAGAATAAATCACTTGACAGCTGTTAAATCGTTCGCCATCTTGAACAGTAATGTCAACTTAAAGTTCTATACATAGAAAAAAAAAACACCCGTAGTGTAGTAAATAAAAGAGCTGAGTGTGTTTAATGTTCATTTGCAATTAAAGTATCCGCAAAACCATTTTTATTAAAGGCGGTACAAACGTAACAATATCTTATTTTAGGACTAAAATTAACTCGTTGAACATTGTTTTTTTGTGACTAGCTTTTCGTTAGACAGTTCCTTCATGCCACTCAGCTCGTCAGTAGACTCGAAAAATCTTGAAAACTGTTAAGCCACCAATTTCTCAACGGCAAAAAATTTTCATTCTTGCCCACAATTACATTTAAAACAAAATCAAAACAATCTATAAGTTGATCAATAGATTAAATATAGACAGTCAGTAGACAGAGCTCATGTATTGGGATGGCTAAGCTCTGCTGCTTAAAACAGTATACAATTAGTTATAACCTCAGTTCAAAGCAATTTGGATACTGAGGATCGCTGTGGTGGACGTGAAACAGCCACAGATGTGGAGACCTCAAGTGGGCCTGCAGAACGTGCGGCATCTTCCAGATTTTTATGGCCGCGTCGAAATTCAGTATACCACTTGTTTATCATGGAAATGGATCGTGTAGATGGTACTCCCATTTATTAGCAAGCCTGGCCTTGGTTTGAGTAACGGTTTGTGGGCTCAAAAATAATCCTCCAAGAACACGTGAAAGTCCCTTTTTCCATTTCCTTATGATAACGCGCGCTGTAGTCGGCTGCCAAACACACATTAAATAACGCATCTTGTTCCAATTTAGGCGGAAGTCAACTGACAGAAGCCGTATTGCCATTTCAATTAAGTGGCGGGAAATTCGGCGGGCCACGGACTTATTGACCCGCCCTCGTATCAATGTAATGGTGCGAACGAATGAAAATGTTCACAGTCGAGAGAGATATTGATGCTTAAAATTTACTGCTGCTTCCGTGATTTTTCCAAAAAAAAAAAAAAAAAAACATTGAGAATTGAAATGTTCCGACAGACTTTCAACACAGCAAACAAATGTATCGTTGTAACCGTTTTAATTTTCGGACCGTAACCGTTGGTTACTTTTTTTATTTATTTATTTATTTATTTATTTATTAATTTAGTCTATGGAAATTAATTCCCTACAGACAATTTACAATACATAATATACAATTTTGTTACATTTAAAGACAGCGTTTAAAAAATTTAAAATATTAAAAATTTTTTATGAATTTAAAAAATGAATAACTGAGTTTTTTACTGCAGCGGGATTTAAAGAAAAGTCAAAAAATCTATAAAATTGATTAAAAGTATAACACATTCTCCTGAGAGGATCAGCATCAGCATAATTTTCTCTATAAACTTTTACCAACAAAGGAATAAAATTACGTGATGTACGTTGAGGAACGTTAAATAAGATTTCGTTGATCAAAAATCCAGAGCAGACATCGCCATTAATAATATTTAGAATAAATGATACATTCAGCATAACTCTACGGCTTTTGAGAGTAGGCAGCTTGATAAGTGCAAGTCTATTTGTGTAAGGGGGCATATTAAGAGGATCAAAATGTAAACTTCTAAGACAGAACAAAAGAAATTGTTTCTGCACGGATTCAATTGCATCAGAGTGACATTGATAAATTGGATCCCATATTACTGAACCATATTCCAGAATGGGTCGTACCATTGCTATGTATAGTGCTTTTCCAATGTATGGGTCGTTAAACTCTTTTGCCCATCGTTTTATAAATCCAAGTGTACCTCTAGCTTTGTTTATTGTTAGAGTAATATGGGAAGTAAAAGTCAGCTTGGGGTCGAATAATATACCTAAATCGAGGAAACTATCGACCAAATCCAATTGATGATCGCCAAGAACATAGTTTGCTGTAATTTGGTTAGATCTTGCAAACCGCATTAATTTACATTTATTCAAATGAAGTTCCATCAGATTTGCATTGCACCATTCATAAAAAGAATCCAGGTCCAATTGAAGTAAACTTTGCTCAGAAAATTTATTATAAGTCATGAAAATTTTTACGTCGTCGGCATACATCAAGATAGATGAAAACATTATTACTGTAGGTAAGTCATTTATGAAGAGGGTAAAAAGTAGTGGACCCAGATGACTCCCCTGTGGTACACCCGACAGTACAGCTATATTTTTAGAGATTTTGTTATTAAAGCGGACTTTTTGTGTTCTACTTGTTAAGTAGGAATATAACCATTTTACGCAAATTTCAGTGGCACCCATTAATTTAAGTTTAGTTATAAGAAGTTCATGATTAACTTTATCAAACGCTTTCTTAAAATCCGTATATATGACATCTGTTTGCATTTTATCCAAAAAACCACGGTTCACTGCAATTGTAAGGTGAAGCAGGTTAGAAGTTGTAGAACATCTTTTTTTAAATCCATGTTGGAACGGGGATATTACACTTGCAACTTGGAAAGAAATATATTCTGTGACGATCTTTTCAAACAATTTGGGTATTACACTTAGTTTTGCAATACCACGGTAATTTTCTATTAAAGATTTATTGCCAGATTTGAACAGCGGAACAATAAATGAATCTTTCCAGATGTTAGGAAAGTATCCATACTTAATCGATAAATTAAACAAAATTGTCAACGGTATTGCAAGGGTATCTGCACAGCTTATTAATATACAACTCGGAATTTTATCGGGGCCAGCATCATACGAAAACTTGAGTACTCTTAATTCTTTAATAACTGTAAGAATGTCAAGGTAAGGTAACGATATAGATTGATTTTCAGCCACTGCATACGGATAATTGATTGAAGGATCAAACGTTTTCCTCGAATAGGTAGTAGAGAAAAAATCGGCAAACATGTTAGTTATAAGACTTGCATCACTTGATTCATTATGTTGGTATTTCATCACAGTCGGGTACCCAAGAGATTTTTTCTTCGAGTTGATGAACTTGTAGAATGTTTTAGGATTTTGTTTCAAAGTGATTTCAATTTTCCTTATATAGGTTTTGTAAAGTATATTATTCAGTCTGATAAATTCAGATCGGTTCACAGTATATCTTAGATAATCTGCAGAAGAACCACTTTTTTTAAATGCCTTATAATATTTGTTCTTTCTATTCTTAATATTGCATAACTGTCTATTATTCCATGGAGGTCCAGATAAAGGTTTAAGTATATGTTTAGGTATGCACATATTCATGAAAGAGAACATTTTATGGTAAAAAATTTCAAAAATGTGCTCCAAAGAAGCATTATGATGAATTTGGGACATCAAAATATTATACCAATCAGTATTCATAATAAGTTCATTTAACATAGAGTAATCAGCATTCTTAAAGCAGTAAGATTTTTCATTACTGATAGGTGGTTGTAATGCACTATCAGATGGAATATATAAAAGTAATTCAATAGCTGGATGGTATCTATCTTCCGGAACTGTAATGGGTGTTGCACGTGTAATGTAACAGTCATCCGTATCATTCACAAAAGCTAGATCCAGTATTTTTGAAAATTCATTAGTTACGCCGTTTATCTGGAATAGGCTCATGTCATATAAGGTATTAAAAAAGTCCCTGTAGCATTCACTTGTCTTAGCTTGAACATAATAACTCTTATCAGCCAAATAATTCCAAACTATTGAAGGCATGTTGAAGTCTCCCATAACTAAAAACGTATCAGTATTATTGACAAAGTTAGCAGCTAACCTCACAGCTTCAGCATGTTGAATATACAAAGACTGCGGAGACGATGGAGGAATATAAGAGCAGGTTATGACAATTTTTTTATGTTTCATTTTAACGGTAACAGACAAAAATTCAATGTCAAGTGTCAATTGAAAAGACAACTGTTCAGAAGGTAAAGATCTGTCAACTGCAATGAGAACTCCACCGCCATAAGTACCACGATCACGACGATAAACATTGTAATTATTACAAAAAATTTCAGTGTTAAAATAAGTATCATTTAGCCATGTTTCAGTGAGGATAATAATTTGATAGTTGAAGCTAAAGCTGTCTTTATAAAGGTTAGACAATTTAGTTCTCAGGCCACGAACATTTTGGTATAGTAAAGACAGTGAATCGGAGGAATTAATATTCAGTTTTTTGGGACATTACTTTCACGTTGAGGGAGAAATCCGGTAACACGAGTATTAGCCCTTGGTCGTTCTTTGTAAGTGTATTCTCTTACTAAAGTGTTTACAGGCCAGAAATCAGAAGCCAAAAGTTTTTGAAAAATGTCTGCAGATGCGGTGATTTTAAAAGATGCAATAGATCTTGGTTGAAAGAATTCGAATTTATGTATCAGGATCTCTGCGCTATTACCAACTTTGGACTTAATGTAATAATCCACATCATCAATAGTCGTCGTATTTGCCAGGCGAGAAATAAATATATTTTTCTTAGGCGGAATAGCACGTAAAGGATTAAAAAGTGTAGTATTATTCGCGGTTGAATTATTTGAAGATTGATCATTAAAATGTAAAGGTGGTGTAATGCCGGATTGGCCAGTTGATTCAAATAAGGCAGCAATATTCGAAGTAGAAGGCAGTGGAGACACTTCATTAACTTCGGCAACACTTGGAATTTTGGGCTCAATAGTTGCTTTATTTTTATTTCTGCCAGACTTTCTACGCTTAGGAGAAGAATCTGGCATTTCGAAACTACTTAGCTGTTTAAAATCGTCAAACAGGTTTCCATACGATGCTATTTCATTGGATAATTTCGAAACTTTTTGTTGTATAGAAACAAACGAGGTTTTGGTACTTTGATAAAACCGGTAAAATTCAAGACCAATTTTATGACATTCTTCACAACACCATTGCAAGCCTTTAGTACTCTTAAGAGCCTCAGCTACAAGCGTTTTCAAGCCACTGCACTTAAAATGGCACAGACCATGACAAAGCCAGCAAGTAATCATTCGCTCATCATCATTTAGAACATTACAGTTTTTGTTGATGCATTTAAATTTTGTATCACTCATATTAATATTTTAAATTAGAATTATCAATTTGTCGAATAAGAATTCTGGCAACACTGATTCATGCGCAACAAAAATGTTCGATTCACTTTTAGCAGCTATAGTAGGTCAATAACCTGAATGTTTTTGTAATAGCTAGTTGTACTTATCCAGATGTATGTATGCATATATTTGCGAAATTAAAGAGTGTTTAAATGTTTATTGGTTTTTACGACAAGGAGAGTTAAAGAGATTTAATTTAGCGATATTATTGTGTTGTTGTTGTTGTAACTTATTTATTGTTCATTAAACTGAAAGCAATGTTTAAGAGAATGGTTTGCTATTGTTTATTGGTTTATAAATTAGTAGTTGCGTTCAAAATAAAAGAGAAAAAATTTTGTGGTGTACTATTGTTTGTTGGATGCAGTTTTAAAGATTTAAGAGATTTAAATGGTTTTTTTTTTTTTTTTGTTTTTGATCTTGAAGTTTTTAGTTTAAAACATATGTATTTATGATTAAAATGAGTTTGATTAAATAGGTAATAATCACATATTATAGTAACCAATACACAGCATAAAAACATACAACGCATTCACTCGAACAGTAAAACGCGGGAAACGAGATCCACAGATAAATATTTAGTAAAATAAGACACAAAATAGGTCTCAGCACAAATGAAACACGTCTTAACTCTTTGACAGTCACAGTTTAATCTGTTTATACGGTTTACATTTTTTTTTTTTTTTTTTTTTTTTTGAAATATTAAAAGATATGACTTAGATAGACTACCTAATTTAATATTTATTTTTGAAACGCGAATTAGTTTTACTTGCGGGTGAAACATAAATTTTGAAAATATTTCTCTGCATTATGGAATAGCCCAAGTATGTTGTTATGTATGTTTCGTTTTGTTCTAATTGTTGCCCATTAAACCCACTTATCCCCTAAAATGATTCATAAATATAATTCTTCGATTATTCCAGATGGCTGACAATGAGTGCCGATCAAATTGTAATACTTATTTTACTCATAGCGTTGGTAATAAAATTTATATTTTTTGAAAATCGTGAAAACTTGCATGACCAAATCCGACAATCAAGTGTTGTTACAATTGCGGCCAAGTCATCGCAGACGGAAACACTTGAGACTCTAGATGCCGGTATGATGACAACAGTGCTTGAAAGCAAACACATGCTGCCAGCGCAGCAACAAAATAACGCTCTGGTAGGCAAAACAAATCAACGCTTTGTCCCGCTCGCTTACTTTATTTGTATTTATTTTTATTGTTTGTGTTTTTTTTTTCTTTTAAGGCAATCGCTCAACCCCGCCGCATTCCATTGTTCACCATTGAGGAATGCAACACAATGAACGCCTTTACGCAGACCGATTTCGATTTGCTGAATGGCAAACGCAGAAACAGTAATAGTACTGAATTGCTGCTGTTCAATGAATGCAATCAGTTCTTGAAATCACGTCCTCCTCGTCCACTGGAGGAGTGTTTAGAAATTATGAATTCCACTGATGAAGACGGTGGAGCTGTAAATCTTACCGACGAAGAGATTATAAACGTTGTAAATCTGGGCGGCCAGTACTGTCCGTTGCACAAAATCGAGTCTGTTATTGATGATGCGGTGAGAGGGGTTAAGATACGTCGCAAAATCATAAGTGAACGTGCCAAATTGGCCGCCGATCGCTTAGAATGTCTTCCATATAAACACTTTGACTACAAGCGTGTTATGAATGCGTGCTGTGAAAATGTATTGGGATATGTGCCCATACCGGTGGGTTATGCGGGTCCTTTGCTATTGGATGGAGCAAAATATTTTGTGCCGATGGCTACAACAGAAGGTGCACTCGTGGCGTCTACAAATCGAGGTTGCAAGGCATTATCCGTCAGGGGCGTCACCTCGTATGTTGAGGATGTGGGCATGACACGTGCACCTTGCGTTCGTTTTTCCAGCGTCACTCGGGCAGCTGAAGCCAAATTATGGATCAACGACGAACAAAACTACAAACGCATCAAGGCAGAATTTGATTCTACGTCCCGTTTTGGTCGTCTCAAGGAATGTCACATTGCCATGGATGGACCGCAATTGTATATACGTTTTGTTGCTCTAACCGGCGACGCCATGGGCATGAATATGGTTTCGAAAGGCGCTGAAATGGCCTTAAAATGCATTAAACGAGAATTTCCCGATATGCAGATAATATCATTAAGTGGTAACTTTTGCTGTGATAAAAAGCCTGCGGCCATAAATTGGATAAAGGGTCGTGGTAAACGTGTTGTTGCGGAATGCATCATACCAGCAGCCACGTTACGCAGTGTGTTGAAAACAGATGCCAAAACGTTGGTGGAGTGCAATAAGCTGAAGAATATGGGAGGCAGCGCCATGGCCGGCAGCATAGGAGGTGAGTTTGAAAGATCTCTGAAGGCAATTGATAGCGAGGCGAATTTGATACCCTTCACAAGAGTGTTAACTTTGTGTGATTTCTACTACAAGTTTAGCTTCCGACCCCATAAAGTATATATGTACATGCATATACTCTAGATCAGTATCGATAGCAAAATCGATTTAGCTGCGTCCATCCGTTTGTAGGCCGTTGAAATGCCGTTTCTGGAAAAACTACTTAACTTAGGAAATGTTGTTTGCAGCCAAATATTTCATGTTATGTGTTTGCTATCGAAATTCAACAAAATCGGTTCATGGATAACGCGTAATGGATAACGCGGCACCCAACTCGCTGAAAGCTTTCTCATGCTCAAGTGATCATTCAAAAGTGAAACCACTGAGATGTATAGATTTATATTGCTTCCACACTCTCTCTCTCTCTCTCTCTCTCTCCCTTACTTTTAATCTTCCATCGGTCATGAATTTTTCAATTGTTTCGGCTGTAGAGATCTCAAGTGGGCCTGCAGAACGTTCGGCATGCTCAAGTATAGGTGGCCGCAATTTAATTGGCTTCAACATGTTCTCTCGAGTTGTCATAAGTTTTGTTGTCGTTTGCTATCAGCTTTGACAACTCAGAAGATAAAATCGTGGAAAAATGTTGAAGCGAATTGGAATGCGGGCACCTGTAATAATGGATGCGCCTTGGTGCGAACAAATGAAAATGTTCACAGTTGAGAGAGATATTTACTGCTGCTTCCATTATTTTTACAAAAAAAAAAAATACATTGAGAATTGAAAATGAAATGTTCCGACAAACTTTCACCACAGCAAACAAATGTATCGTATCGTATTGTAACGGTTTTAATTTTCGGACCGTAACCGTTGGTTACTTTTTACGGTTTGCATTTTTGTTTTTGAAATATTCAAAACCTAATTTAATATTAAAAAAAAATAAAAACTGCGTGAAGAGTTTATTGCGGGTGTTTAGGCCACTTAAGAGGCAACTGTCGTTGCTTGCTATGTGTCCATTCTACTAGCCGCCGAAAGTGATAATGAAAAGCAGCAAAGCTGTCACTTTATTTTTGATGGAGGACTGTGACCAGGGGTGGGCAGTATTTGAAATACAAATACGTATTTTAGTTTGTATTTTAAATACTAAGCGCTTGAATATTTTGTATTTCAAGTACTTGTGCCCTCAAAATACATTTTTCAAAATACAATTTAAATTACATAATGTTCAAAAATATGCGCTCAAAATTTTTCCATTCATACATCAACTAAAATCCAAAAATTGTGCTACTGATTTATTTCCAAAAAAACAGCAATATCACAATTTAATTACCAAAGTACCTGTGTACTGTGCAACTGAATGCACATACATTGAGAAAGTCAGAAAGTTAAATAATAAAAAAAAAAAAAAAAATACAAGGAAAAACAGTGTTCGACATTTTAATCTAAAACAAGAGAAAAATATATCAATCAAATGTTGACTTAGATAGACTATCTATAGTTATATATATAGCATTTGGGGAAACTTTTTTTAATTGTCACTTATTTCTTAATTCCGTTATAGGTCTTTCAATAAAATATCGTTTCCTAATAAGAAATCATTGAGATTTTGTCGTTTTAGCTAAGTTTCTTTATTCGCTATCAAGAGATTGTCTTTCTGACATCACTTTTGAAAAACTGGTGTATATGAAAGAAAATAAAAAGGTTTTTTGATTAAAAGTATTTTGTATTTTAAATACATATTTTTGTTACACTGTATTTTGTATTTTAAATACTTGCTTTTGGAATGCAGTACTTTGTATTTTAAGTACATGGAGAAAAAGTATTTGTATTTTGTATTTTAAATACACAACTTTCATGTATTTTGTATTTTAAATACATCAGGGCATGTATTTTGCCCAACACTGGCTGTGACTATGAGAATTAGCTGGTGCTATATTTGAACTAAGCGATTGATATGAATCTTCTCTTCCGTTTGGATATTTCGATTCTTATTGGTTTTATACTGACTTTGAATTACAGGTAATAACGCTCATGCCGCCAACATGGTGACAGCTGTATTCTTGGCCACTGGCCAAGATCCAGCTCAGAATGTAACATCTAGTAACTGTTCAACCGGCATGGAGTGCTGGGGTGAGAATAATGAAGATCTATACATGACCTGTACAATGCCCTCCCTGGAGGTGGGGACAGTGGGAGGCGGCACTGGTTTGCCGGGACAAAGTGCTTGTTTAGACCTTTTGGGTGTAAAGGGCGCCAATACAATGCAACCCGGCGAAAATGCCAAGAAGCTGGCACAAATTGTTTGCGCCACTGTTATGGCTGGCGAATTGAGCCTTATGGCCGCTTTGGTCAATAGCGATCTAGTCAAAAGTCACATGAGACATAACAGGTACATAAGCATAAATTATTTTAACTTGCTAATAGAAATTAATCAATATTTTGCTAACTCTTTCAGATCTTCAATAGCTGTAAGCACAAAACTAAACACCAGCATTGCAAACAATCCTTTGAATATCACCGTGTCCAGTTGCAGTAAAATAAGCTAAAATTTAAATTATTCCATAGAAAAGAATCATTACTTTAATTATAATAAACAAAATTTCAAAATGCTAGTTACTACCTCTTGATTTTATTTTTTATGTTTTTTTTTTATAATATAAATTAATTAAAATAAATAAAAATAATAAAAGAAATCTCTTTGCCTAAAGTTTAACTTGTACGAGAGCCAGATTTTGTCAATTTGTTCCGAAACGGATAACAGAATGTAAAACAATTTTTCGACTCGCCAGTGGATACGAGACACATGAATATGTATTTATAAATTAGTTTCCAACACAAACCGCTCCCCAGAGCCATTAAAATAAACTTTACTCCAGGAAAAGTCTGCGACAAAAAAATCCGGCATTATAGTAAGATATAAAATTTGTTTCTTGAAAATCAAAACTAAACTTTAAACTATTATTACTCTAGAATATTTAATGGTTTTTTTTTTTTTTTTTTTTTTGAATAACAAACGTTAAAGTCGATTACAATGACTTTAAAGTAGACCAACTTGTGTGTATATTTGCTAATTGTTGATATAAAAATATAAAAGGAAAAAATATGCATAAACACCCCAACATAATTTGTATTTTTTATATAATAGAGAGAACTAGTGCTACAGCAATGCTGCAAATACCAAAGTTTTACATTGCAAACAGCCATAAATTTCATTATTTTTGAAATTTCAATTTCAATCCCTCTCTTCGGTTTATGCTTTAAGAACAACTAATTTTAGGCTTAAACACTTTTGTATTTTTGATCATCTTCAAGAAAAGGAAAACGTTTGTAATGCATATTTGTTTTGTTGTTTAAATTGTGTTAACTTTTATTTCTGGCAAATAGTTTCGTAATAGAGAATTAAATACTATACATATGTATGTAGTCTTAAGTGCGTGTAGTAAGCATTTATCCATGTAAAAATCATTAGAATTTTAAACAAAAATATACATACAAACAAATAACAAATATTTATTTTTTAAATTTTGTTTAATTTAAAATAATTTACAATTTTAATGTAACGAACAGTGTAATAAATTTTTTTTTGTTTTACTTAGAAAATAAAAAGAAAATATTTTTATTGTAAACTTCTTACTCAGATGAAGATCAAATGTTGTTTCCTTATTCAAAACCGTAAGCAGCACAAGATAAATAAAAGAGTGGCACAATAAATGCACGATTGTTTGTTGTGTTTTGCTTTGCAGCAATCGTTTTAATAATCGTAGTTGTTCCAATCAGTTTATTAGGGATCGAAAATTTTCAGCTTTCAAAAGCAGATTGTTGTTGGCGCTTATTCAGCGAAAGTCAGTAGCTTTTGAAAACTGATGCCGTGATTTGTAAAAATGCGAAGCAAGAACGTCATCAAATATAAGTCGTGGTTGGCGAATTTGACTGTCAAAAGTGCAACAACAGTGCGATTGACAGCAACTGCGAAAACTGCCGTGTTTAAACTACGCCAAACACAATAAGGGCGATTATGTAGTGTCAGAGTATCGTCGTACAACCAAATATGGGTTTCTGTATGCTGTTGAAAGTGACGGCCGCTTGCATTTGAAATAAAAAAGGAAAATAAAATATTTTCGCTGCCCACTTTTGCTTATTTTAGTAAAGTTTTATATATGTATTTATTTGAGCTTAAGGTCTTTTTATTATAGAATTTGAGTATTTTTGTCAATATTTCGCTCTCCTTCGGATAGCTTCTTCGGAGAGCGAAATATTGACAAAAATACTCAAATTCTATAATAAAAAGACCTTAAGATCAAATAAATATATAAAATATAAGAAAAAAAGGGTCAAAATAACTAAATATTAAATATATTTTAGTAATGCTAAGCTGACTTCGATTGTAGACGATAACCGTTTTTCAGTCTTAAGAGTCGATTATTTTGTGATCGACTATTCGCTCATTGCCAACTTTATGCTGAAATCGATTGTTGACGCCGATCAATCGAAATAAATTTGAAAACTTGCATTTTGAAAAAAATGCTATTACCAAGTCTCTTTTAAAGTACAGCTGCAAAACAATAGATGGTAATAAGGGAAGTAAAAGCAAAGTTTGAACTGCGTCTCCAATAAATTATTATAAATGTAAAATTAGTTAAATAAGCAAATATTGCAATAAGTCTTTTAGTTTTGACTTTTGTCAACATTAAAGAAGCAAATAAATACAAATATTTTTTGTTGACGTCTTTGGTAGAAAGTTTTGCAGCTTGATTATAAAGTTGCCTTAATGTTTACACAAAGCAATCAAATTCAACTATTTTCGTAATTTACACTTACAGGGTGTCTGGTGGCAAATTTATAATTTCAAATGTGATTCTTTCAAAAAGTGACAAACGATGCGGGGGAGGGTGGCGCCGTTGGAACTATAGATTGTGCGGATTCGTCAGTCGCGATATCGTAATGGTCGAGAGCGCATCACGCGTTCGCTGTGGAGACATTTTTTAAGAGTAATGATTCTTACGTATTTGCTCGTTGACATTCGGCGAAAGCAATGTGGACCGAATGTAAATTTAATTCGTTAGTTGCTGCAGGATTCCGTGCAATTACTTCGGCTATGAATATGTTGTTTTGTGATGAATATACCACGGCCAAGACCCAGTCGGTGTTCAAGAACTCCCGAAAACATTGAACTGTTTGAAAGCAGTTTACGTGAAAATTCGTGACTTTCAATACGGAAAAGGGCAGCCTCGCTGGCATTTCCAACAGCGAATACTCATGAAATTTTAAAAGAAGTTTCTAAAATTCCGTCCTTTTAAAATTTAAATCGTTCAATAACTGAAGGAAAGTGACTTTGAGATGCGCAAAAACTTTGTGAAACGATGTTGGAGTGTTTTCGCATTGTAAATTAATTTTATTTTTTGGAGCGACGAGGCTTATTTTCACTTAAACGGCCATGGGAACAAGCACAGCTTCTGGTCTTCAAGAACCCGCAATCTTCGATTGAAACATCCGAAACCATTGCATTGCACCAGGATAACTGTTTGGTGTGGCCCATCCTCGCATGGGATAATTGAAACATCTTTTTTTCGAAATGCAATTTTATTTGAAAAACCTGCGAGCTCATCTATAATACTCTTCACACACATGGTTTCAACTGTACGTACAGGCCGAGCTTCGATGAATTCGGTGCGGGAAATGTTCACCCAAAAAAACTAATGAGTCGCTTTTTGGACACATCCCATAACCACCGAGGTTTGCCCGATCTCACTGTAATGGACTTTTTTATGGGACTACCTTAAAAAGAGATTTCCAATCTCTAGTGGCTTTATAGAAAAATATTCCTCGAGAAATCAGCTCAATTGAACCAAGTTTACTGCAGCGTATGACGCAGAACACAAGACTCCATTTTGAACAAAGTGTCCAGCTGCTCGGAAGACATGCGGATGGCATACTATTTAAAAAATACATTACATTCCATCGTTCAATGCTCTTCATAAAACTTTGTGTCAACTATTACGTTTTTTATATACACAGCTTGGAAAATATAAATTTGCTACCAGACACCCTGTACACATACATACATAGTATGTATAAATAAATTCAAACGAGTTTCCCAGCACAAGCAGCTCGCTACTCGAACTGTGAACGTAAGTGTGAAGAAACACAATATGAAAGAAGTTAGAAAAGTAAAATTAAGACAAGCTGGGGGACAGCTGATGGGAATCGCAAACGCCTCTCATAAGCAAACATACATATGACCTCGAATTTGGATTCGTGTTTTTCTCTTTTAATATACAGGACACTTAAACCACTCAGCTTACAATTCTCTGCATAGGTTATTTTTATTGCTCGCGAATTCAGGATAATACAAATCGTTGCATAATTGATAGCGGAATATCATACAAAGCAGCAGAAACCACAAAATACGTTATTGTATATGTTTAATGCAAGCTCATCCCAAATGTAAATTCGTGACAAAAAAAATTTTGTAGGTCTTTGTTGATAACGAATTTTAAAGAAACTTTCCTTCAAGACTGGCCTAAAGCTTGAATAATATCGTATTTTTTTAATCGGTAATTCCAAATGTTCACAGCGGTTGCATTTACGTAACTCGTAATTTTAAAAATACGGCAGGTGCACACCATTATTGCATTTACGCAAAATACCTAAAAATTTTACGGGAACAATTACTCATTACGCGCATGTAGAAAAAACTTAATATGTTATTTTCCAGTTTTCTTTCGCTCAAGGAAATTTGTAAAAAAAAAAATAAAACTACGAAGCAAATAATTAAAACTTCTGTTGAGTGGCTTCTTTAGTCGTCCCCATACTAACTTAAATAAAAATAGTGTTACAAATTTGGTCGTGAACGGACCGATTGTGATTGTTCTAGAACGTACTAAATCATCGTTATTGTATATGTGCGTATATTGTCTTGTTATTATTTGTAAATGAACACAGGAGGTATATACACACATGCATACATAGAAGCTTGTTGATAAACAAAACGGCAGCACAGCGAGTGTGCACATACTGACACACATGTGTGGATAAATAAGCACAACAGCGAAATAAAAGAAGCCACCACCGCACGATACAATATTCGTGTGTGCATGTATGTGCGCGACTCAGATGCTTGAGTTTTACTGCCGCGTGTATGTATGTCGGTGTGTGTGTATATCTTTTGTTCATGATGAGTCATCGCACATCGCACTATAGATGTGGCGTGATTAGCTTCTGTAAACGTCTAGAATGTTCTAGTAATGACCCTGCAAGAAATAGCTGATGGAAACTAACACATTAACAGCTTAATTACTAACACATGCAAAGCAATTTTATAGGTTTCAGCGTTGCCATTACAATGATTGTTTTAGTATTTTGATTTTCCCATATTAATTTGGTAATTTCATTTGGAACTACGTATACGCATTAATGTTTTTATAGGTTCATTTGGTTTGTTTTCTTTGAAAAAATATAGTGCTGTGGATGTTTTTTCCATATGATTCAGTTTTCTATTGTTAAAACTGCTACTGACTACTCTATTTCTCTTAATTTTATCTAAATATGTCTAAAATAATTTATTCTGCTCTCCTTGTATAGTTTTTTTTAAGTTTTCGAAAAAAACTCTTTTTTTTAATTAGTAATAAAGAAATAAATAGCATTGCATGTAATTTTGTGGGCATTTTGAAAAAAAAGGTTTCGAATGATCGCTTTGTTGAGGTGGTAACGCTGGTTAAAAAAATAACTCACACGTACACGAATGTTTACATCAGTTTTTTCATTTTGCCCTTAAGAAAATGATAGAAACCCTGATGTATGAATCCATCAGCAGTGTCGGTCATATGATGGATCATATGACCGACACTGTTCTTGCAGGGTGATCATTGGAAGTATAAAAGCAGCGAAGCTCAACGCTGAACAGTCAGTCGATTTGTAGCTGCGCTAACGTGTAAAGTGTCTTAAGTAAGAAAAAGTGAATAAGTGAAAGTGTTGTTCTTTTAGTAAAGTGTTTACAAGTATAGTGTGTTCAAATAAATAAAGTGTTGAACTGTTGGTTATTGTAAACTGAAGACGTGAGTGGTTTAACTTCATTACAATTAAAGAATCTACGGAAAACGTTTTGAAAAGGTTAAAACGTAACAATTGGTGTCAGAAGTGAAATTGTAAAATGAAGTTCGACGAGCTTAAAGTGGAACAACTGAAAAAGGAGTTGTGCAAATTGGATCTGCCCACATCTGGTAACAAAGTGGAGCTGCAGAAGAGGCTAATGGAGGAGTTTGATCGGTTGGGTCTGGACATCAATACTCATGACTTCGAAGAAAAAGAAGAACTGGAGATGAGTACACGATCAGCTACAAGCAATATGGACTTCAACGCTATGTTTGCAATGATGATGCAGAAAATGGAGGAAAACTCCAAATCCATCATGCTGGAAAACTCCAAGTCCATCAAAGAGGCGTCCAAAGCAACAAATGTAATGATGAAATCGAATAATGAAATGCTTCTAGCAGAAATAAACGCAAAGCATACGACAACGAATGAAAATTTGATGAAACTGTCTTCGGCTATAGACCAGAGAGTGAATGCCATGGAGGAAAAATTGTGTGGCTTAGAACGAAATGTTCACGAAGTGGGTGAAAAATTTACTGCCCTAGAAAATGATGTCGATCAAAAGCTTCATAGCCTGGAAGCTAGAATGAATGGCCTTCAACTGCAGGAAATGCCAGTCCGAGCTATTCCTGAATCTGTGAGCAGAGTGAAAGCGCCCACCTTTGATGGCAGCACACCTTTTAACATTTTCCAGTTTCAGTTTGAAACTGTGGCCAATAAAAATGCATGGACGGAGGAAGAGAAGTGCATTGAGTTAATTTTGGCGTTGAAGGGTGTCGCTGCACATGTCCTGGAAACTGTGCCCGCTTCATCTAGAGACAATTATGAAGTCATCATGGCAGCTCTGCAACGCAAGTATGGTGGAGAGCACAAGAAGGAAATCCACAGAATGGAGCTAAGAGGCAGAGTGCAGAGAGGCAATGAGACTCTTCAGGACTATGCAATGGAGATTGAGCGTCTTGTGCAGCTTAGCTATCCTGGAGAGAGCTACTCGTTTTTGGACCATTTCAAGACGGAGGCATTTGTGAATGGAATTCGAGATCCCGACATTAAGCTTGCAGTATGCGCAACACAAAAGCCGTCATTCGCCGAAACCGTCTCATTTGCGTTGGCCCAGGAGACAGCCAGACTAATTTCAAGGCCACAGGTCCACAAAATACGAGAGCTAGAGGTAGTTCATGAGCCAGGAGATGGCTTGGCCAGTACGATTAAAGAGGCACTGTTGCAAGCATTGGCCGAAAGCTCGAACAAAGGCCGAGCTAAGTGTTTCAACTGCGGAAAGGCAGGCCACTTTCAGCGCAACTGTAAAGCTCCCAGGAAGCGTACGAGATCCGTATCTCCACAGAGGCCGAGCAAAAGGGCTAGCCATCAACAGCCCCAGGAGTCACCGTTAAACTAAAACGAGTCAGCTTTAAGGGGCAAAAGCTGGCTCCCACAAACGAGGGCCCCACAATCTCCATATCAGTGATGCAGCAGAAAAACAGCAACTTAACTGTTAGTGGATACATCAATGGGAAAAAGAAAACTTTAACCATAGATACAGGAGCGTCGCAGTCTATAATAAGGCCTGATTTGGTACCAGGAAGGGTTGAACCGCTACGTAACGTGAGGCTGCGTACAGCTACTGGGGAGGCCGCTAGCGTATATGGTAAGTCTGAGGCAAAGGTGCGTATAGCTAACATCACCGTCAGCCACATGTTTATTGTCGCCGATATTGTTGACGAGGTGATTATTGGTGCAGATTTTATGATAGCACATGGCATAAATCTGCACATGGGTCAACAAATTATGACGTGGCGTGATGTGGAAATACAGTTAGATGTTGGCTAGGAGAATAAGCCCCATGTGCTGAAACTGGTTGCTGAAGATACTCAACGGATTCCACCACGATCTGAGGCACTGATATGGGCTCGAACGAATGGAGATTGTGCGGACAGTCGATTGTGGGTAGTAGAATCAGAAAATATAACGGGCGATTTATTAACAGCGAAAGCTCTCGTGAAAATGCGTGCCGATAGGAAAGTCCCAGTTAGAGTGCTCAATTTATCAGCCAGTGAGAAGGTCGTAAGTCCAAAATCGCATTTAGGAAGCTGTACTCCAGCAGAGGCAATTGTAAATTGTGAGGCCAAACCAAAATCTGCTAGCTTGTCACCTAAAGAACGAGAAACATTTGAACAGCATGTCGAGAAATGGGTCACAGGGCTGCCAGCATCTGATAAAAACAAAGCCAAACAGCTGCTCAGGAAATACGCCTCCGCTTTCGCCATGAACGGTAAGAGCCAAGGGAGAACGGCTATTGTGAGGCATGAAATCGATACTGGCGAAGCGAGGCCCATAAAGCAGGCGCCCAGAAGTGTACCCCTGGCCAAGCGTAACGAGGTTAAAGAGTTAGTCAATGAAATGGAGAAGAGTGGGGTAATTGAACCATCTACTAGCCCGTGGAGCTCACCGGTAGTTTTGGTGAAGAAAAAGAATGGTAGCACGAGGTTTTGTGTGGACTACCGGAAGCTAAACGACGTCACGAAAAAGGACAGTTATCCACTACCCAGGATTGACGATACCCTAGATACGCTGTCCGGAACAAAATGGTTCTCAACATTGGACTTGCAAAGTGGTTATTGGCAGGTAGAAATTGCCCACAAGGACAAGGAGAAGACTGCTTTTAGTGCTGGAGATGGTTTATGGCAGTTTAGAGTAATGCCATTCGGACTCTGTAATGCTCCAGCCACATTTGAGCGACTGATGGAACAGGTATTAAAGGGGCTTCACTGGAGGACGTGTTTAGTCTACCTTGACGACATAATCGTAATGGGAAAAACGTTTGACGAGCACCTGAAAAATTTGGCGGAAGTTTTTAAACGAATATCGTCGGCAGGACTCACTCTTAGCGCGAAGAAGTGTGCATTGTTCCAGAAAGAGGTGAAATATTTGGGACATCGTGTAACTGCAGATGGCATTTCGACGGACGAAGATAAAATAAAAGCCGTAAGGGACTGGCCACAGCCACGTAATCTTCACGAATTGCGCAGTTTTCTGGGACTTTGCACATATTATAGACGATTTGTGCCAAATTTTGCCAGCGTAGCCGCCAGTCTGCACGAGCTGACCAAGAAGTCACGGTCATACCAGTGGGGAAACGAACAGGAACGAGCATTCCAGAGGCTGAAGGAGTTATTGTGCACGGCACCAGTTCTGGCATACCCGGTTGCTGGAGGAAGGTTTGTGCTAGATACCGATGCAAGTGGCTTCGGTATAGGAGGTGTACTCTCTCAGGTGGTAGATGGAGTCGAGAAAGTAGTAGGCTATTATAGTCGAATACTTTCAAAGCCAGAGAGAAATTATTGCGTGACACGGCGTGAGCTTCTGGCAGTATTAGAATGCATTAAGCATTACCATAAATACTTGTATGGCCAGAATTTCACGTTGCGGACTGATCACTCTGCGCTTAGATGGCTGTTGCAGTTCAAAAATCCCGAAGGGCAGTTGGCGCGTTGGATTGAACGGCTGCAGAGCTATGACTTTAGCATCGAGCATAGAAGAGGGACAAAACACAATAATGCGGATGCCCTCTCGAGACGACCATGCAGTCTAGAATGCCGCCATTGCATCAAGGCCGAACAGAAAGAGTGCGTCATTGATGTTCGGCTAACGCAGATAGACTCTTACGAAGACTGGCCAACGGCGCAGAAAAATGATCCGGTGCTCAGCAAAATAATAGCTGCTAAACAGAGTGATAGCAGGCCTGCACGCAATGAAATTGCGGCTGAGAGCCCCCTCGCTAAAGCTTATTGGGCACAATGGAGCAGCTTGCAGCTGGTAGATGGATGCTTATACCGTATATGGGAAAGTGCGGATGGCAAAACAACTTCTAACTTAATAGTTGTACCATCATCTAAGATACCGGAAGTTCTGCGAGAGTTCCACAATGGTCCCAGTGGTGGTCACCTTGGAGTTAATAAAACACTGGAAAAGGTAAAGCAGCGTTTTTACTGGGTTGGAGCGCAACAATCAGTAGCCGACTGGATAGCGAACTGCAAGGAATGTATAGCGGCGAAGGGTCCAGCACGGAGAACTCGAGCACACCTGCAGCAGTACAATTCAGGTGCGCCCTTTGAGCGAATAGCTATGGATGTAGCAGGTCCTTTTCCAGTCAGTACTGCCGGTAACCGTTATGTCCTTGTGGTGATGGACTATTTCAGCAAATGGCCAGAAGTATACCCCATACCAAACCAGGAGGCTCAAACTGTGGTAAACGCTTTCATCAATAATTGGGTGTGCAGATATGGTGTTCCAATGGAGTTGCATTCCGATCAAGGCAGAAACTTTGAGTCTGCAATTTTTAAGGAAATGTGCGAGCTCTATGGAATAAGAAAAACCAGGACAACACCACTTCATCCGCAATCTGACGGTATGGTTGAAAGATTTAACCGCACGCTGGAGGAATACCTGAGGAAAGTAGTGAGCGACCATCAGAGAGACTGGGATGAGCACATTCAAAAATTTTTGTTGGCATACAGGTCCGCTGTGCATGACTCAACGTCTAAAACACCAGCAAAAATTGTCTTTGGAACAGAACTCAGATTGCCTGGCGATTTGGAATTTGGCACAAAACCTGTACCGAAAAATGAGGATACGGAGAATTCTTCGCAGGAGAAAAGTGAATTGCACGACCTTCACGAATTTGTGCGCAACAGAATTCGAGTAGTCAGCGATAAAATGAAAGCCAGATACGATCGAGCTGCAAATTCCGACGGATTCCGCGAGGGACAACTGGTTCTACTATATAACCCACAAAGGAAGAAAGGACTGTCTCCCAAATTACAAACGCATTGGGATGGACCGTATAAGGTGATTAAGAGGTTGAACGACGTTGTATACAGGATACAGAAGCATAACAGCCATCGATCCAAAATGAAGGTTGTACACTTAGAACGACTCGCAAGGTACGGAAGTAGTGGTTCTGGGCCTGTTCGGGACGAACAGGCTTGAGCGGGCGGCAGTGTTACAAATTTGGTCGTGAACGGACCGATTGTGATTGTTCTAGAACGTACTAAATCATCGTTATTTTATATGTGCGTATATTGTCTTGTTATTATTTGTAAATGAACACAGGAGGTATATACACACATGCATACATAGAAGCTTGTTGATAAACAAAACGGCAGCACAGCGAGTGTGCACATACTGACACACATGTGTGGATAAATAAGCACAACAGCGAAATAAAAGAAGCCACCACCGCACGATACAATATTCGTGTGTGCATGTATGTGCGCGACTCAGATGCTTGAGTTTTACTGCCGCGTGTATGTATGTCGGTGTGTGTGTATATCTTTTGTTCATGATGAGTCATCGCACATCGCACTATAGATGTGGCGTGATTAGCTTCTGTAAACGTCTAGAATGTTCTAGTAATGATCATTGGAAGTATAAAAGCAGCGAAGCTCAACGCTGAACAGTCAGTCGATTTGTAGCTGCGCTAACGTGTAAAGTGTCTTAAGTAAGAAAAAGTGAATAAGTGAAAGTGTTGTTCTTTTAGTAAAGTGTTTACAAGTATAGTGTGTTCAAATAAATAAAGTGTTGAACTGTTGGTTATTGTAAACTGAAGACGTGAGTGGTTTAACTTCATTACAATTAAAGAATCTACGGAAAACGTTTTGAAAAGGTTAAAACGTAACAATAGTAATAACTGGTTTGGAAACAATATAAACAACCATATTTAAGTATCATGAGGAACACAATGCGCAAAAATTCGTTACATTTTTATTTAAAAAATAATAGTTTTGTATTACATTTCAAACTTTAATTCTTTTTTAATTTTCAAGATGATATCTTTTTATTTAAATGTGACTGACCTACATAATTACGTAGTGTGCTATAAAAAGAACTATTATAATTCCATCAAAGATGTGATCTATTTGTATGGTAGTATAATTTTGAATTAAAACAACAAATTGTTGTTTCTTTGCTACCTTATTTCTGCGAAAATAAATTCAGTTTGACTTCTTTAGGCTTCGAAATATAATAATCATTTTAATCGAGATGGTTCAAAAATTTTCCTTCGACTTTGGTTTTTCGAATAATTACGAAATTGAAAACAAACAAAAAACTTAAAAGCCAAGGGGTTTAAAATTAACATATAATTACGCCTTATGAAAATTAAGATGTAAATACTCCTTAGTTTAAAATGATTGTAATTTATTTTCAAATTTCGTTTATTGATTTTCAGATACATCTTTCTGTTGTGTTTCCAACGATGTATCTTCAACGGAAAGTATGGGTTTCTTGGGGCTGGGCTCAGCAGATTTATCGTGCTTTGGTTCAGCTGCTACAGCAGCAGCAGCTCCTGCAGCTTCTGCTTCTTTATATGAATCTTTGTCCGAACCATTTTTAATGTCTTCAGCACTATTTTCCGCACTACTGTTACCTTCTGCGCACAATAGTTCATCGGGATGGGAAATTTGACGTTTATTTATGCGTTCTACTAGAGTACTGTATAATTGATTTATTTCAACGGGACGGGCCATGACCAAGAATACTTTAATTTTGCCCGTGTTATCCATTGCAGTTAAGCGTAAAGATTTTTGACTTGGACGTTCAACAACCATGCCGGCCCAAACCTTTTTAGGAAAAAAAGTAAGCTTAAATTCACAATAGACCAGCATACAAGTAATTTTTTTAATATAAAATGTATTTCAAATAGCTTTTAATTTCTATGAGCATCGGTGTCTTACCGGTATTAAATAACTCTTTGAATCTGTACGTACCTTAGTATTGAGCAGTAAACGTAAATTTCCGGAAGTTCTGAATACCAAACGGGAACATTCATGTTCGATTTTAGAATCATTTAGTCGTAGACTACCACGACCCCGTTCTTCCCAATTGCTATTTACGAAAGCAAATAACTTACAATTCAACTGTAAAAAAGGATGTTTTAAGAAGACCGTTTTTTCTTTTTTCTTTTTTTTTTTTTGGTTATTGAATAAAAACTTACGTCAACAATGTTTACTTCATTTTCTTCTCCTGTGAATGTTTCCACTTCTTCATATTTACGTTTTTGAGCGCGACTCTCTTCATACTCTCTAGCAACTTCGGTGAGACTTTTGGCTTCTGCTTTGCCGTCTTTACCCAATGCAGAATCACAACTTTCTGATGATTTCGCTGCGGCTGCAGCATTTTGTATAACACTGGAAAATAGAAGACCTTCTCCTGCAGTTGAAGCAGCAGATTCTGTGTCATCAGGGTTGGTGCCAGAATCGGATTTCAAATTCTCCTGAAAGGCAAACTTGTAAATGCCCGTTATCGCTCAAATTGCATTTTTGTAACTCACCCCTACAACACGTTCACGAACATTTTGTCCGAAAACGAATCCTGATTTCTCCACCAATGGAATTGAATTTTTGGCAGCAGCAAAAAGATTAGCACGTTCTCTACCATTTTTGCGTAGGAATGACAAGACATCCCTTTCATCGTTATTTGCTCCGTTATCATTACCTTTGGCAGTTTCTTCGGAGTCCTGCTGATCTTCGCCTTCTCCTCCTTCGTCTTCTTTTTGATCTTTTAGGAAAGGATTGCAAGTGCTTTCCTTTGATTTTTTCTGGTCACCATCTTTAGTGCCCTCACAACCAACAGAAGTTGTTGCTGCATCGCCATTCGCTTCATTTGATGACGTCACATTATTTGTAGTGTTATTGCTTGCTACAGCAGAGCTCAATCTGGATGGCCCCAAAACAGATGGACGTAGCACACCGGCTCTGAGCACAGGATTGCCTCCAACACTGCCGCCACCAGTTAAACGAGAACTCTGTAAAATGGAATCGCTGCTCATGCTACTCGATTCGTTCGAGTTATCTGAAATTTCGAAATGTAACTTTTTTATATCCTGTTACGGATTTATATCAAGTATCATAATTTTTATGCTTATTTAAGTATTTGTATGAGACCCGCCTGTCCTTTTTTCACACTCTTTGGCATTGTTTTTTCTCAAATCAGTTGAATATTACACTTTGAGATCACCTACCATTATTTTCGGACATCTTGTGTGGTTTTGTTTTTTAATTTTACTGTATTTTCTTATTTATAGGTATTGTTTTTATATAGAACTAAATTAAAAAATTGATTAGAAAATGAATGATTGAGTGGATGTTCGAGGTTAGCGTATGCAGAATGTCAGAACATAGAAATAAAAAAATGTATCTTCATATTCCTTTTGCTGCAACATTCGGACACACACTGTTGCCGTATTTCCGTTTCGAAGTGTTTTTAGTTCTTCTTATTTGATGATAATGGACAATGGGAATTACAGATGTAACCTATTTTTCTGAAGGGTGTATTTTATTGCAAGTCATTTGAACTATATTTTCCCAATATATATATTTTTTTAATTTTTATTTATTTATTTGATTTCAATACAAAGAAAGCCTCATGGCCAATAATACATGTATTTTTAGTGAAATTTTTTATGATAAGCAATAACTAATTAATAGTTAAATATAATTTCTTTACTGAAAGTTAGTCTTAAGATTAGCGCTGCGTTTACATTATACGGTGCTGTCAAATCAGTTTTACTTGTCAAAATCGGCAAAAATTGTCTTCTACACAGCGATCGTCCAGACAGTAATACGACAATTCACTGTAAACAAAATGCCATACTACTCGTTTTACTCACAAACATATTTTGTGGATTTTTGTGAGCAGAAAGTGTAAAATAATCTTTTTGATTCTTGGCACATCAGCCTTTTTTTTATCAGAAACTCTGGCGGAATTCATAACAAGTCTGATACTCAATGGTTTTTTGATAACGTTTTTTTTGAAAACATTTATTTATTTTATTATTTATTATTATTATTCAATTCAAGAACTAACACGATCAATTCTATAACTAACACGACCAATGAGCAAACAGGTCAATATTTTTTTTTTGTGCTAATTTATGTGAGTAACTTCACTGTTGAAATAAATCAACTAAAAATGTACAAGGTGTTAATTTTTTTTTTTTTTCAATGTACCCACACACGTCAGATATTGACTCCGTAACTGGCTAATCGATATAACCCAAACAAATACCATTAAAAAAGCCAAAACACAAGGCCGTCAGTTCATTTTAGACTTGAATTTGCATACTTATAGAAGATCAAGGAACACAATTATTGAACATCTTCGAAAACCATTTAGTAAGTATAGAGACATGTGGTGTAATTAAAGCGCAATACTATAGTGCCTGGAATGGATAGCAACTAAAACGCCCGTTATTAAAATTTGTGCTTATTTGTTTCTTAGGATTGGTATGCTGTTGGCACTTGGTTGTACAAATGTGGAGCAGTTAATTTTTATTATTATTTAATACCAAATAGTACGACTGTGTGTCGTCTTACGTGTGAAAACTGAAAAAATAAAGCTTACAAGATTTCTTATGCTGTCTAAAATAATCATAAAATAATGCTCAACCATAAAAAATAATACATTTTTTTATACAATAAGAGGTAAGGATCTCTTAGCTGTAGATCCGTGAATTTTATATTGACTAGATGTACACGTCAGTTGAAAAAGTTCTAGGGTAAACAAAATTGAAGGAAGCATTGAAAGAACCTAGAATAAATCAATTTACATGTTTAATTTAAAATAAATTTATACAACAAATTTAAAGTATAACATTATTCGATCCTATAAAGGTTTACAGACGATTAATATGAAGAAATTTGTTACAATATTTGGAGTTGCAATTATATTGCTTATTGGGATTGCTGTGGCAGACTTACAAGGACCAAAAGTTACAAATAGCGAAGTAAAAGATAGTACGGATTCAACAGAGTCATCAGTTAGTGCACAATCGAAGGTAGAAAGTCATGCCGAAAATAACGCTGAAGAGTCCAACGAAGCCACTAATAATCAACGTAAGGCTGCCAAGTATATCGATGAGCAAATGACGGTAGCCAAGAAAACTGTTCAAATGACTAACTCTGTACAAGCATCTGAAAACGGAGAAGACAAAAGTAAGCTTTTACAGTTTGCTATATTTGAGCGTTTATGGAGCGAAGAAGTTGTTCGCAAAAAACTTCAAGAACAAATTGAAACAATTGAATCCAAAAGGGAACCCATTGAAGCGATCGATCCAACCCAAGAACAGATTGAAGGTAATTTTTTATAATTCTATTTGAATGGGTCACTAATTGTTTTTCTGCTGACAGCTCAAAGTATGTACGAGAAGGCAATGGAAATATTAAATGGACAAAGCTCAGACAAGCGCGTAGCTCGCACTTTGCTACGAAAGGCAGCTGAAATGAAAAATAGCAAAGCCCGTGCATCTTTAGCGTGGCAACGAATTCTAGATGAAAGTATGGAAGATTTTGACTTTAATTATGCGGCTGGGGAGTTTGATGAACTGGCCAAAGAAGGTTTAGCTGAGGCACATTTAGTAAGTAATTTCTTTTATGATAATTACCGATTGTACAGAAGACTTTTTGCTGTCAATAATGGTAATAGATATAAAAGTTGATATTGTGGTCAGATTTCCTTTATATACATATATATTCGTTTTAAACCAAGCCTTTATTCCTAAGCCACGTCACCGCCAACTACTTACTTTTCAGAAAACAATAAATATCAATACTTTTTGTCACTTTGTATGATGGTTGGGGCTCTTTGAAAAGGCTTTTAATTTTTCATACAAACTTGTCAGAATAAGAGTGCAATCGGGGTCAAAATCTTATTTTGTATCATGAAAATTTCGCAAAATCGTCGCTTACGTGGTTTAGGAATAAACACTATGTGATATGGTTAGAATAGATGTATTGTCTTTTAATTTAACGCTGACTTTACGACCTCTTTTATATTAGTAGGTTTCTTAATATTGAAGCTTAACTTTTGGATTTTTAAAAAAATATTTTGCGATATTTATTTCAATATTTCGATACTCATGTGTGCATGTTTTTCAAAGGTGTTTTTTTTAACGTAAAGACGAAAAAATATTCGCAAATATATGAAAAACCCAAAATATATTTAAGACAAGTTTGGTAGTATATATTTTTAAAAAGAGGATAAAAGAACTAAGGCACACATATTTTCAATGCACACTTTTGATAAGACCTATTGGTCTGATAACATTTGTACTTAGCTTTCTGAATGCTTTAATTGACAAACTTTAAATTATATCTTTAAAATTATCGCTCTAGGGTCTAGCCTTTCTATACTCTTTGGGAGTTGGCGGTAAAAATGTTAGCCAGCCGTTGACTTTAATTCATTTAACTTTAGCTGCTTTGGGAGGTGAATCAATGGCTGAAATGGCTTTAGGCTATCGTTATTCATTTGGCATTAATGTACAGGCCACTTGTGAAAAGTCATTATCATATTATAAAAAAGTTGCTAAAAAAGTGGCGGCTAATGTAAAGTTCTCCAGTGGTCCTTTAGTTCATCGCGTAAGACTTTTAGATGAATCTGAAAATCCTGGCAGTCAAGAAACAGAAATTGTTGACTATTATCAATTACTTGCCGATAAAGGTGATGTACAGTCACAAGTGGGCTTGGGACAACTTTACTATCAAGGCGGAAAGGCAATAAAGCAAGATCATCAAAAAGCTTTGGAATATTTTACATTGGCAGCAAATGAAGGTAATGCCATTGGTTACGCCTTTTTGGGAAAAATTTATTTAGAGGGAAGTGAACATATAAAAGCTGATAATGAAACTGCACTAAAGGTAAATATTCGGGGGTGTCAGGGAATCTGGTTTTATCGAAATGGTATTTGAAACCGTTAAAAAAAACATACGTTTGGTTTCCTGTAATTCAATATTTCCAGCATTTTGTTCGAATTAGACACGGATTCTTGTTAATACAAAACAACGATAACATTAGATTTCATGACTCAAAAGTATTTTTTGTCGGTTTTAAATCCAATTCCGACAAGACCGGCTCCTATGGCAACCCTAATTGTATTTTTAATTTTTATAATTTAACTTGAAAAAAAAAAAACTTTTACAGTATTTTGCGAAAGCTGCTAATTTGGGAGATCCAGTAGGTCAGAGCGGGTTGGGCTTAATGTACCTGAAAGGTTATGGAGTCCCTAGGGATCATTTAAAGGCTTTGAACTATTTCACTATGGCTGCAGATCAAGGTTGGGTAGATGGTCAACTGCAATTGGGAATGATGTATTTCAGTAAGTTGTTTTATTAATTTATAATAGCGGTTTTCACTCTTGCCCTTGTACTTGTTAGTGTAGTTAAAGTACTAGTTTTCAAAAAACTCCAGCAACGAAATGCACTGATTTTTAATATGCTATGGATGAAAATTAAAAAAATTAACTGTAGCATACACTTGTGTTACTCGTGTTGTCAGAAAAACATTCAAATATAGGAAAAAAATTATAAAGATCCCTTCCCGAAAAGAAAACTATGTACTATAATTTTCAAATTGAAAAAGATAAACAAAATGCAGTTGGGTTATTTTGGAAACAAGTACGCAGTAGTTGTTAGATAGAATTGTAAAATTAACATGAAGATGAAAGTCGTAAATTTTTAAATTGTGTTTGCAGTTCTTACGATTTTCAGCATAAACCACTAGTGACTTACGCGTTGTATAAAAATCAACTGAGTTTTGCTTCTTGCTGGTCCATTTGTAAATTTTCCCCATTTGCTCTCCAATACACTGTTTTGTTATTAATTTTTTCGCATTTGAGCTGCATACGGATGCAGAAGTTACTAATTTAATAAATGTGAGTTTGATCGCTTGCTATGCTTTCAAACGTAAACCACTAAAGCCAATGGCTGTTATATTACCATATTCGGTAGTGGTTTGAGTTTTAAAAATTCAGGATATTTTTTTGCAACAGTATGAGATTTGTTCAAAATAAAAGCTGAATTGGGATTTTTTTTTTTTTTTTTTTTTTTTTTGGAAAAGTGTTTATTCATCAGTATCCATTTTGTCCATTTCAAAGTAATCCCTCTCAGCTGGCATTCCCAGCGATTATTCCAATCCTCGAATAGGTTCTGAAACCGCTCTGCTCGTTCATCGATTCCGACTTTATCTCATCAGTTGTGGCAAAACGCTGACTTTCCATTGGTCGTTTTAGTTTTGAGAATCGGAAAAAGTTGCAGGGATCCAAATCTGATGAATAAGGTAAGCTTTTGCTCAAACTTTTGCAATTTTGAAACAAACTTCGCTGCCAAGCGTTCCATTCGAGAAAATTGCATGACATGAGCCGATTGATATGCCATCATTCTCTGCAACTTCCCTACTGGTCATTCGACGATTTTCCAAAACTAGTTTTTTGTTCACTGTTTTAATGTTTTCTTCACTTGTTGATGTGATTGCTACTCCAGCATGCTCATCGTAATCAGCATCTTCTCGACCTTCTGCAAAACCCTTGTACCACTCATATACATTCGTTTGAGACGAAGTGGACTCGCGGAATGTTGCCGTCAATATTTCAAGTGCCTTAGATCACTATATTCCATTTTTAAAGCAAAATTTAATACATATTCTTTGATCCACTTTTTTTTCTCAAAGTAAAAAAATCGAAAAACACACACAAACGTGGCTATAACTTTTTCAGTTGTCAATAAAAAAAACTACCAATTAAAATTGGCTGACCATGCCAACATATGAGTAACACATGTGTACCAAAATGACAACAAATTTCGATAATCGAATGTAGACAGCCCGCGAAAATTCAAAATTCGTCTTTTCTTTTGAATTATTATGTAACGTAAACATTAGCACTGGTATTCATAAAAAATAAAACGTTGCTCAAATACATTTTAGAACAAATTTTATATGAAAAATTTGTTGTAATGTGTTTCAACAATGTTTTATTTTTTATGAATACCGGTGTAGGACTTTAACCAGAGTGAAAACTGCTAATTTTAAGCCAGTATTAATTTTATTTTCGCTGTTCAACAGCTGGAAATGGCGTTAAAACAGACTACAAGTTGGCTTTGAAATATTTCAATTTGGCTTCTCAGTCTGGTCATGTGTTGGCGTACTATAATTTAGGCATCATGCATGCTTACGGTATTGGCATACTACGTTCCTGTGTAGCAGCTGTGGAAGTAAGTTTTATAGTACATACATATATATGTATGTATGTATCTATGTATACTAACAAATTTACCTTCCTTTTTTAATGTACAAGTTCTTCAAAAATGTTGCTGAGCGTGGCAGTTGGAGCTCATATTTAATGAAAGCATATACAAATTATAAAAATGACATGGTTAATGAAGGCTTTGTTAAATACGCCCTTCTTGCTGAAATTGGTTACGAAGTGGCTCAAAGTAATGCTGCTTATTTGCTGGATCGTGGAGAAGTCTCCATTTTCGAGGACCGCAATGAAGAACTAGTGCGAGCATTTTATTATTGGAAACGGGCTGCAGCTCAAGGTTATTCAGCAGCACAAGTGAAATTAGGCGACTATTATTATTATGGCTGGGGGACGGACATTGATTTTGAAATGGCTGCTGCCCTGTACCGCAAGGCTTCAGAGCAACAGTATAATGCGCAAGCTATGTTTAACTTGGGTTACATGCACGAGAAGGGCTTGGGCATGAAAAAAGATTGGCATTTGGCTAAACGTCAATACGATTTGGCTGCTGTTACAAATGCCGATGCTAAGGTACCTGTGGCCATAGCATTGCTCAAATTACAGTTGTTGGCAAAACTTGAATCAATTAAAGAGGTAAGAAAAATGTAAATATGAAAACATCAAAGCGCCTTTTACAGGCAAGCTTCTCGATTGCTCTGTTGAAAACTTTTAATAACTATTCATGCAGTTCAAAGTATGTGTTGCAAAATTTCAAGCTCTAATTTTTTATTTGTTTTTTAGTCACCTTATAAATTTATATTTTACTTGGATGAAAATATTGCTGCCAATTGGGATTTATATATGATAACAATATTAACCTTGTTGCTGGGATTCATTATGTATACAAGGCGTACATTGGAAAATCAGCAGCAACCAAATCAAGAAAACCAACAGCAACCGCTAGATGACAATACAATTGCCCAGCAAAATAATGATAACGCAGCAGCAGCAACAGCAGCAGCAATGGAAACTTTAACTACAGCAAATAATACACAAACTGCACAAATCGCAACGACAACAAGTGCAAATACAAACCCAGTAAATGATACAGACTCTAATAGAGATATTCCATCAACGTCAAAGTCGTCGAACACAGCAACAATGCAAAAACCAACAACTACATCAACAACATCTACAACACAATCTTCAGCAACTTTGACTGCAACCGCAACCTCATCAGCATCTGTAATACCGTCAGCTGCTTCAAATTCTATAGCTGATCCTACTGAGTAGTAAACTAGATTTAAAAAAAATAACTGTATAAAACTGGAGAAAACAAAAACGAAGTTTAAATTTAAATTAATATCAATTCTTTACTGTTGTTTAACTTTGGCATACGTCTTTTTTATAAAAAAAAAAATAAATAAATTAAAAAATCATTTTCCTATTCTTAATTAACCCTGTGATTTAATAAATTGAAACTAAAAATTGAATCCTTAATTAATTGTTTGTTTTATTTTAAATTTTTGGCGTATGTTATCTGTACATAAAGTATAACGAGCAAGTGTTTGCCGTTCTTTTCTATTTCCATGAAGTTATTTTATATATTTATTATTAAAAATAAAGCACACACGTTTGTACATTTGATTTTAAGCCTTATATGAGCATAATTCATCAACATTTTAATTAAAAATTTATTTTTATTTAAATTTAAGATAAAAAATATACTTTAAAAGAAAATACGAGTTTTAATCAATATCGGAATACAGATGTTTGAATGTAAAAACATTTTTTCACATTTCACATTTGGTCAAAGCAAAAAAAAAAAAAAAACAAGATTTTGAATTTGTCATTAAAGCCGTGTGTATGTTTTTCCTGAATTTTCGTTTCTTCGTAATTACATATGTATGTGTATGAATGCATGATCATGATCCAGGCATTTTATGTAAAAGTTGTGTTTTTCACTCTAAATTTTTGGCATAATCGAGAAAAAATTAAAAAAAAAATTTAAACAGTACTTGTTTTCTATGCTTCATTTAGATATTTTTTTTCTGTGCGTGAAATTATGAATTTTGGTTATTCAAGTAACTATGCGTAATTAATCCGAGTCAAAAACTAATGCATTCACTTCGGGTTATCTTTATCTGATTGTAAATTAAATTTTAGCAATTTATCTTATCACACACAATATAATATCTATAATTGTTCGCTAAATTCTGCGTGTCCAATTTAAAATTCATTCTTTGTGATGAAGGTGTTTTAATAATTCCTAACATTTCTAACATAAAACGCCTATTATAATCGTTTTTTGAACTTAAGCCTGAAAAAGTAATTTAATATATGTAAATGTATTCAAAACACAGAAGTTCAATAACAAAAATTAAAATTTACAGTAAAATGTTAATAACGCAGGGCATGGCGTAAATGTTCAAATTGTATCAATAAAAGAGCATCTAGATCTCAATGATGCAAAAACAGAACATGTAGAAAAAAAGCTTTCATATAAACGGAGAGCAACAGTCTTCTGACATGACAAATATCGTCCAAGACTGCAAAAAAAATATCATTGCTTTGGTTAATGTTAATTAAGTATACAAACAGAAAGTAAAATTGCGTGAGCTTTGGTCGCCGAGTGGTTAAAGCGGTTGTGCCAAAATTGTGAAATTTTACACGTCCAAAGTTCATAGGGTGCTGATGAAGGGTGTTTGCTACCCAGAAACAGCCGGTTGTCCACCTAGCTACTAAATTTTACTTTTCTTTACTTAATTGATATTAATTAAAAGTAGTGACAAAACCAAGGGTTGAACTTAAGCCTGAAAAAGTAATTTAATATAAATGTATTACAACACAGAAGTTCAATAACAAAAATTAAAATTTACAGTAAAATAATTGTTTTCTGTTGTTAATATTGAAACATTCTCAAAGTGAGGGTTGTGATTTGATGTAAAACAGTGAGAAGATAACGCCGTTTTTCGTGAATTAATGTTTCTATATTTCTGATCAGACTTATGTCCAGCTATTCTTGTCTTCAATTTATTCCCTGTCGTACCTATGTATATTTTATCACAACTCTCTGTACTATTACCCTGGCAAGGTATCCTATACACTACATTTGACATTTCCCATTTACTTATTCTGTCCTTAGTCTTACTGAATAATCTATTCAATATATTATAGCTCTTGTATGCCATACGATACTTCCCAGTATCGTAAATGTCTGATCTAGATAACCGTTCCGTTAGCCCCGGTATATATGTCATTGACTTATAAATCTTTGGTTCCCTGTCATTCGATACCCTCTGTATTGTACTATTCCTAAATTTATCCAACAATCTATCAATCAAATATTCTGGAAAAATATTATCACGTAAGACACTCCTAATTTTCACTATATTCTTTCTATGAAACTTAAGATCACTCACCGTAAGTACTCTGTCTATAAAATTCTTAGCAGTATTTAAAATAACATGCCTGCTATGCTTTGAATAATAATTAATAATTCTGCCTGATGCTGTCGGTTTATGGTACCAATCTACTAATAAACTATTATTCTCTCTAATTACAACTGTGTCCAAATATGAAAGTCTCAAATCAACTTCTCTCTCTATTGTAAATCTAATATTCGAGTGAAAATTATTAAAGGTTATCAACATATCATCAATCGCCGATTCATGTATAACACAAAATAAATCGTCCACATATTTCGTCATAAGTCTAGGCTTTACAGCCAACTTCTCTATACAGCTATTTATTAACTTTTCCATTACAATATCAGCTATTACCGATGAAGCTGGCGACCCCATTGGAAGTCCACACCTCTGTCTATAAATATCTCCTTTATACTGATAATATCTATTATCCCTTATATAGAAAAGTAATAGTGTTGCAAGACGAAAAAATGTTTTCTCTGTTAAAAGTTTGTTTGAACGTTTCTGATTCTCATTTTGTTCATGGGAATTTTGGATTAAGTAGTTGAGTTTCAAGCTTTCTTTTAAGATTTTTCGAGTCTACTGATGAGTTGATTAACACCTACGCAATGTTGGCGGCATAAAGACGGCTGAAAAAGACAGAAAAATTAAGGTCTATTTATAGACCTAAAAATAATATTTCAATTGGCTCTTAAAGCAAATAAATAAGTTCACATTTGTGATTCTCATTGTGTTCATGGGAATAGTGGAAGAATACGTAGAATATGTATGTATGTAGTTTCAAACCTTCTTTTAAGTTTTTTCGTCTCTACAGACGAGTTGTGGAGCATCAACGAAATGTTGGCGGAAAAATACAAAAAGCAATTAATAAGGTATATTTTGAGACCTAAAATAATGTATTTCGATTGGCTCTAGTGGCAAACAAGTTATCAAATTCACTTTTGGATCAGAAATGAAACGTTAATTGTTTTTCATAAACGTTTAATTTTTTTATGATTAAAACAAAATTGTAATTCTCCTTCAATTGCAAATATTTTGTAGAATAGTAAGTGATAGTTAGTTATGTACGTGGGTTTAGAATCCAGCTGAATATATGAATATTTCAGTTGTAAGAGCAGGCATTTGCTTGTAGTTGACATACAACCAATTTTTAATTATACAATTTTCACAAAATTTTTAATACAAAACGAAAACCATGATTTATCAATTGAGGGTAAAATATAAAAAATTTCTTTTCAATAACCAACATCAAACCAAAATAATTGATATTTTTTTTTTAGCCAATGAGGCGCTTAAACCTTGCAAGATTTCTCTCATCGACCAATTACAATATGCAACAAAAAATTTCAAGCAGCCCCCAGGCTGGCAAATTACCGGAAAAATTGAAAAGAGCACAAAAACTTTTCCAAGCAAAAAACAATTTACCGGTATTTCTTAAAGGCGGCAAAAAGGACAAAATCTTATATTACACCACTTTGGGTCTGTCGGGATGGGGCTTAATGTCGTGTTTGGTGTTCTATGCTTCTTATATAATTGATTAAAGAAATTGGTTTTTCATATTTTATTAAATTGCTTTTTTTTTTACAAAATATGTGGGAATCAATTAAACTTGTATAAATTGGGTTAAATTCTTGTTCACAAACCTTAAATAGAGTTGGGAGGAGCACGATGACCCTCTTCATCTAATTTATCAATGACCAATTTCAGACAGTCTTTTGTTGAAACTTTCTCTAAATTGCATACTTTTGTTAAATCCATGATAGAAATTTGCTCTATCATTTCTTTGATGCGCTCCTGTTTTATTATGGCTTTAACCGACTGTCTGGTTGCGGTGGTTGTTGCGTGCGGACTGCCGGCTTTCTTTTCTTTGGAATCATGTTCGATATGTTTACCTTTGTCGCGGTAATACTGTTCGATAATGCGGCGTATCTTTAATTTTGTCGCTCGTGTTTTACGGCTGCTAACATGTCCCAAAGCCAAATTATGTAGTTCTTGAAAATTTATTTCTTTATTTATTTCGACAGTAGTATCATTCGTATCTTCATATGACTCTGCAGTGGAAACAACGAAATCATCTTCTGTGCTTGAGCCCTGACTAAGAAGCTGTGGCATTTGTAAATTATCTTGGGGATGCATTACATCGAAATGCTGCTGGGGAGAATGCAATGTTTCATCTATTGCCTCTTGCGTAGCTTTAAGAGCATCTTTTGTGGATTTATTGTCTTGCAAAGTTTCGCTAGATTTCTTATTTTTATTCGCTTTCTTCATCTTTTCCCCTTTAACTTCATTTAAAGCAATTGCCGGTTTTGGGCTTTCAGAGATTTCATCTTCGACCTCGGCAGATCTTTTCTGTTTCTTCTCTAATTTAATATTTCCATTCATTTTTCGTTTCAATATTGTTAAACACGGTTTTGTTTTAATTTTTAGCGGAATAATGGAATTATATTGAATTCCTATGCTATTAAAACAGTCTATGAACTCGATGGTATCAAACTCTTGCTGAATTGATGACCATAATTGGGTATTAAATTTATTTTTCGTTTCCATTAGTAAATGCGTGTAGTGTACAGTTTCCTCTTTGGTATAGTTCATTCGTTCATTTTTGCAATAACTGCAAAGCGTCAATATGTAAAAGGAAATAAGCATTGTTAATTTTACAGCAGCACCGTATGGAAAACAAATTTTATGTTTAAAAATTTAGTTTTTCTCTTTAATATTAGAATTTCTATAGATAAGAGTCTATTACAGATTAAAAACTAATGCCGTTCTCGTTTCTACACAAAATTACGCATTTATTTTGCCACTTTTAAGATTTTAGTTAAACTAAGATCAAACGAAAATGCCACCATTAATTATAAATAATCAAAAACGTTGAATAAAACAATGCCCTACAGAATTCCGGCTGCCATACCAAACTCAAAATGTTGCCCTGTGCTGTAGAAACAAAAACGGCAATAGACAGTACTGCTTTGGCATTTGTCTAGTCTATTTATATGTTAACAACTCACCTCCAATCATTTCTTATTTGTAAAAACCTGCTTACTCCGCTTTGGGCAGCTAAATTTGAAATGTGTACTGAAACATTCACCGAGTGTGACTCCAGGTTGTGTAAATTACGAAGTGCCACGCCTCCGGGATAATTAGTACTCGAGACCATAAGTAAAAATAATGTGATAAAAAAATTAACAAATAAATGACCGCCAGCACAAAAAGACAAAAATCCATGCCAGATTGATTTAGAACTATTTTGCCAGCTTAAAAACAGAATAAAATTAATTAAAACATTTTCTCATTATCACCCATATTCATAAAAATTATTGAATGTTTATTACACGTTTATTTGACAAATATTCCATAGAAATACGTCAAATAAGAGCTTAATAAACTACAACAATTATTATGAATATGGCCTTAAGAGTTTGGTAAATAGTATTTACAATCTTTGACAGGCAGTAGCTGCGGACAAATTCAATACCGGAAACACATAAATAATGAAGCGTAGTTCCTTATGCGGCAGTAGAGAGTAAATAAGGACAAAACCCAGAGCTGACAGCAATATGGGCCTGATGCGGCGTTCTAAAAACAATCCAATAGGAACGAATATCAATGAGGCTCCCATGGCACGGGGTAGCGCTGAGTAGAAATACCACAAAAAAGGGGATGTCTAAAGATATTTAATTTAGTTAAGGAATATTTAAAAATAAGGAAAGAATTCACATGTACATACATATGTATAAATAAAGAAATGAAACGTTTGTATCGTTTTTAAATTCCTAATCGTTGGCACTTCAGATTTTGCAGTAAGTGGACTGCTTTTCTCAACGCATGTTTACAATATATCCCACCAAAATAAATATATACCCCCTAATTCATAAAAATTGTTACAGGCTTATAAGACTGTTATTTGACATTTTTGTATGGAAAATCTGTCAAATAAGAGCTTTATAAGCCTGTTATAATTTTTATGAATTAGACGGATAAAATATAAGAAAAAAGGGGTCAAAATAACTAAATATTAAATCCCACCAAAAATTTCATGACAAAAATTCGCTTCGAGTGCATAGATACGATTCAGTTGAATTTTGGGTGAAAAATACATGATTTTTAGGACAAGAAAAAAATCTCTGTTAAAATGAGTAAATTGGACCAAAGTATATTCCATGATTTTGAACCTGATTTTTCACAACTTAATGGCATTTGTTTCAAAAATAACTCAGTTAGTAGTAATAACTTACATATGTATACATAACGGGACCTTTCTAGGACCGGTTTCATTACCGGCGGCCCGCGCTACAACATATCAGTAATAAATAGATGACTTACTTGCTGTTTCAAATCACTTCAATAATTCCCTATTTTTTCTGATAAAGTCATTTTAAACGACATTATTTCGTGAAATAATGAATTTTTGTCGTGAATATTCTAAACTTTTTTGGGTATCTGTTTCAATATATTTTTGATGAGATATAATATACATGATTTCATTTTTAAGATTCTGTACTCATAGAGTAAAAACGGAACTCTATTACTCAGAGCTGAAATTTTCACAGTACATGTGGTACTAAAACTAAAAACAAAAAAAAGTTAAAAACTAAAGGGGGTCCCCATACAAGAAACTGTGAAAATTACATCAAATTAGCTGTAATTTTTGAACCATTAGAGCTAGAGATGAAATTTTCACAGCATATGTGGTTATATAGGCCCTAAAACAACAAAAAGTTAAGAATCGAAGGGTGCTCCCATACAAGAAACTCAAATTAGCTGTAACTTTTGAACCCTACGAGGTAGAGACTTGAAATCTGCACAGTATATGCAATTACCAGGCATACACAATAACAAATACCAAAAATAGTAAAAAGTAAAAATTTAAATGTTGTCCATTACAAGGGGACACCCTTTAATTTGAAAATTAGCTATAACTTTTGAGCCCTAAGAGATAGAGACTTGGAATTTTCACAGTTGACATATGTAATTGGCAGGTCGTTAAAAACGTAAGGAGGGTTTCACACATGAAACTGCAACCGTGGTAGGTTTCCGTACTCATAGCGTGAAATTAGAACCTTTTTATGCGACTTCCCTGTCCATCCGTCCGTCACAAGTTCCAAATGCAAATAACAAAAACAACAAAAAGTTAAAAACTAAAGGGTGCTGCCATACAAGAAACCGAAATTAGCTGTAACTTTTGAGCCGTAATAGATAGAGACTTGATTTGCACAGTATATGCAGTTACCATGCCCACACAACAATAAATACCAATTATAGCAAAAAGTGAAAATTTAAATGCTGTCTTTTATACGGGGATAATCTTTAATTTGAAAATTGACTTTAGTTTTTGAACCGTAAAAGATAGAGACTTTTTAAGTTTTTCACATTATATGTAGTTCGCCGGCCTCTACGACAACAAATACCAAAAATAGCAAAAAATTAAATATAATTGGTGTTCATACACGGTGATAACCTTTAGGTTGAAAATCAGCTATAGGTTATGAGTCGTAAGAGATTAAGCCTTGAAATTTACATGGTGCAGGCATCTGCAACAGCAAGTACTAAGAATAAAAAGTTAAAAACTAAAGGGCACCTCATACCAGGTGCAGCCTTTGTCTACCACTTGGACGGTAGTACAGAATCCTTGCTGTGCTAGTTAGTCTCGTACTTGGCTCAATTTATTTTGCTTTACGAGCTAATACTGTTTAAATATTCAGATTTAGTTCGTTAATATTTAAAAATCTGAATAAAATATTTCAAATTTCAAGTATGGTTGAAATGGTAAATTTTTTTGTAATACGAAAAAGTATGCTTGGTTTTGGGTTTAATTTTTGTTTGGAAATAATACAAGGTTTTCTTGTATTAGTATTGAATATTAAATAAATAATACTGTTTTTGTACTCCGTGTATGACACTTACATATGCACTCCATTGGCACGGAACTATCTTATTTTCAGGAGGAGAAGAGAGACTGGTGTTTCGAAAATTTTATTCTCGAAATGGTTAAACTGTGTTTTCCTCCGATCTTGCACAAGTTTAAGAGGTTATGGCAGCACTCAAAACGACTTCTAGTTTCTTCTAAGTTTAAAAAATTCTTTAAAATTGTAGACAGATTTTTTTTTTTTTACTAAATATCTTTAAGTTTGAAGATCAGCTTGTGACTCGATGACTACACAACAAGCTTTAAAGAGCAAGAAATAGTTTTTAATACATTTTGAAAAGGATACTCCCCAGTCGGAACTTTTGTTTAATATAGTATTATACCATAATACTTCACCTTCCGGCCACAAAAGTCGTTTCCAAAAAAAGGAATCCACTACAATGGAAATAGATAAAATTACTACAGCAGCAGGTAAAGCAATTTTAAAAATTCTAAAATAGAAAATTGTTTGAAATAGAAATTTTTAAAATTGTTCTGGTTTTAGGTAATATGCACCTTTTAATGGTAATTTTTTTCCAAATCACATCGTACAACAAGAGTAGTCCCAAAAATATTATTAGTTCTGAGCGAAAAATTAGTACGGCTATTCCAGAGCAAATAATGAAAGGCTTTAATTGTCCGCTAAGCCAGTATGAAATAGCGTACAAAACTGAAATTTTAATGAAAGTTAGATTAGCTCATAGGTAAAAAATGAAAGGAAAATATTTGCCAATGGGAAGAGCCATTATATTGGGTAGTGTTCTACTCATGTAGAATATGAAATGAAATTGCGTTAAAGTAATAATGCTGAACCAAAAGCTCACATTTGTGCCATACAGTTTTGTTATAACACGCTTCAGTTTGGTCCAAGAAATTGTGACAACTGCTCCTAACATTAGACGCACTGCAAATTAAATTTTGTGTTAGTAAAAATATGTTTCCTTTAAAATTTGTAGTTTATTACATCTAACATAATGGGACAAAACGAACTAGCAGCAAAACAAATTTTTGATGCTCGCTCCAACTGTCTCAATCAAATAACCCAATCAGAATAAAAAATTTATTGGATATGTAATTGACCAATTAAGTTTTTTTTTACTTTAATTTAATACTTAATTTTGTTTACCTACATATTGCGCCCAAAATTTGTTAACTTCCATGGTTTCGAAAAGTAAAATGAAGGGTGTAGATAGCATCGATATAAACAGGGGGCCCAAGAAAGTGCGTGGCACTACACCAGGAAATTCATGATGATCGTACTGATAAAGAAATTTGTTCCTGTTCACATTTGATTGCCTCAAAATATTAATACATACCTGCGTAAAATTATGACGTAGATATAAAATATCATGCATTGCCTGTAGATTAAAGCTTTCCTCCACTTTCGTAAATGGAGCATAGACAAGATGGCCTGCAGCCGTTAAAAATAGTAACAAATCCATCCTTTACGATTTTTACTTTGTGCCACAACTGTAAACGAAAATATCCAGATGTTTTGTGAATTTATAAAATGTGTTTATGTCTTTTTATTTACCAAAAATTACATAATTAATAAAATTCCACGAGCACAAAAAAGTCAGTATTTTTATCCATTAAACTTTTCAATTTATTGTGACGTAAAATTCTGCTAGTGAGCAAGAAGTATCAGGCTGAAACCAAAAACAAATTATAAAATATTAAAAAAAAAACACACACACAAAAATGTTTTAAAAATAAAATGTGTCATAAACATTCAGTGGATGCTAACAACTTTGTATGCAGGTGACCGACCTATTGAGGCGTACTACAACAGAAATACTTTAAGCCGGTAAAAATATTTTCCTTCAGTGAAAATGTTTACGAGCAGTTTATTAAAAAATTTTCACTTTGTTTGGAAAACAACTTGTTGCCCTTGTATTTCAATGCAGCTGCTCAGACAAAATTTAACTTTCTTTTGAATAATTTTATTATTTACAAAATTGTTTGTTTTTCTATAAATAGCCCAAATTTGCTTACATGTATGTCTGTCTATTCATCGAAAACAAAAACAAATATCCAAAGTAAATGTCAAACCATATGTTTGACACATGCAGCTGTAATCAGCGTTGCCAAGTTTTATTTTATAAAAACTGTAAAATTTAATAAGTAATATATATATATATATATATATATATATATATATATATATATATATATATATATATATATATATATATATATATATATATATATATATATATATATATACTATTTATTTAATATATATATTAAATAAATAAAATATTATATAGAATATACTTGTATATATTAAAAAAAAATAGAAAAAATTATATACATATATTAATTCAGGTCCAAAAATGAACCTTTTCAAAAAATATTTGCTGTATTCTTCAGCTGTCTATATGCCGACGACATTTCGTTGGTGCTAATCAACTCATCAGTAGACTTGAAAAATTCTTAAAAGTTTGTTTGAAACTTAACTACTTATTTCATAATTCCCATGAACAGAATGAGAATCAGAAATGTTCAAACAAACCTTTAACACAGCAAACATTTCTTTTTTCGTTTTGCAACACTTCTACTTTTCTTATAGACAGCTGAAGAATACAGCAAATATTTTTTGAAAAGGTTCATTTTTGGACCTGAATTAATACATTTCAATTGGCTCTTAAAGCAAATAAATAATTAAGTTCATATTATATACATATGTTATAAATAAGTAAGATAAGTAACTGCAGTATTTGAACAATTTATTTATTAACGTATAGTTTATTTGATCTTTTTTGTTTTAATAATAAATTAAATTTATTTATTATTTATATATTCACATTAAAAAGTACTGTCCTCATAACTACAATTTTAGCGGATAGCGGTGAAATTTGACTTTTCTTTAATTAAAAAGGTAAGACAAATTTAATTATTACATATAGAATTATTTGCCCTTACTAAATGATGCTACCTAATTTAGCTATTATCTCGGGAGTCTGAGAATCCCCCAACTTTTGGCCCACGTATACATATGCTCACCTTTAACATATTTCAAAAATAAAAAAGTTTAAAGAACAATTTAGATAAAGAATAATATAGAGTTCGATCAAGATCACACAAGGCAATTTTAATTGGGCAATTCATAAGCTTGAGGAATTATTCGGAGAGGGGAGTAAGAAGTAAAATATAATTGCCCTTACTCGCAGACTTAGTTTTGATCTACCATTCGCTATTTTTTTCATGAGTTCATATTCGGCATTTATTTTTATTCTGTGTTGCGGCTGGTGGTGTTCACTTAGCTGGATTACATGAGCTTAAAATATTAGTGGTAAGTAAATGAAGGAAAAAGGTTTTTATGCGAAACTATTTAAATTTATTAGGGGCAAGCAAGTATATTTAGTAAGAGTTTTGTATATTATTGTTGTTTTTCTTAATGCATATTAAAAACAAGCGTTAAATTATGTGGAAATAAAAGCTGAAGGAAACACAAAAATTGGCATACAAAATGCTGCAAAAAGTGTCCTGTGTAGACATGAAAGCATGTTCAAAAGAGAATTGTCCAACTAAAATTGCCTTTTGTGATCAAGGACTAAAAACTGTAAAATCTGCACTATAAATAAAAAACAATTTTTTTTACTATATACTTTCAAAGCCGCTTCGAAAGACTACACATTGGCAACGCTAGATGTAATCCACAAAATAGTAATGCCAAGTTTCATTCGAAGCTTGTCCGTTATATTATGACTAACAAATTGCTCAATTGCATTTCATTCAAAGATGTATATCATTCACAGTATATCATAACACTTGTCGAAAAAGTATTTTAAATAAGAAATTTAAAAAAATATGCTGAAGTAAAATACAAGCTGAAACTAATAGATATAGGTATATACATACATACATATACGGCATTAAAATATTACATATGTTTATTCAGTTCTTATTTAAGAAATGTCTGTACAAGATGTACAAGCTGTAAGTGATGTAAAATTGTGCACCTGTTCAATTAATCTTTAATTATGCATTTTGCATCTCAATATGGTGGGCAAAAAACACTATCTGCAAAATCTTAATTTTACAGGCGAACAGGGTTTTGGTGTGTTCCAGAAAGGTGTGAAGGGTTCGGTCATACAGTTAATTGGTCACCAGAAGAACACTGGATTAGGTAACTAGGAAAATTAATAAAAAAGTATTATTTTTGTATGAGAGTTTCCTAAGAAAGTGTGATTAGTGTATTGCGAAGAAAGTGTCTGAGCAAATTAACGAAGGGCAGCCATATACATATGTATATTTTGTTTCTCCAGAGGAAGATGTATAAAATCATTTTCTATGGGAGCCCTATTGAGAAGGAGGGATAGAGAGTTATTGTGGGTGGGCCATATATTTGACCCCTCCCGCGGCACCTCAGCAACAGTTGAGGTAAGCGTATAACTTGCGGCAATTCTTGAGTTTATAGAGCAAAAGGGGTTAAAAGAATGAAGGGTACTTGACAATTTGTTTGATTTGTTACTTTTGCGGCAGCGGGAAAAGCGAATCAAATATATTTTTTTGTTTTTGATATTAATATATGATATGAAAAATGCTACATTTGCTCTGAGACTTCTTGCCCAAGTAAACATTTTTCTTTGCCAACATGTTCAAGTTCAAAAGAAAATTTAATAAGACTTGCAACAAGTAGCTGGCCTTATGAAAATTGGGACTAAGTACAGCTTCCCTCTTTTTTATCTCTTTAGCTCTTTAAACTAAAGTAATGCTCAAATTAATTTGCCCTACAAAAATTGGAACAAAGGAGGCTGCTAGTTACCTAATGATTCTTTACAAATCAAATGAGAATTGAAATGTCAATGAACGAATACATCGATATAATGAAACTGTTCATTGATTTGATGACATTTTTTCGTAAATCCCATGATATTTTTTAACGAAATTATGAACACTAATGAACAGTTTGTAATGACATTTATTCATTTAATCTATGAAAATTCATTGCCGTAGTGAACATTTTTAGTGGATTAATGAAGAAATATTAATGAAATAAATTCATTAGAACTGTGAACGAAAATTCTTTCAGTGCAGTGTGTGTGACTTCTAGCTGGCTATTTTTTTATTTTAAAACATTTTTGTTTTGCTCTTTTGAAAATTTAAAAAAGTTTTCTTTTTTAATACATTTATATTAAATAATATAAATGTATTTAAATGTATTGCAATACAAAAGTTCGATGAAATTAAAATTTTCAGTAAAAATGTTTCTTTTTTAATTTTTATTCATAAGTGTCCCTCCCATAAGTTTATGTAAATTATTTTATAAATTTATTTTATAATCTTTATTGCTGTTACTTAACGTCCACCCTCGTTTTATTTGCCCAAATGTATTATGGAACGAAACGATCCACAAAAATGTTTTGTTCTTGAAGCTGAAATATTTCAACTTTATGGCAGATTTAATAGCAATATTGCAAATTCTTTTTCTTTTCTCCAAAAAAACAAAAAAAAAGTTTTGCAACTTCACATTTAATAAAGATGAACACATGTCACTTAAACTTATTATTTCTCATAGACTGTGAAATATTTTAAGGCAAGTTGCAAGATTTGTGTGGCATGTTAAATTTGTTAGAGAACAGCAATACACATACAAACAGATGTATGTATGTATGTAAGTATGTACTTACATATGCTCATGCATATCAAAAAGAGCAAGTATCAAAAAGTAGAATCTCAAAATGTCTGCCAAACGCAGCATGAAACTACGCCAATGTAAAACTATTAAAATTTGTTTGAATCTTTTTTTTTTTTTTTGTTTTAATCAAAGTAGCACAATACATAGAAATATGAAAAATTTAAGCAGCAGCAGCCAACAGCCGCTACTTATGTACATACACATACGTCTGTGTATGTATGTATGTATGTATGTATGTATGTATGTACATAGGTATGTATGTATTTTTAGTTGGGCGTTACACTTGGATTAGCGCAGCCAAATTGCACATAATAACTCAAAAACCATAGAAGATGCAAAACTAAATGAGCTCAGCAAAAGTGTATAGTGCCACTATTAAGGCCCTTTTATATGTTGGCATCTCGATTTTGGCAACAAGACAATAAATTAAATTAAAAAAAAAATCAACTTTTATTAAATTTTTTTTTTCATTATTATTAAAGACATTATATAATTTAATGGATTTAAGGCGCGACAGCATAATCTAAAATAAGTTTATTTTAAAGGTATTAAAGTTATGCATACACATTTCATTATATGCATTCAAATATACATATGTATGTATGTACATGCAAGCACTTAAATATCGACTGAAGAAATTCAAACAAGCTGATCGAAACCATCGCACAGTGGGGCGAAAAGTCCCTTTTTCATGAATAATTGCAATAGCGAAGTACAGGGTGGCATTTAAATTTTTAAATGCCATTATTTACTCAAATAATAAGCGGTGCGGGGAGAGAGTGGCGTTCTTGGCATTTTCGATTGTGCGGATTTGTCAGTCACGATGTCGCAGTGAGGTCAAGCGAGCATCGCGCATTCGCATTTTTTAAGAGTAATGATTCTTATGGAATTGCTCGTCGACAATTTTGTTCACAGTTCAGTATTCGGCAAATACGTGATGGACCGAGTGTAAATTTAAATAGTTTGTGGGTGCAGAGATTCCGCGCAACTACGCCCACGTCCAAGGTCCAGTCGATCTTCAAGGACTCCCGAAAACATTGAACTGATTGAAAGCAGTTTATTACAAACTTCAAACTCTAGGAAAATCTTTTATTTATTTATTTGTTTACATCTATAAAACAATGTGAGCTGAGAAGCTTGTATTTAATACAAATATATAATAAATGGTTATAAACAGTTTATTTAAATTTAAAAGTGTTCTTTTAGAAAAATCAATATTTACAGATAATTCAATTTAATATAGAATCTATTAAATTCTGCGGATTGGGTCAGAATTCGTAAAGTTTGTAGTATTAAAATTTAGATGCAGGAGTTCATGTAATCCAAATTGTCTGCTAGGAATATTTATATTGATTTTACTGAGAAGACAGGTGGAGCCAATTCTTCCTTGAAGTAAATTTGCGATGAATGCGGTATTAGACAGAATTCTCCTACTTTTCAGTGTAGGGTGGTTTATAAGTGCTAATCATGATACAATTAACAAGGTAGCCTCGTCAGCTAAACCGTTAATCATCTGACTACTTTAGGTTGTCAAGAGATTGCAGAGATGAAAGGCAGCCAAAACGAGATAGCTAATCCGCGTAAGCTCAGTGCATCTCTCTTCTGTAAATGTAGAAGTGGCGTGTTTTTGACAGTTTGCATAAGTTGTACAAAAACAAAATGCATGTTATTTTTATTGAAGTTGTTCTTCTTGTAGCGAAAAGGTTACCTTGTTAGTTGTCTCATGGTGCTAATCGACTAATACAGGGTGGTCCAAAATTAACGAAGGCATTTGAATTGCTTATAACTTTTTTATTTAAGACATAATTATTTAAATTTTTTTTTTAATACAGTATATAAATTGGGAATATTTTTAGTTTAGTTATGAAAAATAATATCTGGCAAGTGGTGGCCATTTTCTGCTTCGCATATTCGTGCTCTTTCCAACACATTTTCCACAACCTTTCGCAAAACTTCAGGTGTTATGTTGTTTATTTTGTCGCGTATATTGCTTTTTAATTACTGAATTGTTCTTGGCTTATTAATGTAGACCGGTTAATCCGGTGAACGCGGAGGCCAATTAAAATCACTTGTTCGCAAAATAATTCATTCACCAAAGATAATTAAGACCAAACAACAGAAATTGCTTTTCAGCTGATTCCATTTTTTTTTAATATATTGTACCTTGTACTGCTCAAACCACTGATCCATATTTACAGCGTAAGTCACATGAATGCTGAAATTGAACTTTCTATCAAAATAAATTCCTAGGTCCAAACAAGAATCAGAAAAAAAAAATTTGGTTAACAGCGGCAAATATCAAGTCAAAGTCATTAATTTACACTTATCAAGATTTAATTATATACGGTTTGCACTGCAAGGTGACTGATTGCCTTGCGGTACACTAGAAGAAGCTTTTTTATAGAAGACAAGAAAAAGTAAAGTTAAAGACTTATTGGCTGGGGAACATATCATGGCTGTTTCACATGCACCACCACTCTCATCAGTACCTACAATCCTAAAAACTAGTACAATTTTTTTCAAAAGCGGCTAAAATATTTTCTTGTATTTTACTCTTTAATTAAAAAAAAAATTTATTGAATATCGATCAGTTGTTATTCATACTCCCTTGAGGTGAACTTCTTATTTTTTTATTAATAACTAAAATAGTTTTTTTTAGTTCCTGATATTTTTCTTTTTGTAAAAAAAAATGTCTATTTACCCACAGAAACATAAAAGCGAATGAATATGCATTGGCAAGTTACAGGGACGGTGAGGATAATGCGAGTATGAGTGCAGCGAAAAAGTTCACTTCACGCTCGATTCACTTGAATGAATGAACGCTTCAACGAGTTGCTGATTTGTGGCTGCAAATGCATGAACAGGAATAGAATTTTGAAAGAAGTTGTACGGGTACAATATACATACATACGTATGTATGGGTGCACTTACGTCGTTGTAAATGTTTCGTTTACTTCTTTAACCAGAAGACGAAAAGGAACAGGCACAAATTTCGTTACGGTGTTAATGTTTATAAAAAATAAAAAAAAAAATATTAAAAAATTCACGTGAAATAACATCAATAAATAAATGATTGCTAAAGAATAAAGTATTTAGATACAAACACGTACAAACATATTTAGTTATAAAAAGTTTTGTTGTGTGTATGCAAGTGAGTAATAAATATGCACATAAAATACTTTTGAGGTTAATGTTTTCTCAGGTCCAATAAGAAAGTTCTTATCGTGCGCTGTTTGTGTTGTTATTAGTTCTTCAGTCTTTTAATACGGTGGTTTGTGGTAATGACTCGAACATTTTTGAATCAGTGGACCGTTCACATATGTACATATGTATTTTTGTACAAAATAATTAGTATGTAAATCTAAAATTTGGAAATATTCAATGATTTAACGGGTCGGTTCGGTTGCATAGAGTCTGGCATCCTGAGTGCAAGGCATGAGCGTGCATGAATAAAAAAAAAATATGTTTTTCCGTCATTTAACAATTATTAAACTAATTGCAATTAGTTTGTAAAAGGGGTACCTGCCTCCCTGCGCTGTACATCGAAGATGTACAATTGTTCGTTTTTTTTTTTTATTGGGCTTAAGTTCGATTTCTACTTCTTCAGAATGGAGAAAGATTTTTTGTGATAAAATTGTAGCGAACAACACTTTTCAAGAAGGCACGAAAAGTTTGAAACTGTTGTCATCACTGGTAAAATAGCAACAAACACTAAAAAATCAATTCAATGTTGGTGAGATAATATAAAATATTATCTAATTAACAGAAAAACACAGTGATAAACTAGAAAATTGATCAGTAAGATTAAATATAACAGTCATTTATGAAGAGCTCAGATAGTGGGATGGTGAAACGCTGATGCTTAAAAGCTCCCATGGAATAAGTCATGACCTGGGTTCGAAGAAATTTGGGTACTGATGAGCGTCGCAGTTGACGTGATACAGCCATGGTATGTACCCCAGCCAATAAGTCTTTAACTTTATTTTTCTTATCTTCTTTTTAATCGGATTATTTTCTATAAGAACCACCCTTGTAATTTGTTTTCTTTTATGATTTTTTACTTCGAAAAAATAGCTTAAAAATATAAAATTTCAAAAGCGGCAACACTTTTGCCAGCCACTACTCAACAAATAAACGTCATCATGCTTATTATGAATTCCGACGTAGCCAAGGCAGCTCGATACCAGGTAGTTGCATAGCTACAACAAACACAACACCAGCAGACACTTCATATATTTTATTGGTAGAAATATTGAACTACTGTCCCCCTTTTGTTCGCGTATGTGTGTTTGTGTTGTGTATTTTGACAGTTCTACAAGCTAAAAGCAGTAGTCAGCTGGGCTTGTAACGCTACCTGGTATCGAGCTGCCTCTCCCGAAATTCGGGAGATTGGTATTATGAATTTCGAACGAGACGTACTTTCAGCGTTTTTTTATCAATAATTTTCACTATCTTAGAAAGCAAAATAAAATTATTTATTTGCCGCTTCCCAAAATATGCACAGCTTCCAAAAAGTGTTTTTCATTCCATCAATCTTCTTACTGTCGGGAGAGAACGAAAAGTAGTAAAAAAAAAAAATAATAACAAAGTAAAAATAAGTTTTTGAATTAAATAAAAACTATTTTTAAGTAGTTAAAAGTTTTGTGACGAGAGGGGGCGGGCGGGGGTTCGTAAAAATGTTACGTAACAAAAAAATATTATTTATTGGAAAACAAGAGCGGTACGTATTGCAGCCCAGAGACAAAATGAGCCAATGACCATCATTTCTCTGGAAGAAGGCTGCGAAGATGTCGAATGGATTGATGATGAGAACATTGATAAAACAAATTGTGAAAAGATTGTAGACGATATATGTAGCTGCAGGAAATAAAATTCATATTTTATCCATGAATGAATATTTTACCTTTCCTTGGACCGATAATTGAAATGTGCCAATTTTTAATCCCTAATTTTGATCAATAGAATTTTCTTTTAAATTACACGTTAAATACATGAATTTAATTTCTTGAGTTATATTTATGTACATACACACGTGTACATAAAATTAATTACATTATTATTTTTAATATTTCGTTATTTTGACCCCTTTTTTCTTATATTTTATATATTTATTTGAGCTTAAGGTCTTCTGTAATTTGAGTATTTATTTTTGTCGATATTTCGCTCTCCTTCGGATAGCTTCTTCAGGACAATAATAATGAAAAATGTTTTGAAATGTGAAAGAAAAAATAGGAAAATATGTATGTTTGTTGTTATGTTTGTTTTTTGAAAAAAACCAATCAAAACATTTTTCATTATTATTGTCCTGAAGAAGCTATCCGAAGGAGAGCGAAATATCGACAAAAATAAATACTCAAATTACGGAAGACCTTAAGCTCAAATAAATATATAAAACATTATTATTTTTGTTAATAAAATGTTTTATTTTGTTACTATCTGATACGATCTGCAAAAATTGCGTTACATAATTTGTGAACAGCCCCTTAAACAATCAGCTGTTACAAAAAGTAAACAATAACAGCATCAAAGCATACCATATGTTATTTTTTGAATAGAAATGTAATGTAAAAAAGTACAGGATCAAACTTATTCTTGTTCACTAGAAGTATTGTTATGCCAAATATTAATCCCCTAATTCATAAAAATTATAACAGGCTTATAAGACTGGTATTTGACATACATATTTGTATGGAAAATCTGTCAAATAAGAGCTTTATAAACCTGTTATAATTTTTACGTATTAGACGGTATGTATATACTTGCATGTGGATGTTGCACAATTGATTGTTGGCAACTGAAAAGTCATGTTGCAAGCTGCAACCAGTCTATCATGCAGCCGTCTTGCAAGTACGTGGCCAATGGGGACATGTAGTTTATTGTTCTACCCAGACATGATTGAAGTGTGTCTAAACGTGCGTTAGAAAAAAAAAAAACAAATTCATCTTAAAAAAGTGTTAATGGCGTCGGCCTCAAGTTCACATTTATAGTTTGTGCGAACACTTCAACTAAATTTAATGTTGCATGACAACGAAATAGTGAACATCGTATATTCACTATTTTCCAAAGCTGGCATAATTGTTCAAGAAAGTGCTTGAAAAATTTGCACTATTTTAGAAAGCAAAATAAAATTTTGTTCCCCAAAATATGCACAGCTTCCAAAAAGTGTTTTTCATTCCATCAATCTATCAGGTCAGTGCAACTCTACAAAAACAAAAATTCTGCTTGTATTTATTTTGGTGAGACTGTCAAATTTATAACAACCACAAACGTCTGCACAGTTTCACCAAGAAAACACGCAAAACCATATGGAGGGATCCATTGCTCCGATAAATAGGCCTTGCATGAATCCATGAATTTTAACCAATTTAATTTTCTATGTAATCAATCGCCTCCCAATACAGATGTGGAATGATTTACGTGAGTACCTGCCACTAGGGCCCAACCTCACGGTGGTCAAACCACGTTGTGTAATCAAGACGTTACACCACCGCCCCCGAGCAGCCGGAACAACCGCTCGGGTGGCAATTTATTTGCTACGTTACTTGGCCATAACAAAACCCCTTGCTCAGGAGTTGAGCTATCTAACCTCTGCTGCATTGCAATTCCCCAGACGGCTAAGGATACACGACTACCGTGGTAGCCCGAAGTTCCTAAGATCATCAGTCCTTGAACCAACGCTAATGCTCCCGCCAATCTGGTTCCTTACAAAGCAGCGTCTGTTGCTTAGCAACAGCACTACGGGCCCATTTGGGCGACCGAACATAGACCCGAGGGTCTATGATCAGTATAGCTACCAACGTTCCCTTCCATGCGAACTTATGGTAGCAACCACAGCCAGTACGTTTCAGCCAAGGAAGGCTCCTCAACCTATGACCGGCGAGATGACTCCGAAGAGTCATCCCGGGGCTCCGGTCCCCGTACTGCCGAATTGCCCCTCGGTGAGGGGTTTCAGCAAGTCCCTCAGGAGTCGCCGCCCTCCTTCAGGAAATGCCTAAGATTTTAGTCACCAAGCCAGCCGAGGTATCCTGCACCCCTTCTACCCCGTTGACACGACACCAAGCTGGTTACGATCAGCAAGATGCATTTTGTGCCCCCGGGGGGACGCCTCCCAATACAATAAGAATACACAAGAACGTTACAAATCAGACTAAAATATTGAACTGGTAATTGGAGTTTATAATTTATAAAACGTATTATTTTAGCTCTGAAAATAGACCTTATTAATGTTTTTTTGTATTTTTGAGCTGTCTATATGCCGCCGACATTTCGTTGATGCTAATCAACTCAAAGCAAATAAATAAATAAATTCATTTTTGAATATTCAGAAAACTTGTACTTTTTGGCACTTTCAAAAATACAAATCGTAGTAACCGATGGCAACTCTTGGTATAGAAGTTGTTAAGAAAAGTAAAAGTGTTGCAAGATGAATTTTTTTTCTAGATTAAAGGTTCGTTTGAACATTTCTGGTTTACATTTTGCTTATGAGAATTTTGGAATAAATAGTTGGGTTTCAGACATTCCTTTGAGATTTTTCGTGTCTACTGATGAGTCGATTAGCATCAACGAAACGCCGGCGGCATATAGACGGCTGAAAAAGACAGAAAACATTAACAAGATCCATTTTTAGACCTTAAAAAATAGTACATTCCAATTGGCTCTTCAAGCAAATAAATAATCAAGTTAATTTTTAATTTATAAAACTATTTTTTGAGATTTCAGCATACGTATACATAAGTACATGTGTTTGATATTATTACATTGAACGAATGAAGACTTCGTGGACTTCAACGGAGGATCAGTTTTAGGCTACGTGATGAGTGTAGCGTCATTCAGGCCGAAGTTGCGGTGATAAGGAGAACGGTAAACTGGATATAAGGAGAGTATATCCTAATCTGTACTGACAGCAAGACCGCCACAAATGCGCTTGTGGGTGTTTACACCACATCTACGTTGGTTCATGAAAGTTGGTTACCTCTAAATGAGATATAGAGACATTCAGACCTGGAGCTTCTCTGGGTAAATGGCCACCACGGTGTGTCCGAAGATGTAATAGCGGATGAACTGGCGAGATCTGGTACCCGTCTACAAAAGGAGGACATGGAAGATTTTTTTTAATTTTCCCCTCAATAGCTGTAAGCAGTTAATACAACGACAGCTACTAAAAACAGCACAGGACAGTTGGTCGAATAAGATCACCTATCGAATATCTAGGTTCACGTACCCCAGTTATAATTACAAAAGAACTTTGGCTTTGTTGGATTTTCCGAGACAAGGGCAACACACCCTAGTGGCTGTTCTGACAGAACACTGCCACGAGACGACTAAATCTTCCATACAATGACTTCTGCAGAGGCTGCAGAGATGAAAAGGATGTCCGGCTTTCTCTAACAAAAGAGCAAATTACTTGCGTAGAACGACACTACATGGGCTGACCGATGTGTAGGAATACGGACTGGACAGATTGGTCTGTTCATCTGGCTGGTTCAGGGCAGAAACCGTGGGAAGTGTGTAGGGCTATTTCTCTACAGCCTCTTCGAGTAGCACAATGGGACCGTCTAGGACCCAATTGGGCTGGTCTCATGACCGGCAGCCCGCGAAACATTACATGACATATGTATGTATGTATAAATGGCGGTATATATAGAGCTTAGTTTTTTTTTTTTTTGATTAAAAGATGACTGTTGTAAAATAAATATCCTGCTGTCATAAATAAACAAGTCTACATCCTGGCATGTGTAACTATATTTAAGTACATGTAGTGTATGTGTAGTGTTTTTGTATTTATTTTTTAATTTTTTTCTTGGCTTTTAGATTTGAAGTTAAATAAACAATAAAAGTATTTTTAAATGAAATAAATAAAATAAACGGCATGTTCTGCTCGATTTACAACACTTTTTCATGCCGCAACACAAAACAAACAAAAACTTTCTGCCTCTAAAGGCAACCACAACTCGCCGCCTTTTGCCTTGAATAAAAAAAAATAAAAAATTTTTTTTTTTTGGAACAGTTGCTGACAATATTTTTTATTTTTTGTTTTGCCTGAAAATAATAAAACAAAAAATACGCTGAGTAAATTACGATTGAATGTTTGAAGTGGAGTAAAATTAAATAATTTTGTTATTGGAAGCGTTAAGGATCATAAATTCAGTGAAACACGCTTAAATAAATAATAAAATATCATTATTTTGAAGTTGTTATTCAAGATGTCACATCAAAGTGGCAAACAGAAAATTGTTGCTCACATTTTGTTCTGCAGAAAAGTAAAAGTTCAAATGAACTGAAATGCAAAACCTTTGAAAAATGTGCACATGTGTGTGTGGGTATGTATTTCTTTAATTTAGCATTTAAATTTTGCAGATAATGAATGAGCTTACACTTTGTTTGCTTTGCTGTGGAGTTTCAGAACATTCACTGAAAATGTTTTCGTTCGTGATTCTAACGAATTAATTTCATTAATATTATTTTTTCATTAGCCCAATGAAAATAAATCCCGGTAGTGGGTCTGCTATTAAAATTCAGTAAGATCGGTCCACGGATAGCCAAGATATATCCAAGAAACCCGGTTTTGAGGCGTATTTTTGGCCATTTTTTTAAATTAGATTTTTGAAAAAATGTTTTTCCTAAAAAGTCAACCAAATAATTTTTAATGCCCATTAGATCCCAAAAATCGAATCGAATTTTTGAAGTCGGCTCTAAAAGCCAAATAAAACAACTTTTGGTACCATAAACCGATCAGAATGGTACGTACATATAGGATTTTTAAAAGGAAAATTCGAAAATTTTTGAAATCTTTCCATATATACCGGAAATATAGCGTCTCCCGATTTTTCAAGAAATCGGCTGTATAAGCCAAATAAAACAAATTTTGGCAACCAAAAATTAATCAGAATGGTGTATGCATATATATATATATATATATATATATATATATATATATATATATATATATATATATATATATATATATATATATATATATATATATATATATATATATATATATATATATATATATACATATATATATATATATATAGATATATATAGATATATATCATTGTGAAGGGTATTTAAGATTCGGCCCAGCCGAATATAGCACTCTTACTTGTTATACAGTAAATTTCATAGAAAAAATTAGCTATCCAGGCTTGCAAACATCATAAATAACTGTAAAGAAAAAAGTTGTGGTCTGGTTTTTTTTTTAGCCAAAAATGGACAAACAGAATCTTAAGTGTGACCGCACCTTTATTCCATAATTCGCATGAGCAAAATGAGAATCAGAAATGTTCAAACAACTCTTTAATGTAGAAAACATTTTATTTCCGTCTTGCAACAATTTTAGTTTTCCTCACAGCATCCATACAACGAGTTACCATTGGATACCACGAATTGTATTCTTGAAGGTTTTAAAAAGGTAAAAGGTGTTGCTTGAAGACAAATCGAAAAGTATTTTTCTGTATGAAAATATATTTTGAGTGAGAAATTATTGCACTTTTGTATAATTTAACCAAAAAAAAACCTCATAGTAGGCCCATAAATAAATAATAAATTGTGGGACATCCTTGGCCAAATATTAAATTTACAGTCGAACTTCCATAACTCGAATCACCATTATCCCAAAAAAAAACTTCGACTCACGGAGACTTCGAGTTACAGAATTTTTTGTCAAAATAGAATAAAAAGTTTTTGTATCATGTATGTTTACTTAAAATACATGATTCCTCTAATGGAAAACTACATAATTATTTATGTATTAAGAAAAAGTTCGAACAATAGAAATTAATTAACTTTGGAAAACTACATACTTAAGAATATAAAAGAACAAGCATATGTACTCATATACGCATGTATTTAAAAATTTACGGTTAAGTAAAATATTCTGAAATTAGTGACTGAGCCAAAATAACATGTAAAGTATACAAACCAGCTCAAGCAACCAAAGAGAGTACAAACAAATAAACCAAATTTAAAACAAAAAACCAATTTAACAAGCAGAATTCTTCGAGTTCATGTGTATATTTTTTGTTCGAGTTATGGAGAACTTCGACTTATGGCAGTTCGAGTTACGGAAGGAAAATTGTATGTGATTTGTTCTTTTAACGCCACTGCCAACAAAATTAGTTCGAGTTAGAGAAGTTCGAACTTCCATCGACTGTATTTGTTATGGGGTACACGGAATGGAAATTCCCATGAAAAATGCTGACCACCAAAAATTGTAACTTTTTTCTGTGTTTCTAGGACGAAACCCTTCTCTGTTAGTGTCCTAATCTTCACCTTTTTATTTATGTATATAATTAATTGTTACTTTAGGTCTAAAAAAAAATAGACCTTAATGCTTTCTGTCTTTCTCAGCCGTCTATATGCCGCCGACATTTCGTTGCTGCTAAGCAACTCATCAAAAAGGTCTATTTTTTTTAGACCTAAAGTAATAAATTTCAATTGGCTCTTATAGCGAATAAATAATTAAGTTTATAATTAATTGTGATTATAAAAATTTTTAAATAAATAAATAAATTTTTTTCCTGTGTGTATTGTTCTAAGAGTTAACAAACTAATTTTCAATGGGAGAAATGAACCTCCATTTCTTTATTTTGTTGTTGTTTTTTTTTTGGGCGTTTAAATAAGTCTATTAATGTTTTGTTAAAGTTGAATCAACAACATGGGCACACCTTAACGCTTTCTGCCTGTGTCTCTTTTTTATTTTGTCTGTTTAAGATGGCCACCATTTTGTTCGTTTAAGTTCACAAAACATAAATTAAAATTTTACAACAAACAATAACCGTACAAATAAGATGCACACACATACATGAATACATACATACACACCTTAATACATGTACATTCTTATATGAACTTTTTATATTCCGGCATGCGAGTATGTGCATTGTACATATGTACATAGGTATACATATACATATGCACAAGTTTATATTTATGTATGTGCGGCTGTATGTATTGATTGATATCAAGCTACATACATATGTACATAACATCTTTTTCCAGTTGATCATAATTGCTAATAATTAAAAACAAATAAAAGCCAGTAAACAGAAACCATCAACAATAAAAATAAAAAAAATAAAAATATGTACACACGTATGTACATATGTATGTGCATTGATGTGTTTGCGCCAAATATGTTTATAAATAAAATTACTCACAAATAGGTATATGTATATGTAGATACATATGTACATCTATAGGAAACAGTGATGGGTGAAAGTTATGAGTTTAGATACTTACGAGGCATAGTGCTTCGGTTTTTATTTTTTGTTTTTATTTTTTTTATTTTCGGCATTGGAGAAGGGACTTGAGATAGGAACCAGCCATTAGGCGACACTTTAACTTTTTTTCGTTTTGAATTTTCCGCTCTTGGGGGTGTAAATATGATATTGAGTTGTCAACAATTGAGGCTTGAGTTCGATTTTTACTTCCTCAAAACTGAGAAAGATTTTTTGTGATAAAACTGAAGTGATTAACATTTGTCAAGAAGGCAGGAAAAGTAAAGCAACAACAGCCATATCTGGGGTACATACCATGGCTGTTTCGCTCATCAGCACCCGAATCGCTTCGAACTCAGGCCATGACTAATTGTATACTGGTTTTTTAAGCAGTAGCGCATAGCCAGCCTACCACCTGAGCTCCTCATTACTGACTGTCCATATTTAATACAAGGTAACTCGATACCAGTTAAGGTAGCCTTATAGGACCAGCTGACTACCACTTTTAGCCTGACGAACTGTCAAAATACACAACACAAACGCGAACAAATGAGTGACAGAACTTAAATATTTCTACACTCAGAATATTTATGCAGTAGTTTATTCTAGAAGTAATCAGTGAAGTCATTTTTACAAGACATAACGTTTAAAAAAGTATGAATGTTAAATTTTAACTTATTTGTACAGTTGCTTAAAAACTAACTACAGATGAACAAATTCTGGAGCAATTTGCTTAAACATTCAGGTAAAGAACAGGCTGTAATAAAGGGGATCTTCACCGACCCCCCAATGAAAGAGTTATAATTGAGATGTGAGCAGGGGAAAAGAAAATTGAGATTGGGTTAACTTCTTTTCATACGACAAAGTTTATTTAATTTTATTATCTTTATTGAAAACTGTTCAACAGTTAGCAGCTATAATAAGATTAAATATAAAATGGATTGGCTCCTTCGCACTGCTGTCTTCGAGTGTCTATATATAAGTGATCAAATCGATCCTTTTCGGCAATTCATACCCCAATCCCATCTTTGACAATTGGAAATTGGGGTGCTTAATTTAAAGCGCGGAACACTTTACGGCGTGGTGAATATAATTTTAGGTAAATGGTAAGTCGATAGAGCAGTGCGAGGATAAATAAAAGGTAAGTATTCAAATATGAAGGTAAGTTAATATTAGCATGTATTCCATGTAGTGTAAATATTCAAATGTAAAGTAGTTATGATGTAGTTATTAAACAATTTTATATGAGTAAAAAATCGGAATTCAATAATCTTACAATTGTTTCGACAAAATTATAAAAAATTATATAAAAAATATGTTTGTCCAAACTAGTTTGGACAACAGATAAATACGGATTTTCGTTCACAGTTAATAATGACAGTTGTAACTTATGTTACACATACCTGAAGGAACTAAGCTGTTAATACGTATATACATATTTATAATTTGGTTTCTACATACACACATATGTAGCATACGTAGTCTTTACTTCAATTGATTGTTATTGAATTTGTTCTGATTGTTGCACATACCTGAAGGAACTAAGCTGTTAATACGTATCAGTGTTAACGTATCAGTATAACTTGTAAAAAAATTTTTTTTTTCTTCTTAGGTGATCACTTATTTAATTTTTGTACTGCAAACCCTGTGCTGGGATTCGAACATGCAGCATGTCATCAACTTGAAAGCTGGGGCCAAATTCTGGCATTCGTGATCGAATATACTCGATAATAAAAACAATGTAGAGCAAAAACAAAATGAGCAACAAACACACAGCATTCTAGAACGAAATCGTTCAATCACGAGTGCCAGAATTTGGCCCCAGCTTTCAAGTTGATGACATGCTGCATGTTCGAATCCCAGCACAGGGTTTGCAGTACAAAAATTAAATAAGTGATCACCTAAGAAGAAAAAAAAAATTTTTACAAGTTATACTGATACGTTAACACTGATACGTATTAACAGCTTAGTTCCTTCAGGTATGTGTAACATAAGTTACTAATAAGTCATTATTAATTGTCAGCGAAAATCCGTATTTATCCGTTGTAAGTTTTTTAAGTAAAAAAATGTCATTCTTTTTTAAACGTTTTGTCATTTAAAAATTACTGTACTGATTACCTCTAGAATAAACTACGGTCAGTTAGGGCAAAAATATTCTGAGTGTACTATATAACATTTTATATCTATTAATAAATAATAGTAATACATGTTTGCCAGCCCTTGTTGACAATCATTTTTGAGACCAGCTCTAGACAAGCTGGTTTTTCTTTGCCAATCAATTGGATATTAAAATGTTTTAGCCAACACCCAAGAATAAAAAAAAAAAAACTTTTGCGTTTCACTGTTAAGCCGTAGAAGTTTTGTTTATTTGCATGAGTGTATTTCTTCGCCTAATGGCCAAATATAAAATTAAAAACATCATTAAACACGTTGCGCGCTTAATCTTCTAGAGATTTTTTGTCGCTACTGTTCGTTGGTACGTGGTACTGCACCGTTGTCTCGACCACCCAAATCGTTCAAGATCGGTAAATTTGTTAGAGGTTAAGAACCGGTTTGAGTCTCTTCGCTGGAGAAGCGCTAAATTAAAGTTTAAACAAATGGGGAGCAAACATGACAAACAATCATAAAAATACTTGCTGCAATGGAAAGACGCTCACACACATTTCTTCAATTTATTTGTTAGCATGATTTCGGAGTTTATAATCCTAATGGATTTCTGTTTGTTTCTTTGCCAGAGTTTTTTTTTTTTCTTCTTTATTATTTTCAATCACACAATCGATTAATTTTGAGCCGAGTGTTAAAGGCATAATGATGGTGTTTAGCTGAGGGAACGGTTGAAAGCCAAACTGACGGTAGTTTGTTTGTAAACATAAGTAGGTACATACCTATTTGTTTGTTTGTTTGTTAATTGGACGACCGGTTGATTGATAAGCTTATTTAATTTACCTGACTGATATTTATTTAATAGAGTTGAAAACACAATTTTGAAGTCGATCTTGAAATCAAGTTCGCTAGAAATTTTCTTCCACTTACCTGCAAAAGAAAAAAAAAATAATAATTTTTTAGCACAAGTTTTTTAAGTACAATCGCTACAATGTCTCGAGGAATCAACATTTTGAAATTACTTAAAAATTCTTTCCGTGTGCGAAAATTGTCAGTTTGGCTGACAATTTCAATTAAATTGTAATGAATTCAATTTAATGCCTTAAATTTAATTGACAATAATATTTTAAGAGTTTTTTTTTAGGAAAAGTGTTCTATAATTTGCTACAACATTTTACTTTTCGCTTAATATTCAAAAAAAAAAAAATAAATAAATAAATAAAAAAAAAAAATTTGGAATCTTCCAGTGGTTGAACTTGGCCCATATTAAGAATTTTATAAAGCTAAATAACTGTTAAGTGCTATTTAGAAAGACAAATCTTTAGTTGCGTATTGGATACACGTCTTATTAAAAAAAAAAAAAATAAGAACATTTTCAACACACTTTGAGTGAAAATATTAACAATATTTCTATTTCAAAACTTGAAAACAATAAAATGCACTAAAAACTCTAACAACGCTGTCTATAACATACAAAACTTCGCTAAAAGTTGTATTTTATTTCCACGCAATCAGTTTATGTTGCTTAAAATTAATAAAACTTAACCGCAACTCAATTTTGTTCAATATTTTTATTGAAAGTATCCTTGTAGAGCAGCTGTGGTGCTAATTAAATTGTTTGGGGGGGGGGGGGGTGGCATTGTGACTTTTTCTGGATGTAATGGCCTCTCTTCAATTACTTGAGGATTCTCAGAAATCCCAAATAAGACAATTTTGTTTATTAACATACCCACCGAGTGAGAAATGTGCTTCATTGCTGAAGAAAATTTTGTTCGAAAAATCGTCGTCCAGCGCTTGTTGTTCCAGCACCCATTCCAGGTATCTACGACATTGTGAATGGTCAGCTGGCTTCAGTTGTTGTGTCAGCTGGACTTTATATGGATGTAGGTATAGATCTAAATGCACAATACGCCATAATGTGCCGTAAGACAGTCCCAATTCCTGAGAACAACGAGGAATCGACACATTTGGGTTTTCGGCAACACTTTCACTTACAGCAGCGCTATTTGCAGCGCAACGAGCGAAACGATGATGCACAGGCCTTACAATATTTGTAGCCGCTCCAGTCTCTTCCAATTTCTTCACAATTTTGCCAATTTCTTGCGGCTTGCGTAGTTGGACGATTATGTAAGCCATAATCTCCTCTTAAAGCACGATGCCACGCGGCTGTGGCAGAATCACCGTTTTTGTAGTATATTTTGATAATTTTTATGCGTTAAGTGATAGTTAAGTGACGCATTTTCCTCAATGCCAGACTTTCAACTGAGAAGAAAACAGAAATTTTAAAATTTAACAATTTTAATTTGATATATCTCGAATTCCAATTATATACTTTTGAAACCACGAAATGGATAACCCGTTATAATAGGGTAAATTCTAACATCAAAGAAACAACATTTACACTGCATTTAGATGTCGAAAGTACTTTCATTAAATTTTCGTCTACGTATTATGAATAAAAATTTCAATGTAATCTGTGACTTTCATGAAAATTTCTTGCTCAATTTCAAAGGAACGTGAAAGTTCGTTTTAAAAATGTCCTCAAAGCGAAGAGTTGCAAGTATTATTATTTTACAAAAATTAAAAGAATTAGAAATATTACTGAAATAGAAATTTATAGGGCAATTTATAATATTTATTGCTAAACTTTTATTAGCGAATTTAATAATTATCACTATAAATACACTTCATTTGTGTTCTTTATTAATATTTTTTAAATATTTTCTAATGCACAAAATAATTTAAAATTCACAATTATTATTCTACTGCAATCCCAAACATTTGTATGTGCCGTGGAGTAGGCAACCGTGTTTACTGCCTTGTCACTTTGCTTTCAGTAAATGTCAAAAAATTACTTTCAAGAAAATTTTGCTGAAAGCTGAGTTATATATGGGCATTTCCAGAAAAAAGTCTACCTTGACCGTAAAATTAAAAGTTAACCAACAGATTTTTTCCTAGAGTATTATAAAAGAGAAACATCTAAAATAAATGAAATTTAAGAGTTCGAAGCTTTCTTTTGTTGGGATGGCGAAATACTGAGCTACAAATTTGAAGCGGTCGTTTTGGTAAAGCTAAGTATAGACGATTGCAAGATCTTACAATATTGTCAGAAATTGTATAGAATATTTTTAATCAATCGTGAGAACTTACAATTTTTTCCTGACAATAGTGTAAGTAAAAGCATTGGCAGGCCACCTACCTAACAATTAATTGTCAGTTAACAGTCAATCGTCTAAACACTTTGGCATCATCATTGCTAGTACATTGTCAGGCATTGGCATATTGTAAGATGCATAAATTCTCAACACCTTACAATGGCGTCATTGTCAGACTAATGACAAAGAATATTAAAGCAAAATGTGTGTGTCTACGAAACGGGGAGAGAAAACACAAGAGAATGGTAAAAATGTGAGTACGAGAGATAAAAAGTGGCAGAAAAGAGAATAAAAAAACTAAAAGCATGGTTATTGAGCGAAAAAAATAAGGAATGAAGAATGGCATGTGTGTGTGGGTGTGTGTATTTTGATAATGACAATTGGCTGACGGTTTTTGATACATATAAAATCTTACATCCGTGTAAGCTGACAATTTTCGTTGGTAGCTAAATTTATTGTCAGGCAATTGTCTGGCAATGAAATTGTAAGATTTTCTTGCAATTGTCTGAACTGATAATTTTCTTAATGCTGACAATTTTATATTTCCAGTAGATTGCCAGCACGTTGTTAGGTCTTACAATATTGCAAAATCTGACAACCGTCTATACGAAGCTTTAGTTTTGCTTAACTTCAAGGGCATTTTCTCTTTATAACTAACATTCCTAAGATCAATTGCATAATAATACTCTTATTGCAAGACTCTTATTACAACAACATTTAATCATAAAACAAATGCAAAAAATCAATCAAAGTATCTATTAACGGTAAAATTTTGTTTTTCTTTAAGTGTAACGTAACGCCAGACAAAATACCATTTGTTTTTGTTATCTCTACGCTGGTGATCGGAAGTGCGTGAAATTTTGCATTTTAAAAAAGTTTTATCAACTAAAGTGTTTGCAATTAAAAACTAACTCGCTTATTCAACAAATAATTAATTTTATATAAATTTTCAAAAGTGTGTAACGTAACGCCAGATTGTGAGTAATTTCTTTGCATGGTGTAATGTTGTTTTTAAATTCACATAAAATTTTGGTTTCTCTAGATGGAATCTTCGATAGAAAGCAAAAATTATTCAAAGCGCTACAGGGAAAAATTCAAATTGGATCTGAGTAGGCTTGAGATAAGCCGTGAAAAAACTAGGAATGCAAAATGGAAGAATATGCCGAAAATACATGGAATGCATAAAATTAACTGCTTATCATGCAGCGAAGACATGCAAATAAAAGCAGCTGAAACTGCATCTTCAAATAAAACTGTTATAAAGTATTATATACATATATGTACATAAATAATAATTACATAAGTATGTACCTATATATACCCTGAAGGAAACCAAGAGTCAAGTGACTCCAAGTCGCTACATTTGTCGACTATATTGGTGACTTTTTTATCAAATTGTTAACAGAGTGTCTCCAGTTTTTTGCTTTATGAACAGTGTGGTGATTGTTGAAATTTGTAAGCCCACCAAAATCGTGAAATAAAAATCGTTTTTATTTGGAAAGAAAACATCGAGTTGACAACATTGCTGATGAGTAGACAAACTTTATTTCTTGATTTTTCAATTGAGTTTCTCTTCTGGAATTTCTTTCAGGGTAGCGACAGTGTCTATAGAGAAAAAATAGTACCATGGTCGTCTTATAGTCGCATTAGAACCACCTAGTCACTAGTTCCTACGTCAGTAGTTATTTGCAATGACAAGTACATGTTGAATGTCAACAGAAAAAATCATTGTATGAGGTATAGATAATATGTCACTAGTACTGGTGACCATGTCAATAGTAAATCCCTAGAGCTTTTCTATTGACATATCCTTCAGGGTACTAATGCTTAAAGGAAAAAAAAGGAAAATATATTTTTTTATTTGAAAACTTGGTAAATAAATGTATGTATGTATATTAGTTCAAATCCTAACCAAAAAGTTTTGAATAAAAATACTTGCCCAATTTGCAGAGTTAAACAATTTTGTTATCCAAGTCAAACCGCACTTCCGTTTTTTGTAACGTAACGCCAGCTCATATTTTTGAGTACATCTTGAAATCGTTAGGCTCGATTATTTGCATTTTTTCACTGAATATAGAGCTACATATATAATCTCCTCTCAAACGTAATAGTTCGTTTACATCTACGCCTTAAACAGGTTTTAAGTTGTTTATCGTGATAAACTAGTTTGAGCAACTTGTTTATCCATACAAATCATAAACAAGTTTTTAACTAGTTTTTGAGATAAGTTGGTTGATAACAACCAGTTTTTGTAAATGCGACTGACTCTATTTTTCATGCTTTCGTCTGGTAAGGCCAGGCGAATTTGACATAAAAAAAGAAAACAATAAAAAGGAAAATAAAACGGAAAAAAATATTTAAAAAAATTAAATAATTTCAAAATTTCCACAATTCTTGGTGTGATTAAAATACATAAAATTTAAGCATGGATGATGAAAATGAGAGGTGCTTCCTTCTTTTCCGCGCCAATTTTATCCGATTTTATCCCGATTGAATTTTATTCAATCGGGATGAAATACACATAAATATTTTTTTTTTTTTTCTTCAAAAGCCTCCATGTTACTATTTTATTTTTTTTTTTTATATTGAATTTATTGTAAATTGTCAAACAAAATCAAGTAAACTGTCTAAAATGCTAGTGTAAATGGTATAGTTTATGAAACTAGCTTATGATCGTAAACTAGTTTAGGAATTGCTAGTGTAAGTAAATGTACTATAAGAAAAAACTTTTTTAAAAATGTTGGTTTTTACGTTTTTTTTTTTTCAACATATTGCCGTACAAATGTAACGTAACGCCAACATGGAATTACCCATACATCCCTTTAGTGGAGATCATATTAAGAAATAAATACAATTATAGAAGATCAAAGAACAAAACGAATTAAAAAGAATGATAAACAAACAAACAAACAAACCAGTTTAAATGCCAGACAGTTGAGACATTTTACCGGCTCTTGCAACCATTGACTTGAGGGTGAAAAATTTTGCTGTTACAACCGAATTCAATGATAGTGGCTGCAACCGCCGAAATTCGATTATCAATAAATTCGGTGGTCACAATGAATTTTTCTTTCGCTGCACTTGTTGATAGACAATTTTGAATGAATCCTCAAGCTTTTTCACGCTTGATCCTGTAAAAAATAGCATGTAATTATATGTATGTGTGTTTACTTAGGAAATTTCGTATTAATCGCTGAAGAAAAACCAACAGCTGGATAGCCAAGCAAGCTGAAATAAAAGGAGCCATCATATAAAAGGACGATTGCCGCCTTCACCTTTTGTCACGCTAAATTTACATAAATTCTCTGAGAAATTGTTTAACATTCAACATTATTTTCCAGAGGACAATTGCTACAATTCTAAAATTATTCGTTTGACTTCATTTGATGGTTTGAACTCAAATCCGTTCAGTAAAGAAATTCTTTTACACAGAATCCAAAGTGTAAGCGATGCTTAAGGGTAAGTGTCAGGTGTCAGGAATCACAGCCTCTTAATAATATGATAATACACATGTAATCATAAAACATTATTAACTAGATGCAATGTACTTACATAAGAGCACTTGTACTTAAGGAGGCCACTCATACTAAGAATTTGTATAAAACAAATACGATTATATGTATGTATGTATGTATGTATGTATGTATATATGTATGTGCCTTTGACTATTTTCTTAGGAGGTTTGAGAGAAAAACAAAACACAAAAATGCTTGTAACAATAATGCGATGATCGATGACTTTATCTGTCCAAATTTATGTTGCATAAAATATCAAGTACTTGAAATGGGTGGGTGAATCTTCAGAGCAAAAGACATGGATGGTTGTGTAGAGTTTATGTACGTTTACGGGCATAGACAATTTGACGCTTCCGCATGTTAGGATTCGCCTACCGTACCGAATGATCAAAAGGAAGCTGTGCAATGTTGTGCGCGGCAGTGTGATGATGTTGGTTGTCTTACACAAATATGCGTAAAAGAATATAAATAAAAAACATGTGTTTATAAATACATACACGGAGAAAAAAGTGCCTTATAGCCTTTTCACACTTATCAACATCTAACATCTACCATCAATTTGCGATGATGTTGAAATTTACCCATAAGAAATATACAGGGCTAAAAACCAACATCTTTCAACATCTTTATAAAATGTTCCTAACTCATTTTGTTCCACTCAACATCTTTCGATTATTTTAGTGTCATCACTAAAAAAAATGACAAAATTGTAGTGGCATCACTGTAAATTTTTACATTTAATGACATTCAAAATCATTAAAAAAGGAATTGTGTTCAAAATTATGTCTTCATGATCTTCTTCCTCCAGCAAGCTTTTTATGGGTTCTATACACTGCATTAGTAGTAGAGATTGTTCTTGCAAGCTAACTGCTAATCAAGGCAGATTAAACAGGTAAAATCACTAAAACAGCTGCTCGTTGTTTATTAACTGCTTAGTGTCAAAAGTTTGTTTACAAGCCGTTTAATGTGCTCTGATTTCTAAGAAATGCGCAAGTGATTTTGTAGCTACTATTGAAGAAAAAGTAAAATAAGCCAGTGATTTTGCTTCTTTTATTCCATAAAAAAGTAAAGTAATAATTTTTAAGTGGTTTAAATAAATTTATTTTACGAAATTTGTGTAATTTCGTTTTTTGTATACACTCACAAACCAGTTTAACAAAACAAATGAGAGAAGAATTTGACAGTATGCAGTTATTTTTCTATCAACAACTCACGTGTATTTTTTTTTGGTCTGCTAGTGCTTGTACCTACTAAATCTGCCTTGCTGGTAATCCTACTATTATTTTGTCTTCAAAATCTATTTATATTATATTTTTATTGTCTTTAATGCAAAACGTGGCTTTATTTATTTTGGCAGCTGTGTATGGATATGTGATGTTAGATGTTAGATGTTGTGTGTGAACGCATGTTTCACATTTTCAACATCTTCAACACGTTCCACGAAAATGTTGATAAGTGTGAAAAGGCTATTAGCCGAAGATGATTCTTTCTCATTTTGTTCCAACTTATATCTTTTGATTTTTTTAGTTCCATCACTTAAAAAAAAAATTGCAAAAAATCGTTTGCTTTTGTACCATCACTTGCAAAATGACATTTCAGAAAATAAACACATAGAAAATTCAACACAAAAACAATGAGCGGAATTTTTGATAATTTATAAATAAATTCATTTTTATTGCAGTGCAAAAGAAAGCTGGTGTTCGAATCGTATGGTCAATCGATATGGAGATGCTTGACCTATGGGAAGAAAAAAAAAATACAAATGTCCTCCTCCAAGTCCATTTAAAATTTTTTTTTTATTTTTCACAAAAATTTTGCGTCTTATTTTTGACAGCTAAATAAATGAGAGATGAAAGATGTTGTCAATGTAAACGACTGTTTCACATTTTCAACAACTTTCATGCGTTTCACGTGGATGTTAGTCAGTGTAAAAAGGCCATTATAAACATGCAATAAATTAGAACAAAGTTAATTACTGCCTGTTCCCCGATGTCGCAAGAAAATGTAAGCGAATCAATTCGAGTTCCTCTATATCGACAGCTTGCGTTCGCATGGGAGTAAGTCATAAAATTTTCGGCAATTACTTTACAGAGATGCCAGATCGGTAAATTAATGGTTTGCTTGTATTGTATTGTAGTATTGGCAAAAACTACTAAATTGTTCTCCATCTTAAAACTGGTCAGCTGTATCTGACAAGCCAAAGCAAATACATATGTACATAACTAAGTACAAAATAAACAAGGAAACATTTTGAAAGTTTTGAAATAGTTTCTGTGGAGTTTAAAATTTAAAAGTACTATTTTTCATAGACATATAACAAAGTACTTTGACTCACTGAACACTGGTATTCCTCTGGCAAACTCAAGATTTTCTTGCATCCAGCGAACAAGTGAACTGGTTTGGAAAACTACATACATACATACAGACGATAACTGTTTAATATGTTTACTAAATAAAATATAAATGAAAAATATGTGGATTTTCTAATTTTATTTCCCAGATTTTTAAGAAATAAATATGGAATTTTTTCTATAAAAGCACCCACTCAATAACAAAAAAACAAGTGCTTGATTTTCGCATTTGTGTTCGCAGTGCTGATGACATGATCGATATAGAGAAATTGGATTTTGTATGAAAACACTTTTCTTTTCGGCTTGTCGATCGTGTCATCGTTCGAATAAAAGAGAATAAAAATAAATAAAAACGTAGAATTTCGTACAACCACTCAGGGTGAATATTTCTTAGTTATGTCCAATACACGATATGTGTTCTATACCCCAAAACATAAGATGGAAGATGAACATATTCTGCTGACGTTATTGCTTATGTGCAGAAATCATTATTGCACGTGGAGCTGTGTGGTTTTGATTGACGGATTCACATTTTCCACATCTTCCATGCGTTTCATGCAGATGTGGCTTAGTGTAAAAAGCCTATAAAAGAATCAATAAGTTTTTCCCTATAGACTTTTTGTTATGGTGCCAAAAATAAAGGAACCTGAGTTATTACGTTCAGCTAAATGCAACACTCCTTGTGCATGGAGCAGTCCTTAGTTCTCATGTTTTTGTTATTGGTCGTAGAGACCAGGCAACTAAATGTGCAGTCAAAATTTCAGGTCGCTGTTCTCTTACGGCTCGATACCAGGTAGCCTTACAATCCCAGCTTATGGAACTGTCAAAATACACAACACAAACACGCATACGCGAACAAATTGGAGACAGTAGTTCAAGATTTCTACCAACAAAATACCTAAAGTGTTTGTTGGTGTTGTATTTGTTGTAGTTGTCCGACTACCTGGCATCAATCTGCCTTGAGATGGTTAATTATTTTCCAAACAATCTATCAGCTGTTGCGAATGATGTCTATGAAGCGATTTTTCAACACGTAAAATCAGCAGTTGGTTTCTGTTACTTTTTTTGTTTCAACCGATGGCAAAATCAATAATTATTTTAAAATATACCAACTAATTATTAAAGAAATATAATTTTATAACTACTTAAAAATAGTTTTTATTCAATTTTGTTTTATTATAATTCATGAACGTATTTATTATGGTTTTTACATTAAAGTATTGCCCCAGCGCCTTGAAGGCATGATTGGGACGAGTTAGGAATTTCGAATTTTACATTATATAACTATATATGTATTAAGAAAAAAAAAATGCTCACAACATTTTTGATTTAATATAAAATAATGATTTGAAATACTATTTAGTACAGCTTCAGATCGTTTTTTTTTTATATAAAATTTTTATTTACAATATTATTCTGAAGCTGTACTAAATAGTATTTCAAATAATTAAAAAAAGATCAAATAAATATTATATATTTATAAAATAATGAAATACAATGAAATCAATCCAGTTCGTATACTTAATCAAGTAATTAAATTCTTCATATCATCGATTAAATTTAAATATCAAACGAGTGTTTCAAGACTGCTCAATAAATATTCTTTACAAGATTATTTATTTTTTCTTTGTTCTTATTTTCAACTACTTTTCATATTCTTCCGACAGTAAGAATAATTCGTACAAATTTCTGATAAAAAAAAACGCCAAAAGTCCGTCTCATTCGGAATTCATAATACCAATCTCCCGAATTTCGGGAGAATTTCGTAGCTACGTCGGAATTCATGATAGCATTTTTACGACGCATAAGCATGATAGCTCATAATGAGCATGATAGCTAATTTTGAAACTAAAGGGTGATTCTGCGCATGGAGTAACAGCTAAATTTTTACTTTTTGTTATTGTTGTAGGCACTTCGCAACTGCACATACTGTGAAAATTTAAAATCTCTATCTTCTACGGTTCAAACGTCACAGCTAATTTACACAGTTTCCTGTATGGAGACCCCCTTTAGTTTTAAACCTTTAGTCGATTTTAGTATTTATTATAGCGGCCGGACAGCCACATGTTTTGTGAACATATCAGCGGTCTGGCTCATACTGTTTGTGAGAATGGAGTCTGTGGAGGACGGACAGCGACCTAAAAACATGAATAACAAGTTTTCCCCATTGATAAAATTAATATGATTTACCACATGCCTATATTGGCTTAGGTGTATGTCGTAAGACATGGGCAGAAGAACCCCTCCATTCAACCTAACCTAACCTACCACATGCAAAATGGTAAAGAATCCCCATAGAAAAATCATTGTTTCTGCTGGAATACTGCTCAGCCTAAAAACGTTTCAAAGAGAAAATTTCATTGATTCTATCAGCTAGTTTTGGCTCAGTGTAATATTATATATGTACAGACATATGCATGTGCTTATGTGCATACAATATGTGTAGATAAGAGCAAAAGCGGGTTTTGTCTTGCGTAACAAAACCAAGTGACATTTTTGTATTTTCTTGTTTTTTTTCTTCTTCTTCTTTCCTTTTGATATTCGATCTCAGAACGCTGTATGTTGTGTGTTAAGTGTGAACAATAACATCAAATTTCACAACTCGCTGTACAAAAATGTCTCATTATAGCCTGCCACTGTTGATAATGTTGTTGCAACAAAATTTTAGCTGTTTTTATACCCTTCACAACAAGTGTTAAGGGCATTTATGTATAAGTTTGTGACTCTGTTTGTAACTTTTACAATTTGGAATATTCGGCCGCATGTTCGAGATCGGTTGAAAGATCGGTCTATTTGTCCGTCTCTAGGCTGAGAAACTTGTCCGTTTTCGGAGAAATTTGCTTGACTCAGAAACTTTTTTGCTCGCCAATCTATTGCAATGTCGTGATCGGTGTTTACTTTGGGAAGTCAGCAAATTCGATTCACGAATAGTTGGAATATATCAAAGTCCGGTTTCTGGGATTGTTGATAAGAGTTTTTGTACAAATACTTCTTCTCCACGTGTTTAAAATACAAAATACTGCATTCTAAAATCAAGTATTTGAAATACAAAATACAGTGTAACAAAAATATGTATTTAAAATACAAAATACTTTTAATCAAAAAAGTTTTTATTTCCTTTAATGAGCACCAGCTTTTCAAATGTGGTATCAGACAATCTCTTGATGGCGAAAGAATAAAATCAACTAACGACAAAATCTCAATGATTTTGTATCAAAAAACGATATTTTATTGAAAGAGAAATAACGGAATTAAAAAATATGTGACAATTAAAACAAGTTTGACCAAAGACTATACTATATATGTATGTATATAAACTCTATCCAATACAATATCTGATTGATATTTTTTTCTCTTCTTATTTCAGATTAAAATGTCAAACGCTGTTTTTTCCTTGTAATTTATTTTTTCCTTGTTTAACTTTCTGACAGCTTGGCAACTTATCCAACGTGTATGCATTCAGTTGCTTTTACTTTACACAGGTTTTTTACGTTTGGAAATTAAATTGTAGTATTACCAGTTTTTGGAAATAAAACAGTAGCAAAATTTTCTGTTTTTAATTTAATGATGTATGAATTTAATAATTATTAGCGCATATTTTCTAACATAAATTAAAAATGTATTTTGAGAGCACAAGTATTTGAAATACAAAATACGAAATTCTCAATCGCTTATTTTTTAAAATAAAAAATACTAAATACATTCATGGGACGTATTAAAAATACAAATACAAAATACGTATTTCAAATACATGTATTTCAAATACTGCCCAGCCCTGGTTATGACTGACTAGTTAGAGCTAGCTGGTAATCAGTAACCTATAAAACTAAGCAGAGTAAGCTGCACGGGTATATGTTGGGAAGTCTGCTGAAATTAATTAGATAGAAAAAGATGCAAAATCACATGTACACAAGAGTTTCAGTTAGGTTTTGCATTCTGCCTTTAATAAAATAACTGGAAGCCTTAACCGTTATATCAGTGATCACTATCAGTTAAATGACCTGTCATTTAGCTGGTAATATTCTTGCAGGGACGTCCACCACGGCGCTCATCAGCACCCAAATTGCTTCGAACTCAAGTCATGACTAATTGTATGCTGTTTTTAAGCAGCAGCGCCTTGTCATCCTGCTATCTGAGCTCTTCATTGCCGCTTCAGATCTTTTTTTATACAATTTCTTAGCGATTTTATTCAATATTTCGCTAACAGTTGTTAACATCCTCAGGATAATATTTCAAATATAATTTTGTGAATATTATCCCAAACTGTTAGCGAAATATTGAATAAATTTAATAAAACAATTTTTATATAAAAAGATCTGAAGCGGTTGCTTTAGGTGTTTCTTTGCACTGTTTTTTTTTCGGAGTGAATATTGTGGAGGGTATTCAGGAATCGGCCTGGACGAATTTAGTATTTTTGCTTGTTTTATTTTGAATTTTGCTCGCTGTGTTTGGCTGAATGACTTTGCTCTGCTCTGCATTGCTCCATCGTTCAATACAATAAAAGTAATAATATTAATTTGTTCTGCTTGTTCTCTGACGTACATATGTACATACATATGTATGTATTTTGTTATATTTTTGGGGAATATTCATCTCGGCATTATCAAAGTAGACTGTCAACTAATTTGTTGCTCTGAATTTTTACACTGCTCCACATTTTTTTCTCTTCCTGTTTTTGGCGAATCCAATTGTTTTATTAAATAACATAAACCATATTTAAGTTGTTATTAATCAGGGCAACCCCAAATGCATGATTTCTGTGGCAAGTGGGATTTTGGAATTCCCAGACTTTTCACTTCTCAGGATTCCCGGGAAAGTTTATAAATTTCCTGGGAATTCTGTGTATTTCCAGGAAATTTTCTTCTGTTAAAAACAAGTAATTTGTGGGTAAGGAATGTTTTTTTTTTTTTTTTTTTTTTTTTTGTAAAAGTTAGGTCCCAGTTTCAAATATCAGAACGCAACGTCAGAATTGAAATGAAAAACAATAACAAAATTTAAGTATTTTACAACACTGTTATTGGCTTGCATACGTGTACATATATGAAATAAATTCAGTCAAGTACGAGGCTGGCTCGCACACTTACACACTTCCGTACGTGTGCATAGCCCAAGTACATGCATACAAATTACTCGTAACTCCCAAATTGTAGGAGACGGAGAGATGAAATGTGCACAATATATGTACTCACATATGCCCTGCAATAGCAAATGCTAAAAACAACAACAACTCTAAAACTACCAGGTGTCCCCAAACAATGTAAAGTAATAATCAAACGTAACTCTCAAGCTGTAAGAGACAGAGAGATGCAATTTATACAATATAGGTATGTATTCACATATGCCATTCCATACGTACATTACACATACGTACGGAACCCTAAGTGTGCGAGCTAGCTTCGTACATTTATTTTTATTTAACGAATAGCCCGATATTGACTAAAGGCAGAAGTGCAATAAAATAAAAATCTAATTAGCCATCTATTTTTCTTGACTGAGTCATTAATACTGCGACGATTATATCATCTGAAACTGTCTCTTCCCTTTTATGTTCGTAAGATAGTTGGTCATGCATTATTAATGTCTCAAGTTAATTACTGTTTTGAAGTATATTCTTGTTGTAATGCCGGTAATAGAAATAAGATAAGATCAATCATTAATAGGATAGTCAGGTTTGTTTTCAACTTAAGACTTAGAACTCATGTGTCTAATTTCTTTAAAAGTTTCTTAAATCTTTCGTTTGAAAACTACTTGAAATTCCGTTTGCTAATTTATCGTTACAGACTCATTAAGTTCCGAAATCCTCGGAACGTAGTGCAGATGTTCTCATTTACTACCTCTATTAGAAATCAGCAACTCATCATACCTCGCATATGTAACTCGTTATTTGAGCTCTCGTTTTTGGTTCGGTCTGCTAGATATTGGAATTCACTGCCTAGAAATTTGCGTTCTTTTTCACTTACTACGTTCAAGCGTAAATTAATCGAATTCTATAATCTATAACCAAGGTTTGGGAGAACTTGTAGTATACATGTAGGTATGTGAAATGTAATATGGCAGATGTGAACATTAGGGAAAAACACATAATTTTTTCTTTCTTCTACAACGGAAATTTAATAAATAAGTAAATATATTTATGAATTATTGTTATTAGTACATATTTGCTTTATCATAGTGTATTTTATCCTTGTAATATTATATTTTATATATTTGAGCTTAAGGTCTTTTGTAATTTGAGTATTTATTTTTGTCAATATTTCGCTCTCCTTCGGATAGCTTCTTCAGGACAATAATAATGAAAAATGTTTTTCATTATTATTGTCCTGAAGAAGCTATCCGAAGGAGAGCGAAATATTGACAAAAATAAATACTCAAATTACAAAAGACCTTAAGCTCAAATAAATATATAAAATATAAGGAAAAAAGGGGTCAAAATAACGAAATATTAAATCTTGTAATATTATTTTAAATTGGCCATGGGGCCAAATGTATTACAACCAAACAAAATAAATAAATAAATAATACTATGTGGATATTAAGAAGATTCTGGTCACAAACCTCCCTGCAAGAAATAGCTGATGGAAATAAACATATTAACAGCTTAATTACTAATTAATTAATAGCTTTCAGCTCTGCCATTACAAGGATTTTTTTTTAGCATTTTGATTGTCCCGTATTAATTTGGTAATTTCATTTGGAACTACGTTTATGCGTCAATGTTTTTATAGATTCATTTATCCTTTAAAAAAAAGGTGCTGCGGATGTTGTTACCATATGATTCAGTTTTCTATTGCTAAAATTGCTACTCACTACTGTTTTTCTCTTAATTTTATGTAAATAGGTATATCTCTAAAATAATTTATTCTATTCTCTGTGAATTGTTTTTATGAACATTTTCGAAAAACTCTATTTTTATTTAATAATAAGGAAATTTTATAACGCTATATGTAGTTTCGTGGGCATTTTTAAAAAAAGATTTCGAATGATCGGTTTTTTTCATTTTGCCCTTAAAAAATTGATAGAAACCCTGATGTATGAGCCCATCAGCAATGTCGGTCATATGATGCAACAAATGACCGACACTGTTCTTGCTGGGCTGCTTTCATCCAGAAAGAATTGCCTGCATTTTTTATTACATATTTTCCGTTGCTCTGCAAGGAGCAAGCAGACATCATTTGCTTAAATTATATTTCTTAATTACAAAAATTTTTTTTTCATTATTTCGTGGAAAATTATCCATTGCAATAATTAAATGCAGCCAAGCGTCAAGAAGCGCATGCTTCAGCGCAATTGGAAATGCAGCACGAAGACTTGCAGCTACTACGGGGTTTCTAACAGTAACAGTGATCGCAATTTGAAATGCTACGAACCGCTTCATATACACGAATTTGCATTATTAACAACATTAAAAGACAAAATGATTTCTGTTTTGCAAAAAACTATCCACATCCTATTTACATACATACATACATACATAATACATACTATGTATGTATGAACACTTTTAGTGCCTAATTGGCCGTGAGGCGATTCCCAGCATTTGAAATTCAAATACTATAATCAATTGAACAGTTTTCCACCCCGCCTACATACATAAGTATGTATATGTACTTTCCAATGCCATTAAAGGTTTATTTATTAATATCCAAATATTCAATAATGCCTACTTAGTAGGTACCTATTAACAAGCATTTTTTCGTACACATACATACATACATACACACTGCAATCCTAATAGTTCTGCAGCTGAGTTGACACGCAAAAACAAACAAACAAAAAAGTGTTGAATAGACCGAAAACGGAAACAAAACTAATAGGTATACACATTTTAAAACAATCAGATCACTAAACAACAATTCCTGACATTTTGCATTCCGTTAAGCCCACCAAATAGTCACACATATACACACACACGCACACACAGTCTACATTCATACACACAACAATACATACACTTCATGGCAGGGGATTACGGTTACGCTTACTGGCTTTAGATTGGCCATTCATGCATTTCAGTATTAACTCCGCCCGATTGTTTTCTTTTTGTTGTTGTTGTTCACTCATTCATTCACTCACATCAACTCTTTCATTTTGCTAGAAACGTGTTTGTTCTTGTTGCTTGTGCACAGTTTCATTTATTAGGAAACTGAGCGCATATGTGTGTGTGTGTGTGTGTGGGTTTGTAGCCATACCCTGCCGGCAACTCAGGTAACTAATAATGAATTACAAGCTAACTTTTTTACAACTGGTGGTGGTTGACACTTAGATTATTTTCAATGGAGATGACTGACTATTTTAACATTACGATGTCCTAGGAGGTAGTCAATTGTCCGACGCTGCATTACTTTTCAACTAACTTCAAGTTAACTACTTCAAAGTCAGTACATACAGAAAAAAATGTACAAATCAAGGCTGATTTTACATTTTTTGGTGGTAATAGTTACTTATATTTTATTAAATTAAATTTCATCACACTTTTTTATTTTTTTTTGTTAGCCTCTGGTGGGATTCGAACCACTAAGCCTCAAGACTGGTGAGCAGCCACCTTAACCCATTCAGCCATCGCTACATTTAAAACGAATGCGACAATAGGCAATTTAATTCAAGAGTTATTTACCGTGTATGTGTGTATGTTAGTATTTGAATTTTGAGTGAACTCTGCACTACGTTTCGATTGTATTGTAGCTAATTTGAAGCTAGTCCATAAAAGTTAACGTGAAGTTAATTATTTTGGTAGTCGACTACCAATTTGCTGGCAGGGTACATTATGCGATCAGTGGCGCAGTAGGTAAGTGTTATTATGGTTGGAGAGAACTATTGAAAGATTTTTTAAGGGCAAATAAAGTTATGGTGTTTCAGGAGGCAGGTAGGTATAATGCTAAAGGTGAGGTGCTTCCACAACAAGCCAACTCTTTTTTACAAATTGAGCAGCAACGTTTTTTTCCATTTACTTTAATAGTGCCAGACATGAATCGGTGGCATTTTTTTAACCACTATGTATTTAATTTGTTGATCTCAAAATACACCACGCTTTAATTTAAAAAAATTTCACAGCCAAATAAATTGTACCAGACACTTGTTTTATTTCTTCTTCTTTAACTTCAAAGTGGTGGTAGCTTTCTATTACATATGTATGTATATCAAAAACAAAAAAAAGCTACTTTTTCTCTTATGCTATTCGAAGTGTGCGATGAAGTGAATATTTTTGTAATTGTTGTCGAACTTATACAATAGCGGTACTCAGCGTTTGGTGCATTTTTGGTTGCGACTATTGCATTTGCGATTATATTGCAACTGATATTGAGCACCCTTTTTAACAACTTTGCAAATTTTATTGCACTCCAAATAACACCTGATAAATTAATACACAATTTTTAATTTTTCACCGTTTATTTTTTTGGTAATTGCTATTGGCTATATCTCTACAATTTTTTGTTTGCTTTGTTTTAAAATGTCAGCTGTTCGAGTGCCAGTGCTGCAAACGCAATACTCATGCGAAAAAAGCAACACGTAATTAGCGGTGCGGAAATGCAAAAATATTGCGAGTGCAACCTTGTATATTTTGTTGTTGGGTTGCAAAGAAAAAGCAACGATTTCTTGCATTCGCACTTACGCAAGACATTTGCACCAAATAATGAACTGCGCTAATCTGTAATTTTTTTTATTCAGTTCAATTAATTAATTGATTTCAGGACAGAGTTGCCAACAAATAATCGATCACAAGATTAGGTTAAGTTGATTGGAGGGGTATATGTGCCCATGTTGTTTGACATACACTTAAGCCAGTATAGGCTTGTTGTATGCTCCGTGGATTTAACCATGCACAGTTTGACTATATGGACCTATAGGAACTTCATGCACCATAAACACTGTACTTTTGGGCTGTGTCTGGTAAGGTGTCGATCTCCAGATAGCGGAATCGTATTTGTGAGGAGGGCTATAGGCATAAATAGTGTTCTGTTTCGATCTCCTCCTCATATGCTCTACATTTATCTCCCCACGCTGTTCCTATGCGGTTAAGAGGTATCACTAGTTGAGAGTGACCTGTCACAGCAGTCGCCCTGTTTTTGTACTCGTCTGGATCCTCCTATAGAACTGTTATATTGATTCATATGGTTTCGTATGAATTTGCATTTGCATTTTTTACATATCGACAAATGCATTTAGATTGTTTCACACATTTTCATATACTCTATAGATTTGTAGCATATTTGTCAATTTTCTTTATTTAAAAAACTTGTGTAACAAATATTCATTTTTACCCGTACACTTCGCGTTGTACCTTTTCCCACGCTGCCATAAGACCATGCTCTGGTCTATATTTGATGTTACAACCCTCGGGTTCTAGGCGATTCTCATTACGCAATTCTTCGTAACGTTCACGATCGTATTTAGTGAATCCCCATTTCTTAAATTATCTTTTAACATTTTACTGAAATTCAAATATGAACTAAATTGTTTATTTGCTTTAAGAGCCAATTGAAAAGGTTCATTTTTGGACCTGAATTAATACATTTTACTGAAATTTTAATTTTATTGAACTATGATATTGTAATACATTTATATTAAATTACTTTTTCAGGCTCAGGTTCACAGGGTGCTGATGAAGGGTGTTTGCTACCCAGAAGCAGCCGGTAGTTCATCTACCTTTAAAATAATTTTACTTTTCTTTACTTAATTAATATTGATTAAAAAGTGACAAACCAAGGGTTGGACTTGAGCCTGACAAAGTAATTTAATATAAATGAATTATTTTTGTTTTAAGGGTAAAATAATTGAGTATGATTAATTTCGATTACCGAAATAATTTGTAAAAAATTTATGAGCAGTCGGGATTACTTTCGATTATTAAAAAAAAAAGAAATGCGGTCGGGGGACCCCCGTTAGGAACGAAGTTCTTTACGTTTCATCTTCGAATGTAATAGAAGGTGAAATCTGTATGTTTTATTTTGTGTTGTTTTTGAAATTTTGAAATTTTATATGCTTCTTTAAATTTTTGGAACGTTTTATTTTTTTGCTTTTGACACATGCAGTATTTTTTTTGTCAATCTGCTGCTACAAAACGAAGAAAAGCAACTGTTGGTAAATTTTTCAATATTGCTGTTTTTTGTTGTGACATACTTTACTTTAGCGACATCTAGCAACTGATAGTGTCCGTTTTCACAACTAATTAATATTTATTGGTGGGTGTCTCCGCTGCTATCAGCGGAGACACCGCCCATCATACACAATTGTTTGTCGACAGATACGCTAATACATATGTATAAACAGCTCACACGCTTTCGTGACGATTTCTACTAATTTGCAGTACCAGCAAGCCGCGTTAAGGAACTTCGTTCCAAAAATCCGCAAAGAGTCAAAAGTAATCCAAGAGTAAGTAGTCCGACTACTTTCAAGGATTATTCTTGATTTTTTCTAAATATTTTTCACTTATTATCATTTCACTTCAGTACAAATTTAGTTCGTTTTATTTGCCATAAATGTCATGCAAAGTGAAAACTAAAAGGTAATTTTATGCGAAATCAGCTACACTCTGCATATACTTTGTTCTAGTATCTCACTTCGGAGCATTTTAATCAAAAGTTCTAGAAAAAACAAATCTTCTGGATTCCATCGAATGATTCATTGATTCCCAATTTATAGCAGCAAAACAAAATCCAACAATGTAACGATGTTCAAATCATAGGTACACAAACACTACTTCCTCTTCCCCAAAACCTATTTTTCTAGTTCCGGTACAATGCGCATGCATAAATAGGGGTCGTCCCCTGAGCAGTGGTCCAACTTAAAAACAAACAAAAAACCAGCTCCCACCAAATACCACCTCCTTAAGTGTGTTGCCTTGCGGCCAAAGAAATACATATGTGTGTATGTATGTTGCAAGATGATCTTCATTGAAATGTTGCAAGTCTCCGCTCTCTTCGCATATACATATGTAAAGATTCGCTGCATATACATACATATGTATGTATGGCTGCGTGTATGTGCATCAAACAGCGCCATTAAGGGCTACACATACTTGGAGAACAAAACGAACGACCAAACAGAAAAGTCAATTTTACCAATACAAATTCATGCACATTTCTCTCCTTTTTTTTTTTTTTTTGTATTTCACTGAGATTTATAGTCAAAACAACAGCATTATATTTGGTCTTTATTAATCTTTTTGTGTTTTATATACATTGGATGAATGGTTGGATGGCTGGTTGAGTGTAGGAATTGTTGCTGGTGTTGTTGTTGGTGTATTCTTTATGCCGTTTCGTGTATGGGTTATACTGATCGATCATCATCATCAGTGATGCTAACAGAGCGCGATCGCTACGCCTCAAATTAGTCGCAACAAGTACGGTTGACGAAGAACAACAAGTCGGAACGAAGAGAGACAAGAAAAAAAAAAGCACGAATAAACAAATAAATACATACGAGTAATGATAACAAATTGATATCTCTGGAAAATGATATGAAATATTTTGTTAAATGGCAACGGCGGCATTTGCAATTTTTGTAAAGAGATACAATTCAAATATGCAATTTTAAGCTGCTCAAGTTCAAAAGAAGAAAATTTACAAACAAATCACCATAAAAATAATTTATGTGCCAAAATCTCGGGTGGTCTAGAGCAGATAATTATTAAAGTAATTGAAAAATATGGATGTATTGAGGATTTCAAAACAGTAGCAAAGTGATAAGTTTTGCTTTAATTTCCACTCTGCTTTTTTTTTTTTCTTTATAAAAAGTTAGAAAGGTGTAAAATGTGTGCTAATTTGCTTCCACTGTTCTGTACATAAAAAAAAAATACAATTAACAAAAGAGGAAAAAAATCCAACAAAAAGAGTGTGAATTAGTATTGATCCCAGACAAATTTATACAAAAATATCTACAGATTAGAAAAAATTTAAAAAGGGTTCAAGAAATCTCAAAGCATTTAAGCCAGCATGTGTTAAAAGAAAACGAAGAAAAAGAAGAAGAAGAAGAAGAAAAATTGTTTAAATCAATAATAATAAAAAAAAGTAAAAAATGGAAAAAATGTTCTTATGTGCGCATCATTTGCCATCGATTAGTTTTGTTTAACACCAACTTCTTAAATAAAATCAACAGTGACACCGACATCATAAAAAGAACGCTTTGTACCCCACACGTCATCCGCTGGAGGTGGAATAGTACTCATATATACATACATATACATACATAAGTTGTTACAAAAGCCCAGCACTAATTTCACCTTGACCTATTTGCAAAAAAATATTTTATATTGCTGCATATTGGCACTTCAACGACTTTCCGAAGGTGCCAAGTTTCCCAACAGCCTCATCATTGAGTACTACGATCACAATATGATGGACCCAGGTTAGTTTTCTTAGTTCCTAAGGTCATGAAATACTTCTATGGATCTTGCAATGTCGCAGAGTCATAAAATAGATTTTTCTATCATTTGGGTAACAATTTGTAAGAAAGTTTATGAAGGATGTAATTTTGTTTTGTTTAACGGGATCGATCATCAGCGGGGCAAATTTTTTTTTATCCCATATGGCATTTTTCGCCAATTTGTCATTTCTCTGAAATTCTCATTAGAAGCGCCAGTTGTAGCCAGCCTGGCTAAAAAAAATAGCACTTTTGTAACCTAAAGAAAATTTGTCACTGTCAAATTTCGTTCTCTCAGAGTTAGAACGCACAAGGCAATTTTAGTTGGGAAATTCTTAAGCTTGATGAAGCAGTCGGAGAGGGGAGTAAGAAGCGAAAAGTAATTGCTCGTTTCCTCGAAGTCTTTGTTTTGATCTACCATTCGCTTTTTCTTTTATTAACTAATATTGAGCATTTCGTTTTAGTGCCTGTTCCCCGATATCGCAAGAATATGTAAGCGATCGCAATGCAGTCGCACGGTTTCGAATCAATTTGGGTTCCTCTATATCGACAGCTTGCGTTCGCATGGGAGTAAGTTATGAAATTTTTGCCATTTACTTCACAGAGATGCCAGATGGGCAAATTAAAGTTTTGGTTGGTTTTTTTATTTAAGTATTGGCAAAAGCTATTAAACTGTTCTTGTGTAAATACAACCCTTTTGAAAACTGGTCCGCCATCTAACGTTTGTTTTCAACTAGTGCTTATTTCGTGAAAGTTAACACTTAGCTCATGTCTAATTTGACAGATAATTAGTTTTATCCTTCCGCTGAACAAATATGGTATACGCTTCGCTAAGTGGGTCTGCGATCGACTTACAGAGCGCCTCGATGGATGAATTGGTCCGAGGTCGCAGGTTCGATTCCTGCCGAAAACTCTGGATTAGTATAGATACAGATAATTACTGATTGGGCTTGTTTTGGGCTGAGAGTTAGAGAGTTAAGATGTTCCGGAAAAATATTTGTCTTAATATTCTCTATAAAATTGCTGAATATAAAGGGTTATAAATTTCGTGGTTGCAAAAGTATAGGACTGGAATTCGACAACTGTTAAACTAAGTTGTTAAACCAATTTTTTTCTTCTCAGTTGAAAGTCTCACATTGACGAAATGGGATCGCTTAATGATCACACAACGCATAACAAATATCAAAACATGCTACAAAAATGGCTATTCTGCCACAGCCACGTGGCATCGTGCTTTAATAGGAGATTATGGTTTACATAATCGTCCAACTACGCAAGCAATTGGCAAAATTGTAAAGAAATTTGAAGAGACTAGAGCGGTTACAAATTTTGTAAGGCCAGTGCATCATCGTTTCGCTCGTTCCGCTGAAAATATCGCTGCTGTAAGTGAAAGTGTTGGAGAATATATGGTTTCAACAGGACGGTACCACATGCTACACGACTCGAGCGAATATGGCTTTATTGCTAGAGACATTTCCGGGCCGCGTAATTTCTCGTCGTGGCGATACCAACTGGCCACCGAGATCATGCGATTTGACACCCTTAGACTTTTTTTTTTGTGGGGCTACGCGAAAGAGCGTGTTTATGCAGATAAACCTTTAACTGTTGAGAACTTAAAAACCAACATTCGTCAATTATCGGTGACAAAAAGTGGTCGAAAATTACCTCAAAAGAATCAATGCTTGCAACACTTCGCGTAGAGGTGATTTAAATGATGTAGAGTTTCACACATAATGTCAACGTTCAAACTTTATAATAAAAAAGAAATATCACGAAAAAAACAATATTTCGTGTGTTTTATTTAAGTTTACTTTTGAAACCGCATAATGGATAACCCGTTATTTACTAAAACTAAAGCGAACTAAAGCTCAATCTATTAAACCAAAAAAAAAATTAAATAAAAAAGGTTGCAAAAGGTAGATACTAGATCCAAAACATTTAAGATTGGAGAAATTAAAAAAAAAAAAATGCGGTCGGGGGACCGTCCATTAGGAACAAAGTTCCTTACGTTTTTTCTTCATCGTCAAATATAATACAAGGTGAAATAATTATGTTTTACTTGGTGTTGTTTCTGAAATATTTAAATTTTATATGCTTCTTAAAATTTTTGGAACGTTTTATTTTTTTACTTTTGACACATGCAGTATTTTTTTTTGCCAATCTGCTGCAAAACGAAGAAAATTTTTCAATATTGCTGTTTTTTGTTGTGACATACTTTACTTTAGCGACATCTATCAACTGATACTGTCCGTTTTCACAACTAATTAATATTTATTGTTATGTGTCTCCGCTGACAGCAGCGGAGACACAACCCATCATACGCAATTGTTTTTAAACCAATACATATAAACAGCTCACACGCTTTCGTGACGATTTCTACTAATTTGCACTACCAGCAAGCCGCGTTAAGGAACTTCGTTCCAAAAATTCTGCAAATCTGGCAACAATGTTTTCACTCTATTACTGCACCGGCCACAATTAATTTTTATTAAGTGTTTTGCCAACAACTCATTGGCCACTTAACACAACATAAATACCAGTGTTATGTAAAAGATAAACACACTTTAACTCGAATTTTATTATTAAGATAAAAAATCAAAAGAAAAATAAATTTACATATGTATGTACACTTATAGTCAGTCAGACGAATGCGAACATTCAATTTACTCGTGCCATCAGCAGCATGAATAATAATATTGTCAAACACTTGATGATTACGGCAGTTTAACGGGCTAATTTTTTCTTTTCTTTTGCTTTTTTTTTTCGTCAAGTCCAACGATCAAATAGAGAGACAGAAACTTGACTTGTACAAGACGCGTTTGAAAGCCAGTTGATGGACAGTAACGGGTGTTTTTATTTGACTTACGGAACTGAGTTTGTTATGGGCCATTAAAGTTGAAATAATGGTTAAAAATATTTTTAGAATTTATTTCCAATCTTTTTTTTTCATTAATGTAAAATTTTGTTTGAACATTTTTATATCTTTTTTGTTAATTTAGGTTTTTAGTTTCATGAAAAAGTATGCTTGTAATTTTTAATTTTCAAAAAGTCTTTTCATTTATAAAAAATATATTCCTATAAAAACACACATAAAAAACAGGTATGAGTAAAAATTGTATATGGGTGTTTCCATGGTTACGCACGTGACATTTGTACACGTTTAATTGTTTTGAATATTATAAAAATATAAATGGGTTGGAATTTTTGAATGGAATATTGGAAAATTGAGCACTGGGTACCCAAGTTCCATGCGATCAAAGTTGACTTACGCACGTGACAAAAAACGTAAGTGCCTTTTAAAGCAGCGTGAAATATTGCAAAAGTAGGCGAATTGTAGAAGATTTTTATTTCGGAAAAAATGTTTTTATAAAGGTTATTAATGGACCTTTATAATCATGGTTTGTTCAAAAACAAGTGTGCATGGGTTGGCTAAGAAAAAAAATTTTTTGATTACGCACGTTACACTTTTTACCTTCATACATATTTTTGTAATTTAACACATATTTTCAGAAGTTTTTACCATCATTTAAAATTATTATAAGTTAAATTTTTTTTTAATAATAAAATGTCAATAGTTTTTTTTTCAATTTTCTGTGCTTAAAAAAATTGTGCGAGCGTTTTGATTTTTTAACTAACGGTGGACCATTTCATGGAAATACCCATATATACTTTTGTAATTTTTTGGAAAATTTCTAATAAATAATTTTTAACACGCAGATCCTGAAGATGAACTACATATATATAAATGGTTCGAAATATATAGATCTAAAAAAAGAAATGACGTTTTATTTAATGTAAAAGAAAATATTTCAATAAATTTAAAAGGATACAGCGGATCAGAAAGAAAACCAGAAAACATTTTTATTTTTCTTTCTTTATATCAAACATAAGAAATATGTAGTTTTAATATTAATCATAAGGAATCGTCTAGAAGTGGAATTTGCGCCTGATCAAAAATTATAGAAACACATATGTTTTTATAAGTTAAGCTTCGATCAAATAATTTGTAATTACAAAAAGAAATGCGTTTTTCGAAAGGATATTCTAAAGGGTGATCCAATAAAAACGCATTATGTTAATTGTAGATAAAACAAACCGGGCGCTGACGAGATGTGTGGCGACTTCGAACCCGCTAGTTGTCCACTTAACTAAAGTCATGTATATGTATATAGAACGAACTTGAGCTCGATAAACGTAATACAAAATAACAATAAAACAAAAAACTTTTAGAGCATCGTTTTAATACTTTTTAATATAAGAGAAAAAGCTGTGACAATTATGTGTGAAGCCAATTATCGATCAAATACTTGTCCCAGCTTCTGTAGTATACTGCTATCTGATGGTCCCTATTTTCAATAACTCTGAGACATAATTGAGGCTTAGCTTCGTTAGGTTAGGTTGATATGATTTATCCAGTTGCAGGCGCATGATAGCCCATGCCTTCCGACATACACTTAAACCAGTGTATTCTCATTGTGCGCTTAATGAATTTAACCATAATAGTTGTGACTCACAGGTCTATAGGAATTCGGTGTCATACGCAATGTGCGGTAGGGTGTCGCCCCTAGATGGTGGGATCCTATTTATGAGAAAGCTAGGCATTGACACAAAAAGTTCTCCCATGTCTTACGATGCTCCCTATATGTTCTAAATTCATCTCCTCCCGCTATTGCTATGCGGTTTAGATGTGCCGGTAGTTGTGAGTGACCTGTTATCACCCTCATTATTCTACTCAATTCGGGCTTGCTAATCCTTAGTAGGATTCTTGTATTGACTTCTATATTTTTATTGTCCCAGCGAGTTAAACGGACTCTGTTTACTCAGCTCCGTAGTTCAGATTTTAACATACATGCAAGATCTACTAAATTTGCATTTCTGGATTGAAATTTTCTTTGCTACAGATTTGTAAAAATTTTACTAACGGTAGTGCTCGCACTCATTTCTTTTAAATGAAACTCATCCTTACGGAGCGTTTAGACGGTAAAGTAAATGCCTGAAAGTTGCAATACACTCACACTTTTTTACCAACACACTCACAATTTTCTAACTTTCAACTTTCAGCTTTCAGCAAAATTTTCCTGAAAGTAAATTTTTGACATTTACTGAAAGTAAAGTGACAAGGCAGTAAACACGGTTGCCTACTCCACGGCACATACAAATTTTTGGGATTGCAGTAGAATAATAATTCTAAATTTTAAATTATTTTGTACATTAGAAAACATTTAAAAACATTTATACAGCAAATATGAATAAAGAAAACAAATGAAGCATATTTATAGTGATAACTATTAAATTAATTAATAAAAGTTTAGCAATAAAAATTATTTTCGAATGTTGCCCTGTAAATTTCTATTTCAGCAATATTTCTAACTCTTTTAATTTTTGTAAAATAATAATAGTTGCAACTCTTCTCTTTGGCGATATTTTTACAATGAACTTTCACGTTCCTTTGAAATTGAGCAAGAAATTTTCATGAAAATCACTGATTACATTGAAATTTTTATTCATAATACGTAGACGAAAATTTAATGAAAGTACTTTCCCGTCTAAATGCAGTGTTAATCAATTTTTAAAGAGATCGTGTCATCTTTAAATTTATTTTCTTTTAAAGTTTTATAATTATTAAAGTTTTTACTGCCACATTTAATAAAATTTCAATTAAAATACACAAAGGCCCCTAAAACACACACACACATACACGTTCTCCAACAAATACATATTAATTAAAAAAAAAAAAAAACTTGAGTTCATGTTTGATAATTTTTCACTGATCGCTAAATTCATATTTTTCTTTCCTTTCTAATTTGTTTAACGATCGATCATGTTTACAATTGAAATGAAAATAAAATATTTAAATATTGAATAAAAGCCATTTGTCCGCAAGTTTCTGACCGGTCGCTTTGTTCATTCTTGGTCAAACACAAGGCGGCAAAGGGTTAAAAGGCACAGAATACCGTCTACATGAGTTTTGCATGTAAATTAAATTAATATTCATTATTTGTTCACAATTTGGTGATAATTTGCTTGCAGTGGTTAGAATTTCGCTCAATAAATTGTTCGTAGTCTATTATTACTTGTTAAACGATAACGAATTGGTCTGGCAACACTTGAACATAACTGCAAAATTTATCAGCATCAGCCATTCAAGCCCGGACAAGAGCAATCAATAAGAAGACTAAACAGCAAACAAAAACGCATTATTATTTTTTATATTTTAAGAACATACATACATATATTTTATTATTTATTTCTTGTTTGAGTAGATTTTAGTTCATTAACATTTGCTTTGCATGTCACCAGAAATCATTTCTTTGCTGAAATCGCTGCTAGACAGTATCCAATAGATAATTAGCAGTAGATCGATCAGGGTCGTAAATTTCGTTTTGATATTTATCGTGAAATTCAGTATCGAAAATTGCTAAACGCACCCGAAACCTGGTTTATGTTGTTTGCCCCCCCAGAAATACATACATATGTGTACACTGAGAGAATTTTCGTCCATTATAATAAGGCATTTCTTTTTTCTTTGATACTAATTCATTAAACCAATGAAAATTTTGATTGCGGCAATGAATTTTCATAGATTTAATGATTTGATTTGATCAAAAACTGTTCATCAGTTTTCATAAATTTGCTACAAAATATTATAGAATTTATGAACAAATTTCATTAAGTTAATGAATTCATTTAAAGAATTTTCAGTTCTCATTTGGTTTGTAAAAAAAAATTAGATATATGATAAAATATAAAATAAACATTTCGCAAAGACTTTGAAGTCTATTTGCGAGCAGCGTTGCTTTTGGAAATTTCAAAAAGTGTATTTTTAGAAGAAAAGGTGTCTTAAAGTTCAAATCAATAAAGATTTGTACAACAAATTGCAGAAATTAACAATTCTTTGAAGAAGGCACGAAAAGTAAATGTTAAAGACTTATTAGCTGGGAAGCAACTGCTTGATGTTTCTCCAAATTTCGGCATTAAGCTCAGCTTCCGTGGACATAAGCTGTTTAATGCAGCGATACTTAGATCTCTAAGCCATCTAAGCGTTTGTTCGGCCCATATTTAACTTATTGGTTAATAACTTCCAGTTCTTATTACTCTTTCTTTCCTTAAAGTTTGAAATCAGGATGAAATTTTCACACGTCTCAGAGCAAGTGTTTGTTGCTTTCAATTATATACATAGATATATTATCACTAACGGTAGATGTTTCAAGTCTACGAAGAACAAGGTTTTGAAAGTCGGGGTATATTTGACTTTCGCTATTGGGAAAACATTGGGCCAGCGTAATTGAAGACGTTGAAATTCAAATTTTGTCCGCCTAATATCGAATAAGTTGCAAATAAAATGCACTTTGTTAGCAAAAATTGAAGTAAATAACACACAATGAAGCTTTTTAGAGCTTTTAAAAGCTTTCATATATGTATTTGAGTACGTCTGTTAGCAACAATTCAAAAAGGTTTTTATCTTTTTCTCCATTATGATTAGTGCCTCAAGGCATGATTAACCATTAGAGGGTTGAAGTGTGCTGATCACCATGATTTTACTACAAAAAATCTTTTCCAGTTCTGAGGCAGTAAAATCGAACTAAAAGCCCGATAAAGTACTTGACAATTGTTAATCACAAAGTTCATCTATAAAGTTAAATTAATATAATTATTTTCTTGAGCTGAAAGTCTTTTTTATTATATGAGTATATTTTATATTAATTCAAATACACGATTATACACCACTAACAGAGCTGAAGACCTATGATGTCATTGCTCTTTAAATTTTAACATATACATAATTTGTAATTATCCTGTTAATAGAATATAAATAAATAAAAATAAATATATTAATTCAGGTCCAAAAATGAACTCTTTTTACAAAATATTTGCTGTCTTTTTCAGCTGTCTATATGCCGACGACACTTCGTTGGTGGTAATCAACTCATCAGTAGACTTGAAAAATTCTTAAAAGTCTCCCATGAACAAAATGAAAATCAGAAATGTTCAAACAAACCTTTAACACAGCAAACATTTCTTTTCGTTTTGCAACTCTCACTTTTCTTGGCAACCTTCTATACAACGAGTTACCATCTATTACTTCGTTTTGTATTTTTGAAAGTATTAAAAAGTAAAATGTTTTTGAATATTCAAACATGAACTTAATTATGTATTTGCTTTAAGAGCCAATTGAAATGTATTAATTCAATATAGACAGCTGAAAAAGACAGCAAAGATTTTTAAAAAATATTAATTTTTGGACCTCAATTAATACATTTCAATTGGCTCTTAAAGCAAATAAATAATTAAGTTCATGTTTGAGTATATTTTATAATTATATTTAAATATAACTTAATATATTTTCAAAATACGCAATCCAAACATTTTTCAATATTATTGCCCTGATGCAGCTATCCGTAACAGAGTGAGATATCGACAAAAATATTCAAAGAAAACATACATACATATACTTTTATAATAAAAAGCACCTTCAGCTCAAGAAAATAATTATATTAAACATAAATTATTAAAGCTAAATTATTAATACAAATAATGTAATTTTCATATTCCATTACACTGCAGTTACACGACCAAGTTAGGCTATCAAGTTTTTTCAACATACTGCTTGTCAAAATTCAATAAAATTGATAGCTGTGACGTAGGCTGCACGCAATTTCATAACAATTCGTTTTCAAGATGCCGTCAAGAAGAAAATTCAAAAAATAGCTTCTTGCATATTCTGCAAAAAAAAAAAAATTAAAGCAAAACCTCCTCTTCTATATTCTACATTAAAGCCAGAAACTACATAATTCAGATTCTAAATCAATATTTTTTTTTAACTATTTAAATATAATCATAATATACAAATATCTCTTTTTAAAATTAATAAATTTAATGGAAATGAATGTAAAAATAAAAGTAAAAAATTTGTTGGTTTTGCTCGTAAACATTTTTATTTCTATTTTTAATTTATAGTTTAATTTTTATCACTTTTAATCGCAACTTTCAAACAAATAAAAAAAAAAATATTTGCAGACAGAACGAAAAAAAAAATTGTTGTCAGCTGTTTTCTTGATTGTGACTTGATGCTCTCTATGGAAAGCAAAAATTGCCATCAAGTTTGCATCAATTTTCAAAATTGTGAGTGTATTAGTAAAAAAAAGTGTGAATGTATTAAAACTGGAAAGGCAAAACTTGATCGTGTAACCCCCAAGTTAGACGAGTTCATGGCTCTTCAAACATTGTCAACTAAATCGCCAACAAATTTTGTAAATCGCCTAAAAGTCGCTACATCGCCGAAATAAAAAATTAATGATGACAAGCAACTTTTAAAATCGCCACGTATGGCGAGAAATCGCTACATCTGACAGCCCCCGCAGCGAGTGGTGTGGTGAGAGTGCGCGAGAGAGCGAGAGTAGAAGAAGAAACGTTTTCAGGGTTGCGATAATGTTTAACGGTTCATTATAATACATTTTATAAATACATATGTATGCACATACATACATACGAGTGCATGCAAGTACTTAAATAAGTACGAGTTTAGTGTCGCCTTAAAAACAACTTCTTCACTGCAATTCAAAAGCAATTGGACTTTCTTTTAATTATGAATTCATGTATGTATGTATGTATGTATGTATGTTTAACTCAAGAACAGAATGGAATTGCATTTGCAGTTAATAATTCACACAATAATCTGTGGTGCTTCGTGATCTTCAGGAAGCGAAAAATTATTATCAACTGACCGTTTAAGATTAAAAGTCTAAATACATATGAATTTTATAAAGAAAATATTTTTTTTTTTTTGTGTGCAAATTATTAAAAGCAGACAGTGCAGAACTATTGATGAAGAAAAAAAAAAAGCTTGGGTCACGAAGAAAGGTTACTTGTTATCATTAAAGCAGAAACAAAGAAATGAAAATCAAAAGAAAATTTGCAAAACCTTGACTATAAGACAACGATTTTATTGGGGAAAATGAAAGGGCAGCATTATTAAAAAACAAAATAATAAGAGCTTACTGAATGCATCCTTTTGTTTGTTGTATGCTCTGTGGATAATCATGTTAACGTTTTAAATCGATAGATCTTGAATGGCAAAAGTGTATTAAAGTGAAAATAACATTTGAGAAAAAATTAGAAAAGCAGAAAAGTTTGCCAAATTAGTATAAAAGATCGCACAAAAGAAGACATGTGTGTATATTAGAGTGGTCGATTTAGCAATCGATAGTGTGCGATCGATTTTTCAATACATTTTGGCATAAGGAAAAAAAAAGTTCCACTACGACAAAAAAAAAAATTATTTGCGAGGTATCTGAACCTATTTTGTTTTTTTGGACGGGAGCCCCCTAGGAATCCCTGGGTTACAGTGTTCAAAAAAACTTTTGTCTCCATCACGGGCACTCTGGGACTGATTAGTATCAAACTAAATGGGAAAACATATGACCATAACGGTGACAGTCGTTGTTGCATTGTCGTTTTCGAAGAAGTAAGGTCCAATCACACCTTCGGACTAAAGAGCGCACCAAACAGTGACTTTTTCTGAGTGTAATGGCATCTCTTCAATTACTTGAGGATTCTCAGAACCCCAGGATTCTCACCCGAGTGAGAAATGTGCTCATCGTTGAAGAAAATACGCCATAATGTGCCGTAAGTCAGTACTAATTCCTGAGAACGACGAGGAATCGACACATTTGGGTTTTCGGCAACACTTTCACTTACAGCAGCGATATTTGCAGCACAACGAGCGAAACGATGATGCACAGGCCTTGCAATATTTGTAAACGCTCCAGTCTCTTCCAATTTCTTCACAATTTTGCAAATTTCTTGCGGCCTGCGTAGTTGGATGAGTATGTAAACTATAATCTCCTCTTAAAGCACGATGCCACGTGGCTGTGGCAGAATCACCGTTTTTGTAGTACATTTTGATAATTCTTATGCGTTAAGTGATCGTTAAGCAACGCATTTTCGTCAAAGTCAGACTTGCAGACTTTCAACTGAGAAGAAAAAAATTGGTTTAACAACTTAGTTTGACAGATCTCGAATTGCAATCCTATACTTTTGAAACCACGAACTGGATAACCGGTATTTTATATACGTACTTTAAATACTGCCCAGCCCTGTCTAAAAGTAGCTTACAATTTGCTCCTGATTGTGGTTGCATTTGGTCGATTACGTTGACCAAAAAATTCACAAAGTCCATTAAATACATTTTGATTTGAATGGTGTAGATGTCTTTATTTGCTCCTCCGTGGCTTTAGGTTAGGTTAAGGTGATTGCAGAGGTATATTTGCCCATGTCGTTGTTATGCAATTAAGGCAGTGTAGGCTTGTTGGGCGCTCCATGTATTTAACCACAAAAAGCTCAAAGCATGCGTCTATGTGGAACTCTGTGTCACTCACAAAGTTCTTTAATTTCCTCCAGCATATGTTATATGTTATACACCATTTCACTAACCAAGAATATGCTCACATGTCATCGCCTTCCCGTTTCTTTGAGTTCTTTAATACACTCCGTAGATGCCCGAACTTCCATCTGCAAAGCTGCGCAATAGTCCGGCAAACGAAATAACAGTTCCGTGGTGTTTTCTGTGTAAATGTCAAGTCCTGGTTTTCTTCTCGTGTAACAGCGAAGCCCCATGAGCAGTGCTGGGCAAAATACATGCTTTGGTGTATTTAAAATACAAAATACATACATGGAAGTTGTGTAATTAAAATACAAAATACAAATACTTTTTCTCCACGTATTTAAAATACAAATACAAAATACGTATTTTTATTTTAAATACGTATTTCAAATACATGTATTTCAATTACTGCCCAGCCCTGCCCATGAGGATGTGGTGCAAAGCGTCGGTCAACCAGAAATGGAAGTCGAGAATCAATATTTCGCTTTTGGCCTCTAGTCTGGTCTCCGGTATGCGATCTGACTTCATATATTCTCTTATAGACTTGCCTCTGGCTGTAAAAATTTGCTAGTGATGAGCTTCCTGGCCCTAATCGATCCACTCATCCCTCACCTTTAATCGTTTTGCTGTCAGAGCTGCTTCATATATTTTAGGAATTTCGATTCGCTCAATGGACATGCTTCATTCACATCGCTGTCATTGGTGTCGTTTTCAACGTCCCAATTATACCAAGACAACAGGTTCTTTGAACTTTTTGTTTAGTTTTTATGTTGCATTTATATTCTATCGACGTCCACCGTTCCGATGCTTTGCTATAAAATTTTATCTACTATTTAATGTGCACTTGCATATTGTGAGATTAAGTTCAAAATCACGATTTTAATTAAAAAAGTCTCAGTAAATTAAAACTAAGGCTTAAAACAAAGTAAATAAAACACGTTTCATCCTACAAAAAAAAACTAAATAGCAAAATACTACACCATCCTTCCAAGATTTGTCATCCCCTTCTACTTACTTACATGCATACATATGTACATGCATACATACAGTGTTGGGCAAAATACATGCTGTGATGTATTTAAAATACAAAATACATGAAAGTTGTGTATTTTAAATACAGAATACAAATACAAATGTATTTAAAATACAAAATACTGCATTCCAAAAGCAAGTATTTAAAATACAAAATACAGTGTAACAAAAGTATGTATTTAAAATACAAAATACTTTTAATCAAAAAACCTTTTTATTTTCTTTCATAAACACCAGTTTTTCAAAAGTGATATCAGACAAACAATCTCTTGATGGCGAATAAAGAAACCCAGCTAAAACGACAAAATCTCAATGATTTCTTATTAGAAAGCGATATTTTATTGAAAGACATATAACGGAATTAGGAAAAAACTGACAATTAAAAAACATTTTACCGAATGCTGTATAAGTATATATAGTTTATTCAAGTCAACATTTGATTGATATTTTTTTTCTTTTGTTTTAGATTAAAATGTCGAACACTATTTTTCCTTGTATTTTATTTTTTCATTATATAACTTTCTGACAGCTTGGCGACTTTCTCAATATATGTGCATTCCAGGGACCGGAAATAAGAGTTATTTTTCAATTTTTGAAGAAATAAATCATACATAAATGAACATCGCAGAAAACTTTTAATTACGCCATCATGATTTTTAGGCGAAATGCATCCAACATATTGCATGATTTTTAAATTTTTGATTTTTATTTTAACAATAAAAAATAAGAGTTATTTTTGATTTTGGAACGAAGTTCCTTAACGCGGCTTGCTGGTAGTGGAAATTAGTAGAAATCGTCACGAAAGCGTGTGAGCTGTTTATATGGATTGGTGTATCTGTCGACAAACAATTGTGTAGGTGTCAGCGGAGACACCTACCAATAAATGTTAATTAGTTGTGACACTATCAATTGATAGATGTCGCTAAAGTGAAGTATGTCACAACAAAAAACAGCAATATTGAAAAATTTTCTTCGTTTTGTAGCAGATTGACAAAACAATTTCAAAAACAACACAAAATAAAACATACAGGTTTCACCTTGTATTACATTCGAAGATGAAGAAAAAACGTAAGGAACTTCATCCTAACGGGGCTCCCCCGACCGCATTTCTTTATTTTAAATGAAAAATAAAAGTTATTTTTGATTTTTATTTTTTTTTAATGAAATATAAAAGTTATTTTTTATTTTTATTTTTTTTAAATGAAAAATAAAAGTTATTTTTGATTTTTATTTATTATTTTATCTATAATTTTTGACCTTTATTGTTAAAATTAATAAAACTATTTTTCAAAGCTTTAGGTCTTTTATTTTTTTCTTTATTAATTTTTCGATATTTCGCTAACAATTTGTTAGCATCGTCAGGCATCTTTAATTGAATAGAACATAAAAACAATTAAAGATTCCTGACGATGCTAACAAATTGTTAGCGAAATATCGAAAAATTAATAAAGAATAATATAGAAAAATAAAAGACCTAAAGCTTTAAAAAAAAGTTTTATTAATTTTGATTCTTATATTTTTAAATGAAAAAAAAATAAAAGTTATTTTTGATTTTTATATTTTTATATCAATAATAAAAATCAATTCAAAACTCTTATTTATTTGTTGATGCCGTATGTATTATAATATGCTGCTTCATTCAAATTTCTATATGAATGTTCTAGATACTCGTTCTTCGACCTTTTTTATTTAACTTTATTTGGTTTAATAAATGAGAAAACACATTTTCCTGAAGAAGACACACAAAGGAGTATCGAAATATCGAGTAATTTATCAATAAATAGAAAATATATTTATTGAGAATAAAGTGACCTTGAGCTCATTTATTAAACCAAATAATTTCTATATGAATATAATATATTATGTGACTTATCCATTATCAGCTATAAAAATATGAATGCATAGAAATAGCTTATAAGTTTTGGCTGCCATTCAATTCAGTGTTAAGAGGTCGTTTTCAGGTGTTCAATTTTACCATCATAATTGATTTTAAATGTTCCTCAGATAAATTACATATATCTCAAATCTCCCAAAATATTAATCTAATCTGAGTCGCAGGTACATACTGAACAATTAAAGCTAATTTTCGAAGCCATGGAAATATAAATTTTTTGCTCTCCCAATATTCCGATAAATTAGCAGAAGTATCGAAACGCTTTTCTTTGTAATTGTCTATTTCAAAATAAGCTTTGCGGACATATTATCAATGTCACGAATTTTGAATTGATTTTTATTATTGATATAAAAATATATAAAAATCAAAAATAACTTTTATTATTGATATAAAAATATAAAAATCGAAAACAACTTTCACTACGTGTTTTGTTCCATTTCTGGCTTAACTTTCATTTTTCATTTAAAAATATAAAAATCAAAAATTACTTTTAATTTTCATTTAAAAAAAATAAATATCAAAAATAACTCTTATTTTTTTATCTAAAAATATATAAATCAAAAATAACTCTTATTAAATTTCAATAATACGTAAAAATTGTTCAATAATCATTTGATTTAATTGCGTTCGTTAGATTTCATAAAAAATAAAGATCAACCCCTGAAGAAGCTCACAAAAAATGGGCGAAACGTTGGGAATAAGAAACAAAATAAAGTTGTTTTAATTTAAAAGAACCTGGAACTGACCAAAAATAGCCCGTGTGGGAATATACATACGTATAATCAAGAAATCCCCTCAATTTAAAAATAACTCTTATTTCTTGATTTTTCTGATAAAAGTTATAAGAGTTACGGTCCCTGGTGCCTTCAGTTGCGTTTTCTTTACACAGGTACTTTGGTAATGAAATTGTGGTATTGCTATTTTTTTGGAAATAAAACAGTAGGAAAATTTTCGATTTTAGTTGATGTACGAATGGAATAACTTTTAACGAATATTTTTTTTCCTTAAATTTAAAATTATTTCTGTATTAAGTTTATCAGGCTCAAATTCTTTCTATATTATCTTTGTGATTGATATTAATTAAATTAGACAAAGAAAACATCAAAGACATTTAGCAGAGTGGACAACTGGTTGTTTCGAAGCCGCCACACTTTCTCGTCAGCACCCGTATGGATAATATGGAAAGAACTTGAGCCTGATAGACTTAATACAGAAATAATTATATAGGAAAAAGTTCAAATAATAGAAATTAATTAACATAAATTTAAAATATGAACTTAATTATTTATTTGCTTTAAGAGCCAATTGAAATGTATTAATTCAGGTCCAAAAAATTATCATGGGAATTATGGAATAAGTAGTTAAGTTTCAAACAAACTTTTAGGAATTTTTCAAGTCTACTGATGAGTTGATTAGCACCAACGAAATGTCGTCGGCATATAGACAGCTGACAAATACAGCAAATATTTTTTGAAAAGGTTCTTTTTTGGACCTGAATTAATAAATTGTATTTTGAAAAATGTATTTTGAGAGCACGAGTATTTGAAATACAAAATACTCAAGCGCTTAGTGTTTAAAATACAAATACATTCATGAGATGTAAATATAAATACAAAATACGTATTTTAAATACATACATGTATTTCAAATACTGCCCAGCCCTGCATACATATATATATGCGTATGAATGTTGCTGCCAGTGCTACTTGTTGTTTCAGTTTGTTGCACATGCGCAAACAATGTGTTGTGTTGCGTTGTTTTGTACGTTGCCATAAAGGCGTGTGTGTACACTGTACACACACATTGGTGCGACTTCTATCCAAGTAAAATGAATTGAAAAAGCAGTTGCCGTTGAACAAAAATATTTTCTTTTTAAATATTTTCTCTAAAAACAATATGCAATCTTACATCTGAAGTGGATTCAAACAAACTTCGAGGCGTTTTTGTGCAGTGTAAACAGAGTCACAAAAAAACAAAAACAAAAAAAAAACAATATTTCCATTTAAAATATTTTGTGATATTTAAAAACCACACACACACACACACACACGTTCGTATGGTGGCCAGCCAAGTTTATGCTTTTATGACGGAGATGCTGTTGGACGGCATTTTTACAATGTTTGCACAAGAAGGGATTGATTGACTTTGCGGCTTTCAGAAGCCACTGCAAATTGAGATTCATGGTGGCAGCAGCATGTGGCATGCAAAATAAATTAAAGCTTTAATAACGATATAATGATGGACAAATTAATAGCACTATAATCTTAGTTTAAGAATATCATTTGATACTATGTAAGAGTCAATAGCGGTTTGTTCGATATCTTAAGACTTGAAATCGATTTAAAACCTATTGGAAGTTTGTTAGTGATTGCTGCTCGAATTTTACGAAAAACAGAAAAAGGAAAATTCACAGTATTCAGTAACATACTCAAATTTGGTTGTAATTTCTATGCGCAGACTTTGGAAGAAGAAAAATGCAAAAATTCGCAGCAGGCAGCGTGTTAAATGGTAATTTTATTAAAACTTGAAAACGCCTAGACAAAATTATGTGTAAAGCGTGTAGACGAAGGCTTTGGAAAGAGAAAAGTTCCACGATTCGTAACAACCTTAAAAAGACAACACCAAACTGGGTACTTTCTTGAGGAAGTCTGTTCGTAGTTGCTACAGATGTGATACGGTTTTACGTCGGTACCTGGTTCTAAGCCCTAAACTGACCGCGAATCCAGATACGTTGTATAATTCAGACGTTACAGTCGTACTGCTCGGTTGGCAGTTTGTTTGCTACTGTTCTTGGCCCGTAACATAACGCCTTGCTGAGGAGTTCGAGCTATCTAATCTCTGCTGCAGTGCAATTCCTTGGACGGCATCTGAAAACTACGACTACGTCTGATAGCCTGAAATCTCTAGAAACGTCAGGCCTAGAAACCAACCCTAATAATCCCGCCAATCCAGTTCGACTTGTAAAGCAGCGTCTGTTACTTAGCAACATCACTACGCGAAGATTAAGGAAATTAAAAATACGAAAATTCGCAACAGGTAGCGCGTTAACGAGTTGTTGTACTAAAACTTGAAAACTATTAGGCTGGTTACAAGGCGAATGAAGTACAGGTGGCTGCAATTCAATTCGCTTCAACATTTTCTCTCGAGTTGTCATACGTTTTGTTGTCGTTTGCTATCAGCTTTGACAACTCAGAAGATAAAATCTTGGAAAAATGTTGAAGTGAATTGGGATGCGGGCTGGTTATGAGACGAGTGCATCAGGGCGAATACTAAAAGGTTTGCGCTACACTGAAAGAAAAACTCTTCGCTACAGGAATGAAGCCGCTTCATTTAGTATCCTTCAATTGTTTATGCTATGAAAGCTTCATCAATGGGATGATAGATGATAATTTCGAGTAATGTGACTTTTTTTTAAAAATTTTTCACAAAACTCACCAAAAACGCTGGCAGCGCTGGCTACAATACATAAAATTTTTTTTTAAAAATGTATTTTATTTTCAACTTAAAATAAATAAAATTTATTTATATTAAATTACTTTTTCAGGCTTAAGTTCAAATCTTGGTGGCTATCAACGCCAACACCAACATGAAGTAATAAATTCAGTCAAGTACGAAGCTGGCTCGCACACTTAGGGTTCCGTACGTACATATGTATGTGTAATGTACGTATGGAAAACTTACATATCCTAAGGGATATATGACTTGTTGTTGTTGTCATTTATTGTTGTAAGGCATCTGGGAATACATACACGGTGCGAATTTTGGCTCTCTATCTCTTACGGTACGAGAGTTATAGCTGTTCATCTACGTTGTAAAGGGACACCTGGTAGTTTTACAGTTATTGTTGTTTTTAGCATTTGTTGTTGTGGAGCATATGTGAATAGATATAATATGCAAATTTCATCCCTCTGTCTCTCACGGTTCGCGAGTAACGGCTAATTGTTAGTTTACGTTGTATAGGGTCACCTGGTAGTTTCCGACTTGTTGTTGTTTTTAGCATTTGTTATTGTAGGCCATATGTGAATACATATATTGTGCACATTTCATCTCTCTGTCTCTTACAGTTTGGGAGTTACGGCTTATTTTTAGTTTACGTTGTATAGGGACACCTGGTAGTTTTCGAAATGTTGTTTTTAGTATTTGTTGTTGTAGAGTATATGCAAATACATATATAGTGCTAATTTCAGCTCTATGCCTTTTACAGTTTAGCAGCTACGGCTAATTGTTACTTTTCGTTGTATGCGGACACCTGGTAGTTTTCGACTTGTTGTTGTTTCTAGTATTTGCTGTTGTAGCGGCAAGGTACAACAATATGCTGTGAAAATTTCAGCTCACTTGGTGCTACCGTTTCAGAGAATGGACGCTGTGACGGACGGACGGACGGACGTAGAAGTCTCGGTAATAGGGTTCGGTTTCACTCTGACGGTTACGGAACCCTAAAAACGAGACCCAATTACTGAGACTTCTACGTGCGTCCGTCACAAGCCCCATTCTCCCAAACAGTAGGAGCTAGAGAGCTGAAATTTTTATAGGATATGTGGTTACATGGGCTCTACAAGAACAAATATCCAAAATATTAAAAAACAAAAAGGTGCCCCCATACAAGAAACTGAAATTAGCTGTAACTTTTGAAAGGTGAAAGATAGAGATTTGAAATTTGCACAGCAAAAAGTAAGACCTTAAATGTTGCCCTTTATACATATATAGGACAGATTTTAATGGAAACATTAGCTATAACTGTTGAAAATCTTGTGCGTAGTATATGGAAGAATTTCACTTAAACCGGAAATTGCAAAACACGTTTTAAGGCCACATACGCACGTACAAAATAATACACATTTAACAATTTGTATTCATCCTTTAGCTTTGCCCAAGCTAATAAAATATAATATGGAGCACAAAGTGACTGCTTCCTTTAATTATTTTGTGTGTCACAATGTGCCCACGTCTTGTTCTAATGTCACTTTAATTTGTCTCCTCAAAACCCACAACCAACAAAATTTAACATGCCACACAGGAAAACATTTGTGGCCACAAAATGAAATCAGCATATTTGTTTTCGCTTATTGTCACCAATAAATAAATAAATAATACTCTTTAGAGTCGCATAGAAAACTTGCGAGTATATAAGATCCCCTCTTAGACTCTTATACTCGCACACACTCGCACGCACTCTTACGCCCCTTGACAAGAATGTCGCTGAAAATCAGCATCAATCTTGTTGAGCAGACCTACAGACAAGATGAAGCGACTGGTGCAGCAGCAGCAGACAACGCAGACAGAACCTTTGGGACTTTGGGGAAGTGCATTTGTATGTTTCTTCAATATGTTGCACAAACGAGTGTGTTTGGTGGCATGAAACACTCGCATGCTGCAGCATGCATAAATGATGACATTGACAAGTGTAAAGTCATTGTAAATGCATGTTTCTGGATGTCTGTTTTGTTACTCATTAACATCAATTTAATGAGTTTCTAATAGTTTGAAGAGAAAAGTTCTAAAATCTTTTTTAAACGAGTGCCGTGAAAAAATGAATCGAAATAAATCTGCGGTTTCTAAACGGGAAGTGCGATTCTCTTAAACAAAACTTGGAAGAAATTGAATTCATATCTACTACTTCCAACAAAGGACATTTCGTTGATGCTAATCAACTCGTCAGTAGACTTGAAAAAAACACAAAAGAATACAAATCGTAGTAACCAACGGTAACTCGTTGTATGAAGGTTGTGAAGCAAAGTAAAAGTGTTGCGAAACAATAAAATTGTTTTCTGTATTAAAGGTTTGTTTGCAGATTTTTGATTCTCATTGTGTTCGTGAGAACAATGGAATATGTAGCAAATTTTGAAATATTATTTTAAGTTTTTTCTAATCTACTGACGAGTTGATTAGTCTACTGACGAAATGTCGGCGACATATGGCAGACAGAAAACATTAATAAGAGCTATTTTTAGACCTAAAATAATGGAATGAATATCCAAGCTTTAAAAAAGCCCACTTAGAATTTTCTTTTAACATCAAACTGCTAAGCTTTTTGCTTGTCCGCAGAAACACCCACAACCTTCGGCAAAAAAAAACCGGCGACCTCGGGGACGACTCTTGGTAGGCCACTTTGCCAAGTCATTCCTAAACTATTAAATTTCTTTTTCTTTTGCCAGCAAGACTTTTTTCATCTCCAAACACTACTTTCTAAGATGTCAATGTATTTCTTCACCCCAGAAAAATTTTAAAATCTCCTAAAATTCAATGTTTTGCTACAAAATCCCCCTAAAAACTGTTGGTCAACATTCTGTTTTAGTTTGTGAATCACCAATATTAATGCATTGACAATACGGAAAATGCATAAAATTGTTAAACTTTCCCCAATTAAAAAGAAATAAAAATTAACTGATTATATGTATTTTTCAGTGCATATGTTATGATTACAGACATTTTCAATTTGTATTCTCATATTTTGAGATCTAAGTACATACTTATAGGCAGCTGGAAATTGTTACCTGCGTATCTAGAAAAATTTAAGTTTCTCTAAAAATGTATTAATTCAGGTCCAAAAAAGAACCTTTTCAAAAAATATTTGCTGTATTTTTCAGCTGTCTATATGCCGACGACATTTCGTTGGTGCTAATCGACTCATCAGTAGACTTGAAAAATTCTTAAAAGTTTGTTTGAAACTTAACTACTTATTCCATAATTCCCATGAACAGAATGAGAATCAGAAATGTTCAAACAAACCTTTAACACAGCAAGCATTTCTTTTTTCGTTTTGCAACACATCTACTTTTCTTTGCAACCTTCATATTTTCTCTAAAAATATGAAGAGTTTCTAACCCCCAATTTTTGACTTGGATTTTAAATGCCATTTCAATTTAAATTTGATTTAAATACAAAATTGAGTCAAACAGTTGCTATTTAAATCAAACATAAACGGCCGGCCGTGCCCATTTAAAATCGATTTAAGTTTTTCGTACTGCCATATGATTTTGACAGTTTGGTTTTGTTCTGCAAATTAAGAAAATTGAACATGTTTTTTTTTTGTTTCATAATTTGATTTTTTATTATTTCCAGAAGGTAATCAACTTCTGTGGCAGTGAAATTGGGAGTCCTTTTATCACTTTTGCTACAATTTATTATTTTCTAAACTTTTCACAATTTCACTTGCTTCCAAATTTGTTTAAACAGCTGTTTTTTATTGAGTTATCGATCATTTTTTGACACTTACATTGTGCTGCCGTACTTTTGTTACAATTAATTACCAACAATAATTTTAGACTGTAAAACAGAAAGCTATTTTAAATCCAACTTAAATTTTAAGGAAAATTTACTAATTATGTATTTAAATCCCAAGTCAAAAATCGGGGATAAGTCTTTCCCGCTCTTTACGTCCTTTTGACATTTTCGTAAAAAGAGTTTTTAAATTTTTTCAGAGGTTCTGAGATATTTTAATTTTCCCAATTCTTAAGAAACGGAAAAAATTCAAAGAAATTACCCATAAGGAAAAAATTCATTCAACTCAACAAAAAGGGACTTAAAATTACCAGTTGCAAAATTCTGTACTTGAAGCCACCAGATGAGCATAAAATATTTAATTTCGGTTTACTTTAAAAAATCGTTAAAGTCTTCGCATTTATTAATTGAAAAATCTTCTAACTCCTGCCATTTTACCGTTCAACCAAACACAGAAATCCCTTAAAAATACCACAAAAATAAATTGTTCCCCCTAATTTTTTCCCGTAAGAATTTAGCACTCCAAATTCATCCCTAAAACAAAAAAATTCCCCCTAAATCTAGGGGGAAACCCCTTAAGCTGGCAACACTGTAATACAGCGACTGCTTATACGAAGTCCCTCGTACATGATTTAACAAGATTTTTGTGTTTTGGAAAACAAACGCGTGCCATTAAAATTTACAATAATTCAAAAGAGAAAATACAAAGAAAAAATCATAGTTTAACAAATCTGTCAAACAGTAATTAATGTGATCATTGTTGAAATTTCTTCAACAAGAAATTCCATAACAAACAGATGTGTTCCAGCAGATTAGAGGAAAAAAAAAAATATTTGAACTTTCTCACAACTACACGCGCATGAAGGAAAGTGGCACTTGGGGGTTAAAGGGCTGCAGCCCTTTTTTTTCTAAAGCAGCCAATTCCCTAAGGGAGCTCGAAAAGATTGTAAAAAGCAGCATTATTTATGTTTTATACACTATGCTACCCATTTTCATATTAAAATATAAGGAAAAATGTTGTCAGCCAGCCCACCAAGCAGTGCCTTCAAACACATGTCATTTTGTCTCGGGTTCAATACAAAAAAGAATTTCTTTCCTGTCTTTACAGCCGTCAACACTTTCTATGTAAACGCACAAGTCTTGAAATATTTTCTTCAAATTTCTCCTTAAAGCATCATTATCATTAGTTTTAGTTTGTATATAAAAATAATTTTATGTATTTGCGGTTACGCCACATTGATTATGATTGGTCGGTTGTCTCTTATTGTGTTTTATTTCTTGAGAATTATTTTCTGGGTTTTCTGAAAATGTTTACTCGCCGTTTCCATTGATGTTTGCCGCAAGAATATCATTGGATAGCGCCCCCGATTTCATGTATTTTATAAGACTTGCTCTAAACTTAAATTAATTAATTAATTTTTTATTCATGGCTACACTCAGAAAACTTTGTCAGTAAAATTAAGTGAAAACACTCTTTAAAATAAATGAAACTTCATTTAAAAACCATCCTGCTTCTTTTTCATTTAAATTCACTTATTACTTCATTTGAATTTAAATGTTAAAAAATCTACGGAACCCAACGTGTGAACATAATGATTTTTCCTTTATTTTAACTGTCAAATAATTCGTGCGTAATCAACTCGTAAACAGTTTGCTATTTTTTCTTAGGTGATGATTTTTTTTTTTACTTCATTTTATTTAATCATAGTTTTCTATAATTGAATAATTATAGCTAAATGAATTACATATATTATCCTGAAGATGCTAATAAACTGTTAGCGAAATATTGAATAATATTGTTAATAAATTTTATATAAAAAATTGATCTGAAGCTGCAGAAATTAGCTCTTTCCAAAATTAAGAAGATGAAATAAAAATTATATATAGATTTCTATCTCTATATTATCTCCTTTTTCAATTGGCTTATTTGGTGTTTGTACTGCAAAGCCTCTGCTGAGATTCGAACACGCAACATCGCGACTTGAAAGCAGCTGCTATACAGAACAAATTCAACAACAATCAATTTAAATAAAGAGTATGTATGCTACAAATGTATGTAGAAAAAAGATCACATATATGTTCATATATACTACATATTAACAGCTTGGTTTCTTAATGTACATATGTGTAACATTAGTTACAACTGTCATTATTAAATGTGACCAAAAATTCGTATTTATCTGTTGTTAGTTTTTTAAGCAACTATAAGAATCAGTTTAAATTAAAACTTCATGAAAAAACTAATTTATGCAGCTTCAGATCGTTTTTTAGGGTTCCGTAGTCATCAGAGCGAAACGGAACCCTATTACCGAGACTACTACGTCCGTCCCTCACAGCGTTCATTCTCCCAAACGCTAAGAGCTGACATTTTCACAGGATGTTGCCACTACAACAACAAACACTCAAAACAACAACAAAGCGAAAACTACCAGGTGTCCCTATACAGCGTAAAGTAACAATTAGCTATAACTCTCGAACCGTAAAAGATGGAGAGCTGAAATTCGCACATTGTATGTATTTATATATGCTCTACAACAGAAAATGCTAAAGACAACAAGCTGAAAACTACCAGGTGTCCCTATACAATCTAAAGTAACAATTAGCCGCAGCTGCTAAATCGTAAAATACAGAGAGCTGAAATTCGCACAATATATGTATTTACATATGCCCGACAACAAAAAATACTAAAAACAACAACATGTCGAAAACTATCAGGTGTCCCCATACAACGTAAAGTAAAAATTAGCCGTAACTCCCAAACTGTAAGAGGCAGAGAGATGAAATGTGCACAATATATATACTCACATATGGCCTACAATAACAAATGCTAAAAACAACAACAAGTCGAAAACTACCAGGTGTCCCTATAAAACCTAAAGTAACAATTAGCCGTAGCTGCTAAATCGTAAAATACAGAGAGCTGAAATTCGCACAATATATGTATTTACATATGCCCGACAACAAAAAAATGCTAAAAACAACAACAAGTCGAAAACTACCAGGTGTCCCTATACAGCGTAAAGTAACAATTAGCCGTTACTCTCGAACCGTGCGAGAAAGAGGGATGAAATTTGCATAATATATGTATGTATTCACATATGCTCCACAACAACAAATGCTAAAAACAGCAACAACTGTAAAACTACCAGGTGTCCCCTTACAACGCAGATTAACAGCTATAACTCTCGAACCGTAAGAGATACAGAGACGAAATTCGCACAGTGTATGTATTTCCAGATGCCTTACAACAGCAAATGACAACAACAGCAACAGCAACAACAAGTCGAAAACAACAAGGTGTCCTTATTCAACATAAAGTAGCAATTAAACGCAACTCTCATGCTGTAAGAGACAGAGAGATGAAATTTATACAATATATGTATTCACATATGCCATTCCATACGTACATTACAAATACATACGTACGGAACCCTAAGTGTGCGAGCCAGCTTAACTGCTTAACTGAATTTATTTAATATAAAATTTATTAACAATATTATGAATAAATGTTATATGTTAATAAATTTTATATTAAAAAAACTCTCTGAAGCTGCATAAATTAGTTTTCTCAAGAATTAAAAAGTTCAAATAAAAATTATATATTTATTAAAACTTCATTCAATTTTAAACATTTTGTAATTTAAAAATAACTGCACTGATTACTTCTGGAATAAATAACGATCAGTAACTGTAAAAATATTCTGAGTGTACGAGTATGAGGCTCTGTGTTGCAAAGACATGTTGCTTGTTTGTGAGTGTTGCCACTGCTTGAGTGCATCATGTAAGAGAATTTTACATGATTTATGATGTCATTAATTTCTGTTGACAGATAAACATGTTGTCGCTCAGTTTATGCTCCAACTTGTCATACAAGCAAATGCTACAATTTATTTATTTTAGCGGGGGAAAGATCAAGAAACTATTTAAATAAAAACAAAATAAGTTTTTGTTAGATACTACAATGTATTTGAAGAAGTAAAAACGTATAAAAAAATTATTGTTTTTTAATTATTATATAAATGTTTATGCACACATACATATCTACATGCTTGCAATGTAAAAAGAATTTGGTATGTGAGAAGGTATTTAGTTCAATCAGATTGTGAGCCTTTCAAGTGCAGATTGTGAGCCTTGTGGCTTAGAAAAGAATCTCTCACATACACTAGGATAAATAATTCTTAGTTTGTTTTTAATTTTCTATTATTGTTTATTATTTGGTGAGAGCTCGATTCTGATAAGATTTAGAAAACTTGAAGGGGTTTCAACCATAAATTATACCGGCTAGTCTGTACAAATTTTTTAATATGATCAAAAGTATTTCCACAACAATGTTTATAAAATTTACTTTAGGTTTAACTGGCAATAATGCTATATTCGGCCGTACCGCATCTTATACACCCTTTACCAAGCAAATCTAGCAAAACGAAATTACTGGGATACCCGTTATAAGATAAGAGTAGTATTATCTTATTACTGAGAAAGGATGTTTACATTCGTTTTATTGATGCTACCCAACTCATCAGTAGGCTCGAAAAAAACTTAAGGAAACTTTACCACACATGTATTTTTATATCCGTTACTAAAAGGTTATACAAAGATTTGTTTCGCAAAAAACAATTTATTGAGCTTAATTTTGAATTAATCAGCTTTTATCCACCTCTTATTGTACGGTATTAAGGATGGGCAAAATCGGGCTAAATTATTGAAATGTAGAACAATAAATTACCACTAAACATTTTTTTTAATGTAAAAATGTACTCTTTCTTATTATAGTTTTGTACTATTTTAGGTCTAAAACTACACCTTGTTAATGTTTTGTGATGTCACTCAACTTGTCAGTAGACACGAAAAATCTTAAAAGAATGTTTGAAGTCCAAATACTTATTGCAAAATTCCCATGAACGAAATGAGAATTAGAAATGTTCAATCGAACCTTTAGTACATAAAACATTATTTCGTCTTGCAACACTTTTACTTTTCTTAACAACTTTTGTATTTTTGAAAGTATCAAAAAGTAAATGATTTTTGAATATTTAAAAAAAATATACCTTATGTTTTCTGTCTTTTTTGAGTCTACTGGTGAGTTGATTAGCATCAATGAAAGATCGGCGTCTTATAGGCGGCTGAAAAATACAGAAAACATCAATAAGATCTACTTTTACACCTAAAATAATACATTTCAATTGGCTCTTAAAACAAATAAATAATTAAGTTCATATTATACTGGTGTTTCGCATGTTCAGGTATGGAAAAGTTGGTACAATTGAACTGAACACAATTTGGAACTAGAGTAGGAAAATATTATGTTAGCGTATATGATTTTTATGCCCACCTTGCTTTGTTTTTTTTTTTTTTGTTCTTTTATCTGGGAATGAAAAAAATGTTTTGATCTTTTGCGAAAAAGAAAAAGTTTTTTATCCATTAATTTTTCTAGTTTAGGTGCATATTCATATGCTGATTGTGTCGATAAGTACGTATGTACATATATAGATATCTACTTTTAATGTTGGCGTTGGGGGCTGTGTCGCTGTATGTATGTATTAATGGACATGCGTTAATGCATTTGAGTTGCTTAGAGGTCAGGTATGCAAAAGTTGGTACAATTTTGCTTAACACAATTTATAAGTTAAATGTACAATGGCACTCCAACAATCTAATTGCCACCACAGATGATCTACAAGAGTAGTTTTATTGAAAATATTTAACAACATTAAGTTGTAGCTCAGTTTTATTGATTTTTGAGCCGCATAAGCTGATTGCGTGAAAATAAAATACAGCTTTAAGAGAAGTTTTATATATTGCAGTCAGCGTTGCCAGCGTTTTTAGTAAATTTGGTTGTCTTAAAATTTTTGAATGGAAAAGTTTCTAATATCTCGACAAGAAAGTGTATTTTTTTTCAAGATAATATGTATATTTAACAGAATTATGTATATTCTGTTACGGCCCCAGTGACCAGAGGGAGTCGGCTATGTATTGTTGTTGTTGTGGAATGCTTGAGACTCTATATTAGGGGAGGTTCCAACCCTTCCCTCTGGGTGCGCCGGCATAAAATTGAATCTGAAAAAAAAAGACAACAGAACAAAACGAACTACTACAAAGGTTTTGTGTGTCACACCAGCGATGACCTCTTGTTCCCTTAATTTGGAGAAACTGATGGTGGGTTCCTCATTTTGCCCTCCCGACCGTGTTGCAAAAACTGGTCCAATTTGATTTTTCTTTTGCAACCCCAAAATCCCACCGTCTTCTCCTTCCTTACCTTATCATCATGCCGCTAACCAAATTATTTTTACTCCGATTTCATAATTAAATTTCTAACGCAAATTTTTATTTTTTTCAGATCTTAAAACTAACATTATTTTTCCCTTACTCTATTTTTTTATAGCCTAATTATCTAGGATATAATAAAAATACAAACTCTATATAAAATGTAACTTTCATTGGGAAACATAATTTCTCAGGTATAAGATAAGAGTTTACCACTCTAAAGGGTGTCCCAACAATTTCGTTTTGCTACAAAACAGAATATTTTTACTTGTTAAACCCACAGAAAACTACCAGAATGGTCAAAAATTACCAATTTCTGGCAAATTTCATGAAAGTGGCAGCCTTGCGCTGCTGGTACATCCCGTAAAGGACAGAAAACATGGAAATATTTATATAGCTGTCTCTGCTGGTAGACTCCGCATTTGTGTACATTTGATTTTTGGTTGGGAAAATTCAGTGCAAATCTAATGCAAACAAAACAGCTTTGCAATCAAACAAATAATAATTATTTGTATATAAAAAGTCTCATTTGCGTTGAGAACATCGCTAGCAGTGCCTGGAGTATGTTTAAAACTTGGTTTTCAGAGCTTTTCATTCATGTTTTTTTTTATTTTTTTTTTTTCATAAAAATTACAACAAAACCACTTTACAAAAGTCATTTTTGGGATATCTGGTTATGTATGTGGTTAAACCTAAAGTAACATACATTAATTCTGATCTGATAGCAATTGAATTAATTTTTGAATATTCAAAAAAACTTTTACTTGTTGATACCTACTTTTAAGAATACAAATCGTAACGATCAACGGTGGTAACTCGTTGTATGGAGGTTGTGAAGAAAAGTAACCCCCAATTTTTGACTTGGATTTTAAATGCCATTTCAATTTAAATTTGATTTAAATACAAAATTGAGTCAAACAGTTGCTATTTAAATCAAACTTAAACGCCCTGCCGTTCCCATTTAAAATCGATTTAAGTTTTTCGTACTGCCATATGATTTTGACAGTTTGGTTTTGTTCTGCAAATGAAGAAAATTGCACATGTTTTTTTTTGCTTCATAATTTGATTTTTTATTATTTCCAGAAGGTAATTAACTTCTGTGGCAGTGGAAAATTGGAAGTCCTTTTATCACTTTTGCTACAATTTATTATTTTCTAATTTACACAATTTCATTTGCTTCCAAATTTGTTTAAACAGCTGTTTTTTATTGAGTTATCGATAATTTTTTGACACTTACATTGTGCTGCGCGAACTTTTATTACAATTAATTACCAAAAAAATTTTTTGGACTGTAAAACAGAAAGCTATTTTAAATCCAACTTAAATTTTAAGGAAAATCTACTAATTTTGTATTTAAATCCCAAGTCAAAAATCGGGGGTAAAAGTGTTGCGAAACGACAAAATTGTTCGAACATTTGGGATTCTCATGGCGTTCAAGGGAATACTGCGATCTGTAGTAAGGTTTCAAACATTCTTTTAAGTTTTTTTGAATCAACTGAGGTGTTGAGTGGCATGTGACAAAATTTCGGCGCCATACAGACGGCTAAAAATAATTAATAAAGTCTATTTTTAGATCTAAGTAATACATTTCAATTGGCTCTTATAACAAATAAATAATTATATTAATAATAATATTAAATTTCTGCCAAACTTGATAAAAAGGCCAAGAACTTTGTACTCAAAACTAAATAAATATTATTGCACAAAAACATCGCCAGAATCATAGTTTCTGTTTTGTTTTGTAGCTTTTGCTTCCAAACTATTTAAAAAGCTGGCTACAAGGCGACATATAAAGCCGGCGGCACTTGCAGTCGTGTGTTCATGTAGCCTGCTGCGGCCAATGTGTTTATGGCATTAATAATATTTTATGTAACTGTATTTATAGCACGTTATCAACCTAAAAATAAAATTCAAAAAAGTATTTTCCTAAAACAATCACGCACTGCGCCATTTTTACGAAAACGTTTCTATTTTACTTTATTTTTAAATTGTGCACTAAATAAATAAATTGCTAAAATAAAATGTATATTTTTTATATATTTATGTTTAATACGTATCCTTTATTTTGTATTTTATTTTTTGCAATTATACTTGTGACGGTTAGACAAAATTCAAGTCAACTGTGTGGTTTAATTAATTTCAAGTGAACTGCAGATAAATTCATCAAGAAAAAACTGAAGGCGACACAAAAAAAGAAACTAAAAACATTTTGCTAAAAAATAGTAATTCACATAAAAAAAGCACAACTAAAATATATTTGTGTGCTAGTCAGAAACACGCACTGCTGGCTCTAAGTACCCGGCAGTTCTAGAAACAGCACTTGCTTTAGCAATTTTATTCCCTTTTTATCGAATTAAGCTGAGCTAGATTTTTGGTATTCTATTCATTTTACAGTGTAGAGCAAGTTTGGTAATATCAAACAAGTGACTTGACTAAGTCTTAATTATCGTCTTACCCAAGTTACCTTAATACTACATCAAACACAACAGCAACAAATGCTTCATGTAGCAGGTGGTTAAATTTTAACGGCCGACGTTGAATGTGATTTTTTTCAAGTACGCTTCGTACTAAAATCAAGTAGAAAAAAACTTAAATTTAGAACGAGCTTTTTCTCTCTGTGTATTTATGCAGTCTGACAGTTCTAGAAGCAGTAATCAGCTGTTCTTGTGAAGCTATCTGGGGCCGGATTCTGGCATTCGTGATCGAATATACTCGATAATAAAAACAATGTAGAGCAAAAACAAAATGAGCAACAAACACACAGCATTCTATAACGAAATCGTTCAATCACGAGTGCCAGAATTTGGCCCCTGGTATGAAAGTAACTCGATTTTAGTAAATCGAACGTGAAGAAAAACCACACCATGTTTCTATTGCTGACGAAAATACCTAAAACTTAAGAGCTGTAGGGTGGGTACTCAGTGGATTTCAAAAACTACAAGCAACATAATAAACATTTTCACAAACATAAAAAACACATTTTATGTATTGCATGAAAATTTATGCTTTTTAATCAAATTAAGAGAGAAAAAAAAAACGCTGATATTTTCATGGTTTTATTTGAATTTGAAGGGCTGCACAGCAGACATGATTTCTTCACGATTTCCATGATAAATTTGATTAAGCAACAAACAAAATGGCACTCCGACGTTAAATAAAGCACTGGATTATTAAGCAAGAAAACGAAAATTCTGAATGAATGAATGTGTATCGGAGAAAGGAGACATTTTGCTTTAAATTAAATATTTCATATGCATAAAATTTTATTCTAAAGTTTTTTACGACGTTTTCGTTTCACCATTATCGCCATTATTTGAAGCCCAATTAATTTTGTCTTGCAAAAAAAAAAAATTACTGTTTGAAAGCTCATGCAAAACGGCTCATAAATTAAAATAAAAAATGAAAAAAAGAATAGAAACGATTAAACCATAAATTCTGGGAAATTGACGAAAACAATCAACGCCATTGTTCAAATTAAAATGACGACCACAAAAATTTATTAGAAAAAAAATACATAAAAAAAATAAATAAAAAACGAAAGACGAAAAGCTTAAAGGCATTCAAGGGAATATGAACAAGTCGAACAGAATTGGAAAATTAAAATTCCAAGAAAAACTGTTTCTTAAAAGAAATGGCTTTGAAATAAAACCGACCAAAAGAGCTGAAGAAAAAGCGAACAGCTAAAACAAAAGCTTGTTATAAATCAACCTTATTTGATACACATGTTTAGAAGTGCACACAGATAACACTGTTTGTAAACGGTGTAATTCATAAAAATTATAACAGGTTTATAATGCTGTTATTTGACAAATTTGTATGGAAAACTTGTCAAATAACAGTTTCATAAACCTAAAATATTTATTATGAATAAAGCTGGCAGAAAGTCAATAAAAGTTGTTCTAAAAACACCGCGAATGCTGAATTCTACATCAGTGTTGCCAGTTTAGGGGGTTTTTGTTTCTTTTAGGGGTGAATTTGGGGTGCTAAATTCTTTGGGGTATATTTTGGGGGATTTCTAATTAAAAGAAGAAACTCGTGATGCCATTAACAAAGAAATTAGTGATATCAAAGCCCAAATTGCAACACTACAACCATTAAAATTACATTTAGATGGCCAACAAATTGAAGTAAGCTACCAATTAGTTCTTACAATGATAGATGGAAAAATAGGTCAGGCTTTGACTAACACGAAGGCTGCATCCAGCTGCATTATATGCCAAGCAACATCAACCCAATTAAACCAAGTCCCGGAAAAATCATTACATAATACCGACGCGTATGAATTTGGATTATCACCACTTCATGCAAGAATACGGCTTATGGAACATATACTAAAAATCAGTTATGATTTGGAATTTGGGTCGTCACGATATCAATAAGAAACAATGCAACCAACAAAGAGTTAAGAAGTTCAAAAAAGAAACATGTTCAAGATGAATATCGCAAATTTTGATTGATCATAGATCAGCCAAAACAAGGGTCAGGCAAATGATACAAATGATGGCAATACCGCAAGAAGATTCTTTTCAGATCCAGAAACAGCATCTAAAATAACAGGATTGGACTTAAACCTAATTTTCAGATTTAAAATAATCCTAGAAGTACTTGCGTGCAATGAAGAAATTGACTCTAGAAAATTTGTTGATTATACTAAGGAAACTGCAAAAATATATATAGCCAACTACCCATGGAGGAATATGTCTGCAACAGTTCACAAAATCCTTTATCATGGAGAAGATATCATTAAATATCATTTGGTGCCACTTGGAGATCTTTCAGAGGAGGCTCAGGAAAAAAGGAACAAGGATTACAGATTTTATAGAGAGCACAATACTAGAAAAATTTCACGAAATTCCACAAATGAAGATCTATTTAATATATTATTGGCAACATCAGATCCGTTCATCTCCAATATTCGAAATCAGTGGAAAGTGGAACATCATTTAGATGAAGAAGCCAAAAAACTACTACAAAACTCAACCCTGCAAGAACAGTGTCGGTCATATGATGAATCATATGATGATGGGTTCATACATCAGCGTTTCTATCATTTTCTTAAGGGCAAAATGAAAGAACTGATGTAAACATTCGTGCACGTGTGATTTCTTTTTTGAACCGGCGTTACCACCTCAGCAAAGTGATCATTCAAAATCTTTTTTTGCAAAATGCCCACAAAATTACATGTAATGCTATGAATTTTTCTGTATTGATAAATAAAAAAAGAATTGTTCGAAAATTTTCAGAAAACAATTCAAAGAGAATATAATAAACTATATTAAAAAAAAAATGGAAAAATGAACCTATAAAAACATTAATGCATAAACGTAGTTCCAAATGAAATTACCAAATTAATTAGGGAAAATCAAAATACTAAAACAATCATTGTAATGGCTTTGCATGTGTTAGTAATTAAGTTGTTAATGTGTTAGTTTCCATCAGCTATTTCTTACAGGGAAAGAGCACAGAACAAAATATAGAATATTTGCAATCAATATTTGTGTCAAATGAATAATAATTATAATTGCCTTTCATAGTTATTTAAGTACGAAAAACATAGTAGATATGAGTAAAAAATAATAATAAATATAAGCTACCATTGTTACAAGTGCTATTAAAATGTTTCGCAGTTCTTATTTTTAAAATGTTTTTAAAATAATCAAATTTGATAGTAAAAAATAATAAATTATTCTGTAGTAACAGCAAAATCTTCAGTTAATTTTTTTTAGTGTAAATATTTTTTAAGTGTAAAAATTTTTTTGAGTGTAACATTAAAAAATTACTTTTAAAAAAAAAAATATCATTGCTTTGGTTAATGTTAGTTAAGTATACAAACAGAAAGTAAAATTGCGTGAGCTTTGGTTGCCGAGTGGTTAAAGCGGCTGTGCCAAAATTGTGAAATTTGACACGTCCAAAGTTCATAGGGTGCTGATGAAGGGTGTTTGCTACCCAGAAACAGCCGGTTGTCCACCTAGCTACTAAATTTTACTTTTCTTTACTTAATTGATATTAATTAAAAAAGTAGTGATAAACCAAGGGTTGAACTTAAGCCTGAAAAAGTAATTTAATATAAATGTATTAAAAAATTACATCATCACAAAAACTATTTATTATTATTATTAAGTTCCGAATATAAAATTTTTTAATATGTAAATAAAAAAAATAAACCCATATTTAACTCCAAAAGTTAAAAAAAAAAAATCAAAAGTTCAACTTTGACCTAGAAGTCCTTAAAAAGTCCTCAATAAATTTCAATTCAATTAAAACTGAGTCAAGCCGAACTAAATATCTATCCATTAAAAAAAATTACTTAAATATCTTAATCGGTTTAAAAGTTACAGAATTTTAGCCACCGAAAAACGATTTTCAGCCACTGTGCGTCGGGTGGTGAGTTATTTCTGCCTTGTGCCGTTTTGTCTCACACAAAGTTACACAGCTTTCAATAAACCGTAAAATTTTCTTTTCTTTTCCATCACTTCGACAATTGCGTATCAAATATGAAATTTTTCTTTTGCCCAGTATGTCATCCTCGTATGTAAATAATCTTTAACCTTACGTATGCTTTTGTATATGTTGGTAAGGAAACAGATTATTAAATTAACAAAGAATGCAAAAATACACCCTTTTTCAAAATGGTCCAGCTGACGAGAGGTCAAAGCTAGCTAGACGAAATATTTTAAATGCTATCTTAAAAAAGTCCAAGGTTAATTTTTAGGAAGGTACACCTTGCACGAATTTTGCTCCCATACAACTTGAGTCGCTCTAACATACACATACATATCGATATGTATACATAAAGAAACACAAAGAGGCAAAAATTGCGCATTTTGCTTCCAATTTTTCATCCGCACATTTATGTATCTATCCACTACGAAATTTCAAAACAAATGAGGTTTTTTCTGCGGCTTAATAGTGGAGACATACGAAAAAAGGCTTGAACAAAAATATAAAAAACATGTACATGTAGCCGAACCAGCACCACCGAACGTACGGAATCAAGCGAGTGACGAATTTATTGCACATGTCCTGAGAACTTACATATGTAAGTGTGTGGTTGCAGCATCATCAAATTATATACATACATATGCATTTCAGTGATGCCAAGGCGAATCCATTACAGGTGCTTGCATACCAATTCGGTTCAGCATTTTTCTACGATTTTATCTTCTGAGTTGTCAAAGCCGATAGAAAACGACAACAAAACTTGTGACGTCTCGAGAGAAAATGTTGAAGCGAATTGAATTACGACCACCTATTCTTGATTCGCCTTGAGTGATGAACATGCGTACAGGCCAAAATATCTTCCTACTTATAATCAGCATAAATACAACAGCAAAATGACAGAAAAACTGCAGTGAATTCGTTTTGAATTTTTCCAATACATATTTCGATATTAATTAACCTGCCTAGAAAATGTATTTCCTCTGTAACGAACAATCAGCTTATCCCTTGTTATCACGGGTCTGCACACCTAGCGTTGCTTCGGACTTAGCTCAGGGAAATGGGCGTAGGGTGTGTGATACCGTTAGGGTTGCTCACGTTACGTGAATTTAAGATATAAAAGTGTGCAGAGAGTAAGAAAATCTCCCCAGGATGAATAAATAGGAAAAGTTACGACTCTGCTACGGAAACCAAAACCGAGGAAAATATGGAGTTATTCTCAGGGCTGATACTAAAACTATAGGTCAGCATACGGTAGGGTGGGAATTCTTGACCTGAGGATAATTCCATCTTTTCCTACGTTTTGGTTTCCGTAACGGAGGTAAAGATGAAGCTATGCTCGATATTAATTAACCCACCTACAAAAGTTACATATTTCCTCTAGTATACAGGCGAAGTCGAGAAAATCCCTTTCATTTATTCCTTTAATTAAAAAAGAAGAAGAGGAAAAATTTGAAACGATTTTTAATTTAGAAGAAAACACACAAGTTCACAAAATCAGTGAAGCATTATAAACCAATTACAAAGGCAATTAATAATTATTAACTAACTAGAACCAATTTGAAAATAAAAATTTAGATTAGAAAATAAATATATATACGTGTGTATGTATGTATGTATGTATGTATGTATGTACATATGTAGTATAACAAATTATCATATTCATTCTATAATATTCATATGTTTATTAATATTTCTATTTAAAATAATGAAAAAAAATGGAAAAATCTGCCTGTTGACATTTATTTGTCCAATTCAACTGATAGCAACAATATTTTTGGTTTATTGATTAGAGATTTTATTTAACATTGACTTTTTTATTTGTTGTATATGTATATACATATACATATGTAGGTGCACATACATATGTACGTACATGTATAACTATAATTTCTATTTTATTTATGTTTTGCATTTCTTTCTTTGCATATGCTTTGTTCAAGTCAAGTGTATAGTGATCTAATTTTATGCGTAATTGAACTTAACAAATTGTTCAAAAAAAAAAAAAAAAAAAAACATTTTATTGTTCAAAAAAACATACACGCCAAATTAAACAATTAAAATGATAATAAAATGAAATGATGATAATGCAAAAAGAGATCGGCTTCACAAATAAATAGTGTATATTATTAAGCGTATATGTAGACATAAAACTAATTCCAAGGGCTATACTACATATATACGTTCAATGTCTATTGACCGTCGTCCAGTATCGAAATATATATTGAACGTTTAGTAAAGGCCAGTTTACATGGTAATATTTTGTATTGCGGTGTGCTACCTTTATATCAGGTAGCCTTACAATACCAGCTGACTACTAGCATGATACAACTACTAAGGTAACCTTTTCGCCACAATAAGAACAACTTCAATAAAAAAATAACATGCATTTTGTTTTTGTACAACTTCTACAAACTGTCAAAAAGACGCCACTTCTACATTTAAGCTGAAATTACACAGCACGCTTTCTACGCGTCGACGCTTTTCACGCGGTTGTCAAAAAAGTAGAATAAGTGCATTTGTATGTGACAAGTTACAGAGCACAAAGCATAGAACGCGAAGACGCATAGAACGCATAAATTAGACCTACTTTCCATGATACAATTAACAAGGTAGCCTTTTCGCTACAATAAGAACAACTTCAATAAAAATAACATGCATTTTGTTTTTGTACAACTTATGCAAACTGTCAAAAAGACGCCACTTCTATATTTACAGAAGAGAGATGCACTGAGCTTACGCGGATGTGCTTCCTCGTTTTGGCTGCCGTTCATCTCTGCAATCTCTTGACAACCTAAAGTAGTCAGATGATTAACGGTTTAGCTGACGAGGCTACCTTGTTAATTGTATCATGCTACTTTCTACTTTTATATGCGTCACAAGCGTCATGAGAAAATGTCAGCTGTTTTTAATAACCAATGATGTGTCTACTCTCAACGTATATCGTAAAATAATTTATAAAATCTTTTGCAAAAAAAAAATTTTTAATAAAAAAGAAAAGTTTTGTTACAAATTTTATAAACATTTTCACGAATAAAACAAATTGTAATTGTTTTTTACGACACTTTTTTCATTAACGAAATTTGGATTCGATTTATCGATTGCGTTTCCGTACTGAGTATCATCACTGTTATGTTTACAAATATTTTCAATTTATTAAAACAAGCGATATGGAAGAGAAGCTAATAAATGCAGTTAAAAACCACTAGCTTTTATATAATAAAACTTTGCTGCTCTATGGGAACAAAAATAAAAGAGCAGCTGCATGGAGTGCAATAAGTAAGGAGCTTAATTTACCAGGTATGTATATACATACATACATATTTTACACTGGGCCTTTTGGAGCTTTTCGTAAGCTCTTATCGCACAAATAACAATGTTTATGAACTCTATAAAGTCCATTAATTCTTTTAAAATTTCAATTTCACTTTCCATTTTGTTAATATTTGTTTTGTATGCTAAAAATATTTGCACAACAGCTGATCAAAACAACAAAATATGGCGCGTATGAAGCGTTGTATGTAACTTGTAGTATGAAACGCATAGAACGCGTAAAACGTATAAAAAGCATGAAAAGCGTGGACGCGTCTAAAGCGGACCATGTAACTTCACCTTTACAGAAGAGAGATGAACAAAGCTTTCGCGGGTTTGCTATCTTGTTTTAGCTGCCTTTCATCTCTGCATTCTCTTGACAACCGAAAGTAGACAGATGATTAACGGTTTAGCTGATGAGGCTACCTTAATAGTTGTACCATGACTACTAGCAGAATTTAAAGTATTTCTACCAAGTTGCATCAACTACAGGTGCTCGCAATTCAATTCGCTTCAACATGTTCTCTCGAGTTGTCATATGATTTGTTGCCATTTCTTATCAGCTTTGGCAACTCAGAAGATAAAAGTCGGGGAAAATGTTGAATCGAATTTGGATGCGGCTATCTGTAATGGATCAAGGCAGATTCACACACAAACTAACACATGCTTTTGCAAGTGATTTTTCTAAATATTTGCCTAACACTCTAAAAAGCTTTAAACATTATCAGCATCCATCCTTGAACATTTAAAAAAAGCTAGGAAATGGAAAACTAGAACTAACAATATGAGAAATCAGAATTAACAATAAGTTGTAATACAACTTTAAGTGGGGGGAAACTGTCACCCTATACATATGCAATGATACATAAAAAATAAAAAAAAGTAATAATGGATGTGTTTGATATAATGAAAAATTTAGGCAGAAAACATACAACAATTTGGATGGGTGAGTGGCTTGTATCGCTTTAGAAACATGGGCCCCTCAGTTCAAGAACTGGTGCTGATGAGAAGTGTGGCTGCCTCGAAACAGCTAGTTGTCCGCCTAGCTAAAGATCCTTGATGTTTTCTTCGTTTAGTTTAATTAATATCAATCCCAAAAATAATATAGAACCAACTTGAGTCTAATAAACGTAAACGTATAAAATGCAAATTTTTTTTTAATTTGCATTTTGTATGATCGAGGGGTTTCCGATAGAGGTAAAGTAATGAATCGGTATCTTCAGAAGAACTGGAGGTGGGATATATCTTACAGTTTATCACTTAAGAAGCAACTCAGGTGCTGTTAAAAAGCGTTTCGTGAATTTTATCTCACTTTCCTCCTTCTTGACTCCAATTAGAAATCATTTGTTCTACAACGTGTTCCAAAAACAAAAAATCACCCTATTGGATGGAAGTTGCTCTTATTTTTGCAAGTGGCAGCCAATGTCATATGCGTTTTTTACATTTGTGAACTAGACAGCTGTAGAATACAAGTGAACAAGCCATGGAGCGATACATTCCCAAAGAACGTGGAATTATCGTGTCTATGAGGGAGTGGACGATTTTTCGACCAAAATCATAATGAGTGATGAGGCTTATTTCCACCTCAGTGGGTATTAGAACAAGCAAAACTATCGCTTCTGGGGGGCCACCGAAAATCTACGACTAATCCACTACAGTCGCTCAAAGTGACGTCATGTTGCACTATTCACGCTCGAGGAGTCATCGGACCATTGTTTTTTTCGAGGACGCCGCTGGTCAGACAACAACGTGTTATGGGGACATGTTTACCGAGTTTTTTGTGCCGCAATTGAACGAATTTGGTCTGGACGACATTGGGCTCGAACAGCACGGAGCAACGGCACACAACCGATATTCTGAAAGCCAAACAGCATCGAATGACTTCTTTTGGCCCACCTCATACATTTTTTTCCGAATTTCACAAAACTAAATAGTCTAGAGTAAGAAAATCTTGTTGCTAAAGATTAACATTCAATGTGACGCCAAAAAAGATCTTGAATAGAAAAATGCATTGTTAGGTTTAGGTAGGACTTAACAAAGTTTGGTATAAATTTTTATTTTTGTTGCACCTGCAATCACAATCATTTGGCGATAAGTCACTAAAATGTATAGATCAATAGCGGTTTTCACACTTCGTATTATATTTAAAATACTTTTAAATATAATGCTATTTTAAACTTCTAAGTGTGAGAGACTTTTTGTTTGGTAGTGTAAAAAAGTTGAAACAGCTGACTTTTGTTTAGATATTTTACCGCCAAAAGTACACAAAAGAATTTTTCAATTGGTGTTTCGTAAAATATCAAAAGAAATAAAATCTAAAAAAAAATGCCTAAGGTAACAGTGAAAGAAAAAATTATTAACTATTTGGTTCAAACTGCCATTGATCAAATCGTATGTATATTTATTTATTAACAAGAAGCAAATGTATGCATAACCAATCTCTCAGTAGATAGTTACAGGAGCGATATTGTTGAGCATATCTTGGACGAGGTCATCGATGACGTTATTTTAGTCGCATCGTATCGTCGCGGAATGTTAATTCAGTTCCAAAGTCAATGAAGTGGTCCTTAGATATTTTAACTGGACTAGATGACAACAGATTCTTACAAATACTACGAGTGAGCAGAATTCAATTCCGTTCTCTTGGTGTTTTAATTTCGGATTATTATTTCGGATTAATATTTTCTACTTTTTTGGTCTTTTCCATTCCAAATTTAAGAAATGTTTATTATATGCAAGCAAAAACCAAAGTGGCGACAAATCTGTCAGCTGTTTCATACTTGTAAATAAATCCACTTACTACATTTAGCAAATCTACAACTGTTTTTGGCATTGCAGAGGTTTTAATTTAGTAAATTAAAAATTTATGAAATTTGTTGTTGCCGAGTTTTAAATTTATCAAGATATATTAAATTTAAAATATCTCCAAGATTTACAATAGTACTTTAATACGAAGCGTGAAAACCGCAAATGATTTTCACTTTGAAATTTAAGGCTGTACTTTACGACTTAAGACTGTTTTGCTCAAGTTCAAAGAATTATGCCACAACATTCCAAATTTCATTACCTTCGCTTTTGTTTATTTTTAGCACTTTAAGTTTTCTGTAAATTGAAATGTGATTAACTGAATGAAAATAATATTTAAAAGTATACATAATAACAAAACTAAATTATTAATAACAATTAATAATATAATTTGTTTGTTCTAGTTTTGTGTATTTTAATTAGTACATTCAATTATTAATGTAGCATTAAATACACTTTTTTTTCTCAAATTGTGTACATTTGAAGATAAATGAAAAATAATTTAATTAAATTTGAAAACGTATACACGGCAAAGGTATTGAGTGAGTGGTGAGTGAGTGCAAAAGGATTTGGCAATTAATGTTAATGAAATAATTGCAATAATGTTAATTAGATCTTTAGATGAACAGCATCAAAATAATTGTATTAAAACATGGGTCTGGCTACTACACACACACACACACACATAAGCGGTACTCAGCATTTGGTGCGTTTTTGGTTGCGACTATTTGCATTTGCGATTATATTGCAACTGATATTGAGCACCCTTTTTAACAACTTTGCAAATTTTATTGCACTCCAAATAACAGCTGATAAATTAGTGCACAATTTTTAATTTTTCACCTTGTATTTTTTTGGTAATTGCTGTTGGCTCCATCTCTACAATTTTTTGTTTGCTTTGTTTTAAATTGTCAGCTGTTCGAGTGTCAGTGCTGCAAACGCAATACTCATGCGAAAAAAGCAACACGTAATTAGCGGTGCGTAAATGCAAAACTATTGCGAGTGCAACCTTGTATATTTTGTTGTTGGGTTGCAAAGAAAAAGCAACGATTTCTTGCATTCGCACTTACGCAAGACATTTGCACCAAATAATGAACTGCGCTATATATTTGTTTCATCAGCTATTTATTAGTGATGTTCTTGCAGTCAGTGTGACCGTCAGAGCCACTAAAGTATCAATTTGCCACTTTTCTGACCGTATTGCCACTTTCAGTGGCCACTTTGCCCCCATATGAGGGTACGGTAATTTGTTACAATTTTCGTAACAATCAGCTTGACTGCTTGCCTGAAGTTTGTAAAGATAAAAGGATTACATGAGCCCCTGAGTTCAAAGACGGGTGCTGACGAGGGTGCTGTGGCGTCTTCGAAACAACTAGTTGTCCACCCTGCTAAATGTCTTTGATGTCTTCTTTGTCTAATTTAATTAATATCAATCACAATGATAATATAGAAAGAACTTGAGCCTGATAAACTTAATACAGAAATAGTTATATCAGAAAAAGTTTGAATAATAGAAATAAATTAACTTCTTTTTATGAATTAGACTGACAAAATATAAAAATTTATTTTTATTTAAAGCAAACGCAGCTACAAAAGAAAAAGGCTTTGGAATGGGTAACAGCAGTGTAAACGATACAGATTTCAAAGTAGATTTTAGTTGAAATCTAAAAAAGTTTGTGTGGGTGTAAATGGGCTGCAACACAAAAACCAAGCGTCAAAGAAATTATTTCATGAATATTTTTTATGTTCAACTTGAAATTACTTGACGATAATTTAGAACAATAATTTTGCAATCTATTGGCAAACAAATGTTGTTGTGGTCCACACGTAAACATACATATGTGTTGGTGATAAAATTTGACTAATTGCGGAACCGCCGACTAATTATAAAAATTCTTTGTATCGTATTAATTTAGGTCCAAAAATGAACCTTTTCAAAAAATATTTGCTGTCTTTTTCAGCTGTCTATATGCCGACGACATTTCGTTGGTGCTAATCAACAACATCAGTAGACTTGAAAAATTCGTAAAAGTTTGTTTGAAACTTAACTACTTACTCCATAATTCCCATGAACAAAATGAGAATCAGAATCATGGGAATTATGGAATAAGTAGTTAAGTTTATTACTTTAGGTCTAAAAAAAATAGACCTAAAGTAATAAATTTCAATTGGCTCTTATAGCGAATAAATAATTAAGTTCATTGTTAAGTAGTGAAGTTTCAAACAAACTTTTAAGAATTTTTCAAGTCTACTGATGAGTTGATTAGCACCAACGAAATGTCGTCGGCATATGGACAGCTGAAAAAGACAGCAAATATTTTTAAAAAGGTTCATTTTTGGACCTAAATTAATACATTTCAATTGGCTCTTAAAGCAAATAAATAATTAAGTTCATATTTGAATTCTTTGTATCTACACAAACCTCACAACTTTCGTATAGTACGAGATAAGGCATTTTGTCATAGAAAGCTGTCATAGAAAGCACTCAAATCGAACTCAAGCCCGATAAAAATATTAGTAGCTGTAAATTATATAGTTCAACTACAAAGTTAAAATTAATGCTTAGAAATCGCTGGGCCCGGCTAAAAGTTAGAAACCGTTGTTATTACTGATGCAATAGCAACAAACACAAAAATCAATTGGCTAGATGAGAGAGAATATAAAATATATCGCAATCAACAGAGAAACACGGTGATAAAGTGAAAAGTTGATCATTAAGATTATATATAGACAGTCAGTAATGAGGAGCCGAGGTGATAGAAAATGTTATAACTGGTACCAATTTTTAAAAAGGTACCAATTTTTTTTTTTAGAAAATCAAAATACTAAAAAAATCATTGCAATGGCAACGCTGAAAGCTACAAAATTGCTTTGCATGTGTTAGTAATTAAATTGTTAATGTGTTAGTTTCCATCAGCTGTTTCTTGCAGGGTTGTTTGCAGTGAGAAGTAATCCAGGCGTCTACCAGTACCTTTCCGGAAATAAATAGTTTTGAATTAATTTAAAGCTAACTTCGTTTCCAACAGGGAGTTAATTAAACAAATGTATGTGTGTACAGTAGACAGGCCCATGAACATGTACATTGTACAACTTTGAAAGGCCCGGTATGTCATACAAAACCAACAACGACAACACCATACCCCATAAGTCAATATTGAAAAAACAAAATCGGAGGCAGTGGCTACTGTTTGAGATTGTTCTACCTCTTTGAAATGCTACTGACGACGCGTCGTCTTTCGTCTCATTTTTTTTTTCTTTCTGTTGGTTTATTTTTTGAGCGGTTTTATTAAGCAGCGCCGGCAAGACAAAAAATTAAGTAAATAATATTAAGAAAAACCCTATGCAAACGATTAAAGTGTATTTGTTTTGTCTGCCTTTTCACTATCTGTCTGTCTGGCTGTTTGTTTGTTTGTTTGTTTGTTTGTTTGTTTGTTCGTTTGTCACTATGAAGGTTTTTGTGTTCATGATTGCGCTGACACAGAATACCAGTCAAATTATAAAACATTCAAGCGCACTCTGCCAGAGAATGGATGGATGGATGGATGGATGGATGGATGGATGGATCATCGGATTCATTTTTACTCAATCAACCAACCATTTACTTGTGCCGCAGTTTATTGATCTTGACAATGTAACACTTGCACTTTATTAACCAAATTATGTGTGCACTCGTATGCATGGAGTTGTGTGTTAAACCCTTTAACACTTGCAGCAATGTTGTCCGAAGAATTTATATGGTGTTTGACAAGTTGCAACATCGTTGAGGGTCCAGGTAAATAAAAGACTGTTACATTTCGAGAATTTAAAATGCTTTTTATTTTCTGGAAACATGAACTCAACTGAATTGGATACAGAAATTAAAATAAAAGCATGCGGCGCTTAAATTTAATTTAATTAAATAAATGTTTTAGCACAACTTAGTAGAGATGTTGGGATCGTGATCAAATATTAGAAAAATCCCAAGTGAGTGCGTGAGCGTAATTTAAAAATAAAATTTCGTGCGTGATTTCGATTTTAAGGCAGTTCAAGAAGTTTCACGAAAAAGTTAAAACACCAACTTTTCTGGTTTAGAAAAAAATTCACACATTTTTCCATGATTTTTTTTTCAATGCAGATTATTTTAGCTTAATTTATATGAGCTACAATCACAGAATAACAGAATTTCATATTCATGTGAATTTCAAATTAATGTCACTGAAAAAATGTCACTGTTAAAATTATACAAACAAAACAGAATTAAAGTAATCCATAATAGAAGTCCTATAAGAGTAGCAATGTCCTAGAAGACATGTTTTTATCAACTCTTATATGAATTTTTGAATTTATCAAAAAAACCATGATAAAGACCATGATAATCCCGATGTTCACGAAAAAATCAATGATGAGTGTCGAGGCACATTTTCATTTGAATCGATATGTGAATAAACAGAACAGTCGATTCTGGATGGAATGGAAAACACTTAAGTTATTCATCAGTGACCTTGGCATCCCTTCTGACTAAAGTGCACACCAGACTTTAGTCAGAAGAAATCATTGGAACGTACTTCTTTGAAACTGAAAATGGTGCAACGGTAACTGTCAATAGGGAGCGATATCGTGATATCATTGAAAAATTTTCAACGCCACAACTGCATGCTTTTGGCTTGATTAACATCAAGTACAGCGCTGTCTTGGCATCAACAAGACAGCGCCACATCACGTACAGCTAGGATTACAATAGAATTACTGCGGGACCTTTTTCCAAAACAATTTACTTCAAGAAATGGTGATATTGATAGGCCTCCATGGTCGCCTGATTTGACTGCTTCACACTTCTTTTTGTGGGGATATCTGAAAGCCGAGGTTTAACAAACAAATCGAAAACGCTGGAGCAGCTCAAACAAAATATTCAAATGAATGAAATACCGCGTGAAATGTGTGTGAGAATATAATGAAAAATGTGCTCAAAAGGGAGCGATTTGTGAGACCAACAGAGGCGGACATTTATCTGGCATTGTATACCATACATAATCGCAGACATTAAATAAAATATTAAATTACTTTTTCAGGCTTAAGTTCAACTCTTGGTTTGTCACTACTTTTAATTAATATCAATTAAGCAAAGAAAAGTAAAATTTAATATCTAGGTGGACAACCGGCTGTTTCAGGGTAGCAAACACCCTTCATCAGCACCCTATGAACTTTGGACGTGTCAAATTTCACAATTTTGGCACAGCCGCTTAAACCACTCGGCTTAATTGATATTAATTAAAATAGTGACAAACCAAGATTTGAACTTAAGCCTGAAAAAGTGAATGTATTACAATACAGAAGTTCGATGAAATTAAAATTTTCAGTAAAAATGTTAATAACGCAGGGCACGGCGTAAGTGTTCAAATTGTATCAATAAAAGAGCATCTAGATCTCAATGATGCAAAAACAGAACATGTAGAAAAAAGCTTTCATATAAACAGAGAGCAGAAAAATAAAACAGTCTTCTGAGATGATAAAATATCGTCCAAGACTGCAAAAATATCATTGCTTTGGTTAATGTTAGTTAAGTATACAAACAGAAAGTAAAATTGTGTGAGCTTTAGTTGCCGAGTGGTTAAAGCGGCTGTGCCAAAATTGTGAAATTTGACATGTATGAGTAATTGAATTGTTCATGTAGTAGTTTCCACTAGTCATTACCTACAGGGTCACCATTGATGGCTCCACCCTTTCCATTATACCGAAAAGTAAAATTGTGCCAGCATTGGCACCCCTGATACCATGTATCATCGAAGTGAATAACCTAGAGGCTCTTTAGAAAAACCGTCGCAAGTGAAGCCAGAGATGCAACAAGGCGCGAGTTTCCCAAAAATAATTTTTCGCTAAAAAATTAATTTTTGAAATTTCAGGACTTTGTTAACATGATACCATCCCTGCCAGCAAATTGGTAGTCGACTACAAATAAAATCGACTTATAGTTCATCCCTGTCGGACATTGAGTAGTCGACTACTAAAATAATTAACTTTACGTTAACTTTTATGGACTAGCTTCAAATTAGCTACAATACAATCGATTTGTAATTCACTTTTTGTGTACTGACTATAAGCTAGCTGAAACGTAGTGCAGAGTTAACCCAAAATTCAAATACTAACATACACACATACACGGTAAATAACTCTTTAATTAAATTGCCTATTGTCGCATTCGTTTTAAATGTTGCGATGGCTAAGTGGGTATGTTGGCTGCTCACCAGTCTTGAGGCTTAGTGGTTCGATTCCCACCAGAGGCTAACAAAAAAAAAAAAAAGAAAGAAAGTAGAATGATATTTAATTGAATAAAATATAATATTACCACCGAAAAATGTAAAATCAGCCTTGATTTGTAATTTTTTTTTTTTTCTGTGGCTACTGACTTTTAAGTAGTTAACTTTAAGTTAGTTGAAAAGTAATGCACAGTCGGACAATTGACTACCTCCTAGGACATCGTAATGTTAAAAGAGTCAGTCATCTCCATTAAAAATAATCTAAGTGTCAACCACCACCAGTTGTAAAAAAGTTAGCTTATAATTCATTACTAGTTAACTGAGTTGCCGGCAGGGAACTTAATTACTAACACATGCAAAGCAATTTGCATGCTTTCAGTGTTGCTTTCAGCGTTGCCATTGCAATGCGTTTTTTAGTATTTTGATTTTCCCATTTTAATTTGGTAATTTCATTTGGAACTACATTTATGCATTAATGTTTAAAAACTGGTGCTGCGGAAGCTTTTTTCCATATGATTTAGTTTTCTATTGTTAAAACTGCTACTGACTACTGGTTTTCATTAAAGTTTCTATCTATGTATTTCTAAAATAGTTCATTCTCTTTGCATTGTTTTGCAATATTTTTTTTTTATTTAATAATAATGAAATGAACAGCATTGTATGTAATTTTGTGGATATTTTGAAGAAAATATTTCGAATGATCACTTTGCCGAGGTGGTAACGCTGGCTTAAAAAAGAAATCACACGTACACGAATGTTTCCATCAGTTTCTTTTTTTATTTTGCCCTTAAGAAAATGATAGGAACCCTGATGTATGAACCCATCAGCAAAGTCGGTCATATGATGCATGAAATGACCGACATTGTTCGACATGAAAGTCGCCAAGCTGCCAGAAATCATGAAAAAATAAAATACAAGGAAAAACAGCGTTCGACATTTTAATCTAAAACAAGAGAAAACAATATCAGTCAAATGTTGACTTGGATAGATTATATATAGTTATATAGCATTTGGGGAAACTTTTTTAATTGTCACTTATTTCTTAATTCCGTTATAGGTCTTTCAATAAAATATCGTTTCCTAAATCAATGAGATTTTGTCGTTAGCCGGTTTTCTTTATTCGCCATCAAGAGATTGCTTTTACTTTTGAAAAACTGGTGTTTATCAAAGAAAATAAAAACTTTTTTGATAAAAGTATTTTGTATTTTAAATACATATTTTTGTTACATTATATTTTGTATTTTGTATTTCAAGTACTTGCTTTCGGAATGCAGTATTTTGTATTTTAAATACATGGAAAAAAAGTATTTGTATTTTGTATTTTAAATACATCAGAGCATGTATTTTGCCCAACACTGTATATATTGTATAAATCTAGGTTGCACTGAAATAGGATTCAGGTATTTGTAACTAGAATTAGAAAAATATAAAATCGATCAAGTTTACGCTGTCTTAGAAGACAGACTCGTGAAATTATATTAAAATATTTCAATAAAAACTTAAAAAAAGCAATTTCCCGAATCTCGTGTCTTATTGAGTCGTTACAACCCCCAAATATGATGAAGTCATTTCCCAAATGCCACAATTGCATTTTCATTAACAATGGGTTGGGGACTTAATTCATTGGAGACTTGATCTTTGAGCTCTCACAAACGTTTTTTTTTTTTTTTTGTTTTAGACAAGAACAAACTTTGTAATTACAAAAACATGTACATATGTATGTATGTGTTTTAAAAACGTCGGCCATGACCTGCCGCTGTTCATGTGGCTCAAAGTCAAAATCAAGCCTTCAATATTGTTCGCTTACATTGTTTTTATGCCGGAGTGCAGCGTAAACAACTTGAAAATGCCTCTTAAATTTATTTTATATTTTTTGAAATTTTGTCCACAGAAGTCAATCCGTTTACACAAATATTTATTTTAGAATTTAAAATCTTAAAAAAACCCCCATTTATTGAGAAGGTAATGAACCTGTTTATGATGTTTTAACATTGAGAAAAAAATATTATCACAAATCGTTTTATCTTTTTACAATTGTTTGTCTTTGTTGGTGGCAGCCAACAAGGAATATGATCCTTTTCTCCTACAACTACAAGTGTTAAAATTATCTGTGTGTATATGAATGAGTGTGTAGGTGTGTGTGTGTGTGTGTGTTCTTGTGAACAAATGCCAATTTGTTAAAACTGCACCTTTATTTGTTTAATATTTGTAAGGCTTAATTTAGATCCTTTGTAGACTGGTAATTTGTTGTAAGGTCTTGAAATGCCTGTATTTGAAGAGTAATGAGAGATTTTGATTGAAAGATGTTCCGTCGCAGAGAGGAAGAGTTATAGTGCAAACAAAGAGGAGTGCTTATAAGTGCACGCAAAGAAAAAACATTTTACAACATGATTGCAAGAACCATATTATGTTGTCTATAACGATGCGCGATGCGAAAGGGTGTCGCAAGCAAGATATTTCTATTTAAAATGCCGTAAACAATTTGTGGTAATCGTAAAGACATTTTTTTTTCGCAAATTAAAATATAGTTATATTCATTTGAAAAAAAAAAAAACAACAAATAAGAGTGCTGCCGACATTTCGCAGATGCTAATCAACTCATAGACTCAGTAGACTCAAAAAACATAAAAGGAATTTTGAAACCTAACTATTTATTCCATAATTTCCATGAACAAAATGAGAATCAGAAATGATTAACACGCTTATTATGAATTCCGACGGAATTCCGTCGCAAAAATGCTATCATGAATTCCCACGTAGTTACGAATGTCTCCCGAAATTTTCGAAATCTGGGGAATCGGTATTATGAATCCCGAATGAATCTTTTTTGTTACCAAAAATTTGTACGAACTCTTCTTACAGTCGGGAGAATACAAAAAGTTGTTAAAAACAAGTAAGAGTGCTATATTCGGCTGGGCTGAATCTTAAATACCCTTCACAATGAGATATGTACCATTCTGATCCATTTTTGGTACCAAAAAGTGTTTTATTTCGCTTATAGAGCCGATTTCTTGCAAAATCGGGAGGAGCATTATCTCAGGTTCATATGGGCCGATGTCCAAAAATGTTTTAATTTTGCCTCTAACAGCCTGTACCATTCTGACAAATTTTTAGTACAAAAAATTCTTTCGTTTGGCTTCCAGGGCCGACTTCTTAAGATAACGGGAGGCGCTATATCTCGAGTGTATATGGGCCGATGTCAAAAAATTTTCCAGATTTGCCTCTAGATAGCCTATATATAACATTCTGATTAATTTTTGGTACCAAAAGTTGTTTTATTTGGCTTATAGAGCCGATTTCTTGAAAAATCAGGAGACGCTATATCTCGGGTATATATGGGCCGATTTCAAAAATTCTTCATTTTTTGGGATCTAATAGGCATTTAAAATGATATAGGTAACTTTTTAGGAAAAATTTTTTCAAAAATTTTACCAAAAAAAAAACATCCCTCAAAACCCGGTTTTTTGGATATATATCGGCTATCCGTGGACCAATCTTACTGAATTTCAATAGACCCACTACCGGGATTTAACACATTTTAGCAAAAGAACGAGGTTTCTATCTCAAACCGTTTTCTTAGAAACGGTATTTCAACGACTACAGACGGCATCGCTTAATCATAATCCCTATTGATTCTGATCCAGAAATATATACTTTATGGGGTCCTAGATGGTTATTTCAATGCGTTACACACGGAATCACAAACTTATATATACCCTTACGAATTTTTGTGAAGGGTATAATAAGAACAAACTGAAAATAAGTTTTTAAATTTAATAAAAAATTTTTTTGTGTAGTGTAGAATACTATTAAGGGGTTAAGACAGGATAATGGTTATTTTGGAGAAAAAGATATTCCCTATTGTTTTAGCTTTAAGATGCCTGCGAGAATTAAAAGGACTAAGTGGTTTTATTTAGTTCAAATTTAATTCTAAAATTTATTATGATTTATTACTAGCTTATATACTAAAATTTATTCATTCATTCATACCAGTCATTCATAGCAATCAGCATTATTTCATTTTATTGATTTCCCACGAATTATGCTGAAGCTTAAAATTAATTAAAATGAAAATATTATTTTCACATTATGTCTGGGTGAAAATAAAAAAAGAATGTTTGCAATTGCACTGAATAAGTAAAAGCATATTAAATTTCAATTACAGTGGCGTACATAAGTATACGTACACTTCATATTTCTTTAATAATTAACTGGTATATTCTACAATACTTATTGGTTTTGTCATAATTTGAAACAAACAAAAAATAACACAATCTAACTGCTGATTTTACGTGTTAAAAAAATCGCTTTATATACACCATTGCAAAAGGCTGATAGATTGCTTGGAAAATAATTACTAACCATATAAACAAACAAAAAAGAAAAAACCATCTTTTAGGTATAGAATTAAATGTGTGTACGAAAAAGTGGTACGAAAAAGCCATGGCAGCAGCCACATCTTTTCCAACACCATGCAGATTCAATTAGAAAGTTTTAATAAAACTAAATGAAAAATTGGAAAACACATAGGTATATATTTTCATAATTTGTGATTTGTTTTAACAACTTACGCCTTGTAATCCAAATCAAGGGAATTCTAACCATTCCTCAAGACTTTGCGCTCTATTCGCTAACAGCTGTTGTTTTAAGATTTCTCTTCCGTCACTGAAACGGCTGCAGCAATCAAATTCTTTATATTTCGTTTTTATTTTTTTGGAAAATATTTTTAACAATCCTTGGAATGTAAACAAAACACATCTGTTTTTCATTTAAAAAGTTGGTTGTACTAACTCGAACTTAGGTCAAGAGGATGGCAACACTAAGTTCGAATTCGTCCGAATTCATAATACCTTTTTGTACGAATTCGTGACGGAGAGTTCCCATTACGAGTGATGTTCACTCGATATTCATAATAAGGCTGGAAACAAACTTTTAATATCAAAAACAATTTTTTCGTTTTGCACCACTTTTACTTTTCTTCCCAACCTCTATATATTGAGTTACCACTCGTTACTACAATTGGCATTTTGAAGGTATCAGGAAGTAAAAGTTTCTTGAATATTCCAAAATTAACTTAATTACTTATTTGCTAACAGATCCAATTAAAATGTATTATATAGGTCTAAAAAAAAAAACGATGTTTTTAGACCTAAAACAATACATTCGAATCGGCTCTTATAGCAAAAAAATAATTAAGTTCATTTTTAAAACACATTTCTTGCTATTTTATATTTTTTCTTAAACAAATTCGACTGTATGTTCAAAACTATTCCATGGACTTTATCTTACTACTCGTATTATTAAGATCACCAGTAATTGATTCTAGTTTATTGAGATCTCTTCTTTACTCTTTACTGTTTAAATGTTATCAAAATAAAATAATTGGAAAATAAGAAAACTAATGTCATAGATGAGTTTCTCTCTACAACATCAGAAGGAACTTTCAAAAACACATTAATCTTCAATAATGATCAATATAGAATGACAGACACGATCATCGAATTGCAGAAGTGATACATACACAAATTCAAACAAGCAAGAAAATATTTGAAATATTTATTTTAAAACAAATAATGAGACAAATTTATTAAGTTTTCAGATCAGAAAAGTCAAGTATAACAAAATGAAATGATGCTAGTGTTCGATTTACTTTCGTTGCGGCATTTTAACAGGGTGCAACGCAAAAGAGTGTAAATTAGAACAGACAAAAATTTGTATTTCATATCAAGGTTCTGTACCTAACATGCAAGTGGTAGGAAAAGGGTATCCTTTTGTGTGGGCTGTTCTTTAGTTTTCAACTTTTTAGCATTTGTTGTTGTAGAGGCCAGGCAACTACTTACGCCGTATAGACTTCAAGCCTGTATCTCTTACACTTCAAAAGTTAGAGCTAATTTTCAAACTGGAGGATGTCCCCGTGTATGAACGTCAGTTTTAACTTTTTTTAGTGCTTGTTACTGTAGACGTCTACCAACTACATTTAATGTGCAAGTTCCAATTCTCTATCTCTTATGATTCAAAAGTTACAGAACATTTTCACAGTTCCTTGCATGGCCACCCGCTTTGGTTTTTAACTTTTTGTTGTTTTTGGTATTGGTTGTCGTAGCAGCCGGGTAATCACATGTTTTGGGAAAATTTCAGCTGCCCAACCCTTACTATTTGGCAGAATGGGGCTTGTGACGGGCGGCCCTAATGAAGTTTTTCGTTGATTTAATGAAATCGTTCATTAATATAATGAAACTTTTTCATAAATTCAATAATATTTTTAACGAAATTATGAAAACTAATGAGCTATTTCTATTGAAATTACACACCCATAAAATTTCACTGCCACAAACTGAACTTCTCATTGCAGTAATAAAACTAAGTAATGAAATAAATTCATTCGATCTATGAATGAAAATTCTTTCAGTGTATGTATTTTTACTATCTTGTGGTTTCAAACAAAAATGTGACACTAAAATGTTTTCTAAATGTAGACATATGACGAGCATCTTTAGCACTTCTCAGCAAAAGCCTTGGAATGTAAACACGATTTTTGAAAATCGTTCAATAGAAGACCGATTTCTTTTAAGAAATTCATTTTTGGCCCCGCATTTTGTCAGATGTCTGTGCTAAAAGCTTTGTTGAGAAGTAGCAAATGCAACTCTACGAACGCATGGAGCAGGCCCAGAGGCTTGCTTTTGTACACTGAAAAAATTCTGTTCATATCCAAATTTATTATTGCTAATTACTTTTGCTTTATTCAGCTCTAGTCCGATTTTATTTCCCCAGAATTGAAAAAGATTTTTTTGTAACTAAAATTGTAGTGATCAACATTTTTGTTATCATTTGGGCCAATTGTGCACCTCGATCAAAAATATATTTTGTGCAGAAGAAAAGTGGAAGGGATAGGTATCATCGCAGTTTCATTCCCACCACAACGCTCATCAGCGCCCAAATTGCTACGAAACCAGGTCATAACTAATAGTAACCTGAGCTCTTTATTACTGACTGTCTATATTTTGCCCATTGAGCAACTTTCGATTTTGTCTTTGTGTTAATTTAGTTGATTGGAATATATTTTACATGCTCTCACCAACATCCAGTTGAATTTCTAATGATTTTTGTTAATTATTTATTAATTTTCCACCAATGCTCTGTTTTATCACATTTATATTAATGATCGTTTATTTTCCATATACTGAGAATTGAGAAGGCAAGTGCTCTATGTCAGTTTTCATTGGTTTAATGAAATATTTCATTAATATAATGAAGCTTTTTCATGAGTTCTACGATATTTTTTAGCGAAATTATTATAACTAATGAACTAATTCAGGTCCAAAAATAGACCTTTCAAATGTTTTCTGTCTTTTTCGGCTGTCTATATGCCCTCGACATTTCATTGGTGCTAATCAACTCATCAGTAGACTCGAAAAGTTCTTAAAAGAATGTTTGAAACTTAACTTATTCCATAATTCCCATGAATTATTCCATAATTCCCATGAATTATTCAAACATTAAAAAAAACATATAGACAGCTGAAAAAGACAGAAAACATTTGAAAGGTCTATTTTTGGACCTGAATTAATACATTTCAATTGGCCCTTAAAACAAATAAATAATTAAGTTCATATAACTAATGAACTTTTTTTCAATAATATTAATTCATTGTTTGTAGTTATCTAAGAAATAGCAATACCGCAACGAAATGTTTTCATTGAATTAATGAAAAATATGAAAGAAATTAGAATTTTTAAATTCTTAAATTAAAAATCTGCAAAAATTGCGTTACATAATTTGTGAACAGCCCCTCTGGGCGAAACGCACAAAGCACTTAGTTTTCATAATTACGTAAAAAAAATGTGATGGGACTTATGAAAAAGCTACATTACATTAATAAACTATTTCATTGAAATTTTTTCAGTGTACAAAAGCAAGCATGTTGGCCTACTCCAGGCGTTCGTAGAGATGCATGTGCTACTTCTCAGCAAAGTTCTTATCACACGCATCTGACAAAATGTTTGACCAAAAAATAAATTTCTTAAAAGAAGTCGGTCTTTTATTGACCGATTTTCAAAAGTGATCGGTTTGTAAAGTTTTATTTTTCACAAACAGGTGACAAATGGTCGCCTGTTTTTTTCGGAAAAACTGTACATGTCGCAACCGTACTACTAAATAGAACAACGCAGACCTGTGAGTGGAACACAGCGATTTGTTCGCCAGTTGGCTTCTAAGAAATCAGGATCACTCTTCACCACGACAATACATCGGCGATACATCGGATCCAGCAACTGCGTTTTTGAGCAGCCAAAACATCAATTTAATGAGTCATCCGCCATATATGTAAAAAAACGTAAATGTAAAAAAACGTAACACCATTTTTCGAACCCCGTTTACAATTTTTTGACGAGCTCTCTGAAACAATTTTTCGCTCACATCTCTGTGCGTACTTGAATGTGTCAACTAAAAATTTGACTCTTTAATGAAACAATGTTGTAATGTGTTGTTTTTACAGCACAATAAACAAATTGGAACTGCACATTTTTAAGCAACAACAGCCCAGAGGAACCATCTGCACTTCTGTGCGGTTTTCAACTCAAAATAAAAAGGGAAAGACATTTTTGTTCATTTTAGTTTTCTTTTTTTTTTTTGTTTTTGCCAAGTTGCTCTTCAACATCTCAATTCAAAAATAATTAACGATCTGGAGATTACAAATGTCAAATACAATGTCATCTGAGATTTTTTTTTTTCTTAAATATATGTATGTACTTTTAATTTTTTTTTTCTTGTGGTAAAAAAGGCGTGTTGAATGAATAAATAAGAGAGTTGTTGTTGTGGTTTTTCTTAAAAATCTCTCTATGGTATTTTTGAAATTTATTTCAATTCATTGTGACAGGTACATATGTAAGTATTTTAGGCCTGATTATTTATGCACAAAACGAATTTATTTTCATGCCAATTAATAATACTAGAAGATATGCTCTGGAATTCGTCACAGATTTACGATTTTGTTTTTACATCCTTTTATTCGATATTATTATTATTATTTGTGGTGAGAAACTCTCACCCGGTAAATATGCAATGATAAATATAGAAAAATAAAATAGAAATACAGTATTTATCGGATATAAGAAACTTGAAAAATCCACGAAAAAAGTTTCTGATAAGCGTTTCTTTCTTATATACAATTATTTTATATAAGAAACTTATTTCTTATATAAGTAGCTATGGCCATAAGGCATTTGTTTCTGATATGAATATACGAGCTTTTTTACCTTTTTATATGATGTATGTATGTAAATAGAAAAATAAATAGTAAATAGAAATAGTAATTAGTAAATAGTAAATAGAAAAATAAAACAAAGCAAATTTTATTTTACTAACCCCTTTAGTAAATAGATATAAAAAACTAGACAACTTCAATTTGAAAAAAAAATTATATGTAGTAAATACATGTACATACATAATTCATTTTCTACTATTTATTTATTTATTTACGAGGCAAGAAACTAAAACTTCTCATGAGCACTAAAAGTAAAAAAAAAACGTTGTTGTTGTTGTAAAACTGTCAGAAAACAGAGTTTTCCATGCAAACTACATAAATTCAGTGTTGCCCTTGAAAGTTTCTTATATAAATTCTTTTTCTATACATTTTGTGGTTTTGGTGTTCAAGAAAAATGTTCTTTTATCAGTTGTTTTCTTATAAGCGTTTTTCTTATATGAAACTTTTTTTTGTTAGAAAAATCACTAAAAAGATATGGTGTTTTTGCAAATGTTTCTTATAAGCGTTTTGTTCTTATATGAGATGTTCTTATATCCGATAAATACTGTAGTGTGTTTGATATAATTAAAAAAATTTAGACAGAAAATATACAACAACTTGGGTGGCTGAGTGGCATGGTTGTCGCTTTAGAAACATGTGCCCCTGAGTTCAAAGACGGGTGCCTGACGAGAAAGTGTGGCGGCTTCGAAACAACTAGTTGTCCACCCTGCTAAATGTCTTTGATGTCTTCTTTGTCTAATTTAATTAATATCAATCACAAGTATAATATAGAAAGAACTTGAGCCTGATAAACTTAATACAGAAATAATTATTAGCAGTTCTCACTATTGATACTAATTTTACAACTCTGCTATATTTACTACGATTTTTACCACAAAGCTCGAGTGATTTTCTTACCTCAAAGTCTGCATGTTCTTGCAAATATTCTAAAACTTGCTGAATTTCTTTATCTGTCCACCTTTTGTTGTGAATTTTTATTTGTTTTTTCCATATTTTTTATATTCTCAACACAAAATTAAGTTTTGCCGGCAAAACGATTCACAGCACAGAATATCTGTGATTCCCAACGATTTTTTTACAATGTTTACTAAAGCTTTTTGTTTGATTTGTTAATCACAGCGTAGAAAATAAAACTTCAGTACATTTTGCTGCTGCAGTGTGATGTAAACACTAGTACTTTAATCAAATCTGCTACTTTAACCAAATGTGCAACCGAGTTTGCTATCAAGAGTGAGAACCGCTATTATTTCTCCTATAAAAATGCAATTTAAGTCATAGATTTGGCAATTTACAAAGAAATCACTACTTGATTAAAAATGTTGTGCTCTTTTCAAATGATATTGAAACTAAATTAAATTTTATATATACACATATTTTTCCCAACCACGAACACTACACTTGCAAGCGAGCTGACGTTGGACGCTTTTACAGTTGAAAATAGAACGCGCTCCAGAAAATGTTTACCTTGTAAAAGCTTTTGCATAATTGTGGGAGTTATGGGAGCATTTTTTTTTCGAGGACGCTGCTGATCCAACGACAACACTCTATAGGGCCATGTTAAGCGAGTTTTTTCTGCAGCAATTGAACGAATTAGGTCTGCAGGACATGTGGTTCCGACGCGACGGAGCAACGGCACACACTGTTGCCAGCCACAACAGATATTCTGAAAGCTAAGCAACATTGAATGATTTCTTATGACACACCCTGTATAATACAGTCACTTGCTCTACACTTCTATGCTCTGGAAAAGGGGTCAACGGAACACTGATAGCCATCAGTGTTCCGCATGGCACTTGGACACAGTAGAAACAGACCATTGAATGCCTATATGATGGGCGAAGCAAATTGCCAGAGGCTTCCAGGTGTACACAGAAAGAAAAATCGCGTTCAAAATTTAAGTTTTTCCTACTTGATTTTAGTACGAAGTAGTCTTGAAAATTTAAGTACGCTTAACACAAAAGTGTTCTTATAACAAGATCAATCGGGATTATTAAAAGGAATCAATCCTGGTAAGGTTTAAAATGAGTACGAAATTCTTGAGAATATTTGAACCCAGCACTTGTGTGTGTTTGCATAAGTACTGAATTTTGTTTAAATTTTTTAATTGCTACGATGGCTGAACTGGTAGAGTGACTGAATTGGCAGTAGTGTTAGGTTCCGGGCTCAAATCGGCCAAGAGACAAAATAATTTATAAATTATTATTAAATTAAGGAAGGAGAGCGGAATATTTCAGGTACGAATTTGGGAGTAAATAAAATAGATTTCAGAAACATCGCATCAATCCTCACACTCAAAATAAATACAATTCTTCCGTACTTTAAATCAAATACCAAAAGGTGACAGTTCTTAAATCAAGAACAGCGTTCTTCTTTTTAATCACGGATTTGAGCGGTATTCAATCCGAAACTGGGATTGAATATGTCTAAAATTAACACCCATATTCATAAAAACTATTGAAGGTTTATTACACGTTTATTTGACAAATATTCCGTAGAAATACGTCAAATAAGAGCTTAATAAACTTACAATAATTATTATGAATATGGCCTTAAGTCTTTAGCGCTTGAAAAATCGATACTTAAAACAAGCGCAACGTACTTGATTTAAGGAAATCCGTACCTACCGAACTTCTGACACCGCTTGGGATTGATTTAAGTACAAATGGATTGAATTGATATTGCAGTGTATTAATTCCGTACGGAGTCAGGGATGCACAATAGAATAGAATAAAAATTACTAGTCGCAGTGCAAATGATGCAACACTACATCTCGCTAACACTGCAGTTACACGATCAAGTTTTGCTATCAAGTTTTTTTTCACATACTGCTTGTCAAAATTCAATAAAATTGATAGCTGTGACGTAGGCTGCACGCAATTTCATAGCAATTCGTTTTCAAGATGCCGTCAAGAAGAAAATTCAAAAAATAGCTTCTTGCATATTCTGCCAAACAATTTAAAGCAAAACCTCCTCTTCTATATTCTACATTAAACCCAGAAACTACATAATTCAGCTTCTAAATCAATATTTTTTTTTTAACTATTTAAGTATAATCATAATATACAAATATCTCTTTTTAAAATTAATAAATTTAATGGAAATCAATGTATTTTAATTGTTCGAGCCTTAAGGCCACTTGTTTTTTTTTATAAGTGTTTATTGAATTCGATATTTCGATATCACAATGTATATCTTCTTCAGGAATGTTTTGATGTTTTTGGAACGAAGTTCCTTAACGCGGCTTGCTGGTAGGGCAAATTAGTACAAATCGTCACGAAAGCGTGTGAGCTGTTTATATGTATTGGTGTATCTTTCGACAAACAATCGTGCATGACGGGCGGCAAGTAGCGAAACTATTTGACGTCAGCGGAGACACAAACCAATAAATATTAATTAGTTGCGAAAACTGACACTACCAATTGCTAGATGTCTCTAAAGTATGTCACAACAAAAAACAGCAGTATTGAAAAATTGACCAACAGTTGCTTTGCTTCGGTTTGTAGCAGATTGACAAAAAAATACTGCATGTGTCAAAAGTAAAAAAATAAAACAAAAATTTTTTTTTTTTTTTTTTTTTTTTATAATATTTTATTTGCAATCTGTTTACTAAACAAAAAAAAAACAATAAGCAAATCTATTAACTATACTTAGAATAATATAACAGTAGTGTTAAATTCCATTAAATTTAACAATTTAAAATTATTTTTGGTTTTTTTTAAAAATCTTACAATGGTGTTTTTTATCAAAATATATACGCCTTAAGAACTAAAGGGGAGATCAAGTATATGTAGTCTTTTTAGTCGTCTTACTTCATCACCGTCATCTAATAGAGTTATCGCAAGAACATTTCCATGGCCGCTAAGTCTTTTTAGATAACTCGTGCTGTACTTTTTAATTTCATCTTTAATACTTGGAATATCGAGATCGTTATGTATTGTAGTGTTTCTTATGTACCAAGGAGCACCTATTATAAGTCTAAGGGTTTTAGACTGATACTTTTGAATGATATCAATGTTAGAGTAAGAAGCTGTTCCCCATAATTGAATACCATATGTCCATACAGGTTTTAATACTGTTTTATACAATAGTAATTTGTTTTTAACACTTAATTTCGACGTTGGCCCGAGAAGCCAGTACATTTTTCTTGTTTTAGTGTTCAGTTGTTTTCTCTTTGCTTTTAAATGTGCTTTCCATGTTAAACGCCGGTCAATGTTGAGACCTAAATACTTAACTTCATTTGATTGAGGTATTACAACTCCGTTCAGATATACAGGCGGACAGTCTCCATTTTTGAGGGTAAATGTGATGTGAGTAGATTTTTCTGCATTCACTTTAATGTTCCATTTATTAAGCCAGTCACTAATTAAGTCAAGCTGCATTTGAATGATGTTAGATGCAATACCTGCAGATTCATTTACTGCAAGTAAAGCTGTGTCATCAGCGTAGGTTGCGACCACTACATCGTTTTTTGTTGGCATGTCAGAAGTGAATAATGTGTACAGAGTTGGACCCAGTACGCTTCCCTGCGGCACACCAGCCTTGATATCACCAATTTCAGAATTCTCGTCATTGATGTTGACATAAAAAGTACGTTCACTCAGATAGGACTTGAGCAGTAAGTAGAATGGAGCTTCTAGCAAATACTTTAACTTAAACAGAAGGCCATTATGCCACACTCTGTCAAATGCTTGTTTCACGTCTAGAAAAACAGATGAACAGTATTGTTTGTTTTCAAGAGACTCTCTTATTGATTTAACAACTCTATGACATTGTTCGGGAGTCCCATGTCCATCTCGAAAACCAAATTGATGATCAGGTATAATGCGTAGGGATTCTAACTTTGGCATTAATCTTTTTTGAAAAAGTCGTTCAAATAGTTTCGATAATACGGGTAGCAAGCTGATAGGCCTATATGACTCAACGGAGTTTTCCGGCTTGTTAGATTTATGAATCATAATAATTTTTGCATGTTTCCATTGAATTGGAAAATATGACAACCGTAACACAGCATTAAATACAACTGTGATAAAAATGATAGCTTTTCTAGGTAACTTTTTCAGAACGTTTCCGTCTATGTTGTCATAACCTGGAGACTTTTTTGTATTAAGCTTACTAATTTCTGCTTCAATTTCTCGACATCTAAACGACTTAATTGGTTTACTCATTTGACATGCGACATCCAAAAAGTAATTTACTTCGGTGTCTTGCTGCGTTGAACAAAAAGAAAATGGAGTAAAAGTGTTTTCGAGGTGGGACCTAAAAGCAGCAGCTTTACTAACATCAGATCTACACCATTCGCCATTTGTATCTTTTATTGGAACGTTTCGCTTTTGTGCATGCTTTAGGTATTTTGTAGCTTTCCAAAGATTATGTTCATTATTATTTTCTGGACGTAAATTACCTAAATATCTACCAATGGAATCGTTCTTTAGCTCTTTTAATTTTCTTTTCAAATCGTTAGCTGCACGATTGAAGTTTGTTTTATCTAAGGGTGACCTTGTTCTTTTCCAGATTTTCCGAAGTCTCCTTTTCACTGCAATTAGTTGCCTTATTTCAAACGATAAGTGCAGATTGGAATTTTGATAATTCACTTGTGGTGTTGAAACAAACGAAGCTTCATGTATTAATTTTGTAAAATTTTCAATTGCCATATCTATCTCGTATCCGGACTTTAGAGACAAATTTAAATCAAGTTCAGCTTCAATAAATTGTGTGAAGTAGCAGGTATTAGTGGTTTTAGAAATAAGCTTAGGACTTTTGATTCGCTTTTTACACTCAGTTGCAAAGTTAAGGATAATTGGACTATGATCCGAACTTAGATCATCACTTGATGCTATTTCCAGAGAGGAAGGAGGGATTCCTTTATAAACAAAGAAATCTAGCAGATCGGGTATTCTGGAACTATCAGTTGGCCAGTAGGTAGGAGCTCCTGTCGATAACGAACTGTAGTTGTTTTCAGAAATACATTTAAAAAGTTCTTTCCCTTTAGGGTTTGTTAACCGTGATCCCCACCAGGTGTGTTTCGCATTAAAGTCACCACCAACTATGAATTTATTGCCAAGATTTTTGAAAAAATTATCATATTGATCACATTTTATACTATATCTAGGAGGCGAATATACAGAATAAATTGATACACTACAATTATTGCAAGTTATTTTAACTCCGGCTGCTTGCATATATAACTCAGTAATTGGTTCTAAAATTTCATATTTGATTGTTGATTTGATGACAATAGCTGCTCCGGCATGTGCCCTGTTGTTAGGTTGATTGGCTGTTATTATGTCAAATCCTCTTATACGAAAGAGGGATTTGCTTGTAAGGTGTGTTTCGGAAAGTAATAAAATATCTATAAAATTACTTTTCAAGAAAATTTCTATTTCATTTATATGATTTAAAATGCCATTAGCATTCCATTCTGCAATTATGAGATCTATTTGCATAGTTTTGTCATTAACATTGACATCATATTCATCAATGTATTTGTCAACTCAATTTGTTTTTCAAGCATCGCTTCTATTTTTTGAAGAATATTATTTACTCCATCGCTTGTGCCTCTGACGGCCTGAGCATATGTAAATTGCCCACTTTTTTGAGGAGCAGCTGAGACGTAAGGATTGAAACTATAATTTTCTTTTACATTCCTGGCAGTTATATTTGTGCGTTTATTCACCAGTTTTTGATAAACCGCACAGCCTTTGTAGTTCGCAGTGTGATTTCCTAAGCAATGAACGCATTGTGGGGGAGTACTTCGCGATTTTGTGCATTCATTGGTCGGATGCTCTAGACCACATTTAACGCATGAGTATGGTTTTCTGCAATAAGACTTAGTGTGTCCGAACTGCTGACATCTAAAACATTGAACAATATCATCAAATTTTTTGGGAGCTTCGATAACCACGGTGGCATGACCAAATGTCTTCAAATTATAAATCTCATTATTGTTAGCTTTAGGGTCTAAGTCAACGAAAAACATAGGCAGAGGGTTCTTTGTTACTCGGCTAGTTATGTTTCTTACGCTTCTTACTTGATGCCCTAACAAAATCAATTTCGCTTTTATATCATCGATTGGTGTTGTGTGATGAAGCCCTTTGATAACTACAGTGAAAGCCCTTTCCTGTTTCAGTTGGAACGTGTGAAATATAATTTTATTGTCGTCAAGGTACTTAACTATTTTTCGGTATGAGTCAACTGTTTTAACGGTTAAAGAAGTATATAAAATTTAAAAAACAACGCAAAATAAAACATACAGATTTCACCTTGTATTACATTCGAAGATGAAGAAAAAACGTAAGGAACTTCGTTCCTAATGGGGGTCCCCCGACCGCATTTCTTTTTCTTTTCAAAGATATCCATTGTGATGTCGAAATATCGAATTCAATAAACACTTATAAAAAAAAAAACAAGTAATTCGAACAATTAAAATACTAAACAACAAAGGTCGAAAAATTAGCATCGGGAATCAATGTAAAAATGAATGTAAAAAATTTGTTGGTTTTGCACGTAAACATTTTTATTTATATTTTTAAGCTTGAATCTGTTTAATTTTTTATCACTTTTAATTGCAACTTTCAAACAAATCAAAAAAAAAAAATATTTGCAGACAGAACGAAAAAAAAATTGTTGTCAGCTGTTTTCTTGATTGAGACTTGGTGCTCTCTATGGAAAGCAAAAATTGTCATCAAGTTTGCATCAATTTTCAAAATTGTGAGTGTATTAGTAAAAAAGTGTGAATGTATTAAAACTTGAAAGGCAAAACTTGATCGTGTAACCCTCAAGTTGTGGGTGTAGATATAATTTTTGGTAAAAATAAATAAGAAAATCTTATTTTGACACAATAATTGTAACGAAGTTCCTTAACGCGGCTTGCTGGTAGTGCAAATTAGTAGAAATCGTCACGAAATCGTGTGAGCCGTTTATATGTAGTGGTGTATCTGTCGACAAACAATTGTGTAGGTGTCTCCGCTGTTGTCAGCAGAGACATCTACCAATAAATATTAATTAGTTGTGAAAACGGACACTATCAGTTAATAGATGTCGCTAAAGTGAAGTATGTCACAACAAAAAACAGCAATATTGAAAAATTTTCTTCATTTTGTAGTAGATTGACAAAAAAAAAATACTGCATGTGTCAAAAGTATAAAAAAATAAAACGTTCCAAACATTTTAAGAAGCATATAAAATTTGAAAATTTCAAATACAACACAAAATAAAACATACAGATTTCACCTTGTATTACATTCGAAGATGAAGAAAAAACGTAAGGAACTTCGTTCCTAACGGGGATCCCCCGACCGCATTTCTTTTTTTATTATTAAACTTTAGTTTTTAACACTAGTGTTTTAATCTGGCAACTGACAGCTCTATCTTAAAGTTGGATATTTTTCAGGTTATACGTATGTACGTAATTTTATTAAACTTTAATGTTTAACTCGAGTTTTTGGCGTATTTTCTATTGAAATCTGAAAACAGTCGAGTTTGAAAAAATCATGTTAGTGTCTGTATAACGATATGTATGTACATAAGATGTACGTTAGTCGCAATGTATTTCTAAATATATTTGTAAGCATGTTTCTTTGTTTGAAGACTTGTTTTCCATTTTACTCCTTCTTAGTTTCCACAGCTGTATTAGAAGAAGAAGAAGAAGAAGGAGAAGAAGAAGCCTCTGTGACAATTGATACCGTCTGCGCGAGTACTTCCTGTGAGGAAGTTGGAAAGACAGGTTTCTCAAAGGCCTCTGTCAAGGTTTTGATTCCTTCGTTGGTCGATGCTGACCGCAATTTTTCAATTATGGATACACCCTCCTGATTTGGTGTTGTATTATTAGGTCGGTGCACATTCACAGGCAACTCAGTTTGGTAAACATGATGCACTTCATTGATTTTATTATAGATAACAGAGCAATTGTGACACAAGTCTGAAATTTCGTGAAAGTGAATTTTAAATACACACACACTTACACGAAATTTTCAATAATTCTTATTTAAAGCAATGAAATTTTACAGCCAATATAGAAAATTATTTTTATACGTTTACCATGTTGTGTATTACTATTTTGGGTTTTATCAATATTTTTCTCGCTGCTGTCATCATCTTCATCTGTGTAGAAATAACCATCAAATAAATTCAGCAATTCCAGAATGCTGCCCAAAAACCGTTTCTTCAATTAAATTTTATAAATTTCAGACTTTATTGGAAGAATAAATAATTTCTTTTACCTCTCGAATCTGTGCTGGGTTTTGTTGCTTGTATTTTTCAAAGCCTTGTTGAGCCAAAACATTACTGCCATTGAAAACTTGAAATGGCGTCAGCATATCAATGGGAGTCGAATAGGCCTCATTTTTGGTGATAGAAAATAATAAAATAAAGCCGACAGCAAATTTAGTAAACATTTCCTTTTACAACTGTTTCACTATTTGAAGCTGCGTTAGAGTACTGCAGCTTGGAGACGAAACTGGACGTCTTTTAAAGCTTCTGCACTCAAGATCGCTAATTATGTGTAAGCACTGAGTGCTTTGTTCAATAAAATTGTGATTTAATTTACATATGCAAATGAAAATATTCCAACTAACATTTAAAAGGTTTTGTTTGCTGTGAAATTGCACTACGATTTTTAAATGAAAAGCTGGAAAAGAAGGTGAGTACTTTTGGTGCTACTAATTTAGTATTTTGCACTTTTAGACGGTATAGTTTTTTATATGCTTTTTATAATTGAGAAAACTCAATTTTAAATCATGTTCAAAATATGCCCAAAAGTATATGTATACTATGTATATAGATTTGTCATAAAGCAGCTGTTTTCGGGCACCGATTGTGAAGCCACCAGACACTTTATTGTTCTAAATCTTATTTTAGCCGTTTTATAAATGTTCCCACTCCAAGCCAACACATTGCTAAATTTAATGCTTCTAGGCCAGCATTTTTGGAAATTTCATTGCAAATTTCATCATTTAAAGCAACCTGTTCTAAGCCACGTTTTTTTTAGTTGCCTACAACGCGTTAAGAGCATTTTGAGAGAAGGTTTAATTATGGACACCATACTTAAGTAATTTAGATTCAAAATTTGGCTCAGATTCTACAAATTGCTGTTCAAAAATCGGGTGTTTCAGCTAAAAATAAAAAGAGGAAACAAAAATAACAGTTTTTACATGAACGATAATCGGAGCAGAAAAGAATAGCGGTACTCAGCGTTTGGTGCGTTTTTGGTTGCGACTATTTGCATTTGCGATTATATTGCAACTAATATTGAGCACCCTTTTTAACAACTTTGCAAATTTTATTGCACTCCAAATAACAGCCGATAAATTAATACACAATTTTTAATTTTTCACGTTTTATTTTTTTTATTTTTTTTTTTTTTTTTTGGTAAAAAACAGCAGTTGGCTCCATCTCTACAATTTTTTGTTTGCTTTGTTTTAAAATGTCAGCTGTTCGAGTGTCAGTGTTGCAAACGCAATACTCATGCGAAAAAAGCAACACGTAATTAGCGGTGCGTAAATGCAAAAATATTGCGAGTGCAACCTTGTATATTTTGTTGTTGGGTTGCAAAGAAAAAGCCACGATTTCTTGCATTCGCATTTACGCAAGACATTTGCACCAAATAATGAACTGCGCTAATATGTTTACAAAATCAAAAATGTATTGGCCAAAGAAAGTAATGTACAAGGTGGGCCAAAAAGAAGTCATCCGATGTTCTTTGGCTCTTATTTTTTTCATCGACTCTTTTCTTGTTATACCCTTTGCCAAAAGTGCATACATAGATTTGTCATAAAACACCTGTTTTAGGGCACCGATTGTGAAGCCTACAGACAACCCATTGATCTAAATCTTGCTTTAATCGTTTTATAAATGTCCCCTCTGCTTGGCGATTGAAAATACACAAAATAGGATTTATAATTACTGAGATTTAGCACACAAAAAAAACATTTGAAAGTTTTTACCACATACGTATAACGTCGTTGTAAACAGTGATGCCAGTTGACTTTGCTCAAAAATCAGAAAGAAAAAATCGACAAATTAATAATTTGAAGATTAAAAATCAACTTCCTTGTTGATGGAAAAGCCTGTATATTAATTTGAAAAAAAAAAAATTACTTAAAAGAACAATTTATTATTACCCTGAAGGAAATGTCAGTAGATAAACTCTAGTGATTTACTATTGACATGGTCAATAGTACTAGTGGTAGCATATTATACCTCATACAATGATTTTTTGCGATGACATTCAACATGTGCTTGTCATTGCAAATCAACTACTGACGAAGCAAGGAACTAGTGACTAGGTGGTTCTAATGCAACTATATGATGACCATGATACTAGTGTTTCTCTATAGACATTGTCGCTACCGTGAGAGAAATGTCAGTAGAGAAACTCAATTGAAAAATCAAGAAATAAAATTGGTCTGCTCAACAATGTTGTCAACTCAAGGTTTTCTTTCCAAATAAAAACGATTTTTATTTCACAAATTTTAACAATGTTCATAAAACAAAAAACTGGAGACACTCTGTTGACAATCTGTTAAAAAGTCACCAATATAGGAGAAAAATGTGGCGACTTTGAGCTAATTGACTCCAGGTTTCCTTCAGGGTAGTAACTTATGTTTATAATACACATACATACGTTTAAAATAATAAAAATTTTATACAAAAGATTGTAGTTTGTACATTAGGGTGATTTCTTTTAATAACACTCAGTAACTGCTTTCAAGACTGAAAAAAGACGTTTTTTCCAAATTGTTTATGCATATAAACATATGCATTCCACATCTGTGTTTAACGTTTTTATTAAATTAGTTTTAATATCACCACCAACCTGACTTCAGCTACTAAATTTTATATAAGTATTCTTTAAGAGAAATAGTTCTGTATTAAAAATACATTCATTTTATAAGGAGCCTCTAAGTTTCGTGTTGCTTCCGTTGATTTAATATTATTATTTTCTTTACCTGAAGGTATTTTTGTTGTATATATTTTGTTTATTTATTCTAATATTTTTGTCAATATTTCGCTCTCATTCGGACAGCTTTTCAGGACAATGAAGCGAAATATCGACAAAATTATTTAGATAAATGCGACATATCCCAAAAGTAATGCATTACACTTGTTCAATGTGTAATTAAAATAAAAACCCATAGTTTTATGCTTACAAAGAGTCGAAATCATTACTCTCGAGAAATATAAAAATACTTGGACATAAATTTTTTTTAAATTAATTGTTTTTTATTTTTTTTTTTTAATTGTCTTCTACATTATTTTCTTTTGTATTACAAAGTTTTCGGTTTACCTCTGGTCGGATTTAAATCGCCATCGTAATAATAAGCTATAACAAGCAATTTAAATAAACATTCAGTCCTATCATGAATAATTTTTCGCCTAAAATTTTTTCCCATTTCCCAAAAGTGCGATCATGAATTACTTTTCCCATAAAATGTGTTCTCCTTCGAATTTTCCCCTTAGCGTGAATGGATTTTTCAAAGACATTTTTCCCATTTTTTGAGTTAATTTGTTCATTTTATTTTCTTTGGGGAACTAGAAAAAAAGATGCAAGTAGTTGCTACATTTTAATGGATATATAAATTAGCTGAAAACTATTTTCAGGTCTAAATCAATAAATAATGTGCAACATGACATGCTGCTCAATAGGGTGCAAAATAACCGACCCATTGCATGTGGTTTTGTGAAGGTTTCTATAGATGTGGTGGCCGAATTTTGGTATTCGCTAACAGAGAAACTACAAAGAGCTGGCACTCCTATTAAAAAAATTCATGAATAGAATTTTATCCATGGATATTTTATCCATTCTGCGCAGAGACTTTTCTAAAGCATCCAACACTATGGAGAGCACTTCGCAAAAAGTGGATTGCGCCATTTCTACTTCATAATCTCTCCCAAGACTTTTTTGGTATCCACCCTCTGCAAAAAAAAAAACGTAAGCATGCGCTTAGATTTACGATGGGCGTAATACCGCCCATTTTTGTTTCCGGCAGAAAATCTGTCAAAATATTCAACAGGCATGAAAACCCCGATTTATTCACCCTTTTCACCTTTTAAACTAAAAATTTCTGTTTATTAGTTATAAAACATACATTTAATTACTTTTTACATCACTTACCCACAAATTTTCAATAAATTTCCTTTGTGTTTATATTTTCTTCTTCCCAAACGTTCCCATAATATTCATGATAGCAAATTTCCCTACTTCGGAAATGAAAATTTTATGGGAATAAAAATTTCACATTTTACTCACGATAGGGGTGATTGTGTTACACTATGATATTGAATCAAGTTATTATTATTTCTGTACGAATTTACCATGATTTTTAATCAAATTTTGCTTATGCTAATTTTAGTTACCAAACATCAGTTAAACGCAAAAAAATAAAAATAAATATGGTTTTTCACGTTCGGCCCATCTGGGATTCGAACTCGGACCTCTTGGCTTAATAGTTCGCGCTGTATAATAGTGAGTTATATAAAAATAGAATACGTTATACAATGTAATGCAAAAAGTGGCAGATATATAAATACAGTTTTAATTTAATTTAAGTGAGCTCTAACTATTCACATCTTAACCACATAGGAATAGCGGGAGGGGATGAATGTAGAGCATGTGGGGAGGAAAGCGAGACACTAGAACACTATTTAAGCCAGTGTATCGCCTTCTCACAAATACGATTCCGATATCTTGGGAGAGACTCTTTACCAGTCCTAACCCAATTAAGGGGCATATGCTGGAAGAAACTAAAGCCCGTATGATACTTCATTTTTCTTTCATTAATTGGTATAGAATTGATAGAAAGAAACAGCAATTGCTAGAAAGAACCAAATATACAAAACGTAAACAAAACTGGCATCTTTTTTGTAAGTGTTGTATTCTTTTTATTTCAAGAAAGCGCTAGGAAATAAAAATTTTCCAAAAAAGAAGCGTTAAATCGCAAAAATTGTCCATAAACCACTGACACAGCAACATTCAAGTTTGAAATGTCAATTTTAAGTTGAAAAATTTTACATTTTTTTGACATAACCTGATTTTTTATCGATAACTTCAACGAAAATGTTGACAGTTTTGCATTTATCTTAATAGAGTTGAACTCTTTGCACATACTAAATTATACTATTACATTATATTTGCACTGTTCTCGAAAACTTAAACAATGCAAGAAAAATGTAGTGTCATACGGGCATAAGGAACTTTGTGAATGAGACGGAGTTCCTATAGACCTATGAGTCAAACTGTTTTCACGGTTAAGTCCACGGAGCGCACAACAAGCCTATACTGGTTTAGGTGTGTGTCACAAGACATGGGCAAGCAAATCCCTCCAATCAACCTAACCTAACTATTCACTGACTTGATTTATAAGTTTAAGCTTAAGTTAAACTAAGCTCGAAAATTAACTTACACTGATTTCTTGGGCCGAAAATAATTCAGACTTTGCTAGTAACTCATTTTGATCACTGAATGTCTGTTATTTGAGGTGTGAGGATCGAAGATAGAATGCTTACGATCTAATCTAATAAAATATATTGCAATACATATAAAATAAAATAATGCTTTTGTTTTCTCTCCACTTGAACTTCATGCACATATTCGTAAATTAATGCAGCATCACGTCAAATTAACTAAAAATTAAATAAAAATGCAGTAATAACAACGTTCTAATATTTTATGCCATTTTTTTCGCCATTAAAAACAAAAACAAGTGCGAGCTAAAAAATAGTAATGTGCATATTAATAATGTTTACATACATATATACGTATGTCTGTATGCAAGTGTGTGTTAAATAAAAAGTTTTTATTATTAAGATTTCCGGTAATAAATTGTGTTATAATTTCTTTGCAACAATGCAAAAAACAAACAGCCACATTAGCAGCGGCTTAAATACTCGTATGTACAATAAAAACACATTTACCCAATTTTGAAATTTTCTAAACATTTTGCCATTGAAAGAAAGAAAACTGGAAAAAAAACGTTTGTTCTTTTTTCTAATTTGTAAATTTAAAGCAAACATCTGTGAGCGAAGATTTGCATTCAAGAAAAATAAAAGAAAAAACAGTTTATTGATTCCTATTTCATGAAGTACAGGAGCAAAAACAACAAAAGATTTACATACTCTTGTTGTTTTTAAACATTTTCCCATGAACATTAGGGCGGTTCAAAATACGTAAAAAAATATTTTTAGCTTTTAAAAATTAACATTTTTTTTCAAAAGCCGCTTGTTGCTAAAAAGTTGAGTTTCTTTGAGCAAATAATTAAAATTTCAGCGAAGGTGCTAAAACTCATTTTCAATGGACCATACAAGTCCAGTTGTAACTAAGAATCGCTTAGTTGAGCCTAGACCTCTAATTTTAGCGAGTTATACAGGGTCCGCAATCTAACGTTTTTGGAACGAAGTTCCTTAACGCGGCTTGCTGGTAGTGCAAATTGGTAGAAATCGTCACGAAAGTGTGTGAGCTTGTTATATATATTATTGTATCTGTCAACTGTCCATTAGCGAAGACATCAACCAATAAATATCAATTAAGGTGGGATCATACGATTGCCGCAATGCACCAATTTTTGTTACATTTTGTATGCCAATCGTGTGATAACACAATTTATTGGCTCATGCGGCAACCAAAACGAATGTTGTTCCTATTTGTCCCAATCAAATACAACCCTGATGCGACAACCGTGTGAACACTTGACATACAACTAATCACCAATAAAAATTCTAAAAATGCACCAATATTTATTGTGTTCTCATGCTGCAACTAAAGAAGACAATGCCCGCCAATAATATACATACATACATTTATTTAGTTTCAAAATTGTTTAAACACGTCTTCCAAACATGATTTATGCTTTTCAATCAGTAAAATTCAATTGTTGTTACCATTAATGTTTTGCTTTTTCAGCCCGCACAACATTACAATAGCCGAAGCAATTTTCTTTCTTTGTAATGAACAAACCATATTTTTAACATTTAATTAATTTTTTTTTTTTTTTTTTTTTTTTTTTTTTGGGAAAACAAAGTTTGTCATCAGCTACAACAGCTGTTTCTCAGAGTTGACGTATAATATAACAATCGTGTGACTATAATGCGGCAATTATTGGTATTAAATTGTTTTGCGACAATAAAATTTCAGTAAAATGTGACAATCATGTGATTGCAGAGAATTTGATTGGGACAAATTTTTTATTATGCTCCAATTCAGCCCAATAAAAATTGTGTAAAATTGGTGCATTGCGGCAATCGTGTGATCCCACCTTTAGTTGTGAAAACGGACACTATCAGTTGTCACAACACAAAACAGCAATATTAAAAAATTTACCAACAGTTGCTTTTCTTCGTTTTGTAGCAGATTGACAAAAAAATACTGTATGTGTTAATAGTAAAAAAAATAAAACGTTCCAAAAATTTAAAGAAGCATAAAAATTTAAGAAGCAACCCAATGCTCAACACTTACAACAATTCCGGAAGAAACAGAAAATGATACAAGAAACGGAAACATTGGATTCGAAAGTGGACAGTTATTAGAATCCGTAACGACTACATATATATTTGTTTTTGATATGAAACATATGTATGTATATTTTCTTTCTTATGAATTAATATTACTCCTGAAATATTTGAATTTTTCTGATGTAATTCGTTCTTCTATATTATTTGCTTTCAAAAACAACACAAAATAAAACATACAGATTTCACCTTGTCTTACATTCGAAGATGAAAAAATAACGTAAGGAACTTCGTTCCTAACGGGGGTTCCCGGACCGCACAATGCTTTTTTTTTCAACTAGTGCTTATTTTGTGAATGGTAACACTTAGCTCATGTCTGATTTGACAGATAATTAGTTTTATTCCTCCGCTGAACGAATGCGGTTGTGTATGCGCTTCGCTAAGTGGGCCTGCGATCGACTCAAAGAAGATGCCGATTTTTGAAAAAAAATAAAATCATCTTTTCAGATGAAGCTTATTTTGATCTTGGCGGGTATGTAAACAAGCAAAATTGACGCCACCATTTTTCGCATGGGTTTCCATTTGTGGGCCAAGTAAACTTTAGTAAAATATTCTGTTTTCTGATAATTAATTCTTCATTGACTTTTAACGTCAACTCTACACTCTCTATAAGTGAAGAAAATAATGGGGAAATATGATATATGTATTTCGAGGCATAAAATAACAGAGAGAGTGAGAGAGAGAGAGAGAGAGAGAGAGAGAGAGAGAGAGAGAGAGCGAAAGAGAGTAGCAACACTTAACGCTGTTGAGTCTTTTCTATTAAATAAATATTCTTCATTGACTTCTAACGTCAACTCCACACTCTCTATAAGTGAAGAAAATAATGGGGAAATATGATATATGTCATGATACAACTAACAAGGTAGCCTTTTCGCTACAATAAGAACAACTTCAATAAAAATAACATGCATTTTGTTTTTGTACAATTCGAAGCATAAAATAACAGAGAGAGAGAGAGAGAGAGAGAGAGTAGCAACACTTAACGCTGTTGAGTCTTTTCTATTAGAAAAATATGTAAATATTCATTCCAAGCATGTTTTGTCTATATTAAGCTTTTGTTTATTTATCACTAAAAAGGTAAACATAAGCCCAACAATTTATTTTATTTTTATTTATGCAGACATACATACATACATACATATACATAGATGTAATTATTGGCCAATTTTATTCTCGAAAAACTGGTCGCCCCTAACAGTTGTTATTTATTATTCATAAAAGTTGTGTATGAATGAATCACACCAACATCTCTTTCTCCTGCTTTCTTAAAATTCTTATTTTAACTTTTATTCATGATTCCAGAAAAAGTTTTAAACACGTACGTTTTTCTCTTTTTATTTTTGTTTTTTTTTGTTAAACAAAGTTCTTTATTTGTGCCAGTTTGCTCTATCGAAGTCTTCCAGCTTCAAAATGTTAATTTGTTAGTTTGAAAAATAATTTGTGTGCCTTTTAATCAATCTAACAAAGCAGCATTTAGTAGGAAGAACGTCCGTCCCGGGGCAATTTTTATGATTGCATGTTTCTCTAATTGTACAATTAGAAGAAATGTACTTTCCTACATTTTGTAAGTGGTACAACAGAGGTCTTGTTTTTCTTTTTTCTTCATCCTAAACACTTGTTGAGGAAAGGGAATCATGTGCAATAGTTTTGAGACAAACATGTTTTCGTGTCGTATTACAATTACTAGTGGAATAGAATTTCCACGGTCATAATGCAAGTTTTATTACAAAATACGAGAACTTACACAGATTTTTTTTTAAAGATGAAATTGTAATAAAGTACTTACAGCTCATATGAAGATCCGTTTTACAAGTTATAAATTTTTAATTTTCAAAAAATTTTAAAATAGGAAAATTAATAAGTACTTTAGTATTGTTTCGGCCCTCACTGTTGCTTTGCACTTCCCTGATTAGTTTTCTGTCTGGCCTTTTAGCCGTCTATACACAGAAAAAAACGAAGATAAAAATTCAGAAAACAAAGCTGGTTTTATGTTGTTCGGTGGTGAATTGGTTTCATTGAAATTTGATTTTGATTCAACTTGATTTTGCCAAAATGAAAATAAAATTTGTTTGTTCTTTTTCTTATTTAATTGCTTTTAATTGCTTTCACTTATTTTTGTACAGCAAAGTCATTCGCTTATCTGTGACGGAACTTAAAGTGCAACCTTTCGACTGTTGATCAGCCACCCTGTCATGGCAACAATCAAAATGATTGCAATAACAAGTACGAGTAATTTAATGTTGTTTTCTTTTTTAAACTTTTCTAGAATGCTGACTGCCCTTTCGCCGTATGACATATTTCACATACTACACCTTTACTAAATATGATAGAACAAAAAATTGGCCCACAACTCACCACTTAGGGCCATTATTACGACTTGGCAATAAGTTTAGCGTTAGCTAACCCTCCATTTACACATGCAAGTAACTTGTTGCAAGTTGTGTGTACATATTAACAGCCAACACCCTGACAGAGACAATAAAAGCTGTTGCTACTTGCTTGATGGTTTACACAGGCAAGTGCAAGCTCATTTTTAAAATGTCGTCAAAGAAAATGGTTTACTTAACAAAATAAAAGAATTAAATGAAGCAATAATAAAAAAAAACAATTATACGGAAAAAACTACAAAATTATTGTTTCATTATTTTTGTATTTAAAACTCACTTTTTTTGCCTTTTTTGTGTATTGCTTTTTCTGTTTTTGTCCTCGTCTACATGACTTTTTAATGGCTGGGTTGCCAAAGTATTGTCATACGAACTGTTATGGGGAAGTAAATTATACGAATAGTTTTTTTTTTATCAAATAAATAGTAAATTTATATTAAGAGTCCATAAAAAAGCCATATTTTACTTCAACCTTTTTTATATTTTATCTTATATTTCGGTATGTAAGATCAAAAAAACAAAAATCATACCTTGTAAGTTGTCTATTAAAATTAAAATATGAACTTTATAAGGTAACACTGTTTTTGCTTTTTGGCATTTTACTGTCATGCAAGTAAAAACATTTACTGGCAATCAAAGTCTCTGGCAAGCGAGCTCACAACCTGCGGAAGTATGATGGTATTAGCAAAAAAAATGTCAATGTACTGAGTTACTTGCACTTGTACTTGCGTATGTAAATGGGGGGTGAAAGAAAAATTTGTTTTTTGTTAAAGTGTGGCAGTACTTTTGAAAAGTTTAATTAAGTCTGCATGAAAAATTCATTTTTTCATGTAAATTTTTCCAATTAATTAACCCTTTCAGTTTTAGATATGACAAAGACATAAGCATATGTAAATGCAAAAGCTAAACCTCCTGTCAATTAAGCAGTTGCATTACTGTTTCCCTAATTTAATACTCAGTTTTTGTTAAAGGGAAGTTTTAATAATGAAAAAAATTCTACTTTTAACTCACCGTAATTAGTTTAGAGCCATTATTACAACTTATCGATAAGGTTGGCATTAGCTAAAGTTAGCTTTAACTTTAAGTGAGCGATGAGCTGGTCGGTAAGCACTTTTCATTATTACAACTTACCGGTAAGAAAAATTTGTTTTTTGTTAATTTGTGGCGTTGCTTTTGAAAGGCTTAAAAGTAATTAGAGGAAGAGTAAATGCATGAAAAATTATTTTTTTTTTTCAGAGAAATTTTTCCAATTAAGCAATCATTTCAGTTTGATATAGCAAAGCCATAAACAAATATGGTAAATGCAAAAGCTAATCCTCCCGTTAATTTACCGATTGAATTATTGTTCTGCTACATTTAAGATTCACTTTTTGTTAGAGTAAAAATGGTTTATCTGCCCAATAAAATCTGAACAGGACTGCTACCATACTTATATGGTAGCAGTCCTGTTCAGAAAAGAACATGATGTAACATTAAGGACTAACTTGCCGTTAGTTAAAAGCAGGATTTTATTGGGCAGATAAAGTAACTACATAAAATTTGTATAAAGGCATGTGAGGCAGGGATGTAAATAGGGAGGTATATTGACCTCACTTGAAGCAGAGGGTATTTAAGAAGGAACATGGTAGCCTTCAGAAAAGGACATGATTATCAGTGAAGGTGATAATTTCGTCAGAAAAAAAGAGAGTCGCTTTGAAGTTAGGTCATAGTTTTTGTACAACTTTAACATGATTTAAAATCTTTTTAAGATACTTTTACATTGGTTTTTTTCAATGTGTGTATGTCTGCATATTAGGTTGGGTCGATTAGGTAATTGAAATTGTGCCATCGATTTTCGCATGAGGAAACGAAAATTCCACTATCAGTTCGAAGCGTCTGATTTAAAGTTTCGAAGCGTCTGATTTAAATTTTTTTTTTTTTTTTGTATTTTTGTGTGGGATTCCAACTACGGGACCGCTGTGCTCAAAAAAAATATTGAAGAGAAAAACTTATTGAGAGCTGGTCATATATTTAACTCTTTTAAAGGCTTCATGGGGCAAGTTAATGTGATGGAAGTAAAGTTTAATTTTCGAGACGTCCAAATATGGGCTCCTGGGACTAATCAGTCCCAGCTTAGTAGTCGAAAATTAAAAGTTAACTGAAACAACACAGTTTAATTACAGGCCAACCCAAATTAGCTGGTCAAGCGTGTTATTGACATCTAAGCCACCCATTTTGTATGAAAATGGGTGGCTTAGACAGCAATAATACGCTTGACGCGCTAATTTAGGTTGGCCTGTAAATTGTCACTAATCTAGTATCACTGTTGAAGTAACAAGTAATTCTCTTTTTTATGGTGCCGTACTCCTGGCGATCAGAACTGAACCTTCTTACTGCGATTCCGCTCTCCGTCCATGGCTGGCCTCATTCTGGCAAACAGCAAGAGAGCTGAAATTTTCACACATCATCTGGTTACCCAGCCGATATAATAGTAAATACCAAAAACAAACAAAGTTAAAAACAAAAGGGAGCCCCCATACAAGAAACTGTGAACATTTTCTAAAATTAGCTGTAACTTTCGAATTATAACAGATAGAGGCTTAAAATTTGCACAGAATATGTGGCTACACAGGCTCTATAACAACAACAAATACCAACAACAACAAAAAGTTAAGAACTAAGGGGTGCTCCCACACAATGAACAGAAATTAGCTGTGACTGTGTGTGAGTCACAAGTGATAGAGCCGCAAGTACCAAAAATAAGAAATGTGCCAATGTCTCATTTTGTTCATGAGAATTTTGGAATAAGTATTTGGATTTCAAAAATTTATTTAAGATTTTTCGAGTCTACTGATGAGTTGATTAGCATCAACGAAATGTCGGCGGCAAAAGGCAGAAAACATTAAGAAGGTATATTTTTAGACCTAAAATAATACACTTCAATGGGCTTTTAAAGCAAATAAATAATTAAGTTAATTTTTGTTAAACTACAGTTTTAACAGAAACTACAGTTTTAACAGTCTTAAACATAAAAACATCACTTTCCATTGCCTATTTAATATTTTTTTCGTCTTCTTTAAATTTCAGAGAACCAATGTCCTCAATATGGTGAAGTCAATCAATTGGGCGGGGTTTTCGTCAATGGCAGACCGTTACCGAATGCAACGCGCATGCGAATTGTAGAACTGGCCCGACTGGGTATTAGACCCTGTGATATAAGTCGACAGCTGAGGGTGAGTCATGGCTGTGTCTCTAAAATTTTAGCCAGATACCATGAAACCGGCTCCATACTGCCCGGTGCCATAGGAGGCTCTAAGCCCCGTGTTACTACACCCAAAGTTGTAAATTATATAAGAGAGTTGAAACAAAGAGATCCGGGCATTTTTGCTTGGGAAATACGTGATCGTTTGTTAAGTGAAGGCATCTGCGATAAAACAAATGTACCCAGCGTTAGTTCAATATCGAGGATATTACGAAACAAATTGGGCTCCATAACACATCATCATCACCACAGTGGCGGCACGGTGGTGGCGGGAAACTCAGCAGCTACAAATGTCTCACCTTCTCAACACTCACACACACATGCCAGCGCTCATCACACACATCATCATCATGCCCATCACCATGCCCACCATGCGACTTCGCACGCAGCCGTCTCAGCAGTTGCAGCAGCAACGGCTCATCACACCCATGCCGCAGCAGCAGTAGCAGCCCATGCTCACCATCCGCACTTGTACTACCAACCCTACAGCGCATACAATATGAAATCTCCCGTGTCCTGTGGCAGTCCGTCGCCACCTCAAACAGGACCGGCTCAAACTCATCAAATGCGCACGGCTGCCGCAGCTGCTGCTGCCGCCCACGGTTGGCCCTCCTCTCACACAGTCAGTGATATATTGGCCCATCATCAAGCAGTGGCCTTAAGGGCAAGTTGTCAGGTTGGCAATCCCTCAGGATTGCCTCTAACACATTCGCCTGTGGGCGGAGCAACCGGTACTGGTTCTCAGCAGCTGCTGGACTGTGAAAGTGCTTCGAATACGGCTGCCTTGGCTCAACATCAAGTAGCGGCCACACAAGTGGCTGTGGCGGCGGCAGCTGCTTCCCAGCAACCCTACAATTACTACATGTATTTTCAAAATGGCGGCATGCATCACCATCATCACAGTGGCATGATGGCAGCCGGTGCTACAGGTTTATGAGAATGACAGAACTCATAAGTCAATCTAGAATTTTGTAAAAAACTAAAACTTGTCTTGGAAAGGTTTAAAACCTAAGAATTGCCCATATGGAAACTGAACAAATTTTGAGATTATTTATTAGCTTGCAACAGAACTTCTAAGCAGCGTTAATTACACACCTAAATACAAGGATATAAACATGTACATATGTATGTTTTAACCAAAATAAAACCTCCGCTTGTATTATTTTCTCAAGTCAATTTCTTTTCTTTAATTAGAACTTTTTGAAATTTAGCCCTGTATTCATAACTATTATTATTATTTTAATTAAAAAATTATACATACATAAATGTCTATCTTAAGTACTCAGACTTTAGTCATTTGTTTCTTTATTTTTTTTTTAGTTGTAATTTATATTTAATTGTAATTTATGTATTCTTCGTAATTTAAGTCGTATTAAGAGCGCAGCATCGTAATTTTATTTTACTCGGTTGTAGATACTTTTGTTTTAAATACTGAAAATAAAATATTTTTTTTTTAAATAAATTACCAAAATAACTTATATGTATATCGCTGGCCCCAAGTAGAAAGGCCCTTACTCACATTTTTTCAATGTTAGGTTTCTTGCATGTTTCAATGCAACTGAATGATCAATTAATCAAAACATGCAGACAACAACAGGTGGTTGAAAACAGTGCGAATTGGAACCTTTCTATCGGAGACCAACGATATACAAATGGTTTTGATTTTAACACTTATTTAATGAGTTTTTTTATTTTTTTTTTAATAAAAACAATATCTCTAGTATTCGAAATCTATTACGGAGACTTCGCGAAAGTTCTGTGGAACAATAAAACACAATAAAACCTAAAGGACTGAACTTTTTACAGGATTAGCAGCACTATAATTGGTACAAATGGCAGTACACACAACGAAGTTAAAATCTAAGGGCCTATTTCTCACCTGCGAACGAACGATAACGTTCGCAGGTGAGAAATAGGCCCTAAGAGTTATTCCTGCAGAGAATTGAAATTTTCAGAGAATATGGCAGGTACTAGAGATGTGCAGTTGTCGAATCACTAGATTCTGATTGAAATCTCGTAAAACTAAATTTCGCTTTGATGTAAATGGGTTATAAGCATGGCGAACTCACTAATGCTGGTGAAGCCTAAAACTTTTCAGTACTCAAAGATACTCAATATTTTCCATTTGGGCACACAATACTACTCAATACTTTTAACGGTTTTTTAATATCTAAACAACAAATAGTTTTCCGTCTTCCATACACAGAAAGAAAAAGCTCGTTCTCAATTTAAGTGTTTTTACTCGATTTTAGTACGAAACGTACTTTAAAATTTAAGCACGCTTACAACACAAGAGTACTTAAGACAAGCCGAATAGGAGTTATTAAAGAGAATCAATCCGGCTAAGGCTTAAAATGAGTATGCAATTCCTGGTTGTGTATCAGTGTTGCCAGTTTAGGGGGTTTCCCTCTAGATTTAGGGTTTTTTTCTTTTAGGGGTGAATTTGGGGTATTAAATTCTTACGGGGGAAATTTGGGGGGAAACAATTTATTTGGGGGGTATTTTCAGGGGATTTATGTGTTTGGTTGAACGGTAAAATGGCAGGAGTTAGAAGATTGTTCAACAAATAAATTTTAAGCCTTTAACGATTTTTAAAGTAAAATTAAATGAGATATTTTATGTTCATCTGGTAGCTTCAAGTAGAGAATTTTGCAACTGGTAATTTTAAGAACGTTTTTTGTTGAGTTGAATGAATTTTTTCCTTTTGGGTTATTTCTTTGAATTTTTGCCGTTTCGTAAGAACTGCAAAAATTAAAATATCTCAGAACCTTCGACAAAATTTAAACTTTTTTTGTGAAAATGTTAAAAGAACGTAAAGAGCGAAGAAGACTTAGAAACTCTTAATTTTTTGGAGAAACTTAATTCTTTCTAGATAAGCAGATAACAATTTCGAGCTGCCTATAAATATGTACTTAGATCTCAAAATATGTGAATACAAATAAATAGACAATTTATAATAAATATACATACACCTGTAATCATAACATATGCACTGAAAAATATGTACATATAATCAGTTAATTTTTACTTCTTCTTAAATGGGGAAAGTTTAACAATTTTATGCATTTTCCGCATTGTCAATGTATTAATATTGGTGATTCGCAAACTAAAGCAGAATGTTCACCAACATTTTTTAGGGGGATTTTGTAGAAAAACATTGAATTTTAGGGGGTTTTAAAATTTTTCTGGGGGTAAGAAATACATTGACCTGGGAACACTGTTGTATATAACCACCATTTGTGTGTGCTAAAAAGGTAAAAACTTAACAGTATAAATACTCTTTGAAATTTTTACAACTGAAGTGTAGGCAGTTTTTCTTCAACTGACCAATGGTTATTGCGTTAGTTATTGTACAGAAAAATAATTTTGTCAATAAACAAATTATTGACTCAACTAAGAATATTTATCTGAACAGGGTTTTATATATAATAAAATCTCTAGTTCTATCAAAGCGGCAACACTACCTTAAATACTTATTGTGTTGCTCCTAAAAATATGTAATTTTTTGTAGCGAATTCAAGTGCATAAATTTGTCAGTTGCTGGTAGCACAGATTTCAAAGCTGGCAAAATTAGCCGATTCGAATAATATTAAAAAAAAACTTCAGCAAAAGAAAAACACAACAAAATTATTTAAATGAAAAAAAAAAAAATTTTGTTTGCTGCCCACAAAAAATATTTTCGAGAATAAATAACGGCTGACAAAATGCAAAACTAAAGCAAATTGTTATTACAAATTTCAATTAATACATACGTACTTGCAATCAAAGACAGGTGAAATTTATTATTTCAAGTGTGAAAGACCTCTTATTGCCTTCTGCATACCTGTTCAGTAGTCAACGACGCTACTCAACTCGTCAGCAAAGTCGAAAACCCTAGAAAACATATTTAAAGCATTTACTTCATATTGTAAAGGGTCCGTCAAATTATTATTTTTTTTTTTTTTTTTTTTTGAAAACGACGCAAAACATTGAGTGTAGCTTCGGCTGTGTGGCACGTAGTGCCGCCCTGTTGAAACCAAATGTTGCCAATATCCTCTTCTTCAATTTTTGTGAACAAAAATTCTTTCAACATGGCCCGATAACGATCGCCATTGACTGTACCGGCCACTTCTTGCTCATTTTCGAATAAAAATTTCCCAATTATGCCTCTGGACCAAAATCCGCACCAAACAGTGCGGACTCGTTTTGGGTGCGTTGGCTTTTCAATGTATGAGTGCGGGTTTTCTGTGCCCCAAATGCGACAATTTTGCTTGTTTACATCCCCGCCAAGTTCAAAATGAGCTTCATCTGAAAAGATGTTTTTTTTTTTTTTTTTGACAAAATCGGCATCTTCTGTAAGTCGATCGCAGGCCCACTTAGCAAAGCGTATACACAACCACATTCGTTAAGCGGAAGGATAAAACTAATTATCTGTCAAATCAGACATGAGCTAAGTGTTACCTTTCACGAAATAAGACACTAGTTAAAAAAAACGTTAGATGTCAGACCCTGTATATTTTATTTAAGGCCATAATGAGAACCCATTTCATTGGTTGCTGCGATTTGTATCTTTGAAAGTACCAAGAAAATAAATTCCAATCGAAATTGATTTTTTATGTCTAAAAGATGTCGACTACAACGAAAACAATAGCAAATGGGGCTTCTAAACTTAAAATATAAAAATAAGTAAGTGTGCTATATTCGGCTGAGCCAAACCTCAAATACCATTCACAAGCGTTAAACTTATATCAAAACAGTAATAATTAACAGAAATTTTTATTAAAAGCATTAAACGATAGAATGGAAATGCCGATTTCAGGTTTTAAAGAGCATGTTATCCAGATGTTTTCTGCCGAGTTGAGCACACTGTTCGAAACGAAGCCTTTTGCTGGACGAATATTTTCCTTTAAATTCCACTAGAGATTGGGGATTGCCATTATAAGCTCTCTCTTTGAGATAGTCGCATGAGAGTTAGATCGAGCGACCTCGGTGGCCATGGGATGTTCCGAAAACGACTGATGAGTTTCTGGGGGAAATTTTCCCAACGCAATTTCATCGAAACTCTGGCTGTGTGTGCAGCTGTCCCGTCCTGTTGAAACTACGTGTGTGAAGAGTACAATGGATGAGCTCGCAGGTTTGGCAAAAAGAAATCCGTAATTATGCTTCGATAATTTTCACCGTTGACATTCGTCGCCTGGCCTCGAGTATTGTCGAAAAAAAAAATGGTACAATTATCTCATGCGTAGATAAGGCACACCAAGGAATTGCCGTGGGGCAATACAATGTTTTTTGATATTTCAAACGAGGATTGAAAACTCTTGGAGTTTTGCTTGTTGACGTGGCCGTTTAACATGAACGTGATCAGGAGCCTAGCCGTTCCACAAAATTTGGCGTAATGCAGTCACTTTCAGTTCTTGAACGATTTCAATTTTAAAAAGATGGAACTTCAGTTCCCTTTTTAAAATTTCATGAATAAGCGCTCTCGGAAGTCTCAGTGAGCCTGCTCTTTTCCGTATTAAAAGTCGTGGACATTCACGTAAGCTGCTTTTAACTAATTCAAAGTTTAGGGGAGTCGTTGAAGATCGAATTGGCTCTGGCCGTGAGATATTCATGGCCGAAGCAGTTGCATGGAGTCTCTGCGCCCACAAACGAATTAAATTCACACTCGGTCCTTCACGTATTTGCTAAATTTAAACAAAACTGGCGACGAGCAGTAATTACGTAAGAATCATTACTCTTAAAAAATGTCGCCACAGCGAACGTGCTATGCTCCTTCGACCACTAGACGACATACTGGCTAACGAATACGCAAAATCGATACTTCCAACCGCGCTACCCTTCTCCTTTGAAATAATCGTATTTAAAAGTATAAATTTCCCACTAGATACTCGGTTTATTTCGCAGCCATTTAAATCGTTAGTAAAAAAAAAATTTAGCTCCATTAACCAAAAGCATTATTTGTTTTAACTTGTTGTTAAAAAAAAAACTATTTGTTTAATTAAAAAAAAAAAAATCCTTTATTTTTCTATGTGATCACGTTTATCAATTGTATATTTTAACTAAGACTAGCAACTTACTTATGGCACTTAAAAACTATCTTAAATTCTCTAAGTGATCTCATCGCAAATTAGTTGAACTTAATTTCAGTATCAAAGTACATATGTATACTGTTTTACAAGAACAACCATTTTTAAAGAATTCCTTTCAATACTCAAATAATAAAATAATTTTAAAGCTATTTCGTAACATTATTTTCGAAAAAAAAAAACTTTGGAAATTGCCGACCGACCTTGAGGTCAACAAGACTGACTACTGACAGCACTCGGGTTCGTAAACGTCTTGTTTTATCCAGCCAAAAAAGAAATAGCCAACTCCCAAACCCAATACAACTGCCAAACAAAGCCAATAATTAAATGTCATGAAAACCAACATCAGCAGGTAGGAGAGAATTATTTGAATTAAATTAACAGCTGTTTGTATAATGTGGGGCAACGCAAATATCTTTTCGAAATAAGTTTTTTGACGAATCTCCGCCAAACTGCTGCCATGACAAGCTGGCTGGCCAGTTTTCCTTTGCAGCTCAATGGCAATACGTGCAGATTCTTTTTTAATAGTTTGTCGTATAAAGTATTCGCGGACAAATTTTAAAGCTTCATATAGAAAAGAAATCAAAAATATGGCCAACGCAGAAAAGACAAATTCAGTGACGGTACTGGCAACCCAACCATTCCACAGAATACGTTCACAGTGTCCAGCATGAAACTAATAAATAAATAAAATTTAATAAAAAAAATATATACACATCACTCAAATAGATAATAAATATAATTCCCATTATTGATGAGAATTTTTCAAACTTAATCTCTTCAAATGTCTATGATAAATTAATTAGTTGAGCGTATTCTTGTGAGTAACATAATGGGAGAAGTGCACTGCAAGAAATTTCGTTCACAATTCTAAAACCAACAATCAAGTTAAGTCAAGGTGAGTTACTTTATCATCTCTACCAACAATTTTTCCTGTACACTAACAAATTTCTTTGTTATTTTTTTTTTTTATTTCATTTTCCGTCGTTCTTGAAATTTCTCAGCTCCGTGAGGAATTGCAAGTTATAGGGATTTACTAATTGCACAGTAAACCCTCCCACACTTTTAATTGTTTCGTTAATAAGGGTTTTCAGAATGGTGGCTGAGCAAATATGCTTTGTGCAAATTTGCAGTGCATTTTATGGTTGATCGTGAGCGCACCTTTCTTTTTGCAAATCTGCCATATTTGTCCATTGGCGGCATGTTGGCAAGCAGCTGTTACAAGCCGCTGCCGATCTTATTTTGTTATTGGAGAGACACCCATTGAAATTAAAATTAAAACGCGATGTATTCTTTTGTTATTAAACTAAATAGCGGTATTCAGCGTTTGGTGTGTTTTTGGTTGCGACTATTTGCATTTGCGATTATATTGCAACTAATATTTAGCACCCTTTTTAACAACTTTGCAAATTTTATTGCACTCCAAATAACAGCCGATATATTAATACACAATTTTTAATTTTTCACCTTGCATTTTTTTTTTGGTAATTGCTGTTGGCTCCATCTCTACAATTTTTTTTTCGCTTTGTTTTAAAATGTCAGCTGTTCGAGTGTCAGTGTTACAAACGCAATACTCATGCGAAAAAAAGCAACACGTAATTAGCGGTGCGTAAATGCAAAAATATTGCGAGTACAACCTTGTATATTTTGTTGTTGTGTTGCAAAGAGAAAGCAACGATTTCTTGCATTCGCACTTACGCAAGACATTTGCACCAAATAATGAACTGCGCTAATGTTATGCTTGGATTTGTTGAAAAAAAGATCTTATTTTTGCTCTTTTAAAAATTTTTTTATTGGCCAGACGTAAGTTGTATAAGTATTTTTAAGTTTCTTCTTTGGCTTCTCACCAGCTAAAGAAGAAACTAAAAGATCTTATTTTTCATTCACATGAATATGTTTTATATTGCATTAAAATTACCGCCGCTATTTTTTGCCTACTCCGCGAAAAATTGTTAGTCGGTTTCACCATCTGCTGGCGCCATCTATTGTTGATTACATTATCGATTTTCAATTGAACAATTTCGCACACTTCTAATAGTAATATGTATAGATATTACACAAATTATATAATTTATAAATAATTAAAATTAGTAAAATTTCCCCCCTATCCTAACTAATTTTTAAATGAAAACCCATTTTTGAAAAAATTAATTTTAATTTAATATAATTTACATGTAAAAATTTATATAAAAATAAACTCATCCCCTAAATAAGTATTATTTAAAGAAAAATAAAAATTAAAAAAATTTTTATCCTGCTCAAAGCAGGAAAGTGCAAATACATAAATTTTGTTGTTGTGTGAAAAAAGCAGAGCATTTTTGCTCACATTTGCTTCGTTTGCACCCATCGCGAAAACCCTTAATATTTTGTCATTAATCCCATGAAAATTTTCATTTTGGCAATGACATGCAATCAGTTATTTTCATTAAAAATGCTTCATTAGCTTACATAATTTGGTTAAGAAATATCATTAGACTTATAAAAAAAATGTCATTGCGGCAATGAACGATTGCCTCAAATCAACGAAAGATTTCATTAGAGCAATTGCCTTGTGTAAGAAAAACTCTCGTGTTTCTTACACAAGAAATGTGTTAAATGTAATACACGATATGTTGCTATTTACACGTATAAGATTTGACAGATACAATGTGAAAAACACGTCGTCTGTGGGATACTTTTTCCATAGCTAAACTTAGGGTTTTTTTGGCCGCATTTTGCAACAATATTATACATTTCTCACTGGATGGATATGTTAATGAACAAAATTGTCGTATTTGGGATTCTGAGAATACTCAAATTATTGAAGAGAGTCCATTGCATTCAGAAAAAGTCACTGTTTGGTGGGCTCTTTGGTACGAAGGTGTGATTGGATCTTATTTCTTCGAAAACAACGATGCAACGACTGTCACCGTCAATTCGGAGCGTTATGGTTTTTTGGCTTGCTATTGAAGAATATGACTGAAGGTGGGATCACACGATTGCCGCAGTGCTCCAATTTTACACAATTTTTATTGGGCTGAATTGGAGCATAATAAAAAATTTGTCCCAATCAAATTCTCTGCAATCACATGATTGTCACATTTTATTGTCGCAAATTGTCGCAAAACAATTTAATACCAATAATTGCCGCATTGCAGTCACACGATTCTTATATATTATACGGCAACTCTGAGAAACAGCTGTTGTAGCTGATGACAAACTTTGTTTTCCCAAAAAAAAAAAATAATAAAATTAATTAAATGTTAAAAATATGATTTGTTCATTAAAAAGAAAGAAAATTGCTTCGGCTATTGTAATGTTGTGCGGGCTGAAAAAGCAAAAAATTAATGGTAACAACAATTGAATTTTACTGATTGAAAAGCATAAATCATGTTTGGAAGACGTGTTTAAACAATTTTGAAACTAAATAAATGTATGTATGTATATTATTGGCGGGCATTGTCTTCTTTAGTTGCAGCATGAGAACACAATAAATATTGGTGCATTTTTAGAATTTTTATTGGTGATTAGTTGTATGTCAAGTGTTCACACGGTTGTCGCATCAGGGTTGTATTTGATTGGGACAAATAGGAACAACATTCGTTTTGGTTGCCGCATGAGCCAATAAATTGTGCTTTCACACGATTGGCACACAAAATGTAACAAAAATTGGTGCATTGCTGCAATCGTATGATCCCACCTTTAGAGAATATGTGATTTCAACAAGACGGTGCCACGTGCCACACAACACGAGCGAATATGGCTTTATTGCAAGAGACATTTCCTGGCCGCGTAATTTCTCGTCGTGGCGATATCAACTGGCCACCAAGATCATGCGATTTGACACCATTGGACTTTTTTGTGGGGCTACGTGGAAGACCGTGTTTATGCAGATAAACCTTTAACTCTTGAGCACTTAAAAATCAACATTTGTCAAGTTATGGCTGAGCTACTGCCCTATATGTGTCAAAACGTGGTCGATAATTACCTCAAAAGAATCAATGCTTCGCATGGTGGTCATTTAAATGATATACAGCCATATTCATAAAAACTATTGAAAGTTTATTACACGTTTATTTGACAAATATTCAGTAGAAATACGTCAAATTAGAGCTTAATAAACTTACAATAATTATTATGAATATGGCCAATAAACTTTATAATAAAAAAGCAATATCATGAAAAAAGTATTTCCCATGTGTTTTATTTACGTTTACTTTTGAAACCGCAAAAGGGATAACCCGTTACAATTGGAAACCTTAAACATAAGAGTGATTCTTGAATAACTGAAACCTTTTGGTTTTAGGTATCTAAATTAGCTAAAAGTTTTGGGGAAACTTTAGAATAAGGAGCCAGGCTTTGAAAGGAATGAATTATAGGTTTGTAGAGGGGATCGTGAAGCTCCCAAAACTGAAGTCAAAGTCTGCCGAAGGCTTTTAGTTTATTAATAATTCGATGTTGAAGTTGCGGACTACACTAAGGAAAATATGAAAATGTTGGTAAAACAGTGCTGCCAGAGGAAAGTTTTTGCACAGAACATAAACTCGCAAACTCATAAACGGTTTCAAGCATCCAAAGTCGTATTTCAATACATTTACCCCCGATTTTTGACTTGGGATTTAAATACAAAATTAGTAAATTTTCCTTAAAATTTAAGATGGATTTAAAATAACTTTCTGTTTTACAGTCTAAAATTATTTTTGATAATTAATTGTAATAAAAGTACGGCAAAACAATGTAAGCGTCAAAAAATTATCGATAACTCAATAAAAAACAGCTGTTTAAACAAATTTGGAAACAAGTGAAATTGTGAAAAGTTTAGAAAATAATAAATGGTTTTGTAAAAATTATTAAAATGAGTAGCAAAAGTGATAAAAAGACTCCAATTTCACTGCCACAGAAGTTGATTACCTTCTGGAAATAATAAAAAATCAAATTATGTAACAAAAAAAAAACATGTGCAATTTTCTTAATTTGCAGAACAAAACCAAACTTTCAAAATCATATGGCAATACGAAAAACTTAAATCGATTTTAAATGGGCACGGCAGGCCGTTTAAGTTTGATTTAAAAAGCAACTGTTTGACTAAATTTTTTATTTAAATCAAATTTAAATTGAAATGGCATTTAAAATCCAAGTCAAAAATTGGGGGTTAATTTTAATAAATTTTTTAATAGGTATGCAAAATGTGTTCTTTGTTCTCCTCCATGGTATAGCCAACACCGGCTTCGCGTACAAAATCTGTAAGCATCTGGCAGCACAATTTTTCATTTTACGGCAATTATTAACATTATACTAAAGCCGATCCAAAGTTTTATCTATGGGTTGGCTATTTTAGCAGACCTCAGTGTGGTAAACGTATGCAAATGTAAATATTTCAAATTCCAAACTTTTGTCAAAAATCTCTACTCATATTTCGCTCTACTCATAAATCGCTTTAATTTTCTTATGAGCAAGAGAAACTTTTTAACTTCCCTGCGATTTGATGAAATAAAACACAGATTAGTAAGAATTAATAATAAGCGTTGTTTTGCACTCCAAATAAAAACAGTCTTCAACACTTGTGTATTCAAAACTCACTTCTCCGTTACTCTCTGAATGAATATAAGAGATACATATGTATGTAAATATTAACAAACATTTGCTTGAGAAATGTTAAAAATCAGCGAGTTTGCCCAAGCGCTTTATGCTCTCACAGTAATTTGAAGAAATTAAGTTTGATTCGATTTAAATTAATTCAAACAGATACATACAGTCATAATCATAGGACAAGATATCGAATGATCCATGCTGTGGTCTCCCATATCCATACCGCTGTGATCATGTTCGTGTGCCATTGTTGGTTGACGCGTTAAAACACAAACTTAATTAATTATGGAAAAATTACAACTCAATTAAAATTAAATAAATTAAAATGTTAGTTAGCACAGCGTAAGCACTAACTAACAACAAGTCAAAGTCAACTTAATACTGATTCTCACAAACGGAACGCTCAGCTCTTTTTAAAGGCTGTTCAACAAATGTATTGAATAAATAACATAAAAAGTTCATACAAAGAATTTGTTAATCCATCAGCTGAGATAAGAGTTGTGCTCGTAGTTGTATTGAAAGAACTAGAGACGAGTGGTGAGCGAGCGAATGCCACTTTTACCAATGAATAAATGCAACTGACTAAAAGATATACAGCAATCACAGTTTACCTAATTTTGGACTTTTAAATACATACATGCAAATGCATACATATGTATGTATGTACATCTAACAAATGCAAACGAGTGAAGATGTAGAGTATGGCGTGACTTATTTGTGCCTCACCGAGTTAGATCAGAGCTTTTGATTTGTTGGGAAAACTCTGTTTCGAAAGTTCTTTTGAACATCGCAAACACAAAATTTGGTTTCAGTACTCATATGTGTTTGAATAAGTTTCATCGGTACAATAAGACCAATTATCAATTTCTCTCAATACTAGACAAAAAATGCACAAAAGTGCGGGAACATCAGAAACCACATTTCTATCACAAAAAATAACAATTGGTATATTTTGATACTGCAATGAACATTGAAACATGAATTTTGGAAAAATTATGTTTTTTGGGACACACCTAGATGTCAAAGTCCGTTGTAGGCAGGTTAGATTGATTGGAGGGATTTCTTTGTCCGGCTCTTGCAACATACACTTAAGCGAGTATAGGCTTGTTGTGCTCTCCTTGGATTTAACCATGAACAGTTTGATCCATAAGTCCATAGGAAGTTCTTGTCATGCACAAGTTGCCTAATTTCTTCCAGCATATACCCCGTAATTTTGTTATGTCTAGTAAGCTGTCTATCACAAGATATCAAGACCGCATTTGTGAGAAGTCTGGGTACTGGCATAAACAGTGTTCTAATGACTCTTTCTATTCCCCACATGCTTTACATTCATCACTTTTCGATATTCCTATGCCGGCCGCTAAGATGTGCCAGTGGTTGAGCATGGCCTGTCATAACTTCCATTATTCTACTTAGCTCGAGCTTGCTAAGTCTTAGCAGTACCCCATGTCTTTTCCTCGTTTGGTCTATTTTTAGAGCCAAAGTAATAGTTTTTTGAATTGTTAATTTTATGAATTTATTTTAATTACTTTATGGGACTTTAGTTCGATTTTAGTTACTCAGAATTAAGAAAGATTTTTTTGTGATAAAACTGGAGTGACCGAGGAAGACGAGAAAAGTAAAGTGGAAGACCTACAGACTGGTGTACATATTCAAAATATAAAACCACTCAGCCATCAAGACATTACAAAAAGAAAATATAGTACATGACATTCAGGAAACTTATGAAATCAACAAGGAATACCTTTTTGAGAAAACTGATAATAAATCCTAAGGAACTCATTGAGGAATCCTTATTGTATACAAGAACACCCAATAGAATCAATAAGTATTTCGTCTTGGACTTTTTTTTTTTTGTAACAAAGATAACGGAAACTGAGTACAGAATGTTAATAACAAAGTTTCTCCTTGATTTTATGTGTTTGCCTCATTGATAAGACTAATAGAGTTTACCACATGCAAATAATAAGGTACCGCCACACGATACTTCTTCCCGCCTTTCTTTTTTTTCTCTTTTCAAAGCAAATTCTAGCAGATTCCTTCTAGAACAGTGTTCCCAAGTCAATGTATTTCTTCCCCCCAGAAAAAATTTAAAAACCCCCTGAAATTCAATGTTTTTCTACAAAATTCCCCAAAAAAATATTGGTGAACATTCTGCTTTAGTTTGCGAATCACCAATATTAATGCATTGACAATGCGGAAAATGCATAAAACTGTTAAACTTTCCCCAATTAAAAAGAAGTAAAAATTAACTGATTATATGTATTTTTCAGTGCATATGTTATGATTACAGGCGTATGTATATTTATAATACTTTTTCGATTTATTTGTATTCACATATCAGATCTAAGCACATATTTATAGGCAGCTTGAAATTGTTATCTGCTTATCTAGAAAAAATTAACTTTCTCAAAAAATCTTCTTTTGAGTTTTTCATAAAACGAGTTTCAATTTTATCAAAGGTTCTTAGATATTTTAGTTTTCCCAATTCTTAAGAAACGGAAAAAATTCAAAGAAATGACCCATAAGGAAAAATGCGTTCAACTCAACAAAAAAAAATTCTTAAAATTACCAGTTGCAAAATTCTATACTTGAAGCTGTCAGATGAACATAAAATATTTCATTTCGGTTTACTTTAAAAATCGTTAAAGTATTCAAATGTATTAGTTCAAAAATCTTCTAGCTCCTGCATAAATTGTTTCCCGTTAAATTTTACCCCAAAGAATTTAATACTCCAAATTCACCCTATGTTATGTTTCGAGGGCCGCCGGTGCTGAGACCGACTCACTTGGGTCCTAGAAAAGGTCCCGTTGTGTTTTTGTTATGTTATGTTTCGAAAATTTTAATTTAAATTTCGAAAATTCACCCTAGAAGAAAAAAACCCTAAATCTAGGGACAAAACCCCCTAAACTGGCAACACTGTTCTAGAATGTACTATTTTCTGACATTTACAGTCTTCTTCTTCCTGGTGCTAATGAAGAAAATTGATACCAAAGAGCATTTATAGAAAAATATTCGTTTCCTTGTTCTGGTATGCCCCTCAGCCTAAGAACGTTTCCAAACAGAAAAACTTATTAATTCTAACAGGTGGGCCAAAAGAAATCGCCCTATTGGAAGTTGCTCTTATTTTTGCAGCTGTAGAATACAAGTGAACAAACCATGGAGCGATACATCACCCAAGAACGCGTAATAATCGTGTCTATGACGAAGTGGACGATTTTTCGATCAAAATTAGAATGAGCGAATACGTGAACAAGCAAAACTATCGCTTCTAGGTCACCGAAAATTCACGAGTGATGCACGAGGAACCATTACACCCGCTGACGGGATGGTGCACTGTTCATACTGGAGAAGTCAAGGGGCCATTTTTTTCTCGAGACCGCCGCTGGTCAAACAACATCGCACTATAGGGCCATGTTAACCGTGTTTTTCTGCCGCAATTGAACGAATCAGGTCAGGAGGACATGTGGTTCCAACAGGACAGAGCAGCGGCACACACTGCGCGAATCCACAACCGATATTCTGAAAGCCAAACAATATCGGATGACTTCTTTTGGCCCACCTGTTATTAGTTATGTTTGGCTCTGTGTGCTCTGCACCATGATACAACTAACAAGGTAACCTTTTCACTACAATAAGAACAACGACAATGAAAATTTTGTTTTTGTACAACTTATGCAAACTGTCAAAAAGACGCCACTTCTACATTTACAGAAGAGAGATGCACTGAGCTTACGCGGATTAGCTATCTCGTTTTGGCTGCCTTTCATCTCTGCAATCTCTTGACAACCTAAAGTAGTCAGATGATTAACGGTTTAGCTGACGAGGCTACCTTGTTAATTGTATCATGCTCTGCCCAACGTTGCTTACAGAACATAAGAGTAAAATTGAAACGCGAAAGGAAAAACCGCCATCATACATACGAATCTGAACGATAGTCCAATTTACTTAATTTTCTATTCAACTCTCACATTAGACTTCTAATATGACAATTGGTGGTACAATAAATAGTTAAGTGTAGGTACCGCACAAGAATTCGGCCATAAAATATCATCGTGATTGTAATCTTAACTAAAGATTGAAATCGGCAAACTGTCACTTGCACTTCTCTGATTCGAGAACGTTTGTGAGACTCACGAAAACAATAAACAAAACATTCTGTTCTACGAGCAAGTATTATGTTATTGTTATCTTTCAGAGATATGATTGTTTTTAAGTGTCTGTATTTAATTTTTTAATAAGGTATAACAACAAAACAAATGTTAAACACTCTCAGATTTTGTAAATACAAACTGGTTCTCTTCTCTTTCAAATGATATTTAATATATAGTAGCTCAATTTAATATCTAATAAAACCTTCGCCAAGTATTAAAATAATAATGCAGCTTCAGATCGTTTTTTTTTTTTTAATATAAAATTTATTAACAATATTATTCAATATTTCGCTAACAGCTTATTAGCATCTTCAGGATAATATTTGTGATTACAAATGTTATCCTGAAGATGCTAACATCTTACTTTTCTTTACTTAATTGATATTGATTAAAAAGTAGTGAAAACCCAAGGGTTGAACTTAAGCCTGAAAAAGTAATTTAATATAAATGTATTGTTAATAAATTTTATATTAAAAAAAACGATCTGAAGCTGCATAAATTGGTTTTTTCATGAATTAAAAAGATCAAATAAAATTTATTTATTTATTTATTTTATTTATTGAAAGTATTTTACAAAAATAAATTTATAAAATACGACACTAGAAATAGTGTTATTGATATAATAATTATTATTTCAATAACACTATTTCTAGTGTCGTATTTTATAAATTTATTTTTGTAAAATACTTTCAATAAATAAAATAAATAAATTTCTTAAATTAGAATTTAAGAAATATTCAAATATGAACTTAATTATTTACTTGCTTTAAGAGATAATTGAAATGTATTAATTTAGGTCCAAAAATTAACCTTTTTAAAAAATATTTGCCGTCTTTTTCAGCTGTCTATATGCTGACGACATTTCGTTGGTGCTAATCAACTCATCAGTAGACTTGAAAAATTCTTAAAAGTTTTTAAGTTTCAAACAAACTTTTAAGAATTTTTCAACTTTTAAGAATTTTGCAACACCTTTATTTTTCTTAGCACTTCCTTACAACGGGTAACCCTTGGCGAAATGTCGGCGGCATATAGACGGCTGAAAAAAAGACAGAAAGTATTGAGGTCTATTTTTAGACCTAAAGTAGTAAATTTCAATTGGCTCTTATAGCGAATAAATAATTAAGTTCATTTTTAAGTAATCAGTTTATGTTGCTTAACCTTTTCACTACAATAAGAACAACTTGAATAAAAATATCATGCATTTTGTTTTTGTACAACTTGTGTAAACTGTCAAATAGACGCCACTTCTGCATTTACAGGAGATAGATGAACAGAGCTTCCGCTGATTAGCTATCTCGTTTTGGCTGCCTTTCATCTCTGTATTCTCTTGACAGTTTGAAGTAGCCAGATGATTAACGGTTCAGCTGACGAGGCTGCCTTATTAATTGTATCATGATAAAACCTAGCTACAACCAGTGCTGGACAAAATACATGCTCTGATGTATTTAAAATACATGAAAGTTGTGTATTTGAAATGCAAAATACAAATACTTTTTATTCCATGTGTTTAAAATACAAAATACTTTTTATTTTCTTTCGTAAGCACCAGCTTTCTAAATGTGGTATCAGACAAACAACCTCTTGATGGCGAATGAATAAAACCAGCTAACGACAAAATCTCAATGATTTCTTGTTGTGACAATGAAAAATGATCTGATCTGTGAGTCATGAAAAAATGCCTAAGGGCCATTTTCAAGACATCTCGATAAAGTTAACGTTAGCTAAAAGTACCTTTAACAGATGTGAGCCATAAGATAAAATTAATTTTTCTCAATGTGTGCCAACATTGAAAACGATATTTTATTGAAAGATAAATAACGGAATTAAGAAATAATTGACAAAAAAAGCGTTTCCCCAAATGCTATATACATAAATATATTATATATTTATTTGTAAGCACGTATCCATAATTAAAACTTAAGTATTTTCAATTCAGTTTCAATAAAGTTAAGATTTTCTGTCTTTGTTTTCTCATACCCGATTAATTGTTTTTCTTCACTTTTTCAAACCGTTTTTGTACGGTTTCCTGAAAACAAACTATTACTAATAGGACTGCTTGCAGGACAATGATGCTCATGTAGTTGTAAATAAATACTGGCTGGTGGAGGACAACCGGCAAGACAATATCGCTTTTAAGGGCACTTCAGACTATTATACAAGTATAAATACTTTTATCGAGTTTTGTGAGATGAAAGTATAATTAGATTTCTTGCGACTGTCAAAAAGTCTAACGTAAATTGGCAGGTATTAATACACAGTATAATAGTCTGAATTGCCCTTTATGTTGTTGAGAGACAACATTTTGCAAGACAGTGCCGCTCACATAGTCATGGACGGTCTAATACCTACGACGGTCTAAACTTACACGACAAGGTCGCTTATATAGTCGTACACATGTTTTGATACAGAAGACGGTACAAGATAATGTCAGTTATGTTGTCAGGTATAGAATTGATATGGGACAGTTTACACGACAATGTCGCCCATGCCGTCATACATATGGTTTGATGGATAATATCGCGCAAGACACTGTCGTTCATGTTGCCACTTTAAAGTTCTATGGGTGTCAGCACGCCAGACAATGATGAGCATTTTGGGGTCTTAACATTGTCTTTCACAAATCCTAAGATATGAGGATATACCATGCACAAATCGTTGATGACAAAGTCGTCGACGACAATTTGGCCAACAGGCAATAAACGATACACTGTCAAGGTCATTTTAGGTAAATGTACTTACATCAACTACATATATACTCAATCAAAGGCATAAAGAAACTCCACTTTTAATGTAGATGAGCTAATAAACTATAAATTAATGTGCCTATTCAAAAAAAAAAGCCGTGGACCTTAGGCTTACCTACGTTTTCATAAAGAGCCTGACGTTTATCAGGTGTAAACGTTGAAAAAATTTTGTAAGGCAAATTTTAATTGAAATACATTTGAGGTTTGTTTAACTTTCTGCATAAGCCGCCAAATATTTTTTTAATTACTTCATACATATGTAAGTAAATAATTACTCTACATTTGCGTTTATCAGGTATGTACATGTATGCATATAAATAAATATTCTTTTCAAATTCTCTCTTGACAACGAAATCGAAATCTATTATAACACAATAACAAAAAGTGCTAAGGTACTTTAAAATAATACAGAACAATTATAAAGTTAATAAATCACTTTAGAATTTTTTTTTTTTTTGTATACATACATATATGTATATTATTTCCATCGTTTGTCGTTCGGTCTAGCACATTTAGAGCACCTCGATACTACCTGAGGTGCCTAAATACCGTCGACTTTTGCTTTTAGAATCAGGCAATGAACATTTTTCTGATATCGTCTTGTCTTGCCTTTTTTTCATTAACTTTTGACTTGGGTAACGTGTGCAGAGTCTGAAGTGGTTGAACTTCGAATTAGTGGTGTCGTGTGTAGAAAACAACAAGATTATTTGGGTTCGAACAGAAGGTGCCGTGTGCAAAGACAGCAGAAGAAGTGTTAAGAAATTTCAAGCTAATTTTTAGGGGCTGGAATAACACTATAAACAAAATTGCATTTATCAAAATAGCGCTGATAGGGTGAAATTACATACTTTTAGGCACAAGATTTTTCTAGGTCTCGAACTTTCATTAAAACTGTATTCTTTTCTTTGTGATGGATAAAAATACACCGACAATTATTTATACGAATCATCAAACTTTAAGCAATTTGGCACAAAAAAAAGTCTAATGGTGTCAAATCGCATGAGCTCGGTGGCCAGGTGGTATCGCCACAACGAGAAATTGCGCAGCCCGGAAAAATGTCTCTTGCAATAAAGCCATATTCGAGCTGTGTGGCATGTGACGGTGCGTCTTGTTGAAACCACATACTCTTCAAGTCGTATTCTTCAATAGCAGGCAAAAAAAAGTCGGTTATCATGTGACCGTAACGCTCCGAATTGACGGTGGCAGTCGTTTTCGAAGAAGTAAGGTCCAATCACACCTTCGGACCAAAGAGAGCACCAAATACTTTGCTGAGGTGGTAACACTGGTACAAAAAAGAAATCACATGTACACGAATGTTAATTTTTTTCATTTTGCATTTAAGAAAATGATAGAAACCCTGATGTATAAACCCATCAGCAGTGTCGATCATATGATGCTTCAAATGACCGACACTGTTGGGGTGTGATTTCCTTTTTAAACCACCGTTACAAAATTACAAGCTATATTCGGCTGGGCCGAATCTCAAATACCCTTCACAATGATATCTGTACCATTCTGATCGATTTTTGGTGCGAAAAGTTGCTTTATTTGGCTTATAAAGCCAATTTCTTGAAATATCGGGTATATATGGGCCGATTTTTTAAAAAATCGAAATTTTAAAAAAAATTTTAAAAATCTGCAAAAATTGCGTTACGTAATTTGTGAACAGCCCCTAATTTCCACTATCAGCAAGCCGCGTTAAGAAACTTCGTTCCAAAAATATTTTCGAATGTAATAAACAAAACTATAACGATGGTTGTAAAATTAATTAATTTCTATTATTTGAACTTTTTCTTATATAATTATTTCTTTATATTATTTAGAAACATGAGCCCCTGAGTTCAAAGACGGGTGCTGACGAGAAAGTGTGGCGGCTTCGAAACAACTAGTTGTCCACCCTGCTAAATGTCTTTGATGTCTTCTTTGTCTAATTTAATTAATATCAATCACAAGGATAATATAGAAAGAACTTGAGCCTGATAAATTTAATACAGAAATATTTATGGTTGTAAAATAATAATACCTGCAACTTTTCGCTTTGGCAACATTTTTTTTAAATGAACTTTCACGTTCCTTTGAAATTAAGCAAGAGCTTTTCATGAAAATCACAGATTTCATTTTTATTCATAATACGTATACAAAATTTAATGAAAGTACTTTCCCGCCTAAATGTAGTGTAATTTGAATTAAGTATTTCATAACGTATTCGCCAAATCAGTAAATACACGTAGCACTCTGTGTTTGAGTCAGCCTGTTGCGCACATGTTGGCAGAACAACTCTGCTTTTGATGTTTTGACATACTGAGGAAGAATGTAAACAAGAACACAATGGACGGGCTGCAAATGTTTGCAGAACAGAACAAAATATAGAGAATTGAATAAGTAAATCTATTAATAAATAAATACAATATATAAATAAAAGAATTGCATATGGATACTGGAAGCAATTGGAAATTTATAAAGTGCAGCAATACACAGTGTGGTGTCCCAGAATCCCAGACCTCAAGTTATTATACCATACTCTAGAGAACAAGGTTACGAAACTGCATGATTTTTGAGAGAACTTTGTCAAAATTAATGCAACGAGGTTTTCAAATTAGACTTCGAATGCAATAAACTAAGAAAAGATAGTAATTGTTGAAATATATTTAAACATCTTGCCATATTTCAGTAAGTTGTGACAGTGCATAAAATATAACATTTGAAAAAAATGTTTTTTTTTTTTAATAGGAAGCTGTATTTTATTTAAAATTTAATACTCATCTATCGTACGACATGCTAGTTCTACGCCATCGTTTACTAAGCATAAAGTTTTTAAGTGCTGCTTACTTAGTAAATACGTCAAATTATTCAAAAGTTCTCAATAGTGCAAGAGGTTGCAAAAAATATGACATATTGCTGAATTTAAGATGTCTGCATAACTCTGTAAAACTATTAGATCACCAAAAATTAGCTAAATGTGTCAGCAGCAAGGCGAGAGAACACGCAAATGCTTCTGCAGTAGCTCAGGTAAAACAGGCTGTTTCTCCCTACATACGTTTGATGCGTATGGATCGTCCTATTGGTACCTACTTGCTCTTTTGGCCCTGCGGTTGGAGCATAGCTCTGAGTTCCTCTGCCGGTTGTTGGCCTGATTTTTATATGCTGAGCTTGTTTGCCACAGGAGCATTAATAATGAGAGGAGCCGGTTGCACTATAAATGACCTTTGGGACCGTGATATAGACAGGCAGGTAGAGAGAACACGTAATCGTCCCTTGGCCAGTGGTGAAATATCACAATTGGATGCCATTGTTTTCCTGTCGGCTCAATTGAGTTTGGGACTTTTGGTGCTGGTGCAACTGAATTGGGAGTCAATATTACTGGGGGCAAGTTCCTTGGGCCTTGTCATTACCTATCCCCTAATGAAACGAGTTACCTATTGGCCACAACTTGTTTTAGGTATGGCTTTTAATTGGGGAGCTCTATTAGGCTGGTGCGCCACTCAAGGAGCGGTAAATTGGTCAGCCTGTTTGCCACTTTACTTATCTGGTGTATGCTGGACTATAATATATGACACCATTTACGCCCATCAAGATAAGAAAGATGATTTGCAGATTGGTGTCAAGTCAACCGCCTTAAGGTTTGGGGAAAATACTAAATTGTGGTTGTCAGGTTTTACGGCAGCCATGTTAACTGGTCTTACGTCTGCCGGCTTAGTCTGTGATCAAACAATTCCTTATTATGCTTCTGTGGGACTAGTGGCGTGGCATTTAATACACCAGGTTATTTAAAGCTTTAAACAAATTTTGCCAGAAAAATGTTAACAATTCTTTTTTTTTTTTTTTTGCTTTCAGATATATTCACTTAATATTGATAATCCTACAGATTGTGCACAGAAATTCTTTTCCAATAATCAAGTGGGCTTAATTTTATTTTTAGGCATTGTTTTGGGAACTCTTATGAAGACAAATGACAATACTAAAGAAACGAATTTGACTGCAAGCAGTAATAATTCGGCCACTACAACAATGAACACTTTTGTGCCCCTGCCCACAAAACCAGAGGCTCTAACGTAGCTAAATGTATCACTAAATTTTATATTAAGTAGTTTTACTTAAGTTCTTATTAGACTATAAAGAAAAACCAAAGTATGGAAACGAAGTTATTTTATAACGGAGGAAATCACTACTGTACATAAACATTTGTTGTAGATTAATTTAAGTTGACATGTTAAAGGATCATTGGCGGAAATATACTTTCAAATAAATTATTAAAAAAATATGAAGTTTCTTTTTTGACATCAAAGCTAATTGTAGAAAATCGTGAAAATCGGGCCTGCACAGCAGGCCCAAGTGTAGTGCCAAGTTGGCGTAATTGCTCTTAATATCCTGATATTTTCTACTTTAACTCACCTTTGACCTAAAACTAATATTTTTGGTTTGTTAAATAAAAATAAATTAACATTTTCTTGAGAAGAGTTTCGCTAAATACCGAAAGCTTAATTCACAAAATAAATAATACAATATGTATAGTATTTTCCTGAGCTCTGCTTCGGACAATATTGACAAAAATATTTGAATAAATATAAAAAACATATATGAACTTAATTATTTATTTGCTTTAAGAGCCAATTGAAATGTATTATTAATTCAGGTCCCAAAATGAACCTTTTCAAAAATGTGTTCTGTCTTTTTTCAGCTGTCTATATGCCGACGACATTTCGTGAAGTTTCAAGCAAACTTTTTTAAGAATTTTTCAAGTCTACTGATGAGTTGATTAGCACCAACCAAATGTCGTCGGCATATAGGCAGCTGAAAAAGACAGAAAACATTTTTGAAAAGGTTCATTTTTGGACCTGAATTTATAAATGTTATGTTACGCGGGCTGCGTAACCCAAGGGTCCTAGAAAAGGTCCCGTTGTGATATTTATAAAAAACATATATAAAATAAAAATACCTTCATCTCAAGAAAATACTAATTTTTCAATAAAAAAGAGGTTGAATAAACCAAGTATTAATAAATAATACATACACATATGTATATGTATGTACCCTTGATTATATACATACATATGTATGTTGGTATTTCGTAACCAGCAATAAAATTCAATTTGGTTTATTTATGTCAAATTATTCTACTTTTCCTTCGGCAATGGCATATTTATCATTTGTGTATACCTTGCCCATTAAATGTTGATTGCCTTAGTTTTAAATGTTCTTGCATTATAAAGGTAAATAATTTTTTTTTTTTTATAGCACAGCGGACACTACTACGACACAAGTGGACTGGTCTCATGAATGGCAGCCCGTGAAACAATGGCCACTGTAAAGCAACAAATATTTATGACTTTCGCTATTTGTAGCGTAAAACTCTACACATTTAGAGTAGATTTCCACATGACAAGTGATAGCTAGCACTACTTTTTTATAACCAGGACTCGAGTTCCAGCATTCGTGATTCGATAAACTTGATAGTGAAATAAATTTAACTAGCATTAGTTTTTTATCACCAGGGTCCGGATTCCGGCATTCGTGATCGAATAAACTCGATAGTGAGAATAATGTAAAGCAAAAACAAAATAATCAACAAACACACAGCATTTTATCACGAATGCTGGAAGTTTTAGTGCTGCTGCAGATTTGATAACCTCATATGCAACTCCGCGAAACGATTTTACTAAATCTATTACATACAGTTTAAAGTTCTTACCTTAAATGAACACTAGCAGAGAGCATCTATCAGCATTAAAATGAGCATCAACTGATAAACAACTGCATTGTGCGCTGAATCGCATTTGGATTAGGATGCAGCACACGACCCAATATAATAATTTCGTAAACTTCATACATTTCAATAGAATATTAAACACTTAAAATATGTTGGGCTCGCTACTTCACCTCGCATCAACTATGTATATTGCGACAACTAATTTCATAGTTTCCACTTGTAGTGTCATTTGCGACAGTTGTTTCCTTTTGTTTACATATATTTATATATATATGGACCAAGGGACTCTTTTACATACACACACACACAATGACGAATTCGTTTATTTAACAAAATCTGTCGCACTTTTTAACAATTTCTTAAAAATAAATGCTCACCGGGCACAACACTTTTGTTGATTTTTTTTTTACTTAGGTGAACAAGCCCACACACGCACACACACACTTATACAACACCTGCTCTTCTAAACTTTGGACAGAACAAATTTAATTTTGCTCATTTATGATTTCTTTTCACAGATAATTAATCAATTATTAGATATTTGATTTTAGCACATTCTTGCATATTTTTCACTAATTATAGATCACAGTGTTATCGATTTTCACTACGTTATTTCTTTCAGTAAAGCACGCACTAATTGAACCGCCAAAAAACAACTAAAGAGGAAATGCAACTCCAAAGCAATTGGAGTTGCCATGCAGTTTTTGCAATTTAAAATCTGATGCATACCAACATCGATGCCAGATAGATCAAGACTAAAATCGTCACACTACGATAAGGGGAATCATCCATCAAAATGGTTATCACAAATCGTAAGTCACCAAGCAGAACTACTTTTTTGCAATATCGAGGCTTTCAAAAAAATCTTGTTTCATCGGTTCATTAATAAGTGAACATATTTTTGATGTTTATGCAAAATAGAGTTTAGGCAGCAAACCTTCGTGTCGTGTAGACACGCCTTTACTAACATATTTGTCGTGGGCGAGTTTACATATTTTGATGAGTTAAAGCATCATGTAAGGAAATAAAAAACAAACGATTTTGAGAAAAATGCGAACTAGGGCTTTTGCTGTGGAGACAAAAAAAAAAAAAGAATACTAGTACAGTATTTATCGGATATAAGAAACTTGAAAAATCCACGAAAAAAGTTTCTTATAAGCGTTTCTTTCTTATATACAATTATTTTATATAAGAAACTTATTTCTTATATAAGTAGCTATGGCCATAAGGCATTTGTTTCTTATATGAATATACGAGCTTTTTTACCTTTTTATGTATATACATAGATGTATGTATGTAAATAGAAAAATAAAGCAAATCAAATTTTATTTTATTAACCCCTTTAGTAAATAGATATAAAAAACTAGACAACTTCAATTTGAAAAAAAATATATATGTAGTAAATACATGTACATATGTACATACCAGAGACCTGCGCCGAGCCGATTTCAGCCGGCTGAGCGATAGCCGCCGATTAATTTTGACAGCCGAAGCCGCCGAAAATTTCTTGGCTTACATCGGCTTAAAATCAGCCGCCGATTATTATTTACCTATCTTTAGATTGTACTTTTTTTTTTTTTAATTTAGTTTTACTCTTTTTTTTCGATTAAACAAGAGACTTATTAGTTGTAACAAGGCGAATTAATTTATAAATTCATTCGCCTTGAGTTGTAATAAGATAGTATAAATCAAGCACAGAGTCGCACTTTAATACATCCTGTTCGTTTTACCCTATTTATTGTATCTACGACAATAATGCTGCCACATTGTACATCTACAATTCATATGCAAGTTTTAGGTGTACATGTACGTAACTATTTGCCAACGTTCGCATTTGCAATTTATTGGATGCTAAAGTAATTGGTTCTTTAGTGAGGATTGACGGTTCACTACAGGAAATAATTCAGCTATTATTACTATTATTTGAATGATATTAATGACCTGTAATGTAAACATTTCCCGTTTTAAATTAATATTTAAAAATAAATTTAAACTTAACAAACAGCAAGAAAAACCTTAATTTTTTTTAATGACTAAATTGATTTGCATGAAAGAATTTGTAAATCAGTGTTGTTTACTGATTTAACATTAAATTGCATGAATGTATGGAAAATTCGTGCGAAACGAGAGAATGTTTTGCATCCAATTTAGTGCAGTGCTAGAATACTTTTTTTCAAGCAATCGTTTTTACATTATTATTTGGGTTTAATTTTTAGAAAAGAGCTAAGAGGTTGGAAAGTGCATTATTGTCATTATAATTTTATTACTTAACTTTTATTGTAATTATAGCGAAAATATTTATTTCAATAACAATTAAATTAGCCAAAGGCAATATGTACTATGCACTCACAACATTCTTAAAAATTGATACGATCTTGATGATAATACTTTTCTACCCCAAAAATCAAGAAGTAGGTACTTTGTGGTAAAAACACAGATACTCCATCCAAATCGTGTGGCAGCCCTGCCATCACATTAATTCAAAATACGTTAGAAATTTCTCTTTGGCTTAAATTGAAAAAAGGAGTGTTTTAAAAGGGGGTTTTTTAAGTTAGAAATTTTCACTTTGGTACCAAAATTGAAAAAAGGAGTGTTTTATAACGGGGGTTTTTAAAGTGTTTTTTAAGTGACAAATATGGAAAATTATAAAATTACAAGTTTTTTTTAGCAATCAAGTCTTTCAAATAACATGAAGGTGTCGTCGGATTCCGAAGAAGATTTGTCCAATATTTAAATGATTATTTTGACAATTTAAAAAATGATTATTTTAAAATTTTTATAGCCGGCTTAGCCGAATTTGAGCCGCCGCCGATAAATTTTCAAGTCAGCCGCCGCCGCCGACAATTTAATTCGGCGCAGGTCTCTGGTACATACATAATTCATTTTGTACTATTTATTTATTTATTTACGAGGCAAGAAACAAAAACTTCTCATGAGCACTAAAAGTAAAAAAAAACTTGTTGTTGTTGTAAAACTGCCAGAAAACAGAGTTGTCCATGCAAACTACATAAATTCAGTGTTGCCCTTGAAAGTTTCTTATATAAATTCTTTTTCTATACATTTTGTGGTTTTGGTGTTCAAGAAAAATGTTCTTTTGTCAGTTGTTTTCTTATAAGCGTTTTTCTTATATGAAACTTTTTTTGTTAGAAAAATCACTAAAAAGATATGGTGTTTTTGCAAATGTTTCTTATAAGCGTTTTGTTCTTATATGAGATGTTCTTATATCCGATAAATACTGTACATTGTTTTAATTATGTATGTATATATGTTTGTAATTTTATATGTCATTCATAGTGCCAAAATTAGGGTTGAAATAGTGTTGTATAAGAGTCTAGTAACGACATTTGGATACGCTAGAATCTGTTATATTGTGGAGTTTGGCAAAAAATACGGTAAAAACAGCACAAAATTCACGCAAAGCTTCATAACTGTTCCTGGACCGCTCTTAGAACAGTAAAATGTAAGACCGACCACCACTTTTTCGCCAACATTTTTTCCGACCATATTAACCTCTTAGTTCCACTCAACGAGCCTCCCATGCATATTTTTACAAAATTTCCCACCATCGTTTTTTCTCCTCAAAATTTTTTCGAGCATACCAACTGTTGTATATTCAATAAAAGATTTATTCAGTAGTATTACTAGGTTTCGTATTCATGAGCGGTCATACGCGTGGTGGCCTAGAGAGTGAGAATCAACCAGTACATTTACGTATTTGAAAACTAGGATGAAAAGCACAAAAGAGATTAAAGTAAAAATAGAGTTGTATCCAGTTAGGTCGCCACCTAGCTGTATAGATAGTGTTGCCATAACACCAACCCTCTATCCCTTCCGCCTTAGGTGTTCCCCCTCCATTAGCCATAAAATTTGTTTAAACATGATGTTGAACATCGATCATGGCTATTGAAGACGGCTCATGTTCATGTTTCGGCCAAGCTCGGGAAGCGATGCTCGAGCATCGATGTTCGCCATGAAGTTAGGCATGAAATGTCATTTTCAGTTGGACGGTTTAGCTCTCATGAAAAATATCACAGAAAAGATAACGAATGATTGAAAAATATACAAATAATTTTACAGATTTAAAAATACCAAAATCGAGTGAATATACACATAAAATACTGAAATAAAGCAAAAATATGAACGGGGTGAACACTTTGACAAATCAAAAATTAGGAATAGTTTGGACACACGTGTTCTGCATGCATAAAAACATGAGCGAATTAATACCGTTGCTCTGTCGGCGTCAGGTTCATGTCATGCTCAAGTTGATAGCTGCTGCAGACGTTGAGTTGGGGCCGCTGGCATACAAAATTTATGTATTTTTAATTTCTGCCCATAACTAGAGCTAGGACAGTGTTAGGAGCTCCTGCTGCATGCCCAACCATTTAATTTTGTTTCTTTTTAACTACTTCAGGGAGAACACCTGAGTATGGGATTATATTTAATAGCTGTACGGGCTCAACATTGGGAGCCCGCGGTATCCCAAAACTGTTCCCGTACTCAAAGTTCATGTAAGTCAGAGAGATTTTTAGAGAGGAATATTCTTGTTCTTCTAGCACAAAACAGCCCGCACTTTTTCTTTGTACTAGTTTGGGCCATGATATACAACTAATAAGGTGGTAGCCTCGTCAGCTAAACCGTTAATCATCTGACTACTTTAGGTTGTCAAGAGAATGCAGAGATGAAAGGCAGCCAAAACGAGACAACAAATCAATGTAAGATCTGTCAATCTCTCTTCTATAAATGTAGAAGCGGCATCTTTTTGACAGTTTACAGAAGTTGTACAAAAACAAAATGCATGTTATTTTATTTTGGTTGGACACCATAAAAGGAATCAATTTAGCATGTTATTTTTATTGAAGTTGTTCTTTTGTAGGGAAAAGGTTACTTCATTAATTGTATCATGATCTCAATCAAGGTATGTACCTCAATACCAGGTAGTCGCATAACTACAACAAACACAACATCAACAAACACTTCACGTCTTTTGTTGGTAGAAGTCTTTAAGTTGTGTCGCGTTTGTGTTGTGTACTTTGACAGTTATCCAGGCTACAAGCCCAGCTGACAACTGCTACCGGGTAGCGGTGTACCTTGATCTCAATCATCTAATATTGCAACAATTTGGATGTATTACAATTAGTATTTTATGCAAAATAATCTACAAAGATCTTTGAAATCTAAATATGTTCCGAAAAACATTTCATTTTCCCAGAATTTATCTTTCAAATTTCAATCCAGCACCAAAATATACCATATGTATATTATTTTTTGGGAGAGATACGTGGCTTTTAGTGTTGCTGTACATCTCTGCGTTTTTGTTTATTATTGAGAGGAATTTTTGATTGCTCTCCTTTGATCGTACAAACTTAATACTTTTGAAGCAAAACTAAAAAAAACTAACAACACAACCCGAAAGCCTTACGTGTACCTGTTGTCTCTTTTTTTTTCGAGGAGCAGCACTGTGTTTCTTTTAATAACTGAAGATGTTAGCGAGAAAGAGGAAGAGTCAAATTTGATACTGTAGTAATTAGATTAGAGAATTATTTTAAAACCTTCCTGAACAAATAAAAAGCAAATAGATCAGAGTCGTTATACAGGAGAAAAATTGCTATTTGAAATTAAATTGAAACGAACACGAATTGAATGTCTAAAACAGCCGAAACACTTTAATTGAAAAAAAAAATTTTTTTTTTTAAACATACATCCATTCAAAATCAATAGTTACAGCATGATGTTTTTTAATTGAGCAAGGTGAGCTTTTAGTTAAAATTTTAGAAATTATAAAAAAGTTTTGTTTTTGTAAAATATTTTAAAATATAAAAAATTCCATATACATGTTTAAATTAAATATATATGTATGTATGTTATGTTATGTTATCATTACAACATTTAAGCTTAAAAAGTTAATTTGATTTTTTTTTCTTTATTGTTTTTATATGTATTTTTTTTTCACACATTAAAATCTTACAAATTATCTTCAATAATTACATTAAAAAGAAAGAGAAAAATAAGCGTTTGTTTTTAACAGAAAATACAATTTGTTCTTTAAATATAGTGTTTTTGTTTTTGTTTTTTTTTTCTACAAATAAAATTCGAAATAATCATATATATGTATATGTATATGTATATAAAATAATAAATTTTAAATTATTTAAACTTAAAAAATTTGCTTTTACTTGATACATAATTAAAAAAAAATGAAAATTTCTCACCAGGCAAACTTATAAAAAGAAAAAATATGTTCACCATCCTCTTTAGTTTATATTTTTATGTTAACTTTTATTTACGTTTGCACTAAACCTCTAATGTCTGCTGCTCCACCACCTTGCGGTCCATTCGACGCAGATACCGCTATCGAGGTTGAGCCAACTGTCCCACTTCCGATAAATAAAGCTGATGTATCTAATATAGTATTAGCTGATGAACCGCTGCAAAGATCGCCATTGTCCATGAGCATGTCATCACTAAAGTCAAGAAAATCACCCAATTCGGTACCGATTGTTTGTTGAAGTGTTTTCAAATGTTTGTCGGCCAACTCGATGGCGCGTTCGATTTCATCACTTTCATCTTGATGAACTAAAAAAAAAAAAAACGTTAAAAAACGAGAAAAAAAAATAAATAAATGAATATTTTTGAGGCATTGCAAAAAATGATTTATTTATATTGAAGTCTGAACAGGCCCTGTGACTTCTAAAAGCAAATTGATCAAAAAGCTGACTTTATTCTGTTCTCATTCTTTATTTTCTAAGTTTAACACCCATATTCATAAAAACTATTGAAGGTTTATTACACGTTTATCTGACAAATATTCCGCATAAATACGTCAAATAAGAGCTTAATAAACTTACAATAATTATTATGAATATGGCCTTTCATTAAAATAATAGAATAGATAAAATAGAATAGATAAAATAGAATAGATAAAATAGAATAGAATAAAATGCTATTTAAATTTATTTTTACAATATAAATATCTAGCTTATTGAAGTAAAATAACATTTTTAATTTCAGAAATCGCGTGATTTGAGGAACAGGTCTCATAAGTAATTAAACAAATTTCTTCTGAAAATAACGGGTTATCCATTTTGCGGTTTCAAAAGTAAACGTAAATAAAACACGTATAAAATATTTTTTTTTCATATTCCTTTTTTATTAGAAAGTTTGAACGTTGACATGTTTGATGTGTGAAACACTACATCATTTAAATAACCACCACGCGAAGTGTTGCAAGCATTGATTCTTTTGAGGTAATGATCGACCAAGTTTTGACACATATAGGGCAGTAGCTCAGCCATAACTTGACGAATGTTGGTTTTTAAGTGCTCAAGAGTTAAAAGTTTATCTGCATAAACGAGAAATTATGCGGGCAAAAAGTCGGTTATCATATGACCATAACGCTTCGAATTGACGGTGACAGTCGTTGTTGCATTGTCGTTTTCGAAGAAGTAAGGTCCAATCACACCTTCGGACCAAAGAGAGCACCAAACAGTTACTTTTTCTGGATGTAATGGCCTCTCTTCAATTACTTGAGGATTCTCAGAAATCCCAAATATGACAATTTTGTTTATTAACATACCCACCGAGTGAGAAATGTGCTTCATCGCTAAAGAAAATTTTGTGCGAAAAATCGCCTTCCACCGCCTGTTGTTCAAGCACCCATTCCACGTATCTACAACGTTGTGAATGGTCAGCAGGCTTCAGTTGTGTGAGCTGGATTTTATATGGATGTACGTGTATATCTAAATGCAAAATACGCCATAATGTGCCATAAGACAGTCCTAATTCCTGAGAACGACGAGCGAAACGACACATTCGGGTCTTCGGCAACACTTTCACTTACAGCAGCGATATTTTCAGCGGAACGAGCGAAACGATGATGCACAGGCCTTACAATATTTGAAACCGCTCCAGTCTCTTCAAATTTCTTCACAATTTTGCCAATCGCTTGCGTAGTTGGACGATTATGTAAACCAGTGTTCCCAGATCAATGTATTTTTTCCCCGCAGAAAAATTTTGAAACCCCCTAAAATTCAACGTTTTTCTACAAAATCCCCCTAAAAAATTTTGGTGAACATTCTGCTTTAGTTTGCGAATCACCAATATTAATGCATTGACAATGCGGAAAATGCATAAAATTGTTAAACTTTCCCCAATTAAAAAGAAGTAAAAATTAACTGATTATACATGTGTATTTTTCATTGCATATGTTGTGATTATAGGCATAGGTATATTTATTATAAATTTTCGATTTATTTGTATTCACATATTTTGAGATCTAATTAATAGGCAGCTCGAAATTGTTATCTGCTTATCTAGAAAAAATTAAGTGTCTCCAAAAATATTAACCGTCTAATTCATAAAAATTATAACAGGTTTATAAAGCTCTTATTTGACAGATTTTCCATACAAATATGTCAAATAACAGTCTTAAGGTGGGATCATACGATTGCCGCAATGCACCAATTTTTGTTACATTTTGTGTGCCAATCGTGTGATAGCACAATTTATTGGCTCATGCGGCAACCAAAACGAATGTTGTTCCTATTTGTCCCAATCAAATACAACCCTGATGCGACAACCATGTGAACACTTGACATACAACTAATCACCAATAAAAATTCTAAAAATGCACCAATATTTATTGTGTTCTCATGCGGCAACCAAAGAAGACAATACGCGCCAATAATATACATACATACATATGAATGTATACATATATTTAGTTTCAAAATTGTTTAAACGCGTCTTCCAAACATGATTTCTGCTTTTCAATCAGTAAAATTCAATTGTTGTTACTATTCAGTTTTTGCTTTTTCAGCCCGCACAACATTATAATATTAGCGGAAGCAATTTTCTTTCTTTTTAATGAACAAACCATATTTTTAACATTTTAATTTATTTTTTTTTTTTTGGGAAAACAAAGTTTGTCATCAGCTACAACAGCTGTTTCTCACAGTTGCCGTATAATATAACAATCGTGTGACTATAATGCGGCAATTATTGGTACTAAATTGTTTTGCGGCAATTTGCGACAATAAAATTTCAGTAAAATGTCACAATCATGTGATTGCAGAGAATTTGATTGGGACAATTTTTTTATTATGCTCCAATTCAGCCCAATAAAAATTGTGTAAAATTGGTGCATTGCGGCAATCGTGTGATCCCACCTTTATAAGCCTGTTATAATTTTTATGAATTAGGGGGTAAGAGTATCTAAAGGTACGTTTAGACTATGCTAATATTTGTCCAAACACAACAAATAATTGTTTGGGCTAATAGTATGGTTTGTGACAAATGTTTGGGCATGGGTTTAGATTGCACTAATATTTGTTTGAATTTTATTTGCGCAAATAACAGAAAATTTTGTGTCAGCCATGTTTGGTACAAATATTTGTGTACCTCTTTACACTATACTAATAATTTTATTTGTCCGGTGTGTATGACAAACATCTGTCAAACAATGTTGTTATGTTTATGAAATCCATCTGTCAAACAGTATCAAATTGTGTTTGAGAAGCAATGAGAAAAGGTAAAATGTTTAGCGACAGTGATATTGGAGATTTATTATTAATAACTGCCGGAGCTATAGCAGTTTCAGAAACCCAGCAAAAAGAAAAAAAAAAAAAGATCCAGGGTTCGAGCTTGGGTGCAGCGCCGTAAAATGGAAGGATGTTGCCAAAAACTTCTGAAAGAATTGCGTTCTGAAGAACCTGCGCTGCATAAAAACTTCGTGCGCATGGGTTCAAATGACTTCGATTACTTGGTAATTTGGTTACAATATCCATCTTATTAACATTAAATTGTATATGTTCATGTTTTTCACACAAAGCTGAATCTAGTGGCGCCGATTATAACAAAGAAAACCACACATTTGCGGGAACCAATCTGTCAAACGAATTGACCAGTATTGCCATTTCAATTTATTTCAATTTTTATACGTTAAGCACTGTCAAAAATAACTGTTGGCAACCCACGTTTCTACAATTATTTGTCGCTGTTTGATCCGCCAAAAATATTGCGAGAACAAACAAAATATTGAGCCAAATATTTGTTGCGACGTGCTGACAAAGTGTTTACACTATCCAAAACTTTCTTCACAAACAAACATTTTTTTTAGCCAACAAACAACAAACAGTCGAAAAATATTTGGAGGCTAACAAATTCGAGTGTTTACACAACAAAATTTTTTATGATTTTGCACAAATATTAGCATAGTCTAAAGGCACCTTAAGTCTTCTTCGCTCTTTACGTTCTTTTGATATTTTCACAAAAAAAGATTCTTAAGAAACGGCAAAAATTCAAAGAAATTACCCATAAGGAAAAAAAATTCATTCAACTCAACAAAAAAAGTACTTAAAATTACCAGTTGCAAAATTCTGCACTTGAAGCTACCAGATGAACATTAAATATCTCATTTAATTTTACTTTAAAAATCGTTAAAGTTTTCAAATTTATCAGTTGAAAAATCTTCTAACTCCTGCCATTTTACCGTTCAAGCAAACACAGAAATCCCCTAAAAATACCCCAAAAATGAATTATTTCCCCCGAACGAATTTAACACCCCAAATTCACCCCTAAAAGAAAAACCCTAAATCTATAGGGAAACCCCCTAAACTGGCAACACTGATGTAAACCATAATCTCCTCTTAAAGCACGATATGTGACTGTGAGAGTATTACAATATTGTCCTGAAGAAGCTATCCGAAGGAGAGCGAAATATCGACAAAAATAATTAAATAATTTTAATAAAATACCTTTAGCTCAAGAAAATAAATACATATATAAAAAAGAAAAACAAAATGGCTTAGCAACTTAGTTTGACAGATGTCGAATTGCAATCCTATACTTTTGAAACCACGAAATGGATAACTCGTTATATTAAAAATAACTTATAAAAACATCACTCTTTTACAAATACCGAAACTAACAAATGTTTGCAAAAAAAAAACTGGCAAGAGGTTAAAATAGATTTATGAGTCGGTAAAAAAAACGGCGAAAAAAAGAAATTGGACTGAAAACGTTTTATAAAAGCTAGTGGAAAACTGTATCACAAATCTGTGTATGGTTTTTGACGGTTTCAAAAGCAATCGTTCTCACTCCGCATAATGACAATTACAATTCGTTTGATAAACCATTGTGGGAAACTTTAGAATTAGGAGCCAGGCTTTGAAAGAAATGAGTTTTATAGGTTTGCAGAGGGGGTCGTCGACCTCCCAAAACTGAAGTCAAAGTCTGTCGGAGGCTGTTAGTGTATTATCAATACGATGTTGAAGTTTCGGAATTTACTAAGAACAATATGAAAATGTTGGTAAAACAGTGGTGCCAGAGGAAAGTTTTTGCACAGAACATAAAATCGCGAATTGGTAAACCGTTTCAATCATCCTTTGATTTAATAAATATTTTCATAGGTATGCAAAATTTGTTCTTGACAAACTAAAGGGCTAAAGGATTTTCTCCTCCATAGTATAACCAACAACGGCTTCGTGTACAAAATCTGTAAGCATCTGGCCGCACACTTCTTCATTTTACGGCAATTGGTACCATTACACTAAAGCCGACCCCCAACCATTGCGACCAGTTATTAAACTTACCCGTTGTAAACAATTCCTTAAATGCATCCTCCGGCAGGGAATTCAAAACGTTTTCCAAGTCATGTTCCTCTAACAAATGAGTATCACCTAAAGGTATATCATCTACAAAATAGAAATCACTTTAACTCTCAAAAATAAGAACATATCATTATTATGAAATGTACCATCTGGACCGCCCAGCATCAATTCGGGATCACTTAAGCCTCCCAAACCAGTATCTGCCGAACTAGCCGAACTATTTTCGCATATACTCAACATATCTTGAGTAATGAAATCATCGGCTGTGGGCAAGGACGTGGTAGAACCCATTCCCGATGATGTGAAATTTGAGTTAGAGTTTGTATTCAATAAATTGACATCGGCCGTAGAAGCTTCAGATTGTGGGGTTGTATGTTTTTGCGAATTGAATGATAACTGTGATATGAAATCTTTTAATTCGGTTGGTGTGGAAGCAGATGTAATAGAAGTATTAGAGACGGAGAAGGAATGTTTTTCATTAAGATTAAAAAGATGAAGAGGTTGCTGAAGTGGGTATTGATGGTATTGAGTTTTGTTTGGCGTATTTTTAGCATGATGATTATTATCATGGCCAAAGCTAAACAAATGCTGGGGCAAACCATGACCAACTAAGCCGCCACTCAGAGGTGCTAAGGCTGGTGGTGCCAGTGAAGTTGCTGAAATGTTGCTTAGCGTTGGCATTACGCCATGCGTATTCGGTTGCTGCTGTTGACGTTGATATTGTGGGTGGTGCTGCGAGGTACTTGATGTTGTTGAATGTTGCGAATTGCTGGCGATTGATTCTAAAGAAGTCGTACTACTTTTACGTTTCAAGCAAGTCGATGTTAAACGTGGCATTTGTTTTGCCATTGTTGTTGCCGTTAATGAACCAACAGACCTTTCTACAGTTTTCTTAGCACGTTTTTGCGGTCTACCCACTGGATTGGCAGTCAAACCATTAGCTACTTTACGTTTACGTGCTGTTGGCTGATTTATTGAAGCTGGTCGTTTATTACTGTTGCTGTTTGTTGGCAATTGCTGCAATAAATGCTGTGCCTGTTGTTGTTTTAGCTTATGCTGATTATTTTGTGTTTTAATCAAAACACCGCTCGACAATAACTCTGAGTTGGAATTGGTGGCTGCAAGTTTTGTTGTTAGTGTCATTGATTCATTCACTAAAAGTGGATTTGTGAATATTTTACGAGGCCTTTGTTCATACAAAAGGCGATTGTAAGCATCGCGCTTACGTGCATGTTCCGCACACAAGGGTAAATCGTGCGTTATATCAAATACTGGTACTCGACATTGCGTATTATCGGCAAATTTGGCGGTGCACGGCAAGAAGACGTGTTGGGCTGCATTGCAAACGATATGTTGTTGACAGTGAGCGGCCATTTCTAGCGTGTACGCATCACAACCATTAACGCAACACCGTTTTACATGGGCAGGTAGTCTGAAAGTGAAAATTGGAGGAAGGTTAAAGAGGCAGGTATTTTTTTTATTATTAAATAGTATTGTAAAAAACATACATACATAAGTATATAATAGTGTATATGTATTAAAACAAAGAAATAAGTAGCTTTTATTGTTAATTCCTTGAAGAAGATTAAGTATTAAATTAAATTTGTCTTTTTAAGTTTTTGACTTTGGACAAAGTCCGGTAAAATGAGAACAATCAAGAATTCCACTCAATAATGAACAGAAACGCACAAAAATACGGCAACACTGAAAACCACATTTCTATCCCAAAAAATGACATATGGTTTGTCTTGATGCTGTAATGAACATTGACATATAAAATTTGAAGAAATGAAATGTTTTTCTGATTGCATTTAGATGTCAAAGTTCTTTGTAGACATCTTTTATATGGCATACTATTAGAAAAACATCAAAACTGCTGAATTTTTCTGTTTGGTATTGATTACATTTTAAACTACTTGCCCAAACCATGATACAACTACAGGAACTTCTAAGGCCCTAGTGGGTCGGTCTCACGACTGCAGGCCCGGGAAACATAACATGATGCAACTAATAAGCAGCCTCATTGGCTAATCATCTGACTTAAGGCGCGTTTAGACTATGCTAATATTTGTGCAAAATCATGAAAAATTTTGTTTGGCCTAGTGTAAACACTCGAATTTGTTAGCCTCCAAATATTTTTCGACTGTTTGTTGGCTAAAAAAAATGTTTGTTTGTGAAGAAAGTTTTGGATAGTGTAAATAAACACTTTGTCAGCATGTCGCAACAAATATTTGGCTCAATATTTTGTTTGTTCTCGCAATATTTTTGGCGGATCAAACAGCGACAAATAATTGTAGAAACGTGGGTTGCCAACAGTTATTTTTGACAGTGCTTAACGTATAAAAATTGAAATAAATTGAAATGGCAATACTGGTCAATTCGTTTGACAGATTCGTTCCCGCAAATGTGTGATTTTCTTTGTTATAATCGGCGCCACTAGATTCAGTTTTATGTGAAAAACATGAACATATATTTAATGTTAACAGGATGAATATTGTAATCAAATTAGATACCAAGTAATCGAAGTCATTTGAACCCATGTGCACGAAGTTTTTATGCAGCGAAGGTTCTTCAAAACGCAATTCCTTCAGAAGTTTTTGGCATTTTACGGCGCTGCACCCAAGCTCGAACCCACATTCTTCTGGATCTTTTACTTTTCTTTTTGCTGGGTTTCCGAAACTGCTATAGCTCCAGCTGTTATTAATAATAAATCTCCAATATCACTGTCACTAAACATTTTAACTTTTCTCATTGCTTCACAAACACAATTTGATACTGTTTGACAGATGGATTTCATAAACATGACAGATATTTGTCATACACACCGGACAAATAATATTATTAGTATAGTGTAAAGAGGTACACAAATATTTGTACCAAACATGGCTGACACAAAATTTTCTTTTATTTGCGCAAATAAAATTCAAACAAATATTAGTGCAATCTAAACCCATGCCCAAACATTTGTCACAAACCATACTATTAGCCCAAACAATTATTTGTTGTGTTTGGACAAATATTAGCATAGTCTAATCGCACGTTTAGTAAAACTGTCAAGAGAATAGGGAGATGGCAAGGAGCCAAAACGAGAAAGTAAGCTAACTCATGGATTTTGTTGGCACATTTAGTCTATACTCTGTCTCCCATTTGCTCACGTTTGTGTTGTGTTGCCTTTCACCGTTCAATGGATAAAGATACATTCTGCGGGCTGTTTCGTGCAAAAAGAACAGCAATATTTCTTCCTCAGAAGTTTCTTCTCACTTGTACGATCGGGTACGGGGACAGAACAGAACCAATGTTGAGTACGGAATCACAACTTATGTTTTGTAGATTAACCCCCAATTTTTGACTTGGATTTTAAATGCCATTTCAATTTAAATACAAAATTGAATCAAACAGTTGCTATTTAAATCAAACTTAAACGGCCTGCCGTGCCCATTTAAAATCGATTTGAGTTTTTCGTACTGCCATATGATTTTGACAGTTTGGTTTTGTTCTGCAAATTAAGAAAATTGAACATGTTTTTTTTTGTTTCATAATTTGATTTTTTATTATTTCCAATCAACTTCTGTGGCAGTGAAATTGGGAGTCCTTTTATCACTTTTGCTACTCATTTTAATAATTTTTACAAAACAATTATTATTTTCTAAACTTTTTACAATTTGCTTCCAAATTTGTTTAAACAGCTGTTTTTTATTGAGTTATCAATAATTTTTTGACACTTACATTGTCCTGCCGTACTTTTATTACAATTAATTACCGGAAATAATTTTAGACTGTAAAATAGAAAGCTATTTTAAATCCAACTTAAATTTTAAGGAAAATTTACTAATTTTGTATTTAAATCCCAAGTCAAAAATCGGGGATAATCATATGGTTTTCAGTGTCTATTGATGGATGATGTGGAGGCATTTTTTAAAAGTAATGACTCTTACGTAATTGCTCGTTCACAATTTTGTGCAATGTTCGGTATTTGGCGAGTACGTGTTGGACCGAGCGTAAATTTAATTCGTTCTTGGGTGAGAAGAGATTTAACGCATCTACTTCGCTTATGAATATATCGCACGGTCAGGGCCCAGTCGATCTTCATGGACTTCCGAAAACATTGAACTGGTTGACACAAGTTTACGTGAAATCCCGAGGCTTTCAATATGGAAAAGAGTAACCACAATGGGAGTTCCAAGAGCGATTATTCATGAAATTTAAAAAAAGGAACTAAAGTTATGTCCTTTTAAAATTAAAATGGCTCATGAACTGAAAGAAAGTGACTTTGATTTACGTAACAACTTGGAGCGTTTTCACACTTAAACGACCACGTCAAGAAGCAAAAATACCATTACTGGTCTGCAAGAAATCGCAACCCTCGACTGAAACATTAAAAACCATTGCATTGCCCCGGGATAGATGTTTGGTGGGCGTGGATAACCACGTATGAGATTATTGGATAATTTTTTTTTTCGAAAATTTTTGAGGCCAAGATTCGTTGCCTGGTCAAGGGTGAAGATTATCGATACATGATTATGGAATACTTTTTGATAAACCTGCGAGCTCATCCATTGTACTCTTCACACAAGTGCTTTCAACAGGATGGGGTGACAGCTTCGATGAATTTGCTTCGGGAAAGTGTCCCCTAAGCAAATTTGAATGCTGATGAGCGACGTAGTGGTCGTGAAACAGCCATGGTAGTAGGTACTCTAGCCAGTAAGTCTTCAACTTTACTTTTCTTGTCTTCTTTAAAAATTTACAATTTTAGCACAAAAAAATCCTTCTCAATTTTGAGGAAGTAATATCCAACTAAGGCCCCATAAAGCAATTAACAGTTGTAAATTATAAAGATCGACTATAAAGTTAAAACAAAGTCTATTGAATTTCTTGTGCGGACTGAAGCTCAATTATTGTGCAATAGAAATTAAATGAGTCCTCATTAACCAAAATCTATGGGTGGGTACGCAAACATAATAATTTTTGCTTGTAAATGGAACAACTGATTATACACTCTACTTCCTGAATGGATGATAGAAAGAAAGAAAGAGGAACTTGTGCTGTGAATATGAAAATAAATTAAGTTTTTCTACTTACTCTTTCCTATATTGTTCAGTTTGTTGATATTTTTTCAGCAAACGATCGACGCACAACAGCCGCCGTTTCGCCACTTTCAGGGGTACTTTTTGCAGAGATCTTGTCGACAGCAGCTGCATAGCTTGCCTACGCAGTTGATGCCCGTACACAGCAATACGTTCTTCTCGTGCGGACGAAAAATGTGCTAAAGATTTCTGATCCAGCAAAAGATCAGCAGTAGATGCAGACTTGATTATATCGTAGGAGTTGAGCCAGTATTTCTGCAGACAATAGGGTAAGCCAGTGACAGTTGCCAGGGGGTCAATATCCAAATCAACATAATGTTGGGACATTTTGACTATGGCCACGGCACCCTTCGTTGTACTACAGCCCATTTGCCAGTTGCATAATAGATCCGAATTGTGTTGTGTTGTTGGGGGAAAGGAATTTAATTTGCGGGGTTTGCTTGAGGTGTGCGTTGTAGGTTTCGGTTTTGTATCAGCATTGAATTGAATTGAATTTTCCGAATTTGTTGTTGGTAGTTTAGAAGTGCTTTCGTCGGCTTCGTTTGGCATTCGATGTTGTTGGGAATTTAAAGCTAAATTTTTTGTTGTTTTCGTCGCATTGTACTGTTGCTGCGGCATGGAAGACGTATCATCGATCTGTTGTTGTTGTTGTTGCTGTTGTTTAACGACAAGTTGTTTTGTTACAATTGTTTTCGAGGCGGGTATTGACAATTTTTTATACACATTTGTTTTTAATTGTGTGGCTGTGTTTGGAGATGATGGTGGCGCTGTTTGAACGGTTTGTGGTGGCAGCTGTGGCTTCGTATCTATTTCTGGTAGTGGTTTAATATTTTGCAAATTGTTTGAAGATTCTTCGTTTGCCTGCTGCGGTGCTACTGCCATGCGGAAAATAACATTCACCGGTATTTCATTTAAATCTTCGCTCTCGGAATGATCATCAGCGTTTGGTGAACAGCTATTCGCATTTAAAGTTGCTGCCTTGGACAGTTTTGAGGGCGAACAAGAGGAAGAAGATTTTGAAGGTGAAGTAATGGCGGCATCGTCTCTACTACCATTACAAAATACATGATCGGTTTCGGTTGATTTTATTGAATTTTTCAGGCATTCCACTTTTTGCAAATGTTGAGCCAATGTATGATTATGAAACTTTGAAGGGGGCAAGCACTGGTTAGGCGCTGCTGCAAGAGAAAGAGGGGGTGGCGAAGAGAGTGGAGCATGAACAATAATGGGAGCAACTTTAGCCATGGCAGTCGTAGTCAATGAGGAATTCATGGTTGTGGTTGTACTGCCAGCAGTTTGCACGGTTGGCGTAACACAACCCATGATGGGTACATTTTGAGATGCCGCCGGCGTCGTTGGCGATTTCAGTGCCATCACACTGGTCACTTTTGCATTTGTTGGCGCCGTTGTTTCCAACAGCAGCGGAGTTTGCCATAATGAAGGCGTTGGCGGAGTATACAGCGGTGGTGGCGATATAGATTTCAAGCTTCCCTCGTATATGGTTGATGATGAATTTACAAAGTTTGAATGATACTGTGATGGTTGTGTTTGCAATTGTGGTCTCACAATACAAACATTTGATTGTTTTTTACTATTGGAGTGGTGGCTTGTAATTGTAGTTGTTGTTGTTGCTGCTGTGAACGATTGATTTACATTATTTTTAGATGTGGGTAATGATGAACAAGAATTTGTTGCAGTTATTGTAGTGGTTGATGATAGAAAAGACGCCTGCGTCTTTGTTTGATTTAAATTAGCTGTTATCTTTCCATTTGCTTCGGTTAAAGGTAATTTTTGTTGCTGCAAGTTTCCAACACATGTAGATGTTGTTAGTTCATTTAATCTGGTACGCGTTTTCTAAACAAAAAGAAAAATTGTTGTTTAAATTTCAATAAAAGTTTCAGAGTTTTAAACTGTTTACGAGTGTATCGATATAAAGTGTATTAATAAAAAATAACAAATCCCGAGCAGTATATCTTGATGCTGTTTCTGGAAACAGAACCTCAAAAATCATGAAAAAACATAAATAAATTCAGCCAAGTACGAGATTCACTCGCTAAGTTAATCCACTTAACTTAGTGGACGAAACGTTTGTTTAGTTTTTATGCGTTTATTTTTTTTTTTTTTTTTTTTTTTTTTTTTTTTTTTTTTGTAGCGGCCAGGCAACAACTATACAGCCAGTGAAAATTTCAGATCCCTCTTTCTCTCTTACGGTTCAAAAGTTACAGCCAAATTTCAAACGAAAGGGTGTCCGCATGTATGACTTTGTTTTTGTTATTTTTGTATTTGCTATTGTAGAGGTCATGCAACTAGATACGCTATGCAGATTTCAAGTATTCATCGTTTATAGTTCAAAAGCTACAGCTAATTTTCGAACTAAAGTGTGTCCCCATGTACTGACTATTGGACATTATATTAGATGTGCTCTAAAACGATGTCCAATAATTTTTTTGTCGCCCATCTCCTACCGTTTTCGCGAAAAGAACCAAAGTGCTTTTTTTAATTTTCCTTACACTGTACAACACATGATTTCGGGACTCAATTCTGATAATTGTTTATGAAAGTAGCCCCAAAAAAAAAGAAGAACTTCTGCATCATTCGTTTGGTCTTGGTACCTCAAATAATAACTTAAAAATTAATTTGAAGTTAGTAAGTATCGTGTAGGGGAGTTTGTCACGTTTTAGGCTCTTTTGTTTGTCATAACTCGAGAGCCACTAGTCCGAATAAGCTGAAATATATTTTAACAGATTAAGAACTACAATTCCTTTGATCTATTTATATAACCTTTCGCTTCATAATCAAAAGTTTCGCAGTTATAAATAAATGTATGAAGAATATAGTTTTTGCCTAAAAAATTTGATTTTTTTAAATTTTTAATTCATAAAAAATCCAAAACGGTAAAAAAATCGATGGACGCGTTTTGCTTTTATTCACAATTAAGTAAAGGTATGAATTTAAAAAATTTGGTCGAGATATGCACAAAATTCGTTCGAAAACACATTGATGACTTTTTTATGATTCTCAGGATTAAAAAAAAGTAATAAACCAAAAATTATTTCATTTTTATGATTTCAAAAAATATTGTTTAGGCAAAAAATATTGGTTTTCTTCATACATTTATTTATAACTGCAGTTCTTAATTTTTTAAAATTTATTTCAGCTTATTCGGACTAGTGGTTCTCGAGTTATGACAAACAAAAGAGCCTAAAACGTGACAAACTCCCCTACACGATACTTACTAACTTCAAATTAATTTTTAAGATATTATTTGAGGTACCAACACCAAACGAATGACGCAGAAGTTCTTCTTTTTAGGGCTACTTTCATAAACAATTATCAGAATTAAGTCCCGAATCAATCACCTGAAAAATGTTGTACTGTGTTATTAACGACTTCGTTTGACACTTTTGTGACTCCGTTTCGTTAAAATTAAATTTGAAAATACTAGTTAGTGTTATTGAACAATAATTTTTTTTAAACATTTTTGTTTTTAAATGTATTTTTTTACAAAAATTTTAATTTTTGGCCTTAACAGAGCCATGTTATCACATTAACAGAGGTCTGTTAACTTTGAAGGTCCCTCAGGACCTGCCTAAAATGTCTGGATACCAAGATAACCGAGGTATCTTGCACCCCATCTGCCCCAGCGACACAGCATCAAGCTGGAAGGATCAGCAAGATGCATTATATGCGCCCGGGTCGAAGGGAGAACGAACTCTAGTGTACGAATACATATTAGTAAAAGCACGCGGCAATATTTGCAGTGCAGCCGATAATAAGCACGAAATTCCTACATTAACTGACGAGTTTTTTTTTCCTTTCAAATATTTTTAAAATTGGTATATTATTACAATTATTGTTATGTTTTTTTTTTTTTTTTTTTTCTTTAGTCACCTGTGTATTAAATAATATGGGTGGTGTAGTTGGCACTGATTCTGTGAACACATACGGGTCTTCTTGTTGAATCACTTTTCTTGTGATGAGGTTTCCTTTTAAAATGTTGTGGTTTTGTTTGTTATTTGAGTTTTTACAATTGACGTTTGTTGTTTTGGCGTTGATGTTGCTGCTGTTGTTGATGATATTGCTGCTGTTTTTGGTTGTTATAAATCTTGATGCTTGCTGACATGACATGTCCCGGTAAAACAAATCAATGTTTTTTGTTTGTTTTACTTTTTAGTTTCCTTTAATGTTTTTTCTCTCTTGCTGTTAACAAATACGGCAGTCTTTGCTTCCTTTTGGTTTTTTTATGTATGTATGTATGTATGTATGTATGTATTTATGTATGTATATATGTATATGTATGTATATATGTATTTTTTTTTTTAACTAAGCTGCGTCTTGAACGAATACCAACGTTTGAAAAATACCATATAAAATAATAATGAAATTGTTTTCTTCATGAATTGTTGGTAAGAAAATTAGTTAAACCTGCAATGAGATAAAAAGAACAAAGAGATAAATATATGAATGTCTGCATGTATAGTAGATCTAAATAAACAAACAAACAAACAAACAAATAAATAAAAAACACAATATCAAAACAAGCGCAAAGTAATACATTTGTATAAGAAAATGAAATATGATTTAAAACTGTATTTAGTGCATAAATTAATAAATAAAAAAAGATAACACTATGCAGCAACCACACAATTTTTCCATACAGATTTGGTTAAATCTAAACCATTTTCGATTGATTGCATACCAGAGAACTGCAACAAGTGAAGGAAAACAAGTTACAATGTTATATTCGGCTGCACCGAATCTTATATACTCTTTACAAAATGAAATTGTTGGGACACCCGTTATTATTGCTCCTTAGAGGATTGATTGCCTTTTATATTTCGAGCTTAGAGAACAAACCCAAATATCATTTATCGAAAAATCACTTTATTATTTTTCAAAATATACCCCCTGCGTCATGTGTGCAAAAGTTGGTATTATTTTGCTTAACACAATTTAGAGGTTATATGTATATATGTAGAATACCACTTCCGATAATTTAATTGGAACCATAGTTGTTCTACAAGGATACTTTCAATGAAAATATTAAACAAAATTGAGTTGTGGATAAGTTTTATTAATTTTAATTGAGTGAAAAGAAAATACAAGTTTTAAAGAAGTTTTATATATTGTAGTCAGCGTTGCCAGCGTTTTAGTGTATTTTGTTGTTTTTATGGAATGGAAATTTTTTTTAATATTTTGACAAACAAAGTGTATTGGCGCCCATATAAAAGTCTTTTTGTCAAAGTGTACAGAAATCGCAGTGTTACAGCTCTATTGTAAAGTTGGACATTTCAGAGTTTATAAATTAGTACTCAGAACGTTTTGACATACGAGCGCTAACTCGGCCCCGAAATGGAATTAAATCGTCAACATTTTCGTGTGATTATTTTTTACAGCTTTCGACTTGGATTAACTCGGCAACAGTGTATGGATGAACTTAATTCAATTTTTGGTGATGATGAAGCTCCATCAAGGCCCAGTTTTTATTGATGGTATGGTGAATTCAATCGTGGCCGTAGTTCACTTCAAGACGAATTTCGCAAAGGTCGTCCAAAATCAGTTGTTGCTCCGAAATCCATTAATGCTGTGCGCGAACTGATATTGCAAGATCGTCAGGTCACATGACGATCGTGAGATGGAGACAATCTTACACTCAAAATATGTTTGCAGTAACTGACCGTAGTTTATTCCAGAAATAATCAGTGCAGTTATTTTTAAATTACAAAACGTTTTTTTTTTATCTTAAGCTCAATTTAATAAACCAAAGAAAATTAAATAAAAAAGGTCGAAAAACTAGTATCCATAACATTTAAAAATAAATTACAAAACATTTAAAAACTAATCAATTTTAATTTTAACTGATTTGTACAGTTGCTTAAAAACTAAAATAAGGATTTTCGGTCACAGTTACTAATGACAGTAGTAACTTATGTTACTACATACATGAAAGAACCAAGCTGTTACTATGTATATATGTACATATTTATAATTTGGTTTCTACATACTACTACATACATTTGTAGCATACATACATTTATACTCCGTACTTAAATTGACAATTGCAAGCACAAAAATGTCTAAGCTTATGTCCCGTGTAGCCAACATGAGATGTAAATTGAAAAATTTTGATTGACATAACAAAAAATGTGTGACTCGAAGACTTAAAAAAACACATGTACAAAACACGTCGTGTGGGGAGCATTTTAAATCTCAAAAAGTAATACATTTTATACTCAACCGTCTATAAAGAAGATTTGCTATGATGCATACATAAAAAAAGTACAAAGTGAAGTCTGTATGGGACTTCGTGGGACTTTCATTTTAATTCAAACTGATTTTGTATATTTTTCTTATTTAATTGTATTATTTTTGTCTCTCGTTTGCCTCCGGCGGGATTCGAACCATAACTTCACCTGCTGTTAAGCAGCCATCATACCCACTTAGCTATCGCAACAATTAGAACGAATGGAGCAACAAGCAATTTAATATAGAGAGTGGATTTAAAATTAATTCATTCGGGTGTCTTTTAGGATTCGACTCGGATTGACTAAGCAAAATTTTTTAATACCCATAATTCATAAATTTGTGTTCTCGATTCAGCATATTCGAAGTTTCAGCTTTTTAAAAGCTGTTGAAAATATTTTAATTAGAAAAGACCCTGCAAGAAATAGCTGACGGAAACTAACACAGTAACAACTTATTTACTAACACATGCAAAGCAATTTTATAGCTTTCAGCGTCGCCATTACAATGATTTTTTTAATATTTTGATTTTCCCCGTATTAGTTTGGTAATTTCATATGGAACTACGTTTATGCATTAATGTTTTTATAGGTTCATTTATTTTTTTCTTTGAAAAAAAAAAAATAGTGCTGTGGATGTTTTTTCCATATGATTCAGTTTTCTATTACTGTTTTTCACTTAATTTTATCTAAATATGTACATATGTATGTAATATATTTATACCCTTCACATAAATGTGTAAGGGTATATATAAGTTTGTGATTCCGTTTGTAACGCATTGAAATATCCATCTAAGACCCCATAAAGTATATATATTCTGGATCAGCATCAATAGCGATTACGATTGAGCGATGTCCGTCTGTCCGTCTGTCCGTCTGTCCGTCGGTCCGTCTGTCCGTCTGTCCGTCTGTCCGTCTGTCCGTCTGTCCGTCTGTAGTCGTTGAAATACCGTTTCTGAGAAAACGGTTTGAGATAGAAACCTCATTCTTTCGCTAAAACGTGTGAAACCCCGGTAGTGGGTCTGCTATTGAAATTCAGTAAGATAGGTCCGCGGATAGCCGAGATATATTCAAAAAACCGGGTTTTGAGGGATATTTTGTGTAATTTTTGTATTCAGATTTTTGAAAAAAAATTTTTTCTTAAAAACTAAACCATATCATTTTTAGTGCTCATTAAATCCTAGAAATGAAGGAATTTTTGAAATCGGCCCATATATATCCGAGATATAGCGTCTCCCGATTTTTAAAGAAATCGGCTTTATTAGCCAAATAAGACAACTTTTGGCACCGAAGACCAATCAAGATGGTATATATAGGCTATTTAGAGGCAAAAGTGGAAAATTTTTCCACATCGGCCCATATACACTCGAGATATAGCGCCTCCCGTTTTCTCAAGAAGTCGGCTCTAAAAGCCAAATAAAACAACTTTTGGTATCAAAAATCGATTAGAATGGAACATATAAGGTGTTTAAAAGCAAAACTGGAAAATTTTTGAAATCGGTCCATATATATCTGAGATATAGCGACTCCTGATTTTTCAAGAAATCCGCTCTTTAAGCCAAATAAAGCAATTTTTGGCACTAAAAATCAATCAGAATGGTACATATAGACTATTTAGAGGCAAACGTGGAAAATTTTGGACATCGGCCCATATACACTCGAGATATAGCGCCTCAAGTTTTCTCAAGAAGTCGGCTCTAAAAGCCAAATAAAACAACTTTTGGTACCAAAAATCGATCAGAATGGTACATATAAGGTGTTTAAAAGCAAAATTTGAAAATGTCTGCAATCGGTCTATATATACCTGAGATATAGCGTCTCCCGATTTTTCAAGAAATCGGCTCTATAAGCTAAATAAAACAACTTTTGGCACCAAAAATCAATCAGAATGATACATATAGGTTAGTCAGAAGCAAAACTGGAAATCTTTTTGTCATCGGCCCATATATGTTCGAGATATAGCGCCTCCCGATATCTCAAGAAGTCGGGCCTGGAAGCTAAACGAAACAGTTTTTTGCACTAAATATTTGTCGGAATGGTACATACAGGCTGTTTAGGGGCAAAATTAGAAAATTTTTGGACATCGGCCCATATGCACCCAACTTTTGGTACCAAAAATCAATCATAATGGTACATACATACATATGTATATAATATTATATACATATGTATATAATATTTGCGATCATGTATGAATGTATATATGTATGTATGTATGTATGTATGTATGTATGTATGTATGTATGTGTGTATGTATGTATGTATGTAGATACGTTTGTATGTATGTAGGTATGTATGTATCTACATATGTATGTATGCATGCAAGTAGGTTAGCATAAACAATTTTTTTGCTTTGGTGTAAAAATGTGTATGTATATATACACGAGCTTGAAAATGTAAGTGATATAAAGAATTGTTGAAAAAAGGGTACGCAATGAAATTCTTTTAAACAATTGCGTCTTCAAATTCATTCACACAAAAAATCATTTTGGGTTTCCCTACGTACTTACATATGTACATACACACATACATGTGTATGATGATACGCAATAGATCATCAACAACGTGCACAAGAAAAAAATAATTTTGTAAAAGCAAGCAATGTAAATATGTATGTATGTATATATGTATGTATATAATCATTGTTTTATGGAACACACTGAAAATATTCAATAATAAAGAATTTATTTTAGAGTTTTCTATTATAGATACATACATACGTATGCATGTACCCACATACGTAAGTAAATTGAAAAACAAATCACACTTAATGGCAATGTTTAGCATTATAATTCAAAAATAATGCAATTGTATGCAATTTTTTGTTAAATAAATTTTACTATAAAGTTAACTGATAAATAATTAAGAAATACATTTTGCTTTTCTTTATTTCATTGATATTAAAAAGAATTGGTGTCACCCAGTGGTTGAACTTGAGCATATTAGGAATTATTTAAATAAAAGTTTTGCAGCCTGTGTTAAATCCCGGTAGTGGATCTGATATTTAAATTCAGAAAAAATCGGCCAATTTAAAAGCCAAATAAAACAACTTTTCGCACCAAAAATCAATCGGAATGTATGTACCATTGTGAAGGGTATTTAAGATTCGGCCCAGCCGAATATAGCACTCTTACTTGTTTTATCTAAAATAATTTATTATATTCTCCTTGTGTTTTTTTTAAATTTTTCGAAAAAAATCTTTTTTTAATTAATAATAAAAAAATAATGAGCATTGCATGTAATTTTGTGGGCATTTTGAAAAAAAGATTTCAAATGATCTTCAGCTTTGCTGAGGTGGTAGCACTGGTTTAAAAAATAAATCACACGTACACAAATGTTTACATCAGTTTTTTTTTTCATTTTGCCGTTAAGAAAATTATAGAAACCCTGGGGCCAAATCGTTGCATTCGATATCTAACGAATTCCATCACTTATGCTGTGTGTTTGTTATTTATTTTGCTTTTGTTTTACATTATTTTTGTTCGATAGTTCATTCGATATCGAATGCGACGATTTGGCGCCTGATGTATGAACCAGTATGAATCAGTTTGCAGGGGATTAAGTGAAAAATAAAGTTCTTCTAAAAATGCCTGCAGCTACTCTAATTGAAAACGAATAAAAACATGGGGATGCAGATTGCAGAACACGAAAAATTCTAATGTAATCCACTTTAGAGTGAATTCGAATTCTAGAATACACCCGATTATGTTTGTAACAAGTTTAACACGATTTTTAAACAAGTTTTTTTTTTCCATGTTTATTTTGCCTTGCAGTTTTTTTTTCTCTGTGATTAACATTGATATGTGTATATGTGACTAGGTGAGTATACATATGTATACACGTAATTCACTTCTGAATGTTTTGCATTTCATGTGACGACATTCACAACTACGAGTACATGCGTACATTTGTATGTGTATGAATGCATGCGCAACTAAATTCAAATATTGATACGTACAAACAAATTTACATTTGTATATTATTGTATACCAAGTGTGTTTATTATTGTTTTTGTCACGTTATTGGATCACCTTATATTAAAATGTGGTCGTAACACGTTTTCTCTTTACATTGTGTACTGTGCAAATTGTTTTTACTATGAACAGATGCATACGTAGGTGTGTGTGTGTGTGTGCAATATTTTTACTTTTTCTTTAAAAAACAAAAACTTTTAATTACTGAGAATAGGTTCATAAAAGGTATTTGTTTATTTAAGAACCGTCACAACAAAGCGTAATAATAAAAATAAAAAAAAAGTATTTTTGTGGACATTTTCAACAAGCGGTGCACCCACCGTGGCAAATTTTAATTTTTTGGCATCGAGACTAGGTTATGTGGGTAGACAGCCTGCTGGGCAGTGAAATATGGAAAAATTTTAGAATAAGAAGCCAAGCTTTGAGAGAAATGAGTTGTGTAGGTTTGTAGAGGGTGTCGTGGACCTCCCAAAATTGAAGTCAAAGTCTGCCGGAGGCTTGAAGTTTATTGATGTCGATGTTGAAATTGTAGAATTTACACTGTTGGTAAAACAGTGCTGCCAGAAGAAAGTTTTTGCACACAACATAAAATCGTGAATTCATAAAAGGTTTTAAGCATCCAAAATCGTATTTTTTTTTTTTTTTTGAATTTTAGTTCATAAATTTTTTCATAGGTATGCAAAATTTGTTCTTGACAAACAGTCGGGCTAAGCAATTCCCTTCCCTATGACCCGCCTTATCATCTAGGGAGCCACTCTACTACACTAAAAGAATTTTGTTCATAAATCCAAAGAATTCCGACATTAATTTAATAAAAAAAAAAAAAAAAAATTCAATATTTTTCAACCAATCTTGGGGTTTATTGAATCAATGAATTCTGATTCATTAAATTTATATTAATTATCGTTTCATTAAATATATATTTTTTTAACAAACACAAAACTGCGAAGCTTCTTGCTTGTCTGCAGAAACACCCAGAGCCCTCGGCAGAAATCGAACCTGCGACCTGGGGGACGACTCTTAGTAGGCCACTCTACCAATTCATCCATCGAGGCGCTCAATGAATTTTAGTCATTAAGCTCATGAATTTGTTCATTGGTTTAATGACAAAAAATCATTAAAATCATAAAATGAAATGATTCATTAAATACAGAAACTTGCTCCTTGATCTAATGAAAAAAGAGCATACTTTTTATGACGTATGTATATTATTAAAATTATGGATAATCTTATTATTAAAAGATTCGAAAAAATTTAATTTTATGTGTTACGCCACTTTTTAGGTGTTACTGACAGTAGACTTTGCGAAATATATCCAATTTTTTTGTAAATCAAATGCGAATCGAAAACTCAATGAACGAATAATTTGATTTAATGAAATTGTTCATTGACTTGAGGACATTTTTCATAAATTTTTTAACGAAATTATGAAAACTAATAAACAGTTTTTAATGAAATTTATTCAATAGATCTATGAAAATTCATTGCCGTAATGAACATTTTCATGGGATTGATGAAAAAATATTAATGACATAAATTCATTAGAACTATGAACGAAAATTCTTTCAGTGTATGGGTTATATGCTAGAGGAAATTAAGAAACTTTGTGTATGCCAACGAATTCCTATAGACCTACATATGTCAAAACTATTAAGGTTAAATGCAAGGAGAGCACACACCAAGCCTACACTTGGTTAAGTGTACATATATAGGTCGGAAGACATGGGTTATCATACCCCTTCTATCCTAACCTAACTTAACATGTTTCTTGCTGCGCGCACAACATCGCATTCAACACCATGAATATACCCATGTGTACAAATGTTGTAGTTTAAATAGGTATATAGAGTTTTAAAGGTTTTAAGGGGCAAAAAGCCATATACCATGTTCATACATGCGCCTTTATTGAGGTAATCGCAATAAAGTCCATTATTGAGCTCAATATTCCATACAAAAAGTCAATAAAGTTATTGCTCAATAAACTCTATATTGCTTTGAATATTGAGAAAAAGATGGAACACAACACTGTAAAAGATGTGTTTAATAAGCAAAAATATACAATGCGAAATGAATGACGTGATAAATGTAAACAAAAGCAAACAAAACAAAATAATAAAAAATAAAAATAAATACAATAAAAATAAAAACATTGCAGCATTTCCAAATTTTTATTTCTCTTTCTTTTTATTATTGCCGCTTTGGAGTCATAACATGAACGCACTACTTGTACAAGTTCCATATTTTTATTGTACAACACTAAAATCTTTTTAATAAAAGGCAGTTTTTCATCCATTTTTCTTATTGGAAAATATTTTTCACTTTTTTTCTCACTACCAAAACAAAAAGAACAAATTGTTTTCAGCTGTCAGATACTAATTGAGTTAGCTCAATATTTGTATGTATGAACGCAAAAAATATTATGTCAATAAACTGAATATTATCTCAATTAGAAATATATGTATGAACAAGGTAATAGATTTACGTTTGGTTTTTTGTTTATTTATTTGTTTTATTGTCTTACTAGGTTTCTTATTTATTTCCTGGCGATATTTTTGTTTTATGTTTTAGTCATTCATCGCCGTGGTTCTTCAGTGTAACCACTTGTTTGCTTTTTTAAGAGCCTCAAAAAGACTACTGTACAGTATTTCTTTCTGTTTTTTTTTTTTTCGCAGATATGCAAAAACTTACATGTAGATGCATGAATACACATGTCTATAAATATGCCGAGTTAAGTTTGTTTTTTTATGTACTTCTGTGAACGAATACATTTACACTAATATTTTTGCATTGCAAAGCAATATTTGTAATTATTTTCCAACCAATATAAATATATTTTTTATTTTATATTACCTTAACCCCTTGAACTTAATTTTTAAAAGAAACTAAAATAAGATTTACTTTACGCTTTGTAAATGAGTCCAAGACAAAATTGAATTTTCAGACAAAACGTTTAGCTTTCAGAATTCCTTAAACTGCAATGTAAAATTAACATGCATTTAACATGATTAAGAATCATGTTAAATTTGTACAAGAGCAATGAACTGAAATCAACTCTCTACTTAAATTTTATATTGATGCACAGCGACCCCATAACATACCTTCTACACCGCTAGTGTACGCTGAAACGATCTGGTCAATTTTATTTAAACTACACTCGAAAGAGAAAATAAAGTGATGTAAAATTTAAATTTAATATGTTTTGTTTTTATTTGAAGAAAAACTTTAAAATTTTTTTTTTAATTTTAATGAAAAATGTTCAATTTAAAATTTTGCTTTGTGTTTGTCAATTGTCGGTATCATTTGTTTACTTTTCAACTGGCGATTTACGCAAACAGCTGGTCAAATTGATCCTCGAAAAAATTTAGTGCTAGCGATGTTAACTTTAAAATTATTTTTAAAGTTAAACTTTTACACCCATATTCATAAAAACTATTGAAGGCTTATTACAGATTTATTTGACAAGTATTCCGTAGAAATACGTCAAATAAGAGCTTAATAAACTTACAATAATTATTATGAATATGGCCTTTAAAGTTAAAGCTTTTTTTAAACTTCTGATAATATTATTTTAAATTTATTAAGTTCACATATTTTTATTGAAAAGTAGTAAACAATCCTTTATAAAAGTTCAAAAATAATTTAAAACCTGTTGCAGCACATAAAATCATTTACGAAAGCTAAAAAATTATACAAGATCCTATTGGAAACCGGCTACCGGTGATGAAACTTACCAATTATTCGCAAGTGTTTATATGTATGTAACATCTCTAAATAAAAAGAAGAAGCATTTGTGGTTATTGCACTGATATTTTACAAATAAAATAAATTAAAAAAAAAGCTGCGTGTTACCGTTTGACAATAAATATTAAAATTTTAAATACATTCTTACATGTAAGTACATAAAGAAATGTTTTTTCAAGCTTAATAATAAGTCTTATTTTCAGTAGAGCAGTGTAAAATAATTCTGCAGTTTATGGAGACACGTGGTTTTGTTATTGTAAAACGATATGTATTTTATTTGTTCGAACACAATTTCGAAAAAGGCAAAACGCCAGCAAATCGCTTCGTTTTCAGAACGTGGTTAAATGCGTTTTGCGATTTAAAAACGATTTGCGATTTGAAAACGCAGCGTTTTTCAGAACATGGACGATAGTTCCATGAAAATATAGCAAACCATAATAAACATGAAAAACTAAGTAAATAATCGCAACGCCTATCAAGGCTGCTCGATACCAGGTAGTCGCATAACTACAACAAACACCATGTATTTTGCTGGTAGAAATCGTTAACATTCATTTGTTCGCGTATGTGTGTTTGTGTTGTGTATTTTGACAGTTCCATAAGCTAAAAGCAGTAGTCACCTGGGCTAGGCCTCTGGTATCGAGCTGCCTTGGAACCTATGATCATTGTCAAAAACAACGATAAATTTTCCCATGCGTTTCTTTATTATTATTTTTTAATCCCGAGGTAGATTTTTAATTAATTAAAGCGTAAAAATAACAGCTTGCTTTTAGCGAGAAGTCAAATAATGCCCTACAAATATACTGCGTACATACTTACATACCTAGATAAGATACGTATGTATGTATGTAGGTATGTAGATACATACATACATATGCACATGTGTATTTGCACACAAAAATGCAAACAATCGTTTTATTATATCTATTGCGCAAATTAAATTTGCTTTTGTTTATACTCGTATTTTTACTATGACTGTTCTGAAGTGAAATCTCTGCTTTTTATTTTATTTGATTACTCACGGAACGAATTTAAAGAACGTCATCACCACCACTCACTTCACAAAAACAACTAAGACTAGAAATTATTTACTCATTTCTTTTTATTTTTGTTAAATGCAAAAGAAAACTTGTATACAATACATTTTAATTTTTGCATTTTATTGTTCATTTTGCTTGTTTGCTTGAAAAGCAGCGTTGCCGTTTTCAATTTCAAGTGCACGAAAATCGAGAAAAGCGGCGGATTTTTTTGTTTTTTGGTTTGAATTTTATAATGAATTTATTCTTTTCCAATAAAACTAATTTATAAAGCCACAGATAAAAAGATATAGAATGGAACCTGTAGATTCTAACTTGAAAGTCCAATAAGCCAAAGGTTTTTTCAACATTTTGCTAATATTTTAATTATATTGAACTACGCTGTAATACACTTTTTTGCACAGTTCTTAATTGGATCAATTCCAACCACTGGGTGGTTACTATATTTATGAATATGAATTAAGAAAAGAAATTGTATAGCTAGGTGGACAATCGGCTCTTTCACGTTAGCAACACCCTTCATTGTTGACAGCGACAAAAAAAAGGAAGAGGTTATCAATTCGCATATGCCTACACCTATTTTATTTTATAGTTACATATAGGCCGCTATTATGAGCAATATTCGATCATTGATTATCGTCAAAATAAATGTATCAAACGAATTTTACTTTGGTATTGTGGCATCATTGCATAAGCTTGCGCTACTGTGAATAACACTAGCGCTATTGTGCACTCACAGTAGTTAGATTTTATCAGCTGAGTTTCTTTTTTAGCTATTCTAAAAATGAAAAGTTATTTGTATTCAAATTTATTTTAAACAAAAAGTTTGGCAATGTCTACGATGGAATTATGGTTCGAAAATTCGTCAGCTGATGAGCGTGTAGTACGTTCATATTTTGCAGCAATCTTGGAACTAGGATCATCCATCTTTCAACGGCACAATAATACGATAATAAATACGAGTCACATGTGGAAAAGTACAATTCATCTTCATGGAATAAATCATCTGTATGCAAAGTTAAATCGAAGTTCTTTGCACTATACTTCAATGTATATAATCAAATTAGCTTTATTCATCAACGTAACCTCCATCAAGAGCAAGGCAATCATTCCAGCGTCGCTCTAACATTTCAATACCACTTTTGTATATCGATTTATCTTTTGCCTCAAAATAGGCCTCAGTTTCAGCGATAACCTCTTCATTTGTGCGAAATTTCTTACCGGCGAGAATTGTTTTCAGGTCTGCGAACAGCCAGTAGTCGCTGGGAGCCATATCTGGCGAATATGGTGTATGTAGGAGCAATTCGAAGCTCAATTCATGTAGTTTTGCCATTGTTTTGATTGACTTGTGACACGGTGCGTTGTCTTGATGAAACAAAAAAAAATTTTTTTTGCCATATGCGGTCGTTTCTTTGCAATTTCGGCCCTCAATATAATATTCACCGTTAATGGTATTTAATTTCTCAAGATAGTCGATGAATATTACACCACGCACAAGGTTACCGAGGCCATAATCTTTCCAGCCGATTATTGTGCTTTCGAGCGCTTTGGACGAGGTTCACCAGTTCCTGTCCACTCAGTTGATTATCGTTTTGATTCCGGAGTGAAATGACGGATCAATGTTTCATCCATTGTCACATATCGTAGCAAAAATTCAGGTTGGTTATGTTTTAGAATTACCAAACACTGCGCAGAATCATCAACACGTTCTCGTTTGTGGTAAACAGTGAGAAAACGCGGCACCCACTTTGAACAGAGCTTTCTCATAGTCAAATGCTCATGCAATATAAAGTCAACACGTTCTTTTGATATTGATACGATGTCAGCTAACTCTTGCAACTTCACTTTTCGATCATTCAAAACGATTTTGTGGATTTTTTTATGTTTTCTGGTGTTACCGCCTCATTTGGACATCCACTGCATTCTGCATCATCGGTGTCTCCACGACCACGTTTGAAGTCAGCAAAACAACGTTTTATTGTTGTTTCTGATGGAGCGGAGTCCCCATAACACCCATAGTCATTGCTTCGCTTGAACGGTATTTTTTCCCCATCATGAAGCCGTGTAAAATTAAAACACTAAATTATTTTTGTTCCATTGTTTTGAAAATAACAATAGTAGCCTCACTCTTAGCACAATAACTCACAAACTAATGAATAGAATATCATGAAATTTTAACAGCTGTCTTTTGAAAGTTAGTAGTATTAACTGAAAAATAGGTGACTGCAATAAAATAAAATAAGTGTGTTAGGCCCGGGACTTTTCAGTCCATGCGTGAAATAATATGTTGTGGCGGGTGTTTTCCTCAAGCTCAAAGTAAATTTAACGATGATTTCTCTTTTGAGTATATTTTCAAAATTTTCTTGGCAACACTGTATCTTCTGTCTTCTCTTCATCGAACAAAACAAAAGACGAATGACGACAAAATATCATGCAACAAGAGAAAATATTTTCGCTTATAACAAATACACACATACATATATGTAGACAATTGTTTACATAGCTCTGTTTGAAAACATTTTTATTTTTTAATTCTTTTTTGGTATTTCATTCATTGCCATTAACCTCATTATTACGCTGAAAGAATAACAACACGACTTGTTAAGCTCTATGATGGTGATCGCTTTATTCATTCTTAATATCGTTTGTCAATTGAGTTTTGATCACTGCAAGAAATGAAAACGTAGATTGCAGAGCTAATGCCTTAACGACAGTACAAAACACACAGCACCCACCCTTGTACTACCAAGCCCTAATGGGCCTAACGGCACCATCAGAAAGTCTGCTGTGGCAAAAAAAAAAACTAGTTTAACTTTTAAAAACTGGCTATTTCATAATATTATTTGTAGAACCATTTTTAGATTTTACAAATTTAATGAATTTAGTATCACATTCCTTTTAAGCCCGTATTTCTGCAACGAATTTCAAAAATGTATGTAACCATGGCTTTGGTTGTCAACATTCGATATGAGAGGACGGCTTTATACAATAATATGAATACAACAATAATATTGTTAGTGGCCACAAGCGATTAGAATATGTACAGAATGCAAACAAATATTTATACATACACACACATCGATATACCATTCAAACCCTGCCGGCAGCTCAGTTAACTAGTAATGAATTATAAGCTAACATTTTTACAACTGTTGGTGGTTGACACTTAGATTATTTTTAATGGAGATGACTGACTATTTTAACATTACGATGTCCTAGGAGGTAGTCAATTGTCCGACTGTGCATTACTTTTCAACTAACTTAAAGTTAACTACTTAAAAGTCAGTACCCACAGAAAAAAAATGTACAAATCAAGGCTGATTTTACATTTTTCGGTGGTAATATTATATTTTATTAAATTAAATTTCATCCTACTTTCTTTTTTTGTTTGTTAGCCTCTGGTGGGAATCGAACCACTAAACCTCAAGACTGGTGAGCAGCCAACATACTCACTCAGCCATCGCAACATTTAAAACGAATGCGACAATAGGCAATTTAATTAAAGAGTTATTTACCGTGTATGTGTGCATGTTGTTATTTGAATTTTGGGTTAACTCTGCACTACGTTTCAGCTACACAAAAGTGAATTACAAATCGATTGTATTGTAGCTAATTTGAAGCTAGTCCATAAAAGTTAACGTAAAGTTAATTATTTTAGTAGTCTACTAATTCAATATCCGACAGGGATGAACTATAAGTCGATTTTATTTGTAGTCGACTACCAATTTGCTGGCAGGGAAGCTCTTATTTACACACACAATAAAAGCAGCTTCATAATTTGTATTTCGGTTTTAATAACTGAGGGTTTTTATTTAATTTAGTATTTGTTTATTTTCAATAAAAGAAAAATTTTCATTAATAGGCATACACAAATTTTCATTCACAACACAAAAATTGGAGAAAAATTATCTGTCAATGGCAGCAAAAAAATCTTTGTTAAAAATAAAAATATTTTGTTTATTATTTAATAACCATTTGGTAGATCAAAAATACTATGTTTGTCACAAATAAAGCTTGTTCAAAAATGGTTGCAGATATTGTTTTTTTTCCAAATATATTCATTTGGCATAATAAACTACAATAAAATATTTACAACAAAAAAAATCATCGTTTCAAATTACACATTTCTTTAGTCAAGTCAAATTCATCATTGGCAACACTTATGTATATAATTTCATGTCTTCGTTTTTCAACTTCGGCCTCACCAAGGCGAATCCATTACAGGTGCCCGCATACCAATTCGCTTCAACTTTTTTCCACGATTTTATCTTCTGAGTTGTCAAAGCTGATAGAAAACGACAACAAAACTTGTGACGTCTCGAGAGAAAATGTTGAAGCGAATTGAATTGCGACCACCTATACTTGATTCGCCTTGGGCCTCACCAAGGCAGCTTGATACCGGGTAATTGCATAACTACAACAAACACAACGACAACAAACACTCCACGTATTCTGTTGGTAGAAAAGCTGTCATCCATTTGTTCGCGTATGTGTGTTTGTATTGTGTATTTTGACAGTTATACAAGCTAAAAGCAGTAATCAGCTGGGCTTGTAATGCTACCTGGTAGCCTAATCTGCCTTAGACCTCACATATATAGGACACTGATACACATACATATATTACCCGCGGGTATAGGCTTGAGGATCACTGTTGTAAATTATTTTCAAGAAATTTTGTTGACCATGAACTTATTTTTTGAAGGAATCAAACTAAATTTGTGTTAGCAACGAGTTGAGTGTTTCTTAAATTAATAAAAAATTTTATTCGCTACAAGCGCCAATTGTATTATTTTATGTCTAAAATATAAACCCCCTAATTCATAAAAATTATAACCGGCTTATAAGACTGTTATTTGACATATTTGTATGGAAAATCTGTCAAATAAGAGCTTTATAAACCTGTTATAATTTTTATGAATTAGACGGAAAGTCAATATAAAATATTTATTGCATGCAATTTGCAAGAAAACCCGATGGAAGTTTTAACTCTATGGATTTTTTTTTTGTACGAAAATAACGGAAACAGAGTAAAAGAAATGTGAATAACAAGTTTAGTGCCCTTTTGGTTTGATGTCTTTTCCTTATTCATAAAATTAATAAGATTTACGACATGAAAATAATAAGGAATCACTTGAGAAAAATCTTCTGCTGCGATACCGCTCAGAACAAAAACTTTTCATAGAGAAAATCTTTTTGATTCTATTAGTTAGTTTGGCTGCCGAAGATCGAATGTTGTTCATTAATATATGTAGGTATTTATTAGTTGAGCACATGCAGTTAGTTTTTTCTTTTTAAAATTTCATTATCATTTTTCAAAAGAATACGATGGTGTGAGTTGCTGCTGTAATTATAACCATTCATTCGAATTTGGTTGATAACTAATTCTTTTATACTCTCTACGGTTCAAATTTCTGTCAAACTTCTACTCTATTGCAAGCATAAACGAAACCGTAAGCCACAAATCATAAAAAAACTTACAAACACAATCATTGAGTTCGTTCATTTGTTGGGTTTGTTGAATGGTTGGTTGGTTTACAAAGCCAAAGGTAGTTGAACAATAGCATAGAGAGGTACGGTTGAACTGTTTGGGAAATGCTAACACAGCTAGATCAACGTAGAACTTGCTGACAGTCCAACAAACCGCGCTCTGCCTTATTGCTATGTACTGTAGTGAACAAAACTGAATGAAGGTTATTAAAGCATACGATCTCCATGTAACTATTATTGATATCTGTTGTTTTATTTAGTTTTTTAGGTAAATATAAGTTATTGCTTTTATAAGGCAGCCGGATCGACCTTTTTTTTTCTTAACATGAGAAAACGAAAATGCTATACAGCGTGATCGTTGAGAAATTAAAAAAAAATGGGAAAAAAAAGGATTTTTTAAGAGGCTATGATTTAGGGGCTGTTCACAAATTACGTAACGCAATTTTGGCAGATTTTTCATTCCCCCTCCCCCTACGTAACAGATCGTAACAAAATACGTACCCCTCGCACCATACATAACATAACAACCACTAAATAATAAACAATTTTATTAAAAAAATAATAATGTAATTCATTTTATTTACATGTGTATGTACAATTATGGGTCCATGGAAAGGTAAAATATTCATCCATTGATAAAACATGCGAAACACGAATCAAAATTTTGCATACAATAAATAATATTTTTTTGTGTTGCGTAACAAAAAAATATTATTATTATATTATATTTTCCAATGCTTGCAACACTTGGCGTGGTGATCATTTAAATGATGTAGTGCTTCACACATAATGTCAACATTCAAACTTAATAATAAAAAAAGAAATATCATGAAAAAAAAAATATTTTAGGTGTGTTTTATTTACATCGTATTACTTTTAAAACCGCAAAATGGATAACCCGTTACAAGGATTTTTACATTAATATATAAAATTTTCACAAATGTGCCGTTTACCACATACATGTGTTTGTATGATGGTAATTTCACTCATTTACTACTGCCCACAAAGAGCATATTGTAAAACTTGTTTCTAGTAACGGGTGGTTAAATTTCAAGGGCCGATGTTGATTTTGAATAAAACACAAACTATTTAGGAAATTATTGTAATTTTATTTTATTATGATATATTGGTATTACTCAATTATGTATGGAATAAAATATCGGCCAAATGGGCGCCGCGACCACGGCGGCACACCTCCATCCGATGGTCCAAATTTTCGATGACCCTGAGGCATAATGGAGGTTCTATGCCGTTAATGTGCCGAATTATCTCATCCTTTAGCTCTTGAATTGTTGCTGGCTTATCGACGTACACCTTTTCTTTAAAATAACCCCAAAGAAAAAAGTACAACGGTGTCAAATCACATGATCTTGGCGGCCAATTGACATCGCCATTACGTGAGATAACACGGCCATTGAATTTGTTGCGCAAAAGAGCCATTGCTTCGTTAGCTGTGTGGCAATGGCAAGTGGCACCGTCCTGCTGAAACCACATATCGTCCACATCCACATCTTCCAATTCGGGCCATAAAAAGTTCGTTATCATCTCACGATAGCGAACACCATTCACCGTAACTGCCTGACCGGCCTCATTTTGGAAAAAATACGGCCCGATGATGCCGCCAGCCCATAAACCGCACCAAACAGTCCCTCTTTGTGGGTGCATTGGTTTTTCGACAATCACTCTTGGATTCTCATTCGCCAAATGCGGCAATTCTGTTTATTGATGAGTCCACTGAGGTGAAAATGTGCCTCAGTACTGAAGATGATTTTCTTCGAAAATTGATCATACACTGTTGCCATTTCTTGCCACCATTCTGCCCATTCACGACGTTTGGAATGGTCAAGAGACTTTAGTTCTTGAGCCAATTGCACCTTGTAAGCGTGTAAATGCAAGTCTTTATGCATAATGTTCATCAACGACGAGCGTGAGAGGTGCAATTGTTGGGCACGACGACGAGTTGAGGTGGACGGCTCTTCAGCCACACTATCGCGAACAGCAGCAATATTTTCTGCAGTACGAGCTGTACGAGCATGCACTGGTGTTCTCACATCTTCTACAGACCCGGTTTGCTCGAATTTTTCCACGATTTTTGCGATTGTACGCACATTTGGACGATCAAATTGACCAAAAAAATCACGAAGTGCACGATATGCATTTTGATTTGAACGCCCATTTTCATAATAAGTCTGGATAACTTTAACACGTTGTTGGATTGTCTATCTCTCCATGGTTCAAATTGAGTAAGTCTGAAATAGAGAAATGTGAAATAAAATTCGGAAAAAAACTTGGCGTTTAGGTGTGGTTCACATTCAACATCAGCCCATACAATTTAACCACCCTTTACAAATAGTAACAATGGCAGCCAAATGAGCTTCTGAAAAGATAATCTGAAAAGATAATCTTTTTTTTGACAAATTCGGCATCTTCTGTAATTCGATCGCAGACCCACTTAGCGAAGCGTATACACAACCATATTCGTTCAGCAGACATGAGCTAAGTGTTACCATTCACGAAATAACGTTAGATGGCGGACCCTATATTTATTGCATTAAAAATGTATTTGATTCAAACACTTACAGTGTATTTAATGTTTCGACACTTTTCTTAATTCGTCTTGCACAAACTTGTTTTAATTCTTACAAGAATTAAGCCTAGGAGAAATTGCTAACTAGTTTGACAGTTCAACATTATTTCTTCCAGATAATTTAGAACAATAATTACGCAATATATTTGCGAAAAAAAAATGTTGGTGGATCACACACGTTGGCATACATGTTGGCACTAGAATTTGATAGTAGCGAAAATATTTTTTGTTTTATAAAAATATGTATTATAAAATAAAATATTTTTTTTTATTTTATAAAGATTCTTTATATCATTACAAACTTCACTTTAATATTGAGGTTAAGATGAAGTTATCTGTGCTAGACAAAACTGCGTACACAAGCCGATTGTTACGATAAGTAAAGCAAATGACTATATTGTTAAAAAAAGGCAAATTAGTGATCACTAAAAGTGGCAATACGGCCAAAAAGGTAGCAAATTGTTAATTTAATGGCTCTAACGTTTATGGCCGAATGAAAGCTGCTGAGAATCGTGACAACTTCGAAACAGCTCAAGTCATAATTTCGCTTTATTTGTTGTCTTTAATTAATCTCAGTTAAAGCAGTCATCTCTTTGCTTGCCGTCATGCAAATATGATACCCAGAGGCAGTATGATATCAACGCAATATTTACCAGTGATAAATGATGATGTAAAAGCATGTCGGCAACGATATTATTACGCAGCTGCGAAAACTGATGCCAGAAAAATATTATTGAAGAAATATGCTTCCAGAGAGATTTCGCAAGTATGCATGATATGAACTGCAGTGCAACATTATTTATTTATTTATTAAGTCAATAGATTATTACATCCTTACTGACTATATACGTACATATGCAGTGAAAAACACAAATTACAAAAATAAATTATTCAGATATTAAGATAAACTATTAGCTTTTTCTTTAGAATTTCAATATTATCAGAAAAATCAATTATATGGTAGCATTCGTTGAAGTTCCCACAGGCACGACGGAAAGAATCGTTATTGGCATAAACAGATCGGTAGAATTTCAAAGCCAAGAATGTAAAATTACGGGTTGGTCTTACTGGAACGTTGAAGTTTATTTGACTAAGCAGGAACTCGGAGTCAACATCACCTCTTAACAGGCCCAGAACAAATAACGCGCTCAGCATCGTGCGTCGACTTTTTAGTGTTGGCAATTTAATTAAAGCCAGCCTGCTTTGATACGGAGGCAGGATATACGAATTCCACCCCAGACCACGAAGGCAGAAAATTAAAAATTGTTTTTGAACAGATTCAATGCGGTTAATATGAATAGAATAGCAAGGATCCCATACAATAGATCCATACTCAAGAATAGGTCGAACAAGTGACGTAAATAGAAGTTTAGTAATGTATGGGTCCATAAATTCTTTTGACCAACGTTTCATGAATCCAAGTACCCCATTAGCTTTGTTTACTATCATTGAAATATGATCACGAAAATTAAGCCTGTGATCTAACAATATGCCAAGATCTAATATGGTTTGAACTTTATCCAATACAGCAGTTTCAAAAGAATAAAAAGTATCAATCGGGTTATGTCTAAAAAACGAGATGTGCTTACATTTCTTAATGTTTAATTCCAAAAGATTGAGAGAACACCATTGGTAAAATCTCCGTATGTCAGCAAGAAGTAAATTGTATCCGTTTATATCCTTAAATGAGTTAAAGATTTTGACATCATCAGCATACATCAATACCTTTGAATACAAAACAACAGTAGGAAGATCATTTATAAATAGCGTGAACAATTCCGTACTCATTTCGCATGTATTTATATGCACTTTTGACAACATTTCTCACGAAACGATTTTTATCTTTTAGAGTAAATATTAGAACATTCAATTTGTCTTGCTCACCACTGTACATATACATATGCATATACATATGTATGTATGTATGTGTTTGTACATGTATTTATTCCCTGCCAGCAAATTGGTAGTCGACTACAAATAAAGTCGACTTGTAGTTCATCCCAGTCGGACATTGAGTAGTCGACTACTAAAATAATTAACTTTACGTTAACTGTTATGGACTAGCTTCAAATTAGCTACAATATAATCGATTTGTAATTCACTTTTTGTATACTGACTATAAGCTAGCTGAAACGTAATGCAGAGTTCACCCAAAATTCAAATAATAGCATACACACATACACGGTAAATAACTCATTAATTAAATTGCCTATTGTCGCATTCGTTTTAAATGTTGCGATGGCTGAGTGGGTTAAGTTGGATGCTCACCAGTGTTGAGGCTTAGTGGTTCCAATCCCACCAGAGGCTAACAAAAAAAAAAAAAAAGTGTGATGAAATTTAATATAATATAATAACTATTACCACCGAAAAATGTAAAATCAGCCTTGATTTGTGCATTTTTTTCTGTATGTACTGACTTTTAAGTAGCTAACTTTAAGTTAGTTGAAAAGTAATGCAGCGTCGGACAATTGACTACCTCCTAGGACATCGTAATGTTAAAATAGTCAGTCATCTCCATTGAAAATAATCTAAGTGTCAACCACCAACAGTTGTAAAAAAGTTAGCTCATAATTCATTACTAGTTAACTGAGTTGCCGGCAGGGTTCATTTGCTATCACAAAACCAGTTAAGAAATGTGGGAATGAAATAATGGCTATGTTTACAAAGTAGTATTTTCTATTTATGTTTCCCCTTGTTATCTTCCACTGTGTTTGGTTTTTACTTAAGGAATTTCCTCTCTAATGATCCATGTCTATTCGTGAAAAAAGCAGAAAAGGAACGTGAATGCTTCTTTGTGGCAATTGAGAACGAAGAAAAAAAAAACTAGTGATAAAGTGAAAGAAAGTACGAGAGTGGTTTGAAAGAAACTCAAGAAAATTTGTTTATTTTCTTATACACATAACTCAGGACTGTCATATGGGAGTACATGGTAGAAGGCTAAATTTTCCATACAATGACTTCTGCAGAAACTGCAGAGATGAAGAGGAGAAGGAAGAGAGTGTCAAACACTTTCTCTGTCGATGTCCAACTCTTTCGAACAAGAGAGAGAATTACTTGGGCAGACCGACACCAAATGGGTTGGCGAATGTGTTGGAATGCAATTTAAACAGGGAGGGGCCTCTTTCATCATCAGCTCATCTATCTGGCTGGTTCAAGGCAGAACCATGTCGCTCACCAGCATCCAAATTTGCTTCGTTTTTAAGCAGCAGCACTCAGCGATCCTTTTATCTGAGCTCTTCCTCACTGGCTCTCTATATTTAATCATATTGATCAACGTTTCATTTTATCACTGTGATTTTGTGTTGATTGGAATATATTTTATATTCTCTCACCAACATACAATTGATTTTCAAATAATTTTTGTATTTATTGTTGTTGTCTCAGCGATTTTTAAGCATTAATTTTAACAATTGTTAATAATTTTATCGGGCGGTTTGAGTTTAATTTTACTTCCTCAAAATTGAGAGATTTTTTTTTTTTTTGTAATAAAATTAGAGAGATCAACATAAAGAAGACAAGAAAAGATAAAGCTGCTGACGAGCGATGTGGGTAAATGGCATGTACCCCAGCCAGTAAGTATTCATCTTTCGTTTACTTGTCTTGTCTTTTAAAATGTTGACCACTCCAATTTCATCACAGAAAAATGTGTCTAAATTTTGAGAAAGTAAAATCAAACTCAAGCCCGATAAAATTATTAACAATTGTAAAACACTATAAAGTTAAAATTGATCAATAATTTTACTTTATTTATAATTGTTAATAATAATAATAAAATCGAACGCAAGCTTGATAAAAATACTATTAACAATTGGAAGAGTATAATATTAACTGGGTTACTAGTTTTTCTTCCTCAATTAATGTAAACCATTAGAAATAAACTCAAATTGAGCCCAACAGGAAACTAGAATACTAGCTCAAAATTTGATGATTTACCATTTGAAACTAGTTTTCCCATCCACCAGAAGCGGCTGCAAAAGAAAATAAAATACTCGTACACGAAAAAAAACCTTCTGAGTTTGCCCTCATACGCCAGAGCTGTAGAATTTGTGTGTATGTGTGCAAGCAAGCGTTTGTGTTGAAAACATCACATAAACCTCAAAGTTCATATACCCCATTCTTTAGTTTAGGTTTTAATGTTATTGTGAGGTTGATATTTCTTTTTTCTTTTTTTTTTTTTATTATTTACTCTTTTTTATGATGCCAGTTCTTTCAACAATTGTTGATTTACTATTTAATGATTTTGTAATGTAATTTCAAAATCGTGTTGCCCTTTTTTTTTTAGCAGTAAAGCATATTGTTGAGTGTACATGTTCATTAAGCACAAATTTTAAGAACCACAACAATCATAACTTTTAAATGGAGAAAATAACAAGTAAGAGTGCTATATTCGGCTGGGCCGAATCTTAAATACCCTTCACAATGGTACATACATTCCGATTCATTTTTGGTGCGAAAAGTTGTTTTATTTGGCTTTTAAATGGGCCGATTTTTTCTGAATTTCAATATCAGATCCACTACCGGGATTTAACACAGGCTGCAAAACTTTTATTTAAATAATTCCTAATATGCTCAAGTTCAACCACTGGGTGACACCAATTCTTTTTAATATCAATGAAATAAAGAAAAGAAAAATGTATTTCTTAATTATTTATCAGTTAACTTTATAGTAAAATTTATTTAACAAAAAATTGCATATAATTGCATTATTTTTGAATTATAATGCTAAACATTGCCATTAAGTGTGATTTTCTTTTCAATTTACTTACGTATGTGGGTACATGCATACGTATGTATGTATCTATAATAGAAAACTCTAAAATAAATTCTTTATTATTGAATATTTTCAGTGTGTTCCATAAAACAATGATTATATACATACATATATACATACATACATATTTACATTGCTTGCTTTTACAAAATTATTTTTTTCTTGTGCACGTTGTTGATGATCTATTGCGTATCATCATACACTTGTGTGTGTGTATGTACATATGTAAGTACGTAGGGAAACCCAAAATGATTTTTTGTGTGAATGAATTTGAAGACGCAATTGTTTAAAAGAATTTCATTGCGTACCCTTTTTTCAACAATTCTTTATATCACTTTCATTTTCAAGCTCGTGTATACATATGTATGTATGTACATACATACACATTTTTACACCAAAGCAAAAAAATTGTTTATGCTAACATACTTGCATGCATACATACATATGTAGATACATACATACCTACATATATACAAACGTATCTACATACATACATACATACATACATACATACATACATACATACATACATACATACATACATACATACATACATACATACATACATACATACATACATACATACATACATACATTCATACATGATCGCAAATATTATATACATATGTATATAATATTATATACATATGTATGTACCATTATGATTGATTTTTGGTACCAAAAGTTGGGTGCATATGGGCCGATGTCCAAAAATTTTCTAATTTTGCCCCTAAACGGCCTGTATGTACCATTCCGACAAATATTTAGTGCAAAAAACTGTTTCGTTTAGCTTCCAGGCCCGACTTCTTGAGATATCGGGAGGCGCTATATCTCGAACATATATGGGCCGATGACAAAAAGATTTCCAGTTTTGCTTCTGACTAACCTATATGTATCATTCTGATTGATTTTTGGTGCCAAAAGTTGTTTTATTTAGCTTATAGAGCCGATTTCTTGAAAAATCGGGAGACGCTATATCTCAGGTATATATAGACCGATTGCAGACATTTTCAAATTTTGCTTTTAAACACCTTATATGTACCATTCTGATCGATTTTTGGTACCAAAAGTTGTTTTATTTGGCTTTTAGAGCCGACTTCTTGAGAAAACTTGAGGCGCTATATCTCGAGTGTATATGGGCCGATGTCCAAAATTTTCCACGTTTGCCTCTAAATAGTCTATATGTACCATTCTGATTGATTTTTAGTGCCAAAAATTGCTTTATTTGGCTTAAAGAGCGGATTTCTTGAAAAATCAGGAGTCGCTATATCTCAGATATATATGGACCGATTTCAAAAATTTTCCAATTTTGCTTTTAAACACCTTATATGTTCCATTCTAATCGATTTTTGATACCAAAAGTTGTTTTATTTGGCTTTTAGAGCCGACTTCTTGAGAAAACGGGATGCGCTATATCTCGAGTGTATATGGGCCGATGTGGAAAAATTTCCCACTTTTGCCTCTAAATAGCCTATATATACCATCTTGATTGATCTTCGGTGCCAAAAGTTGTCTTATTTGGCTAATAAAGCCGATTTCTTTAAAAATCGGGAGACGCTATATCTCGGATATATATGGGCCGATTTCAAAAATTCCTTCATTTCTAGGATTTAATGAGCACTAAAAATGATATGGTTTAGTTTTTAAGAAAAAATTTTTTTCAAAAATCTGAATACAAAAATTACACAAAATATCCCTCAAAACCCGGTTTTTTGAATATATCTCGGCTATGCGTGGACCTATCTTACTGAATTTCAATAGCAGACCCACTACCGAGGTTTCACACGTTTTAGCGAAAGAATGAGGTTTCTATCTCAAACCGTTTTCTCAGAAACGGTATTTCAACGACTACAGACGGACAGACGGACCGACGGACAGACGGACAGACGGACATCGCTCAATCGTAATCGCTATTGATGCTGATCCAGAATATATATACTTTATGGGGTCTTAGATGGATATTTCAATGCGTTACAAACGGAATCACAAACTTATATATACCCTTACACATTTATGTGAAGGGTATAAAAATACATTGTACATATAAAATATTTTTTAAATGTTTTCCTTAAGCAAGCACTTCAATGGAGCAGCGATATTTTTACCTTTCCTTTGGTTTTCTCATTTGCAGCGACCAACAAACAAACAGACATTCACATGTTTTAAATATTTCAGCTCCAGAGGGTGCAGTGGTGGTCATCAATTTAGCACAATTCTTATTTGATATTTTCAGAGAAAATTGTTTTGTTTTATTGGGATTATTAAGTTGCAAATTTGCTTATTACTGTTTGCTACAATGTCGTGATCTGTAAGCTCCGCTAATTTTTTATGGCAAATTTTCTATTTTTTTCTGTTGCGATTAATTACTAATTTTAATTTATCTGACTGACCTGTGCACTATTTCAGAACAAATAAGAAAACTTTTATATGTAATTTTCGCCATTTCACCAACGTTTTGGTAAGTCATAGAAACATTTTATTCAAAGAGAGATAAGATTATAAAACTTATTTAGATTTGACTAGAGCGAAGTGGCGCATGCAGAAACCAGCAGCGCCGTTGTGAGCCTAGTGTCAATTTGTCGCTTTATCGATGCACGTTTCACTCTTTCTGACCCTTTTTGTGCAACTAGTGTTACAACCTTTTTTGAGGAAAATTGTGCATACGAGGGTTGTTGCTTTTTTATATTTCGGGATTCGAGAACAAACACAAATATTAAATCTTGAAAATCACTTCATTGTTTTTGAAAACACTTTTGCCTGCGTTTCAACCAGTTGTCGAAGCACTTTTGCCACTCTGATTGAGATATCTCCAAAACACGAATTCTGAATGCAGCAACCGGTTCTTCAGGCATCGAAAAACGTTGACCTCTCAGTTTGTTTTTTACGTACGGCGAATAAAATGAAGTCATTCGGTGCAAATTCAGGTTGATAGGGCGGATGAGCCATCAAATCGATGTTTTGGCTGCTCAAAAATGCAGTTGTTTGAGCCCATGTGTGAGAGCTTGCTTTGTCGTGGTGAAGAGTGATCCATCTTCGTCAGCTGGTTTTCCTGATTTCTGGGCAGACAACTGACACACAAATGGTTGTGTACCACTCAGAATTGTCTGTTCTGCATTGTTCTAGTGGTACAGTTGCGACATGTCCAGTTTTTCCGACATTTGCTTGGAAGTGCTTCGCGCGTGAACAACTTTTTTTGGATTTTACTTATCTTGAAACATCCATACAGTCGACTGCTATTTACTTTCGGGCTCATACGCTTAAATCCACGATTCATCACTTATCACAATGTCATCGACGTGTTTCGAAGCACCGCGATCGTATTTTTTGAGCATTTCTTTTGACCAATCGACACGAGCCTTTTTTTTTTTTTTAGTGATAGATAAATTGTATGGGATACAAGGCGAACAAATTTTTTTCACAGTCAAATGTTTATGTAATCTTGAATGTATTCTGGTCCCAGTAATGCCTAAGATTATCTCAACCTCACGGTAGGTCACATCACGATCTTGCAATATCAGTTCGCGCATAACATCAATGAATTTCGGAGCAACAACTGATTTTGGACGACCTTTGCGAAATTCGTCTTGGAGTGAACTACGACCACGATTGAATTCACAATATCATCGATAAAAACTGGTCCTTGATGGAGCTGCATCATCACCAGAAATTGAATCATCCATGCACTGTTGCCGAGATTATTCATGTCGAAAGTTGTAAAAAATAATCGCATGAAAATGTTTACTATTTAATTTCATTTTTGGACCGAGATGAATGTTTTAAGTTATTATGAACAACACAAATAGCGATAGCGCTCATATGTCAAAACATTCTGAGTACGTATAACCTCAAAAATATCTAACTTTACAATAGAGCTGTCAGGTTGCCAGATAGCAACACTAAGGTTGCCACGTCCCTCGTATATGACATTTATTAAGGATTATTTCCATTTTATTTTGCTTTTATCTTTTTAACAATCATCGCTAGAGGCATATAGATTTCACATACATATTTGAAATTGTGATAGTAGAATATTATAACATAAATAGCTCGATTTTACCTCAAGTCGACTTAGACTGCTATCGCATGGGAGCACAAAGATATTGTTCAGTTACGCAAACAATGGACAATTGTGCGGCATTACTTTCATTTTCATATCCACCCTGACGTTGAAAAACGCCTTCGCTTTTTATAGCTCTACAGAACCTGTTGCAATGTTTACAATTTCTTCTGCTCATTGCTTCAAAAATCGATTATCACCCGCAGGTTGACGGCATTTCTAAATGGTACAGCTGGCCCTAATTGTTACTTTTATGTAATTTTCAATACGATTGATTTTCGCAACTATTTTCTTTTGCAATGTAATACTTGTCCAAAAAAATCATTCAAAGTTTGATCAGATCAGCAGAACTGGAGAAATACAGCAAGCATTCTTCTCATATACATCATACATAGTATATATGTATGTACATGTCATAGTTTGCTCTTCTAACATTTCATTTACTCTTTGCAATTCATGATTTTTGACCATACTGTCATAAAACTTATGCTTTCAGATGTATTAGTTTTTATTCATAAAATAAAACGTATAAGGTATAACTAATGATTTAATTTTTGGTTTTGCACTACATACAGAATAAGGGGGCTAAAATTAAATTATATGTGCAGGAGAAACTGAACTAAAATAAACTAAATTTATTTATAATCCAAAAAAAATTATCCAACTTTGCGATAGAGCTGTCAGTTGCCAGATTGCAGCACTAGGGTAGCTAAATCGCGAAACATAAACATATTAAAACGTAGAAAACAAACGTTGAGTAAGAGTTACGAAATAATAAAATTATTTTCTGTATTCAAGGATTGTTCGAACACTTGTGATTCTCATTGTGTTCATGGGCATATTTGGATATGTATGTAAGTGAAGTTCCAAACATTACTGTAAGTTTTTTCAAATCTCCGGATGAGTTGAGTAGCTACAACGAAATGACGCCGGCATATAAACAGACAGCTATTCATAAAATCTTAATTTCCAATCACACTCTGTGAGTTCAGCATCACGCGAGGTTTTCAAAACAACTGCACAACTTTATATTGAAATGTTAATAGATTTTTGTGACTAATACTCAGGCAGTTTGGCAAGCAAAAAGTATTCACTTTCAAATTTGATAAGCCGAGTCAAAATAAAAGGCTTATCAAAAATACACATGCAGGTATGCAAAGGTACACAAGTATCTAAATTCACACATCTACATGCATAAGAACACAAATACATACTTACGTAGACATATGCACATATGCGTATAAAATAAAAAAAAAACCCTAAATACCTAAGTAGATACATATGTGCTCAAAAGAGCCCACAGATCTTTGATTAACCTTCAGCAGTTGTTTAATAGCAAAACCAAAAGTTAAAACTTGGAAAGAGAAATGATGAAGAAAAATAAAACGTGCGCATGGCTGCAACACACTGGATATAAGAGCATATTAAATGTGTTTGGCAAACAATAAGGAATAAAGTACAAAAAAAAAACAAGCAGTGAAAATATAAACATATAAAACAAATTTATTAGTTTGTCAGGTACATGAAAACGTACAGTCGCTGTCAAAATAATAGCATCCTCTGTCTGAGGGAAAAACTCTCGACACTGAACCTTCTGAAATGTATACGAAATTAGTATAAAAACATTTGAAAACTAAACTGATAGAAAGAGTTCAGTAGTTTACTAGAGCCATTAGCAACGACAAATTATTAATATCTGGAAGAATGTCGGATTACGTTTAAAGCTGATGTTACGTCGTCAAATAGTTTTTAGTATGCATGACATAATTTTAAAAGTAGTCGATGACAGCTCTCATTTGTACACTCGTCTTCCGAAAATTATTTGACTATTGATGGAGATGTCACACACAGAAAAAAAACAAGAACTTTTGAATATTAATTTAGCTTTAGAGTCGAACTTTATGAATTTCGATTGTTAATTCCTCAGAATTGAGAAAGATGTCTTATGGTAAAGTTGTGGTAATCAACATTTTTTAAGAAGAAAAATAAAGTTGAAGACTTATTGATTGGGGTACATACCATGGCTGTTTCACTTTCAGGTATATATAATCTATTGATCAAATTTTAATTTTACTACCGTTTCTCTATTGATTGGAATATATTTACATTCTCTCTCACCAACATCCAATCGATTTCCAATTGATCAATAGATTAGATACAGACAGTCAGTAATGAAAGTTGCTTAAAAACAGCATAAAATTAGTCATGACCTGGGTTCGAAGCAATTTGGGTGCTGACGATATGATAATTGATTATTTTTCGTTTCTTTCAGATGTTAAATTTTTTTCTCTTTGTTAAAAAAAAACTGACGGCATTTTCTTCCAAAGATTTTTGGTGATAGAAAATGGGGAAACTTTAGAATAAGGAGCCAGGCTTTGAAAGAAATGAGTTTTTTAGGTTTGTAGAGGGGGTCGTGGACCTCCTAAAACTGAAGTCAAAGTCTGCCGGAGGCTTTTAGTTTATTAATAATTCGGCTGGCAAAGGAAAGTTTGTGCGCAGAACATAAAATCGCGAATTCATAAACGGGTTCAAGCATCCAAAATCGTATTTTTTCACATTTAATTCAATAAACTTTTTCATAGGTCTACAAAATTTCTTCTTGACAACCGTCCTTCGGCCGGGCTAAGGAATTTTCTCCTCCATGGTATAACCAACACCGGCTTCGCGTACAAAATCTGTAAGCATCTGGCAACACACTTTTCCATTTTACGGCAATTGGTACCACTATACTAAAGCCGACCCTAGAAAAGTTTTATGATACAATTTCTTTTATGTTTTCATATGTATAACTACTAAAGTGTTTAGAAAATATTCAGACTTTGACAATTGAAATCGGTTTACACTAACAAAATGATTGTTTTAGTTCAAGGCGAATCCATTACAGGTGCCCGCATCCCAATTCGCTTCAACATTTTTTCACGATTTTATCTTCTGAGCTGTCAAATCTGATAGCGAACGACAAGAAAACGTATGACAACTCGAGGGAAAATGTTGAAGCTAATTGAATTGCGACCACCTGTAGTTGATCCGCCTTGGGTCCATTGCTGTTAAGAGTTGAAAGCAAGGCGAATCAAGTATAGGTGGTCGCAATTCAATTCGCTTCAACATTTTCTCTCGAGTCGTCACAAGTTTTGTTGTCGTTTTCTATCGGCTTTGACAACTCAGAAGATAAAATCGTGGAAAAATGTTGAAGCGAATTGGTATGCGGGCACCTGTAATGGATTCGCCTTGGTTGAAAGCATATTTTCTTAAATTAGTTTATCCTTTCACAACCGTCTTTTACTCTTTTCCACGGTATGGCAGAGGGCGCGTGTGGTGCCCGTTCGTGAAACTAAAATACACTTTAATTTTGGATACATTTAAATCTTTTGCTAATTATACTCTTGAAGATTCAAAAATGAACTTATTTATTTGCTTTAAGAGCCAATTGAAATATATTATTTTACATCTATTTTTACACCTAAAATAATACATTTCAATTGGCTCTTAAAGCAAATATGTAAATAAATTCATTTTTGAATATTCAAAAAAACTTTTACTTTTTGATACTTTCAAAAATACAAATCGTGGTAACCGATGGTAACTCGTTGTATAGAAGTTGTTAAGAAAAGTAAAAGTTTTGCAAAACGAAAAAATGTTTTCTGAGTTACAAGGTTTGTTTGAACATTCCTAATTCTCATTTTGTTCATTTTGTTGAGTTTCAAACATTCTTTTAAGAATTTTTCGAGTCTACTGATGAGTTGATTAGCATCAACGAAATGTCGGCGGCATATAGACGGCTGACAAAGACAGAACACATTAAGGTACATTTTTAATACCTAAAATAATATATTCTTGAAGTTTGATGAGCTTGTTTCGAATTCACAGCTACCTGAAACTGTTTCGCTCTTCTACTTGATTATCAAATTGCTTTTCATTCTGGCTGTAACGCTACGTTTTTGATCATGTCGATTAGTGAGAGTGTCAAGTAAGTTCTAAACAGAAATGATTATTGCCTAATGATAACCTTTCCTATTTCGATAGCTTTCACTTTGATTAAACATACAAAATATAATCGCTAAATGAAGAGAAGCATTTCAATTCCAATAGATTTTCAAGTCTGGATGAGTTATGATTTCTTATTTTATAAGTCGCAGCCAATATTGCTTCCAACTTTTTCATATCATCTGCTTAGAAAATTGAAAATTTTTCACATTTTTATTCCTATATACATAGCTATGCATCTATTATTTTGTTTTTAAATGTATGGAGTTATACAAAATTCATATTTTGTTTTAGTTTAAGATTTCCTTTTCACAATGCCGAGAAAAAGGAACAGGTATAAAAACAAACTTAAAGAAGAAAAAGAAACTCAAGTAATGTTAATGTTTTGTGTTATGTGTTCATTATTTAAGGCGTAGGTCGTTGTCGTCGTCGTCGTCGTCGTGCTAGCATGTTCAATTATGTTGAAAGAATAAATCGAAGAAAAATTGAAATTTAAAAATTCAAACCCACTTAAATTTCAAGAGATGTTTAGTAACTTTCTAGCTTAAATAAAAATAAAAAATTGTATGAAACAGATACAAAGGAAACTAAATATTCACAGCTGCTTTGGCAGCTGCAAAAAACTTAATACCTACACACATACATACATATGCATGTATGCAAGTGTGTATATAAGTATGTACATACCAGTATAAGTATTTAAGTACAAGAAATATACAACAGTTGTTGGTTTCTTGATTCCCCATTGTCACTTTTAGCTTTTTCTTAAGTTTTCTACCTACATATGTATGTATGTATGTATGTATGTTGGTATTGAATTAAATTATAGGGAAGTGAATAAACTTATGTAGTATATGTGTACAGGAAAATATTAGACCGTTATTAAATCAGCACATGCATATTTATCTGAACACACATATTTATGTAGGTATACATACATATATGTGATAAGTATATACATACATATGCTTATGATCATACAACACACTGGATATAAGATATAAACATATGTACATACTATGTGCATGTGTAAAAATCCTGAAACTTTGATGGCATGTACAGATATTAGTAACCATGCCTTTTTATTACTTTGACCATTGACACAACATGGAGATGAGACAGAAAACTGTATATGTATGTATGTACATATGTTCACCGTGGACCACGTCGCTTTTCTGAAATTGAATTATTTTAATGGAGCCTTCTTTTAAACAAACCAAAACGCGTTTAATGTTGATGTTAAAATAGAATGAATAACATGGAAATAAAACACAAAGAAGGAAAACAAAACTGTCACGACTGACTCATTCATATTCATTAGCCGCAGTTAAAACACTACAAATGAAGTGAATTGCCTGTCTCTTGTATGAAAAGAATACATAAAACAAATGCAGAGATGGCAACGTATTAAATAGAAATTTATTTCAAAGTCAGCAATAAAACATTAAATCGTTGGTCTCACTTAAAAAGGCCCTAACTCACATTTTTTTCAATCTCGGTATTTATGCCCATATACATAGTACATATTTCATTATAAGACTCTCCAATTAATCAAAATGTGCAACATCTCGAGATTGAAAAATAAAGCGAGTTAAGGCCTTCCTACATGAGGCCAACGATGTGCATGTATGGATGTATGTACAGTCCCACTTTTGCAATATGTAAGTAATTTTCAATTACTCGCATTTTATTTAAAAAAAAGTTTTTTTTTTTTTTTTTTTTTTTTGTTGAAGTAGGAACTCTCTATGGGAGCGTGAAAAATCTAAACACACACACACATATGTACCCATATAAATACATAGATTAAAAAACTTATCAAACACTTCTCAACATTATTATGCACGCACACACTTATTAATTTATTTTAATATATCAACGAAAGACTAGTAAAACGCACTTGATTTACGGGAAATTCGTAAAACTTTAAATTCTTCGAGTCCTAAATACACATGCATAGGAAACGCACTCCCAAAAGAGCCAATCTAACAAAGAAACCGCAAGATACTTAACTACCTATTTCGGGAATTTTATTATCCAATTCTCAACAAAATCTCCTCTTTATAGGTACATACATATGTACATAAGTATGTATTTATTTGTAAAATGCAAAAATTTTTCTATATTTGAAAAAACATTATTTCTTCACAAAAAATGTGTCCAAACACACAAGCAGCTCAAATATCTATGCGTAAGCATTTTCCGGTCAAAAGAAATGTCTCTTTTTTTTAAATACCTACATACAAACTTTTATGTATGTATATTAGGGCGGGTCAATTTAAAAATCGCACAAATTTCAAGAAAAATCGTGATCTAGGGATCAAAATAAGAAACTTTACCGAAGGAACCATACCTCTACAATGTATTTTGATGTCTCGACTTTTGACCCGCAATGTCAAATTTTGAAAAATCTCACGTTGACCCATTTAGATTGCCTCAATCGAGTCAAAATGTATTGCCGACCCCCACTAACTAATTGAGCTTAGTAAGCCAGCGAGAATGTACAATTTTGCCTGGTTTGATGTTAGCCAGATCTACCGAAACCACGCCGCTACAAATTGCATGAGCCATGTCGTATAAGTACTTCGAATCGGTACAAAATTCAATTTTTTCAGCTCAATTAGTTAGTGGGGGTCGGTGATACATTTTTACTTGCCTCTAAATGGGTCAAATTGAGATTTTTCAAAATTTTACCTTTCGGGTCAAACGTCGGGACATCAAAATACATTGTGGAGGTATGGTTCCTTCGGCAAAGTTTCTTATTTTGATCCCTAGAATACGATTTTCCTTGAAATTTGAGCGATTTTTTTGCCTCCATACAAATCGACCCGCCCTAATGTATATACATACATATGTACTGCAATTAATTATTTGCCAGGATAAACGATTTGCAATATAGTTTTTATCTGGTCACACTTAAATCATTTTGAAAAAATAATATATAAAAGCAATAATAAAAAACTATATAGATAAACATGCATGCCGGTCCAACCTTTTATCGTCATTCAACTGCACAAACATAAACAGTGCTTCTCTAATATTTTGTACTTTGCGCTTAACATGCACTTGATACACAAATGCACACATTTGTATACATACATTTGTATGTGTGTACGTTTATACATTTCCTTTTTTACTGTACTGTAAACAACAGAAGACTCCAAAATACCCAACATACTATAGACATAAGTATAAATGCATGAATGTGGATGCACATGCATATGTGTGCTTGTATGTATCTATATCTTTAAAAAATGCTTTGTTTTAATATACTTCACATGTAGCTTCTTGAGAAGAATGTATATACATGCATACATATGTATGTGTGTATGCATATGGCTATGTAATTACGTATGCTGTTGCGTACGTGCATACATACATGTATGTATGCATGCATGATATGATAAATTTAATGTAGGTTTGTGCATGTATGCACGTATGTATATCCATAATTTATTTTAACATTTTATTTACCTTTTAGTGTTAGCACTTTTCAAATTTTCTTTATTCCACTTTTATCTTATATGTATGTGTAGGTATGTATCCACAATTATACGAGTGAGCTGCATACACACATATGTATGTACAAACATGTATATAAGCAGTTAGGTATCTACAATAGTTTGTAATTTCTACCTGTCTGGGATCTGGTTCCAACTTAATATTCTTTTGTATACACTTATTTAGTTATAATTTAGCAATTTATTTTCATTGCTATTAGCACTATTTTCATAATTTCTTTTTCTATATTTTATAATTTTTTTTTTTTTTTATTATGTTATGCAGATAAATATAAGCAATATTTTTTACTTTCATACATATGTACCTATGTAAGTATATATGTATTTATAAGATCGAATATTAACTAACGCGAATCTTCCGTAATAATAAACGTTGCTCTGCGATAAATACATCAAAACTAAACTAAAATGCAGAGTAAATGAAAACAAAAACACAAAATGAAATCTCTTTTATGTTTTGATGCTTTTTCCGTCATTCTCTTATAAAAAGTGTTGCCGTTTTCAGATGCTATGAATTTTTCCAAAATTATTCATTTCAATTTCAATTATTTCTGTGAAAACTTGAAAATAAAATACTAATAAAAATAAGTTTGAAAATTGTTTCGGAGCGTTGCTTACATCCATACATATATTTATTATAACAAAACATACTAGTAGTAGAGCTATTTAAATCGTATCGTAGTGGGTTGCGCAATATGCTAATACCTAAAAAAATTGGTGATAATTATAAAAAAGTAGTGATATATCTCATTACGTATAAATCTACAGAAAAGTTTTAATTTTCAATTTACTATTTTGAAAGCAATAATCAAACTAAAAAATTTAAAATCAAAATTATAATTTCCAAACATGAACTTAGTTATTTATTTACTTTAAGAGCCGTTTGAAATGTATTATTTTAGGTATAAAAATAGACCTTATTAATATTTTCTTTCTTGATACCCAACTATTTAAAATTCCCATGAACAAAGTGAACAAACTGAAACCCCGCCTCCTTGAGGGGACTCCCATATAAAAAATGTATATTTGGACCTCACGAGAATGATTTTTCTGATATGTATGTCGTAGTGGAACCTTTTTACTCATGGCCGCCACTCATGGGTGGAACTTTGCCAATACGTACAAGACGGAATAAATTGGGATCGCATTAGAACTTGAATGAATATTGATCGCATATTATTATCACATTAGGAAAAATAGAATTGTCAATAAATTGTAGTAAAATAAAAATAGAAATACTAATAGATATTTGGTTTAAGACAATAACGGCCTTATTCATAAAAAATATTATTGTTTTATTAAACTGCACAAATGCTCCATACAAATTTGTCAAATAAGAGTTTTATAAACCTGAAATAATTTTTATGAATGAGGGTGTAAATATATAAATAATAAAAAATATTTTTCTTGAGATCTTAATGTAACATAAATATGAAACTTTAACTTTTATAACAATTGGGTAATGAATTATTAAACCGCTACTTTGTGTAACTTTTTTGAGCCTGAAGTCTTTTGTATTTCAGTTTAAATAATAAGTTTGGATGGTAAAATACAACTTAGCTATACTAAATTCCCAAGGTCGAAAGCAAAATAATTTAATTTTGATATTTTGACATCGCAGTGACTAAAAAAAACATGAAATTTATTAGTTGCGCTATCAGATTCACCCGTTATGCTATCTTTTTTGGATAGAAAATATATAAACATATACATACATATGTTCCCAGCTATCACAAATATAAACACCTACCATACTTAATAGATTTTCAAAATATCATTTTATTAATTTCATTATTTAAACAAATTATTCATTCAAGTTTCATTTTGTGTTGGAAAGGTTAAATACATGTATCTTAGAGATACATCTGCAAATATCAAAATCATCACCGCAGTGTTTACCACCTTTGGGAAAAAGTATTTCTAAAATCGTCTATATTTAAACAGTAGCAAAAAATTTTAGCTCTGGCAGCATCTTACTTAAACATTATAGCTTTATATTTTTCTCTTTTACGCTAATGCGCAATACGTATATTTGAAATTTTATGTAAAACAGACCTGCCTGGGAACTTTGTTCTTTCTTCTTCACCTCTTGTTTCCCTTGAAATGATAGATTGTAATTTTTTTCTCTCTCTTGCGAAAGTTAAATACAATGTTCAAGCACGTTTTCTGGCTTTCAACGAATTGTACAGATAAATACGTATCTTAAAGCGTTAAATAATTCACTATATTTGAATAATTTCGTTGTATTTTTGCCACATTTAAACTAAACAATACTTTTTCTCAGACTGGTTTTTTCACCGCGACATCAGTTGAGAGATGAAAACACGCAACTAAAATGGCGGATTATTCGTCAGCAATGGGTTGAAGTTGGTGCTGCCAGAAAATTTTTTTCGACTATATCTAAAAAAATATATACGGGAAAAAATACATTCTAAAAATAGTGACACTCAAATTAGAAAGCTACAAATGAATTCAAAAACTAATGTCAGAGAAAATAAATGGTTTTTGGAATTTATTTTGTAATATATGTCGAACTCTCAATATGTGCAAGCATGGTAAAGCTTAAAACGATATTGTACTTCATCTGGCAGCACATATTTGTTCTACCATGTTTGGCGACTGTATATTAGCATATTTTAAGGCAAAATAATTAATTGGAAGGGACTTACTTATTTTATTTGAAAGTGAAATGGTTACGAACGTACCTCATTCAAGAAATTCATGATATAATATTGAACGCAACATATGAAAAGCAATTACTTTTAAAATTTTGTATGACCAAACATATTTCACACTCGAGTACATAGTATCCATGGTTTTGTATCAAAAATTTGCGCAAACAAAGAAAAAAAACCTTGTCAAATTTAAAAATGCCCCTTAAATTTTTTCTTTGTGAGGAGCTTAGCAATAAGTTTGAAATTTGCTTTTATAGAGTTCATCTAGTTCTTAGCTTTATCCGGGGAATAAGCCTGGAAACTATCTGATTCACAACTTTCTTATATATTGCTAAACCGCTTAACCCAAAAAAAAAATGTATGAAACATTTTTTAACACTATACTATTTTGCCCTTTTGTACCCTTTTTTTAATGGCACGGGGGTACCAACACTGGTTACCTGCTTTGACAACTCACAGTAACTTAGACCAGGTAACTGCACTAAGGCAGCTAACTACTGATGTTTATGATATAATGTCAAAATTTAGTTTACAAACTACTTACACACATATAGGCAAACCAATCGGACCTGAATTTTGAGAGGAAATAGACAACTTTCCACAAACGAAATGTTTACATTATATTTGGTGTAGTAGTACGACTACCACATCTGTTTATGCTTTACTCAGTTCTTCATACAATTCTGTAGAGGGTATTTTTATTACTGAGAAAATGGCGATAGAATTTGACTCGAGCAGATACGTATCGGATAATTCAAGTGTTCTAATAAAGTTCGAAAAGTGAAGTGACAAATTTTTTTATTTTGGACATTGAAAGTTTATTATAAATTTAAAAATAAATTAAAGAACAAACTGCAATGGAGATATCTCTGAAAACAGGCAAGTTAATTTATTAAAATTTTCAACAATTCTTCATGCCCTCCTATTCTAGATGCGACAAATGGCGACTGTTGAGAATTAATTTTTTTTATTTTGTTGCTACGTTTCCTTTTTTATTGTTTTGCTTTTTGTATAGTATTTTATAGTTGTGTATTGTGGATGTCGGTTTATTTTTATTCCTTAGTGTTGCCAGTGTTTCAATAAATTTTATTTGAGCATAGTTGAATTTTTTGGTAGAAGACATTGCAAATATACCTAGATAATATATATATATATATATATATATATATATATATATATATATATATATATATATATATATATATATATATATATATATATATATATATATATATATATATATATATATGTACATATATTAAAAAAACAAAAAATGTATTAGCTAGTGAGCTAGTTTTAAAAGAAGAAGCAAACTATATGTTTGTATGTATGCATATTCAGGGGATGAATTTCGTAATCGAATGAACTTTCGAAAAAAAAGAACGGAAAACAAAAGCTATAAACACATAGCATACGTGACGGAAGTCACATATGTATGCTGTGTGCTTAAGTGTATATTGTACCTTATTACAGTTATTTCCGCTTAATTGAGTTTCCCGCTTTATTGCACTAAATATCATGGAACGAAATCATTCAATATACATGTCTATGTGAAAATACCCGTTTGATTGCGTCACCCGCTTAATTGTTTCGCAAATTAAGACCGCATTGCGAAAAACAAGAGCAAATGTTTCGCTTAATTGATTCCGTCTACTTAATTTATTTATTTCTTTTTTTTGCTCCACCAACGTAATAAGAATTATTTTGCGGTAAAAAGGTATTGGCTCTGTTCTTTACGATGATCGTACCTGATTTTTATTTTCTTTTAATATACCTAATTAATTTTTCAACCTAATATGTAACAAAAGAAATTAATTTTATTTTCCATCTACGCATGGATGTTTCGCTTTACTGCACATATTGCTCAATTAAGCGATTTTCGTTTAATTGCGTCGGCGATTCAATTAACCGAGTATTGCTTAATTGAGTTCCCGTTTAATTGCGTCAAAAGTTGTGCATTTTTAGAAACTCAAGTGGAAATAACTGTATATGAACCGAACCCGAGTAAATGTCTCATGTTAACGAACTTTGGTTATTGGTGCTTTGTAAACAAAATTCGGATATTTTTATTCGTTCCCAATTCTTGTAAATATGCCTGGTCGAAAGTGAATGAATATAAACAATATTCTAATAAAATATTGCACAAGCATAGTACTTATGTATAAAAAACCCAGTTTTTTAATCGAATTATAATTGTGAAATTGTAAGAACGACAAAACATTTCTGCTTTTATGAAAAAAATATTTGCTTGAAATTTTTTATGAAAATCCGGTTGTAAAGGAATTTCTAGAAAACTTTTTTTCGCATAACTGATTTGTTTGTCATTTAAAATTTAATACCTAGGTAGATTATTATTATTATCTTTTTATTAAAAAAAAAAAAAAAATACTTTCAGCTTAATAGGAATACATAGTATGTATTTCGGTATAAATACTTGAACATGAAGTTGCATGTGCGTATTAAAAAAAAAAATATTTTTACGCTTTTACCCCTTAGTAGAAACGGGCTTTTAAAATGCCTGGTAGTGATCATGAATGATCGTTTAATATTTGACGATCATGTAAACAATCTCACCAACAGAGCATGCCTCACACTCCGAAGATTATATTCGCTTAAAGCATACACACCAATGCATATAAGAAGGCTTCTAGCAAATTCTCTTGTAATGTCCCAAGCAAATTACTGCATAGAAGTTGTAGCTGGTACTTTTTCGTACAATTTGGATAAACTCGAGAGGATAGTTAAGAAAATTATGAAATTGGGACAAACTACTAGTCTCGTGAAGAAATTCACCTTCATAAACTCATCGCGCAACGTTCAGATCTATCTATGTATTTTTGATCGTTCGCTTGTAGTTCGGGTCTACCGGGCTTGGAATAACCTACCAAGAGATTTAAAATTATTTTCATCCTCATAACTTACTTTTAAAAATCACCTCCCGAACTATTTAAGCAACCACTGAGAAGATCACATTACTTTGAGGTATGCTAATTAATTCTTGCAACGTTTCAATATGGCTTGGATAGATAGCTTTATTTATATTTATGGTGTAGGCATATATTCTTCCTTTTTACACAACGTACATACGTAGTCCTTTTCAACTTACAATACATATACATACATACATATATTAATTTTCCATGGAGGCTTAAATTGTATTGATATTGAATAAATAGATAAAATAAAATAAAAAAAATAAGAAACCATAAACCAGTTCAAGTAAGGTATTTTCTTTAACATTGGTGAATAGAATATAAAGTTGTGAACTGTAAATAGGTGAACTGTGTGTCATTCGCATTTAAATAATCCGCGAAAGCGTTTTTAATAAAGGCAAAAACGTAAACATATTGTTACTATAAGACATCAATATGAACTTAATTATTCATTTGCTTTAAGATCCAATTGAAATGTATTAATTCAGGTCCAAAAAAGGTTCATTTTTGGACCTGAATTAATATAAGATATCAATTAAATAAAAGAACTGATATCTTACTTTTTTCATCCAAGGCTTATTTTATATTGCTTATAATTTTTCACTTATCAAACTTCATATATTGTTGTTTTTCTTACGGAGCTTTATGATTATTTAATTTTTAAATAAGTAAAGTTTTTGTACACATACCCCCTAATTCATAAAAATTATAACAGGTTTATAAAGCTCTTATTTGACAGATTTTCCATACAAATACATATGTATGTATGTCAAATAACAGTCTTATAAGCCTGTAATAATTTTTATGAATTGGGGGGATAGTTTATAGCGACATTATTTTAAGACATAATGTAAACAATGTCTTAAAATAATGTCCAGTAACGGTAGGAAATTTTAATGAAATATAAAATTTTTGGTTATAAAATTTTTGAGGTTAGGCTTTTTCGCTTCAAATGAACGTAACCAGTTAACAACAGTTTATTGAGTATGTGCAGTTTAGCAATTAATGAACAAAGCAGTACTTAAGTGTGAGCTATAAATTTCTTTTGTTGATTTTAAATTTCTTATGAATTTATTTTAGGAAGCAAGTCCAATAAATCAACAAAATCTCCCAAAAAAGTTGAATCAGTGCCACCAGCAGAAGTATCAAATAATGAACTATCGGTGAATCCTGACGATCCGAAGCAACAAGCGCATCAACAACCGCAGCAGAAGTTTAAACGAAAGCACAGACGAGGTAAACCGAAAGCTAAAAATGGTAATAAACCCTATAAAAAAACTAACTGGAGATTTCAAATGCCACGACTTAATTACAGTAAATGTGCTTCAGCTGGTGGCAGTGGTGGATGCAATCGTCGCGAAAAACTTCAGCGTTCTCGTTCATTAGTACCCTATAATACAAACAAGTTTTTAATGGAAGAACATTTAGCTGAAGTGCCCAGTGCTCTTCTAACGCCAACGGGTAGAACGCGAGACTCGAGCTTTTCTATGGATTCGGAAGATAATTATTTCTTTTCCTTACCCGAAGACGAAGAGGAATTTTTAACAAAAGAATTTGCTAATGTTTACGAAAAAGCTAGAGTAGAACGCTTAGAAAACTTAACCAAGCAGCAACTAATTGAGGAATGCCTACAAATTGAAGATCGTTATTCCAAAGATCAAGGCAATCAAAGACAACAACAGCTCAATATACAACGTATAGCACAAGACTATATGTCAAAGATACGTGTACTTGATGAAAAAGTTAAAGAATTGTCGCGGGAAAACCATAGTAAGTTTGATGAAATAGTGGAAAATGCAATCGGCGTAATAAATTATTTCATTTCAGATTTACGCTGCCAATTAATGCGTTCTGCGGCGTTTGCAGCTGCAGCAGCTGCCTCTCCACCTTCAGCAGCTGCACCTATGGGTGCCGCCTGCCAGCCTACACCAATGGATTCTTCTAGTGAAGATAGTGAAAGTGATAGTTCAACATCTAGCTCGTCATCATCCTCTACATCTTCGTCAAGCAGTGCTGAACGTAATCAGGTACGTCGAAGACGTAACTCATCTCATAGTTCTTTAAGTGAATATAATGGCTATATAGAAAATGATTATATGCCGAATAACCAAGAGCACGACCAACTAGTAGTAGTACATAATAGTTCTCAACAGCGATTGTCAGCTGTTGCAGTGATGGAAAGAGTAAATGAAGATTTCGAGCGACGCCAGTTGTTAGATGATCATATGGATGATGAAGACGATGTAGATGGTGATGATGAGCACGACGATAATGACGAAAGCAATAAAAAAATCAATGGTTACCATAAGGGACATCCGCAACAGTTATTGGGACAGCAACCAAAGGAACTCGTGCCGACTGAAGAAAGTGACATCATTCAGAATACGACCAATAACGTTGGCGCTAATATAAATGTAGCGAAAAGCTCAAAAAATCATTTAAACTAGCAATTCATACATACATGTATTAATGTCAAATTCATACCAACCCACCCCTCTTTGTTCCTCGAAAGCAAATTCCTTAGTCTATTCATACCCTTGACCCCAAAAATAATATATTCTAAGACAAAAAAATATAGTTCTTTTTTTATAAAAAAAGAAAGTCAAACTAAATGTAATAACAAAGTTGAATATTTCTTAGTTCACTGTTTTTTACGTTTTCTTTATTTTTTAAATTTTGAAAATTTTATTAAAATTTTTACATGTTTCGAGAAACAAAAATTTTTGTTGAAATTAAATTTATTTTTTTAACTATTTTTTTATATACATACATACATTCAACACATCACCAATAAAGAAATAATTTTTACATAAAAAGTTAATAATTCTTGATGCTAATTTTTCGACAATTGTTGTTTAATATTTTAATAGTTCGAGCTCTAAGGTGACTTGTTTTTTTTTTTAATGTTTATTAAATTCAATATTTCGATACCTCAATGGGTATCTTCTTTAGGAATGAAGAAAATACCTATTGAGGTACCGAAATATTGAATTTAATAAACATTAGAAAAAAAACAAGTGACCTTAAAACTCGAACTATTAAAATATTAAAAGAGTTAATACTTTGATTGAAATTAGTGCTAAATGAGACAATATGGCGTTTCCTTTTCTCACTTAAATGTCACACTTCGCTGTTTATTGTGTTCTCATCTAAACGATATGACCCGAAATGTATCGGGATCCCTTTTAAATATGCTGGACAAAGCAGGCAACACTCTACTTGAAGTGAGATGGAGGCCCATGCTGCCCTTCTTTACTACATCTCTGCTTCGCGCGTTAATGCAAATGCCAAATAAATACAGTATGCTGGCTCAAGAAACATAATTCCACTCTCACGTTGCTATAAAAAATGTCAAACACATCCATATACAGAATTGTTTTATTCAAACCCTGATACAAACTTACACCGGTATTCATAAAAAATAATACCGGTTCATAAAAAATAATTATAAAAAATTATTTTTTATGAATACCGGTGTTAAAATATTAAATTTGTTTTATATATGATTGAATTGAATACATTAAAAATTGGCCTTGGAAGGCTTCGTATGTATTTAAATAAAAATCAAAATAAAAAAAATATTAAAGGCTTTCAAAGACGGTGTAGTTTCACTATGAAAACAACGCAAAACTGATTTAACCTTATTAATTTCTGTGCTTCAGTCATATTCATAAGCCAACCAGTACTTCAGCACTTATTATTTCCTAAAAGCTTTATTAGCCTTAATAAACGTTTCTTAAAACATATCATCATAAACAGTTTTGTAATTAGCACTTCCGTAAATTTAAATGTGAAATGGTGGCAACATCAATATTTGCACTTTCACTTAATTATATCCGAATATTCGGATAAATTTGTAAATGGTGTGGCAACATTACTTCACAGCGTATACAAAAATCGACTACCGAGTATATAAGGGCGAATGGAGTTGATAGTGTACCACAATTGTCCCATTTTAAGTACAGTTCAAGACAAGTATGACAGTGATGCACTTAGCCATTATTATATATCTATATATTTTGGTGCATACATGCTCAGTTAATATACAGAATAGCTAACGTTATAGGTATTAATTTAAGTTCAGTTTATATTGCTTTAAAATGAAATAAAAAACAAAAGATGTATAAAAAGTACTTTATTGCGCTCTTTATTAATTAGTACGAAACAAAAGAAATTTGCCATCCCTGTGAGAAAACGTCAAAATAGCTTTTCGCTGCACCACATTGTAAAAAAATATTTTCTTGGCTTCAGAAATAGTTGTTTGGAAATACATAAATATATCTATTGAAAAATCGAAATAACTAACAAATATAGAAAGCAAAATGGCTCGGAAAGGAGGCGCTCCAGCAGAAGATTTGTCAAACGTTGAATTTGAGACAAGCGAAGATGTTGAGGTCATACCCAGTTTTAATGCTATGGGTCTGAAAGAAGAGTTGCTTCGTGGAATTTATGCTTATGGTAAGTAAAGTAAACACATATTAGCAATAAAGGAAACATAATGTGCTATGAACGTTTATAATTGAAGGTTTTGAAAAGCCCTCTGCTATACAACAACGTAGTATCAAGCCTATTGTTAAGGGTCGGGATGTAATAGCCCAAGCCCAATCAGGTACTGGTAAGACGGCCACTTTCTCCATATCCATATTGCAAAGTTTAGATACATCCCTCCGCGAAACACAAGTGTTGTGCTTATCACCCACGCGTGAACTGGCAGTGCAAATTCAAAAAGTTATTTTGGCCCTGGGTGATCTAATGAACGTTCAATGCCATGTTTGCATAGGTGGCACAAATTTGGGAGAAGATATACGCAAATTAGATTACGGTCAACACATCGTTAGTGGCACACCCGGTAGAGTATTTGATATGATAAAACGACGTGTTTTACGTACAAGAGCAATAAAAATGTTGGTTTTGGATGAAGCCGATGAAATGTTAAACAAAGGTTTTAAGGAGCAAATTTATGATGTATATCGTTATTTGCCGCCAGCAACGCAAGTTGTTCTAATATCTGCTACATTACCTCATGAAATTTTGGAAATGACATCGAAATTTATGACAGATCCCATACGAATTTTGGTAAAACGGTAAGAAAAAGAAAAAACAAATTTGCTAAAAGTTAAAATTAAAGTTTCATAAAAAGAAACATGTATACTGATTTATATGTTACTCTTAATCTTCTTTAGTGACGAATTGACGTTGGAAGGCATTAAACAGTTCTTTGTGGCTGTCGAGCGTGAGGAATGGAAGTTTGATACCTTGTGCGACCTTTATGACACACTCACCATTACACAAGCTGTAATATTTTGTAATACAAAACGCAAGGTGGATTGGTTAACAGAAAAGATGCGTGAAGCAAATTTCACCGTCAGCTCAATGCATGGCGATATGCCACAAAAAGAACGTGATGAAATTATGAAAGAATTCCGAGCTGGCCAATCACGAGTGCTAATCACCACTGATGTGTGGGCACGTGGTATTGATGTGCAGCAAGTTTCATTGGTCATAAACTATGATTTGCCAAATAATCGTGAACTGTACATACATCGTATTGGCCGTTCGGGTCGCTTTGGACGCAAAGGTGTTGCAATTAATTTCGTAAAGTCAGATGATATACGTATTTTACGCGATATTGAACAATATTATTCCACACAAATTGATGAAATGCCAATGAATGTGGCTGATTTAATTTAAGAAATTTGCTTCGTTTTTAATGTAGTTAAAAAATACTTGGAAAAACAAACACTTTATATGAGTATAAAAAGATGTTTTTTTTTTTATAAAGTTTAATTCAAAATTTTAATAATTAATTCGCATTTCACTTACATACATGTGTAAAAGAACTACAATATGTGTTTAAAATTTTATGCCGATCTTAACGGTGGTATCGGGTTCGAAACCGACAAAAAAAAAATACTTTGGTATTATGAAATCAAATGGTATTGGCTTTTTGTACGAATTAGAATTGGTGCCCGGTTCGAACAAAGCATCGAAAACATTGGACGCCTGTCACTAGTCATTTTTTTTTTTGTCGATTTCCCATCCGATTCCAAAAAGTTCGGATTGATATTCTTCATGCTATTTGATTTTTTTTTAATTGATAAGAGCCCAAACATTTTTCTAATAAAAGATTTATACCAAAAAAAATTCAAAAAAAAATTATGGAAATAAAATGCTGAATTGAATTTTATTTCTTATTAAATGGTGTTGTAATTTAAGTTGGAAACTAAAAGATACACCGGTAAAGAAAGCTTTTCTTTTGTAGAAAAATGTAAATAAAAATCGTTCTCTATTGAAATGTTTAAATGCACTTGTGCATAGAATAATTTTTTGATAGACATTTATTGGGTAGGGCCAAAGCATGATAGTTAAATCTTTCACATTCCATTATTTGACAATCTATTTACTTCCTAGCCTAAAATATGCTGCATATACATATGTATGTGAGTGGATAAGACTAGTCTTTTTTATGGTTTTTAGTGTCCGCGGTCTTTTTCTACCGGTTCTATAAATGACATCGTCTAGTTATCTAAAACAATTTGTGGAAATATATCACACTAACGCCTTAGCATCAGAAGATATAACATAATTGAACTTAACTTTATGTATATACCTATATATTTTATAGTTACAAAAACTTTGTGGTTTTTCATCTCAGAAACTTGTTTATTTTATTATTACATATCTACATATGCATATTTTACTTTTGAGATAACAGTTTTGACGATTTTCCACATCGTACCTTAGTCGCAATTTATCTGGCATCCTTGCTAACAGCATTTTCTAATTTCTAAAACCCCGCAATGGCAACTCCAGCTATTAAAATTTTCTACGATGAGTTGCATTTCCTCTTTACTTATTTTTTGGCGGTTCACCAAGTGCGTGCTTTACTTAAGAAGTAACGTCGTGGAAGTCTATATGAATATCATTTATTAATATGTAGTGTAAATAGGCTTGCATATGCTAAAATCAAATATCTAATTATTTATTTATTACTTGCTGAATGATATCAAAAATGATTTTAGAAAATATATGAATGCAAGTAAATGGAAAAGTTTGTGTACATAGAAGAGCACTTGTTGTGTGTGTGTGTGTGTTTGTGTGAAAAAAGCCAACAAAAGTGATGTGACAGCTGAGTAATTCTTTTTAAGAGCATTTATGTGTGTTTATATGAAAAAAGGCAATAAATATTTGTGGTGTGATGGTTGAGCATTTCTTTTTAAGAAATTTTTGCAAAGTTCTACAGATTCTGTCGAAAGTAAACGATACGTTTCATCGGCTGCCAGTCGTATGACCGGCCCACTTTGGGTTACAGAAGATTCCATTGGCTAAGATATACCTAAGCCGGGACAGTGGATTTCATAAAAAATAAACGTTAAGTGAACGGATCTGTGGGTGTGTGTATATATTCAATGAGCTTCTTGTACGTACGGGATATGTATACATATGTATATGCATGCACAGCTTTATATGAAAATAATGGTGCTGAATATGAGAATGAACATCAAAATGCTTGCATATTTTAGAAGCCGTTCGTAAGGTAAGAATTATAAAATGTTCATTTGTCCAGGTAATAACTTGAGAACACAGAGGAAAATATGAAAAATATAATCAGTAAGATTGTTTGCAGAGTTGCGAATAAAACTGTTGCAGAAATAAACTCTGGTCACCGAGTACCCTGTGATTTGGTGCTGGTTATAAAAACGTAAAAAGCTACCGAAAATAAATTCTTACGCTGCAAAAGTCAGAAGAGAAGCGTGAAAAAGAAATTACAAAAAGTAATAAATATTTGTAGGACTACCTATTTGGAATTTCTCCAAATAGTACACCATGTTCCATTGCGCATTACAGTCAAAGCCCGGTATAGCGAATACTCAGTTTAACGAAAATCCGATATGACGAATGGCGAAATTTTTACATTAACTGCCTTATATAGCGAATGTCAAAAAAAAGAATCTCGATTTAACGAATAAAAAAGCAAAATACATTAAAAAATCGTTACATAATCGTAAGATTGTGGGTGTTTTTGGCTTCTTTGCTTTGTATTGCAAGAACGCGTGTGATGCGTTGCTTTTTTCCTTAAAATTTCAGTAGTTTTGTTTGGTTCATTGTGAAAACGAGATGTCGATTCCTTAAGAAATTAATAATATGTATGAAATGTAATAATAAACCTACAACATGTTAATAGCATCCAAACACAAGTAAATATGTATATGCACCTATGTACATTTATGATTTTTAATGAATTTACATATTAGAAATAAAAACAATTCTTAAATAAACGTTAAAATATCAATTAAAGTTTTATTTCTACACTACGTTATCAATACAATTAAATTTTGATTTTTTCAAAACTGCGGACCAACGTCTTATATACAATTTTAAGATAAAAAATTGCTGTTCGGTATAACGAATATCTCGGTATAACGAAAGGTCTGAACATTATATCATTCGTTAAACCGGGCTTTGATTGTATTTGAATGCGGTTAATATTTTTTATAAATTGTGAGACATAAAAATAAATGCATGACAAAGTAAAGCCATTTGTTTAAGGAACGTTTCCGAAAAATGTAAATATTTTGTGGTACCTGAGAGTAAGCAGCTTAAATTATGCCTCGATGGTCAGGAAATTTTTTTTTGGCGACAATCTTAAATATTTAGAAATTTATTTTAATAAGCTTTAATAGTCACGCAAAAATTTCTCTGAGTAAAGCACAACAGATTAAAATTTCCTTTGGAAGATTATTTAATTTAAGTTGTTAATTTATAAATTGAGTATGAGACCGGTGCTTAGGTATTCAGTTTCGATATGTTTTTCAATTTCACCTGCGGTTATGAAGGAATTTGAGATTTTTGAGCGTAAATTTCTTAGGCTCTGTGTTAACAAGCACTTTGAGTGGGTTCATAAGAAATATTTTAATGAATATACATACATATATATAATTTAGCAAAAGCTAAGCCCTTAGCCTCGTATGGGTTTGATTTAATGAATCGATTTATTGACTCTGCATAATTTATACAATTTTGTAATTCAAAATATTTTAAGCGATCAAGTCGGTTTCAATTGGCTCAATACCAACTATTGCTCACCCTTGGGTTATGTGGAACATGAAACTGCATGTATAAATAATCTATTAGCGAAATTTTATGTATCAAAAATTACAAGTGCACACAGGGGTTAATTTTGTTATTATTATTTTTGTTTGTGTTTCATATAATTATTTATAGCATTATGTTTAGTTATTAAGCACACTTTTTTTTCTTTTTATATCTAAATCTAAATGTTGTGTCGGGAGCAAGCCCTTGTTACTTAAATGATGATTCGATAATATTTATTATTACAAAACATTCGATACAACAATAAATACTAAAAGCAAAAACAAGTTGAAAACTAAAAAGTGCTCCCAATCACAATCGATTGTGAAAATTAGCTATAACTTTCGAACTATAAGAAAAAGAGATCTGAAATTCACACAGGCTATGTAATTGTATGGGCTCTAGAATATGAGATACTAAAAATAACCAAAATAAAAAAAAAATAAAGTTTGAACCCATACAAGTAACTGAAAATTATCTGTAACTTTTGACTCGCATGAACTAGAAACTTGAAATTTGCCTCTACAACAGCAAATATCAAAAATAAAAAAAATCTAAAGGGTGCCCAATACAAGGGAACACCCTTTAGTTGGAAAATTAGCTGTAAATATTGAGTGGTAAGAAATAGAAACTTGAAATTTGCACAGCATATTTAGTTCCCTGGCCTCTACAATAACAAAAACCAAAAAGCTAAAACTTAAATAGTACTCAGTACATGGGAGCACCCTTTAGTTAAAAATTAGTTGTAACTTTCTTTCTTTCTTTATTTTCATTAATTTAATCGAGCCCATATTGCCATATATGATACAAAGTGATATATAAATCTTGACAAAATTCAACACACGATTTTAGTATTTACTTATACATACATATGTATATATTTTCATGTTTTCCACATAATTTTCTAAATAATGTTTATTTTTCATATACATATAATATTTTGGGTTTTTTTTGCCTGGTTGACAGTGCTACAAGAACAATGTAATTTTGAGAAATTTTATTGATAAAACTCATACAAATTATTTGTAAAACTCGATCTAGATTAATTGAAGTTCCTTATAATACAAGGAAATTCGTTATAAATTCTAGGTACATACTTTAACTAGAAATGATTTTTCGAATATGCTGTTGTTTATTTTCGGTATGACCAATTCTGGATTATGCATTGATCTTGAAAAACGAAATGAACTAGTCAAAATTATATTTGTGCCTCACTTCATTAAATCGTAAAAGAAGTCTATGGTTTCTATTTTGACGAAGTCCCTGAAGGAGCAGTCTAAAAATGATGTGGCATCGTCGGAGCCATGTGAAAATGCTCTGAGTCGCGTTTTTTTAATCTCGTGGCTTTCGCATTATTTTGATTAATTGAAGTATCTTAAACTGAAATTTCGACACATGCTGAAAAATTCTAAGTTTGAAAATGTATCTTATAAAACTTTCGAAACGTAAAAGATGGGGCTTTTTCATGAGACGTATTTAAAATAGAAATACAAAATACGTATTTGTATTTTAAATACGTATTTCAAATATTACTCAGTCTACTACTCAGGCAACTACAAATGGAACCACAATTAAAAAATAGCATTATGTCTTGCACACACATACACACGCTCTAAAAGGTGGGCCAAAAAAAAAAAATCACCCTATTGGAAGTTGCTCCTATTTTTGTAAATGGCGGCCAGTGTAACATCTTTTTTACATTTGTAAACTACACAGCTGTAGAATGCAAATGAACAAGCCATTGTTCAGCGGTACACTCCCCAAGAACGCGAAATAATCGTGTCTATGATGAAGGGGGCAATTTTTCGACTAAAATCATAATGAGCGATGAGGATACGCGAACAAGCAAAACTTTCGCTTCTGGGGCACCGAAAATCCTCGAGTAATGTACGAGGAGCCATTACACCCGTTCAAAGTGACTGCAGGGTGCGCTGTTCATGCTGGAGGAGTCATCTGGTCTTTTTAGGGCTCCGTACTCAGCAGAGTGAAACGGAGGCTCCTACGTCCGTCCGTCCGTCACAGCGTCCATTCTCCGAAGCGGTACTTAAAATCGCACAGTGTATGTATTTACAGATATTCTATAACAACAAATGCTAAAAACAACAACAATTCAAAAACTTCCAGGTGTCCCTTTACAATGTAAAGTAACAGTTAGCTATAGCGCTCGACTCGTAATAGATAGAGAGCCGAAATTAGCACAGTGTATGCATTCCCAGATGCCTTACAACAACAAGTCGAAAGCAGCTGTATGGTGTCCCCATCCAACATAAAGTAGCAACTAAACCATAGATGCCCAGTAGTGGCTGATAACAGCAAATTAAACTCACACGCATTATTACGCTCTTTTGTTTGATCGTCAATCAACCAATAGGAAATCACCATATTGATTGGGAGAGACAAACTACACTTGCAGAAATTCTGTGTCTTATTATTGCGATATATTAATGATGTCAGCCGAAAAGTATTTTATGTTACAAAATGCTTTTGATGACATGCAATGTCTTATTTGTCATAAGACATTTAAAAAAAAGTAAGAAATATAATTAAAAAAAAAAAAACCATTTTGAAGCTGTTCACAAAGATATGAATAAAATGAATACCAAATTGTTATCTTGCAGTGTTATTTCGTCACTCTCACCAATACTACTACCATGGGCATCTATGAACTAAACGTAACTCTCTAGCTGTAAGAGACAGAGAGATGAAATTTATACAATATATGTATTCATGCCATTCCATACGTACATTACACATACACACATACGTACGGAGCCCTAAGTGTGCGAGCCTGCCTCGTACTTGACTGATTTTTTGTTTGTTTTAAGGACGCCACTGGTCAAACGACAATGCGCTATAGGGTCATGTTAACCGAGTTTTTTCTGCTGCAATTGCACGAATTAGGCCTAGAGGACATGTGGTTTCAACAGGACGCAGCAACGGCGATATTCTGAAGGCCAAACAATATCGGTTGACTTCCTTTGGCCCACCTGTTGCAGTACAAATACGCATGCAATAGTTTATAGAAAGGCCTTCGTTTATTTACAAAATAAATGTTCTTAATTTAAAATAATAAATATCTTAAATATTGATAATACCTAAACGTAAAACGAATTGTTTTCGAAAGAAAGGTTATATTACAATTCCGTTGTTTCTAATTTTCGCGCTAGTATTTGAGCATTATTTGTTAGCTTATCTATTTGATTGTAAACATTAAAATGACGATTTAAATCATTGGTATGGTTGAACAATTTTTTAGTGCCCTTTAAGGTGTCTGGCGTATCTTGGTCGGCTATTGCAAGAAAATTGTCATCTAATGAATCATGACCACTTTGGCTGGAAGACACAAATAAAAAAACTTTGTTTACAAAGTAAAAAATTGCGTAAAATATTTAAATAAACAACCTTAAATTTTCCTCGTTTTTAAACCACTCATTTTCATAGCCCCTCAACCATATAGGATTTGAGCCCTGTACACTATGCTTATTGGTATTTGGCACCCGGGTGGTGGGTTCATTTGGATTTTGTAGCGATAATGAAGAGTTTCCTGTGAAATTTAAGAAATAACAAATGTTTATTTAACTCATGGCAGTTAGCAGTTGGAGAACTTACGAAATATATCCACTTTGGCGGCTCTTAATTGGCGTTTGTAGCCGTTGCGTTGCGAGGCACATAAAACCAACGTGACCATTAATAATGTCGCTAAAAACAAATTTGTAAATATTAACCACACATACATGGCGTTGGTTTGAGGTCCAGTTTGTAGCGATTGAGCTTCAGCTGCTTGGGTGTCCAAAACATTTAATTCCTTAAATAGCTCATCTAAGTGTTCTATATGGGAATCTATAAGATTCAGTACTTCGGCCACTTCATATATAGAGTTATCTTCTTTGCCAACTAAATGCATATATAAATCGGTTTTGGTTTTATCTACGGATCCATCTTTGTTTTCGTGTACCTTTATTTCGTCTATATTAACTATGGTATCAGTTATATTACTTAGAGTGCTGGAAAATCGTAAGCGTTTGCTTAGAAAGCTTATTTACCCCCCGATTATAGTTCACAACATCTAAATGTTGTGTTGTAAGATTTACAACACAACTTACAACTCTTTTTGTGATTATGGTTCACAACATCTAGGTGTTGTGTATGTCACAGAGTTGTTTTTCATTTGTAGAGCATCTTTCCGCAAAAATACATGCCTGCACACAAAAAACTACCAAGTAAAGCCACACTTCCAGAAAGATGCACGCGTATGTTGCTTTCATTACACATACACAAGCGAAAAATAATAAATGTTGACGTTTCATTGTCAAGTTTTACAACAAAAAGACATGGAGTGTTGGATTTCATGTAACACCGCAACTACCGCGTAAAATTGCATTGGTAAAAATGAAAAGAATGAAAAACGTTTTTGCTAGAAAAGTACAAACAAAGCCATAAAAATTTATGTAAATGTTGATGTTTAATTTGTTTATGATAATGAAAGGACAACAAAAATTATAGATAATATAAATCCATTGCAACTACAAAACAAAACTGTTTTGTAATCGAAAAATGGGTAATAATTATGTGTATAGATGTATTTTTATTTATATTTTGTTAATAAATTTTAACAAATAATTGTTTTTTTTTTATATTTTTGCAAAAAATTTTGTATGCACACTTACAAATTTTATAATTTTTTCGTAATTTAACTGGTAACATCAACAAGACAACACTTCAGTAGGTGCCGTAAGTTTTTGACAACATCTGATTATGTGTTGTAAGATTTTCACAACACTTGATACAATAGTTGTAAACCATAATCACTTTTCAAAAAATACATACATAAATGAACAAATGTTGTGAACCATAATCGGGGCCTTAGTTTTTGTGGGAACTAATTATTACTTACTCTCTGAAAACCTGTATTTTATTTCTTAGCTCGTTGGGTTGCAAGCGAAACACAAAACGTACTTTTTGATCTTCTCTCAATAAATATATAAAAACGTGGGCCACATCTTTCATGCCTGCTGTATCATTGGCCAGCACCATAAAATCGAAATATCCCTTCATGCCCTTTTGAGGATCGAAATTCAATTGAATTTCTCCACTTTCCTGATCCACCAAAAACGGTGCAGTACGTATATTTTCCAAGCCTTCTGATAAAGTTTGTCTTACTTCACCCACCAAATAGTAACTTATTTTGGCATTGAGACCTTCGTCTAGATCCACCGCTTCCACGCGCATGAATTTAGTGCCAAAGTCTGCATTGGTGGTAATGCCACCGGTGAAAATTTTTGTTCTGAACCTGGGTGGATTATCATTGATATCTAATACCTTTATTTTCAATCTTACAATGGCACTACCTGCCATTAGCAATTCCTCACTCGACAGTGTGGCATTTGGCTCGTCTGCAGATCTTAAGCTTCTAGAGTGCTTGTAACGATCATAGATGCTTGGAGAATTACGCAAAAATCCTCCCTGCCTTCGGCTAAACGGTTTTAGAGGTTCATTGTCGACTTCGATTTCCACTTTCTTGCTAATAGCGTATTCTGGCGACGAATTTTGCTCTAAACAATTTTCCGAAGCTCTGACGTAAAGATAATAAAACGCCTTCACTTCGCGATCCAATTCCTTTTGTGCCGATAGAATATGTGATTCGGCATCTAAATTAAACACATGTTCCTCGTTGCCTTTTACAATGAAATAACACACTTGCCCAGGAGGATCCTCCAAATCATCTAACTCATCTTTATCGATAGTATCGGGTAGCTTAATACGTTCCGAACCAGGATCAGCATGCTCTGTAAATATACATAATTAAATAAAATCGTGTCAAGAGAAATGCATGAAATGATATTAAAACAAATGATAAAACAATCGAGAAAAACGTTTAGGAACCAAAAATGCCAAATAGTTGGAGAAATTATTTTAATATATTTTTTTCACAAACTTCCAAAACTTTTCCATATAAAAAGCATTTCTGTCACTATAATACTATTTTGATTCATGTCTCTTCCCATAGAAGAAATTAATTTTTTTTTATGTCATCATTGTCAGCACTCGGAGCCAGCGGGATCCCAATTTGCACAAAAACTGTTCCCGTTCTGAAAGTTCGCGTAACTGAGAGAGATTTTGAGAGAGAAATATTCTTGCATGCTACAACTAATAAGGCAGCCTCCAAGATACCTCGATATCAGGTAGTCGCATAACTACAACAAGTGCAACACTAACAAACTCTTCATGTATTTTCTTGGTAGAAATCTTTAATAACTGTCACCCATTTGTTGTGTATTTTGACAGTTCTTCAGGCTAAAAGCAGTAGTCAGCTGGTCTTGTAAGGCTACCTGGTATCGAGGTAAAACATCGTAAAAGCTTTTGAGAGAGAAATATTCTTGTTCGTCTTGCACGAAACAGCGTGCACTTTTTCTTCGACCTAGCTTCGGAAAGTAGTTAAAAATTCAGATCCCAAAAAATTGGGATCCCGCGGGCTCCCAATGTTGAATACGGGAACAAACTTAATATATCATGTTATTTTTTGGGATAGAAATGTGGTTTTTGGTGCTCCCGTACTCTTGTACATTTTTCTGTTTTATTGAGAGAAGTTCATGTTTGCTTTTACTTTATCGAACTTTTCCCAAAAAGTACAAACTTGTTAAAGTCAAACTATACGTCATTTGGTATAACCGATGGTGTTATACATATTTATCTACTACATCTTAATATCAGCCTGGCGAATTGGGGTAGGGTCTTCTATTGCCTATAATTATAATTCGTCACTTGTAACTCCTGACATGTCATGTAACGACATAATCATTTTTGGTAGATTTCGACAAAAATAAGTTACAGATACATTTGCTTCTCACTTTTCGAGAAATGATTAAGTAATAACTTATTTGACTACTTTTAGACAGGAGAACTTACGCCACAAGTGAATGGTTGTGCGTGTGTTTTGAAATTATTGCTGAATACCCATGAGAACCAGAGACGGGACACTAGTAAAAAATATGATAGTAAATAAAATAAAAATTAATATATAAAAAAATACAAGTGGATGCCGAGAAACATGTTTTAAATGTCACCCAACACTTATTTGCGTATGTCAAAAGAAATGTAACGTTTTTAAGTGTTCTATAAGCGCTCCGACGTGCTTACATTACGTTACGTTACAGCAGCAGTAACGTGCGGCTAACGGGGGCATACATGTTTGTTGTGTATATAAATTTGGTTTTAGACGATTTCTTAGGCAGAGAGTTTATGAAGAATATATCCATTAAAAATAACTCACCTGTAAAATTAACAAATATTTCGTCAACTATAAACTGAGGTTCATATTCATAGACATTTCTTATATAAATTGTTAGATCTAAATCGGTACTTAAGGAGGTCGGCAATCCCTGGTCGAATGCCTCAATTCTAATCTGTAAAACATTTAGGTTGTTTATTTTTTCAATTTCCTTTCAAAACGTTAACACTTACCTCATGAATTTTTTGCTTGTTACGGTCCAAAGGTTCTTTTAGAAATAAATGTCCTGTTTCTGCATCCAAATCAAAAAGTTTATAGCTTCCTAATGGATCGGGCTTCAACCGATAACGTACTAAAGCGTTCATGCCTATGTCCTCGTCAGTTGCCAACACTTGTAAGATCAGGGAACCCACAGTGGTATTTTCGGGAACTCGTACCGTGGTGTTGTGGAAAGGTTGTACGAAAACCGGAGCATGATCATTAAAATCCGAAATACAAATATCCAAATTTTTGGTAATTATATTAGAAGGTATTCCCAAATCTCGCGTGGTTATAGACAAAGAGTGATTGCCGTAGTGATTGCGCAAAGACGAACGAGCATACAGGTAGGCATTGTGGGCATCAATTTGTCTTAGCTCAAACAAATCTATTGGAAGAAAAATTATAAAACTCTATTCTTTGTTAACTGTCACTAACAAAACAACTAACCATCCTTATTTCCTTTCGAAATTTTGAACTCCAACCTGCCATTCGGAGTTTGAGGATCATCCAAGTCTTTGCCCTTGATGTGGGCTATTTTCTCATGCAATCCATGGTATTCTGTGATCAAAACACATGACGTGGGCATAACAACTTCCGGAGCATTGTCATTTTCATCCAGTACAGTTATACTACATATAAAAAAAGTTTTACAATTTATTTGCTTAGTAAAAACGCATTTGATTTAATTACTTACAAGACTTGTTTAAAGGCATTACGACTTTCACCAGCCAGAAAACCAAACTGATAATTGTCCCAGGCTTCTATGACCAGCATATAAAAATCCTTTTTTTCTCTATCTAAAGTATCTGCCACAGTTAAAGCACCCGTATCAGCATCGATCGAAAATTTTCCCTGAGAACTTATGCGATCCATTAGGAAAGTAATTTTTCCAAAATCCCCCGCATCAGCATCTGCAGCCTGTATGGTTCCAACTCTAGTCCCAATCGTAGCCAACTCGCTTATGCTATAGTTCTTTGAACCCCCAATAAAATACGGATTATTATCATTTTCATCCAAAACTGTTATATAAACATCGACCAAAGACGATCTTGCCGGCACTCCCGAATCTGTAGCTCTAACGGAAAAGTTTAGCCACTGATATTGCTCATGATCTATTTTATTGGCAACTACAATTTCTCCCGTGTGCGAGTCCAAATGTAATAATTGACGTATCAAATGATTTCCTTCCAGGCCATAAGTTATGGTACGATTTTTGTCTATATCGTAGGCTATAATATTTGTTATTAATGCACCATTCATACTATTCTCGGTGATAGATTTCTTGTAGAAAGGTTGCTTGAACTTTGGATTGTTATCATTTTCATCTTCGACTTGTATATTAAGAAAGGCTTCTACTATTTGTTTGCCTTTGGCCGCTGCCAAATCCTCTGCAATAATAGACAATTTTATGTGTTCTACTTTTTCACGATCGAGAACCTTAATCACCTGCAAGACACCATCAATTGGATCTAAATCAAAAGTAGCTATATAATCGTATTCGCTGATTTTAACCACCGAACCCTCCTCATTGCGAGCTTCTGAGTTGTAAGGATTTATTTGATAACGAATTATGGGATTCTCATCTGAATCGTTGGCATAAATTGTTATTATTTTCGAGCCAACAGGGGTATTTTCCATTAAATGGATTAAAGGAAAATCGGGCAGAAGAGGAGGTTTGTTATTAACATCTTTGATGGTAATATTTACAGTGGCCGAATTCATCAATTGTGAGTTGCCAATACCACCATCTAGCGCAAGCTGGAAGAAGTAAAAAATATATACCCTTGACATTAAGCGAAACTTTATACATATTTTCAAATAATTCAACCAGGTCTAAACACTTGGGGATAAAAGATGTCATCATCTCATTACTGATTTACTCTATGGTAGTTGAGAAACATATCGAAGATGGTTTACATGTAGTTTTCTCAAAATATACTCCTTAAATTACAGTGTGCAATAAAAGTGACAATTTCAGGAAGGCAGTAGGTCGAATACAAGACCAAGCTGTTTTTAGAAACACCTCCTAAATCTAGATTTACAGATGAAAAAATCGATTGCTTAGACCCGCATACACTTATACGAGCCTATAACTTATTGTTGCATATTAACCGATTTCTACTTTATTATCAGATTTAGAAAGAAGAAACCCAGTTATTGTTTTTTATTAGTTCAATTTAAGAATCAAGCCTACAAGGCCAAATATGATGCATATTCTACTTCAATAACGTAAAGTAAAGAATAGTTATGAACAATACATTTTTAAATTAAATTGGAGAAAAAAAAATCAAATTAGAGATTTTTTTTATATGTACAAAAGAAAGGTATTCATCTCAGCCTCTTCCCGCCAGGAAGGAGGGACAAGCACCCGAAAAATCAAAAAACAACAGCGAGAATTACATGAAATTTGGGAAAATTGCAAACGGAATCACAAACTTGTTGTTTGTGAATGCTATAACACAATTGCAACCACTCCATTTTAATAAAAGTGAAACATCATAGTAGCTCCTAATGAAGTTGGAGTTATGCATAAATTAAATGAATCGTCCCATAAGCCCTGTTTAAACTATATAACTATTTTTCATTTTTCAACTATTTACTTACCACTGTTAGAGTGTAGCTCATTGTCCTATCATCGGTTAAATCCGGATCCAAATTGGCACCCTGTGCTACAGTTATAACACCTGTTTCTGAGTTTATAACAAACTTATCTTTCGCACCGCTTTGTATACGATAAACAATATTGTTGTTTGGGGTAGAGCCATCGCGATCGATCGCCGTTATCTGTATAACGCTACTACCAGCTGCAATATCTTCTTGTATGCTTTTCGAATAGAAGCTTTTCAAAAATATGGGCGGATTATCATTGACATCTTGCACATAAATCAAAACAGGCACCACTGTAGACAGCATGGGTATACCCGAATCTCTAGCTCTGACTAATAAATCCAAAATCCTCACACCCTTGTCAATGTGTTTGTCATAATTATCAAACCGCCTTGCAGAATTTTGCAAATTTTCCACCAACTCTTCATAGTCGAAGGCATTCAAAGGTTTTAGAATACCGAGCTCAGGATCTATGGTAAAGTTCGACCGATACATGCCCTCAACAATTTCATAAGTTATTTGGCTATTTTCCGTGCCATTTAAATCGACATCACGCGCTTCCAGCTGTAAGCCATGCTCAAATTCTAGCTTATTTTCTATCAGTGTGGCCTCATATTGTCTTTGTAAAAATGTCGGAGCATTGTCATTGATATCTTCTATATTTATAATCACTTGAGCGGTATTACGATTGCCCTGGCCCAGGTTATCTATAGCCTCCACCGTTAAGTAGTGTCGCGATATTACTTCCCGATCAAAAGCAGCACCACCAGGTTGTTTAATAGTAATGACGCCGGTTATGGGATTCAAATGTAATCTGAAAATGAAATTCCTGCATTTAAAGAAGATTTTACCAATAATTCTTACTTACAAATTCGCTATGCCACCTCTCAAGTTTTTGTATCTTATGCCCATGGTGCCAAAGTCACCCGCATCTTTATCATAAGCTTCCAATTTAGCAACATTTGCGCCCATTTCACTGTTCTCAGCAATCGATACATTATAAATTGATTGTACAAATTCGGGAAAATTATCATTTTGATCACGTATAAAAATCTGGACATGAGCCGATGAATAACGACTCGGTTCGTCTACTTCGCGAGCAAAAAGAGTGAAATTGATTTCTCTAAGTTGTTCATAGTCCAGCGACACCGGATTCTTAACTCTTATCATAAAACTAGCCTCATTTACTGCTATTTCAGGTACAACTTCAAAGATATCATTTTGTGGATCCAAGAATAAGCGAAAAGTGCCATTGTTGCCTAAATCGTGATCGAATACTTGATGTTTTACGTCACCATCGATAAAATTCAAAGGCGTATTCGATTGAGCATTTTCGTTGACTTCACAGCGATACAGCGTTTCGCCAAAAGTAGGAATTTCATCATTTACATCTGATACAATTATAGTAATTTCAGTCTTTACTGATACCAAAGCTGCTGGCAATTGTGTAGCAGTCTAGAAAATTATATACCAATTATGAGATTGACCAATAAAAATTTGATTCAAAAAATTTTTCAATGATCTAATGCAGGTCCAAAAATAGACTTTTTCAAATGTTTTCTGCCTTTTCAGTTGTCTATATGCCGCCAAAAAGACAGAAAACATTTGAAGAGGTCTATTTTTGGACCTGCATTTGTCCCTTGATAGAGTTAAATGTATGATCGGTAGCCTCGTAATGATGGTACAAACGGATTTGGTATGACCCCAAAAATTTTAAAAAAGAAGAAACTAATATGAGTCGCCTAATTTTTCTTTAGAAAAATGGGCGTTGCCCATTATTTTTTATATGACTTTTTGGATATTAACACAAATTGTTTATTGTTACCTTTGAAATTTCCGTAGCTGTGATTTTCAATATGTAAGCACCATTGACTTGATTACTAGGATCCTCGCGATCTAGTTCGTGAATGGTATAAATCCAACCAGTTTGAGTTTCAATGCCAAACAATTCGTTACTTTCTAGCTTGTAAGCTATGGGATTGTTAATACCACGATCGCCATCTACGCATAAGACTCGCATTATTTTCGTGCCCACTGGAGCATCTTCTGCAATCCTCGCTACTGGTTGAACTTTAACGAACTCAGGTGGCTGATCTTCTACATCTTTAACTTTAATCAATAATGCAGCTGTTCCTGTGTTGACTGGTGCCTGATTTGCTCTATCCACTGCCAGCACGCGAAGCTGATATAAGGCTTTTGTTTCATAGTCCAGAGCACGCGTAAGGCTCAAAAGACCCTTGCCTTGATTTGTAGTTATAGAAAATACATCGTTATCGCCCTCTGATTCTTGCAAATAGTACACCACTTGGCCATAGGCACCCTCGTCGGCATCAACCGCTTCCAGAGATGTTATAATACCAGGCGCACTGTTTTCAGGTATTTCAATAGCACTTTGATAAGGTAAAAACATGGGAGCATTATCATTAATATCTTCTACGAGAAGTAAAAAACTTTGAGTAACATAATTAAAGTCGTTGTAATGATTATCGGTTAAAGTTAAAACTATTGAGTATTCATCCTGAGTTTCCCTATCTAGTTCCTTAGCTAAAAATATATAGGCTTCGTTAGAGCTCTTATTTTCTATGCGTATAACTTCACTGTCCGGTGAAGGGCGTTTGCCAAATATCAAAGGATCATTGTCTGGATCGAAACCTTTGAGTGTGTATATAAGTGTCCCTGAAAAGTTGAGAGGTGAAAAAAACCAATTGTTAAATGCTTAAAATTTTGTTTTATAACTCGCAATGAACTCACCAACTTTAGTTTCTGGACTCTCTTTTAATCTCAGAACGATTTCCGACTGACCTTCTATAACAAATCTTGGTGGGCGGTTGGCTTTTACAGGTTGCAATAATATGAAGTATAGAATAAGGTGACTTAGTTGTGTGACTTGAATTGTTCGGTTTCTTTTTAAACGAACTTTGTTCTGTTTTCTTTTGTATTCGGGAGTTGATTGTCTCAAATTTAATACCGGCTTTTCAGGCCAATTCACACTTCGTTGCATTCTGTGTCTTGTTTTGTATATCGCTATTTGTTATAACGTAAATTTCGCAGCAAACTTCATGTTGTGGTTTGTATTTTCTAAAACTATAGAAAAGTAATTTAATTACGAAATTGGTTTATATACATAAATATGTATAAGTATATTGGTAGTAAAGTACAGTAAGTCTAATATTCTAAATTTGTATGAAGCTGTTTTGCTTTCAATTTAAATATCTGAAAACTATATCAAAACTATGTTCAGAAGGCAACATCAACCTGAGGGCTTACTCTTTCAGTGAGCATGGCCTCATTCGTATGGACCAATTTTTTTTTTTTTTAGCAGCTATGGCTCACAAAATGTACGATAACTGCCATAGAGCTGGCTTTATTGGAATAAAAGGTGAGATCAACCCTCATTAACTTTTTGCTCTCAACGTTTCTTTCAAATATATGTACCTATTACATACTTCTATTCATTAGGGTGGTGTCGCACAAAAAAATATTATTATAAATTTGCTTCCCATCGTTCCAACTTGCTTCACTATGCCTCTGGAGGAGTCATATACAAGAACAACCCCCAATAAATTTTCTTTTTCGACATTCGCTCGGAGCAGCCCCTCCTTAGCGGTTGCCATACAAAAATAATTTTAGAATATTTCTTCCATTGTCCTAACTAGCCCCAGGGTGCCTGTGGAGGAATTAAATGTGTAACAAATCCCCTTGTTTTTTGTTTTTCAACATTTCTTTGGAACAAACCAACCCTCTATCTCTCCCCCTCAGGGTGGCTCCCATACAAAATCAGGACTTTTATTCATGTTCTTGCCATCGTATACGCACTGAGCAATTGGTATTCCTCTGGCAAACTCAGGATTTTCTTCCATCTAGAGAACAAGTCAACTGTTTAGGAAGACTATATACATATGTACATACATACATGTAATAATTGTTTAATATACATATATACTAAATAAAATAAAACTGAAAAATATATAAGGTTTTTAGTTTTATTTCCCAGTTTTTTAACAAATAAATAAATATAAACTCGATAGCAAAACAGCTAGTGATTGATTTTGACATTTGTGCTCGCAGTGCTGACGGCATGATCGATATAGAGGAATCGGATTTTATATGAAAACACTTACGTCTTTTCGGCTTGTCGATCGAGTCATTGTTCGAATAAAAGATGACGTTCTTTAGAGGAACCCAAAACAATTTTCTTTCGCTTAAACCCGTATGATACTACATTTTTCTTGCATTGTTTAAGTTTTGGAGAACAGTGCAAATATAATGTAATAGTAGAATTTAGTATGTGCAAAGAGTTCAGCTATATTAACATAAATGCAAAACATTTTTGTCGAAGTTATAGATAAAAAATCAGATTATGTAAAAAAAAAAAATGTAAAATTTTTGAACTTAAAATTGACATTTCAAGCTTGAATGTTGCTGTCTCAGCGGCTTACACTGCAGTTACACGATCAAGTTTTGCTATCAAGTTTTTTTTTCACATTCAATAAAATTGATAGCTGTGACGTAGGCTGCACGCAATTTCATAGCAATTCGTTTTCAAGATGCCGTCAAGAAGAAAATTAAAAATAGCTTCTTGCATATTCTGTATTCTACATTAAACCCAGAAACTAATTCAGATTCTAAATCAATATTTTTTTTAAACTATTTAAATATAATCATAATATACAAAATATCTCTTTTTAAAATTAATAAATTTAATGGAAATCAATGTAAAAATAAAAGTAAAAATTTTGTTGGTTTTGCACGTAAACATTTTTATTTCTATTTTTAAGCTTGAATCTGTTTAATTTTTATCACTTTTAATTGCAACTTTCAAACAAAGCAAACAAATATTTGCAGACAGAACGAAAAAAAAAATGTTGTCAGCTGTTTTCTTGATTGTGACTTGATGCTTTCACTCTATGGAAAGCAAAAACTGTCATCAAGTTTGCATCAATTTTCAAAATTGTGAGTGTATTAGTAAAAAAGTGTGAATGTATTAAAATTTTAAAGGCAAAACTTGATCGTGTAACCCCCAAGTTAGGGACAATTTTTGCGATTTAACGATTCTTTTTTTGAACATTGAAATAAAAAGAATACAACACTTAAAAAAGATGACAGTTTTGTTTAGGTTTTGTATACACTAGAGCCTCGACTTGCGTCGTTAATGGGGACCGGAGAAACGCGACGTAAATCGAAACGACGCAAATCGAATCACTTTTTTCTATATAAATGCACTGAAATATAATTTGTTGGGGAAAATATTTAAAACAAAGTAAAAAATGTTGCATTTTTGATTAAAAAAAAAAAATACTAGTATGAATACGTTTTTATTTATTTAATTTACTTGAACAAATGTTTATAGACTTACCCCCTAATTCATAAAAATTATTACAGGCTTATAAGACTGTTATTTGACATATTTGTATGGAAAATCTGTCAAATAAGAGATTTATAAACCTGTTATAATTTTTATGAATTAGACGGTTATATTATAAAGAAATAACAAAACCATAAATTAAGAAAAAAAAAACATACAAATTAAATTCATTTACATATGTACATACATATGTATACTATTTACTTTGACTCATAATTTACGTCCTTAAGGCATATTCTGGTGAATCACACACTAAATTGTTACCATAACCAGACAGCTGCTCTTAGCACCACTTATATAAAAAAGAAAAGGGGATTCCCGTTTTTTCACGCAATCTGAAAATTTCTTAACATACAGGTAACGATCGTTGTTGCCAGAAGTTGTAAAAACTAATGAATTCAAGATGCTCAATACATACTATACTACAACTGCTAAAAATGGTAATCCACAATGATGCAGTAAAAAATGTAACCGTGTTTAGCGACGCAAATCGAAATCAAAACGATGCATATCGAATGGACATAAATCGGGATCAAAACGACGCAACTCAAACCGACGCAACTTGAAATCGCAACGACGCAATCGAATTTTTGCAGTTTTAAAAAGCGACGCAAATCAAAACGACGCAAATCGGAACGACGCAAGTCGGGGCTTTAGTGTATTTGATTCTTTCTAGCAATTGCTGTTTCTTTCTATCAATCCTATACCAATTAATGAAAGAAAAATGAAGTATCATACGAGCGAAACAGAAAGCGAACAATCAATCGTACGACTTTGACATTGAGGAACAGGCAAGGAAGCAGTCCTTGGTAAAACCTTGGACACGCTGAAAACAAAACTGCATTGCACATACACTAAGCCTGCAATTCAAGCATTTGTGTAGTTGCAATAGTTGCAGCCGGTTGCAGAAATCGAGGTCGTGCTGTATATGTTCTGTAGCAGAGTCAATTTCGCAAGAAAAAAAAATTACTAACACATCTACCACAATATACGCACATGTTTCGGTAATTAAACTGACTGTTTTCACATACTCTACATTTGAAGTTAGTTTATTTAAAAATCTTTGGAAACCAAAAAAAAAAAATTAAATTAATTAAAGGCAAAAAAATTATAGCAGAATAAAAAAAAAACAATGTTGACCTGTAGTTATTGCAACAGTGAAGTTGTCGAAGAAGACAAAAAGTGACCGACCAACCAAACAAGTAGTCAACCTGTCTTGTGTGTTTGTGTTGCAAGATAAGATTGTTGTATCACATTAGCGTACGTGATTTAAACAAAAGAATGAAATAAATCAATTTACAAATCAGCATAGTTTTTGTAATGTTTTGTTTTGTTTGTATTTTGTAGTCACATTTATACTAAATTGTTATGGTCAGTGCTTATGATCTGCGTTTAATGTGGCTAGATAAAAAATATGTACTAGCAGTAGTCGTGTGTTAATATGAAGTAAACTTTATTTCTTTATTATTCAGTCCAGTCTTATTTTATTGGATTTTGAGACATACATTTTTATAGTTTCATTAACTTACTTACTTACATATTTGTTGACTCAGCCTTACACACACGCATACATTTATTTTTTATGGGTTTTCTTAAAGTTTGGAAATATGTAGTTAGTTCTTTGTTTTGCTTAAGAAACTGTTTTTTTTTGTCTAATTGTTTGCTTGTTTCGTTATGAAGCAATTAAATATGTTTGCATGTATGAGGTTTTATTTTACTAAAATTAAGAACACAAATTATGTTATTTAGAAATTTAATCTACCTCAAACTGAAATTTTTACTACTGTGAGAAAAACTGGTGTAAAATGATAAACAAGTTTCAAACTGTTTAAGTTTTTCGTACTGCCATATGATTTTGACAGTTTGGTTTTGTTCTGCAAATTACGAAAATTGCACACGTTTTTTTTTGTTTCATTATTTGATTTTTTATTATTTCCAGAAGGTAATCAACTTCTGTGGCAGTGAAATTGGGAGTCCTTTTATCACGTTTGCTACTCATTTTAATAATTTTTACAAAACAATTTATTATTTTCTAAACTTTTCACAATTTCACTTGCCTTGTTTAAACAGCTGTTTTTTATTGAGTTATCGATAATTTTTTGACAGTTACATTGTGCTGCCGTACTTTTATTGCAATTAATTACCAAAAATAATTTTAGACTGTAAAACAGAAAGCTATTTTAAATCCAACTTAAATTTTAAGGAAAATTGACTAATTTTGCATTTAAATCCCAAGTCAAAAATCGGGGGTAAGGCCCTTATTCATAACTTATTGATAACTAAATTTAGAATTTTATCGGCCTGAAGCTAGGTGTAGACGATTGTAAGATCTTACAATATTGTCAGAAAATGTATAGAATATTTTTAACCAATCGTGAGAACTGCCTATTTCTTTCTGACAATAGCATTGGCAGGCCAATGCTATTGTCAATCGTCTAAACTCTTTGGCATCTCATCATTGCTAGTACATTGTCAGGCATTGGCATATTGTAAGATGCATAAATTCTCAACAACTTACAATGGCGTCATTGTCAGAGTAATGACAAAGAATATTAAAGAAAAATGTGTGTGTACGAAAGGGAGAGAAAAAACAAGAGAATAGTAAAAATGTGAGCACGAGAGATAAAAAGTTGCAGAAAAGAGAATAAAAAAATTAAAAATATGGTTATTGAGCGAGAAAAATAAAGAATGACTAATGGCATGTGTGTGTTTATTTTGATAATGACAACTGGCTGACAATTTTTGATACGTAGAAAATCTTACATCCGTGTAAGCTGATAATTTTCGTTGGTAGCTAAATTTCTGGTAATGAAATTGTAAGATTTGCTTGCAATTGTCTGAACTGATAATTTTCTTAATGCTGGGAACTTTGTATTTCTAGTAGATTGCCAACACGTTGTTGGGTCGTACAATATTGTAAGATCTGACAACCGTCTATACTAAGCTTAAAGCTTGCTGATGGACAGTTTATAGCTCGCGATTGCCAAAGACACATTTAGCTAACGTCCACTTTAACAGTGAGTCCTGAGAATAGCCCTAAGACTGCTTAATGCCAGAAACACCCACAACTGGGACGAACTACGAATTTTCGTCGACGAACTTTCGTCCTCAAATATAAACATCGACTTATATCATAGATGCCCATGGTAGTAGTATTGGTGAGAGTGACGAAATAACACTGGAAGAAAACAATTTCCTATTCATTTTATTCATGTCTTTGTGAACATCTTCAAAATGTTTTTTTTTTTAAATTATATTTCTTATTTTTTTTAAATGTCTTATGACAAATAAGACATTGCATGTCATCAAAAGCATTTTGTAACATAAAATACTTTTCTGCTGACATCATTAATATATCGCAATAATAAGACACAGAATTTCTGCAAGTGTAGTTTGTCTCTCCCAATCAACATGGTGATTTCCTATTGGTTGATTGACGATCAAACAAAAGAGCGTAATAATACGTGTGAGTTTAATTTGCTGATATCAGCCACTACTGGGCATCTATGCTTTAATCATTAAAATCATAAGTCTTATATCCATTTCGTGTGCCACCAAACGACGAATAAATAGTTCGAGAAAAAAAAGGTTGGTTAAATTTTAAGGTCCGATGTCGATATAAAACACAAATTATTTGTCATTTCTTTTTATTATGATAATATTGGTATAGTTCACTTATTTATGAAACATTATATCGGCGAAATGCTCGCTGCGACCTTGGCGCCGGACCTCCATATGATGGTCAAAGATTTTCTATGATGCTGAGCTACAATTGAGGTTCTATGCCGTTAATGTGCCAAATTACCTCATCCTTTAGCTGTTGCTGGCTTGTCGATATACTTTTTTTTTTTTTAAATAACCCCAAAGAAAGAAGTCCAACGGTATCAAATTACATGATCTTGGCGGCCAATTGACACTGCTACCACATGAGACAGCACGGCCATTGAATTTATGGAGCAAAATGGCCATTGTTTCGTTAGTTGTATGGCAAGTCCACATCCATACCTTCCAATTAGGGCCATAAGAACTTCGTTAGCATCTTACGATAGTGAACATAATTCACAGTAACTACCTGAGCGGCCTTATTTTGGAAAAAAATATGGCCTTGTGATACCTCCAGCCCATAAACTGCGCCAAACAGTCACACTTTGTGGGTATATTGGTTTTTCGACAATCATCACTATCACTCGCCCAAATGCGGCAATTCGGCTTATTGACAAATCCAATGATATGAAAATGTGCCTCATCACTGAAAAGGATTTTCTTCGAATATATGTACTCGTTTACAAGTGTAAAATTTGTCTGCTACAATGTGAAAAACACGTCGCCTGTGAGGTACTTAAGTAACTGATTGTTGCTGTACGTGCATATCATTGGTCTCATGTACAAAGACCCTCCTTATTCGTATTTTTTTCTACTTCTTGCTTTTGTTTTTGCATATTTCCATATAAAATACTTTAATTAATCAAAATATGCAAAAAAAAACCACGAGATTAAAAAAAATGCATAGACCATCGATATGTATGTATGTGTGTACATTCACTAACAAGATCAAATCAGTACACCATTAAATTACTTGAACTTGCAAGTACGAACACAGTGCGATAAATAATTATGCTAAAAATAATTAAAAAGCATAAACTATTATACATACATATACTAAGTATCTACAAACATAGATACCTACATATGTGCTGTTGTTGTTTTTGTAATATTTATAAGATGGCCATAGTGACCACTCAACCCAAATGCTTTTGTTACAAAAAATCGTTGACCATAAAATTATTAGCAACAGTTTACTAAACACTCATACACTGAACTCTTTTTGTACACACAGGTCTTTTTTTTTTTTACACGAATATGAGTAAAAGTACTTTGTGTGATAATTTAATTCAAAACGATGATTTTTTTCAAAGGAAAATATATATAACTTAAAAATTAGAGTTGGTATAATGGACTACTTTTTGATTTAGATAAAATACTTGAGTCCCTGTGAAATTCTTAAAAAATGTGTGTCACAAAAACTTGTAGTAGTACATTAGCTCAAAATACATTACAGAACAGTAAAAACAGTAAGGCCCAACCTAATTCTATTTTTCTCCTCAAAATTTTTGTGAATGTATGTGCGGACGAGGTTCTTCAGCTTCTTCAGAGACTGCCATACAAAGAAAATATTTAATAATTTTATCAGGCTTGAGTTCGATTTTAAATGTGGTTAATATTTTTAAAGAAGACATACACCTTGACTGTCTATGTGTGTGAAGATAAATTTTAAAACACCGACACAAGCCTTCAAACTTAACGGAACTCTGTTAATGTAATAACATTCAAATTTTTATAAAAAAAAAAATATATTTAAAAACAAAAATTTAGAAAAAATTTATTTTTCATTAACACTAACTTAAATTTTTAAATTTAATTTTAACGAAACGGAGTCACAAAAGTGTCAAACGAAGTCGTTAATAAGGAAAATTAAAAAAAAGGACTTAAAAAAATGACTAGTGTAATGACCAAGTGGTCCACACTAACCCCCTAATTCATAAAAATTATTACAGGCTTATAAGACGGTTATTTGACATATTTGTATGGAAAATCTGTCAAATAAGAGCTTTATAAACCTATTATAATTTTTATGAATTAGACGGTATTTCTAGTGTCGTATTTTATAAATTTATTTTTGTAAAATACTTTCAATAAATAAAATAAATAAAAAAAAGGACTTTGGTTCTTTTCGCGAAAACGGTAGGAGATGGGCGACAAAACAAATTATTGGACATCGTTTTAGAGCCCATCTAATATAATTTCCAATAGTCAAAATGTTTGAAAGTGCGTTTTTGTGGAAAATATAAACATTTTTCGCCCATCTCTTATTTCTTTTTTCGAGAAAAGGACCAAAGTCCTAAAGAAAAAACCATATTTTTAACTTTTAACTCCTTCTATTATTTTTTGCAAAACAAAGTTTGTCATCAGCTACAACAGCTGTTTCTCAGAGTTGCCGTACAATATAACAATCGTGTGACTAAAATGCGGCACTTATTGGTGGTAAATTGTTTTGCGCCAATTTGCGACAATAAAATTTCAGTAAAATGTGACAATCATGTGATTGCAGGGAATTTAATTGGGACAAATTTTCTATTGTGCTCCAATTCAGCCCAATAAAAATTATGTAAAATTGGTGCATTGCGGTAATCGTGTGATCCCACCTTAAAGCTTAAAATTGTATCATATCATAGAACTTCTAGTGGACGCGCCAGCAATAGGGCAAATCTTAAAATTTTTAAGAAGTAAGTGATCTCACTTTTCAGTTGCATCTACTTCTGATATTCAATGTTTTATAACATTAACATTTTTCATTATTTATATGAAAACCAAAAAAAAAAAAAAAAAAGATATAATTAAAAAAAAGTTGCATGCTGTTTAAATAAAACATTTAAACGAAAGTAAATTTTTGAAAAATACAAGAAAAAAAACCACTTAATTACCATCTTCTTTGGATGACTGAAAACAATTTAAACACAATCGTAATTATGTTAAGTTAATAATTTTGTTTTTCAAACATTTCTATCCATAAAATGGCTATGACCTTGAATTAGACTGCGATACTTAAAATTTGTTTTCTTTATTTTGTTTTTATAAAGATGATTTTTCAAAATGCGATACATTTTAGCCAGCCGTTGGATGTTATAGAAAATCATGTTTTTGTGTAATCTTACAAGGTTAACTGCAATGAATGGATATTTAATTCGTTTCTGTTTTTAACTAAAAGTTGGCAAAAACCATTAGCAAAAATATTACACAAGCAATCAATTTATTAACTTATAATTACAATGACACCCACTATTTTCCCACGAAGGAGATGTAATTTTGAAGAGTGCTCCCTAAACTTGGACAAAGTCTATGAGGTGTTTATATATCACCGATGTTATGAGTATCGATTTTCAATATTCGCGATTAAGAGTATTTGCATTAATATTCTGCGAACGCACTCACCCACACATACACACATTATTGTCCATCATTTATTCGGGTACTTTTGTTTTAGCTGGAATACAATAAGTATTTACTCATCGATTTTCATAACTGAGAGTTCTTTTTATTTCTATTATATGCAGCTTTATGAATAAACCATAAAACTATGAAATATTTAGGGCTAAAAAACTTGCCGTTAGTTAAAAGCAGGATTTTATGCAAAAGCTAAACCTCTCTTTAATTTACCGGTTGGATTATAATCCATATAATAATTATTATTCTCGTGATTTAACGCTCACTTTTTGTTCAAGGAAAGTTGTAATAATGAAAAATAATTTATTTGCCATGTAAAATCCTACTTTTAACTAACGGTGAGCTGTAATAATGGTCTCTAGGAAGAAAATATAGTGATAAAATTGAATGTTGATCAATAGATTAAATATAGACAGTCAGTAATGAAGAGCTCGGGTAGTAGGATTGCTAACCCCTGCAGCTTAAAATGACATACTATTGTATATAACAAGTCATGCTGATGATTTTCGTGGTAACCCAGCCAATAAGTCTTCAACTTTACTTTTCTTGTCTCCCCTAAAAATGTTCCTCACTACAATTTTATCACAAAAAAATATTTTTCATTGAAATAAAAACGAACTCAAGCCCGATTAAATAATTAACAATTGATTGTTTTTGTGTTTAGGAGATCATAACGCATCAAAAATGTACGGTGGTTAACAAAGTCTGTCTTTGCTATGGCATAGTGCAATAAATCGCTATACATACAGGGGTGTTGGGATAATTTTTTTCAAAAAACGTCAAATTTTAGAAAGAAAAACGTCAAAAAACTTCATTTATAAAAATGTATCAATAAACATAAAATTAATTAATTTTATTTAATAAAATCATTTATATTGTACAAAAAACAATTCAACGTGTATTTTACTATAGCAAAACAAGTACAATTTAAAAATTTTACAAAAAATATTAATATCTATGGCACTCTTTTTCTTTGGGAAATAAACTAATTATTTCTTCCACAATACTAGCAAAGTGTTCCGGTCTAAGCTTTGCCTTTGTTAGCATGACATCTTCTAAAATTATTTTAATATGGTCATCGCGTTGCTTATTCGTAAAACATGCCCTTTCCTCATAATATTGAATAAGTTGTTTTCCGGCTGAGTTATTCTTTAAAAATATTGAAACGGGCTGCAATGCAGTGTATCATTAAATTTAATACAAAATTTTTCACTGTATATTCTTACCTGTGATCCAAATGCGTTTCTTATCGAATTATTTGAAGAGCAAGGTGAATCGTTGTGATGGTTTTTTTCTAGCCAACCAACAACCTTTGAAGTCTGGCTCAACGTTTCGTCTTCTATTCCAAACTGAAATAATAAGCTTGCCAAATTATAAACGTAGTCATATGGAAATGGGAGTTGTACGTGTATAACATCGCGAATAAGCTTCAAAATTAATATTATATTTATCTTTGACTTGCGCCAGAAAAACAACTTTTCTCTAAGCTCCGCTCGAAGACCAATATTTCTTACTGCTTCCGCAATGTCTTCTTTTGACAAACATTTTAAGCTTCAATAAGTTATTCCAGCGTCTAAGGAAAATTAATAATATTGCATAAGTGTTAATATTGCCTAAGAATTTTTACTTACTTTGCAGGTCAAGAAAAAGTGTTTCCAGATCAAAGTCCTTTAGCAGATTAAGCAGATCCGTATCTTCCTTATCGCACGTGTACATTAAATCAACCTGCTCATTAATTTGAATATCGTTGCCAAGAATTCGCAGCAAGTCGCTTTCTTGTCATTCTTGTGTCTTGTTTACACTTCTAAATTCACTTTACTATAACGAAATCACACAAATGCCGCTAACGGTACAATTTAAAGTCGAAGTTTTGAAATAAACTTAAACACTTTAAAGATAAAAATTTTTACGTTGCGTTTTAAAGTGTTTACTTTTAGTAGACACTTTAGGCCATATTCATAATAATTATTTTAAGTTTATTAAGCTTTTATTTAACGTATTTCTACGGAATATTTGTTAAATAAACTTGTAATAAACCTTCAATAATTTTTATGAATATGGGTGTTTGAGTTTAAAAGTTAACACTTTTAATAATAAACTGACGCTTTATATATTAAAGTTAAAACTTTAAAATTAAAGTTAACACTCGTTGCTCAAAACTAAAACTTTCAATAGTAAAGTGAACACTTTAAATTAGAAAGTGACACGTTGATTTGTAAAGTGAACACTTTAAATGTAAACGTTAACACTTTTCTGCAAATTGATCACTTTACATTTTAAAGTTAACACTTTGAAAATAAACGTTTTAATTTTATTTTTTAAAGTTTTAAAATTTTAAATTAAATGGATACACTTTTAATACAATTTTAAAAGTGGTTACTTTATAAATAATATATTTTGCTTTAAAATATAAAGTTTGTCATTATAAAATAAAGCAAACATTTTTACATTTTACACTAAAATTTTACACTAAAAACGAATGCTTGTATGCTAAAAAATTTAATAACAGCATATTAAAAATTTTGTATGGAAATTTCCATACAAAATTTTTAATATGCTGTTATTAAATTTTTTAACATAGAAGCAGAAATCTTTAACTTTTAAATTAAGACTGAATACTTTAAAAACTTAAAACAAGCACTTTTACAAAACAATTTTGTGCCCCCCATAAGAACCTATAGACCAGTGGTGCCCAAAATCTTCTTATGGAAGCGTAAACACCAATACGTATACACTTTATTGACGCACACAAAGAAAAACAGAAATATTTCATTAGGTACACTGGGAAAAAAATTAAATTTCATTTTCACAAAATGTATGTACTGTATTAAAATGCCTTTCCAAATCATATTTACTAATCGTCTTGATTATTTGAAAGCAAATCATACATTGTGCTCGTTTTTCAAAATTTTTAGCGAACAAAAGTCGGTTTCCCACGTGGGATTCATTCTACAAAATAAACTGTACAGTTGAAACTAATAACACAAAATTATTTCTTCAAGTGTTTCATACTCACGAAATCATTAAAAAAAAAACAACAAAATCATGAAAACAAAAAAACAAAAAACAACAAAATTCACGCTTGGCACAAATGTGTGCCAACAAAGCCTGCGTTCGTATTGCTGTGCATATGAAAGTGTTGTTGCTTTGAACTTGGGGCATGTGTGTATGTGTGTATTTCATACAAAAAGTTGTGTATACATATTAGAATGCTCAGCCAATTCTCCGCGGTTTTACAAAAACAAAAGCGTACCAAGCGTATAGGCCGTGGGCATCCCTGCTATAGACTGAAGCACTTTAAATAAAATTTGAAAGTGTTCACATTTAATTTTAAAGCGCACTTTTTTTCTCAGTGTATGCATATGTACATATGTACGTATGTATTATAAAAATTGTATGTTAATATTATTCATACAAATTTATTGCTTTGTACCTTTTAATTAAACTTTTTGTAATGTTTATAATGTTTACACATTATACACTCTGAAGAGTTGTATTTTAAATAGTCCTTAGCAAACAAAATCCCTTTAATTGTTTTTGTCCCCAAGGAATTTCTAATTTTAGTTTTGTTTAAATTTACTCGACAAAAAATTCCTTCAGCGTTAGCAGATGAATTTGGCAAAAACCATTAAATCATTTGATAACTTGAATGAGTTGTTTTCAAAAAATATTAAAATCGATTGATCATTTATTTAAATTAAAAATCCGAATTTCTCTTATTTCGTTTTCAACTTCCTGGTACTGCTCTTCAGATACCAAATTAGGAAAAATTTTCAACAAGGTTATTAGAGAAATATTTTTATTTTAAACAACGGATGGATTAATTAAATTTAAATTATTTAAAACTGAATTTCCAAAGTCAAATCTTTTCTTTATTTGACAGCATAACTCAACATAGAATTGAATACAATTATCTACAAGTTGGTTATAAATTTCAACGTCAGTTCTACACTGCGGCTATTTCTTATTAACATACATATGATTGTTGTAAGTGATCGTAAGAATGCGATCAATTAGTCTCTTCCTTTCTGGAGTAAATTAAGGTATAACAATTTTTTTAAAGTTTCTTTCAATTACTTTCTCGTAGTTGTCATAAATTTAAAAAGGTGCGAAGGAGCTAGTAAGACGTCAAAACACAAGAGCTTCGTCATTTTAGTGTTTTTTGATCAAAATTACGTCAACATGGCGTAAAATCGTCACATCTAACACCCCTGTATACATATTTATTATTACTATGACAGTCCAATGTTTGCAGTTATGTATATTCTACAGCTATTTAGTTCACAAATGTAAAAACAGATTTACATTGTCCGCCATTTGCAAATATAAAAGCAACTTCCAATAGGGTGATGTTTTTTTTGGCCCATCTGTAGCAGTGAATCTCTAATTCTAGTGATCTCAAAAGAATTGCCTAGTCAGTAGTACTAATGTCAGTTATAGATTTTGAATGTCTATAGAAAATTCTATTTTCTAGAGCAGAATAATGCCAGAGTTCTCTTCCACAAAAAGTGCAACACTTTCAATATAAATTTGCACAAAAATTGTAGATAAGCATCGTTTTTGATTAATTTTTATTGTACTTATTCATAGTTATGCCAACAATCAATCTGTTTTGATATCAATCACGCTAAACTATTAAAACTCGCATTTTAAGAAAAAGGTGCAATATAAGTGCACACGTTTTTTCCCGAAAAGAAATCCGCATAAGTCACTGGTACCATTATTACATTATTATTTGGGTTTCTGGCAATAGTGGCGGCAACGAATGTCTTGCATTTCAAACATATTATCTTAAGTTACAGACATTATTTTATGAGTGTATTTTTGTTTTTCTTAATTTTTCTCACATAATTGTATGCATTAATAATTGTCTTCGTCAAGAGACCTCAAACCACAATATGGTTTTCATTTTATTTATTAGTGCAATCTTAAAATTTTAATATGCATTGAAAACATATTGTATGAATATGAATAATACTCGTATTGTTGATATGATATAAAATGCGTTTGTTTGCAACACGATTGAATGCAGCGATGTCATAATTCCAAATAATATTGAATGCAATTTTTTCTGTTAGGAAAACCACACAAATTGAGAAAGAGACGTTGCAGAGGGCACCTCCAAAGAGTTTCATTGAAAGTAAAAATATTCACAGCAACTCTACAACAATTGCATTTTTAATTGAACGTCAGATTTCTCACAATACATTTGCTATTAATTAAAGTAAGTTCGTATTAGCAATTATGTGCAGCAAGTTACTCATAATATCGTAGTTTGAGCAACATTAAAACATCAGATTAGTAGTAATAATATTTTATTTATTTTTTTTTTTTTTGGTAAAGAAAATTTTTCTTCACACCCAATTTGTTGGTATGAAATTAAAAATTAATGTTGTTGAATGTTTTCAAAAAAATATGTTATTGATCCCCAATGATATCCAATTTCATAACCTCTCAGAAATGCTAAAATGTTTAGATCGAGTCAATCAATTTCTGTCAATTTCAGTGATCATTCAACAATAACAAAAGGCGACAATGTTGTCAATAGTTTTTGAACTCGAATTTAATTTCGATCAAGTTACATCAATCTCGGTTAATAAAATTTCTGACATAATAAAACATTTCAAAACAAAGAAATCACCTGGTATGAACAAAATGAACAATATATGCTTGAAAGCTCTACCAAAGAAAGCAATTAAATATAACGGGTTATCCATTTCGTGGTTTCCAAAGTATGGGACTAGAGTTCGATATCTGTCAAGCTACATAAGTTGTTAAACCAATCTTTTTTCTTCTCTGCTGAAAGTCTCACATTGACGAAAATGGATCGCTTAACTACACACAACGCATAAAAATTATCGAAACACTACAAAAACAGTGATTCTGCCAGAGACACGTGGCATCGTGCTTTGAGAGGAGATTATGGTTTACATACTCATCCAACTATGCAAGCAATTGGCAAAATTGCAAATATCGTTTCGTTCGTTCCGCTGACAATATCGCTGCTGCAAGTGAAAGTGTTGCCGGACACCCGAATGTGTCAATTCCTTGTGGTTCTCAGGACTGTCTTACAGCACTTTATGGCGTATTTTGCTTTTAGATCTACACCTACATCCATATAAAGTCCAGCTCACATAACAACTGAAGCCAGCTGACCATTCACAACGGCTTTATTGCAAGTGACATTTCCTGGCCGCGTAATTTCTCGTCATGACGCTATCAACTGGCCGCCAAGATCATGCGATTTGACACCATTCTATTTTTTTTGTAGGGCTACGCGATAGACCGTGTTTATGCAGGTAAACCTTTAACTCTTGAGCACTTAAGAACCAACATTCGGCAAGTTATGGCTGAGATACCGCCCAATATGTGTGAAAAAGTGGTCGAAAATTACCTCAAAAGAATCAATGCTTGCAACATTTCGCGTGGTGGTCATTTCAATGATGTAGTGTTTCACACATAGTGTCAAACTTTATAATAAAAAAGAAATATCATGAAAAAAAATATTTTAGGTGTGTTTCATTTACGTTTACTTTTGAAACCGCAAAATGAATAACCCGTTATATCAATAATAATAAACTGCTGTCTGCGGCTGTACTACTTTCCGAAAAACTAGAAGCAAGCTAAAGTAGTACCGATAATGAGACTAAATAAAACTGCTAACTGCCCACTCTCACAGGCCTATAAGTCTTTTGTCTTCTTTGAGTAAGATACTGCAAAAAGTAAAATAGAAGAAATATACCAGCAAATTTTTAATCGACATTAAATCTGTATTTGCTTCTATTTGCAACAACGGTCTCGTATATACAAAATGATTAAATTAATCCTCATAACACAAAGTGTTCAGTTTAAGCGAGTTTTCTCTTTTCTAACAAGAATTTTCTATTTTTATAACAACTCCGTCCGGTTGTCCACAGGGGTCCGTGCATTTCACCAATACTTTATAATATGGTTACAAATTTCAGCTAGTGGTGCATCATGGGTTAATCCAATGCAAGTGATTGAGTAAGCGACATCTGTACTAGACGAAGGAAAACACCACCATGCAATTTAAATAACGGTCGTCTATCGATTGGTCCAAAAGGATCTCGAAAATGCTGACACATCTTGCGCTCTAGCACAAAGGACTTTCTCAGTGTGTATGCATTCAGTTGATTTTACTTATTTTACGTTTGGAAATTAAATTGTAGTATTGCCATTTTTGGAAATAAAACAGTAGCACAGTTTTCCGCTTTTAATTGATGTATGAATTTAATAATTTTTAACGCATATTTTTCAACATAAACTAGAAATGTATTTGGGAAAAATTTATTTTGAGAGCAAAAGTATTTGAAATACAAAATGCAAAATACTCTAGCGTTCAGTATTTAAAATACAAATACTAAATACATTCATGAGACGTATTTAAAATACAAATACAAAATACGTATTTGTATTTTAAATACGTATTTCAAATACATGTATTTCAAATACTGCCCAGCCCTGGTTATAGTTGAACTCTTTTCACATGGTATATTTTCCTACTACATACCTTATATTCCCACTGCTCTCTAAAACTTGTAGTGTCATATAGCCTTAAGAAAATAATCATGAAAATGTTGTGCTATTAAATAGTTATAGTTTCCTATTATTATTTTAAATAGATAAAATGTATATACATGTGTACATAATTATAAATAATTTATTTATGTAAATATATTATTTATCTATATTAGGCTGAACACTTTTGTTGTAAGCCTGATTGACAGAATACAGTTATATTTAAATATATAATTCATTGTGATTTAAAACTTTTAAGGCCATATTCATAAAAATTATTGTAAGTTTATTAAACTCTTATTTGACATATTTCTACGGAATATTTGTCAAATAAACGTGTAATAAACATTCAATAGTTTTTATGAATATGGGTGTTATACTTTAGTTAATATTTAGCAAAATTTTAGCAAATTTTATCAGCAATCAAATTCATTTACTAGTAATTTTCTATAATTCATACACAGCTTTATATGTATATTTGTATAGACCATTAAATTGGGCAAACACCAATAAAATGGAAAGTATTCTCAGGTACATCGAGGTTGCATATTGAGCATGTCGTATTTGAATTATTTCTAAAGCCTCTAGCTAGTGACATAGTTTCCTATTTTTAAAACTAGAAATAAACTGGAAAAAATATGATAATGACAAGAAGATGTCCAAGCATAATTTATCTCGAAATGTTGAATTGAAAATATCGAGCAAAGCTCGGTCTATCCGATACTTAAATTTATTATGCATGCTATTACACAGACACTGGCTATTAGGGTGGATTGATTTAGCAATCAATATTGTCTGATCGATTTTTCGATTGCTTTTGGCATGAGGAAAAAATTCCACTACGACATATTAGCAAAATCATTTTCGAGGCATCTGATTTTCTGTTTTTAGTATTTTGTTATGGCAGCCTCCCCTTCCATCTAAAGAGGCGTGGTGAGGGTGCTCGAAATATTAACAATTGGCCATACATTTGACTACCTAGGCACTAGTCAGTCCCTAGGGGCCGTATTTAGGCTCCTCAAAAATGAAATTTTTGCTCTATCAAACCCGACTGATCAACATTTGTTTAAACAAGACAAGAAAAGTAAAGTTGAAGACTTACTGGCTGGGGTACATATCATGGCTGTTTCACGACCATCACGAAGCTCATCAGCACTCAAATTGCTTCGAGCCCAGGCTCGACAAATCGACCCGGCTTAATGCATATATTAACATCAATACATACATCCAAAAATATGCTTTAAATCATGGATGCGTAACGGAAAATATTTATCTACACATGTGTATGTAAACTTGTATATACAAAATCAGTTTTATACCCGATTCACAGTAACTTTAACCCTACTCTCGAAATAAATTTTTAAACTATTGAAGAACAGCAAATGAAACAAGTGGCCTGTTGACGTTGAACTTGAATCGTGGTAGTTTAACACACAATTCAATAGATTATTTATAAAAAAAAAATGTTTTTGATTAATGCACAAGTGTGTAAAATTATTTAGACAAAAGAGTAACTGGGCTTGTATTTATGCATCAAAACAGCGGCACCGGAAATTGAAGGCAGCGTGTAAAAATGCAGTTTGCCATTAAAATGACAGAACTCAAAAGCGAATTTAACGCAACACGTATTGTAGTATTTAAAGTCATAAGGGCTTTAATAAACATACATATGTACATATACATAATTATATGGAACATAGCAAAATACAATTTTATACATATTTTCTAAAGTAAAATTTTATTCAAATTTTAAAAATATTTAAGAACAAAATTTATGGTAGAGCAGATGAAATTTTACTTGAATTTTTTTAGAAATACTAAATTTACATCCACGCAAAGTCTAATAGATTTTCATGAAAATCTTCAACAAAATCTTTCTACTTTACATTACCGCTTTTTGATGTCTCACCAGATGTCGCTTTCATAAAATTCAGTTCACAAATTACGTAACGCATTTTTTGCAGATTTTTCATTAAAAATTATTATTTTTATCAAAAAAAAAAAAAAAAAAAGAACAATAATAATGTAATTCATTTTATGTACATGTGTATGTGCATAGCATATACAAATATAACTCAAGAAATTAAATTCATGAATTTACCGTGTAATTTAAAAGAAAATTCTATTGATAAAAATTAGGGATTAAAAATTGGCCCATTTCAATTATCGGTCCATGGAAAGGTAAAATATTCATCCATTGATAAAACATGCAAAACACGAATCAAAATTTTGCATACAAATAAATAATATTTTTTTGTTACGTAACATTTTTACGGACCCCGCCCCTCGTCACAAATCGTAACAAAACTGTTTTTATTGCAGCGTAGTATTTGTAAATACTTTATGAATAAAATCACCAGCTTCTGAGTGGATTTGTCAAAATCTAGTGTGATGGTAGATTTCATTTTTTATGTGGAAAATATTATCAAATTTATCAGATTTGCCCTGAAATCTCATATGTACTAGATTTTACGTACACTCAGAAAACTTTATCAGTAAAATTAACTGAAAACACTCTTTAAAATAAATGAAACTTCATTTAAAATCCGTCTAACTTATTTCTCACTTAAATTTACTTATTACTTCATTTGAATTTAAATGTTAAAAAATCTACAGAACCCAATCGGTAAAAATAATGATTTTCCTTTATTCTAACTGTCAAATAATTCATGAGTAATCAACTTGTAAGAGTTTTTTTTATTTTTTCTTCGGTGGTGAGTTTTTACTTCATTAGTCATAGAGGGAAAACGGAACACTATTACTAACAACAAATACCAAAACACCAAAACAAAAGGATGAAAAACTAAAGAGTGCGGCCATACAAGAAACTGAAATTAGCAGTAACTTATGAACCGTAAGAGATAGAGACTTGAAATTTGCACGGCATATGCAGTTGCTAGGGCTATACAACAACATATACCACAAATAACAAAAAGTAAAAAGTTAAATGTTGCCCTAGGCATGGGGACACCCTTTAATTTGAAAATTAGCTGTAACTTTTGCACTGCACGAAATAGAGATAAGAAATTTTCACAGTATATGTATGTAGGTGGCCTCTACAAAAAAAAAAAAAAATACTAAAAATAGCAAACTGGTAATTGGGTTTCATACACGGGAACACCCTTTAGTTGGAAAATTAGCTATAACTCTTGAACCGCCAGAGATAGAGGCTTGAAATTTACACGGTGTATGTAGTTGGCTGGCCTGCACAATATGTAAATACTAAAAACAACCGAAAAAAAAAAATTCAAAACTAAAGGTTACCCCATATACAAGACATAGCCTTTGTCTACCATTTGCCTTTGGCTCAATTTATTTAATTTTCTTCCAATTAATTTACTCAAATTATTATATCAAAATTTTTATTTTAAAATAAAGCCCACTTGGAAACGCAGGTCTAGTTACTTGTTTGTTTTTTTCATGTTGGCTTCTCATACTCAATTAAAAGACTTTTAACGCTTAGTTGACTTTTTATGAGTGCAGCAATAGCTAAATAGCTTCTGCAGCCATGGCTTTATGATGCATTTTTATACTCGTACTTATGTACTTATATACTTCCGATTCTTTTAACATTTCAATAAGTGTTTTGGTTTCAGAAGAAACTCTTCGGTCTGTCGCTTTATTTCTTTAAAGTTTTATTATTAAACATAAAATTGTTAACAGCAGAAACAAAAAAGTTTTCACTTTTATATCAAAAACAAAAAAAAAAAAACAAAAAATAAGACTACCTTTTCTTTACGTGATAAAAAAAATAAACAAATAACTACATCTTAGCGTTTAAGATTTAAAAATTGCAATCATGATTATAACATAAATTTTATATGTAAAATTGTTGTTTTTAATTGTTGTACTGAAATAAAATGTAATTAGTCTTATTAAGTGAAAATAAAATTTTATTCATAATGCACAACTGTGTACATATGTATGTGCAACTCATGAAGAGTTCATGTCTGCAAATTTCTACCAAATCTCATCACATCTGTGGTTCATCTTAACATGATCAAGGCTTCAGCAGGTTAAAGGATTCTGACTTATAGAACTGGGTTTCTGTTATTGTTTGTTGCTCATTTGCTTTATTTATTTCAGTTAATACATTTTTGTGGCAAAGTTTTGTTTTGCACTGAAAGAATTTTGCTTATAAGTCGTAAGAATTAATACACTTAATAATAAAATTCATTAGTTCATTGAATAATAGCATATTTCCACGACATGTGCTTCGCTCTCTAATTGTGCTTAGCACCCTAATCAGGAGCGAAGCAACTAGCTTCGCCATACAAACTTTTGAGAGCGAATGAAGTTGATTCCTATTGAAGCTACATGCGAAGCACTCAAAATGTCTGTCTTCTCTAATTTATATCGCAATTTCATCTGCACTATCTGTCAAAATCATACATTGTAAACAAAAAAATAAATAAATAAAAAACAAAGAAAACGTAATTGTCTCATAAAAATAAAAGTTAAGTTGTGGGTTGTCTTTAAAGCAATATCAACACCGAAGACATTTCCAAATGAATGTGGATTTTTTGCGACAACACTACTTACTTTTTTTTGTCCATTTTATCTTTTGTCCATTTACTTTTTTTGTGCATTTAGAAAAATTTGCTTCACGAAATTAATGGACAATTTATGTTGGTTTTAAAAATCAAAAGTCAAATCTAAGCACATAGACGAGTCGTGTAAACAGTGTGATTCATAAATATGATTGAGCGAGCGGGTGATTCAACTCGTAATGGAAACATACTATAAATGAGTTCTGTTGAATTAAGTTTATACAAGGTGGGCCAAAAGAAATCACCCAATTGGAATTTACTCTTATATTTACTGTTTTCACATTTGTGAACCAGGCAGCTGTAGAATATAAGTGAACAAGCCACAGAGCGATATATATACCCCAAGAATGTGGAACAATTGTGTCTATGACGAAGTGGACAGTTTTTCGATTAAAATCGTAATGAGCGATGAGGCTCGTTGCGATGAAAGATCTTCGTCTGTGAGCAAGAAACTTTAAACAATTTTGTAAAATTGAAAATAAACATTTTATGCTGCTTATTGACAAGTCAACGAAAAGACATTGATGATAACGACCTTTACCTCCCCCCTTGGCTCTCTGGACCTCTGAGACACCCGTCCGATTTTGGATGGATACAGTCTGTTTTTTGCTTGTCCCGTCGCTGACGGGGTTCGTTTTAGCCTCACTGCCGATGTAAGACTTGCCTATTTTGAATGCTTGGAAACAAAGAACACTTTCCTGGAAATGGATTCTTGGTCGATGCCAACTACAAAGAGAGTTCCATATTGGTCCTCCTCTGTGTGGGACATCTCCTATTTCTCTACCGCCAGTTCTTTGCAATGATTTCCACTGACCTCCAGAACATGGTCGGATGTGAATTTGCCTTTGTTAGATTTGGCATATATCTCCAGCTCACCAATTTCCGCCTGCAGCCGTCCCCTACTGTCGAAGTAGTTTCTTCTACCAACTTCTTAAGGTTGGGAGCGCAGCTCTGCGATGTTAACTTTAATATCAACACACCCTTTTGAAATTCGCAACTATTGGGTGCCATAACGTACTCCAATATTGCGTGGCTTACCAGATCATCAAGCGCTAGCTGTTGATTTTCTGGTAACGGGTTATCCATTTTGCGGTTTCAGAAGTAAACGTAAATAAAATACTTATAAAATATTTTTTTCATAGGATTTTGTAGTATTATATGTGAAACACTACATCATTTAAATGGCCACCACGCGAAGTGTTGCAAGCATTGATTAATTTGAGGTAATTTTCGACCACTTTTTGACACATATTGGGCGGTATCTCAGCCATAACTTGACGAATGTTGGTTTTTCAATGCTCAAGAGTTAAAGGTTTATCTGCATAAACACGGTCTTTCGCGTAGTCCCACAAAAAAAGTCGAATGATGTCAAATCGCATGATCTTGGTGGACAGTTGATATCGCCACTACAAGAAATTACGCGGCCACGAAATGTCTCTCGCAATAAAGCCATATTCGCTCGAGTTGTGTGGCATGTGGCATCGTCTTGTTGAAACCACATATTCTCCAAGTCGTTCGTATTCTTCAATAGCAGGCAAAAAAAAAGTCGCTTATCATATGACCATAACGCTCCCAATTGACAGTGACAGTTGTTCCATCGTCGTTTTCGAAAAAGTAAGGTCCAATCACACCTTCGGATCAAAGACCGCAACAAACAGTGAATTTTTCTGGATGCAATGGCTTCTCTTCAATTACTTAAGGATTCTCAGAAGCCCAAGTAACACAATTTTGTTAATTAACATGCCCACCTAGTGAGAAATATACTTCATCGCTGAAGAAAATTTTGTTCGAAAAATCTCCGTCCACCGTCTGTTGTTCAAGCACCCATTCCACGCAGTTAATAATGACAGTAGTAACTTATGTACACATACACGAAGGAACCAAGCTGTAAATACGTATACATATACATATGTATTTATAATTTGGTTTCCACATACATATGAAAAATTAACACTCTTTACTTGAATTGATTGTTGTTGCATTTGTTCTGATTGTTGCGCTGGCTGAGCAAGTATGGCAGCTGTTTTCAAGTCGAGATGCTGCATGTTCGAATCTCAGCAGTGGCTTTGCCATACAAAAATTAAATTAGCGAATTGAAAATCCTAGTACAGATAGAAAACTATAATTAAATAAAATGAAGTAAGAACTCACCACCGAAGAAAAAATAAAAACAATTTTACAAGTTGATTACTCATGAATTATTTGACAGTTAGAATAAAGGAAAAATCATTATTTTTACCAATTGGGTTCTGTAGATTTTTTAACATTTAAATTCAAATGAAGTAATAATTAATTTTAAATGAAAAATAAGTCGGATGGTTTTTAAATGAAGTTTCATTTATTTTAAAGAGTGTTTTCAGTTAATTTTACTGACAAAGTTTTCTGAGTGTATTAGCTATTTTAAACAAAATAATATTACTGTAAAGCTACACGGCAAATATAATCGCTTTAATTTCCCTAATCATGAAATTTAATTTAACTAATAAGAAATATAGACTTGGAAATTTTATATTTTGCTCATTAAAAAACTTGTGGCTAAAAAAAAGGATTATATTTTTACGTAGACGTTTTTATGAAGATTTTAGTAAACTGGTTGGACGATTTTATGAATTCTAATTTAACTTATAAAAAATATGGACTTAGAAATTGTCTATTTTGTCCATTAAAAACTTGTGGTTTAAAAAAGAATTATTTTTTACATTAACGTTTTTATGACGAATTTAGTAAACTGTCTTGACGGTTTTTTCCCTAACCTAGACGATTTTATTAAATTTAATTTAAGTAATAAGAAATATGGACTTGAAAGTTGTATATTTTGCTCATTAAAAAAACTTGCGGTTTAAAAAAAGGATTATTTTTTACCTTAAGGTTGTTATGGCGATTTTAGAAAACTGGTTTGACGATATTTTACCCTAACCTAAACGATTTTATGCTAATTTTATCTGCCAGCTGTGCTCCTTAGAAATAATAATCAAAATATATTTTTCCTTTGTAAGTTAGACGCTTCGACAACGATTTGTTCGACATGTCGTAGTGGAAGTTTTTTTTCTTCAGGCCAAAAGCTATCGAAAAATCGATGGCACAATATCGGCAAAGTTTTCTCCATACAAATCGCCCCGGCCTAATGTGTGTATATGCATATAGCTTGTAAAACTACTTTTCATTATTTCTGCGCTTATTTCTAATTAACACGAACACTGAGTCGCACACTAAGTATTATCTGAGTATTCTATTATTAATTTTGTTTAAACTTTTTAACTCACCCTTGTGACTACTTAGGTGGCTGCTTCTTATCCTTTTGCTGTGACTTGCAAAGTATGCAGTTTTAAAAATTTTCTTCCTTAAAACAAAACCTCTTTTAAAGGATATTTGCACAACAAAAATTCTTTGCCTTTTAAATGTTTGAATGTCTATGAATTGTATGAAGAGCAATGATAAAATTTGATACTTTTTAATACCATTCTATATTTTTTTCTTTACACCAGACACACATGCATGAACAAACAGACATACAGACATGCACTTGTACAAATGTGGGGTGCTCAACAACTTTTATTATGTTTTCAAAAAGTCAAGAACCTTAAATACCACAAACTGAAGGTAATGCCCATAGACGTTGCAGTTACCAAAAACGTAATGAGTGTGACTGGATGTTTGGATGAGTGGCAAAAATATTTCAAAATTCACCCACCGTGACAGTTCGTTCCTGTTCAAATGAACTTTCTGACTTCTTTGTAGGTTATAAAAAAAAAAACAAAAAAAAAAAGCAAAAAATTGCGATAAATTCGTTTGAGGTGTTTTTGTAATATGGACTTTTCTTTCTTTTTTGTTACGAGGAGTTGTTAATGATGACAACACTTTAATGACTTGGAACGTGCCATAAAAAACTGCACGCACTATTCGTTTCCTCTACGGCTTCAAGACAAGATCTTTGTGTGAAACTTTTTTGCTTAAATATTTAAATTAGAACATGATCACGCTTGAAAATTTCAATAAATGTTTCTTTTTTATAAACGATAATTGTTATACTAAAACTGTTTTTAAGCGAATTAGGTTTATTTATAAATTACAAAATATATATTTTTTTTTTTATTATTTGTAACCGAAATATTTTAAAGATGAGTTTTCGTTAGTTCCATTATATTAAAAACAAAACACTTTGTATTGAAGATTGGCAAATTAAAAAAAATTTTTTTGTTTGGTTTCAGCTATTTTTCTTTTTTGTCATGTAAATTAATTTAAAAACTATTTAAATAGATCTGTATTTCTTTTGTTACACCATCCACTGTCATAACACTTGCGCAGCCAAATAGACGCTTGATCAACTTGAAAATAAAAAGTCAACCGCTTTGTTCAAAGTCGTTTTAACAACTAAATTTTCAAACAGTTCGCTTTGACTGAACACTATAGCAAATGTATTTACCATTCAGTAAATGAATGAAGTAAAGAAGAGTGGTAAAATGCAATATGAAGTACATACCAACATTGTTTTACACTCATAGAAAAAATGTTTATGCTTTCGTAGTATTAGTTGCGACATATGTACATACACACATGTATATGCATGCAGATAAACATACATACATACATAAATACAGGAGGACGGCAATACAAGCAAAAGAAGCTCGGGCGAAAACAATGGAAAATTGGCACAGCAGATGGGCATCTACCACAAAAGGACGATGGACCCACTCACTTATCCCTGATATTAAAAGTTGGCTGAAGAGAAAGAAACATAAGCGAAATTAAGACGTAACTTGAAAGCGGTTTCATCCTGGCCTTATGGTAAATAGCTGAGTTGGAAAATCTCCTATTATGACTTTCAAAATTTAACTTTATTCATATATTTTTAAAATGAGTGAACCAAATTCATAAGTACAGAATTTAATGATTTTCAAGGCGAGGTCGCCTTACGTGGTACCGTGGATTGTAATAGATTTGATGATGCATTTTTTAAAAACGACGCATTTTCTACTCGAATGCTCCAGCCATAAACGGCTTTCCAAAATCTATAACAGAACATTGTAATATTTTTTTTTTATTGTAAAGTTTAATTAATGCTCAAACTTTATAAACAGATAAAATTTTATTACAGAAAATATTTAAATGCAACCAAATTCTGCTTGTCCAATCAGAATGACAATATTGAAGCCAATTTAAATGTCAAACATTTGTTAACTTAAAATTGTGTTCAAAAACAAGTACTCATTTTAATATACATACATATTTCTTGTTTGTTGGTTTGTTTCAAAATCCCCCTTAAATTGTTTAACACACAAAGGAAACGGTGGTTATATTTTAACGGAAATGAAAAAGTTATGCAAGTGTGACTGTATAAAAGTAATCGTGGTTGTGTGTATGTAGGTATATAAAAACTATACATACATAAGCATCTTTTTAACAAGAACGCAAGTTCCAAGTTTATAATAGAATAAAATAAAAAATTAATTTGGTAAGCGGAAAGGCAAATTTACATACATACATACTCTATAGTGAAGAGCTCATCCGCTCTGATGATAAATTCTCGTATGTAAAAGTAATCGTGAGATGGCTTTGCCATCATATTTGAAATAATTGTTGTCGAAACCAACTGTAGGCAGAGTTCAGAAAATGATACGAATTGTCCAATTTCTATAGTCGCTTCAGAAGCCATAATTTGGAAAATCGCTTTGCAAAAGACTGACCGCCAGTTTGACGATGTCACTCGACTTCGCTCGCCTCCACAAAAGCACTGAAAACAACAACAAAATTTTATATATTTGTTTATTGTTTTGCATGTAATTAATTCAGGTCCAAAAATGAACCTTTTCAAAAAATGTTTGTTGTATTTTTCAGCTGTCTATATGCCGACGACATTTCGTTGGTGCTAATCAACTCATCAGTAGACTTGAAAAATGCTTAAAAGTTTGTTTGAAAGTTAACTACTTATTCCCATAATTCTTTCAAGAATTTTTCGAGTCTACTGATGAGTTGATTAGCACCAACGAAATGTCGTCGCCATATAGACAGCTGAAAAATACAACAAACATTTTTTGAAAAGGTTCATTTTTAGACCTGAATTAATACATTTTTTTAATAACAAACACAATGCGATGAACAGTTCGAAAGACTCCTGTATTGGCCAAACTGCTTTCAACGATTTGTGAATGACATGTCCCCATAACTTAGGATTTCTGTTAAGGCAAATGTCGTAGACGCCAAAATGCTTGGCATTGTCTGATGGGCTGTCACCCATAGAACCTTAAAGTGACCATATGACCGACAGTGCCTTGTTTCGATATCATCTATCAAATCATATTGTTACAAATTTTAGCAAGTGCTTGAGTAGTACTGCTATAAGTGACATTTGTGAAAGAGTAACCTCCCATTTACACACGCAAGTGCAAGTAACCATACTTCTGCAAGTTGTGAGCTCACTTGCAAGAGATTTTGATTGCCAGTAATTTTTTTTACTTGCATGTCGGTAAAATGACAAAAAGCAAAAACAGTGTTACCGTATAAAGATTATACTTTAATTTCAATAGATAACTTTCAAAGGAACGATTTTTAATACATTACTTTTTGATCTACATACCGAAAAATAAAATAAAATATAAAAAAAATTAATTAAAATGTGGTCTTTAACGATTTGTAATATAAATTTACTATTTATATTATTAAAAAGCTATTCGAATAATTTGCTTCCACATAGTAGTTCATTTCACAATACTATGGCAACCCAGACATTAAAAGGTCATGGAGACGGACAAAAACAGAACAAACAATACACAAAAAACCAAAAAAAAAATAGTGATTTTTAAATATAAAAAAGGAACAGTGATTTTGTAGTTTCTTTCAACACACATACATAATTATTTTATTATTATTGTTCTCATTTAACTCTTTTATTTTGTAAAGTAAAGCAATTTTTTTTAAGATCATTTTCTTTGACGACATTTTTAAATGAGCTTGCACTTGCCTGTGTAAACAATCAAGCAAGTACCCAGTCGGACATTGAGTAGTCGACTACTAAAATAATTAACTTTACGTTAACTTTTATGGACTAGCTTCAAATTAGCTACAATACAATCGATTTGTAATTCACTTTTTGTGTACTGACTATAAGCTAGCTGAAACGTAGTGCAGAGTTAACCCAAAATTCAAATACTAACATACACACATACACGGTAAATAACTCTTTAATTAAATTGCCTATTGCCGCATTCGTTTTAAATGTTGCGATAGCTGAGTGGGTATGTTGGCTGCTCTGCAGTCTTGAGGCTTAGTGGTTCGATTCCCAGCAGAGGCTAACAAACAAAAAAAAGGTAGAATGAAATTTAATTTAATAAAATATTACCACCGAAAAATGTAAAATCAGCCTTGACTTGTACATTTTTTTCTGTGGGTACTGACTTTGAAGTAGCTAACTTTAAGTTAGTTGAAAAGTAATGCAGCGTCGGACAATTGACTACCTCCTAGGACATCGTAATGTTAAAATAGTCAGTCATCTCCATTGAAAATAATCTAAGTGTCAACCACCACCAGTTGTAAAAAAGTTAGCTTATAATTTATTAGTAGTTAGCTGAGTTGCCGGCAGGGTACCCTGTAATGAATTATAAGCTAACTAGTCAGTCATCTCCATTGAAAATAATCTAAGTGTGCAGGGTACCCTGCCGGCAACTCAGTTAACTAGTAATGAATTATAAGCTAACTTGTTAACAACTGGTGGTGGTTAGATTATTTTCAACGGAGATGACTGACTATTTTAACATTACGATGTCCTAGGAGGTAGTCAATTGTCCGACGCTGCATTACTTTTCAACTAACTTAAAGTTAGCTACTTTAAAGTCAGTAGCCATAGAAAAAAATGTACCAATCAAGGCTGATTTTACATTTTTCGGTGGTAATAGTTATTATATTATATTAAATTTCATCACACTTTTTTTTTTTTTTGTTAGCCTCTGGTGGGATTCGAACCACTAAGCCTCAACACTGGTGAGCAGCCAACTTAACCCATTCAGCCATCGCAACATTTAAAACGAATGCGACAATAGGCAATTTAATTAAAGAGTTATTTACCGTGTATGTGTGTATGTTAGTATTTGAATTTTGGGTGAACTCTGCACTATGTTTCGATTGTATTGTAGCTAATTTGAAGCTAGTCCATAAAAGTTAACGTAAAGTTAATTATTTTAGTAGTCGACTACCAATTTGCTGGCAGGGTACACACAACTTGCAACAAGTTGCTTGCATGTGTAAATGGGGGCTAAACAAATTTTACGCTTTGACGACATTTTTAAACTGAATTCTCATTCGCATGTGTAGACGGAAACGTAAATTGCATGGGATTCAGATAGTTCAAACAAGTTTTCATAGATAATACATATGTGTACACAAAACTTCCATGCGAGGACTTCTACGTGTAAAGGCAGGGTAAGCGAGCGAGCGATTTGCGGAGACATCGCGAAACTGGCGGCGAGTTAGGCGGTAATCTATAAATCCAACTTCCAGCAAGGAAAAGTGCATAAAGAAATGCGAAGCAGTCAGAAATCTGCGGTAATCGTAATCGAATGAATTCCTACAAGCAGACTGTATGTTTGTTGTTTATTTTGTTCATTCGGTTACGAATGCCACCATTCGGCCTCCGGCTTTCTTTCTTCATAATTTCTGGACAATGTGTTTTCCTTCAGTCCTGACTTTTTTTTTAATTTTTCATTTAAGACATCGCTTTAACTTTGGGCGGCTTTCACATGCAGCCTGAGTAACATGTGTATATTTATTTTGAATTTAATTATTCTCAATAAACAAACATTTTTATTGTCCACAAAATAGTAATATACAAAAAACTAGTTTCTTAAAAATTTGTTAATTTGTTGTTAGAGTTTGCAAACACTTGGTGCTAAATTGTGATGCTTTTAGTTTGAAATACCAAAACTACTGTTCCATTTGAAAGATTTTTGCATTAATCAGAATAAAAATATTTAATTGCCAGTTTCGACCGTGATTACAACTAACATCATTTACACAAGTTTTAAAGGTCATATCAAAGAGCACCTTTTTTTATTAGATAAAAAAAATTAAATTAGCCCAGCGAGAAAAAAGAAGTAGAGAAACTACTTCGAATTCCAGGGAAAAAGTACTGAATTTTACATTGGACCTGGTTTTTGAAAATCCTTTACTAAATAAAAATCACTTCAGAGCTTCTCTGAAATTTTAAAAATTGTACGTAATTTCTCAATAAGAAAATAAAACTAATTAACATTTTAGTGAAATTTTAATTACACTGAACTATGATGTTGTAATACATTCATATTAAATTACTTTTTCAGGCTCAGGTTCGACCCCTGGTTTGTCCCTTTTGAATCAATATAAATTAAGTAAAGAAAAAAAAGTAAATTTTTTTTAGCAAACACCCTTCACCAGCACCCTACGAATTATATTTACGGCGGTATGAAGTGTTTCTCTGGATTTTTTCCATTATTTCTCCCACAGTCAACATCATTTTTCTTTCAACATAATTACAGAATTCAAAGGGTTGTCATAAAGTCGTATTTGATTAGATCTAAAAATGGACCATGTTAATTGTTTTCTGTCCTTTTCATCCGTCTATATAACGCCGACATTTCGTTGATGCTAATCAACTCGTCGGATGTGGGATATATGAGCTTTAGGCAATTTGATGAGTGTAGCGTCATTCAGGCTGAAGTTGCAGCGATAAGGAAGGCGGTAAACTGGATGAGATACTATAGGATATACGGGGAGCATATCCTAATCTGTACTGACAGCAAAGACGCCATAAACGCGCTTATACAACATCTAGCTTGGTTCATGAATGCCGGATATCTCTAAATGAGACTGGAGCTTCTCTGGGTACCTGCACACAAGGTTGTATACGGGCATGTAATAGCGGATGAGCTGGCGTGATCTGAACAGAAGGACTTGGACGAAATTTTACTTATGAATGTATTATTTTAGGTCTGGAAATAGAGCTTATTAAATTTTTCTGTAGTTTTCAGCCGTCTATATGTTGCCGACATTTCGTTGATGCTAATCAACTCATCAGTAGGCTCGATTCCGATTTTGTTCATGGGAATTTTGGAATAATTAGTTGGGTTTCAAGCATGCCTTTAAGATTTTTCGAGTCTACGAAATATTGGCAGCGTATAGAGGGCTTAAGAAGACAGAAAATATTAATAAGGTATATTTCTACACCTAAAACAATACATTTCAATTAGATCTTAAAGTAAATAAATAATTAAGTTAATTTTTAAAACATGATTACAGATTATATTTGGCATAATGGTGGCTATTCCAAAAAATTCGCCTTTCCATGGCAAACATAACATGAAGTATTGCTTGCGTTTTCCATATCCAATCCATTTCCAATCTACCAGCTCACGTTGTGTGGGTCTGCCCAAGCAATTTGCTCTTTTGCTAGAGAGTGACCGACATTGACAGAGGAAGTGTCCGACACTCTCCTCCTCCTCCTCCTCTTCATCTCTGCACCACTGTATTAGTCATTGTATGGAAGATTTATCTCTCTCGCATGTGACAGTGCCCTGTTAGAACAGCTACTAGGCTGTGTAGTCTTCGTCTCGGAAAATCCAACAAAGCCAAAGTTCGCTTGTAACTATAGCTGGGCCACGTGTTCTCCGATATTCAGCAGGTGATCTCATTCGACCACCTGTCCTGCGCAGTTCTTAGCAGCTGTCGTTGTATTAGCTGTTTACAACTACTGAGGGGAACACCAACGAATTCGTCCTTAGCAACAGCTGCGAAGAACTACGCAGGACAGGTGGTCGAATATCAGATCACCTGTTGAATATCGAAAAACACTGTTTTGTGAGCATCAACGCAAAACCCTCCTACTACCTGGGCCCGTTATTACCCACTGTCTATATTTAGTCTATTGATCAACTTCCACTTTTATCAGTGTGCAGTCAGACACAAATGTGTCCCAGTGATTGTGTTCTAATGATTGTAGTGTTATTTTTTTTGAAAATAGTGCATTCTTTTAATAATTATTTTTGCGCAAGAACTCCTTGTTTTGCCGCTGGGAACTTCTTTTACAAATTCTGACAAATTTTCACACAAACAAACACATCCAGTGATAGAATAAATCATTATAAAGAGAATTTTTTTAATAACAGTTAAAATGTACGTATTTCTTGTGTTCTTTATTATAACCTTTGACCTGGAGGGCTATTTAAAATTCTCTGAATTTTAAAGAAATGTAATAAAAATACGCTCAACATTTTTTGTTAAATTTTAATTTTTTCATTTTACACTCGTAGTAGAACTAAGCTGGCTACTTTAATGCAAACAGGTTTCTGGCAACCGGTCGAAAAGAGAATCTGGCTGAAAAGATAATCTGGGTGACAAAAAATGTAACGTGATAACGCTGTTCTGAATGTACAGACATAAATATGTATGTATGTAGATAAAAAACGCCACAAAAAGTTGGGTGAACAACATTTAACAAAACAAACTTTTAAATCACATGCATACATATGTATGTAGCCTATATTTTTTTTATCAGTTTCTTTCAAACGAAAATCAAAAATAGTTTAATATATTTTTTATTATTCTTATTATTCTTTCTGTCTAAAAAATAAAAAAACGTTTTTTTTGCTGTTAACTACACATGCAATAAACCTTTGAAATCATTTACAATCAATTGGAAATAAAAGTTAAATAAAAAAAAAAATGCAAAAAAACTTGAATTTGGGTTTACGTGACGTAACGAGCAGTATGTCAGCTAACAAGAAATTAAATCGTTGTCGTTCGTTTCATTTTCGCTATTTGGAATTGTGTCGTACCAAAAATCTTACACCTTTACCGGAAATTCGTTCTAAAAATAATGCCACATCCATTTTGGATTTTTACGGTGATAAATTGAACGTAAATGATTGGCTCCTAATTATTGAAGCTCTTTATTATGATCAAATTTTGCAAACATTGTCTATGCGCATGCGCAAAACTTTTGGAATGGGTAATGCAAAACCTAATGAAATACTTGAATAGTAAAATCTGTTGTAATTTAATTTTTTTTTTCTTTTTCATTTTGTTAGTTTTGGAACTCTTAGATACTGAAAAGAAAGCTAAACTATTTCGCCAAAAGTCTGTCATCTATACAAAGTTTGTTTTTTCTGGCCTTGTGGAGGCTCTGTCGAATTGCATAGAATTCAACAAGAATTTGAAAGTCTTAAATCTAGAGGGACTGCCTTTAAACGATAAATATGTGGAATCCATTGCAAAGGTATTTTTTTCTCATATAATTTTGTTATCGAGGATGTCTTGGGATCCGATGGGATTTAAGGTCGACAGCAAAATAATGTGGTGTTCCACAATCTAATATCGCTTTATGTTTGTGCCAATATGAGTGGCTGTTTGATGCCTGAAACTTGAGATGTGTGGTTGTCGTGAAAATGTCGTCACGCGGAATCGTGATCAAATGTTACAAAATTCTTGCGTGAGTGCTTGAGCGTGATTTAAAAATAAAATATCGTGCGTGGTTATCATTTTAAGGCAGCTCGCGAATTTTCACGAAAAAGTTAAAACACTAACTTTTCTGGTTTAGAAAAAAACTACATTTTTCCATGAATTATTTTTCAATACCGCTTATTTTAGCTCAATTTATATGGGAAGAATAATAACAGAATTTCGTATTCATGTGAATTTCAAATCAATATCACTGACAAAATGTCACTGCTAAATTTATACAAACAAATCAGAATTGAAGTAACCCCTAACAAAAGTCCTATAAAACTCGCAATAAGCGCCAAAATGCGCTAGAAGCAGGGACCGGAAATAAGAGTTATTTTTCAATTTTTGAAGAAATAAATCATACATAAATGAACATCGTAGAAAACTTTCAATTACACCATCATGATTTTTAAATTTTTGATTTTTATTTTAACAATCAATTTTTATTTTTTAAACAAAAAATGAAAGTTATTTTTGATTTTTATATTTTTAAATGAAAAATAAAAGTTATTTTTGATTTTTATATTTTTAAATGAAAAAGAAAAGTTATTTTTGATTCAAATATGAACTTAATTATTTATTTGCTTTAAGAGCCAATTGAAATGTATTAATTCAGGTCCAAAAATGAACCTTTTTGATACTTTCAAAAATACAAATCGTAGTAACCAATGGTGACTCGTTGTATAGAAGGTTGCAAAGAAAAGTAGAAGTGTTGCAAAACGAAAAAAGAAATGTTTGCTGTGTTAAAGGGTTGTTTGAACATTTCTGATTCTCATTCTGTTCATGGGAATTATGGAATAAGTAGTTAAGTTTCAAACAAACTTTTAAGAATTTTTCAAGTCTACTGATAAGTTGATTGGCACCAACGAAATGTCGTCGGCATATAGACAGCTTAAAAATACAGCAAATATTTTTTGAAAAGGTTAATTTTTGGACCTGAATTAAGTTATTTTGGATTTTTATATCAATAATAATATATTATATCAATAATAATAATCAAGCTGTATTATAATATGCTGCTTCATTCAAATTTCTATATGAATGTTCTAGATACTCGTTCTTCGACCTTTTTTATTTAACTTTATTTGGTTTAATAAATGAGAAAACACATTTTCCTGAAGAAAAGACACACAAAGGAGTATCGAAATATCGAGTAATTTATCAATAAATAGAAAATATATTTATTGAGAATAAAGTGACCTTGAGCTCATTTATTAAACCAAATAATTTCTATATGAATATATTATATTATGTGACTCATCCATTATCAGCTATAAAAATATGAATGCATAGAAATAGCTTATAAGTTTTGGCTGCCATTCAAGTCAGTGTTAAGAGGTCGTTTTCAGGTGTTCAATTTTACCATCATAATTGATTTTAAATGTTCCTCAGATAAATTACATATATGTATCTCAAATCTCCCAAAATATTAATCAGAGTGCTGAAAATGACCTTTCTACACTGACTTGAGTGGCAGGTACAGAATGAACAATTAAAGCTAATTTTCGAAGCCATGGAAACACACATTTTTTGCTCACCCAATATTCCCATAAATTAGCAGAAGTATCGAAACGCTTTTCTTTGCAATTGTCTATTTCAAAATAAGCTTTGCGGACATATTATCAATGTCACGAATTTTGAATTGATTTTTATTATTGATATATTAAGTTTAGTTATTAAGCACATTTTTTTTATATCTAAATCTAAATGTTGTGTCGGGAGCAAGCACTTATTACTTAAATGTTGATTCGAATTTCATATAAATCAACAAGTCTGTTACTGTAAATCAATAATATTTATTATTACAAAACATTATAGTTTTAAGTTTGCGTTGTACTCTATTATTTTCTTCATTGTTATGAGTGTTTGATTTAGTCTCAAATAAACTTTAAACTTTATTGATATAAAAATATAAAAATCAAAAATAACTTTTATTATTTATATAAAAATCGAAAATAACTTTAATTTTTCATTTAGAAATATTAAAATCAAAAATAAGTTTTATTTTTCATTTAAAAAAATAAATGTCAAAAATAACTCTTATTTTCCATCTAAAAATATAAAAATCAAAAATAACTCTTATTTCTTGATTTTTTTGATAAAAGTCATAAGAGTTACGGTCCCTGTTTAGAAGACATGTTTTTATCAAATCTTTTTATTATTATTTAAAATTATTACTTTTATTTTATCAAAAAACTCTAAAATTGCCAATTTTAATTTTTTTTTTCAAAAAAAAAATGTTCTGTATTGAAAACACAGCTTTCTCGAAACTATGTTTTAAGACTGAGGCTGTCATCGCTTCCCAGCCCAGTTTCTATTTGGAAATCACGTTTGCAAACGTGATGATTCGTGAGAACTTTTTTAGTTTTTCGTGCGTGAAACTTGCGTTACTGTTAAAAATGTTCTAATTTTGCCTGTATGTACCATTCTGACAAATTTTTAGTGCAAACAATTATTTCGTTTGGCTTCCAGGACCGACTTCTTGAGATAACGGGAGGGGCTATATCTCGAGTGTATATGAACCGATGTCAAAACATTTTCCAGTTTTGCCTCTAAGTAGCTTATATGTACCATTCTGATTGATTTTTGGTGCCAAACGTTGTTTTATTTGGCTTATAGAGCCGATTTCTTGAAAAATCGGGAGACGCTATATCTCGGGTATATGGACCGATGTCAAAAAATTTTCCAGTTTTGCCTCTAAATAGCCTAGATATACCATTCTAATTGATTTTTGGTGCCATAAGTTGTTTTATTTGGCTTATAGAGCCGTCGGGAGACGCTATATCTCGGGTATATATGGGCCGATTTCAAAAATTCTTCGATTTTTGGGATCTTATGGGCATTAAAAATGAGGAATTTTTGTGATCTAATGGGCATTAAAAATGATTTTTTTGTGAGTGTAGTAGTAACAACGTGTGAGTGTATTGAATTTTTCCACCTGTTACTCGTATCTGTAAACGCTGGGTTAATCTCGTTACCTTCAAGAAATTTTTATATCAAAATGAACAATAAAATTTTACAATTCTTTGTTGGCAATAAAAATTTAGGAAAGTAAATATTTGTTCGTTTCCGAAAAACATCTAATTATTTTGCCTTATCTCGGAGCAGTTATATAATGTACACTAGGGTGAATATAAGAAAGGTTGAGCTAGTCCAATGCTGGGCAAAATACATGCTCTGATGTATTTAAAATACAAATACTTATTATTCCATGTATTTCAGAGGAATTGAGATCGAACTAAATAGAACGATAAAGTAATTAGCAATTCTTTTCTCTTTCATTAACTTTGACTTCAGGCACAGAGTACACAGAGATGTTAAAAGTGACATTTGAAAATGGCTGAAATCATCTTCTAGACAGTTTGTGTAAAGAGATACTAGTATGGCTATAGTATGCATTTTTTACGAAAAACAAATGTAAACAAAACAAAAAATAACACGATTTTATGAAAAACCACCATCGAAACAGCAAAAATTTAATAATTTAAAGTAAATTAAAAGTAAAAAAGTGGTCAACTAACAATCCTCTTTGACTTAGGATTTGATAATACATATTTGAGTGTTTGGAAATTGATTACGAAGAGCAGGTATGTTATGCTGACAAAACCACCACTTCAAAGTAAAATTAAAACACTGTCCTTAAAGTCACGAAATAAAATATCATTAAATATTCAGCCCAATTATGAATGATAATTCCGTGTGAGTTTTTTTCTCTTTTCCCATTCCTCTTATTATGTTGATAAATTCCTTAGGACATTTTTTTTAACCTTCCCTGTTTTAGCCAGATCGAAGGGGAAAAATAATCGGCGGAGGCAAAAATAGGTATTTTAAAAACAAAAGATTTTTGTTTTTTCCTATAAAAAATTTCGATATAACCAACTTTTATTTTTTTGTTTCTCATGGAATTTATGATTGGAGGAATTTTTTCTCGAGAAACGTATTTTCCTTAGGAATAAAATTCCTTGAGAATATTCATGATTGGGCTGATTGTTCAGCACATTATAAACAGTGAATACTATAAAGTTTTATATTATAATGATTAAAATTAACCTTTTTCAAAAAATATTTGCTGTGTTTCTCAGCTGTCTATATGCCGACGACATTTCTGTTCATGGGAATTATGAAATAAGTAGTTAAGTTTCAAACAAACTTTTAAGAATTTTTCAAGTCTACTGATGAGTTGATTAGCACCAACGAAATGTCGTCGGCATATAGACAGCTGAGAAATACAGGAAATATTTTTTGAAAAGGTTCATTTTTGGACCTGAATTAATACATTTATAAATTTATAATAAAAAAACCACCACTTTTTCTGTAGAAAATGCTTTTTATTTTGTTTTGATTACAAGTTCTCGAGCGATTGTGAAAACGAGACGTACAGAGCTTTGCGTTGACTTGCTATCTCATTCTGGTCGCGTTTCATCTGTGTACTTTGTGCTTCAGGGTCGAACTATATGAAGCCAGATCGAATTTTTAACGATTGTTAACGTTAATAGTTTTATCTGGCTTGACTTTGATTTCACTTCCTCAAAACTCTCTGTTAAGTAAAAACTGACGCGCCTGGTAGGAGACTTTCGAAACTCCACCAGCCGGTCTCATCTTAGTATACAATTAAAATGCTGAGAATTTGTTGTCTTTAACTCCATAAGCTTAGCGAACTCGATAATTTGTAACGAAAATAACCATAAAATTTCATAACTCTGCATTGTTTGCAGTCAAAACTCAGGAGTATAAAAACTTCCACTTGTTTTACCTTATCTTGATAAAATAATAATATAATGTGTGTAGCTTAGGGTGGATCGAAAACAAGTGGAGCCAGTCATCGCCATAGAGTCATCTCAACTTGTTTTCGATCAAGTACGCATGACTACAAATGTCGCCGGCTTTATATGTCGCCTTTCCCCAACTGCTTAATTTTTTTGGAAGCAGACGCTACAAAAAATATAGTAAAAATTAAAAGCGGAACAATGGTGCTACTTATATGTACATATATATGTATTTTATTTGGTTTCAAGAACTCAAGTTGGATCAGTTGCAAAAAATTACTCCTGGAAATGATCGAAAATTTGCAAACTGCAAAGAGCATGGCAGGGCTGATTAGCGTGAAAAAAAATTGGCAACAAAATTTCGAATTGCAAAATTTAAATTGAAACAGTTTTAGGAACGCAAAATACTTGCAAGAAAAAAATGGTACCATTGCAAAAGTGCAAAAATAATCACTGTAAACAAAAATGCACTTAAAATAGTTGCGCAACGGCACAATATGCATCTGAGCAATTGCAAAATGCAGACATTCACAGGGTGGGAATGTGTGGAATTTCGTAAACAAAATTTCAATTTTGTAATAAAGAACTTAAAATTATTTCTGAAAAATTTAAATAGTCGCCAAAACAACTGCTGAATTTCAAATTGCAAACAGCTACTTTCAACTGTATTTTTGCCAAATTTTTGCACTTTTTTCGTAACATAAATTTTTACAAGTGTTGAAGGTTTTTGAAAAACAGTTGGAAGTAAATTTTTGCAATTTTGCAAATTGCTTGCGATTTCAATTTGCTCCCATCCACTTATGCATTCCGGAGCGGTTTAATACAATGAAAACGCCATTTCAATACAATTTTTGAAATTTGCAAATTCTTTGGACATGTTTACGCTCTAGGAGCGGCGATTTGACGTTTTCTGCAAATATTTTAAGCTAATTTTTGCAATATGCAAATTTTTCCCAAATTATTGCGCTTTTGTACCCCGTCGTGCTATTCGCAAGTCTTTCATGTTTTTAAAGTCAGTACTTTACAAATTTTTCTACCTTTTCTGCACCTTGGCACCAGCTTGTGCAATTGCAATTATTTCTTTTCCAGTTGTCACATTTTCTTGCTTTGCAGTCGTGTTGTACATAATTGCATGTTTTTGAGAACTCGTGTATTTAACATTCCCTGTTGTATTGAACTGCTCTTGATTTTGTAGCCAACAAAAATAGATATTATTGCCTGTTCCTCAATGTCGCAAAAAAATGTAAACGATCGAAATGTAGTCGATCGATTTCGAATCAATTTGGTTTCCTCTATGTCGGGCATTTACTTCACGGTAAATAAAGTTTTGGTTGATTTTTTATTGCAGTATTGAAAAAAAAACTACTAAATTGTTTTTGTGTAAATACAACCCTTCTTAAAACTGGTCAGCTGTCTCTGACAAGCCAAAGCGAACACCTTGAAAGTGCGGAAATAGTTTTTGTGGTGTTTTGAAGTTTGAAAGTATTTTTTTGCATAGATATTTAATAAGTACTTTGACGCACTGAGTTCTGATATTCCTCTGGCAAACTCAGCATTTTCTTCCATCCAGCGAACAAGTGAACTGTTTAGGAAAACTACATACATACATACGATAATTGTTTAATATATTTACAAAAAAATAAAAAAATGTGTGGGGTTTCTAAATTTATTTCCCAGTTTTCTACAAAACAAAAAAAAAAACAAAAATTGTTTCTATAAAAGCTCTCACGCGATAGCAAAACAACAAGTGCTTGATTTTGACATTTGTGTTCGCAGTGCTGACGACATGATCGATATTGAGGAACCGGATTTTGTATGAAAGCACTAGGGTTTTTTCGACTTGTCGATCGTGTCATCGTTCGAATAAAAGAAACAATTTTCTTTCGCTTAGAAAGCGAACAATCGCACAACTTCGACATTGAGGACCAGGCAGTTAGTTTAATGTGCCTACAACGACAAAAGTAGCAGGGACAACAACTTGCAGCCACGTTGCCAGCTGTTCTTCAAATAATTATATCCATATAAATATGCGTATTCTAATTTTGACATTTTGGAGTCGGTAGCCTGATGTGGAGAATGTGTTTACAGCATAAATGTTGAATTTATTTTCATTTTTTAATTGCTGCGATAGGGAATGACTGGCTCAACCCAGTTTATATTCGCACCGAACCTCTTTAATGTAAGTACACGTACTTAAAATTAGATTCTGAGTTGTTCGCAATTAAAAGTAACTTGTTTTTCTTGGAGCTTAATTCAAAGTATTTATGATGGCGCAGTAATTTAAATACGAGTATGTATCTGCACTCATACATGGATTACGTAATTACCCTGAGATAAGATAAAATTACTATCTGTTTTTCGAAAGCGTCTAAATATTTAAATTTAGATTATTAAAAATTTAAATTTAGATTATTAAAAAAAAAACGCGAAAATAAAATTAGAGAATTGTATAAAAACCCGAAATTTCACAGACGATTTTCAGTACTTGTCTCTAAATTAGGGTCTACAAAACAATTTGATTAAAATGATCCGGCTGATAAATTGTTCTATACTGCTTGTCTTCGTGACAGAAGCCTTCGGGGCATTTAAAATGCCCGAAGCGCATTTTAGAATCTATCGTCAGGGCTTTGAGGTTTCGATACCTTATGAAGAGGGCATAAACTTGTTTGTCTTCTCTGCCGAACTAGATTCAAAAAACGAAAATGATCTTCACTATTTATCTGGTGCAGCTAAGCAACCTGATAGAAGCGGGCATTTGACACATATAGATATCAATGCCGAACTAAAATTGGGAGACACTTTACACTACAGGGTGGGTGTAATAAAAAATGGTCATGCTTATTTTGAAGATGATCTCGTATACACCGTCAGAAATTATGAAGATCGTTCCACATATAGTTTATTTGAGATCCCTCAATACAGCATACCCAATCCAAGTTTTAAAGTCTATCGCAAAGGATTCAAAGTTTCCATACCATATGAAGACGGCATACAATTTTTTAGCTTCACTGCCCACCTAAATTCAGAAATCTACAATTATGGTATTGAAACTTTATTGAGTGGTATTCAGGAACTTGATGAAAATCAACATATGACATATAAAAATAACGATGCTGAGCTAAAACTGGGCGATATTTTGCACTACGGGATTCGTGTGAGAAAAAATGGAGCAGATTATAGTAGACATAATCTCGTCTACGTTGTCAGAAATTATGAAGAGCCTCCTGCAAGATCTGATGTTGTTGAGACCTCTCAGTAAACAATAACATAAGGATTACAGCTGGTGATCCACAAATTAATATTATTACTCTGATTTGAATTTAATGTAAATACTTATGCAAATATACAAAATAAATGGGCCTTAAACAACTTTCGATAAATAATGTGGCACCCATTTAAAGCTGATTCAGCTTAAAGCCAACTTTAATTTTCACTATAGTTAAAAAAAAATTAGCAACACTTTTTAAACTCTGAGTTGTTTCTAAAAAGAACTGACTTTAGTGTTTGACTATAGTTGAGGCCCAAAACTCTACTGGTTTTAAATAGACTTTTGCAGGTAAAATCGGTTTTTTCTTGTCTATAGTAGAGACATACCCCCTAATTCATAAAAATTATTACAGGCTTATAAGACTGTTATTTGACATATTTGTATGGAAAATCTGTCAAATAAGAGCTTTATAAACCTGTTATAATTTTTATGAATTAGACGGATAAAGTTTACTTTTATTGAGCAGTGACTTAAAATTGTTATGGCCCAATATGTACGTATGATGTGGTGTGTAGTTTGGTACTGCTAAGCAGCGTTATTTATTATTTCCTCTGATTTGTATGAAAGGTTTTCCAATAGGCATAGTCTTCCAGTATAAAAAGTTTGATCCCGTACTTTTTGTTCAATTTCCGGTAAAATGAGAGCATACAAGAATATCTCTCAATAATACAGAAAAGAGGACAGAAGTACGGGAACGCTAAAAGCCACATTTCCCAAAAACTAACATATAAAGTTTGTTCCTGTAATTTTTGGGGCGTGGAATGCTTTTGGGTAACTTTGGATAAGTTTGAACTGTCACGGACTGCATCTGGAGCAGGCCTAATATTTAAAATAGAGACGTTTGGTTTATGTTTTAAGACTTAGGCTGCTATCGGTTCCGACCACAGGTGTATGTATATAAATAAATTTTTTGTTTTACCTCTTTATTTTGGTTCAATGCAAACGTGATTGATCGTGACAAATTTTTCGGTTTTTCGTGCGTGATTGAAAAAATGTTGCTCGTGAGCGTGCGTGACATGAGGCCTAAACAAATTTTCGTGCATGAAGTGAGCCAGGCGCACATCTCTAATTTGAAATATTTAACAGAAAAAATTCGTTCAACATGGCCCGATAACGATCGCCATTGGCTCTATCGGCCACTCCTTGCTCATTTTCGAAGACAAATGGCCCAATTATGCCTCTGGACCAAAATCCGCACCAAACAGTGACTCGTTTTTAGGTGCGTCCGCTTTTCAGTGTATGCGTGCTGGTTTTCTGTGACCCAAATGCGACAATTTTGCTTGTTTACCTACCCGCCAAGATCAAAATGAGCTTCATCTGAAAAGATTTTTTTTTTTTTTTTTTTTGGTAAAATCTGTATCTTCTGTAAGTCGATCGCAGGCCCACTTAACGAAGCGCATACACAACTATATTCGTTCAGCGGAAGGATAAAACTAATTATCTGTCAAATCAGACATGAGCTAAGTGTTACCATTCATGAAATAAGCACTAGTTGAAAAAAAAAACGTTGGATTGCGGACCTTATATATTAATGCCATCTAAATCAGGCACTTTGTATGGAAAGTAAGATTTACAGTGCACCTTAAATTACAGCGTAAGACGCTTTTTATCTGTCAAAAATCCTCATGCACATATAAAATGTATGAATCAAACCGAAATAACGAGGCGTCAACGTTTTGTAATTGGAAAATTTGATTTTGACAGAACGTAAAGGTGAAGTTACATGGCCCGCTTTAGACGCGTCCACGCTTTTCATGATTTTTATACGTTTTACGCGTTCTATGCGTTTCATACTACAAGTTACACACAACGCTTCATACGCGCCATATTTTGTTGTTTTGATCAGCTGTTGTGAAAATATTTTTAGCATACAAAACAAATATTAACAAAATGGAAAGTGAAATTGAAATTTTAAAAGAATTAATGGACTTTATAGAGTTCATAAACATTGTTATTTGTGCGATAAGAGCTTACGAAAAGCTCCAAAATTGTACATATGTATGTATATACTACATACCTGGTAAATTAAGCTCCTTACTTGTTGCGCTCCATGAAGCTGCTCTTTTATTTTTGTTCCCATAGAGCAGCAAGGTTTTATTATATAAAAGCTAGTGGTTTTTAACTGCATTTATTAGCTTCTCTTCCATATCGCTTGTCTTAATAAATTGAAAATATTTGTAAACATAACAGTGATGATACTCAGTACGCAAACGCAATCGATAAATCGAATCCAAATTTCGTTAATGAAAAAAGTGTTGTAAAAAACAATTACAATTTGTTTTATTCGTGAAAATGTTTATAAAATTTGTAACAAAACTTTTCTTTTTTATTAAAATTTTTTTTTTTTTTTTCAAAAGATTTTATAAATTATTTTACGATATACGTTGAGAGTAGACACATCATTGGTTATTAAAAACAGCTGACATTTTCTCATGACGCTTGTGACGCATATAAAAGTAGAAAGTAGGTCTAATTTATGCGTTCTATGCGTCTTCGCGTTCTATGCTTTGTGCTCTGTAACTTGTCACATACAAATGCACTAATCCTACTTTTTTGACAACCGCGTGAAAAGCGTCGACGCGTAGAAAGCGTACTGTGTAACTTCAGCTTAAAGAGTGAAGTTGGCTGCAAAAAAGTTAAAAAAAAATATAAAAGTTTTCTAAATTGTGTTTGTTATTGTTTTTCAAGTAATACCAATACAGCTGCTTTTCAGTCAATTTAGCGAGTTTATCTTTACTTATTACTTCTATTTAGTGGTTTTATTAAAAAAGGTAAGTAAACACTACTATTTCTGGCACAAGGTTGACGTCGTTGTTTAGGTCACTCAATAAAGCGTAAAAGCTAGGTGCTAAATTACGTTGCGTCTTACGCTCTAATTTAGGGTGCACTGTTAGACAGCAAAAATACGATTGACGCGCTAATTTAGCTTGGCCTGTAACAGTTGAAAATAATTTTTGCAATAAATAATTCATATGAGTCATTTTAAGTTTCATAAGCAAGTTGAAAAACGAACAATTCTTGCTGCAGGTTTTTCTATAACGTACAACAATTTTCATTCTTAAATTTGTATTCAAAACAATAACAAAATACGTAAATTAGTTTTTGTTTTCAATTCAAAAACACGAAACAAAAATTATGTACAATTTGGCAGAACCCGCAGCTAATCAATTCCAAAACTAACAGGCACTCTCCTCTAACGAAAGTATCAAAGAGATTAGTTTTCAACGTTCGAATATTGGCGACAAGGGATGTGAATCTTTATGTAACACAATTAAATATTTGGCAAATATTGAAAAATTGAACTTATCCGAGTGTGAATTGTCTAGCAAGGGGGCCGAATGTGTTGCGGATATGATTAAGGTAATAAAAAGCAAAACTATTTCCAGCAATGAAAACAAATTGTGAAATTTTTTGAAGATTCAAAAAATAACACGTTACACTGAAGGTTGGCAAAAGTCCTTGCGTTACCGTGAAGTAGATCCCGAAACAATACCAGGACTTCGTTCAATCGCTTTGTCGCGCAATCCCCAAATAGGTGATGATGGCGTAAGCCCAATACTAGAGGTATTGAAGGAAGATGTCTGGATTAAAGGTGCGGTGCAGATGCAGAGGCTATACGTTCTATATAAAAATAACTCAACTTCTCAAATTGATGTTTTTAGTTATCGACCTGGAAAACTGTGGTCTTACGGATCGTGCAGCAAATTTGATTTTGGATTGCTTGGAAATAAACAACTATATTATAGATGTGAATGTGAACGGCAATGCAGGTATTAGCAAGTTTCTTTTGCGCAACATACGTGAGCAGCTGGGCAAGGAAGATGAAGATCAAATGCTAAAAAACTCGCAGGAGGAATTAGTGCCTGGTCCAAACGGTGTACCGATCAAAAGGAAAAAAGTTACGCTGGCATTGTTAAAAGAGCAACTAAAAACTTTAGAAGAGCAACTGGCATTTGAAAAAGTTTTGCGCAAAAAAGCTGAAAGTTTAAATGAGAAATTAAATAAGCAAATCATGGCTTTTGAAAATCAAATTGAAAACAATCTCAATGACGGTATACCTGACGGTTATGTTGTGGTTAAAAGTGAATCTTTACAGTCTATAATCAGAGAGTAAGTTATTTTAATTTGTATAAATTATTATTATTTCTTTAATATCAACGTTTGTGCTTTCTAGACGTAATGACTTTCAGAAACTTGCTTCCACTATTGCTAGTAATAACTCAACGCCACGCGATATGGTATCTTTAATAAAACATAAAACTCGTATAGTTTCCAAAGACGCTAATCCCACGGCGCCTACCAATTCCCCACGCTCCGCACACATGCTCATAAACCAGTTGGAGCAACGCAAAAACTTAAAAGTTCGAAAAGTAAAAAGCGAAGTTAAGTATGTGGATCCTCCAGCCAAAGATACAACACGGCAGAAAAATAAAGAATCAAAATCCGATCAGGAATTTGCAAATGAAACCGATGTAAGTTTAAGTTCTGTTGGTGCAATGGTGGTACTAGGTCTGTTCATTCACAAAAAAAAATCTTTTCGAATTTAAAAGAATTGTTACTAGAAAGCAGCGCTGTCGTCAGTAGTGGGGACTTCTCCCCAAACGTGGGGGTTTTTAAATGCTTTGGTCACAAAAAATTTCTTTTGGGAACAGGAGATTTTTTTTTTTTTTTTTTTTGGGAATAGTTAAAGTATCTTGTGGGTTTTTTCCCGGGAACTTAATACAGTTAATGCTGGTTTTCATAAAGTGTGTTTAAGTTTTAATTGCCACTTTAACCAAGGGATAGATAGATAGATTTTTTGTTTCACAACCTACGCTTCCGCTTAAGATACTAACCGCCATTTCAAGCAGTAAACAAACACAAACTAACGTTGTGTATGTCTCAACAGCTGGAGCATTTAGGATGGTAGGCAACTGGAATAGACAGTGTGCCGCTCTGCGTGATTCTGCAGACAAGTAAAATGCTTCGTAGTATTGTGTTTGTTATAAAAAAAAAACTTAAAAATGTAAAGTGAAAAAAAATCTAGCCAATACCCAACTTGTAGTCTTTACCAAGAAATACATGGTCTCCCCTTTCTTACCTGTAAAACTGGAAGTCACTACACTTAATATCTTGCATAAGGCAACATATTTCTGTGTCATCTCTAGGCTAGAGCTGCAAGAGCGCTACCGGCCACATGCATGCTCAGGAAAGCTTTAGGCTGGACATGGGTTATCAAATCACGGGGAGTGATGTGGCTATATGAAATGGAGTAGTGTTAAGGTGACAAGGAGTCTGTTAGACTCAGTGTCTAACAGACTTCCGACAAAGAAAGTCGTCGTGCCGTAGTGTTGCTAACTACAGGGGCTACAAGCACAACACCAGCTGAGACACTATTTACCTTTTTATGGTGGCAGCCAGTTGATCTTATGACAAGAAAATTGGGAGTGACAACTGCAGTAAGACTAAACGCAACAGGCACATGAACCTCAAGACCACGGGGTCATGAGAGTTTATTAGAGACAGCGGAAATGACGGTGGAATTGATATATTAAGCATCCCCAAGCTTTTTCTTACAAGGAGATTGTGAATTTTCCCCGTACCTTGAATGCATAAGTGTATACACAGATGGATCTAGGGCGGGAGAACGGGTTAGAGGAGTCATGTATATTGAGAATTTTAACATCAGAATACCTTATGTTATATTATGTTATGTGCACTTCGTTATGTTATGTCATGTTTCATGGGCTGTCAGTCATGAGAGCGGCCTACTCTGATCCTAGAAGGTCCCATTGTGCTACCCGAAGAGGCGGTAGGGAAACAGCCCTACACACCACCTACTGGTTCTGCCCTAAACCAGCCAGAAGAACGGATACCGACACATCTGCCACATACTTGATGGCTTGTAGCTTTCTACAAACAAAGCTATCCACTATAAGAAAAGCAGCGAAAGGGCTTATCTTGTACAGGATATACAGTACAGATATCTTCCACTTCCAGTCTCGTCTATGAGTGCGGGACATCCTGGAATGAGATGACGTGCGTGGCTAAATTGGGGACATCTCTTCAGACTGGGGACACTGATTCTTTCTATAGGCTTCCCGTTTCAATATGTTGGAAGCGAGGAATGGCCTCGTTGAAACCCAACAAGAATGGGGGAGCTCTTGGAATTTTCCAGATCTAACATTAGAATCATTATATCACTCATCACTATCTCTTTGGAAATTACACTATAGGAATTGTTTTTTGTGATTTCAATGACTTATAAAGAAGTTCCGGAGGAAACTCATCAAAAATTTTTAGATAGAAAAAGCTCCAGTTACCTTCCGATAATTTCAACGACACATTTCGGTTCGTTACTTCACTTGGTTTCTAGCAGCCGATAGCTGAATTCCCCATAGTACACGAGTCAGTCCTGCTCTCCGTTGCTCCCCTTCGCTTTAACCATTTTAACTTCTTCCTAAAAGCTTCCAGCTCCTCTCTCTTTTGCTATCATCATCTTTTTCAAGTAAGAACAAAAGAATTGCCGTATCATGAACCCACCTGGGCTGGACATCCTTTTATTTCACTTCTTAGCAGCCTGTCTACCTAAGAAATAGTATCATCACTGACTTCTACAAAAACATTGCTTATATCAGCGATTACGTAATGCACCATTTTACAAATGATACTTCTTTTTATTTACCGGTAATTTCACTAGACTCCTTTTTGTTCTCTCGTTGCAAGTTTCTGCTCGTATAATAAAAGCTAGTTCACACACACATCAGTTTCTTTTGGTCAACTCTTTAGTTTATTAGAAAACGATGAAAGAAGAAAGTAATTCAGTACCAAGCTGCTTGTACTGGGCAACTCATTTGAATTATTCTAGGTAAAAAGAATTGAAATTACAGAATTGGCCAGCATAAAAACACGAAAATAGTTGAAAGTGATTGCTCTGTGTGAACATTAAGGCAACTTTAAAAGAAGAAATCAAGCGAATTTCATTTAACAAAAGCTGATGTATGTGAACCTAGACTAAACGAACAGACCTATTAACTAAAATTTATCTCAACTCGATGTTGGCTGTGATTTTTTTCTTCAGCTTTAAAAGAAGAAATCAAGCGAATTTCATTCAACAAAAGTTGATGTTTGTGAACCTAGACTAAATGAACAGATCTATTAACTCAAATTTATCTCAACTCGATGTTGGCTGTGATTTTTTTTTCGGGCACGGAAATGTAATTGAAAATCATGTAATCTTAATACGTACGTACAATTTATTTATAGTTCCAATTGTCTGCTGGTATACGTTTTGAAAGCAATATCGGTGATTCTATTGCCAACGTGATAAGTGATCGCAGTGGTGCATATTCCTCTAAAACCATCACAAATGAACAGTTGGCTTACAAGAAAGATAAGAAATTTAACGAAAACTTTCGCCAAAATATTTACGAAAACTGCAAAAAAATAGAATTGGACGACTTATCAATGCCCTCTACACGTAGCGCAGTGAGCGAACACAATTTAAGCGATTCTGATACAATGCGCAATGAATGCGAGCCATTGAAGGTATTTATACGTCGTGTTAAGCCGATGCCATTAACGCCAATGCCGCAAGTTCAAGAGCAAGAACCAAAGCAAATCATATTAAAATCGCCCCGTTCATTGTTTTTAGGACTTTGTGATGGTTGAAATTTGTATTATAATAAACTACAAAGACGTGACTAATAACGACAGTAATTTTTAATATATGTATGTACATACATATTATTTCTCCGTAAATGCATGCAGAGTCATGCGTACATACTACGCATGTTTGTAATTATGTAAATATGTATGCACATAGTACATACATCCTGTGCCTTCTTTATTATTAATTTTTGGTATTTATCTTAAAAATATGCCATATATATTTTATTTCCATTTGCCCGACACCGGATTCCGAAAAAGTGATTTTTGAATAAATGAGCGAGTTATTCAAAAATTACTTTTCTTCCCAATTCGATGAAGGGAAAATGAAAATAAAATAAAACGATTTTCGGAACCCATTTTGTTTTCAACAGCCAGTTTAGAGGACACGACCCGCCGACTAAACTCGCTAACTTTGCATGGTTTTTCTCTTTTCGGTTTATAGGACACGTTCATTCGCTGTTACGACTTTTGCCAAAATATGTAGCAGCTGTCAATTTATTTTGGTTTATAGAAGAGGATTTTACTCGCCAAAAGTGTCCAAATTGGGCGAATGAAAGCTGTGTATTCGCAAAAGAAAAAATAATACACATATACATACATATGTATGTGAGTCCATGAGCATGGTTTAGGCCAATGAGCTATGTATGTACATATATGTAGTGCAAACCCAAGCTACACCCACGAATATTGTTTTTTCAGGACTTCAAAATGTAACTTTTTTGTTTATGAATAATAAATAACACCCTGAAAGCATGGGCTTCATGACATCAATATCAAAAAGCATGGATTACGAAGAGTAAATGAAATGTAAGAAGAGCAATGTTCTATGTATTGTTACGTTGATATGTATTGTTACGTTTTTACCTTTTAAAAACGTTTTCCGTAGGTTCTTTAATTGTAATGAAGTTAAAACACTCAATTATGCAGATGACAGTACTCAACAGTTCAATACTTTATTTACTTAACACACTGTAGTCACAAACACTTTACTAAAAGAAGAACACTTTTACTTATTCAGTTTTTATTACTTAAGACACTTTACACGTTAGCGCAGTTAAAAATAGACTGACTTCCCAGCGTTAAGGTGAAGTTACATAGCCCGCTTTAGACGCGTCCACGCTTTTCATGCTTTTTATACGTTTTATGCGTTCTATGCGTTTCATACTACAAGTTACATACAACGCTTCGTATGCGCCATATTTCTTTGTTTTGATAAGCTGTTGTGCAAATATTTTTAACATACAAAACAAATAACAAAATATTAACAAAATGGAACTGCTCATGCAGCTGCTCTTTTATTTTTGTTCTGATAGAGCAGCAAGGTTTTATTATATAAAAGCTCGTGGTTTTTAACTGCATTTATTAGCTTCTCTTCCATATCGCTTGTTTTAATATATTGAAAATATTTGTAAACATAACAGTGATGATACTCAGTACGCAAACGCAATCGATAAATTGAATCAAAATTTTGTTAATGAAAAAAGTGCTGAAAAAAACAATTACAATTTGTCTTACTCGTGATAATGTTTATAAAATTTGTAACAAAACTTTTCTTTTTTATTAAAAACGTTTTTTTTGCAAAAGATTTTATACATTATTTTACGATATAAAAGGTATTTATCGATAACGTTGAGAGTAGGCACATCATTGGTTAATAAAACCAGATGACATTTTCTCATGACGCATGTGACGCATATAAAAGTAGAAAGTAGGTCTACTTTATGCGTTCTACGCGTCTTCGCGTTCTATGCTTTGTGCTCTGTAACTTGTCACATACAAATGCACTAATCCTACTTTTTTGACAACCGCGTGAAAAGCGTCGACGCGTAGAAAGCGTGCTGTGTAACTTCAGCTTTAGGCTGAGCTGCTTTTATACCTCTCAATGATTCTTACTCGAACAGTCGAGAAGTTTACAGAAGCTGATCACGCCACCTCGTAATAAAACTAATAATGAACAAAAGATATACACACAGCCACCGACATACATACGCGCGGCAATGAAACTTAAACATATGAGCCGCGCACATATACATATGCACACACGAATATTGTATCGTGCGGTGGTGGTTTCTTTTATTTCGCTGTCGTGCCTATTTATCTACACAATTGTGTCAGTATGTGCACACTCGCTGTGCTGCCGCTTTGTTTGTCGGCAAGTTTCTATGTATGCATGTGTGTATATACCTCCTGTGTTCATTTAGAAATAATAACAAGGCAATATAAGCACATATAACATAACGATTCAGTACGTTCTAGAACAATTACAATTGGTCTGTTCACGAATAAATTCGTAACAGTATATATGATGCATATGAGGAGATTTCTTGCTTGATCAAACGTTGTATGATTTTTTGGATAAGTATTACTTTGCAAAAGAAAATACACAGTTCGGAAAACAGTCGTATGAAAATAAAATTGTATCATACATAAAATTATTATGTATTTTTAAATATCGGCAATCTGCAATGAACCAGAGAATTTGTAAGCATTGCAGCAATGTTTTTTTGACGTGAAGGCGGATATTAAAAGGAAAGCAAGATAATTGCGGGAATTATCCGTTGTTTGCGTAACTGAACAATATGTCTGTGCTCTCAAGCGATAGCAACTTAAGTCGATTTAAGGAAAAATCAAGTTATTTTGCTATAATATCCTACTAACAGAAATTTATAGTCATGTAAAACCTCCAAAGACAATAATTGACACGTGTCCTATAAAACATTGCTCAACATTGAAAACAAGGCTATACGAAACGTTTTAAAACTTAGGCTTTTATCGCTTCCGACCACAAATGTATGTACATATGTATGTATGTATATAAATAAAATAAATTAGTATTTTAATTGTTCGAGCCTTTAGGTCACTTGCTTTTTATAAATGTTTATTGAATTCGATATTTCGATATCACTATCATCCATCTTCTTCAGGAATGTTTTGATGTTTTTAAAAAAAAAAAAATATATCGAAATATCGAATTTAATAAACATTTATAAAAAAAACAAGTGACCTAAGGCCTCGAACAATTAAAATACTAAACAACAACGAAAAATTAGCATCAAGATTAAAATAAATTTGTTTACGTTTATATTTTGTTTCAACATTATAATATAATTTTGCTCGTGAGCATGCGTGAGCAAAATTATTCTAATCGTGAGCGTGCGTGACGCGAGCCAAAAACACTCACGCGCATATCTTCAATATGTACATACCAATTCCCCACCAAATCACTACAGTCTTGAAAGTTTGTGAAATCTTCATTTATTTTGATGGTTTAATACACACAAGTGCATACATAATACATATGGAAATTGAAAAGTCACGATATTTTAATAAAGATTGTATGTAAGTCAAGATGAAAGTTTAAAATCTATTGAAAAATGTTCTCCATGAGCTTATGACCTGCATGGTATTCATATGCACATACGTACTTATGTATAAAAACTTCGTGGAATACAATACTTTTCAAACTGTAGCCCAAGGCATACATACAATATTTTGGTTGGAAAAGATTTAACCACCAAAACCGTACAATGTACGGCCTTGACGTTTTAAAGCATAAACGACATCCATGGCGGTAACAGTTTTACGCTTTGCATGCTCGGTATAAGTAACAGCATCACGAATAACGTTTTCCAGAAAGACCTTCATCGAAAAGACAAGAACATACATACATATGTATAAATAAAGGACAGAAGTCTCAAAGTTTATACTTTTACCAACCTTTAAAACACCACGGGTCTCCTCGTATATTAAGCCAGATATGCGCTTCACACCGCCACGGCGAGCTAGACGACGTATAGCCGGTTTGGTAATACCTTGAATGTTATCACGAAGTACTTTGCGATGACGCTTGGCACCTCCTTTTCCCAAACCCTTGCCTCCTTTACCACGACCAGTCATCTTTTAAATTTCTGTCCCAAAGAAATGATTCCACTTAATTTTTAAACGAGAAAAATTGCGTCTATTTACTTTTTGGCCACTTAATTTTTACCTTTTTAACTTGTTTGTTTTAAATGCAGCTTGCACTAAGTGGAAAATGGCGACTCTGAAACTATTTTCTTTTTATTCAGCCAGAAAAAGAAAGTGCGCAATAAATTTATTCAGCGACAGCTGGAACAAAGTTGCACAGTGCAGAGTTGTATGAGAATGGACTTTGTACACAGTAACATCTTAAGAACGGTTACATTTGAATTCAACCGGGTGACTATGACTGATGAATTTATATCATGATAAACGTTAAATTGCATATTAACGGCATTAAGAATAATAAAAAACTTTATGCTAACTAACTTGCTGCTATCTTTTCCTTATGGAAATTTACATACAAAAAACTTAGCAGCTAGATAGTTAGCAAATGGTTTTTTATTATGCATAAGCCCTTAAATAAATATTGTTTTTTTCTTATTTTATTTCATATCGAAATTGACATTTGCCATGACATAAATTCATCACTCGACGTCTTCACCAGGTATCAACTTAACCAGCTATCAACATGAACATGACGCCGGCAGAGCAACGGTATTAATGCGCTCATATTTTTGTAAATGGAATACACGTACGTCCAATCATTAAACGAACATCAATAACTGAGCGTATTCTCAAGCACAGCTTCCCGCTCATGATCCGTCTTCATTAGACATGACCGATGTTCGACATCATGTTCATACCAATTTCATGGCTAATGGAGACGCCTAGTAACAAAAATACATATACATATGTATGTATGTTTTTGGTGGTACGACCTCCCTGCAAGAACACTACCAGCTAAATGACCGGTCATTGAACGCAGGCAATTTTCAGAAAACGTCTGAAATTAAAAAAAAAAACTTGAAAATAACGGGTTATCCATTTCGTGGTTTCAAAAGTATAGGACTGGAATTCGACATCTGTCAAATCAATTTTCTTCTTCTCAGTTGAAAGTCTGGCATGTCGAAAATATCTGTGCTAATACCATACAAACAAATATGTACATATGTGTTTAAAGGATAATTTTTATTCGCAGTGAAGTTGATAAATCAAAATTATTTTCAGTTTACAATATTTCCACTTAAATTACACATCAAATAAGTATGTATGTATATTATAAATGACAGCACAACTGCTACTTTAAAGTGTGTTGAAGCTTCGTTGGATTTGTAGAACATCGTCCATCATGAAATTGCGTAAATGGCAAAGAGCCTTTACAACGTCATCCTGATTGGTCGGAGCATATTTGCCCAGCCACTGGGACGGCAATAAATGCTTGGGTGTTTTAATATCGGCTGGCGTAATTGGATTTAAGGCCTTCTTCCAGTTGGCGGCAGCTTGTGCGTTTTGTTGGTGAGTGGTACCCTGCAGCGAGGCTATATATTTTATATAGGCCTCAGAGTGCAAAACGCGTTGAGGACGGGGAGGAACTGTTATGAACATGGGTTCCGGTGGAGGTCCCAACACTTGCGGGCACTGTATTTGTGCAGTATAGTCCATGCCACGGGAAGAGCTAGCATTTGTCACAACTGCCCCACCACTACCAGGCGCTATCATTTGTCCATTGACAGCAGCGGCAGTGTTCATTTGTTGTGAGGTCATATTTTCCATTTTCGTTCTGCGAGCAACATAGTTTTTGCTACGATCATGGGACGAAATTATTTTGCCGGGCTTTGACAAATGAACTTCCCGCACATGTTTGATTAGACGCACAAGTGAAGGAAAAGCCTGCATGTTTTTCCTTACACGTATACAATTGCGCCACAAGCAGCAATATTCTGAATCTGTTTGCTGTGCTGTGCGCTGCACATGACCAGTATTTTCCGCCAGACAATGTTCCATGCAGTCAAGGGAATCCTCAAACTGAAAATCACATTTATCCCACAAACATTCGAAGGTTACGTTTGAGGTCGGTGGTTCAATGTTGGGACCTGGACTGGCGCAGTTTGTGGTCTCATCCAAGAGCGCATGCCTAGCGGCTGTTTCTTCGTTTATACGAGATGCTCGATCTTCCCAATTCTGTTTGACGCTGGCAGGCAAATTCTTCCATTCATTACCAACCATGCGTGATATGTCACCGAACGAAGACTCCGGATTCGCGGTACAAATGCCTAAGAAATTACATACACATGTATTAGTTCAATTTAAATCATCAAAACAATCTGTAAACTCACCTTTGCGCACTTCGCTGGAGTAGAGAATGTAACCAGTTAGACTTTTCTTGGCAATTTTACTTCTCTTGGACGACAGAGGTGTGGAGGACACCGAAGGTGCTGGTGATGATATGGTAGCAATGTCTGAACTGACAGAGGGTGGATTGCCATCCATTGAGTCTTCCATTATGCCCAAGCTTTCATTCAAATCCTGACTTTTTGCTTCTTTTGCTGGTTTAATAGGCATTTTGAAGTAGAATATTTCATCTTGTACAACTTCGGGCGAATGTTGAAATTTGCGCAATGAGTTGGGTGTAGAAAACTTGCGCAAGGACCTTTTCAATTCGTCATAACTGGCTTCACAGATGTACACATCGCTTTCAAGAAACTCTGTTGGTCGAGAAGTTATGTAATCCTGATACTCTAGCACCGAGCAGCGGCCTACAATGGCCACGATTGGACTTATATCCTCTGCTGTTGAGAGTAACAACTCTTGGCGAAAGAAAGGTTTGCCCAATGGCGGTTGCGTGGGTATGGCCGGTGTTATTTCAGAAGGAGCCAATAACCAGGGACCTCTGAAATACGATTTATTGTCCTGCTCGTAAATATGATGGATTTGAGCTATAGACTGCTTACCCGTTTGGGTAGCAACGTAAACAAAATCTCCCGTCTTGACAACGCCGCCGCAAATAGTATTGTACTGCTGATAGTATACAGAATTAGCTTCCGCATTTGGTGGAGGATCACAGGGAATATTGGGTCTTTCCTTTTCAATTAGAGCTTCCTGCAATTTAAGTTCCTCCAATTCACCTTTATGTTTTTCAATGCGTTCTTTAAACACCGACATAACTCTTTTGATCTCTAAAGGCTTTTCGCGTGTCAAAAATTTTACAGGATCATTTTCACGCACAAAGGGCCAGTTTTTGAACTTTTGGAATGATCTTGGTCTTACATTATAACGTGACTCACACACAAACACATCTTTCTCTTCGAAATTTTCCGGCCTGTATTTAATGTAGTCCTTAATATGCATGATATAGCATTTGCCCAGCACTCTCTCCATAGGAATTGTTTGCGACATACTACTTTTGAAAACTTCTTTTTCCAAGAACTTTCTAGTTTGCACATGATAAGTTTCATGTGGTCTTAGGAAAACGGCTCCATGCATCATTTTCATATTATCTTCTGTAGTCCAAAGCCTCTCGATGTAGGCAATGCTTGGTATTTTGTTTTCGTTTTGTTGGAAGTAAACGAAATCTCCCGGAGAGAATACTTTCTGATTGATAATCATGCTTTCTCCTTGCATGGCTGCACTGTCCACAGCAACTTTATCCTCCTGATCTTGTTCGGGTTCCTCTTGTTGCAGCTTTTGTTGACGTATTAACTCAACCTCCGTCATTAATTTATCTAACGAATAGTACAAAGCTGTGGAGTTCAAAGTCTCCTGACAAATTTCATCTCGTTTTTTAATGAAAAACGTTTGCAACTCAATGGCATCTTGGAACACATCCGAATCGGTACGTGATAGCTTGCGTGCTCTCTCTAAACAAGCAAAAACATCCTCCTGGAAAACATCCAAACGTTTGTAGACGCCTTTGTCTAATCTTCGCTTTACTAAATCCAATGAAATGCCACGAACTTTTTGTTCCCCCGTCAAATCATCGTATTCGGGCAATTCTTGCAATGAGTCCGAATAACATCTGCCTGCTTCATCCTGATGATTGTATAAAGATGTAAACAATGTCAAAAGCAGCTCCTGAACCGCCAGTCCCACATCAGGAACGGTATCTCGGTCTGTTTTCAAACTTTGTTTCAATTGTAATGTAAGTTGCTGCAAGACTAAGGAATCTTTATAAATCTGTGAGTCCGGTTCATTGTATTTGCAAGCGTTTTCCAACATCAATAGAAAATCGGCAGCAATTTCATCAATGCTTTCGTAAAGGCTCTGTTTTAATTTGTTGGCGATTCTCTCCATGTCTATTGGCTCCTTTATGATGTCGTAGTAGTCGGGGTAGTCAGTTTTTGACGGTAGTTTCGTAAATATCAAGGAAAGTTGACGTTTTCCCTTGGGCTCTTGGAAATCTCGAATCGTTTCATAAAATTGCCACAATTTGTCCGACATGGGTACATTTCCTCGGCGTCTACCCGGTTTATTGAGCTTTTGCAACGGCTTCTTGATTTCATTAAGACCGGGAAATTCCTTCAATTTCTCACTTAGAGCCTTTTCCAAAACGTTAGCGTCTTCATAAATATTAGAGCCTGCAAAATAAAAAAAATTTTACTTTTTATTATATAATTACATACTTTGTATTATCCAATAGCATTCACACCTTCTTCATTATACTGACGGCAATTGGCAAACATAAGTCTGTAATCAGCCACCACATCTTCCACATCACGATATTTGTCTGCCCTTATATTGTGCTCTATTGTATTCATATCGATGGGGTTCTGTATAATGTCGTAATAGTCTGGATAAATTTTACGCGGTGGCTTTTCCATAAACAAATCAATGGGCTTACGTGTGCCCAAAGAAAAATCCAGCAGATATTTGTGTAGAGCCAAAACCTTTTTCTTCATATAAGGTGTAATTGTCATACGCTGCACTTTGGGTGAAGTACCGCTGGTATTCAACGATGTGTTCGGTGCAGGGTTAAGACGTGGACGCCCCTTTTTCTTTTTCTCTGGTTGGGGTTCGGTGGTTGTCACCAGCACAGTTTGTTCGGCGTCGTCAACTTCTTCCTCCTCTTCTTCATCTTCCTCGATTTCGCTGGTCTCCTGATCAAGTGTATCCTCGACTAATTTTGCATTCATCAATTTCAGCATGCGTACAGCATCCTTATGAGTGCGGTGTGTAGATGGAAAAGCTTTTTTAGCATTATCCAACATGAGATAAAGATCAGCTGTCAAGTCACTGATATTAGCGTATTCGCCTTTATTTAGTTTGTTATGAATCTGGCCCATTGAAATTGGACGTTTAATTAATTCAAAGTATTCCGGATGAAATCTTCGAACTGGCAACTTCCACAAAGATGTTCCCAGAGGTGGACCAGTGGCGCCAGGATGCTCAGAATGGCCTGGTGCATTATACAAATGATCAAATAAGGCCCACATTGGACCTTCACCCTTTCGGCTAGTTTCTTCATCATCTGAAGAGCCTGCCTCCTCTTTGAGAGCCGCTATGACAGAGCTTGACACAGATTTGTGCCGCTTGCTCAGTTTTGCTTTTCCAGTTTCGAGATCTAGACGTTTTTGTGTAAACATTTTTTTCAAGGCCTTGGCATCCTTATAAATCTGAGAGCCCGGCTCATTGAATTGGCAAGCGTTCTTAGTCATTTGTAAGAGGTCTTTTTCCATTTCCTGAAGATTTGAGTAGGCATTTGTTTGGATTTTAGTAGCTATTAGCCTCAAATCAATGGGATGCTCAATTACATCATAATAATCTGGGTAGATTTTTTTCGACGGCAACAGCAAAAACATTCTATGCAATGGCCTATCATTTGTAGTTGAATCCACAGAAGTCATAACAGAGCCAAACAGTTCCTCATAAACATTCACTTCTTCATCTTTCACTTCATCTTCGGCATTGCAAGTCAATCTTCGTCTGCCTCTTCCTTTTGCCTTGGGCTCATCTTCGGCCATCATGCCCATAGATTCCAACAGTTTTTGTTTATTTGCCACCACATATTGCCACAATGACACGGCATCCTGATGTTCCGGTGCATCAGGCTTGTAAAAGGCTTTCGCGTTATTAACCAGCAATTCAAAATCTTGCACAAGTTCATCTAAATCGTCGTACATGTCCGTTTTCAGTTTTTGCTGCACTTTCAACAAGTCGATAGGATTATTTACCACGTCATAGTATGAAGGCTCTTGTCTTCGCTTGGGAGCTCTTATGAAAGTATCACACAGCATTGTACCATCTTCTTTTTTTAAATTCCTGATGGAGTCATACAGACTCTGACACATTTCGGTAGGATCTATTCTGCGCTTTTTCCTAGCCGACATTGCTACTGTTGGAGTTGCTCCCACCGCAGATGAAGTCATTAGAACCGGCGATTGCTCTGGGGTTGAATCTTCCAATTGCTGCGGTTCGTCATCATGTTTGCTGCTTATTGAACTTGCCCTTCGTTTTCGACTCAACATAATCAAAATAATGAAAAAACTAAAAAATAACTGTGTAACAAATAATTTATTTTCTCAATTTTTCTTAAATTTTTGCACAAGATTGACAAAGACGCCGATTAAATGAAAATTGCCACTTTTCCACAAAGAGAAACTTTTCAGATGGCCACATTAAAGACAGAGTCGGTTTCCATTTAATAAGTCACAGCGTTGCCAACTACCATATGATTACTTTATTGTTACATAGAGTCTATACCATGATACAACTAACAAGGTAGCCTCTTCACTACAATAAGAACAACTTCAATAAAAATAACATACATTTTGTTTTTGTACAACTTATGCCAACTGTCAAAAAGACGCCACTTCTACATTTACAGAAGAGAAATGCACTGAGATTACGCGGATTTGCTACCTCGTTTTTGCTGCCTTTCATATCTGTAGTCTTTTGACAACCTAAAGTAGTCAGATGATTAACGGTTTAGCTGACGAGGCTACCTTGTTAATTGTATCATGGTCTATACATGATAAATTTACATCACTATTTGAAAAACTATTTAATACAGCTTCAGATCGTTTTTATATAAAAATTTTATTAACAATATTGTTATCGAAATATTGAATAATATTGTTAATAAAATTTTTATATAAAAACGATCTGAAGCTGTATTAAATAGTTTTTCAAATAATTAAAAAAAAGATCAAATAAATATTATATATTTATATCACTATCTTTTATTTTGTAGTCGTTATGATATAACCGCCAGTAGTACGATTTTACAACATTTATTATGATAAACGTATTTGTAATGTTAAAATAATTAAGATTTTCGCAATTACATTATCATGTAAACTCAGAAAAATCTGTCTTACCTGACATTTACACGGGAAAGTAATTTCATTAAATATTTGCATACGAATTATGAATAAAAATTTCAATGAAATCTGTGACTTTCATGAAAATTTCTTGAATAATTTCATAGGAACGTGAAAGTTAATTTTAAAAATGTCGGCAAAACGAAGAGTTGCATGTATTATAGTTTTGTTTATTATTGAAATAGAACTGCTAAGACTACTACAAACATAAATTTATAGGGCAAAATTTGAAAATAATTTTTATTGCTAAACTTTTATTAACTAATTTAAATTAGTAAAAATTGTGTTAGTAAAAAAGTGTGAGTGTATTACATTTACTTTCCATGACGGGTTAAAATCGGATGAAATTTCATAATATTTTCTTTGCGATCTTATTTACATAAAATATTACCGTCTAAACCAGGGATGCCCACGGCCTATACGCTTGGTACGCTTTTGTTTTTGTAAAAGCGCGAAGCATTGGCTGAGCATTCTAATATGTATACACAACTTTTTGTATGAAATACACACATACGCACATACCCCAAGTTCAAAGCAACAACACTTTCACATGCACAGCAATACGAACGCAGGTTTTGTTGGTACACATTGGTGCCAAGCGTAAATTTTGTTGTTTTTTGTTTTTTTGTTTTCATGATTTTGTTGTTTTTTTTTTTTAATGATTTCGTGAGTATGAAACACTTGAAGAAATAATTTTGTGTTATTAGTTTCAACTGTACAGTTTATTTTGTAGAATGAATGACACGTGGGAAACCGACTTTTGTTCGCTAAAAATTTTGAAAATCGAGCACAATGTATGATTTGCTTTCAAATAATCAAGACGATTAGTAAATATGATTTGAAAAGGAATTTTAATACAGTACATAAATTTTGTGAGAATGAAATTTAATTTTTTTCCCAGTGTACCTAATGAAATATTTCTGTTTTTCTTTGTGTGCGTCAATAAAGTGTATACGTATTGGTGTTTACGCTTCCATAAGAAGATTTTGGGCACCCCTGGTCTAAACCTTCTCTAATTCTTACTTAGGGTATGCAAGGTAAATAAGCATGGAAATAATTTTGTTCGCTACTGTAAAATTTTATAGACAACAGTTTATGTTCACAGGTGGACGACAAACACATGTATTACCAATTATATTGTGAAATAGTTGTTGAAGTTCTTTTTTTCACGAAATTATGTTGAACATAAGCGGTAAAATCCGTTGGTGATTTCTGTTATATTTTTGTTGTTGTAGGAATTAAAACTACCCAGTAAAACCTACCTAACCGATACACCAATACATTGAAAGATTTTAAAATTTCAACATAAATACATACGCACACTTATACTCCATAAGTGCCTTAAGTTAGAAGGAAACAGCCATTTTGATTAAATAATTACTCTTTTCATAATTTTAGATGTCAGCACCACAAAACAGTATAAATTGATGTCCGAACTAAATTTTTCTTTTTGCTTGCATCAAGCTCCACTTTATGGAGTCAAAATTTATTTCTGCTCGTATATAGGCCCAACTTCTAAAGAAACCGGTTTTTACTATATTTCGGATATGTATGGACCGATGTCGAACATTTTTCTTCTTTTGGTATTTTAGCTTTAAATGACAACATTTAGCCTTTAATTTAACCTTATATGATTTACAATTGTCAGCTATTTTAGATAAATACAAAACGATATAAATATTTGCTTTGGCTTGTCAGATACAGCTGACCAGTTTTATAAAGGGCTGCATTTACACAAGAACAATTTACTAGTTTTTATCAATACTTCAATAAAAAATCAACCAAAACTTTAATTTACCGATCTGGTATTTCTGTGCAATAAATAGCAAATATTTCATGACGTAAGTCCATGCGAACGCAAGGTGTTGAAATAGAGAAAGCCAAATTGATTCGAAATCGTGTGACTACATTTCGATTGCTTATATTTTCTTGCGACATCGAGGAACAGGCAGTTATAGTTTCCGATTTTTGCTCTGCATTTTAACAGACATAAGTTCCTGTTTTTCAAATAAACGAGGATATAGTATCAAGGTCCATGATTTTTATTTATTGGAAGAAATCCTGCTAATCCTACCCATTCCCTTAAACCCGTCCGAACAACATGCGTTGTTCAAGGGCTAAGTTCTTTTTTCTGTTGTTTTATGTTGGGTCAGCGGGAAAAAAGGCAATGAAATATTTCGTATTAATTTTGTGTTGGCAGTTTTAAGTATTAAAGAATGTTTGTATTGAAACTTTATTTGTTTAATTCATTTGATTTTCATGTGCCAACGAATTCTGGCAACCAAAAATCTAGAGTACCGGCATTTCAAATTTTTTTGAAACAGCCATAACTCCTAAATATTGAAGATATTACAAAAATAAACAAAATTTGGTACCAGGAGCAAAAATTGCTAAAACCTCTCAAAAAATCTTAAAATTGAAATAACTCCTCAAATATTGAAGATATCGGAAAAGTAAGCAGGATTCGGTGCCGAGGACATAAAATATTAAAAAATTCTAGAAGTGAACATTTGCGCAAAAGTAAGCAAAATTCGGTACCGAGGGCAAAAATTATTAAAAAATTTTTAGTATTGTTAAAATTGACTTAAATATTGAACATATCGTAAAAATAAGCATAATCCGGAACCTGTATTTGAAAGTATGACCATAAAAGAAGATTTCAAAACGTTTCCTTACGTTTGAGTCTATTTTCACATTACGTAAGGAAAAGTTTTGAAATCTTCTTTTATATTTTATTTTATATTTTCTATAAATCGTACTGAAGCCTTAGAATTTTTAAAAATAAATGTGTTGTATATGGGTGTTTCCACGGTTACGCACGTGACATTTGTACACGTTTAATTGTTTTGAATATTATAAAAATATAAATGGGTTGGAATTTTTGAATGGAATTTTGCCATTGTTACATTTAATGTGATGAGTTCCTTCCAAAAAGTATATATATTGGAAAATTGAGCACTGGGTACCCAAGTTCCATGCGATCAAAGTTGACTTACGCACGTGACAAAAAACGTAAGTGCCTTTTAAAGCAGCATGAAATATTGCAAAAGTAGGTGAATTGTACAAGATTTTTATTTCGGAAATAATGTTTTTATAAAGGTTATTAATGGACCTTTATAATCATGGTTTGTTCAAAAACAAGTGTGCATGGGTTGGCTAAGAAAAAAATTTTTTTTTTATTACGCACGTGACACTTTTTACCTTCATATATTTTCAGAAGTTTTTACCATCATTTAAAATTATTATAAGCTACAAATTTTTTTTACATAATAAAATGTCAATAGTTTTTTTTTTAAATTTTCTGTGCTTAAAAAAATTGTGCGAGCGTTTTGATTTTTTAACTAACGGTGGACCATTTCATGAAAATACCCATATGTATGTGACCCAACCTCTGAGGACTGTTCCTTCGAACTAATAGAATTACCTTATAGCATGTTTCCACGATATGTTCTTCGCTCTCTTAAGCACAAATACTTAAAACCCTAATCAGCAGCGAAGCAACGTGCTTCGCCATACAAAAATTTGAGAGGGAATGAAGTTGCTTCATATTGAAGCTACATGCGAAGCACGAAAAATTCCTGTCTTCTCTAATTTTTATCGCAAGTTTATCTGCACTATCTGTTAAAATCATATATCGTAAACACAAAGTTAAATTCTGGGTTGTATTTAATGCCGTGCAATGCCAAAACGAAAGACATTTCCTTATGAATGAGGCGTTTTTTGCGACAACTGGAAAATTCAGGTTGGCTTACTTGGGGGTTACACGATCAAGTTTTGCCTTTCAAGTTTTAATACAATCACACTTTTTTTTACTAATACACTCACAATTTTGAAAACTGATGCAAACTTGATGGCAATTTTTGCTTTCCATAGAGAGCATCAAGTCACAATCAAGAAAACAGCTGACAACAATTTTTTTTCGTTCTGTCTGCAAATATTTTTTTGTTTTGTTTGAAAGTTGCAGATTCAAGCGTAAAATTAGAAATAAAAATGTTTACGTGCAAAACCAACAAATATAATGATGTGCTGCGATTTATAGAGCATATCTATATTCATTATAATTTTTAAATATTTACCAACCTTCTTACTAATAAGGGCTTTCCCCAGTATTTCCTTTCTGCCCTCTGTTTTTTCTTCTTCTTCTTTTATTTGCTTTACTTCTGATAGTACTTTTAATGAAGCAGCTATTTTTAATTTTCTTCTTGACGGCATCTTGAAAACGAATTGTTATGAAATTGCGTGCAGCCTACGTCACAGCTATCAATTTTATTGAATTTTGACAAGCAGTATGTGAAAAAAACTTGATAGCAAAACATGATCGTGTAACTGCAGTGTTATTAAAAACAAAAGTCAAATCGAAGCACATAGACGAGTCGTGTAAACAGTGTAATTCCTTAATATAATTGAGAGAGCGAAGCGGGAGATTCAACTTGTAATGGAAACATACCTTTACTTCGTCTATTGAAATAACACCATATGGCTGTATTTCTCAACACAATGACCTTATAGCAACGCTGCACCATTTATCACAAACAGGTCATTTAATTTTATTTTTTTTTCTGCTATTATTTTCCCATTTAGTTGTGCGGTAACTTGCTTTTAAGGTAACTTCACTGACTTTCTCTTTAACTTTGAAAATAATATTTTTGTGAAAAGTTAAAGCATTTGAAAAGCAGAATATTGTACAACTTTGCTGAGCTCGAAATAGAAAAAAAAAGTTCTTCCTTTCTTTCCTCCTTTAATAAACTTTTAACCCAAATATGACTAAAGGAAAATAATAAAAAATTGTTGCTTTTCCTTTAGCTTAATAGACAAACCAGCACACAAGTTAATAATGCATCGCATTTTTATTACATAATGGCCAATGAAACATTTGTCTGAACGCTTAACATTCGCTGGTCGTTGAATGCTCTTCTAAATGTTTGTATTGTTATTTAATTTAAATATTGTAATACTGAAACAATTGTATTCCAAAATTCTATAATTTCCGATATTAAATGGGATAGACATGCTAAAATCGATTAACATGTGATGTTTCACACTGCTATTCATTAGAAAATCTTACAGCCAGCTTAGAAGGCACGAGTCGTCAACAAAAAACGCTAAATTCGCATCACGCTTCTTTTTTCGGCTTATAGGTCACTACCATGATACAACTAATGAGGTAACCTTTTCCCTACAATAAGAACAACTTCAATAAAAATAACATGCATTTTGTTTTTGTACAACTTCTGAAAACTGTCAAAAAGACGCTACTTCTACATTTACAGAAGAGAGACGAACAGAGCTTACGCTGCTTTGCTATCTCATTTTGGCTGCCTTTCATTTCCTTATTGTCTTGACAACCTAAAGTAGTCAGATGATTAACGGCTTAGCTGATGAGGCTACCTTATTAATTGTATCATTGGTCACGACCAAGGCACCTCGATATCAGGTAGACTTACAAGCCCAGCTGACTACTGCTTTTAGCCTGAAGAGCTGCCAAAATACACAATACTAATACACAAACGCGAACAAATGGGTGACAGATAATAAAGATTTCCACCAATAAAATACATGAAGTGTCTATTGGTGTTGTATTTGTTGTAGTTATGCGACTACGTGATATCGAGGTATCTTGGTCACGACCATTCGAGTCTTATGTAGGAAGATTTACTGCCTGTTCCTCAATGTCGAAGTCGTGAGATTGTTCGCTTTCTAAACAAAAGAACATTGTTTTGGGTTCCTCTATGACGTTCTTTTATTCGAACGTTGACTCGATCGACAAGTCGATAAGACGTAAGTGCTTTCATACAAAATCCGATTCCTCTATATCGATCATGTCGTCAGCACCGCCAACACAAATGTCAAAATCAAGCACTTGTTGTTTTCCTATCGAGTGGGTGTTTTTATAGAAAAAATTTTATGTATGAAAATGCTCATTAAAATAAATGATACTCTGTTTAAAAACCGTCCTACTTATTTTTCATTTGAAATTTACTAATTACTTTTTTTGAATTTAAATGTTAAAAAATCTGCGAAACGCAATCGGTAAAAATAACGATTTTTCCTTTATTCTAACTGTCAAATAATTCATGCGTAATCAACTTGAAATTTTTTTTATTTTTTATTAATTATTTATATTGATAACTGGCACCCAACTATGTACATTCAATTACTTATTGTCACATGGTGACAGGTGTAATAAAAATGGGTTATTAAAAAAAAGTCATAATCATTACAATGTGAAAATGGCCGTTAAATTAATAAAATAAATTTGTAAAATTCTACAAAAACTCTAATGTATTCTACCATTGTACTATTTTTCGTAAGCAAAAACACCTAAAGCTGCCATACTTTGTTCTATTTTTTTCCGTTAACTAATTGAAAGCTGTTGAAATCCAATTCGGTAACCGGCAGTTAAAAAGTCTCTGTTATTTGTTTTGAATTTTCAGTAATTGCCTGTTTCACTAAATTTTTAGCAGAAAATACTTATAATTTTGTATCTGTTAATCAAGAAAATAGAGTTTTTTACAGATTTTTTTTTTAATAAGAAAAAACTTCTAACACTTTCGTTAATTTATAAGACATACTTCTTTTGCCGCGAGTTTCTGGCCCTAAAAAGTTTTATTCATAATAGAAGGATTGGGAAAAGAGCAAAAACTCCCATAATCGAGCCGATTCTGTTAATTTTCCTTATACCTTGTTCATACATGTATTTCTAATTGAGATAATATTCAGTTTATTGACATAATATTTTTTGCGTTCATACATACAAATATTGAGCTAACTCAATTAGTATCTGACAGCTGAAAAAAAGTTGTTGGTTTTGTTTTGGTAGTGAGAAAAAAAAGTGAAAAATATTTTCCAATAAGAAAAATGGAAGAAAAACTGCCTTTTAATAAAAAGATTTTAGTGTTGTACAATAAAAATATGGAACTTGTACAAGTAGTGCGTTCATATTATGACTCCAAAGCGGCAATATTAAAAAGAAAGAGAAATAAAAATTTGGAAATGCTGCAATGTTTTTATTTTTATTGTATTTATTTTTATTTTTTATTATTTTGTTTTGTTTGCTTTTGTTTACATTTATCACGTCATTCATTTCGCATTGTATACTTTTGCTTATTAAACACATCTTTTACAGTGTTGTGTTCCATCTTTTTCTCAATATTCAAAGCAATATAGAGTTTATTGAGCAATAACTTTATTGACTTTTTGTATGGGATATTGAGCTCAATAACGGACTTTATTGCGATTACCTCAATAAAGGCGCATGTATGAACATGGTATTAAATGTTTGTGAACGAAAATCACCTTGTTAGGTAATTTATCTTTTCCAATGAACGCGCTACCACTAAAACAACTTTTCTTTTCTAACGATAAAATCTTTAATTTATTTTATGGAATAAATCGTTTTGAAATAGAAAACATTATCGCAATAATTTGTAGGCCAAAAACTGATTAGCTAATGCACATACGTATGTGTATCTTTGGACGTTTTTTAAAGCGCTAAAATGGCAACGCCTCAAGTTTGATTTGTTCAGTCACAAACAGACGAACTGACTTGAACATTTTTTTCGTGGTTATATAAAATATTTCGACAGTAAATGAAAAATTCAGCTAACAAAAAGAAAAAACGAAAGTAGAATAAATAATGCACAGGTGGAAAAATATAAATACAGCAGGACCTCGCTAAGCGCGATTTTGGCTGCAGCAGAAACTTTTTTTTTTTCACAACACTTGATGCAATAGTTGTAAACCATATTCAATTTTCAAAAAATACAAAAAAGTTTGCTATCCTGTTTCATGATGATATTAAAAAAAAAAATTCCTTCATTGAAAGCAATTATTTATGTTAAAATCTCTTTTCGTTGCAGAAATCTATTAAAAGTAAAAAAAAAATGTGTTTAGTAAAAAGTAAGCAAACAATAATATTAAACACTTGTTAGCGTGGTCTGCCTGTACATATGCACATACAGTACCCTCACGGCATAAAGGAAGTAAGCGACATACTTTGCCAAGACAATTCGTCGGGGACAAGACTGTCCCAAAAGTAAATGAGTGCCAGTATTTATACTCGCTTAATTTCGAGTCGAGAACCATCTTCAATATCTAATGCCCGTACTAATGACTTGTACGCCATTAATAGACAAATTAATCTCGAAAGTTCTAAGACCTTTGTGCTAAGGCTTAACATGTGACAGCATTTTCGAGATAATTTTAGACCAATCGATAGATGGCCGTTATTTAAATTTCATGGTGGTGTTTTTCTTTCGTTTACTTCAGATGTCCCTTATTGCAGTGCTACTCAATCACTTGTATTGGACTAACCCATTGACGCACTACTTGCTAAAATTTGTAACAGTGTACAAAGTATGCGGGTCAATAACGGCAATGCTGTACTTTGCCGTTACAATAACAAATACCAAAAACAACAACAAAGCGAAAACTACCAGGTGTCCCCATACAACAAAAAGTTACAATTAGCTGTAACTCTCGAACCGTAAAAGATAGAAAGCTGAAATTCGCACATTATATGTATTTATAGATGCTTCACAACAGCAAATGCTAAAGACAACAACAAGTCGAAAACTACCAGGTGTCTCTATACAAACTAAAATAACAATTAGCTGTAGCTGCTAAACCGTAAAAGACAGAGAGATGAAATGTGCACAATATATGAACTCACATATGCCTTACAATAACAAATGCTAAAAACAACAATAAGTTGAAAGCTACCAGGTGTCCCTGTATAACGTAAAGTAGCAATTAGCCGTTACTCTCGAATCGTGAGAGACAGTGGGATGAAATTTGCATAATATATGTACTCACATCTGCTCCACATCAACAAATGCTAAAAACAACAACAACAACTCTAAAACTACTAGGTGTCCCTTTACAACGTAAAGTAACTGTTAGCTATAATTCTCGAACCGTAAGAGATAGAGAGTCGAAATTCGCACACTGTACCTATTCCAAGACAAGTGACAACAACAACAACAAGTCGAAAACTACTAGGTGTCCCCATACAACGTAAAGTAACAATTAAACGTAACTCTCAAGCTGTAAGAGAAATTTATACAATATATGTATGTATTCACATATGCCATTCCATACGAACGGAACCCTAAGTGTGCGAGCCACTCTGAATGTTAATAAAATTTCAATCTGTAGCAAACCTTCAGGCCTATGACTGCTATAGTTTTTAAACAAAATCATTCTGTGCCCTTTTTGTAAAAAGTATATGAAAATGTTCTACTGTAAAATTATTTGCATGACGCTTAATTCCAATTTGCTGTTAGGGCACAATATGCGAAGTGACATTCAAACACACACATATATGTACATAGGTATGTATTTACCCTGTAGATAGTATTTAGGTTTGCCTACTTCATTGTACTTAAATTGAACTAGTTAAAATATAATCCCATGTAGTGTGGTTATGGAACATTAAAAAAACAATTTTGTGGCAACACGGGCTCCTAAAAATCATCTCACTGTGAGTCTAGTGTTAAAATGGTATAGGCACATTCTTGAAAAATTTATTTTTATTGGAAAATTTATATTATGTAAAAACTACACAAAATTCTGATACTAAATAAATAAATTGAGCCAAGCACGTGACTCGTACTCGTGACAATCGTGTGTCTACTGTAAGTGGAAGACGACTGCCCTATAAACTAGAGATGTGCGGTTGTCTTGAAAATGTCGTGTCAAGAGTGATCCTGAGTAAATTTTAGAAAAATCCTGCGTGAGTGATTTAAAACTAAAATTTTGTGCGTGAGTACCATTTTACGGCCGCTCACGAAATTTCATGAATTTCCAAATAGAAAAATGTTGAACTTAAGCATATTTGACTATTTTTTCCTGTAATAAATACAAATAACCAAAACGTTGAGTGTAAAATTTTACTTTTCCATGGAGTGCTGACATAGAGTAGCTTTGAAACTAGCTTCTCTTGTGGGGTGGTTTTTTGAACTAATCCGAAAGGATGGAGTACTGGCGAAGTTATTCTATTGTATATTTATATATACAAAATTGTAAAGTCACTGACTGACTGGGGGATCATCGCCCAGTCCCAACGGCGGGATTTTTGGAAATCCGCACCGGAAAGGGGTAAAAACGGGTAAAAGTGGGTAAAAACGGTAATTCAATATCTCCGGACTTTGAACAGGTAGCACAAAAGTTGAAAAAGCACCCAAAAGTATAATAAAAATAAACGGACAGGTGTCTAGCACTTTTCTGATATTTTGAGTACTAAGTTGATAAAACGGGTAAAAACTGAATTTTGGTACTTTTTTGAATTGCATATATCTATGTAAAGGATAGAAACAGGAAAATGGTATAAACTGAATTTAATACCCATTAATATTTTAAATTAATAATTAGAGCTTGAGGTCACTTGTTTTTTTATGCAAAAATGCTTGTTTAAATCAATATTTCGATACCACAATGGGTATCTTCTTCAGGAATATTTTCGGTTTGAAATTTTTTCAAAAAAAGCTTTTTCAAAAAAAATTTTTTTTTTAAAAAACTTCAAACCGAAAAAATTTCTCAAGAAGATATCTATTGAGGTATCGAAATATTGATTTAAACAAGCATTTTAAAATAAAAAAAAAAAAAAAACAAGTGCGCAAGCTCTAATTATTAATTTAAAATATCAATATTGCAATACCCATTGAAAAATTCTCCATATAACTTCACCACTTTTTTTAAATTTGGACACTTAGGGGGACAAAAAGGGGTAACAAAGAGATAAGTGTGTAATTCTATATCTCCAAACCTAATGCAAGTAACAAAAAGAACTTCAAAAAGTGACTGAAAGCGTACTAAAAATAATGGAACAGGTCTCTTGTTCTATATGGAGCAGTAGCAGGAGACTAACTTCTAGGCTACTCCTATATAGTGCCAAACGGGGCTATATGATCCAACCCCACGATATCCTAATGTTAAATGCAACATGTTTTCCCCGTGCATTTAGGTTGTCATGTTACATGTCCAGCTTCTATATGGAATATACTTACGGTATTTAAATGGTCTCATATTGTGTCATAATGTCAGAAAGTACTAACATTTTATGATAGTTTAAAAAAATTGTTATTGTGCGGCAAACAAAAATAGTCATAAATAAATAGGACTTCATCGACTGTGTTTAGTGATTCGTCATAAGTTAACAGCATACACAGAGCCTAAGCGATACAGAACAATTTTTAACTGTATGTCAATTATAATCTGTGCAGTTTTTGGACTTGTGTTGAATACATCATCGCCTTTAATTAAGTCTAGTATATATGCAAATTCTTCCGGCTGAACCCGAACCATCTGATTAAACCGATTGTAGTCAAATTTTTTCAGCACGTTTTGGTGCCACTTTTCACTTTTTGGGACTCCAAGGTGGACGCTTCTACTGTTAGCTAAGCAAGTAGCAAAATTCATTAAAAACATTTCACTATTTTGTTCTTCCACTTCTTCGTAACCTAAGAGATAAATGCATTAAAATGTATATTTTTTTTTTCCTAAATATGAATTTAAAATTTACTTGAATCAGCTATCAAAACATCTAATAGACAATTTTCGCACAAACTGGCTATTATTTTGGCTTTTTTTTACTTATTTTTGGCATTTTGACAAAAATATTTAAATTGCTTTCCTTTGCTTTAACAGCTGATTCATATTTGATATAGCACACTACTTTATGACAGGTTGCTCACAGCAGTCATATATTTTCGTGCTATTATTTTAGGACCAACCTTTGAATACCGTAACTATGTATCCATATAATCAACTAGTTGTATTACTTGCAGGGTATTTATGTATATGCACCTGTTTATACATTTCTATGTTCTCAAATGACTTACATATTTACATACAAACGTTTATAACTTTGTTGTTGTTAGAAATAAATGCTCGAAAGAAGGAGCAACAAATACAAAAACCAAAAAAAAAAAAAAGCCACAGAGATAGAATTTTGTTGGTAAATGAAGGGTGGTAAAAAGCAACCATTTGGTTGAGTGAGGAAATAACAAATGTTGTGTTCGGTAGATTGTGGATTGAATGGCGCCGCTTTCATACGAATCAGTCGCTCTAAATGGCTTTTTCGAAAAGGATGAAAATTTTGAAATAAAACGGCTGAACTGAACGCGGCCAAATTGAAAGCAATAAAATAAGCATAATAATTTTTTTTTAAATAAAACAGTGTGGAAAAATGCAAAAATAATAAACGTAGAATCGAAATAAATGAAATAATTATATAAAGCATTTTAACTTACATGCCTCTGTGAGCTTATGAAATTAATGCAAGTTATCAGGAGAAAAAACAATGAAACTTTATGTGTGTGAATGAAAATACGCTTAAAGCATATTAAAAGGATATTAGATAAATACTCCTTGATTTGTGTAATGAGTTTTTTAAATGTCACTAGTGCATGTTATGTAAAATAATTGAGAGTGTGTTGGAGTGTTTTTAATATTATTAACTTAATTTTTTTTTTTTTTTTGGAAAATTTAATGAGTATCGATTGAATACAACGAAAGCAACAGAAGCAATAATAACAACAACTTAACATATTTATTACTGGAGAACAGATAAAGTCTACGCCAATCAGTAAGTGAGTAGCGGTGTGTGCGAGTGGGTATGAGTGAGTGAGTGTGTGTGGTCTAGTTTGTGTTCGTGGGGGGGCCACAGTTTTTGAGCAAACTTGTGTGCGTTTGATGAATGTAGTATGCACACCACACTGCTCGTATTTTTAAGCAAACTGAAGTTCTTAGAGGAAACGGAAGCGTAGGCATTTTATCACAACAATACACGTATGTATGTATGTATTTATTTTTTATGCATAAAATTGTACATTAATTGTCATGCTCCATTTGCAACCAAGCGTTCTTTGTGGGAATTTTAAGGTGAAAATAAAAATGGAAAAGAGTTTATATATGTATGTATATGCTTTTGGCTTGATTGGATGAATGTCTACGGCGAACGTTTTTCGCTTAGCCAAAGAAAAACATCTTAAAGTTTTATTATGTAAAGGAACTTTTTTGCGTTTGGCTGTGTAAATTTGTATGCAAATTCATGCTGGGGCGTAGACTTATTCTGATTTGAATAGGATGATCAGTGGGTTAAATATACACAGTCAGTAATCCAAGGTTTGGAAATGGTTATACGCTACTTAACTGTAAGCTGAGCTCGAAGCCCCGTCTATGGTTGAATTGCCCTGCCAGCAGTACCGAGGCGGCTGGTTGGCTCCCTACCCAGGCTGTTTATGTCAGCAAGCCAAGAGCTTCATAGCTTTGTGTTGTGTGAATGTTAATGATCATTGTGGCGAATGTAAGACAGACAAACAGTTGTGTGCCCCAGCTAATAAGATAACATTTACTTTTCTTGTCCTCCTCGAAATGTTAATCACTACAGTTTTACCTCAGAAAACCCTTTTCTCCATTTTTAGAAAGTAAGTAAACGGGACCCCCTTTAGTTGTTAACTTTTTGTTGTTTATTATTGTAGAAGCCAGGCAGTGTTGGGCAAAATACATGCTCTAATGTAATTAAAATACAAAATACATGAAAGTTGTGTATTTAAAATACAAAATACAAATACTTTTTTTGCATGTATTTAAAATATAAAATACAGTGTAACAAAAATATGTATTTAAAATCCAAAATACTTTTAATCAAAAACATTTTTATTTTCTTACATAAACCCCAGTTTTTCAAAAGTGATATCAGACAAACAATCTCTTGATGGCGAATAAAGAAACCCAGCTAACGAAAACTATATTTTATTGAAAGGCATATAACAACGGAATTAAGAAAAAAGTGACAATTAAAAAACGTTTAACCAAATACTATATAACTATATATAGTCTATCCAAGTTTTCTCTTGTTCTACATTAAAATGTCGAACGCTGTTTTTCTTTGTATTTTATTTTTTGAATTCTTAACTTTCTGACAGCTTGGCAACTTTCTCAATGTATTGCGTTTTCTTTACACAGGTACTTTGGTAATTAAATTGTGGTATTGCTATTTTTTGGAAATAAGACAGTAGTAGCAAAATTTTCGATTTTAGTTGATGTATTGATGGAATAATCTTTAGCGTATATATTTTAACATAAATTTAAAATGTATTTTGAAAAATGTATTTTGAGAGCACGAGTATTTGAAATACAAAATACTCAAGCGCTTAGTATTTAAAATACAAATACAAAATACGTATTTGTATTTTAAATACGTATTTCAAATACCTGTATTTCAAATACTGCCCAGCCCTGAAGCCGGTTAACTACATACTATATAACCCTGTATAAATTTCAGCTCTCTAGCTCTTACCGCTTGGGAGATTGGGACTGAGTGGCTTTTCTGCATTAATTGAATTGTAAGAAACATCATAATTTTTTGCTTCTCCTTTATTATTATGTTAGTAATAACGTTTTTTTCTGAACATATGTTGTGCTTAACAGTGTTACCAATTAGTTACATTTTTACCATCTGGCTTCACTAAAAAATAAAAATTTTCTGCAATCGCATTGACGCATAAACAGTGAGTTATTTATTTGCGAATAGTTTTTATTTGTGAATAGGCTACGTATAAACGTAGTAATAATTAGCAATCTCTAAAAGTATTTAAAAAAAGACCATCAATAATCGGAAAAAGTGTTGCTGATTTCTCAACTCCCACGCATAAGCATTAACATTTTATTTGTTCATTTCATGCAGACATTCAATAGACATTATTGGACCCTGTCTAAAAAGAAAATGAGGCATATAAATAATTTAAAAGTTTTAAGGTAAATGCCACAAGGGTTTTTATCCAGCTAATGAGTTCAAGCACAATTATAACAATAAAACAGCAATTACACCGCCCCGCGGTCCCTTTTCGAATTACTGGTGTACTCGTCTGTGTGTGTGTGTGTGTGTTGATTACAAGCCTTTCAGTGCAGGCATATTGTTCATATTGTTCCAAAGAAATACACGTAAATAGGCGTTACATTTAGTATTTCATTTTGCTTTCGTTAATATTTTTTATAACAGTGTGTAAAAGCGTAATTGAAAAAAAACTTACTGTGAAAATCGAGTAAATATTGTTACACTGAAACTACAGTGATCTCCTGATAATTATGTCAGCACAACTTCGAACATTTTGTCTGTTTAAGCGAGTTTCTAAGCCTGGTGGATGTAAAAGAAAATCGCCGTCATCACATATGTTTCTGCACGGAGCTGAAGATTTCCATTACACGCTACTCTTGTAGTTTTGCTTTATCGAAAATACAAAGTTCTTAGAATTGATTGTAGCCACTTTAACGGCATTTCTTAGTCAAAATTTTCACCCACACACACACTCACACCAAACCATAGGCAAACCCTAAAGTGGACTCTTTTTAAGAACAACTTAAATATGAACATCTGCTATTGACTTTTTTCTGACTGTAGTCATAAACAAGCAAAAGTGCTATATTCCGCTGTGCCGAATATTATATACCCTTTACCAAAGTGTAATTAAAAGCTTTTCGATATAAATGTGTAATATCAGGTTAATATATCCTAGCTTTTTTGAAAAACCGGCACTAAATGTGCTGCCGTGAAAACGATTACACTTAAAGAATTTAAAATTTTTCTCACACAAATTTTTCTCAGTGTTGCGGAAGTGAAAATCGAACTGGAAAGCCCGATAAAGTTATTAACAATTGTATATCATATACATATGTAGTTCGACTATAAAATTAATGCTTGAAAAGAGCTGAGCCTGGTGAAAAGTATGAAACTGTTGTTGCCACTGATGCAATAACAACAAACACAAAAATCAATTGAATGTTGGCGTGAGAATATAATATTAATATATTCCACAGTGATGAAATGGAAAGTTGAACAATAAGAATAAATATAGACAGTCGGAAATAAAGAGCCCATTCAAACGTTCAAACCAGGAAGTGTGAACGTTGACATTATGTGTGAAACACTACATCATTTAAATGTCCCCCACGCGAAGTGTTGCAGGCATTGATTCTTTTGAGGTAATTTCAACCACTTTTTGACACTTATTGGACGGTATCTCAGCCATAACTTGACAAATGTTGGTTTTTAAGTGTTCAAGAGTTAAAGGTATATCTGCATAAACACGGTCTTGCGCGTAGCCCCACAAAAAACGTCTAATGGTGTCAAATAGCATGATCTTGGTGGCCAGTTGATATTGCCACGACGAGAAATTACGAGGCCAGGAAATGTCTCTTGCAATAAAGTTGTGTGGCATGCGGCACCGTCTTGTTGAAACCATATATTCTCCAAGTGGTATTCTTCTAACAGCAGGCAAAAAAGTCGGTTGTTATATGACCATAACGCTCCGAATTGACGGTGACAGTAGTTCCATCGTCGTTTTCGAACAAGTAAGATACAATCACACCTTCGGACCAAAGAGCGCCAACAGTGACTTTTTGTTTATTAAAATACCCACTGAGTGAGAAAAGTGCTTCATCGCTGAAGAGAATTTTGTTCGAAAAATCTCCTTTCACCGTCTGTTGTTCAAGCAACCATTCCACGTATCTACGACGTTGTGAATGGACAGCTGGCTTCAGTTGTTGTTTGAGCTGGACTTTATATGAATGTAGGTGTAGATCTAAATGTAAAATACGCCATAATGTGCCGTAAGACAGTGCTAATTCTTGAGAACGACGAGGAATCGACACATTCGGGTCTTCGGCAACACTTTCACTAACAGCAACGACATTTTGATGTCGGTGGTGATGCACAGGCCTTACAATATTTGCAACCGCTTCAGTCTCTTCAAATTTCTTCACAATTTTGCCAATTGCCTGCGTAGTTGAACGATTATGTAAATCGTAATCTCCTCTTAAAGCACGATGCCACGTGGCTGTGGCAGAATCACCATTTTTGTAGTATGTTTTGATAATTTTTGTGCGTTGTGTGATATTTAAGCGATCCATTTTCGTCAATGTCAGACTTTCAATTGAGAAGAAAAAAAATTGTTTCAACAACTTAGTTTGACAGATGTCGAATTCCAGTGCCTTTTGAAACCACGAAATGGATAACCCGTTATGTATGTGGTAGCAGGTACGATGTTGTGTGCTCCGGTGGTCGATGGTTTCTAAACAAACATTTACACTTCAAATGGTCGGTCTACCGGATAACAATAAGTCAAAGTATATTGCAAACCGTAATTATTAACAAACTAGAAAATTTTTACTGAAAATTTTAATTTCATTGTAAAACATTATATTGTAAAACATTATATTGTAAAACATTTGTATTAAATTACTTTTTCAGGTTCAAGTTCAACCCTTGGTTTGTCACTTTTTTAAATAATATCAATTAAGTAAAGAAAAGTAAAATTTTAATAGCTAGGTGGACAACCGTCTGTATCTGGGTAGCAAACACCCTTCATCAACACCCATCCTGTGAACTTTGGATGTGTCAAATTTTCACAACTTTGGCACAGCCGCTTTAACCACTCGGCAAGCAAAGCTCACGCAATTTTTACTTTCTATTTTCTAATAGTTCAATGAAATTAAAATTTTCAGCAAAAATATTAATAGCGCAGGGCACGGTGTAATACTCTGTTCACATATGCCCTTTTAATTGAAACAATATTCAGTTAATTGACAATATCTTTTTGGTGTTCACACATACTTAATATTGCTACGACAATTAGCATTTGACAGGTGAAGAAATTATTGTTTAAATTTTTTCTGTAAACATCTTTTGTCTTTTTATTTCTTTATTTATTTTGTTGACGTTTGATTAGTCAACTTTTGAACAAGGTGTGTTCAATAAGTACCGTTGTTGTAAAAGCTTGTTCATTTAGTACTGTTAATACAAATCTAACTGTGTTGCATTATAAATTTTATTCATTATTAAAACAATTATCTCTTAATTGCCAATTGTAATTTTTATATGAAAATTTAGTCTCAATAATTTCCTTATTGTTATAATTTGAATTTTTCTGCATGTCTGAATAGAATATAAATGTTCAAATTATATCAATAAATGAGCATCTAGATCTCAATGATGCAAAAACCAGAACATGTAGAAAAAAAGCTCTCATATAAACAGAGAGCAAAAAATAACAGTCTTCTGAGATGATAGAATATCATCCATAAAAAAGGCTGCAAAAATATCGTTGCTTTGGTTAATGTTAATTAAGTATATAAATACAAATTGTTTGAAACTTTATTTGTTATGAAAATTCATCAGCATAACTTTATTTTAAGATTTGTTATGCTGTTTCAAAGAACAAAACATTTCGAACTTTTGCAAAAAAGTTTCTAAACTACTAAGTCGGTTAAAAAGATTTTCACAGTTATTGAAGGGTAATTGTGTGGCCGTATTTCGGTTTTTGTATTTTTTTCAATATTTTAAACCGTGTTTGAGTTAAGGGAATATTGTATGTTGTCCTACCTTCTCCATTTTTAAAATAACGGTATATCTCAATAACAAGAGCTAACCTAAAAAAACGGTTAGCACCACTGAACTCAACGCCCCCAGAATTAGGTTTACCCACTGGGTGCCCCGTCTGTTGGAAAAAATAGTTTCAAGTTCAAGCACAGTGTTATAAACAATAAAAAAGTTTACTTCATTTGCTTGGAAAAAATTTAAGGGAAAATTGAAGGGGAATATAATTTTAAATATTGCAAAACTAAATGACAGAAAAAGAAAATATTTTTCTTTCCTAAACTTTTTGTTGTTGGAAAAAACTAAACTGAAATTTTTTTTTTTAATATTCCTGTATTTATTTGTCCCAAAGAAGCCATCCAAAGGAAGCCGAGATGTGGGCAAATACAATAAATAAATAGAGAGACCTGTAGCTTGAGAAAAATAAAATAATATTCGAAATTTAGGATTTTAGTCCAAAGAGAATTGCAAATCTAGCAGCGAAAGTGTGTCTCCCATGAGAGTCCAATCATAAAGTCGACATTTGTAAATATGCTGTAAAGGAGATAGATGTACAAAAGCAACTGGTATGTTTCTAATCACATACCAACCACTCACTCTCTTTGAATTTTGTTCACTAAAATTTAAACATTTTCACCGGTATTCATAAAAAATAAGACGTTGCTCAAATACATTTTAGAAAAAAATTTATATGAAAAATTTGTCGTAAAATGTGTTTCAACAATATTTTATTTTTTTTGAATTCCGGTGTTTAAATTTAAAAAAACTGCAAGAGCTTTAGTGGCCGACTGGTTTAAGCGGTGGTGCCAGAAGTATGAAATCTAGCACAATTAAGTTCAAATCGCTGTTGATGAGAAGCGTGGCGGCTGCGAATCAGCCGCTTGTCCAAACATTCTGTTAAAATGTACTTTTCTTTCTTTCATTAATATTAAATGATAAGCAATAATTTATAAACGAGATTTTAATTTGAGCCTGATTAAGAATTTAAAAATATAAGAAATGATATATACTGCTTTATATATATATACATATGTACGTATGTACTACATATTAGACCGAAATATGTACATACATATGTACGTCTGTATACATATACCTACATTATTCTAGAAAGGCAAATAAGAGAACACTGTCGCCCGACATATTTTATGCCTTTTAATTTTTGTTTTGGAAGTTAGAGTTAATGATAATAAAAAAATAATAATACAACAATCGCGTGCATTAAAAACCAAGAAAAAAGGTATTTAACGACATACATGAAAGTAATCATGTATGTACGTTTAATAGTGTATATAACTAAACAGATGTTTCAGCAGGTAAACACATAAATACATTCTGTTGTTCTATAAATATTTCTGTTCGCATTTATATCTGTGTCAATGTGGAAGAGCAGCTTAAGTCTACATAAAAGAACACAGGCATTGTAACTGTAAAATTTTACACATATAAGCAGCTGCATGTCGTTTAAAAATATTCCTTGTGAACCTGCATTTACAAAGGAAATTACTTTCATGAAATTACTTTCATATGTAAAGACTATGTAAGAAACACTAGGAAAAGGCATAAGATCCAATTTGAAACAGAGCGCTTTCTATTTTGTTAAGAACAGGGTCCGCCATCTAACGTTTTTTTCCATCAACTAGTGCTTATTTCGTGAATGGTAACACTTAGCTCATGTCTGATTTGACAGATAATTAGTTTTATCCTTCCGCTGAACGAATATGGTTGTGTATACGCTTCGCTAAGTGGGCCTGCGATCGAATTACAGAAGATGCCGAATTTGCCAAAAAAAATCATCTTTTCAGATGAAGCTCATTTTGATCTTGGCGGGTATGTCGCATTTGGGGGCACAGAAAACCCGCACGTATACATTGAAAAGCCGACGCACCCAAAACGAGTTACTGTTTGGTGCGGGTTTTGGTCCAGAGTCATAATTGGGCCCTTTTTCCAAAATGAGCAAGGAGTGGCCGTTACAGCCAATGGCGATCGTTATCGGGCCATGTTGAAGTGAAGGATATTGGCAACATTTGGTTTCGACAGGACTGTGCTACGTGGCACACAGCCGAAGCTACATTCGATGTTTTGCGGCGTTTAAAAAAAAAGTTATTTTTGGCGGACCCTTTACAAACATATCGCCGTCCCGAAATTAGCTTCACGTTTATTCGAAAAATTTTGTTGACGTAAGAAAAAATTAAGTTGTCGTAATTCTGATATCCAAAAAAATTATTGCATTTTACTGTGTGTTCCACTTTTTTGGGAATATTTTCTAGTTTACGTCTTATATTTGAAAATAAGCTGATAAAAATTGCATCAGTTTTTTCAAAATTATCTTCACGTATACGCACTACATGTGTAGCACAAATTTGTCCGAACTAATAGTGTCCGTCTTAGACCCTGTGTATTGTGCAGTGTACTGTAAAATTCGTACTTAGCGTGTAAATGTAATAAAAATTTTGATTTTCTACATTTGCAGAAGCTTTTGCAACGTCAAAATTTTCAATTAGAAGGTGCTCTATTTTCAACTATGCATGACACTAGCAGTTCTCCAAGTGCAGTATTTGTTGTCGATCAAAAATATATCTATTTAATTTTTATGTAATATTGTTGAAAGAGAGCCATGCATTGCTTTTAATGCACTAGAATATATTGCGAAGCGGACTATTTATTTAAATACACATATATGCACATATTTGTATGTAGCTGTTGCTAACTTTTGTAGGTTATGTCAGGTAAAACCAAAAACCAATGTCGTCAATTTTGGTAAACATAACATTTTGGTGAGAGAATATAAAATATATTCCAATCATCGGAAAACCACAATGCTAAAACGGAAAATTGATGAATAAGATTATATATAGAAAGTCAGTAATGAAGAGATCAGGTGGTAGCATGGCTAAGAGCTGCTGCTTAAAAATAGTACACAATTAGTCATGGTGTGGGTTCGAAGCAAATTTGGGCGCTGATGAGCGACGTGATGGTTGTGAAACAGCCATCGTATGTACCCCAGCCAGTAAGTCTTCACTTTATTTTTTTCGTCTTCTTTAAAAATGTTGATCCCTCCAATTTTAGAACAAAAAAAAAAAATAAACTCGCCCAATTTTGAGGAAGTAAAAATCGAATTAAAAATCTAATAAAATTGTTAACAATCGATAATACTTTTCGTTAGATCAGGGTAAAGGTGTGCTCGTCAACTTTTTTAACTGAGAGCTGTTATTAATTCAGGCAGTCTTTTAGTTCATTAGTTCGAAATAAATTTGTAAAGACGAGCAAGCTTGACAGTTGAAATGTCATTCGTGAACGACACTTGAGCACAGAGTGGTCAGCTTGAGATGTGTGCTAAATAAAAACTAATTAGTAACGGCTCTATTCATAAAAAAATTGAACATCATTTGAAACACATTTTAGGGAATTTTTGATAAAACTGTATTTGTAAATGAATTTTAAGCTAAAATTTTAATTTTAACGTCTTTTTAAATCAACTGTTTTTGAAATTGCTTGCACCCATGTCGAAGGAAATTTTAAAATGACGTTTGTGTTATTTGTTGTTTGTGTGTTTACATTTTATATTGTGAAAAATTGAATCTAATTGAAAGACTTTTGTAATTAATTATATTCTTCATTCCAGTGTTCGGATTTCCATTTTTAATTATATTTAATATTAAAAATTTTATTTTTTTAAAAATTTTTGTAGCAAATGCAATAGTGACATAAAAACAAATCAAAACAAATGTACTAAAACTCGTTATTCGACAATTTTTTTTTATCTCATTGTTTGAACAAGTTACTTCCATTTAACTTTTAATATGTTTTATTTGTTTTTTTATTAAATCGCGAGTTTTAATAATTTCTTTAAATCATTTAAGACATATTTTTCTTAAATGTAACATAAGCATTGTTGCATTATTATTATTGTTAAAAAAGTCGTTATTGTGTGGCATCTTTAACACTAAAATGACAAGTAAAACTAATAGTGCTGCCGGATCATACTGGATAAATTCGATAAAATAGTTTTTAGTTAAACATCTGATTATGAATACAGTTTTTGGAAAGCTGCTTTTAAGAGATAAAATTAAAAAAAAAAAAAAAAAAAAAAAAAAGTTTTTGAAATGCTTATTAATTAGATTTTATTATGAATACAGCCGTAATTGTTTGTTTTTTCGTCTACAAATTATTTAAAATCCCCAATCAGAAGGGACATTTATAAAACGATTAAAGTAAGATTTATTGCATATTTCTCACCTGCGAACGTTGTCGTTCGTTCGCACAATTACATTGAAAGCAAAAACAATATTCAATATTTTGAATGGGTATGTTAATAAACAAAATTGTCGTATTTGGGATGCTCAGAATCCTCAAGTAGTTGAAGAGAGGCCATTACATCCAGAAAAAGTTACTGTTTGGTGCGCTCTTTTTGGTCTGAAGGTGTGATTGGACCTTACTTCTTCAAAAATGACGATGGAGCGACGGTCAACGTCAATTCAGAGCGTTATGGTCATATGATAACCGACTTTTTTTTGCCTGCTATTGAATAATACGACTTGGAGACGGTGCCACATGGCATACAACTCGAGCGAATATGGCTTTATTGCAAGAGACATTTCCTGGCCGCCTAATTTCTTGTCGTGGCGATATCAACTGGCCACCAAGATCAGGCGATTTGATACCATTAGACTTTTTTTGTGTGGCTACGCGAAATACCTTGTTTATGCAGATTAAGTCAATTAAGTCAAGTACGAGGCTGGCTCGCACACTTAGGGTTCCGTACGTATGTATGTGTAATGTATGTATGGAATGGCGTATGTGAATACATATGTATGTATATTTGATAAATTTCATCTCACTGTTTGTACAGCTACTTTATGTTGTATGTGGACACCTAGTAATTTTCCACTTGTTGTTGTTGTTGTTGTAATTTGCTGTTGTAAGGCATCTGGGAATACATACACTGTGCGAATTTCGGCTCTCTATCCCTTACGTACGGTTCGAGAGTTATAGTTATTACTCTACGTTGTATCGGGACACCTGGTAGTTTTACAGTTGTTGTTGTTTTTAGCAAATGTTGCTCTGTAGCATATGTGAATACACATATTGTGCAAATTTCATCCCTCTGTCTCTTACGGATCGAGAGTGACGACTAGTTGTTACTTTACGTTGTATAGGGAAACCTGGTAATTTTCGACTTGTTGTTGTTTTTAGCATTTGTTATTGTAGGCCACATGCTAGTACATATATTGTTCACATTTCATCTCTCTGTCTCTTACAGTTTGGGAGTTACGGCTAATTTTTACTCTACGTTGTATAGGGACACCTGGTAGTTTTTGACATGTTGTTGTTTTTAGCATTCGTTGTTGTAGGGCATATGTAAACACATATATTCTGCGAATTTCAGCTCTTTGTCTTTTATAGTTTAGCAGCTACGGCTAATTGTTACTTTAGGTTGCATTGGGACACCTGGTAGTTTTCAACTTGTTGTTGTCTTTAGCAATTATTAATGTAAAGCATTTATAAATACATACACTATGCAAATTTCAGCTTTCTACCTTTTACGGTTCGAGAGTTATAGCTAATTGCAACTTTTCTTTGTATGGGGACACCTGGTAGTTTTCGATTTGTTGTTGTTTTTAGTATTTGTTGTTGTAGTGGCAAGGTACAACAACATCCTGTGAAAATTTTAGCTCTCTAGCTCTTACCGTTTCGGAGAATGGACGCTGTGACGGACGGACGGACGGACGGACGTACTTGTCTCCGTAATAGGGTTCCGTTTCACTCTGATGAGTACGGAACCCTAAAAAGCAAATGTCATGAAAAAAAAATTGTATATGTATTTTATTTGCGTTTACTTTTGAAACCGCAAAATGCATAACCCGTTACTTTTAAATATGTAACAATACAATATCAATAGTAATATTACCATAAATTTGTCTCTAATTTGCATGTTAGTTTTTTCTTTAAAGTTCTGAGATGGCGAAGTGGTTGAGCCCTCGGCCAACATTTAAGAGGTTATACATATATGTTCGAGTCGTGCTTGCTCTAAGCCAAACGAGTTTTTTCCTTGCCTAACCATACAAATTCTACAGTATCATTTTATTTTGGATAATTTCTTTGCACAACTTTTTATTGATTAGATATATTTTTTGCATTGGCTGATGCAATTCCAAGTAATAAAATTGGTTTGCTTTGACTACAGATTTTTGTGTGTGTAAGCATAATTAATCGTGTCTAAAGCTCTGAACTAAGTACTTAGCACTAAAGCAAAGCATTATTTTAGATGTTCTTTTGAACAAAATGATGCTTAATACGTTAAATCCTGTCTTTTGCGCTCACATAAAAAGCTGGCTTATGTATGTAGACATTTCCTATCAATAAAAGACAATTTTAAAAAGTAATACTTTTCGACTTAAGCTGTTGCTCAATATCAGCACAGATATGTATGTATGTATGTATGTAAATTATCCTGTACACCTGCATGTTTTAATGGATACGTGTATAAACATGTAGGTTATAAACACATACCTCCTGCCAAAAAAGCAACAATAACAACAACAACTGGAACAGCACTGTAGTATCATTAAATTCGAGCGAGAAGCATATGCATTAATTGTCTAAACATAAATAAATAAATGTGCGTCATTAATAGTAGCGCGTAAAGTGGTTCTTTATAAATTTTTTTCGAAGGACTTTCATTGCGGGTGTCAAAAGGTAAAAAAAGTTGTTCCAGATTTTATTTTAAGCACTGAAAATATGATTAACGGAAACACCCCATAATTTATGTCACAGATTGTACATATTTATTATGGGGTACAATTTTAATTTGAATTCAGTTTGAAATCGAATATTGCTCGAACATTGTGAAGCGTTTTCTCACCTTGAGCCGTAAAATATGTGTCACGGCATTTTTTAGAACTGTTGTTCAGCCAGTAAAAGTAATGACTTTTCCAGCAATATGTAATGGAATGCGAAGTAAACACCTGATCAGGTTTTACATGAAAGCGTATTGACTTAATTTAAAAATTTCTCTTATTTGCGTTTTGACCTAACTTTTAAGGGTTTTCATAAAAATAATAAAAAAAATATTGTACGAATTTTCAACAAAAATACAAAACTATCAAGCAGGAATGCTTTATTCAGACGTGTCGAATCCTATCAGCGTTGCCGTTACTGATACTACAGTATCACTTTTACCCTTTTTTCATGCCAATGACACTTTTATGACCCTTTTTTAAATTGATCCCTTTGTATAATTTAAAAAAAATGTATGCCACTTTTTGACCCTTATTGAAAATTAGCAAAAGCTTAATACATTTTCCACAATATGCCGTGTTTCATTTGATTCAGCTAAAGTTTCACAGCGAAAAGCTCTTCTATACATTTAACGTGTATACATAGTTTATTCTGATTGATTTCCATTAAGGCGTCGAAGCTGACTATTTCTTCAACACAAACGCGAACAAATGACTTCAACATGTTGACATTTCCTTTTATACCCTTCACAAAAATGCGTAAGGGTATATATAAGTTTGTGATTTCGTGAAATTGAAAAATGAAATAACCATCTAAGACCCCATAAAGTATATCTATTCTGGATCAGAATCAAAATCGGCATCTTCTGTAAGTCGATCGCAGGCCTACTTAGCGAAGCGTATGCGGAAGGATAAAACTAGTTATCTGTCAAATCAGACATGAGCTAAGTGTTAGTACTCACGAAATAAACACTATTTGAAAAAAACGTTAGATGGCGGACCCTTTATATAGTAAAACAAAATTTTAGGGATACCCGATGTTATCTATTTTCTTCTCAGTTGAAAGTCTCACATTGACGAAAATGGATCGCTTAACTATCACACAACGCATAAAAATTATCAAAACATACTACAAAAATGGTGATTCTGCCACAGCGACGTGGCATCGTGCTTTAAGAGGACATTATTGTTTATATAATCGTCCAAATACGAAGTCAATTGGCAAAATTGTGAAGAAATTTGAAGAGACTGGAGCGGTCATAATTATTGTAAGAACGGTCGTTGCAAGTGAATTCACAACTTGCAGAAGTATGATGGTATTAGTAAAAAAGTGTCAATGTATTGAGTTACTTGCACTTGTACTTGCCTGTGTAAATAGGGGGTTATATATGTATATAGCCTTTCGTCAAATGTTTTTTAATTGTCACTTATTTTTTAATTCCATTATTTCTCTTGCGATAAAATATAGTTTTCTAACAAGAAATCATTGAGATTTTGTCGTTAGCTGGTTTTACTCATTCGCCATCAAGAGGTTGTCTGTCTGATATCACATTTCAAAAGCTGGTGTTTATGAAAGCAAATATAAACTCTTTTGACTAAAAGTATTTTGTATTTTAAATACATATTTTTGTTACACTGTATTTTGTATTTTATTTTCTTTTAATTTTATTCTTCTTTATTTTCCAGTAATCCAGCACATTGTTGTTGTCTCAGCGCCTTATAGGCATACAATTTTAAATACTGACTTTTAGAATTTTGTTCAGCACTGGTGCCACCACACAAGGGATCGTCCCTCGTATTGTGGTGAGCGGTAAAATATGTCAGAAAAGAAAACGCCAATAAATTTTTGGCACTCATTTGAGAGTATTGCTCTCTTATTTGCTACATGGCTTTGCTTCTGCTGCAAAAAAAAAAAAATAAATAAATAAATAAATATAAAAATAGACAAATTGTAGTTACGTCCTTTTGTATTTAAGATGACGATGTGTACGTTACGCTAATTGTAGCATATAATAAATATTTTACTGCAAATGTACATATGTACATAATAATTATAAAAAATGTAAGTTTAGATTTTTGGTTTGTTTTTTTTGTTCGCAGTCATTATTGTTTTATGATTTCATTCGATGAGAAATTGTACAGGTGTTCAGCGAAAAATATTTTGGGATTATCAACACCTTTCTACACCTGCAACAAACAAACCACCTGAAAATTTCAGCAAGTAAAACACATAAAACGATAAGAAATTAACTGAAACAAAATGATTTAGTATTATATAGAGTACGTGTTACACATTTAACCAGCTGGGACCAAATCCCGATAATTATCAACTGTTTTAGTTGATAAGATTTGATTAGAAATCAAACACCATGAAATTGTGTGGTTTTTATTTCAGTTCTTATAACACATTGCCAATATGCAATTAATTCAAATCAGTTGTTAAACTATAGTTATTGAAGTTGGTTTGTGTTTCATTTAAATCCATTTGGGATTTCTAAATATGAAAGAGTTAAATATTTTAATAATTTCATGTTTTCTGGTGACAGGTAAACACGTTTTCCCATAATCTAAATGACATGCCAAAATAAAACAAATACATAATGAATAGTTCTCAGGCATAAAAAGACATTCTAGAAAGCAAATTAAGCAAAATTACTTTCTTGTTCAAACAGTGTACATGTGCATAAGAAAACTAAAATGGTTGGTGTCTAACGAAAAGTAGGAAAAATGTGCTGAAAAATACATTTTTGACAAGCAAGAAGTTTCTGAACTGCTCATCACCCATTAAGAGTGAATTGAAATGACGTTTTCTTCTCTGAAAAAAAAATTATGCATTTATGTTGCGTTTTTTTTTGAAAATGCGATTTTTGATATTTTAGTGAGATGAAGATCATAGGAAAATATGGTACACCCAGTGCTGGGCAAATTACAACCTTTGATGTATTTAAAATACAAAAAAAAAGAAAAACAAAATGCATGAAAGTTGTGCATTTAAAAAAATACAAAATACAAATACTTTTTATTCCATGTATTTAAAATACAAAATACTGCATTCCAAAAGCAAGTATCTGAAATACAAAATACAGTGTAACAAAAATATGTATTTAAGGCCATATTCATAATAATTATTGTAAGTTTATTAAGCTCTTATTTGATGTATTTCTACGGAATATTTGTCAAATAAACGTGTAATAAACCTTCAATAGTTTTTATGAATATGGGTGTTAAAATACAAAATATTTTATTTAAATTCATAAACACCAGCTTTTCAAATGTGGAATCAGACAAACAAACTCTTGATGGCGCATGAATAAAACCAGCTAACGACAAAATCTCAATGATTTGTTGTTAGAAAACGATATTTTATTGAAAGAGAAATAATGGAATTAAGAAATAAGTGACAATTAAGAAACATTTGACGAAAGGCTGTATATCTATCTAAAGGCTATAACATATGACCAAAAGCTACACAGTCTATCCAAGTCAACATCTCTGACTGATATATTTTTCTATTCTTGTTTTACCACAAAATGTGAAACGCTGTTTTTTCCTTGTATTTAATTTATTTTTTATTTTTCATTGCTTAACTTTCTGACAGCTTGGCGACTTTCTCAATGTGTATGCTGAGTGCATACACATTGTTGCTTTCACTTTACACAGGTATTTTGCGTTTGGTAATTAAATTGTAGAATTGTCATTTCTTGGCAATAAAACAGTAGTGAAATTTTGGCATTTAGTCGATGTATGAATAAAATACTTTTGTAGCACATATTTTCTAACATAAATTAAAAATGCATTTGGAATATGTATTTTGAGAGCACAAGTATTTGAAATACAAAATTCAAAATACTGCAGCCCTTAATATTTGAAATACAAAGTACTAAATACGTTGATGCGACATATTTCAAATACAAATACAAAATACGTATTTGTATTCAAAAGACGCATTTCAAATACATGTATTTCAAATACTGCCCAGCCCTGGGCTGGTACGAATGAGAAAAACAATTTTAACAAAATAATGCTCTGTTTTTTTACACTGGAACCAGTACTCAGGGGATGGCCCCTTTATTTGCAATGCATTTTAGTGGAACTAGGAAAATAGGAAAGAAGAATTGGTGGTTGAAAAACACGAAAATGGGGAGTGTTTGTGAAAGTGTAAAAACAAATAAGAGTGAGATATTTGGCCCTACCGAATCTTATATATACCCTTTACCAAAATGTGTAATTAAAAAAAAGTTTTTCTATATAAATGTGTAATACCGGGTTATACGGACTTATATGGATTTTGGTATCTCATACTTTATTTGTAAGCCAGGCACTTATGTATATTAAAATGGGGTAATAATGAGTTTTGATCAAGCATTAGCAAAAATCGGAAACTATAAAGGCATTTTTTAGATAAAATAGAACATCTTTTTATAAATACTACCTTAACAATCTATTTTTAGTAACTAATGTTTGCAACATACCACCGAAAACTCATTCACAACTTATATAGCAAATACTTATTGTCTGCATTACATTGTTTCTACATCTGTCACTTTTTCAATTACATTGTATGTATTTTATAAGGCATCTTTCGGGCAGGAGGCCCGAGATCGAGTCCCAAAATGGGCCAAATATAAAAAATTATTTCTATATACATATACTTCGGCATGAGCAAAATTTGATTAAAAATCATGCGAAATTCGTACAAAAATTATAGTCTGATTCAATATCAGAGTACAACACAACTTCTATTTAAACTGCTTGTGGTTCCTTTTGTTATAATTATTACGATGTCGATTTAAATCCTACCAGAGGTAAAGGGAAGACTTTGCAATAGAAACTTTTAAAGAAACCAAAACTTTACGGTGTAAAGGGACACCGTAAAATAACGGTGTTAGTTTTAGAGTTGTTGTTGTTTTTAGTATTTATTGTTGTGGAGCATATGTGAATACATATATTATGCAAATCTCATTGCTCTGTCTCTCACGGTTCGAGAGTAATGGCTAATTCTTGCTTTACGTTGTATGGGGACACCTGGTAGCATTTGACTTTTTGTTATTTTTAGCATTTGTTGTTGTAGGGCATATGTGAGTACATACATATATTGTGCACATTTCATCTCTCTGTCTCTTACAGTTTAAGAGTAACGGCTAATTGTTACTTTACGTTGTATAGGGACACCTGGCAGTTTTCGAGTTGTTGTTGTTTTTAGCATTTGTTGTTGTAGGACATATGTAAATAAATATATTGTGCGAATTTCAGCTCTCTGTCTTGTAAAGTTTAGCAGCTACGGCTAATTGTTACTTTAGGTTGTATAGGGACACCTGGTATTTTTCAGCTTGTTGTTGTCTTTAGCATTTGTTGTTGTAGAGCATGTATAAATACATACCCTGTGCGAATTTCAGCTTTCTATCTTTTATGATTCGAGAGTTATAGCTAATTGTAGCTTTTCGTTGTATGGGGACACCTGGTTGTTTTCAGCATTTGTTGTTGTAGCGGCAAGGTACAACAACATCCAGTGAAAATTTCATCTCTCTAGCTCTTGTGAAGGGACACTGTGACGGACGTAGAAGTCTCGGTAATAGGGTTCGGTTTCACTCTGATGAGTACGGAACCCTAAAAACGCTCTGGCGGTTAAGCTATGTTAACTCAGCCGCAACTTTGAGCCATGGTCGCTTTGGCTACGACATCCCCAGGAAGAAGGTCTGGAATTCATTTTCTAGGAATTTCCTGCCCGTTAATTATGAGTGATCATGACTGAGATGTCTTCGACTGGGAAGTGGAATTCTGTCAAGGTGTTATTGCTTTTCAACATCTCAGCAAAAATATCGCTCTGCTTGTGAGCAGGTTTGTAAGCAAGAGATTACGTGCTACCGCTTACTAAGCTCCTTCGGAATCACATGATTTTTATTCGCAATATCCATTTGGTTTTAAACTAATCCAGAAGCATAAATGTCACGTACATAGATTTTATACCATACTTCGGTCAGTGTATTCTCTTTCTCTTACGGGAATATTATCTTTTTAGAGAGCAATCTTTTTTTTTGTGAGAATTAGTACATACAAAATTAGCTACACATGAAAACGTTTACTCGCTGAAACAGTTGCACCCTCGTAAGTGAGGTGGGAAGCACCGTATAGCTTGAAAAAACAGGGGGAAAATTTGTTCTTGACAACGGGGATTTTCTCCCCCATGGTATAACCAACACCGGCTTCGTGTACAAAATCTGTAAGCGTCTGGCAGCACACTTTTTCATTTTATGGCAATTGAAACCATTATACTAAATCCAACCCAAAAATAGCTTTGCTTTGAAAGGCATACATGGTTTCCATGACTAGGATCCAATGGTATGCCCCAGTGAATCAGTTTTGTAAGACATGAAAATTTTCATTGCTTACTTATATGAAATGCATTTTTGCTGCAATGCTTTACATGGAACTAAAGTGTCAAAAGTGATCAGGGCAGATTAAAGGCCTGATGAGTAAAAGTCGAGCGTAGTGAATCTTGTTGTTTATGTGAAATGCACTGCAGACATTTTTATTATTCTACTGCATTTGCTGTGTTTGATTTAGCTAAAAATAAAAAAAAATTCTAGGCTTCGAAAAAGCTGTGAAGTTCTTATGCAAATAATAAGCATTTCTTCTACGTCTTCCCCTACATCTGTAAAAAATCATTAACCTCTTGCTCACAGTACATAAGCAAGCGACTCGCCCAAAGAATTTGTAGGCAAAGCATTTGGAGTATTAAGAGAATTTCATATAAATTTTTACTTGTCTGTGAAAACATTCAAAAAATTATAAATTAGGGTTTCAACACCACACTGAAGAATATTTTTAAATTGCAGTTACACGCGGTAGATGAATGAATTATTTATTAAGATCGATCTCTTAAAGGTGTAAATATGGTAAATGAATTGGCAAAAATTAAGCGCTGAAGCGTTGGGAATAGTAAAATATAACAAGTAAACAAAAACAAAACTTAAATAATTATTACAAACTGTTGTTGTCAAGGTTAAGTATTTTAATACGAGTATTTATTTATTTGTTTGTTTGTTTTCATATTTCTTTTCCTTGACCAACAAACTTGAATATATATTTGCTTTTGTTTAATTTTGTTTTTCTTTTTTCGTTAAATTTATTTACATGCTGGCACATGTATACAAAGAACGCATTTACTATTTTATTTGTTAACACAAACTCACTACATTCCTGTACCAGTTTACAACCCTAAATGTGTCAGTTGGTAGGAATGTACAGTGAAGAATTGAAGTGTAACAGAATTAATTAGAAATTGTTAGAAGAGTTTGTACTACAAGCTCAAGCATTCAGGTTCGAGCCCTGGCAACAATGGCAAATGAAATACGGTTGTAGTTTTCGGAATTAATTTGCAAAGCTACTATGCACATGCCTATACCAGGGTAAATAGGACCTGCTGACATATAGCTCTAAAGCTGGCTTAAGCTTCCCTGATATGGGAGAAGCTTCTCTGTAATGATTTTTTCACCATGCCACTGCTCATCTTAAACAATAACCCAACTTCAAATCCCTCACATTGCGTTATTATCTTGATGGAAGAATTGGTAAAGAGTCCTACCAACAATCCAGAGGTTTGATTCCTGCCGAAGGTTCTGCAAACTTCGCAGTTTTATGTTGGTTACACAAAGTACATCGTTACGTTTCTCCTGAAATTTATTATTTTTTTTATGGTCTTAAAGCAACATCTTTTCGAACAAAGAAATTATTTTGAATGCAGCACTTTTGAAAGCTGCTTATCGGTTCATACATACATATGTATCTTCCCACCAAAAAATTTCATGACAAAAATGCTATTGAATCATGGCTTCAAGTGCATACGATCCGATTCAATTTAGGTGAAAAACGTATGATTTGTTACATTAGTACGTCATTAGACGTCACGTGTTTGTGTGAGAAATCAAGGAAAAATTTCTCAGTTAAAATGAGCCAATTGGACCAAAGTATATTCCACGTCATTGTACCTGGGGCCAAGTTCTGGCATTCGTCACCGATTGCTAGTTTTTTTTCTTATTTTTGGCTTTACATTGTTCTTACTCAAGTGGTTAGTTGATCACGAATGTTGAAGTTCGGACCCTGATTTTTTAATTATTTAATCACATTTTATTTTTTGTTTCAAAAATAACTGAGTTAAAAGTAATAAATAGGTGACGTACAAGCTGTTTGCTATCAAGTCAATGGTTCCATATTTTTTTCGGATAATTTAAACGACACTGGACCACTTCAAAATGTTTTTGCTGTGTCATGTTGAAAAAAGTTGCTAGGAATTTAAATAATAGAAAGGTTTTAACAAAACTTGCATTTTATTTAAATTTCGCTTTAACTCTGCGTCAGTCAATCAATTTATTATTTATTTTCATACTTTTCGAAATAACGGTTGCCAACAATTAGCACATGTATTTGCAGTGCAATTATAGTTGTAGTTTAAATACGCAATCTTTTTCACAGCTTAACTGCCTGTTCGTCATTGTCGCAAGAAAATGTAAACGATCGAAATGTAGTCGCTTGATTTCGAATCAATTTGGATTCCTCTATGTCGACAACTTGTTTTCGCTTGGGCCAGATCGGTAAATTAAAGTTTTGTTTGATTTTTTATTGCAGTATTGACAAAAACTACTAAATTGTTGTTGTGTAAATACAACCCTTCATAAAACTGATCAGCTATAATTGATAAGCTAAAGCAAGTACTTATATAAATAAGTACAAAGTAAAAAAGCAAACATTCTCGAAAGTGCGGAAATAATTTTTGTGGTGTTTTAAAATTTAAAACTATTTTTTTGCATAGAAATTTAATAAGTACTTTGATGCACTGAGCACTGGCATTCCTCTATCAAACTCAGGTCTTTCTGCCATCCAGCGAACAAGTGAACTTTTTAGGAAAACTTCATACATACATACAGATGATAATTGTTTAGTATATTTACTAAATAAAATAAAAATTAAAAATATTTAAGGTTTCTACTTTTATTTTCCAGTTTTTTAAGAAAAAAAAAAAACAACAATTTCTTCTACAAAAAACTTCAACTCGATTGCAAAACAACAAGTGCTTGATTTTGACATTTGTGTTCGCAGTGCTGACGGCATGATCGATATAGAGGAATCGGATTTTGTATGAAAATGCTTATGTCTTGTCGACTTGTCGATTGAGTCATCGTTCGAATAAAAGAACGTCATAGAGGAACCCAAAAGAATTTTCTTTCACTTAACCTGCAGACAAGCCTTTATGGCTTCGCGGGATATATACATATGTACTTTAAAAATTAATTTTATGATTTTTTCATAATAAATAATAAAGTTAAAGAAAAAAACCTGTAAAGGAGGTTTTCTCTTTTCCAAACGATAGATCCACAAAAAACAACCCGTTCCTTTAACTTTTAATATGTTCAGCTTCTTGCTGCTATTATATTCAATTCAACTGATACACAGCTTAAGATAGAATGAATGTAAAAAGAAAAAAAAAATTAACTGATACAAAGATTTCTTCGGGCAATAAAAAAGGTAGCGATTAAAAAAAAAAAAAAAAACAAATGATCAGTTCGACAAAAAAAAAAAAAAAAATAAACTCAAAGTAATTTCTCTTATAATAAAAAAAAGAGAAATATAAAAAAAACAAAAGTTACAGTCGACCTTATAAGTAACAAGCTGGTGAACTCGCTTCAACAAAACCATCTCACGACTTCGACATTGAGGAACAACCAGATCATCTGCCACTGACTTTGTGGGCATTAGTAGTAATTGGTTTATTACAAATGAGTTTCTCCTCAGCTGACATAAACAAAAATGGAGAAGAAGCCCAAGAAAATTTCTAACCTCTTTTTCAATTTACAATCAGCCACTTATCAATATTAATCCAAAATTTCTCTCCATAGGAAAACATATTTCTTAAAAAAAAATTTGATCGCATTTATAACAGGTGCAGAGTTGATCTAGAGTTTGGAATAGAGTGAAGAAAATTCGAGTACTTTTTCTTTAGTATTTTGCAAACCCTTTTGTGTGGTTTAAAAAATTTTTTTTTTTTTGTAGTAAATATTTATAATTGTTAACAATTTTATCGGGCTCGAGTTCGATTTTTATTTTCTCAAAATTGAGAAAGGTTTTTTGTGATAAATTTGGAGTGATCAACATTTTTAAAGAAGACAAGAAATCGAACTCAAACCCGATGAAATGTTAAACAATTGCATATCATATAGTTCGACTATAAAGTTAAAATTAATGCTTAAAAATCGCTGGGCACGGCGAAAAGTTTGAAACCATTGTTATCTATGATACAATAGCATCACTGATACAATAGCAAATTGGAAATCACTTGGATGTTAGTGAGATAATATTGCTACGTTTTCACTTTTTAAAAACGTTTTCGTATATTCTTTAATTGTAATGAAGTTAAAACACTCTATTCTTCAGTTGGCAGTACTCAACTGTCCAACACTATATTTACTTAACACACTGTACTCACAAACACTTTAAAACACTTTACTAAAAGAATAACACTTTTACTTATTCACTTTTTATTACTTAGGCAAGAAGTTTACAGAAACTGATCACGCCATGAACAAATGCCACACACACACACACCAACATACATACACGCGGCAATGAAGCTTAATCATATAAGCTGCGCACATACATGCACACACGAATATTGTATCGTGCGGTGGTGGGTTTTTTTTTTTAGTAATTATGCCGTGTTCCTCTATATGCGCACACTCGTAGAGCTGCCGCTTTGTTTGTTAACAAGTATGTGTGTGTGTGTGTATATACCTCCATTTCTCATTTACCTCCATTTCTCATTTACAACAAATAATAAGCACATATAAAATAAAGACGAAAGAAAAACACAGTGATAAAATGAAAAGTGGATCAGTGTAATTAAATAGGGACAGTCAGTAATGAAGAGCTCAGATGGTAGCATGGCTACGCTCTGCTGCATTGAAAAATGTATACAATTAATGGGTGCTGATGAGCAACATGGTGGTTGTGAACCAGCCATGGTATATACTCCAGCCATTAAGTCTTCAACTTTCCTTTTTTTGTCTTCTTTAAAAATATTGATCACTCCAAACTTATCACAGAAACATCTTTAAATTTTGAGGAAGTAAAAATTGAACTCAGGCCCGACAAAATTATTAATAATTGTATATCATATGGAAAACAATTTTGCGAATTATCTGATTCTCATTTTGTTCATGGAAATTATGGAATAAGTAGTTTAGTTTCAAACAATATTTTAAGAATTTTTCGAGTCTACCGTTTTTCGGAAAAAAACGTCAAATTTCCTAACGTCCTAACACCCCTGGTTGACACTTGTGTCTCTCACTGTATTTTATTGTGTACATTGTGTACTGAATACACACACGCACATACCTACATTAATATTATGTACATGCTCGGGAGACGAGTTATTCGAAAACGGATTTTAACCTTTAATTATTAGAAAAAACGAATGTCAAAGCACAGTGCTTTGTTTGAGGACTTTTGTCAGATTTTGTGTCAGTTTGTGTTGTGCTTATTAACGGAAGGTTCATTGGTTCTGTGGAAGACTTAACTTTGTAATATATTTCGAGGGCTTATGCCCAGTCAAAACTTGCTATCTGCAATTTTCTAATTAAATTTTTTTATACCAATCAATTCATTGATTAAATTGTTATTTATGATTCTACATTATTTTTTTTATAAACCAGTTGTTTTATGATTTTCTGATTGTGGTATCTACCTGGTATTTACAAAAATTATAAAAACTTTTTATTATTAATTCTTATTCCTTGTAATTTTCTTACATTTCCATACCTTTTATTTTTTTAGCTGCTAGTGGCATCTACTGGCCGTGTGAAACCCATGACGATTGTACTGCGGAATACTCATCATGTTCATCGGCCATTAGTCAATGTACGTGCAGCAGTTTTGATATTGTTTTTTCAAGAGATTTTTCAAAATGTCTGAAGACGTCACTGATTGGTGACCAATGCGAGGACAGTGTTCAATGCAATCTTATGCCAACGGGAGCCGTATGTAAATCGGGGGTCTGTGATTGTGCCGACGGTGAAACTTATGTGCGTGGACGTTGCCGAAAACTAAATGGTCTTAATCAGCACTGTAAGACGGACTTAGATTGTTATTTTGGTTATGATCGAGCTTCGGTTCAGTGTAAAGAGAATTTTTGTACATGCGCCGATGGATATTATCATAGACATGGCAACATATGCCGACGTAAATCAATGGGTAAGTACTGAAAGCATGTTCATGCGAATGGGAAATATCGAGGCCTGCTTTTCAATTTAAGTTTAATGCGCCAACAACCTTGACTAAATCAGCAATCATTTCATTAGAGAACTCAATGAAATGAAAAGGCCAGGACCCGTGAATATATTCACCGACAGTTAAACGGCGCGGCGTTAAAGTGATACATATTAACTTAGCGGATTAAATCACAGACAGTTGCAAAAACGTTATTAACAGTTTTATTGCACCCTAAATTAGAGCGTAAGATGCTTTTTATCTGTCAAAAATCCTCATGTCCATACAAAATGTATGAATCAAACCGAAATAGCATGGCGTCAGCGTTTTTTAATTGGAAAATTTGATTTTAACAGAGCGTAGGAAGTGAAGTTGGCTGCAAAATAGTTAAAAACAAAAAGTTTTCCAAATTGTGTTTGTTATTGTTTTTCAAGTAATACCAATACAGCTGCTTTCCAGTAAATTTAGCGATTTTATCTTTATTTATTATTTCTATTTAGTGGTTTTATTAAAAAATGTAATAAATACTACTGTTTCTGATACAACGTTGAGGTCGTTGTCTAGGTTACTTAATAAGCCGTAAAAGTAAGGCGCTAAATTACGTTGCGTCTTACGCTCTAATTTAGGGTGCACTGTTACTCCACACCTGGTGAACTAAGCTTCATATAAACGCTGAGACACGCAGGAATAACTAAATATGAGATTGCAAATATATTTGCTATAAGAGCAAGAGTTTTAAGCAACGTACGCTGGAATATGCTTGGAATACGCGAAACCTTTCGACGCAGTTAAACCTGAGCCAAATAGCATGTTTCCACGACATGCGCTTCGCTCTCTATTCATGCTTAACACCAAAATCAGGAGCGAAGCATCGTGCTTTGCCATACAAAATTTTTAGAGCGAATGAAGTTGCTTAATATTGAAGCTACATGCGAAGCACGAATAATTCCTGTCTTCTCTAGTTTATATCGCAATTTTATCTGCACTATCTATCAAAATCATATATTGTAAACAAAAAAAACCTAATAAAGTTGAGTTTCTAAAAATGCACGACTTTTGACGCAATTAAACGGGAACTCAATTAAGCGATATTCGGTTAATTGAATCGCCGACGCAATGAAACGAAAAATCGGTTAATTGAGCAGTATGTGCAATAAAGCGAAACACCCATGTGTAGATGGAAAATAAAACTCATTTCTTTAGTTACATATCAGGTTGAAAAATTGTTTAGGTTTATTAAAACAAAATAAAAATCAGGTACGTTCATCGTACAATGTTTACAAAGGAAGAGAGCCATGACCTTTTTGCCACAAAATAATTATTTTTTTACGTTTGTGGAGCAAAAAAAAAATTAAGTAGACGGAATCAATTAAGCAAAACATTTGCTCTTGTTTTTCGCAATGCGGTCCTAAGTTGCGAAACAATTAAGCGGGTATTTTAACACAGACATGTATACTGAATGACTTCGTTCCACGGTTTTTAGTGCAATAAAGCGGGAAACTCAATTAAGCGGGTCTCAATTAAGCGGAAATAACTGTAATACATAAAAATAAAAGTTAGTTTTGGAAATCAATAAAATAATAAAACGTTAATAGCAATGGAAAAAAAAAAATTGTGTGTCCATTTAGAAAAGTTTGCTTCAAGAAATTATTGAAAAATGTATGTTTAGAAACAACAGTCAAATCGAAGCACATCATGAGTCGTGTAAACAGTGCGATTCATAAATACAATTGAGAGAGCGAAACATGCTAAAAGACGATTTCCAAATTGCCTGTGGTTGCAGTTAATTACTTATTTTAGGAATTGAAAGTAATTATATTGTGATCACTTACGTTACCTTTAAAATAAAAATAAATTTAAGTAACAGCTATGGCTTCAATTTAAGCTAAGAAGAACATAAATATAATAATATTCACAAGAGAAATATCGCTTAAATATAAACATTAACTCCTCTTACGGAAACATTAACTTGTTATTTTTATCAGAAGTTATTGCATTTAGACACACTTATTGTCTTAGATCGTAATTATATTAATATTATAATATTATTACAATTTTTTTTCTTTTAGAAATTGATGATGCATGTGTCGTTGACACTGACTGCAGTGAGTTGGCCGCAAATGTGAAATGTAAAAGTCTTAAATGTCAAATCGTTAATGAAATCAAATCAGATGTTATCAACAATAACGAAAATAACAACTATACAGTAATTAACAATAATAATACCACAGCTAATAAAGTTAGTAACATTGTGCAGAATACCCATGCCAGAGCAAGCAGACAAACTTCCACACCAACGACAACTTATTCCAATCTTTCGAAATCAACACCCAGTGAAATTGACTTTAGTGTTATTACCAAACTCGCCAATGGTTTGAGCACCACCACATCGTCAAATTACATTAAAAACTACAACATATTGAGCGATACGGATGCGGACGATTTAAATACGGAATCGAAACAGGAATTTGTATCATCTGTTGCCACGAACAAGAGTCGTGAAATCGCTGTTCAGACAAGCATCGATGGTTTTGAATTGAATGGCATAACACCAAAAGTGAAGAATGTTGGCACCACTACGACAGCTTCGAACAGTTCCAGCAGTCGTAGACATTCCAGACAACAACAAAGACAAAGACGTTACCCAACCTCATATCGTTTTCATGATGACACGAAAACTATATCAACTCTGTCGAACACTGATGACGACGTCGAGAATCAGGAATGTGAGTATTGAATGCAATTGTTGTTGTAAATAAAAACTCATATATAGTTTTATTGACTTCGCCTTAAGATGGTTTTCAATGCAGCTACAATGGCCAGCCCTGCACCGGACTTCCTCATTCCATCTGCTCGAATAACATATGTTTGTGCCGGCAAGGTTACTACAATAAAAAAGGAAAATGTTTTGCTGGTGAGTAGACAGAGATGATGTTGTTCTTAATGTCTCAAAACTGAACTCGTTTAAGCCGGATAAAATATATGAGCTGTACATTTTGAATCATTTTTACAGTTTTATGTAAAACTTGCTAAATCGATGTACTATTTATTTGTTGTATGGAAGTGCTCAAAATATAAAATTTTACGTGTATATTTTTTTTTTACTAATTCTGCGTGTTTCATATGGAAACACCAAACTATAGAAAAGTCAATGTTGAATAATTTGTTAGTTATGGAATTTTGCCTTTTGGGTATCGATATGTAAGTTGTTTTTTATTTCCGTCCGCTGAAATTGCTTTATTTTGATAAGCAAACCAAATGTTTCTTCCATACTACTTTCATGTAATACAATTTTTTTTTTAATTTTTGAGGCTTCGTCTGGTGACCGTTTAAAACGGCAATTTTTGATTTTTTGTGAATAACTTTCAAAGTTGTGCACCGATTTTAATCACTTAAGTCTTCTTTTGTTTGAAACTTTATTTGTTATGAACAAGTGAAAATTCATTGGCATAAATTTATTTCTAGATTTTTTATGCTGTTTTAAAGAACAAAAAATTTCGAACGTTTGCAAAAAATTGTGTTTTCTAAACTACTAAACACATTAAAAACATTTTTGCAGTTGTTGAAAGATAATTTTATTGCCGAATTTCGGTTTTGTGTTCTTTCCAAAATTTTCAATCGTTTTTGAGTTAAGGGAATATATGTTGTCCTACCTCCTCCATTTTTAAAATAACGATATATCTCAAAAACTAGAGCTTACCTAAAAAAAAAAAACGGTTAGCACCACTGAATTCAGGGCATCCGAATTAGGTTTAGTAATTGGGTGCCCCTTCTGTCGGTTTTTTCAACTAGCACAGTTTTATTAACCAAGTGGCTTACGAATATTCTTAAAACTTACGAATGGGAATAGCTTCATTTCGGTATAAATTTCGTAACGAAAATTACAGCTTTTTTAATGCGTGAACAGTGATTAAATATTTTGAACTGATTTAAGTGGGAATTCCCTTTGTTTTCAGAACTTGGCGAGATAGCAGAAAGTTCGGATGAGTGTGAACATCAATTTGAAGCTGGAACTAAAAAATGTATTTGCCAAAAAAATTTCTTTTATGATTATAATTTAAGAGGATGTCGTAAACGTGAGTATCACAATAATGAAATTGAAATAACAAAAAATTATTGTTTCTAATAAAACAACCGATTCTGCGCTAATACACACAGGTTGATTACTACAGATAACATTTTATTAGCGAGCTTGCGATCTACGCAACATAAACAGAATTTTTTTTTCCGAAATAGTCGCAGATAGAATATATAAATTGATTTAGAAGCATTAAGGCAACCAGATGCGATATGATGCGATTACCTTCTCACATACAGCTACATACTAAAGAAGTATGTACTTAATGTTACTCATAATTAAAAGAAAATATATTGCATGGAAGCATTTCCCGCACATAGTGTGTGTGACAAGCCAAGACGAATCCATTACAGGTGCCCGCATTCCAATTCGCTTCAAAATTTTTTCACGATTTTATCTTCTGAGTTGTCAAAGCTGATAGAAAACGACAACAAAACTTATGACATCTCGAGAGAAAATGTTGAAGCGAATTCATTCGCCTTGTGACAAGCGATGAAATAAGGCGAATTGAACACACAACACCGGTGGCTCATTTCAAACAAAAATTATGCCTTATAAATGCGCAATCAAAGCGAGAGCTATTGGAGCCTCCTTTATAAAATTGATTCCTGGTAAGCAGTGATACTTACTGGGATATTACTGTTCACAATGGTCCTGTCAGTAATAGTACTCAGAATTATATAGATTAATACTATTCTGGATACTCGTTCTTCGACCTTTTTTTTTTATTTAACTTTATTAGGTTTTATAAATGAGCGTAAGGTCACTTAATTCTCAATAAATATATTTTCTATTATCAATTTTGAATGTAAAACCCTTTTTATTTTTCAATTAGTTTGTCATTACGATTTGTTTTGAAATTTGAAAATTTATAAAATATTAGAAAACACATTTTCCTGAAGAAGATACACAAAGGCGTATCGAAATATCGAAAAATTATCAATAAATAGAAAATATATTTATTGAGAATTAAGTGACCTTACGCTCATTTATAAAACCTAATAAAGATTAACCGTCTAATTCATAAAAATTATAACAGGTTTATAAAGCTCTTATTTGACAGATTTTCCATACAAATATGTCAAATAACAGTCTTATAAGCCTGTTATAATTTTTATGAATTAGGGGGTAATACTATTGACATTTAGCTCCGCTACTCAAAAACTGCTGTTTGGACGGACGGCAGTTCCTGGTCTCAGGAACTTTTTGCAGAAAAGGCTATACAAGCATTTTTTTAATCTCTTTAAAGGCCGGTACGGAAGTCTTAAGGAAATTTATGTTTGGAAAAGAACAATTATCTCTACACAGTAAAATAATTTGTGTTGATTTATGTGAAAAGGTTTGTCTCAAATGATGAATAAATCTCTTCATCTTGCAACTATTCTTTAAATACACTTAGTCCATTTTAATAATATATATTAAATAAATATATACAAATGTGAAACATTCCGCAGTTAAATAAATGTATTAGTAAATGTGTTTCTTTACTTTTCCAGTAATATTTATCCAGCAGCTTTGTGTTAGAAAAAAATATCTGATTATGAAATTTTCAATTATGAAAATTTTTAAATGAGTACGCGAACATAATTTTGCAAGAATTTCCAATTTTTTTTTTTTTTTTTTTTGTAGAACAGCTGTTAAGTAATGCTAACAGCAAAGACAAAACTTACTCGCTGCTTAAGATTGACAGGTTAAATAATTTTTGAAGTAATTTGTTAACTAATTTTTATAACGTTTCACATAAGAAATTATTCAGTGATTGACAATTATTTAATACTTATAATAAATTAAGTCAAGTACGAGGCTGGCTCGCACACTTAGGGTTCCGTACGTATGTATGTGTAATGTATGTATGGAATGGCGTATGTGAATACATATGTATGTATATTTGATAAATTTCATCTCACTGATTTTACAGCTACTTTATGTTGTATGTGGACACCTAGTAATTTTCCACTTGTTGTTGTTGTTGTAATTTGCTGTTGTAAGGAATCTGCGAATACATACACTGTGCGAATTTCGGCTCTCTATCCCTTACGTACGGTTCGAGAGTTATAGCTATTACTCTACGTTGTAACGGACACCTGGTAGTTTTACAGTTGTTGGTGTTTTTAGCAAGTGTTGTTATGGAGCATATGTGAATACACATATTGTGCAAATTTCATTCTTCTGTCTCTCACGGTTCGAGAGTAACAGCTAGTTGTTATTTTACGTTGTATAGGGACACCTGGTAGTTTTTGACTTGTTGTTGTTTTTAGCATTTGTTATTGTAGGCCATATGCGAGTAAATATATTGTGCACATTTCATCTCTTTGTCTCTTACAGTTTGAAAGTTAAGGCTAATGCTTTTTTACGTTGTTTAGGGACACCTGGTAGTTTTCGACATGTTGTTGTTTTTAGCATTTATTGTTGTAGCGCATATGTAAATACATATTTTGTGCGAATTTCAGCTCTCTGTATTTTACAGTTTAGCAGCTACGGCTAATTGTTACTTTAGATTGTATGGGGACACCTGGTAGTTTTAAACTTGTTGTTGTCTTTAGCACTTGTTGTTGCACAGCATCTATAAATACATACACTATGCAAATTTCAGCAAAGATAGAAATTTTACAGTTCGAGAGTTATAGCTAATTGCAACTTTTCGTTGTATGGGAACACCTGGTAGTTTTCGACTTGTTGTTGTTTTTAGTATTTTTTGTTGTAGCGGCAAAGTACAACTACGTCCTGTAGCTCAGCTCTCTAGCTCTTACCGTTTCGGAGAATGGACGCTGTGACAGACGGACGGACGGACGGACGTACTTGTCTCCGTAATAGGGTTCCGTTTCACTCTGATGAGTACGGAACCCTAAAAACCGACTTCCAGATAATATCTATCTGATTTCAAAACAAGCTTAATAGAACTAGACTTCAAAAACTTAAAAAATCGGTTCAGCTGGCGAATTAATTAAAAATTTGGATCATTCTGTTGATAAAACCTTTCAAAAGGTAAAGAGAGTTTTGGAAATCAAATTCTAAGTGAAATATCAATAAGGGAAATAGCTATCTATTTGCTGATTTTTTTAATGAAAAATACCGATCTGAAGCTGTATAATAAATTGATTCAATAACATCGTAAATATAAATTAAAGTTAATTTGTATTATAAAAAGAGCGTTATCTTTCATTCTAGAGTTGATTATTTTTAATTGGTAGGAAAGGTTCTTGCTGATGTTTTATTTAATACACTAAAACCTTAAGCTAAATACATACATACATACATACATATGTAGATGTGTAAATTTTTTACTTATTGCAATTTTTTTCTTTCATTTAATTTTTACGAACTGTAGCTATACAGAAACATTTATCCTGCACAGCTGATAATCAATGTAGTCCTTTCGGTGCCTCTTATTGTCCTTCCGAAATACCAAGACGTTGCAGTTGTAAGGAATACGCTGAATATGATGACATTTTGCAAATGTGTACGTATAAGACCGGCTTGGGCTCCGAGTGCGAAACAAACGATGGCTGCCTGGTTGCTCATTCGATGTGTTTGAATCGTAACTGTATTTGTCAGCCCAATTATGTGAGGCAAGGTGATGAATGTGTGCCAGGTAATATTTTGAAATTTTGTGACAAATCATATTTGTTTGAGAAAAATGTTAAAAACAAAAAACTCAATTGAATATACATACATATGGCACTTGTTCCTCGAAAGCGTAACAACTCAAAATTTTCAAATTTTTACTTTTTGCAAAAAACCAACAAACAACAGAGATCAGAGATCAACCCACTGTAAAATCGCTCTTTGATTTGTCTTCTTTTCCGTGAAGAAAAACAATGACGTAATTCTTTGCTGTTATAACTATCGTTAGAATCAACAGAAACATTTTTTGGCCTCTACTGAAAATTCCTGAATTTTGAGTTGCTACGCTTTTGAGGAACAAGTGCGATATGTAAGTGTAGCAATTTGTTTAACATGCATAAGAAATTATGGACTTGTTCATACAAATTAAACAGGTGAAGGATTTTCAAACGCAGCTAAAATTCTTAGGTCATCGTAACAAGTGTTGTTCACTGGAATTCCGAAAAGTTTTATTTCTTTAAAATAAACTTACAAATTCTATTCAGAATCGCTTCTCAATTCCGGTAGAAAAGCATACTGCTTTTTTTCAGAGACGAAAAACTTTATTCTCGAGGAAGACACTCAGCGAAGTGAATAATAAGCAAAAAAAAATCTACAAAAATAAATTTAATACTTGCTATAAGACCTCTAAAAGAGATCCTTTAGGCCTTAAATTAAAACAAAATATATTAACTGCCTCGATGTTGTTTCCTTAACGTTCGATAATACGAGGGTTGCCAGGATTTCAGGATTCGAGAATAAAACCAAATATTTAATTTTACAGTGAAATATATGATTTACAATTGTTAATAATTTTATTGGGCTTTCTTGTTCAACTTTTACTTCCTCAAATATGAGAAAACTGTGATAAAATTGGAGTGATCAACATTTTTAAAGAAGACAAGAAAATTAAAGTTGAAGACTTACTGGCTGGGGGGCAAACCATGGCTGTTTCACGATCACCACGTCACTCATCAGCATCCAAATTTGCTTCAAGCCAAACCAGAAAGATTACTAACAATTGTAAATCATATAGTTCACTGTAAAATTAAAAAAATAAAGCTTAAAAATGGCTGGGCTTGGCGAAAAGTTTGAAACAATTGCTATCGCTGATACAATAACAGCAAACACAAAAATCAATTGAAAGAATCAACAGAAAAACACAGTGATAAAGTGGGAAGTTGGTCAAGAAGATTAAATATAGACAGTCAGTAATGAAGAGATCAGGTGGTAGCATGGCTAAGCGCAGCTGCTCAAAGCCAGTAAAAATTAATCATGATCTGGGTTCGACGCAAATTTGGGCGCTGATGGGCGACATGGTGGTGGCGAAACGGCCATCGTATGTACCCCAGCCAGCAAGTCTTCAACTTTACGTTTCTTGTTTTCTTTAAAAATGTCAATCACTCCAGTTTTATCACAAAAATTTTTTCTCAATTTTGAGGAAGACAAAATCGAACTCAAGCCCGATAAAATTTTTAACTACTTATTCCTCGAGGTCTCAAGAAAATCTAAGCGATCGAAATGTAGTCGCATGATTTCGAATTAATTTGAGTTCCTCTATGTCGACAGCTTGCGTTCGCATGGGCTTAGGTCATGAAATTTTTGGCATTTACTTCACAGAGATGCCAGATCGGCAAATTAAAGTTTTGTTTGATATTTTACTAAATTATTGGCAAAAACTACTAAATTGTTCTTGTATAAATACAAACTTTCATAAAACTAGTCAGCAGTATCTGACAAGCCAAAGCAAATACTTATATAAATAAGTACAAAATAAAAAAGAAAACATTTTGAAAGCGCGGCCACAGTTTTTGTGGTGTTTTAAATTTTAAAAGTATTTTTTTTTCACATGCATTTAAAAGTACTTTAACGCACTGAACACTGGCATTTCTCTGGCAAACTCAGGATTTTCTTCCATCCAGCGAAGAAGTGAACTGTTTAAGACAACTACATACATACATATGATAATTGTTTAATATGTTTACTAAATAAAATAAAAATGAAAAATATGTGGGTTTTCTAGTTTTATTTTCCAGTTTTTCAACAAATAAATATAAAGTTTTTTCTAATAAAACTCCCACTCGATAGCAAAACAGCAAGTGATTGATTTTGACGTTTGTGTTTGCGGTGCTGACGACATGATCGATATAGAGAAATCAGATTTTTTATAAAAACACTTACGTCTTTTCGACTTGTCGATTGAGTCATCGTTCGAATGAAAGAACGTCATAAAGGAAGCCAAAAACAATTTTCTTTCGCTTAGAAAGCGAACAATCGCACAACTACGATATTGAGAAACAGGCAGTTACAGTTGTAAATCAAATTTAAATTTATAGAGAAAAAAACTTTGCTGTGAATCGTTCTCCTTACTTTACACGAGAAGTAAAATAAGGCGAATTAAAAAAAAACAAGTGCATTTAAGTGAAGCATTTAAAAAAAGCATGCCTCATAAAAGAGCACTCGTAGCGCTGCCAATTGTAGCCGTTTTCAACATATAAGGCTTCGTGGTAAGCAGTTATATTTTTTCTGTGTTATTGGCGACCGCTAACGACACTACACCGTGAGCCAGGCAGTATGATAAAATTTATTTATTATTTTTTTCATTCCAAAATTTAAAATATGTTTAAACCATATGATATTCAGTTGTACCAAAATTCTTCCGCAGGTTTGGGCGCTGAATGTTTGGAGGATGATGAGTGTTTTGGGGATGATTCAGTTTGTGCAACAACTTCCGCTTCCAATGGCACTCAGGATCAATCAAAAACTTGCCAATGTGGCAAAGGTTTTGTGCACTTTAAAGATGAGTGTCTAAAAGCAGGTATTTCAGAAAAATTAATACATAAAACGAAATGTATAATTTAACTATTAATTTGCGGGATTCATTAGCCGAGAACATTGAAGAAGAGTGTGTGGAAAGTGAACAGTGCAAACCTCTGTTGGCCACTTGTGTTGACAAAAAATGCGCTTGTGGGGAAAAGCAACATTTCGAAAATGGTCACTGTGAAACAAGAAAAGGTGAGTGGCAGCAACTTTAACTCTGTGTAGACATTTTTCGAATTCTTTTTATTTTTCAATAGCTCTGCAGGAAGCTTGTTCGACTGCCAGTGAGTGTTTCGTAGAGAAGGGTGCACAAAATATTGAGTGCCGCAATTCAGTTTGTCAATGTAAATATGGTTATAAAAGCGATTCCGAACGGCGGTCTTGTGTTGCAGCCAATAAGAAAAGTAAGCATTTGAAATTCTTCCCGAAAAAATAATAGACATTTAAAGACATTTTTTATTTAAAGATTCTTCCGGTAGGCCAAGTGCTCTTAAAATAATAACATACCTGTTAATTGGCTCAGCAGTTCTCATCATTACTGCTGCTTTGAAACAAGCCTATTATTAATTTGTGTAAATAAAACAAAAGATATAGTTATAAAGGGATTTCCAGCAGGAACTTATTTACAATTTTTCAAGCGAAGTCAGCGAATCGGACCTTAATGCATGCAACATTTACACAGCAGGAGAGGAGACTACAAAGCAAACTCTCTAGCCGAAATTCTTCACGAGGTTGTGGTGGTGGTCAAAGCAAACACTTCGAGGTTCACTTGATATGATACAAATTTTGCTCTTTGGAGATATGACTACTTTACAACACTGGATCGATATGAATGTCAATAAGAAATTGTGAAAACTGTCGTGCAGTTGTAGTCCCTGTTAAAAACATAGTTCTTGTGACAAGCCCTTTAAATAATTTGTATAAGCCGAATGATAACAGAAGCAATAGAAAGCAAAACAAAAAAAAAAAAACATATGTAAGTCTTACTGCCTGGCCCAGCATGTCGTTTTGTTAACGTTCGCCAATATTTTGAGCATCGTAAATCCAATAAAGAACAAATAATGTGCTTTAATTATACAATGATAGATGAACTTGACCACAGAAAGTTCGCAAATAGTCCAAAAAACAAGATTATTTGACCTCCGATCTACGGGCGAACGTTAACGAAATGACAACGTGAGCCAAGCGTTTATAAATACTATTATATATAATATAATACTATTATACTAAATACTATTTAAGAGTAAAATTGTCTTAAGAATCACCTTCATTATAACAAAGAAACAATCTGGTTAGAAAAATTTAAGCAAAATCTGTTAATATGTTTTCGTCCATTGTGAAAGGTTTTCATGTTATTACACTGTGCAACAAATGAAGATCTTTGGGAAAACACATGCACCACTATACACTACTATAGATTTAACTGTATTATTAGAAACGCCCTACATTTAATTTGGCGGCTACGGCAAGCATTCTGTTATGGGCTTCCAGAAGTTTTGCTTAGTCTTAGGGTCCTATTATGTGCAACATTCGATATTCGCTGAGTATCGAAGATCGAAAAACGAATGAAAAATTGGTATTATGAGTTGGTATCACTGCCGAAAATTTCATTGCTTAACGAATTTTTGGTCGAATGCAGTTTAACTTTCGTTAGCGAGGTGTAGAGTGATAAAAAAATAAGAAAATGTAAGTATTTTCTATTTTTTTTTAATTTTGAGCAACTAAATACTAATTACTGGTGAGTTGTTGGCCAATTTTATAATGTTTGGTAATAGATTTGGCACGCGTACACTGTTGCAACAGCTAATCTGTAGTGGACATCAAGTAACTGAATGCATCCTCGCACAAGAAAAATTTCTTTATAAATCTCTAATCAACTTTCTGTTTTTATGCACACGATCATGTTCAAATATATTTCTTTTACTTACGTGTTGCTATTCATTTCGAAAGGGTTGGAAGTGTCCCTCAATATTTTTCTATTTCTAGCCACACGTTCATCATCTGACGAATTGTCGAACCAGAATTCCTTGGCAGACATGACCAAATTTTTTATTTTAAAAAGATTTTCATTCAAATAACTTTTTACTTTTAGAATTGTTAAAAAGTAACTTTTCAGCTGCTAAACTCTAACTACTGTGACCTCACAATAGCGCCAGTGTCATTCACAACAGCGTAAGCTATTGTGAATGAACGTTCGTTCGAAACATTTTTTCGACAATGATCGATGATCGAATGTCGCTCAAAATAGGGATTTTAGCTGCATTTTTGCCACATACAATTAAGCGGAAGTACGAGTAGTGTTATTCTGTAATTTCTGACGATCCGATAATCGTAAAATTTTTTCTACATATATCGTCGCTTGCAGTAACGACTGTTTGATTCTGTCATGTAATTTAAACGATGGTAAACAGCTGGGAAAATTTGTGTTTGTTTGTTATGTTTCATCCTTGGTGATAATAAGTTGTTCCGCCGACAAGCTCAGGTATTTAATCAGGGCGGGTCCCAACCGGCAACTTCCTTCTCGGAAAACGTAACAATAAATTTATTTCCAACTACGAAAAAAAACTGCTTCAAAAAAAGTACAAAATTGACTTCACCACGACTAGAAAACTTCAAGAGAGAGAACTGATGACATTGTTCTCCACTCGCCCTCCCTACCTAGGACACAATTACTCCCTGAGCTTCTTTTTTTCTAACGTGTCCCCCAAAACCCATACACACACACTCCAACACTTACCTCACATTAACCCTCGCTCGAACACAAAAAAAACTTTACCACGAATACATCTTTTTTGGAATTGTACAATTACATTATTTTTTTATTTACTTAGAATTTATAACTGCTTATTTTGTTCTTACACAACCTTATTAAAAAATATTTATACAACTATTACACTAAGTATTTTTATTCAAGTTTTACAATTTAAACTCACCATACACTTTTACTACTCGTAAGTGCCCTAATACAACTTTCTATTGCCAACTATTATCAACCGGAACTTTGCCGGAAATACTTTTTCTATTTCCCTTCAGAGTGGTAGAATACTCTGCAAACGTATAAATACACCTCTTACTAATGAATTTGCTTTACCAAAAAAAAAATGTCCCTACCTAAAGGAGCTCACTTAGGCGGTTATATATATACTTGTTATCTAAAATAGTGAAAAACGAAGATTTAGGCAAACAAACGATCACCTACTGTTTGCAAAATTTTCGCTGTACCCAAAAGTAGAAATAGAAATGTTTTACTCTTGAAACTTACTGGTACAAAACTACTTACATTGATATTAAGGCACTGCACATAACGATCAATTACTTCTAACAATTATACTTTTCTTTTTCTTTTCTTGCAAATATTTATACTTTTATGCTTCTTTGAAGATTCTTCTTTCAGAGATTCTAGATCTTTTTCTGTTTTCTTATTATTTTTTTGCGTTTACTTTGTTGGGGGGTTTTATCTTGAGGATACTCTTTTCTTTGTTCAAAAAAAATCAGATATGGAACTTTTTGGTGGCTTACCAGGATATTACTTTTTCGTGTATTGCTTGACTTTGCGCTCACCGAGTAAAACGAAAAATTATTGCGGCTTGCCAGGGCAGCACTTTGCCGTGTTCCAGTCAGTTTCACGTTCGCCAAGTACGCAAAACTTGCAGCACTTGGAACGAGGTTGCGTCTCGCAATAGTCGCCTTTTACACCCTTATGCTCACCACTTTACACGGCTGCGTTTTCCTTTTTTTTTTCTCTTAGAGGAGTCTTGGTGACAAATACGTTTATGTCCTGGTGATAGCTTGTCAATCAGTGGATCTCCGTCCAAGTTTCTGAGTTGAAAAACACAAAAATCCTCTTTGGTTTACACCCTCACACAAAGTTTATTGGCTTCGTGAGTGGTCACTGGATCAGATGCACCGCACTCACTTATCTAAATTTCATAATTCTTTTTAGTCTTACACAAATTTTATATATTTTTTTTAGTTTCAACTGACCTTTTCTTAGATGTTATTCGCTGTACTTTCTCTAATTAAAAATCACGCGTCTATCCTGAATTCTGTGCTACTTATAGAAAATCTTCTTGCATTTATGATGCTGGTTGTTCCTTTGTTTCCTTCAATACCGTTTTTCCCTTTTCTTTTGTATTCTCGAACTTACCTTTCCAGTCTTCTCCTACACAAACTACAACTTTCCAGTTGATACAACACAGTTGATCTGTTGGATGTGCTATATTTTCGCGCTCTTTATTTTGACGTAATTTGTAGAAATACAAATCTGCTGAACTAATAACTGGCAATACCCCCCTTTGTCCACCTTGTAATACTCTTACCTAACCAGCTGTTTTTCTATTCTTGTTTGTTCCTTTTCTTATTCTTTCGCCAAAAAAATTGTTATTTCACAGAAACGTTTAACAATTGTGGATTGTTACCAAAAAAAATTTCTTAAGCGAGAAAGGAAAATTTATACAGAATTTCATTTCAGCCTGCACCGGTGCAATGAACAATAAGAGAACTATTTGGTAGCATAGTTTCTGAGGATTCGGCGCTGGCAGAACACTCCGCAACATGTTGTCAAAAAAATAAATTCTTTTTTTTTTTTGCCAGTTTTCTGTAAAGTGCTGAATGCGTCTAGAAAAAAATTTCATTTTAACAAAATTTATGTTTCAATATTCGTTACAGCATTGTTTTTTTTTTTTTTTTTGGAACGAAGTTCCTTAACGCGGCTCACTGGTAGTGCAAATTAGTTGAAATCGTCACGAAAGCGTGTGAGCTGTTTATACATATGTATTGGTGTATCTGTCGACAAATAATTGTTTGTGTCAGCGGAGACACCTAACAATAAATATTAATTAGTTGTGAAAACGGACACTATCAGTTGATAGATGTCGCTAAAGTAAAGTATGTCACAACAAAAAACAGCAATATTGAAAAATTTTTTTCATTTTGTATCAGATTGACAAAAAAATACTGCATGTGTCAAAAGTAAAAAAAAATAAAACGTTCCAAAAATTTTAAGAAGCATATAAAATATAAAAATTTCAAAAACAACACCAAATAAAACACACAAATTTCACCTTGTATTACATTCGAAGATGAAGAAAAAACGTAAGGAACTCCGTTCCTAACGGGGATCCCCCGACCGCATTTTTTTTTTATTTTTTTTGGTTGGTTGGTGTTCTCGTACTTTTGTGGGTGTCTGTATATTGTTGAGAGAAATTATTGATTGCTCCTCTTTTACCGGACTTTGCACAAAAAGTACGGGATCAAGTCTACGATGGCACTCAATTAAGCGATCTGTTAAAAGTTACATGTGTGTAACTCCGAGTAGAAAATCTTTTAAACATTTTCAAAACCTATCATTTTCAATGGAATCAGATTTGCCTTTTTGAAGCTGTTTATAAAAGCATAGCAATGTGGTCTTGAGGAGGAGAATTTTCAAAATAGCACGGAATTCAAGCAGATTTAGCTGACAGTTTCCAGCGACTGAATCATACAACTGTGTAGAATAGTGAGTCGATTATTGTGATAAAGGTAACAGAATTCAGCCGCAGATCTGGGGTAGCTGTTGCTAATAATCTAACAACATATTTTTTTTTAAGTCTCTAACATTTGCAGTATTTTGGGGCCCGTACAAAAGTTTGTCACAGAAATCGTTAAACGTTAATCGATAAACCTTTGATAATACAAACAAAATCTATACTTTTGGAGTTATCCAAACCGGTCTCTAAATTGTTCTAAAAAGCGATTTTCTTTCATTTCTCTTTTATACCAGTTTCTTAAAACGAACAATGTGTGATGTCAAATTACTCCACAATGTCAAATATTTTTTCCCATATTTTCTTTCAGTGTAGCTATGTTATGTCCAAGCACGCATTTCTCAACATTTGAGTTTGTTTTAAATAGCCTTGGAAGTTCTTTTTTCAAAGTACAATGTGTCGTTGTTTGTTTGCAAAATAAAGAGCAACATTTATGTTTGATTGCTTTTGTACGCTTTTTTAGCTTGGACCAGTATCTACTCAGGGAACGACCTCTACTTATGCATGCGCATCGTACCGAAATTAGGAAAATAGGTTTTCCGGAGGAGGAAAGAAGGAGTAGTGTTTGTGTGTGTTTGATTTGAACATCTTTACATTGTGGCTGGCGGCGAATATGTCTGCAGGCAATTTGTTCAACAGACGAACCGTACGGCTGAGAAACGAAATCTCTCTGCAATGCGTTGTGCGATTCACTGGCCAATCGACTACAAACGGATGTGCTCTTGATGATGCACATGTATTGAGTAAAAATATGTGGGTTTCGGGAACAAGAAGCCTGATCTCGTTGCCGTGAGCAAAATCCATTCTAATAGCGATAGAACCGTGTAACACACCCCACACTGCGACGATGTTGGTGTGAAACCACAAAAACATTTTTGCAATATCTCGAGCATTGTATGAGCTCGAAGTATCTGATTTAGAACATTAAGAAAACGATTCCAGCAACTAGAAATATCAACTTAATTTAACAACGAAATAAATGCGAAATGCATAATATAATAATAACAATTCGAAAGTAGACTTTGACCAATGAGAGAAAACCGATCAAGTAAATTCCAACTTTTGTCAAACAGGACTAATCATTTGCGATGGAGGTGATTGTTAATTTTTTTATGGTCTATTTTAGCGAGTATAGTTTCGGTTTGAGGAATAAAAGCAATTTATATTCACTATTTAAGCCATGCAATATAGTTTTTCTCCAACTCATTTATAATTTAAAATCACTGAAAAGCATAAAATATTGTTTACATTAAAAAATCATACATGCTTACAAGTGCGTATCTAACACGTATGTATGTATCTTACATAACCTTAAATATTTTGTATACAAAGAGAACAACATTTTAGACTAAAAAGCAATATGCTCTTAATTTGTAATTTCAATATTATTAGATTATTATTATTATTATTACTTAGTTAGCTCTATTTATTGTAAATATAAAACAAAACATCTCACATTTAACCCTTTTATATCCACATGCAAAGCTTTATAAAATTAAAAAAAAGTGATCATTCCAATCATTAATATTCTTATGGAGCTTATTTCTCAAAGAAAAAACGTTTGAAAAAAAAAATATGTTTGTCTTAAGAAATGTTATCCAAATCAATCGTTAATATTCTCATAGAAAATATTTTTCTTTGAGAAAAGATTTCTCCTCGTGTACTAAAATGTTGGTGCCACCTACAAGTACACTTACATACATAATCTTTTTTATATTTCTCTATTTTCTTTTTCTTAAAAGTTGCAGCATACAACATGTTGGAACAGAAATTATAAAACTGTTTTGATATTCGTTGCAATACAAAAATTTACCCTCTGACCCATTGAGATAAATGTAAACAACACGTATGTTTGTCAAACATATCTGCTGGTGTTAGGTGCCCTTTAGTAAAACAAACGTGAAGTACACACATCTACAATGTTTTGTGAATAAAGCGGTCACACTGAGCAATCTTTTAAAATTCAATATTTATACTATAGACAGTTGAAAGGAAATCGGCTCTAATTATATTCAAGTTCTGATTAACATATATTTCATAGTTTTTAGCTTATAAATTCTATTGCAAAAATTGTTTAATTAATTATCAATAATTATTCTTAAGTAATAAATAATTAAATATATTTTTCCTCTTTTCGAAATAATATAAAATAAAGTTTTATTAAACAAGTTAATTAATTTGTCATTATTCGAACTTTTTCTTGTATAATTAATTATGTATTAAGTTTATCAGGCTCAAGTTCTTTCTATATTATTTTTGTAATTAATATTAATTAAATAAGACAATGAAGACATTTAGCAGGGTGGACAACTAGTTGTTTCAAAGCCGCCACACTTTCTCGTCTTGCACCGGTCCTTGAACTCAGGGGCGCATGTTTCTAATAAATTGGCTGCAAGAGCCAACGGATTAATATAAATAAAAGAAATGTATCCTGTTTCGAGTGCGTTTTCCAGACGTCTATATTGGTACTTTGTTCTTTGTAACTGAAAATTTTGTTGAAACATTTTTCTTTATAAAGGCCATAGAATATTAAGTCTAATTTTCTGGATGAAAACAGAGAATATACAACCAGCCTGATCAGAGTTGGGGTATTTGAATAGAAAACGTGGCGTCTTTTTTTTTAATTCTACAACTATCGCTGTAAACGACAGAAATGCATCACTATCATTTAATCTATTGCAATTTTCGGTATCACACAAAGCGAATTCGTCTCGAAATTAGGGTGCATTCTGCCTTTATAAATTTTGTTCACTGCATTTCAAAAGTACATACTAAAGAAAACATAAATGAAAATGATTGCAAACAAAGCGTAAGTATTAAAATATGTTTTTTGTTGTAAACTATATACATACATACATATGTATGTATTGTTATGTTACGAGGGCCGCCGGTGCTGAGACCGACTCACGTGGGTCCTAGAAAAGGTCCTGTTGTGTTATACATACATATGTATGTAATAAAATTCAGAATAAAAATCACAATACCAAAAGAATTTGAGAAGATGGCAGAGTTGATGCAAAAAATCCACAATTAGGTAGACGGTTTTGCAAAAGTTCTCAGAAATTAGATTTAAAGGAGGAGTGGAGAAAAATTGTGAAAGATTTTAATGACAAGGTTCCACCGATACTCAAAGCTGAAGTCTGAACGAGGGTATGGACCGATTATAAATGCAAATTGTGATTTGGCAATGAGTGCACCTCATATGCTTGTTCGCAATCCGGCTTTATTGTACACGTCATCTTCATCAGGGGCCAAATTCTGGCACTCGTGATTGAACGATTTCGTTATAGAATGCTGTGTGTTTGTTGCTCATTTTGTTTTTGCTCTACATTGTTTTTATTACCGAGTATATTCGATCACGAATGCCAGAATCCGGCCCCAGGTAATGAAAATGCAGCAGCACTCAATAACATTTTAATATAATTTTTTACGGCCCTTAAATGTTTTTCAATAATGAAAATTACCGCCGAAGAACTGTTTTTACTTGTCAAATTCTTCCAGTGCTGTAAAGTTTTTTTTTAAAGTTTCACAGCACTGTTTTTAGATTTTATCTATTACAAATTATTAGTCGTCGAATATTTTTCGTAGTATCGAAAAATTCCCTAAACGCCTGCGACTTCGAGAGAATTACGACCAGAACTTTGCGCCGGATCGGCTGGAATTGACTCTTTTCGCACTAGATACCGCCGACTTAAAATTAGCCGCCGATTTCAATAAATTTACGGCTTAATTTGGGCTGCCGATTCCTTGAGATGCATTTTCATGTATACATATTGTTAGAATTATTACTTGTTTCATTTTCAATATTACTTGTTTTATGTTTACTTGAATAATATCGAAATCATACTTGGCTTGATGTACTTGTCAATGTAATTGAAAATTTTGTTCAAATAAATTCATTCACTTTTATGTACTGAAACTAAAACATATATATTGTTCATCTCTTTCGCTCTTCGTTGACGGCAATATAACACATTTTTCATTACTCGTTTTGCTTTATTTTGAATTGTGTAAGAAGAAATAAAATTTATGTTTCTTTTATCAACTCTGGAAGAAATCATTTTTAGTGTTGCCGCAACAAGATACAAATGTCTAAAAAAAATATGATAAAATCTTGAAATATTATATGCACATTATTATAATACCTTGTTCATACATGTGTTTCTAATTGAGATAATATTCAGTTTATTGACATAATATTTTTTGCGTTCATACATACAAATATTGAGCTAACTCAATTAGTATCTGGCAGCTGAAAACAATTTGTTCTTTTTGTTTGGGTAGTGAGAAAAAAAAGTGAAAAATATTTTCCAATAAGAAAAATGGATGAAAACCTGCCTTTTATTAAAAAGATTTTAGTGTTGTACAATAAAAATATGGAACTTGTACAAGTAGTGCGTTCATGTTATGACTCCAAAGCGGCAATAATAAAAAGAAAGAGAAATAAAAATTTGGAAATGCTGCAATGTTTTTATTCTTATTGTATTTATTTTTATTTTTTATTATTTTGTTTTGTTTGCTTTTGTTTACATTTATCACGTCATTCATTTCGCATTGTATACTTTTGCTTATTAAACACATCTTTTACAGTGTTGTGTTCCATCTTTTTCTCAATATTCAAAGCAATATAGAGTTTGTTGAGCAATAACTTTATTGACTTTTTGTATGGAATATTGAGCTCAATAATGGACTTTATTGCGATTACCTCAATAAAGGCGCATGTATGAACATGGTATAAGGCCCTTATTCATAATATACATAAATACAAATGTATGAATAAAGCAGAATTTTCGATAATTACATTTCAACCGTAAAATACGACAAATGATGTAGCATACATTTACCTACGCTTTTTCATGCAGAAATCTAATGCCGTTTTTATTTCTAAAGGGTGTTTTTTATTTCGATGTATAGAACTTTAAGTTGGCATTACTGTTCAAGATGGCGACCGATTTAACAACCGTCAAGCGATGTATTCTCAGTTTGGTTTCGCAATTCATCATGAATAGACTCACGCCTGAACAATGCTTGCAAATAGTGCAATTTTAGTGCAAAACGAGATTGCCGTTGTTCCCGGTTTTCATAAGCGAATTTTGTTTAGCGCACTTCTGGTTGAATGGCTACCTCAACAAACAAAATTTGCCGCATTTGGTGTGAAGCTAAACCTCAAGTGTATGTCAAAACATCGTTACATCCAGTAAAACTGACAGTTTGGTGCGCTTTATGGGCTGGTGGAATCATTGGTCCGTGCTTCTTCAAAAACGATGATGGCCAGAACGTTACAGTCAATGTTGATGATCGGTATAGAGCCATGATTACTAGCTTTTTCATTCCTGAATTGAATAACCATGATGTCCAGGAGATGTGGTTTCAACAAGACGGCGCAATATGTCACACAGCTCGTGCCACAATCGATTTATTGAAAGACACAATTGGTGACCGCCTAATTTCACGTTTTCGACCTGTGAATTGGCCTCCAAGATCTTGTGATTTAACACCGCTAGACAACTTTCTGTGGGGGATATGTAAAGTCATTGGTCTATGCGGATAAGCTACAAACGCTTGACCATTTCGAAGACAACATTCGCCGTGTTATTGCCGATATACGGCCCCAAATGTTGGACAAAAGTCATCGAAAATTGGACGTCCAGATTGGACTAAATCCGCGTCAGCCGTGGCGGTCATATGCCAGAAATCATATTTGAAATGTAATGCCACAAGATTATCTTTCGGATAAATAAAATTCATGTTCATCGAATAATAATCCATCGTTGTTTTATTGCAACTTAACGTTCTATATATGGAAAAAAACACCCTTTACAACAAAAGACGGCATTTTCTCAAAATATATGCAGAGAGGAGCATTGTTTTAATTCTGTTGCATACACCAACTGGTCCAAGGCAGAAATAAAAACATATTTTTAGACTGACTTCGAAGACAGCTACGAAACAGCTACTTGGTAGCAAACACATGGAAAAGTATTTTGTAACTCTAAACAATTGTCCTTGTTTTAAAGGATTACCCTATACACATTTGTATGTACTATAATGCAATATATGCTCAATACGTTTTTTTATATTTTCAATACATCTTTAAGAAAGAAAACTTTTTACTGTTTGTAGTTTTCAGCCGCCGACAGTGTTTTAGCAGGCTAGCCGGCTTGCTCAATCGGCGCAAAGCCCTGATTACGACTTCACCAACCGTGATCAGGCTGAATAACTAGATTGGCTGAGTGGGTTGAGTGTTGCTTTAGAAAAAAGAGCCTTCTAGTTCAAGGATGGGGGCTCGAAAGAAGTGTGGCAGCTTCCAAACAGCTAGCTGTCCCCCAGCAAAGGATCTTTAATGCTTTGTTTGGTCTGTTTAATCGATATCAACTATAACAATAATATAGAATGAACTTTGTAGCAATACAAAATATTTGATAAATAAATTTTTTATTTTTTATTGGTCAGTTCCTGATGCTATTTTGGCTTTTTACCTGCCCATAATTGAAAAAGATTTTGACGTCGATAAATCATGGTGATCAATATTTTTTTATTTTCCCTGTTTTCAACGGACGGAGGATTAGCTTTAGGCAACGGAAGGTGATACCGAGAGTAATTTGGGCTATATAGGGTGCATAAAAGGAGTCTACAAGACCTTTAAGTTGCTTTATGAAAGCTGGGTATCCCTAAATGAAATAGCGAGACATTTAGACCTGGAGCCGTTCTGGGTACCGGTCAAGCGCGGGAATTTTTTATGGCATAAAATAAAGTCTTATTATTGGCAAATCGCTTATTGGCGAAATAAATATATTTATCATTTGGGGGGGAATATCCCTTTCCCCCCTGGATCAGCGCCTGGTACCGGTACATAGAGGAGTGTCTGGAAATATGGTGTGAGACGAACTAGTGAGACCGGGTATACGCCTACCATTAGCGGACATGGATGATCGTGTTTGGTGTCCATGTAATACAATGGCAGCTGGTAAGAGCTACACAGGATAGCTGGTCAAATGAAATCACCTGCCTATCATCCGGTCTTACATGGCCCAGTTATAGTTACAAGAAAACCTTTGGGACTTATTCCAATAAAGTTTGCTCACGCTAATGGGGGTTCTAGCGGAGCACTGCCATAAAACTACACCTGTCAGAAAACTAAATATTCTGTACCACGATTTTTGCAGAAGCTGCAAGGATCACGAGAAAGAGCCGAGTATTGAACGCTTCCTCTGCCGTTAAGCAGCTCTTTCTAGTCTAAGAACGAAACATTTAGGCAGACTGACTCTGCACGAGCCTGCAGATATAACAGAACGCTAACTAAACGGGGGTAGACTTTCAGCAGCGAATCTGGCTGGTTCAAATAGAAATCAGTAAGTGATGTATATAATCACTCAAGACAGCACAACGGGACCAGTAAGAACCCAAGTGGTCTTTCATGAGCGGTAGCCTGTAAAATATAACACAGCGTAAAAACAGCTCTTCAGAAATCTAGCAATAATGCTGAACTTCTCTACCTTCTCTATATTAATCAATGAAAAACAAACAGACTCATTGTAAAAATCAATTGGGTGTAATGTGTAGTTTTCACGCCACAAACCAGTGACTTGCAGAATATCTTAATACTAGATAGCCGCATAACTACAACAAACACAACACCTACAAACACTATATGCATTTTGTTTGGTAGAAATACTTTAATTTCTGTCACTCATATGTCCAAGTTTGCGTGTCTGTGTTGTGTATTTTGACAAGTCTTCAAGCTAGATGCAGTAGTCAGCTGGACTGGTAAGGTTACCTGGTATCAAGGCACCTTGTTGACTTGCTTAAAAAAGAAGAAATTTTTTCTATAAATTGTTTCTACGTTTTATATTTCACTCAACTTCAAGTATACAATTATTACCAATCAAACAAGTCAATAAAAATGTCCTGCATTTGTGAATATTTTGTTCACTCAAAGGATGTCCACGAATTCCCAACCTCTTCTGAAGCGCAAAAAGAATGCACCACAATAGAAAACACCGACCAGAAGTAAGCAACTTAAAAATGAATTTAAATATACATATGTACATAATTCGAACATAATTCTTTGTATGCAGCTCTGAGTCCTCTTCAACATCTAATATTTCCGCCACAGAATTGGCAGCTGCTCGAGCGGAAAATTGGCTTCTGAACAAAAGTCTTACGGAGGCTCACATCAACGTTGAGAATATGGAAAGTCTGGTGAAAACACTAATGGATAAACAGAATGCCATGCTGATGGAAATGTATCATTTGAAACGTTTGAATAAAGAGTTAGAAGAGGAGTGTCACCAGCAAAGAGACTATCATGCCATGGAACGCAACGCTATAATAAAAGAGCTACAGGAGGTCAAAGATCTGCTACAGAAACGTTCCAAGTTATTGGTAATGCTTAAATTTTAGTTTAGCCTCAAATTTTAGTAAAAACAGGGATTGAGTTTTAATTTCATGTCTTCTTTCAGGAAGAAACACTTGAAAAGAATCGCGAACTGCTGAGTGATGCTCAAGATGCAAATGAAAAGGTTTACGTCATTGGCATGAAATATTTACGTTTGAAAAATGAACGTTCTTATCATTCTTCAAGTCGGTCTGACTCCAATGGTTCTTCGGATGAGAAACGTTCAGAGGAGATGGATTAGCAACAATTATATTTTAGTAATATACATTTAAGGTTTACATTTATAAATATTTATATCTTTTAATTACTTCCCCATATACACATGCGATATTTAATTGTGTAGGAATGCATATACAAAAATTACAGAGCTTTACTCTTTAGATTACGATTACTAATCGATTACATTAATTTTCAAAAACAATCGTATTGATTACATTACCCTTCTTTAGCTAATTTCTGATTAGTAATAATTATGAAGACAAAGAATCTAAAAATAATCGGGACTCCATTTGGTTATTGGAAAAAAAAAAAATCAAATACAACCAAAAACAATGCAGTGATTCTTCAATATTAAAAAATATATGTACATATATATGAGTGTAAGCCCGACAGAGCTTGAAACTGAAAGAAAAAAATATACAAAAACTTAAATTGTGTTGAATAAATTTTTTGCGCTGGAATGCTTATTAAATGTCCCATTATAAATGCAAATATGTATGTAACAAACACCAACGAGAAAATTCATGCAAAATTTGCACAACACAAAAAATTTATTCGTAATAGTTTAGAAGGGATGTCAAGAGTGGCAAACAACACAAAAAATAACTGATTATCCATTTCGTGGTTTCAAAAGTGGAATTCAACATCTGTCAAACAGAGTTGTTACCCCAATTTTTTTCTTCTCAGTTGAGAGTCTCACATTGACAAAAATGGATCGCCCAACTATCACACAATGCATAAAAATTACACTGTGAAACTTTTTTCCGACAGACAGGGCACCCAGTGACTTAACCTAATTCGGGTGCGCTGAGGTCAGTGAGGCTAACCGTTTTTTTAGGTTAGCTCTTGTTTTTGAGATATACCGTTATTTTAAAAATGGATGAGGTAGGACAACATACAATATTCCCTTAACTCAAAAACGGTTTAAACCATTGGAAAAAAATATAAAAACCGAAATACGGCAATAAAATTAACTTTCAACAACTGCAACAATCTGTTTTATCAGCTCAGTAGTTTAGAAAATACAATTTTTTTTTTTCGATGAAAATAATTAACACCCATATTCATAAAAACTATTGAAGGTTTATTACATTATCGGGTCTGTTCTAGAATCCGATTCGGATTGATTTAGAAACATTTTTTTAGTCCGAATAATTCATAAATTGGTGTTCTCAATTCAGAATGTTTTTAGATATTCGAAGTTTCTGTTCGAAAAAAAAATTCTAAATGTCAAATACATAAAAAACAGGGGGCTAATTCTGGCAATCGCATACGAGCGAGTTTTTAGTCGAACGTGCGATTTTTTTTTACTTTTGGGATTCTGTCACTCGTTATCCAGCAAAAGGTATCGAAATTTGTAATGATGGCAGTCGATTACAAGCGAACGTTCGAATGCAACCATGAGAGTTTTTATGTTTTGAAAAGAACTATCAGAGGACGAAGCCGATGATAAAAGATGGCTTAACATACAAATAGTCGCCGGTGGCAAATCAAAAACCGACGGTTGACGACCGTTTAAGCAATGTTTTTACAATCACGCAGAAAAATTTAAAAATTAAGTTAAAATATGACAAAAACTAAAACATTAATAGATTATTCTGAGAAAGCAGCTCTACCGCAAGCAGCAATCATTCGCTCTTGACCGCGACGGGTGTAAGGTTGTGAAATTACCTGCGCGGAAGTTACCGGCTATGTGCACATGAACTACGATCTATGACAACCATATGTTGTAAAAAGAACGTATTGCCGGACTATCACAACGGAATTTGACCACTAAATACAATCATATTAATATAAATATTGCTCAGATTACACTAAATATAGGAAATTTATTATAATTTCCTTTAAAATGTCAATTTTTCTTTTTCAATAAATTCTGATTGCATTAAGCATTATCCCAAAAAAACATTGACATATCACACTGTAATATGTGGGCCAATTTCGTGTTTTCGAACATAAGCAAAATTTTTGTACATATTTTGGTTTTGCTCAAGTGCCATTTGACAAAACATACAAAATTTTTGGAAGAAATTAAAGATAAGGTTTTTTTGCCAATAATTGTGTGCAAATTAAAATTTTCTTTATTATATTTAATAAAAAACACTTCAAACCAAAAGATAAAGTTTAGTTTTTATTAAAAAAGTTATCACTTGCATGAATAAAAGCCGATTCTATTTACTTTCACTCACCCTATAATACTCTAATTGAAAACGAATAAAAACATGGGGATTCGGATTGCAGAACACCAAAAATTCTAAAGTAATCCACTTTAGAGTGAATTAGGATTCTAGAACAGACCCGTATATTTTATTTATTTATTATTTAGGGACCATGAATAGTTCAAAAGTAGTCCAAATGTATGGTAAAACATCATAATCTGTTATAGACTATAATGCCCCAGGAGAGGATCATGTATTACGTCATAATAACATTACGTCATAATAATCCAAAAACTAGGCCAAGTAACTACTTCGCACATTGTTAACACAGTGTTAGCCTCGAAATTACTTCATGTCAATACTCTATGGATTACCACAGAAAACTGATTTGTAAACCATTAATTTATTAAAAACTATTATAAACATCATGGTCTATGTTTGCATTACATCTCACCATGTTGTAACCACTACTTTTTACTTAAAACGGATCATGTACTGCAATAATTTCTGCAGGGGTGGTACAGATATAGATTTGTACAAAGTATGTTTTTATAATAGAAAAGATTTTCTTCAAATTTGTTAGAAAATAGTATGACAACACTGCCCAGGATGAATGAGTCTACTCGTTTTTCTCCATAAGCATACACATATGTATACAATACATACTGCAATTTCCTCAAATTCCGCTTGATATAAGAAAACCTGATTACGTGTGGCCTTATTAATGAGCAACACTCAGTGCAAGTTCTTAATTAAAAACACTTTCACACACTCTGCTGAAACAAGCGATTAATAAAAGCAGTTGCTATTTCGAAGTCCACCTGACAGTTGTCCTTAGACATGGTTGTGATGTCATGACATGGCAGTCGTTCTTAAAAGCCGCCAAAACAATGACGTCAAACCCTGATATTTACACAACGCACACATTAATGGCCAACTCATGCGGCAGCAAGAGTTTATTTGTTCCAAATGAATTGGCCGTGTTGAAGCGTGCCAACGAAAAACCTTTAAGGTTAAGATTTGCCACACGAGTATCCTTCAAAACAAAAAAAAAAAAAAAGTGAGTGTTGCTGATGATTTGTCACTTTAGCCTGACGTCGCTAACTTGAAATCAGAGATTGATAAATTTTTGATAATTTGTACTTTGGATAAATATGTGGTGTCGTGACGAACATTCTTCCAATGGCATTGCGTGCGGTGCTAAACAATTTTGTTTGACTTAATAACTCTGCAGACAGAAAAGTCTTATGTTTGAATCACATGCACCTTAATGGCTTTAAAAGTAATATTTATGTATGTACATGCATACATCTAAACACACATATTGTAGACTCTCGTAGAAAGAGGACAAAATGTTATGAAAAAGAAATTTTCTGAGCATGCGAGTGAATTTTTTATTTATTTACTTTTTTTTTTTGTTTTTGTTCATAAAATTTCTTTCTTTCGTGAACTCTTGCAAAAGCCATTTGACACATCGTCAGAGTTGACTGTGTTACCAGTAAATAGATATAAACCGTAAAGTTTATAGCCTTCGCAACAAGTGTTAAGGGTATGTAATGGGTGGTTAAATTATAAGGGCATACATTTTTTTTCTGCTTTTCATTTGACATTTACCAATTTCCGACTAATTCGATTTGAACCATGGAAAGATACACACAATCGAGCAGCGCGTTGAAGTTTTTCAGGCTTATTATGAAAATGCATATTGTGAATTTCTCAGTCAATTTGGTCGTCCAAATGTGCGTAGGAAATCGTGCAAAGATTTTGGCTAACCGATTCTGTAAGAGGTGTAAGAACACCGGTCCATACTCGTCCAACTCGTACTGAAGAAAATATTGCTGCTGTTCGTGGTAGAGTGGCTGAGCAGTCGTCCACTTCAGCTCATCATCGTGCCCAGTAATTGTACCTCTCACGCTGATCGTTGGTGAGCATTAGGCATAAAGGCTTAAAAATGCAAGCTTACAAGGTGCAATTGTTTCAACAACTAAGGCCTCTTGATTATTGCAAGCGTCTTCAATGGTCAGAATGGTGGCATAAAGTGCAACATTTTCAATATTGTTTTGCCCACAAAACAATATTCTTTTTTACTCATTCATAGTTTTGACAACCTTTTCTATTAGTCTAAATCACATCCATACTACGAGTATTAAAACTCGCATTTTATGAAAAAAGTGCAAAATAAGTGCACACTTTTTTTAAGTGAACTATGAATGGTCTCAATCGAATTACTGGAGCGGTGAATGGAAAAAAATCTGTAATTGAGTTTGGTTTTTCGGACAGTTTATTAAAAAATTTAAAGGTAGGAAACTTGTTTACACGTTTTGTTACATTTAAAATAAAATTTGAATACATAGAGTCTTAAACTAAAATTATACTACGATTTAAATATTTTATATGTGAAAATAGCAGCAACTAATCGAAAATATAAAAGTGCTTTTGATTAGATTTGGATTTGTATTTTAAAAGTTTTATAAAGCTTCGATGAAGAAACTGATTTATGGCAAAACTTACAGCTGCAATGTCCAATATTTGCATGTAAGCGGCTGGCAGTGCGATTTTTCGGGAGAAGTGCTTTTAACCAATATAATAAAAATGTCAGTAGTAGTTAATATATAGCAGAGAGGTTCTTTCATAATGAGTCATTATGCGCACAAAGTTTTTGCAGTGGTAGTCAATTAATAGTCATAAAAAATTGTAAGTAATCGAAAAAGCGAAGCAACAAATCATTTACATTGGCCCTTAGAAAAAGAAACTCAAGAAAATAATTATGATTATTAATCTATTCTTAACAGCACTTACATACATTTTACAATATAAAATTACGTGCTAAACTGACAACATTATTTCAATAATTTTATGTAATAAAAATAAAATGTAGCCAAACTCAAAAAAAAAAAAAATAAAAAATATGGAACGTAAATCATTTAGATTTTGGGAAAAATTTTAAATTCTCATTTAGTTGAGCTCTCGCGAGTGTAAATGGATTGTCAGAAGGTTGTTTGCGTGACAGCAAAAACAAATACTGTGAACTTAATTTAGAGCATCATTTTATCTGCTGATTAAGTCTCTATAAATTTTTTTTTAAATTATGATAATTTATCTCACTTTTTAATGATTTTATCGGGCTTTGTAGACCGAGTTTTACTTCTTCAAAATTGAAAAAGATTTTTTGTGATAAAATTGGAGTGTAAAGTTGATCAATAAGATTAACGGCCTAAAAACAAAATATTAAATATTGGTTTTGCTTTCAATGTAATTGTGCTAACGAACGACAACATTCCCAGGTGAGAAATATGCCCTAAGGCTATGAGCTGCTGTTTAAAAACAGGGGCCAAATCTTCGCACTCAATATCGAAAGAAATATCGATTTAAAAAAATGTAAAACGAAGTAAACAACAAACACACAGCATAAACGACAAAGTTCGCTCGATCTCGAATACGATGATTTTGCCCTTGTATGCAATTAATTATAAACTGGGTTCGAAGCAATTTGGTTGCTGATGAGCGACGTGGTGGTCGTGAAACAGCCATGGTATGTACGCTGGCCAGTAAGTCTGCAACTTTACTTTTCTTGTCTTCTTTAAAATTTTTGAACACTCCATTTTGAAGAAGTAAACATTGAACTAGAAAGACCGATAAAATTATTAATCATCGTAAATCATATAGGTCGACTACAAAGCTGAAAGATCTCACTTTTTTTAACATCTATATACATATAAAATTAAGTGGCAAAACTTCCTGTTCGCATACTGCTCCTAGACGGCTTGCCCGATTTCAATGAAATTTCAGGGGTGATTGGGGTCTGTGTGGAGGGTGCACATAAGAAATTTAATGTGTGTATCTTTGCGCGTTTTGCAAAAACAAGAAAAAGAGTTTTAATGGATTTAGGTGTAGCGGAGCGCCCCGGGTAAGAGCTATTATCGATCAAAACGATTTGTTTTTTAAAAAAATTTATGTTATTATTGTATTATTTACTTTTCATTTCATACTTTGTTTAATATCCTAATCGCTTGAAATATCATGCAGGACAACGTCTGTTATCACGATTTTGTAACGAAAACAGACTTGCAGTCAAAATTTAATTTGAATGCAGAACAACGTTTGTCGGGTCAGCTAGTAATTAATAAATTACAAGCAAAATTATGTTTATGCTTTTTTTCCTGGCAATTTGATTTCTTCTCAAGAAAACAATAGTATTAAATAAAAAAAAAAAAACAGTCGACGAAATGTTAAATGGAAATAATTTTATTAATTACTCATGCAACAAATGCATGCAACACCCAACTTAGGCTACTAAAGATGCTACACTGAAAGAATTTTGTTCGTAGATCCGAGATTAATTTAATGAAAAAACTTAACTTAAGCTTTACTTTTTAGCCATACATATTAGTACTAATATATTAATGCATATGTACATGTTGAATCGTCTCTTTGCCATGTTTGTTGAACATATCTTTGCGAATTCGCAAAAATGTTTGAATAACTTCATTATCAATCTGACTGGAAAATATTGATTTTCGTATTTATTTTCAAGCCAAGGGACCCATACTTGTCTTACTCGAGCCATACCCATCTCACTTTCAGCACCCTGCTCATTTGATTTATGTCTTGGTAAGTGAATTTTCTATAAAACTATACAGCAAATGTATTGCACGACTGATGCCGCATAGCACATTCTATGTAATAGCAAATAATTAAAACTATAAAATTACAGTTTTATATTTTTACATGTCATACTTGCTGCAAGCAAATCATTATTTAAGTGCACTCCCTGTACTTTCTCTAATGCAAGTACAAGCTAATGAAAAAATTATCTAAATACTTATTATGTCTTATTACAAATAAAGATTTTACCGCTAAATACATACATACATACATACATACATACATACATATGTATGTATGTCTTACTTACTAAAGATTCATAATTGACAAAAATAATCTATAATAGGTTTTTTAATGGTTCGTTTTAAATTTATGGGTATAGAAAAAATTGGTGCCCTAACTTAAGCTACATTTAAATAAAATTTAATAAGGAAATCAAAAATTACTTGCATGCCCTTATTTTAGTAATAACTTTTTAAGCTGGTGTAAACTGCAAATGGCAACACTGCCGTCAAAAGCGATAAAACAACATTTGCCGCTGCAATAAAAATTATTTAATTATAAAACATTCAAGGCAATTGTGAATTTATAAATTATACGCACCACCACTGCAGATATCATGTACAAAATCCTCAAAGTAACCGTTTTCGTTGTCGCACAAACAAATTTTAGTTTTTGTCGACATGAATTTGGCCACTCCAATGGTACGATTCGAGTTTTCATACTGGCACACTAGACCATCCTCACAGTCATTGTTGCTGACGCACTTGTGTCTTAGACCTGTAAGTAATAAAATTGCATGTAAATCAGAAACAGCAAACTGTAAAACTAATAATTTTATGCAATTAAAATTTTGTTAATGGATTTTAGAGTCTGCCTGAAACTAACATCAGCCGAGATAAGTAATACAAAATTCTGATTTGACAAAAATTCCTCCATAAAATAGGCTCTCTTTGTAGCCGATGCTTGGGTTAAGGTTAAGTTCATAAATAGAAAGTAAAATTACGCGAGCTTTAGTTACGAAAATTTACCACGTCCAAAATACATAGAAACAGCCGATTGTCCACGCATAATTTTGCATTTCTTTGCTTAATTTATATTGAAAAATAAATGCGAGACCGACTCGTATAGCGAGGATTCCATACTACCATACAGAAAGACGCCTGCGTTTACAGGAAGAAGCAACCTGGGGCAAGAGACCTTACTAATCATCTTTCGATCCCGAAGAGCTATGATACAGATAAGCGATCAGATAGATTCTTTGTGATCGCTTTGAGGGAAGATATAGCATCCACTTTCCAACCAGCGAGGAGTGGTGTGCAAACAATATATGGCTGCAAGGCGATTCAAAAAATTGTTATACGGATACATCCAAAATACTTCTATGGGTTGGGGTTGCAATAGAGTACGCAGGCAAATTTGGGCACTGATGAGAGTATGTACCCCAGCGAGTAAGTCTTTATCTTTACATTTTCTTGTCTTCTTTTAAACACGTTGATCACTCCAATTTTATCAAAAAAAAAAATTTTTTTTTTCTCAATTTTGAGAAACTAAAAATCGAACTAGAAAGCCCGATAAAATTATTAAGAATTATTACCAAAAAAATTTTACCTTTCAAAACATCCACGCATAAGCCATTGTTTGGTGGTGTGTCGTCACCGCATAAACAGCGCAGCTTAAAATCGTCCGGATCCTTCACGCAACTGGATCTTTCTATCGCAGCGCAATCGTCATGTGTATTGCATTCGCGTCCTTTTACTGCAAATAGAATAGAACACATGTTTCTTCAAAACTTTGAAAGTAATTTCAAGTGATTCATTTTATATTTCATTTTCATTTTCAAAACGTACAAAATTCAATAAATTTTGCAAGCAATATTTGCAATATCCAAGCCATAAAATTGTACACATACTAATAAATTTGTTTAATAACTATACTTGCGGAAACTAGCAAGGGGAGAGCAGAGAAGGACACGGAAAAATTGCTCTCAAACAAATCAAGAAGTAAATGAGTAAATGAGAGCAGTGTTGTAATACAATAGGCTTTTACTTTCAAAATTAACGGGCTCTCGATTCAAGGTAAACTATTTTGGAGCCAAATTAAATTTTAGAAACAAATAATTCAATTTTATTCGAAACTTTTTAAATTGTTTCCTTTTAAACTAAACTTCAATAAATTTTGCAAATAATAAAAACAATAATAAAAAATCCAATTCAAAATAATAATAAAATCCAAGCCATAAAATTGCATACATACGAATAAATCTGTTTAATAACTTTACTTGCGGAAACAGACTCGGAAAAATTGCTCTCAAAAAAGTCAAAAAGTAAATGAGCGCTTTACCAGCAAAAATGTTCAAACTAGTGCAGTGTTGTATTTGTTACATTAGGCTTTTACTTTAAATTTGATGGGCTTTCGAAACGAGCTAAGCTTTTTTGGGGCCATATTAAATTTTACAAAAAAATAATTAAATTTTATTCAAAATAGTTCTATTTTATTCGAAACTAATTAATTAATTTTTTTTTGCAAAAATTCAAACTTTTCGTTTTAAATTAATTTTTTTTTCAATCCTTTTTATAGCAGCTCTGTTTCTTTACTCTACTTTGGGATTTGCACGAAAAGCGTTCCCGTACTCTAAAATTGGGCACATGAGAGTATTTGTGAGAGAACATTATGCTTCTTCTTCTTGCAGGAAACAGCCTGTACTTTTTCTTCGGGATAGTTTGGGCAAATAGTTCAGCTATCAGCTGTTTCAAAGAATAAACAATAACATAAAAGAAATAAATGTTTTGCGGAAACTAAAAGAAAAATTGGAATTTAGTGTGAAAAAATATTTTAAACTGTTCTGTAGAAAATTGTTGATTGTTATACATTTATATTTACAAATTCATTTATGCTGTTATATGAATTTATGACATAACAGTAGCGTTATTTAAAATTTTGAAATACATATAGAATTAAATCAAAAAAACAACAATTGTGCTCTTAAAAATAAAATAGGGAATTTTTTAACTAAAACAATGAAGTTTCAGAACCTTCAACAAGCAAAGATTACAATAAACACGAGGTTTCGCAAATATACCAGATTTGCACAAGAAAAAACCGGTGCGCTCTTAAAATGCACTGCAAATTTACATACATATTTGCACAGCTACCATCGTGAAACCCCTTGGTAAAAATTTATATTCCAGCCAAAATAAACTAATTTAAATCAAAAGATTTGATCTGTAAGCACTTTAACTCGTTCTGAAAGTAACTTAATTTCTTTGGTTTAATTTGTTTTGATAAAAATTGCGGTTGACTTCGAAAAAGTTTGATTCGAGCCGAATCTCCGCTTATTTGAAAATAAAAATACGAGTACTAAACAACCTGAAACTTGAGAAATTTCAACTGCTAATACAAAAACAATTGGAATTTAAGCATTTATGTTTGCTTCTTGTAGATAAAACGAATAAATAAATATGGTAAATGTCTCTCCTACTTAACAGCATACCATTTAGTCACAATTCTGAAATTCTGTAAAGAAAGTAAAGTTTTATGTTAATATTAATAATACAAAATCAACACCACCTGTACTTTATTTTAAAGGATTGGACAAACTCTTTGAATACATAACAGAAATATAGATAATGGAATATTCAATTATGCTTTTCGGAAATGTTTGCGCAAATAAATGATTCGAAAATCAAAATTTTTGAGCATGCAGTTGTAGTCCTACTAAAAAAACTCAACTTGTTTTATAAATTTATATCTCTAAAGGCCGTGATTCACTATCCTACTGAATCGTACGATCTGTTAAAAATGACATGTGTGTCCAAAAAGTGTGATAGTCTGGACTAAAAGTGTATGTGTGTGAAAGACTTTTTGACAAGTCTGTCCGATTTGCTAATCTTTTGAAAATTTTCAAAACTTTTTTAAAGTAGGACAGAATTCTATCAGATTTAGCTAGCAATTTTCAGTGAATGAATCATACGATTGAGTAGGATAATGAATAACGGTCTTAACTGTTGTTTACAAAAAATTTATTTCACTTACAAATTTATTTCTGAAATAATTATATACCGGACACTTGGTTATTTATAGTATTTAAAACCCTAAATACATCTACTTTTCCTGATCCTGGCATTCCAAGTAATTTGTTGCTTAATAATATTGTATTAGTTCTTTGATTTTGATTTGGAATCAAAATATCATGTCTTATTCACGCCTATCGTGCATAAAATGTGAAATTTTTATTCCCATAAAATTTTCATTTCCCAAGTAGGGAAATTTGCTATCATCAATATTATGGCAACGTATGTTTGGCTATCAATATGTAGTGAGTGTACAATAGGGAAGAAGAAAATATAAATACAAAGTAAACATTATTGAAAAGTTGTGGGTAAGCGATGTAAAAAGGAATTAAATTTAATGCCTTATAATTAATATACACAAATTTGTAGTTTAAAAGGTAAAAAAAAAAAATGTTCAGAACTGATGCCATTATGTTACTACAACAGGAGGAGATTTAGTAACAGCGGATAGCTCGCCGTGCCTTGCGAGATGCATCTAAACCATTAGAGTTGCCCGATACATTGGAATCAATTTGTTTACATTTCAGATTTATTCAACATTACAGGGTGAATAGATCGGCGTTTTCATACCTGTTGAATAATTTGACAGATTCTCTGCCGGAAATAAAAAATCATTGTCCAAATTACATTGGACAACTTGTTTTTTTCAATTATTTTTATATATATATATATATATATATATATATATATATATATATATATATATATATATATATATATATATATATATATACATATATATATATATATATATATATATATATATATATATATATATATATATATATATATATGTATATATATATATATATATATATATATATATATATATATATATATATATATATATATATACATATATATATATATATATATATATATATATATATATATATATATATATATATATATATATATATATATATATATATATATATATATATATATATATATATATATATATATATATATATATATATATATATATATATATATATATATATATGAAAGTATTCATGAATTTCTTTATATTTGATCTAATATTTAAATTTTGGTTAAACATTGAATTCTTTTATATACCTGTTTTGAATTGATTTAAATATAACTTTGTATAGTGTAATGACAAAGTGGTCCACACTATTTCTAGTGTCGTATTTTATAAATTTATTTTTTTAAAATACTTTCAATAAATTAAATAAATAGATAACTTTGTGCTAAATGTTGCTAGAGTTGACAAATGGAAAATGCCATATGAAAAGCGCGGGTTTTCCAAGAGTTATAACTTTCCTCATGCATCAAATAAACTTCAGGTCATTTCTTGATCAACCATCACCAGCTCAATTTGGATTTAATCTTTAAATTTATCTAATTTGTATTAAATTGAAATTAATAAAACTTAAATTATTTAAGACAAAATTCAAATCTAATTTCATATCAAAAACCCAAACTAAGGAAAGGTAAAGTTATCCACTCAAACCCTAAGTTAAAAGGAGAAATTAACTAACTAAAAATTGTAATTTTTCCTTTCCCTAACTCAAATATAATTTACTCCTTGTAAATTATATTTAATAAATTGGCGACGAGTAATCACTCAAAGTCAATTTATTTTAGCACAAAATTCAGAGCTAAAAGCTGCCAATTTTGTTCAATCATTTAGTATTCCACCCATTGTAAAACTAAGCACATTCTTACATTTTTTGCAGAAGGTGGATCGCAAAAAGGTGTTGGAAGTGATTACGAAGTAGGAATGTCGCAATTCATGAGCACCTCATGCACCTCTAAAGTCTTGGATGCTTTAGAAAAAAGTATCTGCGCAGAATGGATAAAATTCCATTCATGAACTTTTTTAATAGGAGGGCCGGTATTATTTAGTTCTTTTGTAAGCGAGTACCAAAATTCGACCACCACATCTTTAGGCACCTTCAGAAACCCACATGCAATGGGTCGGTTATTTTGCATCCTATTGAGAAGCATGTCATGTTGCACATTATTTATTGATTTAGACGTAAAAATAGTTTTTAGCTAATTTATATATCCATTAAAATGTAACAACTACTTACATATTTTCTAGTTCCCCAAAGAAAAGAAAATGAACAAATTGACACCAACAATGGAAAAAATGCCTTTGAAAAATCCATTCACGATAAGGCGAAATTTCGAATGGAAACATTTTTTTTTGTGCATGTCATTCACCGTCGAATCACATATCAGAAAATGGAAACACATTTTATGAGAAAAGTTATTCATGATCGCACTTTTGGGAAATGGGAAAAAATTTAGAGTATTAAAATTAAATTACATAAAAATTATATTATTAAAACTTCCTAAATTTTTCAAAACTTTACATTTTTGATTAGTTTTTTTTAAACTTGTTTTACAGGTATAAATTTAAAACAGCTTATTGAAAAATGCTTGCAAGTAAATATTTAACTGGGAAAAATTTCCAAGAATTTTTTTTACCTCAATTTTTACTTTTTTTTGTTGCTTCTTCGTCGCAAATTTTTTGGGTTAATGAACATTTTCCATTAACAATTGTTACAAATTCGTAGCAATTTTTAGTTATTCAACACACATAACGGTGGTTTTTAGAGAAAACGTGCCAGTGAAGCAAATCTACACATAGAAAACAAGAACAAAATTTCTAGAGTATAAACAAATTGTTTTTGTGTCTCATATAACCGTTTACTTGGGAGGGAGAGTTACGCATGGTCACTTTTTTCATTGATTTTATTCTTGCAATGTATGGAAAACACAAACAAATGTTAATATTTTTTTTTCTTTTTTTGTGAAGGACAGTTTCACCTCTTCGGCGCGTTTTTCAGAATAGCCGTCAATGTATGTTTTAAAATTATTCTGATTATGTTTATGTTGAAAAAAATTGGTATTAATTAGGTTTTTGTACTGAAAATTTATACAAATTTGTGATAATTGAAACACAGCCGTAAATAATGGTGCAATTTACAAACCATAAGAATGAAAACAGTTGTTTAAGACAGGATTATCTATTGTGTTGACAGATTTTAGTGCAAACTAATTTGACATAAAAAAATGCATTCTTGGAAAAAAATATTTTTCTAGCTTTCTGATTCGCACCGATACTTATGCGCTAATATGACTTATTCGACTTATCACCACATTTGAATAGTATGTTTGTAATACCATTAATAGTAACAACAATTCAGGAAAACCTCATAAATATGATATTCTCTTCACAGCCGCAACATGGCATATTTTCCATAAATCAAAAACTTTTCTGCATTAAAGCTTTATAATTAAATATTGCAAATATGAACATGCAAACAACACTTTGCAAATAAATAATCTTTTGTTGAAAATATAAAAACAAAGTTATTATAAAATTAAAATTTATGCCGATGTTATCTGTAAACGTAATTGGCATTCAACAATGTGTGGCGATTTAAAAATAGAATTTCCGCTACAAATTCAACAAATAATAAATTAAAATAACAGGTACCATAATTTATTGCACAGTAGGATAAATATAAGTAATTCATAAAAATAGAATGTTATATACATACATATATTCGAATGAAATAAAAATATACAAATATGAACTTAATTATGTATTTGCTTTAAGAGCCAATTGCAATGTATTATAGGCAGCTGCAAAGACAGAAAACATTTGAAAAGGTCTATTTTTGAACCTGCATTAATATAAAAATATACATATACATATATTCTAAAAAATACATGTATGTATATTCTAAATAAAATGTCAGTTATATGATTTCCAACTTGGCAGATTTTATGTGCGTTTCGAAACCTCAATTCGTGCTATATATTGGACTAGCTATTAAAATTTTACTTTTCTTTACTTAATTGATATTAATTAAGAAGTGACTAACCAAGGATTGAACTTGAGCCTGACAAGGTAGTTTAATATAAATGTTTTAAAAACATTAATTTTAACTTTATAGCTTAACAATATAATTTATTATTGTTAACAATTTGATCAGTGGTATGTTATATCAAATTTTTATCGTATTATCTATCGTTTGTGTAACGCTTTGCATTCAGATTATCACACTTGGTTGTATTACTTGAATTTCTGACATGTGTCAGTACAAAGCATAATAGTCTGAACTGCGTTTTATTTATATTATGCAATGTTACGTGGTCTGCTGGTCATGAGACTTGGTATTAACAAAAAAATCTTGAATAAACTTTATCAACTACACATACGTATGCGCAATAAATATATAATTGTTAACCAACTAACACTCATACGCAATCGGAATAGCGCTGTCCAGCACACACAAGAAAATAGCAATGTTCTGCCAACTGAGTTTTGTAATGTCAACTAAAAACGAAATAACATATAACAGTCTTCTGAGAGGATAAAATATCGTCGAAGACTGCAAAAATATCATTGCTTTGGTTAATGTTAGTTAAGTATATAAACAGAAAGTAAAATTGCGTGAGCTTTGGTTGCCGAATGGTTAAAGCGGCTGTGCCAAAATTGTGAAATTTGACACGTCCAAAGTTCATAGGGTGCTAATGAAGGGTATTTGCTACCCAGAAACAGCCGGTTGTCCACCTAGCTATTAAATTTTACTTTTCTTTACTTAATTAATATTAATTGAAATAGTGACAAACCAAGATTTGAACTTAAGCCTGAAAAAGTAATTTTATATAAATGTAATAAAAACGGTATACTGTATATATAAATTTTTATCTGAAACTAATTTTTCCGCCAAATCAAATATTCACCCTTTTGTGTAGTAAAAAAACTTCAAAAACCGTGTGATACTTCGTTTTTTGGTATATAATGTCCTCAGCAGATTTATTCAAAACACTACAATGATCAACATATTGTTGGTATACATTAACCGCAACCTCTACTGGAAATAAATAATTTCCAACATAAATTTAGCAGAACCGAATCCAAGGATCATGGTGAAGAGATTCATCAAACAGATGCAACTATAGAAGAGCGCTCTTATTGCTGCAATGTCTTTGACATTGCATGATAGTCCCTTATATACCTGTATACATATGTGTATATATCAGCAGATATATGCTACATATTCTAAGTTTATACGTACTGCTTATTCGCGAATAAAATTATCGAAAAATTTGGCGTAAAACAGTAAATAAAATTTTTATTTGTGAATAACTAAGTCACGAAAACAAGTACTGATTAAAAAGCTATTCGCAAATAAAACACAAAAAGTTGCCACTTTTTTGTTTTATTGCACACGTATAATCATATGACAGAAAGGAAATAATTTACTAAAAATTGCACGAAAGCAAGTCTGCGCCTTCTTGTTTCACTATGAGTTTAACGTATACGATCTTGCATTTTTCTATTACATTTGTAATCTGAAGTAACATTAACATAAATTATATTAACATAAATAATATTTACATAATGTTAAATGTATACTTAAGCGCGACTGAAATAAAAATAAAAGAACACTCTCAAGCCAACAATCAACCGGTCAGTTACTTCGTCATCTCTACCAACAATTTTTCACACTCACTAACAAATTTCTTTGTTATTTTGTTTTATTTCATTTTTCCTCGTCCTTGTAATTTCTCAACTCCGTGAGAAGTTGCAAGTTATAGGAATATACTAATTGGATAGTAAATCCTCCCATTATTTTATTCAGTTCTTAAAAAATCGTCTATAGATATTCTGTAACAAAAACCTAGGTGACATACTGTTTTCTGCGTTTTTTTTTTGCTACACAAAAGTTTAAATGTGAATAGGCCGTAAAATGAGTTTTAAATGTAAGCTCCACACATTATAAAATGCTCCCCACACGACATGTTTTTACGTGTGGTTTTCTAAATCTTTGAGTCACATGTTTTTTTTTTTTTGGTTCAATTTACATAAGGTTTTCAATTTTTGGTCATAAACGTGTGTGTACATTTATTTGTGTGACATTGACCATGTTTATTTGCAACTCCTGATATGCTCAAAAAATAAAATTTTATTGTTTGATAACAGTGTTTTCGAAAGCAAATGTTACAAAAAAAAAATTAATTAAGAATTTCAATAGCAGTTCTAAAAGTAATACCTAGAATTACATACAAAATCGCAATGTTTTTTTGTATGCTTCTTTCTTTTCACTACCAACCTCCAAGAAGTTCGTTTGCAAAATGATTTCCATCTGTCAAAATTATTTTTGGTGGCGTCACTCAAGAACTGGAGGTGCAACTGTTTTTTTTCCATTTTTTTGCTTTTTTAAAGTACAAACATTTTGCTTGTGTCAAAAAATTTTATTTTATATAGTTTTTATTAAAGCGACAACAAATATTATAAAGCGACAAGGCCAGATAAAATACGTTTCAGCATGGCGTATGAACTTGATGCCATATGTTTGTCTAAAACAAAATAAAACCCGCTCTATTTGAAACTACATCTTATGACTTTTTCTCGTGTTTCATATAACGGGTTATCCATTTCGTGCTTTCAAAAGTATAGGACTGGAATTAGACATCTCAAAATAAGTTGTTAAACCAATTTTTTTTCTTCTCAGTTGAAAGTCTCACATCGAAGAAAAGGGATCGCTTAACTATTACACAATGCATAAAAATTATCAAAACATACTACAAAAATGGTGATTCTGCCACAGCCACGTGACATCGTGCTTTAAGAGGAGATTACGGTTTACATAATCGTTCAACTACGCAGGCAATTGGCAAAATTATGAAGAAATTTGAAAAGACTGTAGCGGTTACAAATATTGTAAGGCCTGTGCATTACCGTTTCGCTCGTTTCGCTGAAAATATCGCTGCTGTAAGTGAAAGTGTTGCCAAAGACCCGAATGCGTCGATTCCTCGTCGTTCTTAGGAGTTAGGACTGTTTTACGGCACATTACGGAGTATTTTGCATTTAGATCTATATGAAGTCCAGCTCACACAACAACTGAAGCCAGCTGACCATTCACAATGTCGTAGATACGAGGAATGGGTGCTTGAACAACACACTCATAGAAAAATGTATTTTCATACTGATGACAGCGTGTCATAAAAATTTTAACATCAATATTATGCCAAACGACATCGAAGATGTAAAACCTGATATTAACCTGATGACAAAAGTCAATAGAGAATGTCGGCATAAATTGAGTGTCATCAATGTGAAGACTGCTGTGACATCAATTCTATGGTGCAAAATGTTAATAACTTTTATAAGTTTTACCAAAAGGAAAGAAATAAAACTGTGTTAAGTTTTATTAATTATAATTATATTTAAAACAACTTATGGTTTAATTTATTATTTTTGTGTTTAAATGAATTCCTAAACGGTTGCAATAAATGGCATCATATTGACGTATATTTGCCTTCACTGCAGTAATTTTTCATAAACATCATATTGATGACACTGGTAATTCTATGTAACTTTCTTTGACATCAAAGAACGGAATAAAACAAACATGCTAATCATATCTATCAGGTAACCGCGTTTATGCATGTTTGCTGTTTAGTCTACAAAGAAATCTATTTGTTATTATTATTTTATAATTTTTTTAATTATTTTGTTTTATTAATAAAATTTTTCTTTAAAATTATTTCAGTAGTTTTACTTTTTCAATTCGAATAATCTTTTAGTTGAAGTAATTTCTGTAATGTTAGTATATCATCGGATAGATGAGTTTTTAACATCAAATTCGATTGGTCAGTGTATTGATAATACTTTGTCATTGCATTTATTTCAATCGGTCATGTCTCACCATATTGACGTACGAGTAATCACGGCTTCGATGTCAGAATGACATGGCATTGATGTAACAATTGTTATATTTATCGCTAATAACAATTAGAACACCTTATGTAAAATTTGACATCAACGTGATGAAAAGTGTCATGGGGTCAAAAACGATGTTTTTTGTCATCGTATTCATGTTAAAATACATCATAGCTATAATGGTTTTTCTATGAGTGCAGGCGGTAGATGGCGATTTTGCGAACAAAATTTTCTTCAGCGATGAACCACATTTCTCACTCGGTGGGTATGTTAATAAACAAAATTGTCATATTTGGGCTTCTGAGAAGCCCGAAGGTGTGATTGGACCTTACTTGTTCGAAAACGACGATGGAACGAGTGCCTTCGTCAATTTGGATCGTTATGGTCATACAATAACCGACTTTTTTGCCTGCTGTTAGAAGAATACGACTTGGAGAATATGTGGTTTCAACAAGACGGTGCCATATGCTGCACAACTCGGTCGAATATGGCTTTATTGCAAGAGACATTTCCTGGCCGTGTAATTTCTCGTCGTGGCGATATTATTTAGCCACCAAGATCATGCGATTCGGCACCATTCGACTTATTTTTTGTGAGGCTACGTGAAAGACCTGTTTATGCAGGTAAACCTTTAACTCTTGAGCACTTAAGAACCAACATTAGTCACATATTGTGCGGTATCTCAGCCCGCACAATATGTGTCACAAAGGTGGTCGAAAATTACCTCAAAAGAATCAACGCAAACCAACACTTCGAGTGGTGGTCATTTAAATGATGTAGTGTTTCACACAAAATGTCAACGTTCAAACTTTATAATAAAAAAGAAATATCATGAAAAAAAAAACATTTTATTTACATTGACTTTTGAAACAGCAAAATGAGTAACCCGTTACAAGAAATATTTTAAAGGTAATACACGATAGGTAGCTGTTTACACTTGAAAAATTCGACAGATACCATGTGAAAAGCACATCGTCCTTGGAGTACTTAACAATCGGTTAGTGCCTGCCCATAATGTGCAATATTTGCTGCAGAAACATTGAGGTGAGCATCATACTCGTAGAAAAGTGTACTGTATACATGAAGGTTTTGCTGAGTATCTCATTCTTACTTCCTCTTCACTGAGTATTTGTTTTGTTCAAATGCTATAATGGTGAAGCAAAAGTTTGACCGTATGGACACAAATACATTTTTGAAAAGAAAAATTAAAAATTCTTGAAGCAAATGTCTCGCAGAATGGACAAGCACTTGGCCGAATATTATTTTGGAAAAATTTAGTTTTGTTGTATAGTGTAATTAAAAATTGATAAATTTATTTCTTATAAACTGAAAATTGTCATGAATAGCACGGCCCTCTAGCAGCTTAGATGATGGACTACAGAGCGTAAATTTCGGAAGTCGACTTCCACGACTTGTAAACTTTATTCTGGTGTAAGTATTTAAGTGGTGTTTGGCGGAGTGCTTTTCAAACACACGTCGTTGGCATGCCAGCTACAATAGTTTGACAGGTACACTGATAGAAAGTTCTACACCTGAGGTCTTCGAAGAAACTTAAAATCTTGTTTTTATTCAAACCATGGTAACGGAAAAAATATGATATGCATTACCATTTACTCACGTATATAATTTATTGACATTATAATTTATTCTTGGTGACATAAATTAGCAGCGTAAAATCCATTATTTTGTTCTAGTTATACTTTTATGCCATAAAAAGCATAAATAAAGTTTGCTTAAAATAATTATTGCTGGAATTGTTGGTATCTACATACATACGTATGTATGTACATAAATTAATATCGACATTATTTTAATGCTTAAATGTAAGGAAACATGTATTTATGTTGTAGGTAAATGAAAAATGGATTTTGTTTTTCCACGTAAGCTAAATCACCAATATGGAGTTTCGTTAAGAACCTGGACGGAAGGGTCTTGATTTAATATTTACAATTACTATTTATGTATAGAATCAAAGCAGCTCTTTTTGCTTTATTAACTTTGTTAACAAATAATAAATTATAATATGATAGTATTTACTTTGCAATATAAAAGAAATAATCAGGGGAAACTACATACTTTTTGATGACTTAGGGGAACTGTAATTTTGACTAAATTAGTTGTATACAAATTATTGATTAATTTATCTTATTATGCTGGAATTCAAAAGATGAAACATTCATACAAAATGTTTTGCTGGATTTGTTAGAACACAAGTAATTTTTCCCAGCCTAAATAAAAATATCGAACAGCAACAAAAGTTGGGCTCAACCGGGATTTGAACCCGGGACCTCTCGCACCCAAAGCGAGAATCATACCCCTAGACCATTGAGCCGCTTGGAGAACCACGACATTATTTTTACACTTAAATAGATACAAAAACCATTTAAGACATTAAATATAGTCGACTGAGCTGTTGAAAAATTTACTTGAAAAGCAATAAAACAAAGTCAATGCATTTTATACTCGTATAACGTTTATTTTTTAGAGCGTGTTTTATTGGGGGTTTTTTGCTTTGTTTGCATTGTGCTGCCGAAACGTTCATTGCAAACAACTTTTTATGGGAGTGGGCAATTGTAATTTATATTAAGCCTAAAGCTAGGTATAGACGATTGAAAAATCTAACAATATTGTCAGAAAATTTATAGAATATTTTTAACCAATCGTGAGAAGTTACAATTTCTTCGTAAGAATATTGTAAGCAAAAGCATTGGCAGGCCACCTACCTAAAGCTTCGTATAGACGGTTGTCCGATCTTGCAATATTGTAAGACCTAACAACGTGCTGGCAATCTACTAGAAATACAAAATTGTCAGCATTAAGAAAATTATTAGTTCAGACAATTGCAAGAAAATCTTACAATTTCATTGCCAGACAATAAGTTTAGCTACCAACGAAAATTGTTAGCTTACACGGATGTAATATATTATACGTATCAAAAATTGTCAGCCAATTGTCATTATCAAAATTAACACACACATGCCACTGTTCATTCTTTATTTTTCTCGCTCAATAACCATATTTTTAATTTTTATTCTCTTTTCTGCAACTTCTTACCTCTCGTACTCATATTTTTACTATTTTCTTGTTTTTTCTCTCCCTTTCGTACACACACATTTTTCTTTAATATTCTTTGTCATTACGCTGACAATGACGCCATTGTAATGTGTTGAGAATTTATGCGTCTTACAATATGCCAATGCCTGACAATTTACTAGCAATGATGATGCTAAAGTGTTCAGACGACTGACAGTTAACTGACAATTAATTAACTGACAATTAAAAAAAATATTTTTAGTAGGCCTCTGGCGGGACACAAAAGATTTTTACCATTTGGTGTGACAAATATCGAGTTTATTGAGCGTTTTCCGGGCACTTTAGTGTAGAAGTAGCAAAAAATAATCAAATGTGAGAAAAAAAATTTTAGCTCCAAGCCACTGATTTTACAACATCAAATATTTCAAGCTTGAACTGTCAATTTCAAATTGAACACTTTTACAGCTTTTTTTTACAGTATCTTCATTATTAATCGACGCACAGAGTTTACGCTGATTTGATATCAACCTTTGCTATGGCTGCCTTTAATCTCTGTACACTGTGCGAAATTGTTGCGATGTTTCAAATCAGAAGATTTTGTTGAGTTGTCTTCTACTTCATGTGTAAGAATAAAATCTAAGGGTCTTATGCATTATAAATATTTTAGGTTTATTAAACTCTTATTTGACAAATTTGTATGGAAAATGTGTCAAATAAGAGCTTTATAAACCTGAAATATTTTTTATGAATAAGGGTATAAGTCTGGACATTGTGAATACATAATTTCGTTTACACACGTAACAGACTCTCTTGATATAAACAATTGCAAATGCATGTCGCTGCTTAAAAATAAAATACATAATTTCATTTATGCGCAGTAGATATTGTTAGAATAATCAGTTGCTAGTACACGATACTTTGCAGAAAATGTCCTATACATATAAAATACAAAAACATACTGACGATAATATGTATGTATATAGTAACATGCGTTTTATAGAAAATTAAGAGCCCATTTCACTGTTGGATAAGCAATAGAAATCTGAAAATAAATCCATTACCTTAGGTCTATTAAAGATATCTAATTATTTTCTGTGTAGCATTTCAGCCGTCTTTGTGCTGCTAACGTTTTGCTGATTCTACTGAACTCGTCAGTAGACTAGAAAGACAATATTATCGACTAGCATACATTTTAGCAAAATAGTTTTGGTATTTTTAAAAAGAAAAATGAATTAATAATTAAATAGAATAAGGAAATACAGACTTCGTCACTCACGCCTTTTTAACCACTAACTGAACTGTTGATACATTTTCCATTTAAAAATTTCAAAACTATATTTTAATAATGTCCAGCCTTTGTTTTATTTTAGTTGAAAAACTAAATTCTATGAATAAGGTGATGCCTGAGACAAGTTGTGCCCTTTTAAAGTATTTCTGTACTTTAAATACAAGTGAAATCGTGTTGTACAGGAAGTGGATATAAATAAATAAAATAAATAAATAAAGTCACCGATAAAAATCAAAACGCCCTAGAAACGACAATGGTGATTAATTTGAAAAATGGTGACGATGCCTCTCCGATTTTGTTCATCTTCTTTGAGAAAGGAATTCTGTGAGAGTATTCATGATTGTGCTGAGTATGAGTTCTTTTTCAAGAGCTCTAATCGTAATCACCTTGAGCCGATGTAGAAAATGGAAATATGACAATATTTCGCAGGCTCCAGCAATTTCGCATATATTTCAAGTTTGCACTTGGTATATTTCCCTATTACGTTGTATTTGCACTGTTGTCCAAAACTTGCAAAAGGCATGAAAAATGAAGTGTCAACATTAATTTAGCTTTAAAATCAAACTAGAGGATTTACAGTTGTTAAATATTTTGACAAGCTAGATTTCGAGATTGGGTGTTGATGGGCATCGTGGTGGACATGAAACAGTCATAGTATGTACCCCAGACAGTAAGTTTGCAACTTTAATTTTCTTATCTTGATTAAATACATTGAGCACTACAATTTCATCACAAAACAATTTTTAACAATCTTTCTTAGTTCTGAAGAATGGAAAATCAAAGTCAAGCCCGATAAAATAATTAACAGTTGTAAATGATATAGCTGGATTATAAAGTTGGGTTAATGAATAAAAAATCGCTGGACACGGATAAAGTTTGAAACCATTGTTATCGCTGATACAAGAGCTACACACCAAAAAAATCAATTGGATGTTGGTGAGAAAATGTAAAATGCAGAAAAACCGTTTATATTTTAGAGCGTGTTTTATCATTAGTGATAAAATTGACAGTTGATCAATAGATTAAATACAAACAATCAGTAATGAAGAGCTCAGGCTAAGCATGACCTGGGTTAGAAGCAATTTGGATGCAGATGGTTGTCGAGGTGGACTTGAAACAGCCACGGTATGTACGCCTGCCAATTATAGCCTTTTTACACTGACGCACATCTTACATTTTTCATCAATTTGCAAAGCTGTTTACATCTTCCCATAAGAATTATACAGGGCGAAAATTATACATCTTTCTACATCAGCAGAAGATGATCCTTTCTCATTTTTTTCCATTTTACATCTTTCGTTTTTTTTTAATGCCATCACTAAAAAAAATTGGAGAAAATCGATTGCTTTTGTACCAAAATGACATTTCAGAAAACAAATTTAACATAAAAAAATGAGCGGAACATGTATTTTGTTATATGTAGTTTTTAATTAATTATAAATAAATTCGTTTTAACTGCACTGCAAAAGAAAGCCCATCGTATGGTCAATCAATATGGAGAACATAGAACATGTTGCTTGACCTATGGAAAGAAAAAAGTCCTAAGTCCTCCTTTTTTATTTTTCACAAATTTTTTTATATAGTTTTTTGACATCTAAATAAATGAAAGATGAAAAATATGGTCAATGTAAACGACTGTTTCACATTTTCAATATCTTCCATGCGTTTCACGTGGATGTCAGTCGGTGTAAAAAGGCTATCCGTCTTCAACTTTACTTCTCCTGCCTACAGAATACAGAATTTCGATAACTACAATTTTACCAAAACAAGATCTTTCTGAATTCTGAAGAAGTAAAATCGAACTAAGGCCCCATAAAGTAATTAATAATTGGTAAAACTTAGCGTTCCTTTTAAAAATGGTATAGTGCTGTTGTTTTGTACTACTTTTCATCACTAAATGATACTCAATACTTTTGACTTGAGTACTCAATACTTTTAACTGTGTTTTTCATCTACTTACATATATGTATGTATATCTATCTAAAATATGTACATACATATGTAGATGAAAAATTATTTTTATTTTAAATAAAGAAAAAATACATACATATTGCTCTTAACTTGTATAACGAGTATCACCTTTAATTTGCCAACTGATGCTCTTTAAATAGTATGGCAACATTGATCGAAGCTGATTTTCAAATAAAGTCGTAGTTTATTTTGAGTTTTCCGTTAAATTGGCCTTAAACATTTAACTCTGAGTATTGAGTACCCAAAACTTTACAACTACTCAATATTCGAGACCCTCACACTCAATACTTTGCCAGCAATAATTTGGTGGCTTACGGTTACCAATACAAAAACTCAAAATCACTTTAATTGCTCAGTTTTTCAATCCATAAGCGGCAATGCAAACCGTATTGAACAACTAAGCAATTAAAACGATTTTGAGTTTTTCCTATTGAGGTTTTGTAAATAAACTTTTTCCAAAGTTTCATAGAATCTTTGTTGTTTTAAACTAAATATTGTTGAAAACAAAACACTTTTTTCCAATGACATGCTGATGTAAAATTCAGCATAGTTTATTTAAAAAAAAAATTTAATAAACTATCGAGTAAAAATGAGGTAAAGCAAAAGCAAACACACAAAATAAGCGACGGAGCTCGTTTGATCTCGAATGCGACGATTTGATGCCAGTAGTTTTTCCTTAAAAATAAGAAGTGGTTCGTTACAGTAGTTATGGTGATTTATCCACTTATTTTTCCTCACTTTTTTTCTGGTTATTTCAATTGATTACCTGATCATTGATATAATTTTCTTTTCTTTTTTTCATTTGAAAACTAGACAGTCTTAAAACTTTAATAGTTTTCTTTGATTAGAATTTAAATTTAGAAAACTTACCAATCGGACCAGGAGTGGGCGGTGGATTGTTGCTGGATTTGCCAAATGTGGTTAAAGCCGTTGAACTGACGCCAAATAAAATGATGAAAACTCCAAACAACATGGTCAAACTGCCACATTGTGTAAAACGTTTGAGGGGTTGCATGGTATGTGGGATTTAATTTTTGTAAAATATGCAGTGAAATTTCTTCTTTAGCTTTTAATTTATTCCGCACTTTGTTCAATGTGCTTTTTAAGATTTAATTAATAAATGTTTTTGTGGTTTTGAAATAAAATTTCAAAAATATTTTCCAAATGTTTTTGCTTTTTTTCCAATAGTTTTTATTGATCACTTGATTTTTTTATTTTATTAATTGTACTAGCACATACATATAAATAAATTTTTATTGTTGTACTAAAATAGTTTAAGCGAGAATATTAACCACCAACGACCTTCTTGCTTGAACGCTCGATTAGAAAGTGAAAAATATTTCAATCATTTCAAAGCTTAAGTTTAGTTTTACATTTCGTTTCATTTTACTTTATTTGCTGCGCGAGTGCTTTCAACTATTTTCTTAATGATGGGTCTTTTTTTTAAGAGGCCTTAGCTAAATACAACAATAATAACAACTACTAAAATAACAAGATTTTATACTTAAAGCCTAAAAATATTCAAAATATAAGTTAACTGAAGCTAATTTAGCGTGTTTTCTAACAACAAAAATATGCGTAGTTTTAGCAAAGTGATTAAAAATAATTGTTGCAGTAACATTTTTAATGTGCCGTCCTTAGAACACAAGGTTCACATTAGCCTGAGACAAAACATTCACCCTACACTTGGCAAAAGCAGAAACCATGCTCACATCCACAAAAACCGTTTTACATTCATGGTTGTGCTTAAAGCCATATGACACTTTAATTAGTGTAACGTAAAAGTAGAACTTATCGGCGCTAATTAATTGTTAAGGAAATAAGTTCGTAATTGCATTAAATTCAATAGTAAGTCGAGTTTTTCTGATGATAAGACATAATGGGGGCTATTCTGCGTTTCGATCCGAATCGAAATTTTTCCGGTCTGGCAACTTTGGTATTCTGCGTTTCTATACCGCTGATTCTTTCGATTGATGTATTCTGCATTACGAGCGGAGCTCCGTTTTCTCCAGTTGGTTTTTTGTTAACGTAAAGGTTTTCTTTATTTGTGTTTTTAAGTTAACAAATTTTAAATTTAAAAAAATGTAAGTAGAAAATGAGATCAAATGTTCAGAAACGATTAAAAAATCACTTAAAATTATTCTTAATTTATTTATTTAATTAAATTATTTTTCTTTTCTTTTAGATTTAAAATTTTTGTACAAGAATCTGATGTGTTTTTTATGTATTAAAGGTCAAAAACAACAAACCCAGAGCAGTATGAAAAATTGGCAAATTTGAGGGCATTAAAAGCAGACATTGCTTGTGGATACCACCAGCGATCAAAGGTAGAAGTAGCAGCGTTCTGGGAGGAAGTTCCAGGGATCCTCAATGCACTAGGTCCTCCAACAAAAAATGACAGTGCATGGAAAAAAGTATTTATAGTTTGTGTATAATTATTGCAGAAATTAATAGCAATTTATAGGTGTGAATTGACTGGAAGTTATTTAACAATTTCTTATTAAACTTTATCAAGAATTTATTTTTAATTATCTATACAAAAAAATTTTTGTATTAAATTTGACATTTGATTATGAAAATTATTACAAACTTGCTTATTTTGCTTTTTCATTTCCACATTCCACACTCATGCTATTAATTTTGTAAACATTGTTGACTTCTTCTTTTTCTGGCGATTCCGTTTCTCTTCAGAATACCGATTTTCGATCGCAACAGAACTGAATGCGGAGACTTAATCGAAACGTAGAACAGGGGTGAATAATACCTTGTTTAAGTGTAGTTAAGAAAAACCAATAAAGGTGGGGGCTTACACATGATCTAATATTTATCTTCTATTGCCCAAAAATGTGACCACTATTTTCTTGCTGGCTGTTATTTTGAGGGAATACATGGACAATGACATTGATACTAGCAACTAAAAGTGCATTTATATTCCCATGAATACAACAACGAACAGAAAAAAAAAAACAGAAAAATACTAAGTTTTAGAAGAATTTATTTTAAGGTTATATTTGCTCATCTTCACAAATTTCCATTAACTTTTCTCGATAGCGATTGACAGAGTACCAAAAGCACAAAAAGTCGATACATCGCATAGGTCTCGCTTGTGATTGGTTAGGGGAATCAACCTGCAGCAGTAAATAGTTCACTTGCATTTAAAGTAATATTAAACTGGCAATGTTTTCACCAATAAATTAAAATTAAGTTATTCAAAAATGAATTAATTTAGGTCCAAAAATATACCTTACAAATATTATATGTCTTCTTCAGCCGTCTCCGACATTTCGTCGATGCTAACCAACTCATCAGTAGACTCGAAAAATTCTTGAAAGAATGTGGGAAACTTCACTTTGCAACTCTATGACTTTTCTTTGCAACCTTCTATACAACGAGTTACCATCGGCTACTACGATTTGTATTTTTGAAAGAATCAAAGAGCAACAGCTTTTTGAATATTCAAATATTTGCTTTAAGAGCCAATAAGTAGTTAAGTTTCGAACACTCTTTTAAGAATTGTTCGAGGCTACTGATGAGTTAGTTGATTAGCGTCAACGAACTATCGGCGGCAAATAGACGGCTGAAAAAGACAGAAAACAGCTGTAAGATATATTGTTGGGACCTGAACTAGTACATTTCAATTGACTTTTAAAGCAAATAAATAATTAAATTCATATTTGTTTATTCAAAAACTGTAAAATATTCTTCTCAAGATTAACATTTCAAACTTGAATTATTAAAATATGTTGCAAAATTAGAGATTTTTCAGCAAATTTTGTTATCGCTTTCTTCCATTTTGTATTTTTTAGTTTCTGCAAATTAAGTGAAGACAATATAAAAAATAAGAATAAGAGATATTTCAGAATTGCTTCGAATCCAAGTCATGAATAATCATATTTATAATATTCATAATTACGATTGGTACTTTGGCATGGCTTTTTCAATTAATTCTGTAATGATACAACGCAAGAAATTTATACTATCATACTGCCTTCACTTGTTTCATTTGTGTCATCTAAAGGCCGCAATTCACTATCCTAGCAATCGTTCGATCTGTTACACATGACATGTGGGCTCCAAAAGTGTAATATAGTGTACTAAGAGTGAATGTGTGCCACAGATTTTTTGACAAGTCTCTCCGATGTGCTAACCTTTTGAAAAATTCCAAAAGCTATATTGTCCCACCCGCTGGGGAACGACACCTTATCGTGCATAAGACTGTGGAACAAATTCAAGTTAGCAAAAGTTAGGTCGATTCTGAGAGTGAGGGGTGAAAATAGAGGTTAAATTAGAAGACCCGTGTTACGGTGTTTGTTTATGTTAGTTCGAGTTTTTGTTTTTTAAATCGATCTTCGAACTTTGCGTGCACATGCTGATTTTCAGCATGAACAAAAAATAATTGTTCCAACATTTTGCTTCATAAGCACCATAAAATTTTTCTAAATCAATCTGCTTAAAAAAAATTAATTTAAACAATTTAACTTTTACAGATTTAAAAAATATCAATTAGTCGACGAGTTATCGACAAAAAGACCATATAAACAATAAGCTGAAAATCGGCATTAGATTCCAAAGTTCGAAGGTCGATTGAAAAAAAAAAAATTCAAACTGTCACTTTCTGTCACTTCACTACGTGAAAAATTTCGAGGAGGAATTTGCGTGTAAAACGTTTTAAAACACAGTTCAAGAAGTAAAGCTACACTACTTACCACAAGGGCTAACGTTTGGTGAATAAGCGCTGGCAACGTTGGATGAAGATCAACTTTTTTTTTGCCGGAAAATGGTCTACATCGGCGAAGCTCTCTACTGATTAAAGTTCTTTAATTGAATGATATTTGTTGTGAAAGAAAACCAAAAGTACTGCCTGAACTCACAATGTACCCCCCAAAATGTTTAGCTTGGAGTGGACTATGGGCCAGTGACATTATTGGATCAGACTCCTTAGCGACAGCGACGGAGCAGGAACGTTACTGCGAAGGGCGTGCTACGATTACAATTATTTTTTGCCAAAATGGTTTCAACAAGTAAGTGATGCAGGGCACTCAATACAATGTTCCGATGGACAAGTGAACTCGGTGAACAGTTTAGCTCACGCTTGGGCCATGTTACGGTTACGGTTTGTACTACCATGGTATCTCTACAGAAAAAAATCATTCTTGGCTCAGCTGTAGGAATTACTGTTCAAGGTAAAACTCCTTTAGACCGATTTTTATGAGGCTATACTAAAGCTTATGTCTAACAATGACATTTTAGAAACATGAGCACCTGATTTCAAGAACGGGTGCTGACGAGAAGTGTGGTGGCTTCGAAACAGCTAGTTTTCTACCCTGCTATATGCCTTTGAAATTTGCTTTCTCTTATTTAATTAATATTAATCACATAAATAATATAGAAAAAATTTTAGCCGAATTAAACTTAATACAAAAAAAAAAAAAAAAATAAGTATATGATATAAAGTTCGAATAATAAAAATTAATAGGCTTATAAACAAACGTTTTTGAACCTGGTATCTGAGCAACCATTTTAAATATTTACATATTTATAAAATCTATTTTTCAAGTTTTCTCAGGTACAAATTTTCATAAAATCAAAAAAACCCAATGTAGTTTGCAACACTCTTAACGGTATAATTCAAAAGTGAGAGTTATTGTAACAATGAGAGAAGAATAAATATGTACGTGCATATTTGCACATGCTTACATACATATGTACGTACAGCAAACGAACAACAAGAGCAAAATCAAATACTTGATATAAACACCTTAAGAATTTCTTGCTTAACAACAACAACAACTACAACAATAGCAAAAAAGTCAACAAAATATATTCACCCATATTCAAAGGCCTATTTTCTTCAAAACAAATTAGCTTGTCCACTACGAGTACAAAGGCGATACAATTTTCTCCCCCCACTGACATGCTACCGAAAAAGTAAAAAACACATCTCAAACAAAACTGTTACCTTTACACTCGGAACTACACACATACATAATAATTTAACATACTAAGGCCTTAACTACGTCCTCGTTTTATTCTTAGTTAATTTCATTTTAAATAAAAACATATTTTTTTGTTTTGCCTTCTAAACGAAACTCTATAACTTTAAGGTTGAAACGCAAACTATGACGAAAGCAAAAGTCCATGAATCTCAGTGAAATACATACATATTTAATGCTAGATTTCTTTCTTGAAAAAATGTTTTGTAATACGAAAAGCTGCCAGACCTTTGAGAGACAAAATTTTCAAATAAATGTATTCTATAATAACACTTGAGTGATTATTGCACAGTGATTATTGCAGACTTTAAAAGAGCAGGACATTTACATTTGACAGGTGCAAAAAAACTACAACTTGGTGTGAGAGAAGTACGCAAACACACACACACACACACACACACCGAAAGAAAAACAGGAAAGCAAGGTTAGTTTTATGATTTGATTTTGCCCCATCGAATTTTAATTTTAGTTCCATTTGATTTTGTGTTTAAGCATTAAAATCAGGGACCGGAAATAAAAGTAATTTTCCAATTTTTGAAGAAATAAATCATACATAAATGAACATCGTAGAAAACTTTTAATTACACCATCATGACTTTTAAATTTTTGATTTTTATTTTAACTTTTTAAAAATAAGAGTTATATTTGATTTTTATTTTTTTAAGTGAAAAATAAAAGTTATTTTTGATTTTTATATTTTTAAATGAGAAATAAAAGCTATTTTTGATTTTTATATTTTTATATCAATAATAAAAATCAATTCAAAACTCTTATTTATTTGTTGATGCCGTATGTATTATAATATGCTGCTTCATTCAAATTTCTATATGAATATAATATATTATGTGACTTATCCATTATCAGCTATAAAAACATGAATGCATAGAAATAACTTATAAGTTTTGGCTGCCATTCAAATCAGTGCTAAGAGGTAGTTTTCAGGTGTTCAATTTTAACATCATAATTGATTTTAAATGTTCCTCAGATAAATTACATATATCTCAAATCTCCCAATATTAATCTGAGTGCTGAAAATGACCTTTCTACACTGACCTGAGTGGCAGGTCCAGAATGAACAATTAAAGCTAATTTTCGAAGCCATGGAAACAAAAATTTTTTGCTCTCCCAATATTCCAATTTTGAATTGATTTTTATTATTGATATAAAAATATAAAAATCATAAATAACTTTTATTTTTCATTTAAAAATATAAAAATCAAAAATAACCTATTTTTCGTTAAAAAAAATAAATGTCAAAAATAACTCTTGTTTTCTATCTAAAAATATAAAAATCAAAACTAACTCTTATTTCCTGATTTTTTTTTTGATAAAAGTCATAAGAGTTACGATCCCTGATTAAAATGATTCATTCATTAATATTTTTATTAAGTTTTTAAACCCCTCACACCAGTGTTAAGCGTATATATAAGTTTGTGATTTCCTTTGTAGTGCCCTTAAGTTTTAATTTCCCACCCCATGAAACAGATATATTCTGGCTCAGTATTAATAGAGAAATCAATTTAACGATGTCCGTCTGTCCATCCGCCTTCATCCAGGAGGCACATAATGCATCTTGCTGATCCTATGCAGCTTGATGCTGTGTCACCGGGATAAATGAGGTGCAGGATACCTCGGTTATCTTGGTGGCCAGAAATCCTAGGCAGGTCCCGAGGGTTTGCGCCGTGTCCTGACGACCCCCCACCGAGGGGCAATTTGGAAGTGCAGAGATCAGAGCCCCGGTATGACTCTAGAAAGTTTTATCATCATGGGCTGCGGAAGCTGCTTGGCTGAAATGTACTACATGTGGTTGCTACCGAAATACCTTGGTATGATAACTGATTCCAAACTCATATTAAAAGACCATTTAAAGCAGAAAAAAACGAATTAAACAACAGGTTCAGATAACTGTCAACACAAAACAAACTTCTCATTTACAACAATTATAGCGGCAATCTGGACGTAAGGCGTAGAAATTATTCAACGGATCCAATCTAAAATACTTCGAACTTTAGTCAACGCTGAATGGTATATTAGAGATGAAGACATACAACGAGATCTAAATGTCAAAACAGTAAAAGAAGTCATCCATAGTAGCAGAGCTCCGGGATGACTGTATGGAGTCTTCTCATCATAGGCTGAGGAACCTCTTTGGCTGAAACGACTTTCTGTGGTTACTACCATAATTTTGGATGGAAGAGAACGTTGGTAACCAAACTGATCATACGGCCTTTGGGTCTATGTTCGTATTTCTGTAGTACTACTGCTAAGCAATAGACGTTGTTTTGTAAAATACTGAATCGGAGGGATCACCAGAGCTGGTTAAAGTCAACGATATGGCAACGTTTACAATGCAATCGCACTGTCTGCATATTGACTCTCTTTTATGTTGTGTGGGTCAACTGTTTAGATTTGAGGAATAAGCAAGGAGTAAAAATATTTAGGCTAATTTTCAGAGTATTTAAGGCTATGCTAACACTACAACAACAATTGCTTACACTAAGCCAGCAGCAGCATTGACAAAAACAACAACAGCAAATATCAAGAGTATGTATGAGCAGAGCAAACAATAACAACTGAAGTACCATGTTGTTAGTGTTCTCATACGAATTTGTTTGTTCCCTTTTTTTGCTTACAACAACAACAAACACAGAAAAACAAAAACTAAATGAAAAACAACAAAATCATGTAGAATAATAATTTAAGCAACTTTATACTTTCTTTTGTACATACATACGTATGCACATGCACAGCGAGTATTTACATACATTTGTATACAAATATCGCACACTAAACCTTGAGGAGTCACAACTCTTCTAATGAGTTCAAGTTGAATATGGGGGTACCACAAGGTTCCGTACTTTCTCCTACACTATTTGTTATCTTTCTTAACGATCTTCTCTGTCAAACTTCAAACCCTATCCATTCTTTTGCAGACGACAGCAGCATTTGTCATTCGTATTCATTTAATCATAGACCCAGTATATCGCAGATCAATGCCAGAGGCAGACCATGAGTGATCATTCAACGACAATCTGCGTATAATTTCCGAATGGGGTCGTAAAAATATGGTCGATTTCATTGCTCGTAAGATCCAGTGTTGTCTATTAACACATAGACGAACGCCAATGGATGCTGCCTCGTCTGTACTTATGGATGGTACAAACATTGAGGAGTCGGAAGCTCTTAATGTTCTTGGTATGAATATTCAATGCGATGTCCGCTGGACTGAGCATATTTTTAATGTCACAAAAGAAGCATTTAAATGCCTTGGTTTTTTGAAACGATGCAAGACATACTTCACTCCCTCCGATCTTCTCACTATTTATACCAGCTGCATCCGACCGAAAATGGAATACAACTCTCATGTTTGGGCCGGTGCCTAAAAGTCTATTTTGGGGCTTCTCGACCGTGTACAGGAGAGGGCGAAGAAGCGTATCAGTGACAGTAGGGTATCCAGCTCTATTAACTCACTGGAGCATCATCGCAGTGTGGGGTGTGTTACACTGTTCTATCGCTATTAAAACGGATTTTGCTCAGACGAGATCAGGGATCTTGTTCCCGAAACCCACATATTTTTATGCAACACACGTACATCGTCAAGAGCACATCCGTTTGTAGAGTATTGGCCAGTGAACCGCACAACACGCAATACAGAGAGAATTCGTTTTTCAGCCGCAAGGTTCGTCTGTGGAACAAATTGCCTGCAGACATATTCCCCGCCAGCCGCAATGTAAAGATGTTCAAATCAAACATACACAAACACTACTCCCTCTTTCTTCCTCCGGAAAACCTATTTTCCTAGTTCCGGTACGATGCTCATGCATAAATAGAGGTCGTCTCCTGAGTACTGGTCCAAGCTCAAAAAAAAAAAATTCTAAGAGAGATGTAGAAAACTGTGTTTCGTAAATTTATTATCTAAATTTTATAATCAAATTGAATAACACACTTAATGGCACTTTTCACTCTTTATATCAAATTGAGTACCACAGTTTATGGTACTTTTCACCTCAAAGATGCAGGTGAAATTTACGTGGTCATTACAAAATGTGAAATCTAATTTTTGAAAAAAGAACGCTATTTTAGCATTTTTCGAGTTATGTTTGCTTATGGCTTAGGCTGCGATATGTACATGTTTATATTTTTTGGCAATTACAGTTTTAGGTGTTTCTTATTCTCTTACCTTCACGTTCATGTCGCAAATGAAATATGGATGGAAACACTGTTTATGTGTTAGTTAAATAGCAGCTAATCAACATGCAATTCCAAAATCGTTAATTTAATCTCGAATGAAATTTTTTTTCTGGGTGGAAATATTTTTCGATTAATTTTATTTATTTTAAGGTTAGGAACAGCAATTTGCCTAAAATGAGAAAATGTTTTGTCGAAATTATATAAATGTGAGAAATAAAATGCATTAATATTTGCTCATAAAAAGTGATATTTTTTTACGAACAAATCAACAATAATTGTAGGAATTATGCGGTCCTATTCTGTATTAAAGCTATTGCTGAAAATCCCTGAGGTCTTAAAAAAGTGTTTGTTGCTACAAATGCGACTTTTTGGAACAAAAAAATTTAACTTTAAAATTCAAATTTCAACAGCACAATTTGTGCAAATTCTTTCGTCACTAAAAATTGCTTAAATGAGTTCAGATATTTTAAGCGATAGCTCTAATCTTATGGAACAGACCCACCGAAGAGCTTTGTTTATATGTTCACATATATTTTTATTTTTTATTAAACTTCGATTTCATTTTAAAGCAGGTTTTGCAAAATTTTTGTTGGATATTATATGCTCTTAGTTTAAATTGAATTTTTCTAGCTCAGTTTTTATTCAGGGAAAATCAAATAAAAATTTTTGTGTTACAGTCAGATTGAATTTTACATAAAACAATGCCGAAAAAAAAATGGTTTATTATGTAGAACCTTAAGCATATCTAGGCTTTTTATTTACTTAGAGACATACCCAAGCAAAAATTTTAAATTGTCGCAAAACTATGTATGTACCACTGCAACACTGACTTGGCAATATTGTGATTTTTTTGAACAACTGTTGGGAACAGTAATACAGTAAACACAAAATTATGATTTCAATTGCCAATACTATTCTTGTATTAAGCGAACACAACCATAACTTTTAAACTACAAAAGTGTGGTATTTTTGTTGTTGCGGGTGAGGTAGGGCTTAACATTTCTTGGCCCTTACATTGTCAGTTGCCAACTGCGTTATGTGGTATTAAAACTGTAACATTACCCTGGGGAGAGGGGAGGGGTTATCTGAATGCTGTCTTCATTATTTTGGGAAGGCCCAGAACATTGTTTGCAAGGGGGTTATTCTCTAGTTACCCACGCCTGGGTCTGTCATTTTCTTAACTTCGCATGACTGCATTGAGATCCGGTTTTATCGAACGTAGCATGTATTCTACATAGCTCTTCACTGCGTTTTATTTTGCTGATTATATTATTGGGTTTGAAATCACAAAACTTATTCCTCAGCTTGAAATTCATTTTCTTTCCAACATTTTAATTAGATCTACTAAATTATGTTCCGAAATTTAATTTATTTTTCCATAAATTTGTTACAAGTTTTGTAATTGAATTTACGAATTCACTTAAATATGACCTAAATTAACGAAAACAATTATTTGATTCAGCTAATATTGTGTTTGAATGAAAAAATTGTTTTTTCTGTATTAGCCCACAATTAAACATTGGGAGTAGAGTGGAAATTTTAATGCGCAGTGCTATTGTGACAGTGTAGACAAGAGTCAGATGGCGGTCAATTAGTGTCATCATCTTAGTCTTGTGAATGCGTTTCAATTTTGGTTAATTGGATGTTTAAGTAATATTAGTTGTACCCCAAAACCATAATTTCAATGTCTTGTGGCCTTTTTCTACCTGAATATGTTCGTGTGTTTATATGTCGCCCTTGTTTTACATGTACGAATAACTCAAGGCAGATTCAGACCAGGTAGATGCATTAGAATTCGCCGCACAACAGACACAAACTAACACATGATTTTGCTAGTGTTGTGATTTTTCATATCACTAGCACAAAACTAACACATGCTTTTGCTAGAGTTAAATGAATTTTCTTGTCAGGATCTAAATAGTATTTGCTAAACGCCTTAAAAGTTACATTTGTGCCTTAAACACTGTGAAAATAAAAAAAATTACAGTCACAAAACTTTTCTTCCACCAAAAATTTTTAGAAATAAATGGCACCAATTTGTTTGCAAGTAGAGAAAAAAAATTGGCATGTAAGAACTTTTTGATGCAAGAAGCGTAAAATACTCACCTGTGCTACCAAGTTTACCTTGTGTGAATTCGCTCTGCGAATAACTAAAGAATTGAAAACCAAACTCAAATTGAGAGATTTCGGAATCTAGTATTCAATAGAGAATTGCGAATCAATGAGGGTTTTCACCATGGTAACTGTGCAAATATGCTTTGTGCAAATTTGTAGAGCATTTTATGGTTGATCGTGAACGGACACGCTTTCTTTCTCGCAAATCTGCTTTTTATCCATTGAAGGTTTGCAAGCTCATTGCTTTGGTTAACAAATTCTCTATTTTATTTTTAAGAAGACAATTATTGCTTTTTTTGTTAAATTCTTTTATGTATTTCCAAATTCTAAATAGCACTACTATAACATGTAAATAACAAGGCAGGAAATGTCACAAAGGACAAAGTCCATTGGCGTCAAATTGGCACGCAGCCGCCGCTGCGGTTACAAACTGCTGCCGATCTTATCTGGTTTTTGGAAAAACACCCATATAAATTAAAATTAAAATGCGGTGCATTCTTTTCTTATTGTTAAATTAAAATTTGTTCTAGCTTTTGTTAAAAAAAATCGTATTTTGAATTCACATGAATATGTTTTTTATTGCATTAAAATTTTTCGTCCCCGCCGCCATTTATTGTCTTTTGTTGTTTACATTATTTATTTTTATCTGAGCATTTTTGCGCACTTCTATTTGCTCAAGGGTTTTTAGTGCAAATGAAGCCAATGCATACATTTTGTTGTTGTGCTAAGAGAAGCACAGCATTTTTGCTCACACTTGCTTCACTTGTAAAGTTTGCACTACTATCGTGAGAACCCTCAATATTTTAAAAGTTTTCTGAAAATATGCAGATTTCTTTTCAAGCAACGAAATAATCATATAATAAGAATGTACTAACACTTTCAACCCTGGTTAACAAAGAGGACCAAAAGCGTATGAGCAATATTAATTAAAATCGATTACATGTCGCACTTGACCACCAACAAGGTACTAGTTAGTTATATTCAGTGCTGGGCAAAATACACGCTTTGATGTATTTAAAATACAAAATACATGAAAGTTGTGTATTATTTAAATTACAAAATACTGCATTTTAAAAACAAATATTTGAAATACAAAATACAGTGTAACAAAAATATGTATTTAATATTAGAATCTATTGAAAATGCATACTGATTATTTGGCCACAATTTGATGCAGAAAAAAAAACAGTTTTCACCTTGTAACTTAAGGAGAGTTTCTTAAATGTAAACTGAATTGATAAACTACCAGCTTGTTTCTTGTCTTTAATAGCAAAACAATAATTTATGCAACATTTCCGCAAAACTTCCTACTCTAGATTTTACAGTCTAGCAGTTAGACACTAATGACGAAAAACAGGAGGTCATCTAGTTTGTGGAAACACCAATAAACAATAGTTCAAATTTTTGGCACTCAATATTAACAATAAACATGTAATTTTTATTGTTTTGCCAAAAAAATACAAAAAAAAAAAAAAAAATACTTCCACCAAACAAAACAATCTGGAGTTTAAGTTTTTACTTGAAAGAAAACTCTATGTGAGTCGTAAAAAGCAACAATTATTGTTGTTTGAACGTTTTTGCTATAGTTTAACAAACGTTTATGTTTTACATTTACAAATAGTCAGTTTTACCGGGTTATAATATTTATTTAATATTGTAACACTATGCAAATGAGCTTTTTATTTACATACACTTAACACTTGCTTTACATGGAAGGGATTTCTTTGTGAATGATTCTTTTAAACAAGTTTCAACATACATTGGCGTATACGTACTCAAGAATAACAGTTATTATGGGAACTAGAAAGATGAAATACGGCACACTGCTGTTCACCACTTGTATATAGATTTTCACTATATTTTCACTGCCTTAAAAATTCATTAATAAGTTTTATATTTATATTTAAGCTCATAAGCACTTTTTTCTCAAACCTTTAAGTAAGCAAGGTAGGCATGTCTTTGCATCGAGTAAAACAAAGATTACAAAATAGCTTAAGCATGTAATTAAAAAAAAATTATAATTTTTTGAGGTAATCTAATCAAACCTGGAGCCAATTGCCATTAATAAAGGTAGTTTTCGTAGAAGTGAGAGGAAAGCTCACCGGTAACAATTTTTAATTATCACAACTTCTTTTTGATCAAACATCTCCAAAAACCTCCCCATTTTTCATACATTTATATTAAATTACTTTTTAAGGCTCAAGTTCAAACCACGGTTTGTCACTTTTAATTCAATATTAATTAAGTAAAGAAAAGTAAAATTTTTATACCTAGGTGAACAATCGGCTGTTTCTGTGTAGCAAACACCCTTTATCAGCACCCTATGAACTTTGGACGTGTCAAATTTGACAATTTCGGCACAGCCACTTTCTCCACTCGGCAACCAAAGCTCACGCAATTTTACTTTACACTGCAGTTACACGACCAAGTTTTGCTATCAAGTTTTTTTCATATACTGCTTGTCAAAATTCAATAAAATTGATAGCTGTGACATAGGCTGCACGCAATTTCATAACAATTTGTTTTCAAGATGCCGCCAAGAAGAAAATTAAAAATATCTGCTTCATTAAAAGTACTATCAGAAATAAGAAAAATAAAAGAAGGAAAAAACCAGAGGGCAGAAAGGAGTCGATATGACGCCACATTCATATTCCACAGAACTTCGTGGCTTCTGTATAGCTCTATAAATTGCAGCACATCATTATATTTATTGGTTTTGCACCTAAACATTTTTATTTCTATTTGTAAGCTTGAATCTGTTTAATTTTTATCACTTTTAATTGCAACTTTCAAACAAATCAAAAAAAAAATATTTGCAGACAGAACGAAAAAAAATTGTTGTCAGCTGTTTTCTTGATTGTGACTTGATGCTCTCTATGGAAAGCAAAAACTGTCATCAAGTTTGCATCAGTTTTCAAAATTGTGAGTGTATTAGTAAAAAAGTGTGAATGTATTAAAACTTGAAAGGCAAAACTTGATCATGCCCTGCCGGCAACTCAGTTAACTAGTAATGAATTATAAGCTAACTTTTTTACAACTGGTGGTGGTTGACACTTAGATTATTTTTAATCGAGATGACTGACTATTTTAACATTACGATGTCCTAGGAGGTAGTCAATTGTCCGACGTTGCATTACTTTTCAACTAACTTAAAGTTAGCTACTAAAAGTCAGTACATACAGAAAAAAAAATGTACAAATCAAGGCTGATTTTACATTTTTCGGTGGTAATATTTATTATATTTTTTATTAAATTAAATTTCATCCTACTTTTTTTTTTTTTTTTTTTTTAGCCTTTGGTGGGAATCGAACCAATAAGCCTCAAGACTGGTGAGCAGTCAACATAACCCACTCAGCCATCGCAACATTTAAAACGAATGCGACAATGGGCAATTTAATTAAAGAGTTATTTACCGTGTATGTGTGTATGTTATTATTTGAATTTTGGGTTAACTCTGCACTACGTTTCAGCTAGCTTCTAGCCAGTATACAAAAAGTGAATTACAAATCGATTGTATTGTAGCTAATTTGTAGCTAGTCCATAAAAGTTAACGTAAAGTTAATTATTTTAGTAGTCGACTACTCAATGTCCGACATGGATGAACTATAAGTCGATTTTATTTGTAGTCGACTACCAATTTGCTGGCAGGGTGTAACCCCCAAGTAACCAACATTAACCAAAGCAATAATATTTTTTTGCAGTCTGTTATGGATGATTTTTTGTTATCTCAGAAGACTGTTAATTGCTCTTTATATGAGAGCTTTTTCATAGATGTTCTTGTTTGTATCATTGAGATCTAGATGCTCGTTTATTGATGCAACTTGAACATTTATGACAAGCCATGCGCTGTTTGTTAACATTTTACTGAAATTTTTAATTTTATTGAACTATGATATATTTTACATACATTTATATTAAATTACTTTTTCAAGGCTCAAGTTCAATCAAGTTTGGTTTGTCAATTTTTAGGGTTCCGTACTCATTAGACTGAAACAGAACCCTATTACCGAGACAACTACGTCCATCCGACCGTCCGTCCGTCACATCGTCCATTCTCCGAAACGGTAAGAGCTGAAATTTTCACAGAATGTTGTCGTACCTTTCCGCTGTAACTACAAATACTAAAAACAACAACAAAGCCAAAACTACCAGGTGTCCCCATACAACGAAAAGTTACAATTAGCTATAACTCTCGAAACGTACAAGATAGAGAGCTGAAACGCGCACATTGTATGTATTTGTAGATGCTCTACAACAGCAATTGCTAAAGACAACAACAAGTTGAAAACTACCAGGTGTCCCTATACAACCTAAAGTAACAATTAGCCGTAGCTGCTAAACCGTAAAAGACAGAGCGCTGAAATTCGCACAATATATTTATTTACATGTAACCTACAACAAAAAATACCTAAATCAAAAACATGTCGAAAACTACCAGGTGTCCCTATACAACGTAAAGTAAAAATTATCCGTAACTCCCAAACTGTAAGAGACAGAGAGATGAAATGTTCACAATATATGTACTCACATATAGCCTACAATAACAAATGCTAAAAACAAAAACAAGACGAAAACTACCAGGTGTGCCTATGCAACGTAAAGTAACAATTAGCTGTTACTCTTGAGCCGTGAGAGATAGAGGGATGAAATTTGCATAATATATGTATTCACATATGCCCCACAACAACAAATGCTAAAAACAATGTCCCTTTACAACGTAGAGTAACCGCAATAACTCTCGAACCGTAAGAGATAGAGAGCCGAAATTCGCACAGTGTATGTTTTTCCAGATGCCTTACAACAGCAAATGACAACAACAACAATAACAACAACAAGTCGAAAACCACAAGGTGTCCCCATTCAACATAAAGTAGCAATTAAACGCAACTCTAAAGCTGTAAGAGACAGAGAGATGAAATTTATACAATATATATATTCACATATGCCATTCATACGTACATTACACATATGTACGTACGAAACCCTAAGTCTGCGAGCCAGCCTCATACTTGACTGAATTTATTTTTACTTTGTGTTCTATACTGATGTTGGTCTATCTAAAATTGGTCATCAATGTTTTCACCGATAACAAAACTCTTTCCTTGCAATTCAGTTTGGTAACATATTTAGGCCTCAAACAATTCAGAGTTCCGTGAAAAGCGGATTGACTGATGGCATTTAATATGAACGAAAATAAAATAAGCAACTCGAATCTACGTTATAATTATAATACACACTTGGACTGGTAAAATAAATAACTGTGATTAAAATAAGCTTTTCTGGAGAAGAAAACATGAATATAAATGTGTATGTATGTAAGTATGTATGTATGTGTGTTCAACTTGACTTCATGAAAGTACATACCTACTTGTAATTGAGTAGGGGTATTTATATTTTGGAAAGTTAATTTTTTTATTTCGTGTAAAACTTTTAGTTTGTGAAATGTCAAAAAACTATTGCTCTGAATCATATTTTTTTTTTGTAATTCAACAGTCAGCTCTGAGACATTCGTTGCAATTGTAAAAATTTATTGGGGTTTTCTTTTGTTTTCTTGTTGAATTTTCTGTGTAATTAATTGTTTTCACGCACACAATTTTTATATAAATATTCATTACTTTTGGTCATTCTTTATATTTCATGGATATTATGTACTTTTTGACTTCTTTGCATGACCGATTTTTTTTTTTATATTTGCAAAAAGAAACCTGTTTGAAATCGTTTACCTTTGATGTCGCAATTAAAATAGTCGTAGTGACAAAACTCATGCAGTCTAAAATATTTACTTTCCCTCTCCAACGAACAACTGAGACCAAACAAGAACTTTCTTCACATATTCTTCGAATCACGATGCATTTGAATAATTTTCACAACTCATGGTGAATCAATGAGATGTGTTTGTTTGAAATTAAATTACTTAAATTTTAATTTTAACTTTAAGCATGGCTGGGATTGATTTAAGTACAAACAGACTGAATGGGTTTTTCAGGGTATTTAGACAATCGATTTTTCTATTTAAATATGAGGACAAGGGCTTTAACATTGTTTTTTATGTTAAATTAATTATTCAAGCTTTTGATCTTTCGTTTTTTTATAAAAAATAATTTTAAGCAATTATTTATTTATTTTCAATATTTTGCCAACAATTTGTTGGCATCTTCAGGAAACCAATTATAAAATTCAAAAAACAAATTATTGAACAAATTTGGTTAACAAACATTCAAAGCACTTTAACAAAAAGACAAAAAGCAAATGTAAAATTATAGCAGAGAAAATACAAACTTTATTTGTTTGTAACTCTGTGAACTAAAATATACGTGGTAAAGTGTTTTCTTTTCTATTCCAATAATAGAACTAAATCTTGGACACATCGGTCCAAGAAGTGAAACTTTCATAAGAAAAAGTTTCATCAGATGTGATCTGGTTGTAAGAAGATGGTGCCACTTCCCACACAGCTGGCGAAACAATTGCTCTTTTGCGCGATGAATTCAATGGCAGTGTTATCTCACGTGATAGCAATATCAATTGACCGAAAAGATCATGTGATTTGATACCGTTGGAATTTTTTGGCTTTTTAAATGAAGAGATACGTCAATAGGCCAACAACAATTCAAGAGCTAAAGGATGAGATAATTCGGCATATTAACGGCATAGAACCTGAATTATGCCTCACCGTCATCGAAAATTTGACCAATTGGACGGATGGAGGTGTGCCGCCGAAGTCATGATGGCTTCAATTAAACAAGCTACGGGAGATGATAGAGTGATAGAGTGAAGCTAAAATTCGTGGGTGCTAAATAGATTTTATTGATGGAGAGACACAGCGATAAGGTTGGGAAGGCAAAGCAGAGGATAACATCGAATCTCTGGCAATTAAGTGATGTGGTTCAATAGTGTGTTCCAGTGTAAGTTTATGTCCAAAGTTAATTTTTTCTGTGAGTAGATACGCGGTTGGTGGGAAGGGTTGGAACCGCCAGGAGGATGAGCTAGTTGGAAATCCCACCAAGTCAATGCTCCAATGAACCGTACCAATATTATCATAATAAAAATAAATGACAAAATGTGTTTTATTCAAAACCAAGACCCTTTATTTATAAAAAAAAATAACTTCGTTAAATCAATTAACAATTTTGTTAAGTCAATGCATCCTTTCATTGACTTTTCAATGCTCATTTGATTTGTAAGGGAAATTAAATATATGCTGAAATATTTCAACATTTCGCAAAGGTTTTGAAGTCCACGCTCAACTTTAACAGGGTTGATTCTCTTTAATAATCCCTATTCGGCTTCTTTTTAGTACACTTGTGTGATATGCGTGATTAAATTGTCCAGTACGTTTCGTACTAAAATCAAATATTTTTTATGTATTATTATGTTTTCTTTGTTTACAATATATGATTCTGACAGATAGTGCAGATAAACTTACGATATAAATTAGAGAAGACAGGAATTTTTTGTGCTTCATATGTAGCTTCAATATGAAGCTACTTCATTCGCTCTCAAAATTTTGTATGGCGAAGCACCACCAGCTTCGCTCCTGATTTGGTTGTTAAGCATGAATAGAGAGCGAAGCGCATATCGTGGAAACTGCATATTATGCCTACTCAAAGAAAGTTGGTGTCACCATTACATGAAGCACGTGCTTCAAAAAAAAAAAAAAACTTAATTCTAAATTTCATAAAAAAATTTTAAATGGAATCCAGTTAAAATATTATTTCGTGCAAATGTCGTCCTTTTATAATTACGGATGTCGTTATTAAAGCTCATCATTACAAGTGCAAGGAAACAATTAGAGCTCAATACAATCCAATCGTACATACATACATACACGTTGGTTTGCCAGCCAACACGAATCCAAACTCAAGAAAAATGTTAATCTACAGCAAGAATTTCTTTCACACAACTTCATTCATTATTAAGTTGAAATTGCTTTGCAACAACAACAACAAAATCTAAACGCTGCTTTAAACCAAAAAACCAAAAAAAAAAAAAAATATATATTCTTAATTAAAAAAAAAAATCATTTAATCACTGTTCATGTTTAAAAATTATTTTCTCTTGTAAGGCAACTAAATTTTAATTTTAGGTCATGTGGTACCGAATTTTGCTTATTTTCTCGATATCTGCAATATTAGAGGAGATACGGGCATTTAAAGTTTATCTTTAATTTTTGGTAATTTTTTCATGTGGTACCGTTTTGCTTATTTTCTCGATATCTGCAATATTAGAGGAGATACAGGCATTTAAAGTTTATCTTTAATTTTTGGTAATTTTTTCATGTGGTACCGTTTTGCTTATTTTCTCGATATCTGCAATATTAGAGGAGATACGGGCATTTAAAGTTTTTCTTTAATTTTGGTAATTTTTTCATGTGGTACCGAATTTTGCCTATTTTCTCGATATCTGCAATATTAGAGGAGATACGGGCATTTAAAGTTTTTCTTTAATTTTTGGTAATTTTTTCATGTGGTACCGAATTTTGCCTATTTTCTCGATATCTGCAATATTAGAGGAGATACGGGCATTTAAAGTTTTTCTTTAATTTTTTCATGTGGTACCGAATTTCGCTTATTTTCTCGATATCTGCAATATTAGAGGAGATACGGGCATTTAAAGTTTTTCCTTAATTTTAGGTCATTTTTCATGTGGTACCGAATTTCGCTTAATTTCTCGATATCTGCAATATTTGAGGAGATACGGGCATTTAAAGTTTTTCTTTAATTTTTGGTAATTTTTTCATGTGGTACCGAATTTTGCCTATTTTCTCGATATCTGCAATATTAGAGGAGATACGGGCATTTAAAGTTTTTCTTTAATTTTAGGTCATTTTTCATGTGGTACCGAATTTCGCTTATTTTCTCGATATCTGCAATATTAGAGGAGATACGGGCATTTAAAGTTTTTCTTTAATTTTTGGTAATTTTTTAATGTGGTACCGAATTTTTCTTATTTTCTCGATATCTGCAATATTAGAGGAGATACGGGCATTTAAAGTTTTTCTTTAATTTTTGGTAATTTTTTCATGTGGTACCGAATTTTGCTTATTTTCTCGATATCTGCAATATTAGAGGAGATACGGGCATTTAAAGTTTTTCTTTAATTTTTGGTAATTTTTTCATGTGGTACCGAATTTTGCTTATTTTATCGATATCTGCAATATTAGAGGAGATACGGGCATTTAAAGTTTTTCTTTAATTTTTGGTAATTTTTTAATGTGGTACCGAATTTTTCTTATTTTCTCGATATCTGCAATATTAGAGGAGATACGGGCATTTAAAGTTTTTCTTTAATTTTTGGTAATTTTTTCATGTGGTACCGAATTTTGCTTATTTTCTCGATATCTGCAATATTAGAGGAGATACGGGCATTTAAAGTTTTTCTTTAATTTTGGTAATTTTTTCATGTGGTACCGAATTTTGCCTATTTTCTCGATATCTGCAATATTAGAGGAGATACGGGCATTTAAAGTTTTTCTTTAATTTTTGGTAATTTTTTCATGTGGTACCGAATTTTGCCTATTTTCTCGATATCTGCAATATTAGAGGAGATACGGGCATTTAAAGTTTTTCTTTAATTTTTTCATGTGGTACCGAATTTCGCTTATTTTCTCGATATCTGCAATATTAGAGGAGATACGGGCATTTAAAGTTTTTCTTTAATTTTTGGTAATTTTTTAATGTGGTACCGAATTTTTCTTATTTTCTCGATATCTGCAATATTAGAGGAGATACGGGCATTTAAAGTTTTTCTTTAATTTTAGGTCATTTTTCATGTGGTACCGAATTTCGCTTAATTTCTCGATATCTGCAATATTTGAGGAGATACGGGCATTTAAAGTTTTTCTTTAATTTTTGGTAATTTTTTCATGTGGTACCGAATTTTGCCTATTTTCTCGATATCTGCAATATTAGAGGAGATACGGGCATTTAAAGTTTTTCTTTAATTTTAGGTCATTTTTCATGTGGTACCGAATTTCGCTTATTTTCTCGATATCTGCAATATTAGAGGAGATACGGGCATTTAAAGTTTTTCTTTAATTTTTGGTAATTTTTTAATGTGGTACCGAATTTTTCTTATTTTCTCGATATCTGCAATATTAGAGGAGATACGGGCATTTAAAGTTTTTCTTTAATTTTTGGTAATTTTTTCATGTGGTACCGAATTTTGCTTATTTTCTCGATATCTGCAATATTAGAGGAGATACGGGCATTTAAAGTTTTTCTTTAATTTTTGGTAATTTTTTCATGTGGTACCGAATTTTGCTTATTTTCTCGATATCTGCAATATTAGAGGAGATACGGGCATTTAAAGTTTTTCTTTAATTTTTGGTAATTTTTTCATGTGGTACCGAATTTTGCTTATTTTCTCGATATCTGCAATATTAGAGGAGATACGGGCATTTAAAGTTTTTCTTTAATTTTTGGTAATTTTTTCATGTGGTACCGAATTTTGCCTATTTTCTCGATATCTGCAATATTAGAGGAGATACGGGCATTTAAAGTTTTTCTTTAATTTTTGGTAATTTTTTCATGTGGTACCGAATTTTGCCTATTTTCTCGATATCTGCAATATTAGAGGAGATACGGGCATTTAAAGTTTTTCTTTAATTTTTGGTAATTTTTTCATGTGGTACCGAATTTTGCTTATTTTCTCGATATCTGCAATATTAGAGGAGACACGGGCATTTAAAGTTTTTCTTTAATTTTTGGTAATTTTTTCATGTGGTACCGAATTTTGCCTATTTTCTCGATATCTGCAATATTAGAGGAGATACGGGCATTTAAAGTTTTTCTTTAATTTTTGGTAATTTTTTCATGTGGTACCGAATTTTGCCTATTTTCTCGATATCTGCAATATTAGAGGAGATACGGGCATTTAAAGTTTTTCTTTAATTTTTGGTAATTTTTTCATGTGGTACCGAATTTTGCCTATTTTCTCGATATCTGCAATATTAGAGGAGATACGGGCATTTAAAGTTTTTCTTTAATTTTTGGTAATTTTTTCATGTGGTACCGAATTTTGCCTATTTTCTCGATATCTGCAATATTAGAGGAGATACGGGCATTTAAAGTTTTTCTTTAATTTTTGGTAATTTTTTCATGTGGTACCGAATTTTGCTTATTTTCTCGATATCTGCAATATTAGAGGAGATACGGGCATTTAAAGTTTTTCTTTAATTTTTGGTAATTTTTTCATGTGGTACCGAATTTTGCTTATTTTCTCGATATCTGCAATATTAGAGGAGATACGGGCATTTAAAGTTTTTCTTTAATTTTTGGTAATTTTTTAATGTGGTACCGAATTTTGCTTATTTTCTCGATATCTGCAATATTAGAGGAGATACGGGCATTTAAAGTTTTTCTTTAATTTTTGGTAATTTTTTCATGTGGTACCGAATTTTGCCTATTTTCTCGATATCTGCAATATTAGAGGAGATACGGGCATTTAAAGTTTTTCTTTAATTTTTGGTAATTTTTTCATGTGGTACCGAATTTTGCTTATTTTCTCGATATCTGCAATATTAGAGGAGATACGGGCATTTAAAGTTTTTCTTTAATTTTTGGTAATTTTTTCATGTGGTACCGAATTTTGCTTATTTTCTCGATATCTGCAATATTAGAGGAGATACGGGCATTTAAAGTTTTTCTTTAATTTTTGGTAATTTTTTCATGTGGTACCGAATTTTGCCTATTTTCTCGATATCTGCAATATTAGAGGAGATACGGGCATTTAAAGTTTTTCTTTAATTTTTGGTAATTTTTTCATGTGGTACCGAATTTTGCTTATTTTCTCGATATCTGCAATATTAGAGGAGATACGGGCATTTAAAGTTTTTTTCTTTTAACTTTTTGGCTAATTTTTTCATGTAGGTACCGAATTTTAGCTTTATCTTCTCGATCTCTGCAATATTAGAGGAATACGGGCATTTATAAGTTTTCTTTAATTTTTGTAATTTTTTCATGTGGTACCGAATTTTGCTTATTTTCTTGATATCTGCAATATTAGAGGAGATACGGGCATTTAAAGTTTTTCTTTAATTTTTGGTAATTTTTTCATGTGGTACCGAATTTTGCTTATTTTCTCGATATCTGCAATATTAGAGGAGATACGGGCATTTAAAGTTTTTCTTTAATTTTTGGTAATTTTTTCATGTGGTACCGAATTTTGCTTATTTTCTCGATATCTGCAATATTAGAGGAGATACGGGCATTTAAAGTTTTTCTTTAATTTTTGGTAATTTTTTCATGTGGTACCGAATTTTGCTTATTTTCTTGATATCTGCAATATTAGAGGAGATACGGGCATTTAAAGTTTTTCTTTAATTTTTGGTAATTTTTTCATGTGGTACCGAATTTTGCTTATTTTCTCGATATCTGCAATATTAGAGGAGATACGGGCATTTAAAGTTTTTCTTTAATTTTTGGTAAATTTTTAATGTGGTACCGAATTTTGCTTATTTTCTTGATATCTGCAATATTAGAGGAGATACGGGCATTTAAAGTTTTTCTTTAATTTTTGGTAATTTTTTCATGTGGTACCGAATTTTGCTTATTTTCTCGATATCTGCAATATTAGAGGAGATACGGGCATTTAAAGTTTTTCTTTAATTTTTGGTAATTTTTTCATGTGGTACCGAATTTTGCTTATTTTCTCGATATCTGCAATATTAGAGGAGATACGGGCATTTAAAGTTTTTCTTTAATTTTTGGTAAATTTTTAATGTGGTACCGAATTTTGCTTATTTTCTTGATATCTGCAATATTAGAGGAGATACGGGCATTTAAAGTTTTTCTTTAATTTTTGGTAATTTTTTCATGTGGTACCGAATTTTGCTTATTTTCTCGATATCTGCAATATTAGAGGAGATACGGGCATTTAAAGTTTTTCTTTAATTTTTGGTAAATTTTTCATGTGGTACCGAATTTTGCTTATTTTCTTGATATCTGCAATATTAGAGGAGATACGGGCATTTAAAGTTTTTCTTTAATTTTTGGTAATTTTTTCATGTGGTACCGAATTTTGCTTATTTTCTCGATATCTGCAATATTAGAGGAGATACGGGCATTTAAAGTTTTTCTTTAATTTTTGGTAAATTTTTAATGTGGTACCGAATTTTGCTTATTTTCTTGATATCTGCAATATTAGAGGAGATACGGGCATTTAAAGTTTTTCTTTAATTTTTGGTAAATTTTTCATGTGGTACCGAATTTTGCTTATTTTCTCGATATCTGCAATATTAGAGGAGATACGGGCATTTAAAGTTTTTCTTTAATTTTTGGTAAATTTTTCATGTGGTACCGAATTTTGCTTATTTTCTTGATATCTGCAATATTAGAGGAGATACGGGCATTTAAAGTTTTTCTTTAATTTTTGGTAATTTTTTCATGTGGTACCGAATTTTGCTTATTTTCTCGATATCTGCAATATTAGAGGAGATACGGGCATTTAAAGTTTTTCTTTAATTTTTGGTAATTTTTTCATGTGGTACCGAATTTTGCTTATTTTCTCGATATCTGCAATATTAGAGGAGATACGGGCATTTAAAGTTTTTCTTTAATTTTTGGTAAATTTTTAATGTGGTACCGAATTTTGCTTATTTTCTTGATATCTGCAATATTAGAGGAGATACGGGCATTTAAAGTTTTTCTTTAATTTTTGGTAAGTTTTTTGGTACCGAATTTTGCCTATTTTCTTGATATCTGCAATATTAGAGGAGATACGGGCATTTAAAGTTTTTCTTTAATTTTTGGTAAATTTTTAATGTGGTACCGAATTTTGCTTATTTTCTTGATATCTGCAATATTAGAGGAGATACGGGCATTTAAAGTTTTTCTTTAATTTTTGGTAATTTTTTCATGTGGTACCGAATTTTGCTTATTTTCTCGATATCTGCAATATTAGAGGAGATACGGGCATTTAAAGTTTTTCTTTAATTTTTGGTAATTTTTTCATGTGGTACCGAATTTTGCCTATTTTCTCGATATCTGCAATATTAGAGGAGATACGGGCATTTAAAGTTTTTCTTTAATTTTTGGTAATTTTTTCATGTGGTACCGAATTTTGCTTATTTTCTGATATCTGCAATATTAGAGGAGATACGGGCATTTAAAGTTTTTCTTTAATTTTTGGTAATTTTTCATGTGGTACCGAATTTTGCTTATTTTCTCGATATCTGCAATATTAGAGGAGATACGGGCATTTAAAGTTTTTCTTTAATTTTTGGTAATTTTTTAATGTGGTACCGAATTTTGCTTATTTTCTTGATATCTGCAATATTAGAGGAGATACGGGCATTTAAAGTTTTTCTTTAATTTTTGGTAATTTTTTCATGTGGTACCGTATTTTGCCTATTTTCTTGATATCTGCAATATTAGAGGAGATACGGGCATTTAAAGTTTTCCTTTAATTTTTGGTAATTTTTTCATGTGGTACCGAATTTTGCTTATTTTCTCGATATCTGCAATATTAGAGGAGATACGGGCATTTAAAGTTTTTCTTTAATTTTTGGTAATTTTTTCATGTGGTACCGAATTTTGCTTATTTTCTTGATATCTGCAATATTAGAGGAGATACGGGCATTTAAAGTTTTTCTTTAATTTTTGGTAATTTTTTCATGTGGTACCGAATTTTGCTTATTTTCTCGATATCTGCAATATTAGAGGAGATACGGGCATTTAAAGTTTTTCTTTAATTTTTGGTAAATTTTTAATGTGGTACCGAATTTTGCTTATTTTCTTGATATCTGCAATATTAGAGGAGATACGGGCATTTAAAGTTTTTCTTTAATTTTTGGTAATTTTTTCATGTGGTACCGAATTTTGCCTATTTTCTCGATATCTGCAATATTAGAGGAGATACGGGCATTTAAAGTTTTTCTTTAATTTTTGGTAAGTTTTTATGTGGTACCGAGTTTTGCTTATTTTCTCGATATCTGCAATATTAGAGGAGATACGGGCATTTAAAGTTTTTCTTTAATTTTTGGTAATTTTTTAATGTGGTACCGAATTTTGCTTATTTTCTCGATATCTGCAATATTAGAGGAGATACGGGCATTTAAAGTTTTTCTTTAATTTTTGGTAATTTTTTAATGTGGTACCGAATTTTGCTTATTTTCTCGATATCTGCAATATTAGAGGAGATACGGGCATTTAAAGTTTTTCTTTAATTTTTGGTAATTTTTTCATGTGGTACCGAATTTTGCCTATTTTCTCGATATCTGCAATATTAGAGGAGATACGGGCATTTAAAGTTTTTCTTTAATTTTTGGTAAGTTTTTATGTGGTACCGAGTTTTGCTTATTTTCTCGATATCTGCAATATTAGAGGAGATACGGGCATTTAAAGTTTTTCTTTAATTTTTGGTAATTTTTTCATGTGGTACCGAATTTTGCTTATTTTCTTGATATCTGCAATATTAGAGGAGATACGGGCATTTAAAGTTTTTCTTTAATTTTTGGTAATTTTTTCATGTGGTACCGAATTTTGCTTATTTTCTCGATATCTGCAATATTAGAGGAGATACGGGCATTTAAAGTTTTTCTTTAATTTTTGGTAATTTTTTAATGTGGTACCGAATTTTGCTTATTTTCTTGATATCTGCAATATTAGAGGAGATACGGGCATTTAAAGTTTTTCTTTAATTTTTGGTAATTTTTTCATGTGGTACCGTATTTTGCCTATTTTCTTGATATCTGCAATATTAGAGGAGATACGGGCATTTAAAGTTTTCCTTTAATTTTTGGTAATTTTTTCATGTGGTACCGAATTTTGCTTATTTTCTCGATATCTGCAATATTAGAGGAGATACGGGCATTTAAAGTTTTTCTTTAATTTTTGGTAATTTTTTCATGTGGTACCGAATTTTGCTTATTTTCTCGATATCTGCAATATTAGAGGAGATACGGGCATTTAAAGTTTTTCTTTAATTTTTGGTAATTTTTTCATGTGGTACCGAATTTTGCTTATTTTCTCGATATCTGCAATATTAGAGGAGATACGGGCATTTAAAGTTTTTCTTTAATTTTTGGTAATTTTTTCATGTGGTACCGAATTTTGCTTATTTTCTTGATATCTGCAATATTAGAGGAGATACGGGCATTTAAAGTTTTTCTTTAATTTTTGGTAATTTTTTCATGTGGTACCGAATTTTGCTTATTTTCTCGATATCTGCAATATTAGAGGAGATACGGGCATTTAAAGTTTTTCTTTAATTTTTGGTAAATTTTTAATGTGGTACCGAATTTTGCTTATTTTCTCGATATCTGCAATATTAGAGGAGATACGGGCATTTAAAGTTTTTCTTTAATTTTTGGTAATTTTTTCATGTGGTACCGAATTTTGCTTATTTTCTTGATATCTGCAATATTAGAGGAGATACGGGCATTTAAAGTTTTTCTTTAATTTTTGGTAATTTTTTCATGTGGTACCGAATTTTGCTTATTTTCTCGATATCTGCAATATTAGAGGAGATACGGGCATTTAAAGTTTTTCTTTAATTTTTGGTAATTTTTTAATGTGGTACCGAATTTTGCTTATTTTCTCGATATCTGCAATATTAGAGGAGATACGGGCATTTAAAGTTTTTCTTTAATTTTTGGTAATTTTTTAATGTGGTACCGAATTTTGCTTATTTTCTCGATATCTGCAATATTAGAGGAGATACGGGCATTTAAAGTTTTTCTTTAATTTTTGGTAATTTTTTCATGTGGTACCGAATTTTGCTTATTTTCTCGATATCTGCAATATTAGAGGAGATACGGGCATTTAAAGTTTTTCTTTAATTTTTGGTAATTTTTTCATGTGGTACCGAATTTTGCCTATTTTCTCGATATCTGCAATATTAGAGGAGATACGGGCATTTAAAGTTTTCCTTTAATTTTTGGTAATTTTTTCATGTGGTACCGAATTTTGCTTATTTTCTCGATATCTGCAATATTAGAGGAGATACGGGCATTTAAAGTTTTTCTTTAATTTTTGGTAATTTTTTCATGTGGTACCGAATTTTGCCTATTTTCTCGATATCTGCAATATTAGAGGAGATACGGGCATTTAAAGTTTTTCTTTAATTTTTGGTAATTTTTTCATGTGGTACCGAATTTTGCCTATTTTCTCGATATCTGCAATATTAGAGGAGATACGGGCATTTAAAGTTTTTCTTTAATTTTTGGTAATTTTTTCATGTGGTACCGAATTTTGCTTATTTTCTCGATATCTGCAATATTAGAGGAGATACGGGCATTTAAAGTTTTTCTTTAATTTTTGGTAATTTTTTCATGTGGTACCGAATTTTGCTTATTTTCTCGATATCTGCAATATTAGAGGAGATACGGGCATTTAAAGTTTTTCTTTAATTTTTGGTAATTTTTTCATGTGGTACCGAATTTTGCCTATTTTCTCGATATCTGCAATATTAGAGGAGATACGGGCATTTAAAGTTTTTCTTTAATTTTTGGTAATTTTTTCATGTGGTACCGAATTTTGCTTATTTTCTCGATATCTGCAATATTAGAGGAGATACGGGCATTTAAAGTTTTTCTTTAATTTTTGGTAATTTTTTCATGTGGTACCGAGTTTTGCTTATTTTCTCGATATCTGCAATATTAGAGGAGATACGGGCATTTAAAGTTTTTCTTTAATTTTTGGTAATTTTTTCATGTGGTACCGTATTTTGCCTATTTTCTTGATATCTGCAATATTAGAGGAGATACGGGCATTTAAAGTTTCCCTTTAATTTTTGGTAATTTTTTCATGTGGTACCGAATTTTGCTTATTTTCTCGATATCTGCAATATTACAGGAGATACGGGCATTTAAAGTTTTTCTTTAATTTTTGGTAATTTTTTCATGTGGTACCGAATTTTGCTTATTTTCTCGATATCTGCAATATTAGAGGAGATACGGGCATTTAAAGTTTTTCTTTAATTTTTGGTAATTTTTTAATGTGGTACCGAATTTTGCTTATTTTCTCGATATCTGCAATATTAGAGGAGATACGGGCATTTAAAGTTTTTCTTTAATTTTTGGTAATTTTTTCATGTGGTACCGAATTTTGCTTATTTTCTCGATATCTGCAATATTAGAGGAGATACGGGCATTTAAAGTTTTTCTTTAATTTTTGGTAATTTTTTCATGTGGTACCGAATTTTGCCTATTTTCTCGATATCTGCAATATTAGAGGAGATACGGGCATTTAAAGTTTTTCTTTAATTTTTGGTAATTTTTTCATGTGGTACCGAATTTTGCTTATTTTCTCGATATCTGCAATATTAGAGGAGATACGGGCATTTAAAGTTTTTCTTTAGTTTTTGGTAATTTTTTCATGTGGTACCGAATTTTGCCTATTTTCTCGATATCTGCAATATTAGAGGAGATACGGGCATTTAAAGTTTTTCTTTAATTTTTGGTAATTTTTTCATGTGGTACCGAATTTTGCTTATTTTCTCGATATCTGCAATATTAGAGGAGATACGGGCATTTAAAGTTTTTCTTTAATTTTTGGTAATTTTTTCATGTGGTACCGAATTTTGCTTATTTTCTCGATATCTGCAATATTAGAGGAGATACGGGCATTTAAAGTTTTTCTTTAGTTTTTGGTAATTTTTTCATGTGGTACCGAATTTTGCCTATTTTCTCGATATCTGCAATATTAGAGGAGATACGGGCATTTAAAGTTTTTCTTTAATTTTTGGTAATTTTTTCATGTGGTACCGAATTTTGCTTATTTTCTCGATATCTGCAATATTAGAGGAGATACGGGCATTTAAAGTTTTTCTTTAGTTTTTGGTAATTTTTTCATGTGGTACCGAATTTTGCCTATTTTCTCGATATCTGCAATATTAGAGGAGATACGGGCATTTAAAGTTTTTCTTTAATTTTTGGTAATTTTTTCATGTGGTACCGAATTTTGCTTATTTTCTCGATATCTGCAATATTAGAGGAGATACGGGCATTTAAAGTTTTTCTTTAATTTTTGGTAATTTTTTCATGTGGTACCGAATTTTGCTTATTTTCTCGATATCTGCAATATTAGAGGAGATACGGGCATTTAAAGTTTTTCTTTAGTTTTTGGTAATTTTTTCATGTGGTACCGAATTTTGCCTATTTTCTCGATATCTGCAATATTTGAGGAGATACGGGCATTTAAAGTTTTTCTTTAATTTTTGGTAATTTTTTCATGTGGTACCGAATTTTGCTTATTTTCTCGATATCTGCAATATTAGAGTGTAACACTCAAAGTCGCCAACTCGTTTTGAGTGTACCTTTCTACGAAGCTATCTACCTCCAATTTATTTTAAGTATTATGGTTGATTGTAATTTATTTTTGTATGTACATAAGTTACACAGGTTAAGTTTTTTTTTATTGTTATTTACAATTGTACAAGATCATCGCATGGGTTGGCAAGCGACAAGAGACAATCGACAACAACAATACTCGACTACAGACCAACACATACATTGGTTTGTGTGAGTATGTATCAACAACCACACAGCAGCCACACTATAAAAGGCGAAGCAATTGCCAGTGCATGGCAGTTTGTTGTCGGCTCGCTTAGCGTACGGATCTAATATTATGGTGCTGGCTACTGTGCTGTAAAAATAGAGAGTAAGTTGAGCGAGCAAAAATAATTAGTAACAGAGTAGGCTACTACTATTTGGTAATTATTTTCTGACAACAAACCTGGAGTAGGAGTCTATACCACGTTCTGTCGGTAGTGCTGGCTACTGTGCGTCAGGCAGATCATTGTATAGCCCTTTCATATTCGGCGCCTGAATAGCGTTGGCTGGAATAGTTATTGCAGTGCTGGCTACTGTGTCGCAATAACGATACAGTCTATCCGTGTCAGAGAGGCGTGTGACGTTCTGCTGGTGGTACTGGTTTCTGTGCCGTCGGCATTCCTTTACACACTCCCTAGAAACTGCGTGGTCACCGTAACATCGGTAACCACTACAAATAGCGTACGAAAAGAACGCAAATCGCCCAGGCGACGTTTTGCCACCCCCTGCTGATTTATAATAAGCATATAACAGTCCAATAAAAACATTTATAACGTTTTAAAAGAAGATTGGAATTTTTTTTCTGTACAACGACACACGAATCTGGACCCCGCTGAGCTCTACCCCAGCCCCAGCGAAATCGTGTTGTTACAAGAGGAGATACGGGCATTTAAAGTTTTTCTTTAATTTTTGGTAATTTTTTCATGTGGTACCGAATTTTGCTTATTTTCTCGATATCTGCAGTATTAGAGGAGATACGGGCATTTGAAAAATTACCAAAAATTAAAGAAAAACTTTAAATGCCCGTATCTCCTCTAATATTGCAGATATCGAGAAAATAAGCAAAATTCGGTACCACATGAAAAATGACCTAAAATTAAAGAAAAAACTTTAAATGCCCGTATCTCCGCTAATATTGCAGATATCAAGAAAATAGGCAAAATTCGGTACCACATGAAAAAATTACCAAAAATTAAAGAAAAACTTTAAATGCCCGTATCTCCGCTAATATTGCAGATATCAAGAAAATAAGCAAAATTCGGTACCATATGAAAAATTACCAAAAATTAAAGAAAAACTTTAAATGCCCGTATCTCCTCTAATATTGCAGATATCGAGAAAATAAGCAAAATTCGGTACCACATGAAAAATGACCTAAAATTAAAGAAAAACTTTTAATGCCCGTATCTCCTCAAATATTGCAGATATCGAGAAAATAAGCAAAATTCGGTACCACATGAAAAATGACCTAAAATTAAAGAAAAAACTTTAAATGCCCGTATCTCCGGTAATATTGCAGATTCGAATCCATCGGATTCTTTTTGTACGAATTCGTGACGGGGAGTTTCCATTACGAGTGATGTTCACTCGGAATTCATAATATTTAAAATACATGTATTTAAAATACAAAATACATCATTCTAAAAGCAAGAATTTTAAATACAAAATACAGTGTAAAAGAATATGTATATAAAAGACAAAATACTTTTCAAATCAATAAACTTTTCATCTCCTTCATAAGCACCAGCTTTTCATATGTGGTATCAGACAAACAACCTCTTGATGGCGAATGAGTAAAACCAGCTAACGGCAAAATCTCAATGAGTTCTTTTATTGAAAGAAAAAGTACGGAATTAAGATATGTAACCATTAAAAAACTATAAAAAAGAAACATACTTTCTAACATAATTTAAAAATGTATTTGGAAAAATGTATTTTGAGAGCACAATTATTTGAAATACAAAATACAAAATGCTAAATACATTTATGGAACGCATTTAAAATACAAATACAAAGCAAGTATTTGTGTTTTCAATACGTATTTCAAATATATGTATTTAAAATACTGCCCAGCCCTGATGACAGGTTATGAACATGAAATTCTCACATACATATTAATGAATGGTAAGTTGATTTCGATTGTATTCGATAATCGATTTTCAGTATTAAAAAACGATTGTTTTCTGATAGATTATGCATTGCCAATTATATGCTGAAATCGATTTTTGGCATCGATTAATCGAAACGGTAAGCCAAAAAGCGTGATACAACTAATAAAGTAACATTTTCACTACAATAACAACAACTTCAATAAAAATAACATGCATTTTGTTTTTGTACAACTTCTGTAAGCTGTCAAAAAGCCGCCGCTTCAGTATTTATAGAAGATAGATAACAGAAATAAACAAATTGTTAAATATTTAGGTATTTACTTAGACAAATTTTTATATTTCAACATGCATGTAAACCAAGCGATTAGAAAGGCAAGGAAAACGGATGTTTTATTCCAAATATATTAACAGTAAAGTGAAACTCGCTATGTATAAAACATTAATTAGACCAATTATTACATATGGATGCCAGATATGGTTTAACATATCACCTTCTTATATGGAAAAAATTAGAGTCTTCGAACGAAAATGTTTAAGATCTTGTATATCATTATTTAGATCAAAATCAAGTAATTACAGATACAATAAAAATCGATAACTTCATAATTTATCTTATAAGAAATCATATACTAAGATCTATGACCTGTATTGAAAATAACATCATTATGACCTCATACTACGCAAATGAAGAATATATTATAAATACTCTGAAAGCTGGGTTTGTACCACCGGAGGCATTTCTGTATCTCGATAAAATTTAATTTATCCGAAATGAAAATGCAGTCCCAATATTTTATCACAATTTTAGAAGGGCAAATTAAAGCTGTAGATTGCAGTATAGAACAAACTAATTCAAGGTATGAAAAAAGTATTTCTAAAAATGATAGATATCCTTTTCAAAGACAAAATATCAACAAATTTTTGTGGCTAAGTGAATAAGCACTGTTTTCTTGCTTTCACTCTTTTGTTTTTACCTTTAATTGACCTTTTTTAAATCAAAATATTAAAGTGATGTTTTTAACAAAATTTTTTCATTACAAAAAAATAAACATATTCTTCATTTGAAGTATAAAATCCAAAAAAAAAAAAATATGATTGAAAACTTAATATTGTTCTATATTATACTTGAGAGCTCTGAAAAGAGACTGTGTGTATTTGTAAATATTGTAAATATTAACTATTATTTATTGTAGTTTTGTTAAATTTTCTAATTTTGCATAATCATAAACAAAAAAAAAGATAGATAACAGAGCTTACATCGATTTGGTGTTTCGTTTTGGCTGCCTTTCATCTCTGCATTCTCTTGACAACCTAAAGTATCCAGATGGTTAACGGTTTAGATGATGAGGCTACCCTATTAGTTGTACCATGCCTCAAAGCATAACAAAATTACCTGTTGTAGAAGTTCGACAACAAAAACGTCTATTTCATTACATACTGGAAGCAAAAGAAGTTTTTGTTATTGCTATAGAAAGCTACCACCACTAATGCTATTGAAGAGAAAACAAAGCAAGTGTTTGGTTGTGAAAATTTGATCAAATAGAACGGGCAATTTATAATACAAAATAAGTGAATATTTTAAAAAAATGCCACCCAGCCACGTTTGCCACCATGTAAAAATTCAAGTCGTAGTGCGTTTATTTTATGCAAAATATATTAATCGATTTTGAACTACGATTAATCGATTAAATAATCGTAATGAAAAATGGTTGGTCGAAAAATCGAAATCTGATGCCATTCCCTCATACATATATCCCTGTGATCTCTAAACATAAGATAATTTCCGCTAACAAACAAGCATAACATTTCCATCATTGCGGTTAAGTTAGTTAAGCATTTTTAATATATTGAGGCCTTTGCCGGCTTGTCTGTACGTTTTACTGAAATACCTCCTTGGACTGTACGAAAAACATCTAAAATGCTTGTGCACAAGAATTCATTCTTTAATTTTTTGCATGATAAAAACAAAATACACGAAACACATACACATGTTCTTGTGTATGTGTGTGTATGTGTGTGTGCACTGGCTAATTCATTTTCGTCTAAAGGGCAGTTTCACTTCGACGTGCAACATTTCCTTATAGAAATCGTGCACCTTGTAAAGTACGCCCTTGATTTTCTAATCTTTCTTGTTAAAGTTTTTTTTTAAGTTCAATGAAATCAAATAAATCAAATGACATTCAGTTTTAAGATATTTTATTTAAATTCTACAAGGGTTACCTTCAAAGTGCAATCTCTTTAAAAATACCTGCATACATGCTTACATATAAATATAAATATATTTGTGCATGTATGTAAGTACACTTTATTAATTACATATTTATTTATTCCAATTTTAATTTGTAAATACACTGAAATCACTAAATTTGTTTAAAGTGGAAGCAAATATTTTTGCACTTTATTTTGCGAGGCACTCGAAAACAATGCAGGGATGGGTTATTAGATTCTTTTACAATACATGCCACGTAAATAAAAATCATGAATACACACTATTTTATTTTTACGTATCATAATTTTAAATTTTTGTTTTCTGTTAGTAATATTTTTTAAAGATTTTATCAGCCAGATATAATATCGTATTATCCGTGATCGGATCAACGATCGAATTTGAATTGAATTGAATTTATTGAGACTTCAAAATGAGATAATAAGTGCCAAAAACGAACAATAAAAAAATAACAACTTAGAACTATGTGTATTATTCTAATCTAGATAAAAGGCAAACGCAACTTGCCGACGTTAAATATATACATACATAGTTTAAATACAAATATATTCGGTGACATTTTGTAACATTTGTTCTTGCTCCCAGAGCGACAATTACACATGTTGTTGTAAAAAAAATTAAACTAACCTTAAAATTACATAAAACTAATTTGTTATATACATACTACTATTTACAATATTTACAAAAGTGTGGATTAAAGATAAAATCCGAATAAACAGAAAGCGGTGATGCCTTCTTGATTTTATGGCCTTAGTCTCACTTAGCTGATTTGACCGAGGCAAGTCATCGATGTGATCATATCAACGATCGAATATATGGTACTATATAAATTTATATAAAAGTAGATAAATAGAGAGAATAGATTTTATATGATTGTATGCACCTATCTACGGGTGCACAAGGGGGGACTTAAAAAAACAAAATAAATCTGCAGCTTATATACGAGGTTTGCTCAAAAGAAAAGGTGAATTTTGATGCATATGACGTACTACAATCAGAAGCATCTGATAAATTGCATTGTCAATTAGATGTCCTCAAAATGTTTTCCTCAAATTCGCTGATTTGACTGAGTCAAGTCATCGATGTGATCATATCAACGATCGAATATATGGTACAGTATAAATTTATATAAAAGTAGATAAATAGAGAGAATAGATTTTAATTTGATTTTATATGATTTTATGCACCTGTCTACGGGTGCACAAGGGGGGACTTAGAAAAACAAAATAAATCTGCAGCTTATATACGAGTTTTGCTCTCAAAAGAAAAGGTGAATTTTGATGCATATGACGTATTAAAATCAGATGCATCTAATGTACTGCATTGTCTATCAGATATCTTCATATTTTTGTAGAATTCATGTTTGATAGACCGTGTGAATTTTAATAGGTCCACCATGTTACCGCATATTTTAAAAGTATTTCTGAGAAAAATTGATCAGGCAGGTGATTCCAGCGAAACAGATGTATTGCTTGTTTTTAAAAAATTTCATTAGACATGTGAAAGCATACAGTACCCGAATGTGTCTAATTAAAATGTTGAAATGAAAAAATCTAAATGATATTCAAAACCTACACCAATTTTTTATATATTTTTTTAATGGAAATTATTTAAATTATGAAAAAACAGAAAAATTCTTAAAAAGTTCGCATCCAATAAGACAGTAATATAACAAAATTTAGAAATATGTGAAAAGTGGAGTTATGCGTATTGGCTTCTAACCGATCCATATACGCATGGGAATAATGATATACATATGTATATAGTAAAGTTTTGAACATTGGAGTTGAGTATTGAGCGTCAGCTGAAAGAGACAGAAAACACTCAGCAAGGTCTATTAAGACCTAAAGCAACGTATTCTAAGCATTTTTTTTAGTTTTGCTTACAAGACAAAGCAGTGTGTGTCTATGTGTGACTTAAACCTTCGCTATGTAAAAGCAATCTAATTAATGATCGTATACGGAATACGGTAGTTCCTATTATGTATATTGCGTATACGCAATTTGTCGTGATAAATGGTGGTTGAAGCAGTTCATATACATACGTACATATGTAAAATTTTATTAATATTTAAATATGTTCGCTAGGTTATGAAATTTAATTTGTTTTGTTTATTTGTTGTTGTTGTTTAATTAATTTGTTTGATTTTCCTAACAAAAAAAAACAGTAGATAAACATACTGAATTGTTTGAATAAAATCACTTTCATACCTACTTTCAAACAAACAAGTATCTCTGTTCAGTATTAATTTACCGGACGAGCAGAAAGTTTTATGTTCTCTAAGCAATAAAGGAAAAAAAAAAGTACAAAAGCAGCAACGAATTGCTTCCCACATGAAAAAATATATATATATAAATCTTAGAAATAGGATTATTTTATGGTTAAATTTTGAGGGCCGACGTTGATCTTGAAGAAAACACAAATTATTTAAATAATTTTGTTGTATCCTTTTATTTTGATAATATTGGTAGGGTTCAATTATTTACAGTGCAAAATATCGGCCAAATGGCTGTTGCGTCCACAGTGGCACACCACCATTCGATGGTTCGAATTTTCAATGACGCTGAGGCATAATTGAGGTTCTATGCCATTAATGTGCTGAATTATCTCATCTTTAGCTCTTGAATTGTTGCTGGCTTGTCGATATACTTCTTTTTTTTAAATAACCCCAAAGAATGAAGTCCAACGGTATCAAATCACATGATCTTGGCGGCCAATTAACACCGCCAACACGTGAGATAACACGGCCATTGTTTCACTAACTGTGTGGAGGGTGGCATCTTGCTGTTGAAATCACATATCGCCCGCATCCATAGTTTTCAATTCGGACCATGAAAATTTAATTACCATCACACAATAGCGAACACAGCAACTGTCTGACCGGTCTTATTTTGGAAAAAATACGGCCCCATGTGCCTCATCACTGCAGATGATTTTCTTTGAGAATTGATCATCTGCTGTTGCCATTTCTTGCCACCATTCTGACCATTGAAAACGCTTGCAATGTTCAAGAGGCCTTAGTTGTTGAGTCAATTGCACCTTGTGAGCGTGTAAATACAAACCTTTATGCATAATGTTCATCAACGATGAAAGTAAAAGGTGCAATTGTTGGTCACGACAACGAGCCGTCCAGCTTTTCAGCCACTCTATCGCGAACAGCAGCAATATTTTCTGCAGTACGAGCATGACCTGGTGTTTTTACATCTCCTACAGACCCGGTTGGCACAAATTTTTGCACGAATTTTTCGATTCTACGCACATTTGGACGTGACGTGAACAATATGCATCTTAGTTTGAACGCCGATTTTCATAATAAGCCTGAACAACTACAAAGTGTTGCTCCGTTGTGTATCCTTTCATTGTTCAAATTGAATTAGTCTGAAATTGAGAAATGTCAATTGAAATGCAGAAAAGCATTTGTCGTTTTCGGCATTGAATTAAAAAAAAAATCACAGCTAATAACATATGTAGTAGTATATGAAATTGAGAAATTTGTGAAAAGTGGAGTTATGCCTGTTAACTTCTAACACATGCATTCATGGGAATAATGGAATTTATAATAAACTTGAGTGATAGAGTTGAGTAGCGGCAGCATATAGACAGCTGAAAAAGACAGAAAACACTCAATAAGTCTATTTAGACCTAAAATAACATATTCTAAGCATTTTCTTTAGTTTTGCTTTAGTTTTGCAAAGCACTGTGTGTTTATGTGTAGCTTCAGCAATCTAATTAATGGTCGTATACGGAATACTATATTGCGTATACGCCATTTTTCGTTCTTAAAAATGTTAAATGTTTAAAACTTTTTGCAAAAGAACAGAAGAAATTGTTGAAATATAAAGTCTTTGTAGTTTATATTTTTTATAAAGAGTAAATTGAATACAAGTTTATTGAACAAAATTTTCTTTCGAACTAAAATATATTTGAACTGTCAAATGTAAAACAATTAAGTTCAAAACTACTTCGATGTAGAATTCATATTTTGCGAACAAAGTATATAAATTCAAATATTTCTAACAGAAATTCCTTAAATTGCATATGTTGTATAGCGACCGAAAACTTATTTATAATTCTCCTAACAGCCCTCACTGTACAATGTTGCGATTCAAAATCAACGCATTTTTAGGTTATGTCATATGTACTTATGTTATAGAAAAGTTGAACTCAGTTAGAGTTCATACAATTGTGCAGTAATAACACTGGAAAAGTATGCTACAGTGCTCGCGGTATTCATTCTTCTTTCTTACGGTTTTATTATGGTACAAATAAATTAAAAAAAAAACCATTAACGAAATAATGACAACTTGAGGGCTCCCCATTTGAAGATGAAAAATCAGATTGGAAAAATTTGTTACTTTAGTCTTATATTTTTTAAGAGGGTGGAGCTGTGTTAAGTTCCCGAAAATTTCCACCTTAGCTTTTCAAAGTATGTGAATCCATATTAAACTGTTGTTTGTTAGCTGAAGGAAAAAACAACAGCTGTCTATATCTATCTTGCAGATTTTCTGGCAGATTTTCCTGGTCCTTGTGGCTTCCCATTTTCAGCTTAGAAGATTTGCAACAACAAACAATTTACATTATAAATATTTTATCTACCTTGGAAAAGTTTAATCTAGTTAAACTAGCAATACTTTCTTCTTGTTTTTTTATAAACTTCAAAGAAATTGCTTTGTATATTTCAAATTGTATATGTATGTGTTAAGGCAAAATATGTTTCATATGTGCGGAATTCTCAGATTGTTTTATGCCCTTAAAATTGGAAGCATAAACCAAAATTGAACAATTTAAACATGAATTTTGCGTATATACTGAATAGCGTCGAGTAACAATAACGCAAAACACAAAAATATACAAATATACTTTGCGAACTATTTTACAAGTTCTCAAAACAAGGTCGCAAGCAATACAATAAAGTTTGGCACAAATCTGTTTGACCAAATTATACCACTATTGATTGTAAATGAAGCCAACATATTTAGCAACCCCATACATAAATCACCGAACGAAAAGTATAAAAAATGCGTGAGTAAATAAATTAAATACAAACAAAAAAATTAACTTTAACAATCTGGGTAAAAAACTACACCCTTCTCCTTTAATTTAACAGCGCAATAGTTTTCAGTCCAGTAACACTCTCATTTGAACTCATTTGATAAATTAGGGACGTATATTTTTCAGGATTATTCGAATAATAGAAGGAAAATATACAGCCAGGTCCCTGATATCGAACCTTCTCGATCGTTCGCATAAGTACTTTTAAACCAAAAATAAAACGAGTTTCGAAATTCTAACAACAGCTAATGTAATAAATTTCGTTGAAATGAACTTAATGAACTACAATGAACAACGCTGCAAGATTGGTGTATTCAAAAAAAAAAATATTGAGGAGAAGAAAAATTATTGAACGTTTGCACTACGGCCATCCTGGGACTGACTGGTATTAAAGGTCCGTATATAAGCGCCTCTTACGCTTGCCCTTGTACTCGCACTCGCAGAGGAGTCACATGTACAAAAATACAACAAAAAAAAATCGAAATCGAAAGATTAGAAAATGCATTTTTTTGATATGTTGTATTGAGGCACTCCGCCAAAAGACTTGCTACACTGTTACACCACTACTGTAGAAAGTCAGATTTACTGCTTATTGTTGACGGTAACACAATTAAAACCAGACTGTGTAAACGCAAACTTCGTGCCCCTATTTGTACACAGTTGCCGACTTTCAGAACTTTCTAACAGCGTTCATTTCAACGAAATTTCCATACTTATACTAATGACTTGAACACCTTCAACGGACAAATAGATATCGAACGTTCTAAGACAACAACTGTAGCTGTATAGCGTAGAGTACACATATATGTATATGCTCCACGGTTTGTAATACTTACGTTTGTCCCACTGTACACTACACATATATTTATATACATGTCTAGACTTACATTTATTTATTTATTTATTTATTTATTTATTTATTTATTTATTTATTTGTTTATTTATTTCTTTATTTATTTATTTATTTATTTATTTATTTATTTATTTATTTATTTATTTATTTATTTATTTATTTATTTATTTATTTATTTATTTATTTATTTATTTATTTATTTATTTATTTATTTATTTATTTATTTATTTATTTATTTATTTATTTATTTATTTATTTATTTATTTATTTATTTATTTATTTATTTATTTATTTATTTATTTATTTATTTATTTATTTATTTATTTATTTATTTATTTATTTATTTATTTATTTATTTATTTATTTATTTATTTATTTATTTATTTATTTATTTATTTATTTATTTATTTATTTATTTATTTATTTATTTATTTATTTATTTATTTATTTATTTATTTATTTATTTATTTATTTATTTATTTATTTATTTATTTATTTATTTATTTATTTATTTATTTATTTATTTGTTTATTTATTTATTGAAAGTATTTTACAAAACTAAATTTATAAAATACGACACTAGAAATAGTGTGGACCAATTGGTCATTTCTGTTTATACATACCATGTAATATATATAAGTATCATACCTAAGGTTAATAAGAATAAAGAGAAACAACAACGAGTCAGTTGTAATCAATCAGTCGTAGTGTTCACGTCTTTTATTTGAAACTACGGATTAAACTACCTTAGTGCTCAAGCTGAAGATGTGGCAGCACTTTTCGAGATCCTTTTAGAACAATCGCTAGACGAAGTATCATCAATATATCAGTATCAGTTGTACCCCTTAAACCTCCGTTTTACGCTCTAATTTTCTAATAAAACTCAACTAAAAGCGGAAATGTATTCAATAATTATTCTTACTTATCGTTGGAGCTATACGTTATGTATCAAAAACTAAAAATGAAAGTCCAACTTAATAACAGTCAAAATTCCAGTCTTACACTTTCTTGGAGAATAGAAAATTTTTCTTAACTCCCATTTTATTTGAAAACGGTAGAGGTAAGAAAATATACGAGTACAACAATCCCAAGCGGTATCAGAAGTTCGGTAAGTACGGATTTTCTCAAATCAAGGTGCTTACTTTTAGATACGGATTATCCAAGCACTAAATACTTAATTTGAGCCATATTCAATACCAGTTTCTCATTGATTTTAGCCAATCCAGATTTCCGATTGAATATAGCAAAAATCTGTACTTAAAAATAAGCACGCGGTATTTTATTTAAGAACATTCGTACTTACCATATTTTTGAGTCTGGATTTTTTTTCTTTTTCTTTTTATAAACAAACACAAAACTGCGAAGCTTTTTGCTTGTCTGCAGAAACTCCCTTGGTTTTTTAAGTACGGAAGGACTGAATTTGTCTTGAGTGTGATGATTATGGAATTGATTCGATGTTTCTGCAGCCTATTTAGTTCCAAATTCTTTTATGAAACAATCCGCTATATTTCCTTAATTCAATCATAATTTATAAATTATTTTGTCTCTGCCGATTTGAATCTACTGCCAGTCTAGCCACTCTACCAATTCAGCCATTGTAGCAATTAAAAATTTGAACCGAAATTCAATACTCATACAAGCACACACAAGTGCTGGTTACAAATACATCAAAAAATTTTGTACTTATTTTAAGCCATAACAGGATCGATTCTCTTTTATAATCCCTATTCGGCTTGTTTTAAGTACACTTAAATTTTCCACTACGTTTAGTACTAAATCAAGTAGAAAAAACTAAAATTTAGAACAAAATTTTTTCTTTCTGTCTACATATTCTAAGGATGGGGCAATCAAAAATACTATTCGAATAATTCAATAGGGTTTACATTTTTATTCGAACTGAATTTTAATCGGGTATGGCATTACCTATTAATATCCAGCTAGAAAAGAAAAAACAAAACGCAAAAGCATGTTAAGAAAATTATCTAGAATAAACCCCCTTCAAGTGTTCAGGGAAATGGGAATTCTAAAACAACGAGTTTCCAAATGAATTTTAGCGTAAGAAAGAAAAGAGAAAGCATACTTACGTACATACCTAAAACAACAATAAACAATAGAAAAAAAAACGAAAATCCTTGAAAAATTCATGACGTTATTTTAGCACGCAATCCATGACTTCATACACATAATGAAGTTTTCCGCCTCCCATTTTTGTTTGTTTATTTTTGATTCTTGTTCGTTATTGCAAAAACTTTAGAAATGTATTGTGGTCTCCTAGACGAACTTAATGACTATTTGAAACCGTGAATTACTCTTTCCTTTTTAAACGCCAGCAATGCTTAACGCGGCTTGCTGGTAGTGGAAATTAGTAGAAATCGTCACGAAAGCGTGTGAGCTGTTTATATGTATTGGTGTACTGTCGAAAAGCAATTGTGTATAATTGGCAGTGTCTCCACTGACAGCAGCGGAGACACATACAAATAAATATTAATTAGTTGGAAAACGTTCCAAAAATTTAAGGAATCAAGAACTCCCTGAAGATGACCAACAAAGTTGGCCGAAATATTGGAGAAAATAAAATAATTGCTATATCAATTTAAATTTGGTTTAAAATTATTTACTGAAGGACCTCAAGCCGAACTTACTTTATAAATAAAATATTAATATTAAAGGTCAACATTATACAGTTCAACGCATAAAACGGAAGGCACGCCGATAAACAACAACATGAGTTACAGAAACATTAGAAATAATCACAGCAAATGCACAAATGATGTAGTAAGAACCTTTTCAAAATTAAACAAGAAAATGGCCAATATAAAAACATCAACAACATTTTTGATCAGATGTAGAGAAGCTGGAATAATCCCAGAATTTATTTTTAACACTACGTCTAATATATATATGTTATTTTCACAGAATGGTGAAGTAACAGACTCTTTACATCAGACTGTACAAAGGCATATTTATAATTTTCATATGATTATATTAAGATTATTAATACAATCAAAACATAAACTGTTGTATAAAACTAAATCTGATCTATGCAAATTAGAAACAATAATTTGTAACAGTTTAAGTGACAAAGATAGCAGTTTTCTGATACAAAGTGAAAAAACAATTTTTGACAACATTAAGAGCAAAAACGAACGAAGACAGAACAATAAACTGGAGAGACTAAAACTACAACAGCTGGAAAGAATTAACATTAAAATTAACAGTGATTGGTTAGTTAATAACACAAAAACAGATATACCTATGAATATACAGTGGTTATTATCATTAGGTGACAAATTCGGACTACCGTACACAAAGAAAAAGTTCCCTCTCTTCTCTTGCATTACAGACAGTGAACAATGCATACAAACCATAAAAAATAGAGAAACCCAAGAAATTGCAAGGATAAAATTTATCACACTGTTAGATGATCACAAGAGAAAAACGAAAACAAGTGAAAGAGACAAGTTAGTTCTGAGCACAATGGGCCAGGCCGAAGAATTTTTAAAGAAAAATAAAGATATAATTATACTTAATTCCGACAAAGGCAACAAGACAGTTGTCATGAACAAGAATGAATATAATCAGAAAATGAAAAATATTTTAGGAGACATGTGCACTTATAGACGAATAAAGAAAGATCCCACTCTAAGTCTGCAAAGCAAAAACAATGTTTTAGTCGAAAAATTATTTAATCTAAGTCTGATTGATTTAAGAACTAAATACAAGCTAACAACCAGAACAGCCATATCACCACGGATATACGGTTTACCAAAAGTACACAAAGATAACATGCCGTTACGACCTATTTGCTCATCCATTTATTCACCAGCTTATCAATTATCAAAATATATTATTCACATATTACAAAATCTTACGAAAGACTCAATATATAATGTCAAAGATGCGACAGAGTTTAAATGTAGAATAGACAATACCCAAATAAATGACGATGAAGTATTGGTTTCATATGATGTCATCTCGTTATTTCCCAATATTCCGATAAATCTGGCAATCAACATCATTGAAAAACATTGGGAAAAAGTCCAGAACCACACAAAAATACCAAAATCATTATTCATTGAAATAGTAAACTTTTGCATAAAAGACTGCAGGTATTTTAAATATAATGAAGCTTATTATAAACAAAATAAAGGTATGCCTATGGGATCACCCGCATCGCCGGCAATAGCGGATATAGTAATGGAAGAATTACTAAATACAATAATTGACCAAATGCAAATTAAGCCCAGATTAGTAACTAAATATGTCGATGATATTTTTGCAATTGTAAAATCAGATCAAGTCGAAAATACACTAAAAGCTTTAAATAGTTTCAATAAACAAATACAATTCACAATGGAAAAAGAAATAAACAATAAACTCCCCTACCTAGACTCTTTAATCATAAGAGCTCCAAATAAATTGAAACTAGATTGGTATCAGAAACCTATGGCATCTGGAAGATTGATAAATTTTTATTCAAAGCATCCAAAAAATATAATCATAAACACCGCCACAAACTTCATAAACAGGGTATTGAACATAAGTAACAGAGAGTTTCACAGCACAAACATAAGAAAAATTAGATCTATTTTACAAAAAAACGCTTTTCCAACTAATGTAATAAATAAATTAATTAAACAGGTTCAAAATAAGCCAACGAAACAAAATGAAAACGTTCCAGTTGCGAAACCGTCAAAAATTTATAAATCGATTGTGTATGTGCCAGGGCTATCCGAAAGACTTATAAACTCAGATGTTTACAATAAGGATGAATATACAATTACGATGAAAACGAAAAATACAACGAGAAAATTGTTCAGCAACATGAAGTCTAAAATAGATATAATGGACGAATCGAATGTAGTGTACAAAATCACATGTAACGGAGATGACACAAACACATGCCAAAAGGTATATGTTGGCACCACACAAACAAAATTAAAAACAAGATTATCATCTCACAAATCAGACACAAAAGAACAAGTGACAGAAAACCGAACGATCCAAAAAACTGCACTTGCGGCCCATTGTGCAACAACCAAACATAAGCCTGACTTAAACAGAGTGAAAAATACTAGAAAGAGAGACAAACTACAGGAAGAGATATTTAAAAGAGATGCTTCATATCATTAACATACCTGCAGATGAACGCATCAACTATAAAGCAGACACAGACAACTGCGCACACATATACAGATACGCAATCAACAAATATAACTGACATACAAATAACAAAACAGTAGGCGAGAAAAGTTACTTACGTTAACAACTGACGACACTACTAATATAATAAAATAAAATAATAAAGATGTATGTATAAATATATATAAATGTGCAATATTATAACTAAAAATTAATGTTTCTTTGAAAATTCAAGAACTCCCTGAAGATGACCAACAAAGTTGGCCGAAATATTGGAGAAAATAAAATAATTGCTATATCAATTTAAATTTGGTTTAAAATTATTTACTGAAGGACCTCAAGCCGAACTTACTTTATAAATAAAATATTAATATTAAAGGTCAACATTATACAGTTCAAAGGAATCATAAAATTTCAAAATTTTAAAAACAACACAAAATAAAACATACAGATTTCACCTTGTATTACATTCAAGGTATTACATTCAACGGGGGACCCCCGTTCCTAACGGGGGTCCCCCGACCGCATTTCTTTTTTTTTCCCTGAAATAGGGATTTCAGAAGGCTACCCAAAGTTAATATTCGCATCAAAATCAATAAACTTCGTATTATAAAGTTTTATGTTACTGACACACAGTATCGAAATGACACTGATTGCAAATCAGTGTCATTCCGATACTGTGTTTCGGTAATATAAAATTTTATGGAAAGAGTCAAGCCAAATAAATAATATTCAGAAATAAGAAAACTCGAGCAATCAAGTCTGTGGTGGCGTAGAGAAATAAACAAAAACTAATTGAACTAATTAAATAAATAAAAACTAAGAAGTGTAACTGTAGAATATTGATGAGCAGTTCATTGCACAATTGTGCTAAGTTACTCACACGCATTTGTTATCCACTTTCATTTTGTCATCATTGGGACCAAGAATGATAGAACTAAAGAATACGACATCCCGAACACAAAAGCTGCTGCCCGTTCTTCAATATCGTAGTCGTGAGATTTTCCACATTCTAAGCGAAAGAAAATTGTTTTGGGTTCCTCTATGATGTTCTTTTTTTCGAACGATGACTCGATTGACAAGTCGAAAAGTCGTAAGTATTTTCATACAAAATCCGATTCCTCTATTTCGATTATGTCGTCAGCACTGCGAATACAAACTTCAAAATCAATCACTTGCTGTTTTGCTAACGAGTGGGTGTTTTTATAGAAAACAATTTATATTTATTTCTTAAAAACTGGAAAATAAAACTAGAAAAACCACATATTTTTAATTTCCGTGCTTCATGGGTTAATACAACACAAGTGTAGTTGAGTAGCACTGTTATAAGCGACATCTGTGAAAGACATGCAATTTAAATAAATACAGTCGTCTATCGATTGATACATAAGGGTACAGCTCAAACGATAAGTAAGAATAATTATTGAATACATGTTCGCTTTTAGTTGAGTTTTATAAGAAAATTAAAGCGTAAAAATTGGGCTTTAAGGGATGCAACTGATACTGATATATTGATGATACTTCAGATTTCCATTCTAAATCAGCTTCCTTTGTACAGGATTGGTAAAATAATGCCAGAAATGCAGGCGGAGTATCACAAACATTTGAAAAGATACCCATCACGATTATTCCTCTCTCTCTCTTCCCCGAAGTCAATTTATTCTTCCCACTGATTGAAGAAAAGAACGAGGAAATGTAATCGGAGCAGCCAAAACTCATATTGTTACAAATTTTAGTTAGTGGTGGTACGTCAATGGGTTAATCCAATACAAGTAATTGAGTAGCACTGCTTTAAGCGACATCTATACTTAATAAAGGAAAACACCACCATGCAATTTAAATAAGCGGTCGTCTAGCGATTGTTCTAAAAGGATCTCGAAAAGTCCTGCCACATCTTAAGCTTTAGCACAAAGGATGTTGTCTTAGAACTTTCGAGATCAATTTGTCATTAGTATAAATATGGTTCTCGATGGTTCTCGAATTAGAAAGTTCTGGAATTCGGCAACTGTGTGTAAATAGTGGCGCGATGTGTGCGTTGGGACAGTCTGGTTTTAAGTGTGCCCCCATCAACATTTATGGCCGTGATTCACTATCCTACTCAATCGTACGATTCATTCACTGAAAATTGCTAGCTAAATCTGATAGAATTCTGTCCTACTTTAAAAAGTCGCATCAAAACGGCCACACTATTATACTTTTGTAAACAACTTCTAAAAGGCAACTCTGATCGCATAGAAAAAGATGGCTTTTTAAAATTTTCAAAAGATTTACAAATGGGACAGACTTGTCAAAAAATCTTTCACACACATACACTTTTAGTCCAGACTATCACACTTTTCAGACACACATGTTATTTTTAACAGATCGTACGATTCAGTAGGATAGTCAATCACGGCCTTAAGCAGTGAGAATTTCTACAGTAGTGGTATAACCGTGAAAAAGTGTTTTAGCAGAGTTCCTTATCATAGTTGAATTACTGATGAAGATTGAACGGAAGTGAGAGTGCTGTAAATAGAATAGTTCAGTGTATTTTATTTCGTTTGCAAACAAAGAATCCGCAAAACCCATATTTATTAAAGGGGAAAACGTAACAGTTTAAGCAATTATTATATGTGTGTATGTAGTTTTCCTAAACAGTTCACTTGTTGGCTGGATGGAAGAAAATCCTGAGTTTGCCAGAGAAATACCAGTGTTCAGTGCGTCAAAGTACTTATTAAATGTCTATGCAAAAAAATACGTTTATATTTTAAAACAACACAAAACTGTTTCAGCACTTTCGAAATGTTTGCTTTCTTATTTTTTACTTTTTTATGAATATTCTTGCTTTGATTTGTCAGATGCAGCTGATCAGTTTTAAGAAGGATTGTATTTACACAAGAACCATTTAGTGGTCTTTATCAATACTTTAATAAAAAATTAACCAAAACTTTTATTTGCCGATCTGGTGTATCTGTAAAGTAAATGAAAAAAATTTCATGACTTAAGTCATGTGAACGCAAGCTGTCGAAATAGAGGACTACACATTTCGATTGCTTATATTTTCTTGCGACATTGAGGAACGGGCAGTTAAACTCATATTAGGTGGGTTGCTTTAGAGTAAGATCACACAATTAAGCAATTCTTAAGCTTGTTGAAGCATTCAGAGAGGGAAGTAAGAAGGGAAAAATAATTGCCCGTACTCGACGATTTTATTTTGATTTGCTTTTTTCCTTTTGTAGGCTCATATTTGGCAATTCTTATTTTCACAAAAATTGCTGCAAAAATTGTCGCATGTAGATACAAAAGCAAGTTCAAAAGAGAATTTCCCGAGAATATGGTAAATAAAATTTGCAATATTTATAAAAACTATTATTTTAATAAAATCAATTATTAAAGCATTTGGTCATTTACAAATATTTTTGCAACCAGGAAAGTATTTATTTCAGGAAGAAAAATATTTTTATAAATGAATCATTGTTTGCTCTTTACAGGAGCAGTCAAAACATCTGCTTCAAGATTTGGCAAAATTTGGTACAGTAAAATTTGTTCAGCAAATATTTGCAAGTTCTCAATATCTCTCTCTCATTGCTCTCTTTCTCTCTGTTATATGCTGGGACCGATATTTTGAAATTTGTGAATGTTCTTCGTGTAAATTCTGGCGTTGCGTTGTGAATAAAACAATGGAGTTAATGTTAAATAAAACTTAGCAGAAAGTAAAATCTAATTCTAACTTAAGTGAAACAAAACGCTTGTGTCAACTTATTAATATTTTTTTTCAATCACCAAAACATTGTTTTACACGACGGCAAAATGTGGAAGTTAGTTATTCAATGGCAGTACATACATACATTGCAAGCGTTTGATTTTTTCTTCTTTTCTTTTTTGCTTTTGACATGAGCTGAACATTTGAGTGACATTGTTTTAACTGAAAATTAATTGCAAAATATAAACATGAAAAATTCAATAGCAAGAATTTCAAATTAAAAAGTTACGTTCAAGGACATTTATACATACATAACGAGCCCTTACGTTCATTTAGATTTTAAAGTGATTTGCAGGTCTTTTTATATGAAATACTAATTCAAAAACATCAAATTTGATGTTACATATGTTGGTTGATTCAGATGAACTATTTTGTTTGTTATTGCTTACTTTTTGCAACAGCTGACTATTTAATTATTTGCGCAAACTAGCCCAAAGAAAAAAAAAAGAAATGGGGTCGGGGGACCCCCGTTAGGAACGAAGTTCCATACGTTTTTTCTTCATCTTCGAATGTAATACAAGGTGAAATCTGTATGTTTTATTTCGTGTTGTTTTTGAAATTCTTAAATTTTATATGCTTCTTAAAATTTTTGAAACGTTTTATTTTTTACTTTTGACACATGCAGTATTTTTTTGTCAATCTGCTACAAAACGAAGAAAATTTTTCAATATTGCTGTTTTTTGTTGACATACCTTACTTTAGCGACATCTATCAACTGATAGTGTCCGTTTTCACAACTAATTAATATTTATTGGTAGGTGTCTCCGCTGACAGCAGCGGATACACCTACACAAGTGTTTGTCGACAGATACACCAATTCATATAAACAGTTCACACGCTTTCGTGACGATTTCTACTAATTTCCACTACCAGCAAGCCGCGTTAAGGAACTTCGTTCCAAAAATGCGGACTATTACGTGCAAGTAGAACAAGAATGTACCAGTAAAACCTACCTAACCAACCCATTGAAATATTTTAAAATTTCAACATATACATACGCACGCACACTTATATTCTATAAGCACCTTAAGCTAGAAAGAAACAGCTTTTTTGACCAAAGAATTGTGCTATACCGTACTCTTTTCATCATTTTAGATGGCAGCACTAATAAATATGAACTGCAAAGAACTGTCATAAAAAAATGAATTGAAGACGCTCGTGAAAACAAAGAAAACAGTTTTAAAAAAATGTGCATAAATTTATAAATAAAAGTAAAAAAAACTAAACAAAATGAACAAAACAAGAATTTAAAAGAAAAGTGGAAATATACAAAAATATAAATAAATTTGCAATTATTGATAGAGCGGAAAGTGAAGGGAGTTGTGCGTCCACTTTTTTTATTTTTATGACATTTTTAAATAGTTTGAATTAACTGCTTTTATTATAATTTATATACATAAGTATTTTTTTAAGACATTGTTTTTTTCTTAAAATAAAATGAATTAAAAACATTAAAATGAGCTTTTCTTAATACAGTAGCAATAACCAATTTTTAGGAATACAATAACTGGTAGTATTCAGTAGCACTATTCGATATTAGTAATGGTTAACTAACAAGTTATTTATAGTATAATACTACCGGTTATCGCTACCGTTAACTAACCGGTTATATACACATTAGCACTGATGCTAATGTAGTGTAAGCTACAGCTCTTCTAAATGTGTTTAAATTTACCTGTAGTTTGTAATGTTTTAAACAAGAGTGATGCAAAATTTTGGCCTTCATTAGTGACATACATATATTTGCTAAATTGATGAAAAGCAACAAAATACTTTTATGCATATCTGTTCAAAACTTATTTTTTAGGTGACAAAGTACATATGTGTACATATATATTATATATATATATATATATATATATATATATATATATATATATATATATATATATATATATATATATATATATATATATATATATATATATATATATATATATATATATATATATATATATATATATATATATATATATATATATATATATATATTGCACCACCAATGACAAACAAAAAACATTGTCTATCCGCTAGCCTTAAGATGAAGCAATAAATAAATATAATTTCCAATTTGCCTTAAATACATGCGTTTCTTTTTTGATTGAGTCCATATCTACACCATATGTAAGTTATTTTGTAAAAACGGTTTTTTATAGGTATTCCATGGATTTTTATTTAAAGGCCGTAAATTTCATAAAAAGCTTTCTTAGCGCCAACGCGGACCGGGTTAGCTATACTAGCATAAAAAACTATAAGAAAACGTGTGTTTATATCTAAGGTCAAAAAAGCTCACGCACCGACCGCTACGAAACTTTGAAAAATTGTAATTTTCTTTCTGGGTAAGATAAATTAATATCATGTTTATTTAAAATAAAAAATAGCTCAAATATGATAATAATATTTAGAAGGTATTTACACTGGACACTAAACAGACAAATTAGCAACAGTTAATCATGACTTTTTTTTTGATTGATCCAACGTCCACATACACTCCTCATTTCCGTTTTTTCACCCACCAGTCTCTGTTTCTTATTTTCCCAGTTCCAGTACAATGCAATGCATATATAGGAGTCATTCCCTGAGTACTGCTGCCCGTCTAAAAAAAAAAATAGTCACTGGGAACGCTTGATAAACGCTTGATATTCTTTATAAATAAGCCAGTATTGTAGTTCTAATGTAATTGTTGTCTGCTTTCAGATAAACCTAGTTTTCCAAACAGTTGATATTGAGCTTATTTTGTACAGATTATTTTACTGCTTGCGCAGCAAACATAAAAAATGATATGAATAAATACTTCGACAAGGATGGTTGATAAAGACATACATGTTTTATTGTAGCGCCCACTACGTATAAAATAATCATAGAACTAAAAACATTCAAAATATTTCTTATCTACAATTATACTTGTTTTTGGCAGAGTATAATTATTTAATGCCGTATGCCACTTTCATGGCCGTTTAAGCGAAATTTAAAACAAAAAAGATGAACATTCAGAGGTTTCTCTGTTCTGTCTGTTGACTTCCGCCGGTCGTAGCATCATCATTAATACACGTCCATTGGTTTTCATTGTTCTCTTTCCACAGAGTAACTTTATTGTCTCCACCAGTTACAGCCAAAATGTTACCTGTCATTGACCAACTCACCGACCATACAACATCATCAAATGTATGTAAAATGATTGGCGACCATGTGGTCAAGTCGGTGCTATTCCAAATAATAACATGACGATCCTGAGAAGCGGAAGCAATTTGGGAGCGCGGTAAGCCAATCGATGGTGCCCAAGCTACGTCACGCACCCAATCTGAATGAGCTTCTAAACGGCTTTCTTCCACCCAACGTTCGCTTTCTTCACGCCAAATCTTAATGCAATTGTCGCAACCACCACTTGCTAAACGTTTAGTGCCTGCTGGGCGTATCGATGACTTCTGGTCAAATGCGGGCTCCGGTACTGCAGATGGACACCAAGATACAGCATTACAGCCAATAGTATGGGCGTTTGGGATTTTTTTGCAATCCCAAACACCATATTCTGTGTTACAAGTTAATATCGAAATGGAACCGTCTGAGCTACCACAAGCCAACATCAAACCGTACTCAGCTGGCGCGAAAGCTACAGAGTTCACAGAAGAATCATGATTGCTATATTCATGGCTAGAGCGCAAAATATATTACATTAACTTATGGAATGTAAAAAATATCTGATAAAAGAAATTACATTTTTGTCCAATCGTTTGAGCCACTTTCTTTCCACACAATCACTTTTCTATCGTAAGAGCAAGATGCCAACATGTTTCCAAATTTGGGATGAGCCCATGCAACCTGCCAAACTGGACCTTGATGACCTTTTAAATCCGCTACTAATACTTGGTTACCATTTTTTACATCAAAAATTTTAACAGAACCGTCAGAGGAGCAAGTTGCCAAATGAAGACCGTAGTAATCTAATATGGCATTGTGTATCATATCCTCATGACCGGTGTCCACAGTATTTATTAAACTAACCATTTTCCTCGCTACACAAAAAGAATATCTGATATATAAAAAATGCAAGCGGCTTAAATTCGATTGTTTTTCCTTCTTTGCTTTCAGTACATTTACATTTGACGTGGAGCTGAAGAACTGTCAACGAAACAGAGCGCAGTGCTGACAACCAGTGCTGTTTTATCTTAACAGAGAACCTATGGAATGAAACGCAAAAATTATTAGTGCTCCCAGCCTTAGGGATTTTATACCCAACTGGGAATATTTCTCGTAGTTGGGCATAATTTTCACGGAATTCTCCAGGGAATTTTTGGGGAAAACCGTTATACAACTAATAAGAGAGCCTCATCAGCTGAACCGTTAATCACATGACTACTTAAAACTGGGAATACAGAGATGAAAGGCAGACAAAGCGAGATAGCAATTCAGAGTAAGCTCTTTTTTTATCTATCTCCTGTAAATGCAGAAGTGGCGGATTTTTGACAGCTTACAGAAGTTGTACTAAACAAAATGCATGTTATTTTTATTGAAGTTGTTCTTGTTGTAGTGAAAAGGTTACCTTATTAGTTTTATCATGGGGAAAACTAAGTTTTTTTGTTGGTGATTCTACCGTGTGTATTTCTAACGTATTTAGCAATGGCTGCACGTACTTCCACGGTTTTATATCAATATAGAATTTTATTTTGTGACTAAGAGGGGTGTGCAGGAAGTATATACATATTACTTTTAATTTGATGCGAACTGAAAGTTCTAAAGCGATTTGTTTTGGAGGGCTGAATTATATTTCTTCAGCAACGAAGTCCTATTAAAATGCTAACGACTCAAAAAATATGACCTTTAATACATAAAACAATTTACCGCTTCGCAACAATATTTTTTTGTCCTTACAATCTTAATGTACCAAGTTAATATTGGTTACAACGATTTGTATTTCTGAAAGTATCAAAAAGTAAAAGTTTTTCTGTGAAGAAAGTCACAGACGAAAATATTTGCGAATGTGGGATTTTCGGAAATGAAAAAATTTAAGATTGGGAATAAGGTAAAAAACGAGGCTGGGAGCACTGGTACTGGTATGGTAGGAACCGTTAATATTTGAATTGCACAAAATCCTTTCATATTTCTGTGACAATAAGCAAACGGTGCATAAGTCTGATTGTTTATTTTTTAGGAAAGCAATTTTAAGCTTTTAAGGTATTTTTAAAAAGTATTGGCCTATACTAATAAGGCGAAAACATCTAATTGTTTCCTTAGATATTATTCACGAATACGAACCGTAAAACCTTAAATTATCTGAGGTTTGGCTCTTGCTCCAAATGGGACTATATACTAAACTACAATGAGCGATACATTTTTTTGACAACTTCTGGTGTTACAAAATAATTGAAACATTGCACATGGAGATTACAACGTGATATTATCCCAAAGTCGACTTAATCACTTCTTCTTCATTGCCAAAGGTGGACATCTACATATACATATATTTAAATACTGCTCCACGGCTTCATAAAAAAACTGTTAATATGTATATAAATTTGTAGTCATCGTTACGAAGTGAATGTTGTTGTCGGAAAAACAGCTTATTATGTTTCTTTGTCATTCTATTCCCCATTGCTTATGAAAATTTAGCCACATGTTTATTCCTGCCATTGAATACAATTTTTCTAATATTGTTAAAAATTTAGCAGATTATCATAAATAAGCGTATTTATGCAAATTATTATTATCATAAACATTTCTTAGCAAAGAGTGTTTTTTGTTCTACTAAATAAAATACAAAAATAAAGTATAGTTATGGAAATGGGGGTGAGTTAAATAATGTGTGCAAGTTTGGATTTGATTTTAAATATTAAAATTTAAAGCTACGAATCTCAATAATTCATTCGCTGCTCAAAGCTCACATAAAAATTTTGAAACTTAAACCAGTCTGTTTTGTAAGATCTGAGAGTAAAGAGCTTGTAATGTGGTGAAACTGAGATTCGTAGATTTTCTAAAAACAATTCTGAAATTGTTAAGTGAAAGTTTTTGAAATTATATTTTATTTTTATTGGAAATATTTTAGTCTGCTATGTTTGCCCGCATCAGTTTTTACCCGACACTCATTTACAATGTTTTAATGGAAAAAGCCACTTCACGCAATTGGTATGATCGAATCGATGAAAATGTCATATTGGGTGCTTTACCTTTTCGATCACAGGCAAATGATGTGAGTATTTACTTGCAGAGAGAAAAAAAGCTTCGCTAATAAATTTTGTTTGTCCCAGCTTATAAAAGATGAGAATATTAGAGGAGTTGTTTCCATGAATGAAGACTATGAATTGACTATGTTTTCGAATAATGCTGCCAAATGGAATTTGTTGGGCATAGAGTTTTTGCAACTAGCCACAACCGACATATTTGAGTCGCCTTGCCAAGACAAGCTTTTCAAAGGCGTAGAGTTTATAAATAAATTTCTTCCTGAACACAATCGTATCAAAGGTTTAAGTACTTCCTCCAGCCCACCAAACGTTGGAACAGTTTATGTTCATTGCAAGGCTGGGCGAACACGTAGTGCTACATTAGTTGGTTGTTACTTGATGATGGTGAGTGTGATTAAATTATTTATACCTAGGATTTATGGCCTTTTCCTTTAGGTTTATTTTTAAATTATAATCCTCCATATTCTAATTGTCGTCATGTAGCGAGAACACAAGTGCAAATTTTTTTACATCATCTGAATGCGACGACGATGGCGACATTAGGAATATGGGGAATACCTATGTCTATATGTATTATTAAATACTCCAAAAGTCTTCAAATTTTTCTTTGACAAATTTTAAATTTTATCAGCAACTTTGTTATTTAATATCTAAAAATACTTACTTTCTTTATTTCAAGAAAAATGGTTGGACGCCTGAACAAGCAGTAGATCACATGAGGGCCTGTAGACCTCACGTTTTATTACACACAAAACAATGGGATGCCTTAAGATTATTCCACAAAAATAACTTGCAACAAAAGTCATGACCTCAAAACAATTAACAGGAAATTTATGACTGAATATATTTTCGTTTTAAAATTTATGTCAATTTTTAATGTGTTGTATTCAATAATGCTTGTTTTTATTATGGTTTTAAGAAAAAGTATTCACACAAAATTTGTTTAACAATAAAGTACCTACATATATGCAAAATAAACTATTTTTGAAAAACATGTTAAAGGCACTTCGTCTTCTTTAAACTCTCTGCGTGTGTTTGGCAGGAACGTAATCACGGCCCCTAATGGACCAAATTTTTTTTATCATTTTTATTAAACCAACATCTTGATAGATTAACTGATATGCACCAATCGTTGACGATAGAAACAGTAAAACTACCGAAAGTCGTACAATTACGGGCAACACTTTGCCAACAACGTTTGAACGCAAATAATCACTGCACATAGATTGACAACCCCTGTTTAAAATATGTTCAAAATATTACCAGAAAGTCCAACTGAATATAATGCATTTTTTTATAATGGAATCAAGCGAGACTTACCAATAAGTGTGCAATAAGGCGACTGTACTAAGCACCATTTCCAATTCCTTGGAATCTATGGCAAAAGCTGATGGTATTAAAATGACCATCGACCATCCCAGCAGGCGTTCCAATTTCCAATTAATTGCAAATTTTCGATTGCTTTTGTATGGCTTAATCGATGTAGATGAAGACCTATGTAAAATACAATTGGCAGGAATCTGTGGTCCTTTTGCAATTCCTTTAGATACATTACCAATGACACCATTTCTGATAGGCAGTCTTGCATATGTGGCAAGAAAACAAGAATTCCCTGCAAGTGTACAATTTTGTGTATTTATTTCTTTGTAGATGTACATTGTACGGAAATTACCATAAATTTTGCTACAATTATTTCTCAAGACAAATGCAGACATTGTGTATTTAAAATTGAAAATATTTTTGAAATGTTTTTTATGTATCCCACCAAACCAAACACTTCAACTTTTTTTTTAGCATAACGTAGTATCGTTCCGATTTAACACCTGATACCTTCATATAAAATTCGTTAGCCAGTCATAAGCAGATCGAGACATTAGTTCGAACGGTACCAAAAGTTTCGGTTTTGTTTGAAGCTGACTTGTAGTAACGAATTGTCTGAACAAATCTCCGAAAATTGTTAAAGAACAAGACATGAAAAGTGCGTTTGGGTTGTAGCTGTAGTAAATGTGAAACAGCCATGGTCTTCATGGTTCAGCTAATAAATTTTAAATTTTTCTCTTCCTGTTTTGTTTAAAAAGTTTTATCAGTACAAGTGTACCACAACAAATCAGAACTTAAGACCATTAAATATGTAATAATTACTTTTAAAAGAAGTAATTGTTTATTAATCCAGTAATTCTCAATTTTAATTCACCACTAATTTCAGTGGTAACGCTAAATTAGTGCACTATAGTCGTTTGTTTTTGCGCTAATGTAATGAGGCAGTTGCTTGAAGCTAGAGTTAGCGTAATAAAGTATCAAATATGAACTTAATTATTTATTTGCTTTAAGAGCTAAGTGAAATGTATTAATTCAGGTCCAAAAATAGACCTATCAAATGTTTTCTGTCTTTTTCAGCTGTCTATATGATGAGTTGATTAGCACCAACGAAATGTCGTCGGCATATAGACAGCTGAAAAAGACAGAAAATATTTGATATTTCCATTTTTGGACCTGAATTAGTAATAAAGTTTCTTTAAAAGTTATTTCAGTTTAATCTAGTTCTAATGTAAAGTAGTGCAAATCGCTCAGCTATGATTTCTCTCCAAATAAGAAACAATTGTTTACGCTACTGCTTAAAAACAGCATGCAATTAATCAGGACGTGGGTTCGAAGCAATATGGGTGCTGATGATCGTCGTGGTAGACGTGAAACCGCTATGGTATGTACCACAGAATGTAGTCTGTCGTATGTACTCCGCCAGTAAGTTGATCACTGCCATTTTGTCACAAAAAATCCTTATCAATTCTGAGGAAGTAAAGTCGAACTCAAGTCCGATAAAATTATTATCGATTGAAAAAAACAATTTCGTTGTATGTATATGACTATTTTATTTCGAAAAATTCAAATAAATTAATATTCTGTTGATCATCTTTTTTACTTACAACACAGAAAAAATATTAAATAGATTTTTGTTACCTACACAAAAGTTGTAATTAGAAAAAATTTAAACGCTTAGACAATATGTTACCAATACTTTTTAAACAGCCTTGACGGCCCACAACTTCTTCACAGACTTGGCAATTCCAATGTCATTATAAATCATGTAAAATAGTCCACCCAAAGTAGCCATAGAAATTAATAACAAGGATGCATGAGCAACTTTAGGTAAAACATTTCCCACCACCGAAGGCCGCACGTAGTCGGTGACCATTGCTTCGATACCCCTAAAATGAAATACAAATTACTTTTTTGATTAAGATAACTATCAGGCAATTATCTTTTACCAATGGGTATGCAGCACTAATGACACGGCTAATAGAGCATCCATTGTTTGAGAAGGCACAATAAAAGCTGCCGGTATAACAGCTAAAAGTGCTACCGCAACACCACGTTCAATAGTCCACAAAGCTGTATGACTACCACCCTCAGCTGACATACGGGGAGCACTAAGAGCAATATTACGCAAGGCAGGCTTCTAAAACAGGTAGATTTTCTAAACATTATTTAATTATACATATATTGCATAGGCACTTACGGCGGCAATATTTGCTATGCTTAAGGGTTTTACCAAAGCATTTCGCTGTGCTGCAACTATTGTAGCATACGTCTTTAAGGGAGCCAATCTTGTGGATTTTACTAAACTAGCAGCACCTATAATATAGATTTTTATTTTTTAGTTTCTATTTAAGATTGTCACAAGTATTTGTAATAGTGTAATCTAAAAAGGACAAGCTCATTATTTCAGTCGATTTTTTTGCTTATTTTAAAGCTGCGCAAATCATGTCACTCTCGTCTAAACTAGACATGTAGGCATATTCCCAAACAAAATTAAACATAATTATATAATAGCCACTTTTAAATTTTCAACATTTTAAATATCTTTGGGGCATATTTTTACTTACTGTTTAGCTTTGTGGCATTACGGAGCAACATACTCAAAGCCATGTCAGGTTTTTATTGTAATTTTTCCTTAAAATAAATTACAAAATATTTTTTGGCAAATTTCAAGTGCCGTCTGTGCAAATATTAAGCGAATGAGAAAAGAGAACTGTCAAAATTTGCATAAGCACAAGGAAGCTGCCATACCGATGTTATTTTTAAGCGTTTGTCCTGACATCTTATCAAGGCTGTGGTGAGCAAATGGGGGATGACAGTTCGATATATATCTACATATATCACCAACATGTATTTATATGATACATATATTGTGATTACAAAATTTTTGAAAATTTTATAATCTAACAATATTAAGATCTTCCACTAAACAGTACATCTTTTTAGAAACATACTTTCAGAATAACTGTTTTCGGAGTGGATGGTTAACAATTGGGACATGGAAATACAGGCAGATGAAGTTTGTTGGCGCCAAAAAGTTGCGATATAGTATGTAGTACATGTCTATCTGTATGAGACAATTTTATGGTAATTTTTATATTGTTGCTTCTTACCATTTTTCTCACACCATCGTCATTTTAACGCTATTAGCTGTGTGTATGTGCGTGTGCGTGGTTGCCCGTAGTAGCTGTGAAGAATTTTTGTTTGTGCATTAATTTCCCAAGTGTATAAGTTATGGGCAGGCCGAAAGCAAATTAATAAAATATTTGTCTTTCAATGGCCAAAGTGTAAAAGACACTAAGTTCTTATATATTGCTCGTGTAGACTGTAACTGAAGTCTCCATTAGAATCCATTTTTTCTGACTACTTGGCAACTTGAGCAGTAATTGTAGAAATTGCAGTAATCAAAACGAAAAGTCGAAAGATAATAAAAACAAAAATTGCTTGCTGAATTTTCTGAACGCACTATGGTTTCTGTAGATGAAAATATAAAGAAGTTAAAAGCGTATATTCTCTCACCAGAGTTATCCATTCATGATCCCTTGCCAGATATAATACCGCGTAAATGTAATGAAATGCGTTTGTTGAATTTTCCCTCGGGACCGGCCAGCACAAAACTTGTTCCAAAAAGAGATTTGATTACTGGTAAAATTACAACATTCGTAGAGGTCGACGCCGAAGATGTAGGAGCCAATGCAAACAATTCAACATCTATGAAACGGGAGCCTGGCTTATTAGACGAAATAATTAGGGGATCGGCTATGAACTATCCGTTTTGGCCAGGAGGCCTTGACGAACCGAGTAAAGAAATCAAATGCTTAGACATACAAACTTTCGATATTGAGGGGGACTTGCTAACGATACCACCCGGATTTAAAACTGGGTACACTTTCAAAGATGAATTGAAACCCAAAAATGATATGTTCAAGACAAATGTGAATTTACTGAAAAATTTAGAAGATGACTTGGATGTCCAAGAATGGTTGAAGATAACCCAAAGTGAAGAATGTAACGAGCAGCAGCAGACCAGTGCTAACTTCCAGCAAACTGAAGACTTTAAGGATGTAGATGAGCACATTATGTCCTCTGATATAAGACCTATTCTCGAAATATCAACCACTAAAGATACAAGATTGGTCACTGAATGGGCCGAAATGTTAGATATATCGCAGCCAATAACAGATTTTGATAAGAAAATACCGTGTCCGGCGATGACGTTTCCTTTTGAGTTGGACACTTTTCAGAAGCAAGCTATATTAAAACTAGAAGAAAGACAATACGTTTTTGTAGCAGCTCATACATCTGCTGGTAAAACTGTTGTTGCCGAATATGCTATAGCCTTATCGCAAAGAGATTTGACACGCACTATTTACACCTCACCAATCAAAGCCTTATCAAATCAAAAGTACCGTGATTTTAAGAAGACTTTTAAAGATGTTGGTCTCATAACAGGAGATCTACAAATTGATCCTAGTGCCACTTGTTTGATAATGACCACAGAAATTCTAAGATCTCTGCTTTATTGCGGAAGTGATATAACTCGTGATCTTGAGTATGTAATATTTGATGAAGTTCATTATATCAACGATCCAGATCGGGGTCATGTGTGGGAGGAAGTTATAATACTTTTGCCAGACCACGTCAATATTATAATGTTATCGGCTACTGTACCAAACACAATGGAACTGGCTGATTGGGTAGGAAGTACAAAAAAACGCAAAGTATATGTGATAAGTACTCTAAAACGTCCAGTCCCTTTGATGCATTATTTGTATACGGGCTCGGGAGGAAAAAGTAAAGATGACATTTTCTTATTAGTCGATGAAAACGGTCGTTTTATACAGGAAGGTTATGATAAGGCAGTTGAAAGAAAGGAAACTATGCAAAGTAAAGCAAAACGAATGGGCGGCGGCATGGGTTCAAAGAATGCCTCATATAACCCAAAGCAGGATCAAAATACATGGATTGGCCTAATAGATTTTCTAAAACGAAACGATAAACTACCGGTGGTCGCTTTTACTTTGTCAAGAAATCGATGCGATAGAAATGCTTTGGTAAGTAAAATGATATTGATGATAAAAACATATATTTTTGGGGGAAACCTAGACTGCAATAAATAAGTAACATATCGTACTTTCGAAGCTATACGCTGTTTTCATCCAGTAATACTAAATTATTTTGAAAAATTGCTTAGCACATTGCACAATTCCAGTCTGAATCGATTTTAATGAAATTTTGTCCAACTTAAAATATATATTTCATATCCCATATTTGGTTTTCTTCGACCCCCTTCTTTATATTTAATATTATTATATTCTTGAGCTCAAGGTTTTCTTTATTTTAAGTGTATATATATATTTTTTTATTTATTCAAATATTCTTGTCTATGTTTCGCTCTTCTTCGGATAGCTATAATATACAATATTATTGTTCTGAAGAAACTATCCGAAGCAGGGCGAAATATAGACAAGAATATTCGAATAAATAAGACATATATTCACTTATAATAAGAAAGCTCAAGAAAATAATAATATTAAATATTTCATTTCCATTTTTTCGAAATTGGAAAATGTGCTTTTTGAATAACTCGGTCGGTCATTCAGAAACTGTTTTCGTTTTTTGAAAATACTTCTCAGTAAAATAAAACGAAATTTTTTCAAAATTCAAGATTTTTTGAAATCAAAAAAAAAAAAATACTTTCTAAACTTAATTTAAATTTTTATTATTTATATTTATTTATATTTATTTTTATTAAATTATTTATTTATTTTCAATATTTCGCCAACAACTTGTTGGCATCTTCAAGAAAATAATTATAAAAAAAAAATAATTTTAAATTAATCATTATCCTGGAGATGCCAACAAATTGTTGGCGAAATATTGAAAATAAATAAATAATTGTTTAAAAATATTTTTTATAAAAAAATCAAAAATCAAAGGTTTGTATAATTAATTTAGCAATCTAAAGATCAAATAATGTAAAAATTTAAATCTCTTTTTGTTTTTTAGGTGTCAGTAAAATGAGAACATAATTTTTTCGAAATCGAAAAAATTATGTATAAATATAAATTTATTTCGAAATTGAATTCGAAAAACCTAGTTTTCTTACAATTCAGTCATTTATAAATTTGTTTTTAAAATTGTGTATTTTTGTTTCTTGAAAGTGTTTGTCAGTAAAATGAGAACATTTCTTTTTGTTCAACATCGGATACCAAATCGAAGAAAAAAATTAATTAAATAACTTGACCATTTACCAATTGATTTTCAAAATTATATAATATAATTTAATATTATTCAAAACTATTACAAAAGTCACAGCAATACGTGGCCAGGTCTGTATTTAGTGTATGTATTTAATATGCCTAAAATATGTTTGTTCCATTCAAAGGCACTTCAATCCATTGACTTAAATACAGCACGTGAAAAAGGTTCGGTTGAAATGTTCTTTCAACAATGCATATCAAAACTGAAACCTCCAGACCGTGTCTTACCACAAGTTTTGACAATGAAGGATTCCCTTAGCCGCGGCATTGGTGTACATCATAGTGGTATTTTACCTATACTTAAAGAAATCGTTGAAATGCTGTTTCAATCGGGTCTGGTAAAACTTTTATTCGCTACTGAGACATTTGCCATGGGTGTAAATATGCCGGCGCGTACAGTTTTATTTGATTCCCATAAAAAGTTTGATGGTCTGGAACAACGAAATCTCAAACCGGGCGAATATATACAAATGGCAGGTCGAGCTGGTCGGAGAGGTCACGATAAAAATGGCTGTGTTATTTTGCTGTGTAAATGGGACGTGCCGCCAGTACAAGATTTACGCTCCATGATTTTGGGAAAACCCGAAAAGTTGGAATCACAATTTATTTTGCGTTATGCTGTTATATTAACTTGCTTGCGTATAGAAAGTATAAAGGTAGAAGACATTATGAAATATTCTTTTAAAGAGTTCAACCAAAAACTGCAACTACCTGCACAACTGAAGCAATTGGAAATGGCTCAGAATAAGGTTTTGCAAATGCCAGAACTAAGCGAACACTTGCAGCCTCTATCAAAATTTTACGATTTAGCTTGGGAATATATAACAGAGAAGCAGAGACTTATGGTAAGTTGGGATTTCAAATTATTATGTTTTTTTTTTTTTGTACAAACTTTCAAATCGCTGTTATATATTTTATACATATGTAAATCTTTAATGTTTTTATTTAGAAATTTTTAATGACACAACCCAAAATTGTAAAAGAACTTAAAGTTGGTCGTGTTGTAGTTGTTACCAAGGGAAAACATTTTAATAAACTGGGTGTAGTTTTGTCCATTAAAACAGTTGTTGGCAAGGATGCTGTTTACCGCATTTTGGTACTAGATCATCAATATAAGACAGAAAGCAAGGTAATTAAATTATCATGTGTATCAAAAATTAAAAAAACTCAAGCTTTTGAGAGAAGTACTTGTTATGTTTCTAGAATCAGCGTTTCTAAAATTTTCGTGTTATTTTTTTTTCAAAAAATATTTTTATTTTCAATTATGCATTAATTTAATCTATCCACTAATTTAATTTTGTAGTGGACTATATGATTTACAATTTCTAATAATTTTATCGGGCTTTCTAGTTCAGTTTTTACTGCCTCAAAATTGAGCAAGATTTTTTTTTTTATAAAATTGGATTGATCAATATTTTTAAAGAAGACTAGAAAAGTAAAGTTGAAGACTTACTGCATGGGGTACATACCATAGATGTTTCACGCCCACCACGTTGCTCATCAGCACCCAAAGTGCTTCGAACCCAATTTATGACTAATTGTATACTGTTTATAAACAACAGCGCATAGCTATCCTACCACCTGAGCTCTTCATTTCTGACTGTCTATATTTAATCTTGTTAACCAACTTTTCACTTTATCACTGTGTTTTTCTGCTGATTGCAATATGTATATTTTATATGGATTATCGCAGTGAGCTACAGTTCCGGTGTTGATCACAACTGCAACATTTATTTCACAGAATTTCATCGAAGGCCGTTTTCAAATAGTGATATTTGCAATTGCTGCCAAACCATGCAAAAGAAAAAGCTTTCAAGATAAAGATGCTTTTATTATTTTGTATACGTTTATCATCAGGTTTAAGTTCGTTATTTGTATATTGGTGGTTATTCGATAAAACGTGCTAGTGAGGTGAAACTATATGTACATATGTAGAAAACAAGAACAAAATTTAAAGGGTACAAACAAATTGTTTTTGTGTTTCATACAAAATTCACCGTTTACTGGTGAGAGAGATACGCGTGGATTTGTCTCATTGATTTTATTCTCGCAATATATGGAAAACACAAACAATTCTTCATGTTTTGTTTTTGTTTGCCAAGGAAAGCTTCACTTCTTCGGCGCGTTTTGCAGAATTACCACCATTATTTGTGTGACTGATATTAATTAAACAAAACATAGAAAATATTAAAGATATTTAGCAGGATGGACAACTAACTGTTTCGAAGCCGCCACATTTCTCGTCAGCGCCCGTCCTTGAACTCAGGTGCTCATGTTTCTAAAGCAACACTCATGCAACTCAGCCACCCAAGGCAACTTGGTTACCCTTGTGTGGTGAGAAACTTTCACCCGGCACATATGCAATGATACATATCAAACAAAAATACCAATATTGGTTGTGTTTGATATAATTAAAAGTTTAGACAGAAAATATACAACTTGGGTGGCTGAGTGGCATGAGAGTCGCTTTAGAAACATGAGCCCCTAAGGTCAAGGACGGGTGCTGACGAGAAGTGTGGTGTCTTCGAAACAGCTAGTTGTCCAAACTGCTAAATGTCTTTGATGTTTTCTTTGTCTTGTTTAATGAATACCAATCACTAAAATAATATACAAAGAACTTGAGCCCGATAAACTTAATATAAAATAATACAAGAATGAGTACGAATAATAAAAATTAGTTAATTTAAAGATGTTTTTGTTAATTTTCTTTAGTTTAATAGATTGAGCTTGAGGTCACTTTAGTTTTAATAAAAATATTTCTTTTATTATTAACATCTTGAATATTTCAATACTCCTTTGTGCATCTTCTTCAGCATCGAAATTCTGAAGACTTTAAAAAAAATATATTTATTAAAACTAAAGTGACCTCAAGCTCAATCTATTAAACCAAAGAAAATTAAATAAAAAAGGTCCAACAACTAGTATCCAGATGTTTTTGCTAAATAAATTTAAAATTTTTATGAATACATTTTTTTCTGCAAACCAAAAAATTTACTATATTTCTTGTACGTTTTCTAGCTGTCAGAATATTTGAAAATTTTTGCAAAAATGTTCAAACATTCAACTCTATATTCTATAGCATTTAAAAAGGCAGTGAGAATCCGTTGTTATCACTGATATAATAATACCAACAAACACAAATGGAAATTAATTGGATCTTGGTGAAAGAATATGAAAATATATTTCAATCAACAGAAAAACACAGTGATAAACTTTGGACGTGTCAAATTTCACAATTTTGGCACAGCCGCTTTAACCACTCTGAGACGACAAATATCGTCCAAGACTGCAAAAATATCATTGCTTTGGTTAATGTTAATTAAGTATACAAACAGAAAGTAGAATTGCGTGAGCTTTGGTTGCCGAGTGGTTAAAGCGGCTGTGCCAAAATTGTGAAATTTGACACGTCCAAAGTTCATAGGGTGCTGATGAAGGGTGTTTGCTACCCAGAAACAGCCGGTTGTCCACCTAGCAAATAAATTTTACTTTTCTTTACTTAATTGATATTGATTAAAAAGTAGTGAAAACCCAAGGGTTGAACTTGAGCCTGAAAAAGTAATTTAATATAAATGTAAAACAAAAAAATATTTGCAGACAGAACGAAAAAAAATTGTTGTCAGCTGTTTTCTTGATGGTAACTTGATGCTTTCTATGGAAAGTAAAAATTGCCATCAAGTTTGCATCAATTTTCAAAATTGTGAGTATATTAGTAAAAAATAGTGTGAATGTATTAAAACTTGAAAGGCAAAACTTGATCGTGTAACCCCCAAGTAAGAGCCATTTCCGATTCGGGTATAATTTCACTAGTTTTAAAGTCGGTTTCTATCCCGTTTTTTCGGTTTTTGTTGCACAATCAGTGCCTGGGAAAGAGTGAAAGCCTGTATAATATGTAGAAATTTTAACCATTCTTAGGATGAACTGTGTCGTGGTGAAATGTACTATAAGATGGTTTCGCTTACACCTCAACATAAGTTTTATCAATCAGAGGGCATTGGAGGCCATACAATACTCGATATAAAAGCTGCTGATTTTGTGGAAATTACAAAGACTTCAATGAAAATTGAACCTGACCTTATTATACGCAACTGGGAGCAACGTCAAATTGAGCGATTCAAAGATTCACCGCCTGGAGCCACAGTGGTAAAAGTTATTTCAGAACTTCATCAAATTAACGAAAGTTACGTAAAAAATCCAGATAGCTTAAAATTTGTAAACATGTCAAAGGAAATTAATGTCAATGCTGATACGGAAATGACACAAATACGATATTTGGAACATATTTGGCGGCAATTGCAAGATATATTACCGCACACTAATATTGCCGGCTTCGAACAAGAATTTGCCATCGTCTATGAGCGCAAAATATTGGAGCAACGTATAGAAGAACTGAAATTTAAAAATTCTACAAAAAATCTTTCATTATATCCGGATTACTGTAATAAATTGGAAGTTTTGAGAAAGTTGAAATATATAGATGAATTAGATGAAGGTAAATATAAGATATTTTATAATAAATAGAAATAAAACAATCTGTGTTTTAAGTAACACTCAAGGGCAAGGTGGCATGTGAAATGGGTCAAAATGAGCTGCTAATAACAGAGTTAATTCTTTGTAATATATTCAACGAACTGGAACCAGCAGAAATCGCAGCATTATTGTCTGGGTTAGTGTTCAAAGCAAAAATCCAAGGTCAACCTGTTATACCTGAAAAGTTGAAAAAGGTTTTGTACTCCCCAAAATAAAATTGATATTATAAACATAACATTTTGTAAATTTTTAACAGTGCGTCGCTGAATTTGAAGAAATTAACGATACTATTTTGTCAGTAGAGCTGAGATATCAAATTGTGGCGGAATCAGAAGATCGCTTAAATTTTGGTCTGCTCGAGGTGGTTTATGAATGGGCCCGTAATAAGGTGGGACTTTTATTTTGTATTTTTGTTATCTAACACCAGCAAGCAACTTGTTAGAAAAAATTGTGTAGAAATCAATGAAAAAAAAAATTAGTGTTTATTATACTTTTCATATGGAAAAATCAGTGACTGGTCGCTTGCTCGTGTTATAGAAACATCACATCTCTTTGTGGCATTTCATCGTATAATCAGCCATGAGTTCATTTTTGAAAAAAAAAAATCGTTTACAATTGTTTGAAATTTTGCACCAAATAATTTAATATAATTATTTCCTTGAGCTGAGCTCTTTTTTATTATAAGAATATACATGCTTTTTTGAATATTTTTTGGTCGATATTTCGGTCTCCTTCGGATAGCTTCCTCAGAACAATAATATTGAAAATTTGTTTATTTATTATAATATTCTAGTCGATATTTCGCACTCCTTCGGATAGCTATAATATTCAATATTATTGTTTTGAAGAAGCTATCCGAAGGAGAACGAAATATCGACCAAAAAAATATTTAAAAAACATATATGTATACATATATGTATGTATACTCTCATAATAAAAAAGAACTTCAGCTCAAGGAAATAATTATATTAAATATAAAAAAGGGGTCGGAAAAAAACCAAATACTAAATTTTCAAATAATTGGTTATTCGAAAAAAAAAACGCGATGGTGAAGGGAAGCTACAAAATTTCTAAAGTACGAACAAATTGTTTTTGTGTATGATATCATACCAAATTTACTGTTTACGCGTTAATTTTATTGCTGTATGGAAAACAAAACAAAAAAAAAATCATATTTAATTTTTTGCCATGCCAAACGAAAGAAGTGACTTCGTTCGGCATGTTATTTTTCAGAATGGCCACCAATAACTAGTTTCTATTTTTATCTAGCCCTTTGCTGAAATTATGAAACTGACAGAGGTTCAAGAAGGCATTATAGTTCGCTGCATACAGCAGTTGGATGAAACTCTGCGCGATGTTAAAACTGCTGCTATACGAATAGGTAATCCGGACTTACAATTTAAAATGGAAGAAGCCTCAAATGTCATCAAGCGTGATATTGTGTTCACTGCCAGTTTATATACAACATTTTAAATACAAAAAAATACAAACTTACCGCGGGTAAGTTTGTTTGCAAGACAATATTCGCTCGTCGCGGCAATAAATTGTATTTAAAAAGAACAAAAAAACCACTCATAATTTTCTTAATGGAATCACCAGAAAATTTAACAATATTTATACATCTGCCTCTAGTTCCTAAATTATTGCTGTGATTAGCACTTCGCAGAGAAAAAAAGTAAAATTTCAAAGGAACCTGTGCATACTTGAACTCGTTTTAATTGCACTCCTTTCAGCCGCCACAGTTCTTGTCTTTCTTTCTGCTTATTTAGTATTATTAAGCACACGCCATTAATTATTTTACTGCATATGCTTACATATTTTTGCCCGCTTTAAGAAATCTAAATCATATAGTTTGATACTCGTAAATTTAGACAAGCACATGACTGACTCGTACAGCAAGGGTTTTGCACTACCGTCAATTGTTTGTGAACTTTTGATCAGAGCGGACGTGTTTTTTGTGATGTGTAGTCGTAATAGGTCAAGGCTTGATTTTTTTATTGGTTTTTTTTTTATTATATATTTATTAAACTTTTATTTGGAAAATTATGTATAGATACTCGCTAAATGAGATCTTAATAAACATGATATATTTTTAAAAATCAGTATCAAAGTATACATTCGTAATAGGTCGTAGTTATTGTGTCGTCTTTTTGTTCTATATAGTCAACGATTTGCCATACTGAAGTGGTTACGTTAAAAGTTGTTAACTGGATAGCGTCGAAGGTACTAAACATACAAATACACAACAGCTAATCCTGATTTATTCAGCTTTGAAAAATTAAATGTTCTGTTTTTATGTTATGCATATGTTTTTTTTCTTAATCAAACGTCCACAAACACTCCCCATTTTGCCAGTTCCAGTACAATGCATATATAGCGGGCATCCCCTGAGTACTGGCCCCAGTCTAAAAAAAAGTGGTTTGTCCCATTTAACTTGGCATGCGCAGGTTATATGGATCGCCCTTAAGATTTCTTTAACTTTTTGTTATTTTTATGAAGGCCAGACTACTATCTCTCAGGACTCAAAAGTTACAGCTAATTTTCAAACTAAAATGTGCCCCATGCATTAGGCACTGTTTAAATTTTAACCCCCTAATTCATAAAAATTATTACAGGCTTATAATACTGTTATTTGTCATATTTGTATGGAAAATCTGTCAAATAAGAGTTTTATAAACCTGTTATAATTTTTATGAATTAGACGTTAACTTTGGTATTTGTTATTGTAGACGCAAGGCAACTAGATATGCTGTGCAAATTTTAAGCCTTCTTTTTTTTTCAAACTAAAGGGTGATGCTGTGTAAAACCATTTATTATTTTTGAGCTTTTTGCTGCTGCCTGTCAACTATATATGCTGTGAAAATTGCAAACGGTTCAAATGCTAATTTTCAAACTAAAGCGTGTCCCCATGCATGGGTCAACTTTTAAATGTTTACTTTTTGTTGTATGTTTTTGTGTAGGTGTGGCAACTGTATATCCTGTGCAAATTTCAAGCCTTTATCTCTATTTATAATTTCAGTTTATTTCATGGAATCACCCTTTATTTGTTGTTGAGCCTAATGTACATAACCACATATCCTGTGCAAACTTCAAGTCTCTATTGTGTTATGGTGCTAAAGTTTCAGTTAATTTTTACAGTTTCTTGTATGGGAGCACTCTTTTGTTTTTAACTTTTTGTTGTTTTCAGTATTTCTTGCCGGTTCTGCGAAAACTGATTCGGATAATTCAGAAAAGCTAAACAAGTTTTAAAAATAAATTTGCTTTAATAGCTATAAATTCAAAAGGGTTTGATCGAGCAATTCTGAAGAATTTGCCAAATACCTTAAATGACTAAAATGAAAGGGAAACTGAGAATTCAACCATACGCCACTAAAATTTCATGACAAAAATGCTGCTGAATAATGGGTTCAACTGCATACGATCCGGTTCAATTCAGGTGAAAAACTCATGATTTTTACATTTGCATGTCATTGTACGTCATGGATTTGTACAAGAATTCAGGGAAAAATCTCTGCTACAATGAGTTAATTGAACCAGAGTATATTCCCTGAATCTGAACCTGATTTTTCAGAATGGTCATTTTGGTTTTGTTTCAAAAATAACAATATTAACAGTAGTAAATATATGACGTACACACTGTTTTCAATCACTTCAACGATTCCATATTTTTCTAATAAAAAATGTTGATTTAAACGAAATTCTTTCATGCAATGATTTAGTAGAAGTCGTGAAAATTACAAACTTTTTGAACTACTTCAAAATATTTTTGCTGGGAAGGTACATCCCTTGCAAATTAATTTGCATTAAAAACGTATGTTAGCGGCTATTTCGCGATGTAAAACAAATTTTTTTCTTCGCAACACTCAAAGCAACAAAACAGCCAATGTAGTGTTTTCTCTCTCTCTCTTGAAGTTAAACGTGAAAAGTTAGAAGACACACTCATTACCTATAATATTATAGGCAATTAGTTTAATTTTATATAAAAATCTAGTCCAATAACAGATCATATTTATTTTTAAACGCTTCAAATGTACACGTGTGTTGCCATGCGAGACACTTTAAATCTGGTCCTTCGCATGCAAGCAAAGTCACTGCGAAGAATTTGCAATATCCAGGTGTACATTTTTACAATCTGACACGCATCATGCATGTCTTTTGAATATAAAATGCAACATTCTCTCACTTTCTACTTGTAGTAAGTACTAACGTGCAGAACTTTCTCTCTCGATCGTACTTGCAATTGCATGTCAAACAAACAGATTGTTTAGCCTTTTGGTTTATTAGTTATCGTATGTAAAATTCTTAAAATATCAAATTCTGTATGTGTAATATTTTTGTTATTTGTCTATGCTCCTGAAAAGCAGCACTAAACAAGTAGTGAATTATTTTATTATGTACTTAATATGTACTAAAAATTAAAAAAAAAAATCTTACAACTAAGACTCATTATTACAAGTTGTCTATACCGAAAGTTTCAAATTATGAAAACTTATTTCAAAATGAGACTTATAAAATCCTACCTTTAGCTTTCGGCAACTTGTAATAACGTAGCTTAGAAATATGTACTTTGTAACCTTCAGATAAGTTCAGACTGGAATAATATTTGGAAAAAACAAACATGTATTGTTAAGTTTACCTGAATATTCGTGTCTGCGACAATATTCATACATATGTATATAACGTAAGATTTTGCAAATATTTGCCAAGTCTAGACACACCTTAGATTTAAAGTGGATAGGTATAGTTTTTATAAATGTTCTTTGTTTCAACTAGATTTGTCAATGTATTCTTGTTATAAACAAATTTACAATTCACTCAAGTCGTGCTATTATATGTCTAATTAATATCTATCGAGTTTCGGGCTTAAATTTCGGTGGCATCATCATGCCATGCATGCGTTTTTGTTTTTTTGCTTTCTTCGCCGATTTGCCCGATTGAAAGTCGTGCCAACTGTTAACACGACTTTGGCGGGACTCTTCAAAATTTTTTTGCCACTCTTTGTCTGCCTTACGCATTTCTTCCTCTTCAATTTCGGACTCTCGTTTCCTTTTCCGCTCCTCTTGATCACGTTGATCTAACTGTTGGCGCCTTCTTTCCATATCGGCAAAGAGTTTCATAACCATAACATAAATCGCATGCTTATATTTGATGGGATCGTCTTCAGGTATCGTTTCAAAACACCTATTTTCCTTTTTTATTTTTTTGCGTTTCTCAGCTATCTGCAAAGTTACAACAAAAATTAGTATAATTGTGCTTCATTGACTTTTAATCCCCTTCTACCATATGATCTGTTCTCTCCTTTGCTTCTTCATACACATCTAGACACTTTTTGCGGCCTAAATCATTTTCAAGCGTCTTCCATGCGCGATTGATGATATCGAAAGCTTTTTGGGCGCGATCCTTATCATCTTGATTTTTATCGGGGTGCACTAGTATTGACAATTGGCGGTAGCGTTTCTTGATTTGTTCGACTGTGGCTTCCGGTTCAATTTGTAACACCTCGAATGGGTTGAGATTGAAGTACGTAGAACCTGGACGAAGTAAACGATCAATTTGTTGAGTAGATGTTAGTACGGAATCACGTTTTTCAATTTCTTTAACCTGTGAATATGGCAAAATATCTTTTAATTTATATCAATATCAATTCTAAACCTAATTGTGATCACACACTGCATGTGTCTCTTTTTACGTTTTCGTTTGTTTGTTTACATATGGGTTTGGCTCTTTACATAAACAACGACATTGAAAAAGAGCTGAGCTAAGCTCTTTAATCCAGCTTGTTACTTACTTCTGTGTAAAAAACATCAAAAGATTCTTTCGATGTGCTAGGTTGCTCCGAACTCATTTTAGGATTGGTTTTTCTGTAGCTAAATAATGAAAAAAAATTATTAGAATTGTATGATAAATCTTCGGTGAGTGAATGATTGGCTCCAAATCCGTAAATGGAGAACGTTATTCCAATTCTGGTCTTTCAGTTTTCTTATATTAGTACTATATTTTTAGTTTTAGAGAAAAATGCGAAAAAATTATTTTCTGTAACAAATGTCACAAACAATCGAACAGCCGATGCTATTTTATCATCAACGGCGACATAATCAAATTAGTCGACGGCGGAGGCTTGTGTATATGATTGCGCGCTGAAAATAGTTTCACACTTTGGCAATTGAAAGACAGGAGTTCTTTTAATAACATTTAGTCAGTTTAAGGCCTACCCACTTGGTATATTAATAGCATAGACTATTAAACATTAACATATACGGTACACACCTGAAAATAAAATTTATGTTGTCATTCCTATTTATGTTGTCATTCCAGGAGTGAACCGATTTTAATGATATATTGACAGCAAATCTTGCAGATATGAATTAATTTTAATTATTAACACCCTTATTCACAAAAAATATTTCAGGCTTATAAGGCTCTTATTTGACATATTTGTATGGAAAATTTGTCAAATAAGTGTTTAATAAACCTAAAATATTTATTATGAATAAGACCATAAATGATGGCAAAGAAATATCGATAGTATAAAAAGGCACCGTCAATGCTATCGATATTTTGTCACCCTTGTGCAGAATATATTTACGAGTTCTTAAATTTTAATTGATCTAGTTTTAATGATTTCCATTTTAAATAAATTATTTATCAATAAAACACTACAAAGACTACCTTCTAACCTTTTGGGCATAAGAAATATACTTTCCACCCCTCCACAAACACAAAAAATGACTTCTGATATGGAACGTTGTAAGAATATCGTGTGGATGGATCTAGAAATGACAGGTCTAGATGTGGCTAAAGACAAAATTCTTGAAATATCGTGTCTAATAACAGATGAGAATTTGAATGTTATAGCTGAAGGGCCGTGCTGCGCTATAAATCATCCCGAAAGTGTTTTCCAGCATATGAATGATTGGTGTATGAAACATCATTACGAATCTGGATTAGTAGAAAAATGTTTACAATCTACTTTAACAACCAGCTCCTGTGAACAATTGATATTGGATTTCTTAAAACCACACGTACCTAAAGGCGAATGCCCTCTGGGAGGAAGTTCGGTTTACATGGACAGGTAGCTATGCGTTTACATTGTGTTAGCTTGTAGACTTATTTGATTTATTTTAAACCAAGGTTGTTTTTGCGCCAACTTATGCCATCATTGGACAGTTATATGCATTATCGTATTATTGATGTTTCTACCATAAAAGAATTGGCCATTCGCTGGAATCCAAAGTTATTAAATGATGCACCTAAAAAAAGATTCACTCATCGCAGCTTGGAGGATATATATGATAGCATAACTGAATTAAAGTTCTATAGAAACTCATTTTTTAGAATTCCAGATGATGGCTTCGTGGCTTAATAAAACCATCAAATGCATACATATATAAATAGTCTTAATTCAGGTCCAAAAATGAACCTTTTCAAAAAATATTTGCTGTATCTTTCAGCTGTCTAGAAGTGTTGCAAAACGAAAAAAGAAATGTTTGCTGTTGAAGGTTTGTTTGAACATTTCTGATTCTCATTCTGTTCATGGGAACTATGGATTAAGTAGTTAAGTTTCAAACAAACTTTTAAGTATTTTTCAAGTCTACTGATGAGTTGATTAGCACCAACGAAATGTCGTCGGCATATAGACAGCTGAAAGATACAGCAAATATTTTTTGAAAAGGTTCATTTTTGGACCTGAATTAATACATTTCAATTGGCACTTAAAGCAAATAAATAATTAAGTTCATATTTGTATAAATAGTCTTGCTAGTAGAGCTGTGCGCGGTCGTTTGTTTTAATGAGCGCTCTTTTCCGGTTAATTAGCGCAGACTGATCCGTTCGTTCAACCGCTCACTTTGAACGAACAGTACGGGAACAATTTCTTTGTTTGTGTATCTCCGGTCTTGTATCAAAACAGATGTTAAGATAAATTAAACACAACACAGACACAAAAGGAAAAATGTGCAATTTGTTTAAAAATGGGTGAAAAATAAAAATGTAATGAAATTTACATATGTATTTATACTAATAGCTAGAACAATTTAGTATTTTATACATATGTATGTTTAACAAAAACCTATATTGCTTGAGTAAGGAGTTGGATATTAAAAAAGATGCAAAATGCAACCAAATTTCACTGCTTTTTCTTTATGACATTTTTTCTTCTTTTATTTGAACAAACACATAGGTACATAAATATCAATTTAGTTTTTCTTTAAAGTCGACACTCTTACTAAACTATTTTTATCAACAACGATATCAGTATTTTAGCGAAACTGACTGTTATTTCATATAAAAAACGAATGTCAACCCTTAAAAACGCAATAATTAACTAAAACAGATGAGCGTAAAAATCAACACCGTACCGTACACAATTGAACGAAATCCGCTCACTTAAAAGACCGGATCCCTACGTACATTTAAGTGATCCGTTCAATTTAATCCGTTCGTTTACGAACGACACAGCTCCACTTGCCAGACTTAAAACTCCCGAAAACAGTACATCGAGGAAAAAAACTCAGTACAAGGAAACTAAAAAAAGTACTCTTTTTTTTTATTAAAATACAAAATCAGAGAATAACATTTCATAAAAGAGGAAAAAAATAAGAGATCATTAATATCTAGGCAGATTAATAGGATTATTATTGTTACAAATTTGGTCGTGAACGGACCGATTGTGATTGTTCTAGAACGTACTAAATCATCGTTATTTTATATGTGCGTATATTGTCTTGTTATTATTTGTAAATGAACACAGGAGGTATATACACACATGCATACATAGAAGCTTGTTGATAAACAAAACGGCAGCACAGCGAGTGTGCACATACTGACACACATGTGTGGATAAATAAGCACAACAGCGAAATAAAAGAAACCACCACCGCACGATACAATATTCGTGTGTGCATGTATGTGCGCGACTCAGATGCTTGAGTTTTGCTGCCACGTGTAAGTATGTCGGTATGTGTGTGTATCTCTTGTTCATGATGAGTCTTCGCACATCGCACTATAGATGTGGCGTGATTAGCTTCTGTAAACGTCTAGAATGTTCTAGTAATGATCATTGGAGGTATAAAAGCAGCGAAGCTCAACGCTGAAAAGTCAGTCGATTTTTAGCTGCGCTAACGTGTAAAGTGTCTTAAGTAATAAAAAGTGATTAAGTGAAAGTGTTGTTCTTTTAGTAAAGTGTTCTTAGTAAAGTGTTTACAAGTATAGTGTGTTCAAATAAATAAAGTGTTGAACTGTTGGTTATTGTAAACTGAAGACTTGAGTGTTCTAACTTCATTACAATTAAAGAATCTACGGAAAACGTTTTGAAAAGGTTAAAACGTAACAATTGGTGTCAGAAGTGAAATTGTAAAATGAAGTTCGACGAGCTTAAAGTGGAACAACTGAAAAAGGAGTTGTGCAAGTTGGATCTGCCCACAACTGGTAATAAAGTGGAGCTGCAGAAGAGGCTAATGGAGGAGTTTCATCGGCTAGGCCTGGACATCAATACTCATGACTTCGAAGAAAAAGAAGAACTGGAGATGAGTACACGAGCAGTTGCAAGTAGCATGGACTTAAACTCGATGTTTGCTGCTATGATGCAGTCTATCAAAGAGGCGTCAATTACAACAAATGTAATGATGAAAGCGAATAATGAAATGCTTCTAGCAGAAATAAACGCAAAACATACGACAACGAATGAAAATTTGATGAAGCTTTCTTCCGCTATAAACCAGAGAGTAAATGCCATGGAAGAAAAATTTGTTGCCCTGGAAAATGAGGTCGATCAAAAGCTTCATAGCCTGGAAGCTAGAATGAATGGCCTTCAACTGCAGGAGGGGCCAGTGCGAGTCATTCCGGAAGTCGCGAGCAGAATAAAAGCGCCCACCTTTGATGGCAGCACACCTTTTAACATTTTCCAGTTTCAGTTTGAAACTGTGGCCAATAAAAATGCATGGACGGAGGAAGAGAAGTGCATTGAGTTAATTTTGGCGTTGAAGGGTGTCGCTGCACAGGTCCTGGAAACAGTGCCCGCTTCATCTAGAGACAATTATGAAGTCATCATGGCAGCTTTGCAACGTAAGTATGGTGGAGAGCACAAGAAAGAAATCCACAGGATGGAGCTGAGAGGCAGAGTGCAGAGAAGCAATGAGACTCTTCAAGATTATGCAATGGAGATTGAGCGTCTTGTGCAGCTTAGCTATCCTGGAGAGAGCTACTCGTTTTTGGACCATTTCAAGACGGAGGCATTTGTGAATGGAATTCGAGATCCCGACATTAAACTTGCTGTATGTGCAACACAAAAGCCGTCATTCGCCGAAACCGTCTCATTTGCGTTGGCCCAGGAGACAGCCAGACTAATTTCAAGGCCACAGGTCCACAAAATAAGGGAGCTAGAGGTAGTTCATGAGCCAGGAGATGGCTTGGCCAGTACGATTAAAGAGGCAGTGTTGCAAGCGTTGGCCGAAAGCTCGAACAAAGGCCGAGCAAAGTGTTTTAACTGCGGAAAGGCAGGCCACTTTCAGCGCAACTGTAAAGCTCCCAGGAAGCGTACAAGATCCGTATCTCCACAGAGGCCGAGCAAAAGGGCTAGCCATCAACAGCCCCAGGAGTCACCGTTAAACTAAAACGAGTCAGCTTTAAGGGGCAAAAGCTGGCTCCCACAGACGAGGGCCCCACAATCTCCATATCAGTGATGCAGCAGAAAAACAGCAACTTAACTGTCAGTGGATACATCAATGGGAAGAAGCAAACTTTAACCATAGATACAGGAGCGTCGCAGTCCATAATAAGGCCTGATTTGGTACCAGGAAGGGTTGAACCGCTACGTAACGTGAGGCTGCGTACAGCTACTGGGGAGGCCGCTAGCGTCTATGGTAAGTCTGAGGCGAAGGTGCGTATAGCTAACATCACCGTCAGCCACATGTTTATTGTCGCCGATATTGTTGACGAGGTGATTATTGGTGCAGATTTTATGATAGCACATGGCATAAATCTGCACATGGGTCAACAAATTATGACGTGGTGTGATGTGGAAATACAGTTAGATGTTGGCTACGAGAATAAGCCCCATGTGCTGAAACTGGTTGCTGAAGATACTCAACGGATTCCACCACGATCTGAGGCACTGATATGGGCTCGAACGAATGGAGATTGTGCGGACAGTCGATTGTGGGTAGTAGAATCAGAAAATATAACGGGCGATTTATTAACAGCGAAAGCGCTCGTGGAAATGCGTGCCGATAGGAAAGTCCCAGTTAGAGTGCTCAATTTGTCAACCAGTGAGAAGGTCGTAAGTCCAAAATCGCATTTAGGAAGCTGTACTCCAGCAGAGGCAATTGTAAATTGTGAGACCAAACCAAAATCTACTAGCTTGTCACCTAAAGAACGAGAAACATTTGAACAGCATGTCGAGAAATGGGTCACAGGGCTGCCAGCATCTGATAAAAACAAAGCCAAACAGCTGCTCAGGAAATACGCCTCCGCTTTCGCCATGAACGGTAAGAGCCAAGGGAGAACGGCTATTGTGAGGCATGAAATCGATACTGGCGAAGCGAGGCCCATAAAACAGGCGCCCAGAAGTGTACCCCTGGCCAAGCGTAACGAGGTTAAAGAGTTAGTCAATGAAATGGAGAAGAGTGGGGTAATTGAACCATCTACTAGCCCGTGGAGCTCACCGGTAGTTTTGGTGAAGAAAAAGGATGGTAGCACGAGGTTTTGTGTGGACTACCGGAAGCTAAACGACGTCACGAAAAAGGACAGTTATCCACTACCCAGGATTGACGATACCCTAGATACGCTGTCCGGAACAAAATGGTTCTCAACATTGGACTTGCAAAGTGGTTATTGGCAGGTAGAAATTGCTCACAAGGACAAGGAGAAGACTGCGTTTAGTGCTGGAGATGGTTTATGGCAGTTTAGAGTAATGCCATTCGGGCTCTGTAATGCTCCAGCCACATTTGAGCGACTGATGGAACAGGTATTAAAGGGGCTTCACTGGCGGACGTGTTTGGTCTACCTCGACGATATAATCGTAATGGGAAAAACGTTTGACGAGCACCTGAAAAATTTGGCGGAAGTTTTTAAACGAATATCGTCGGCAGGACTCACTCTTAGCGCGAAGAAGTGTGCATTGTTCCAGAAAGAGGTGAAATATTTGGGACATCGTGTAACTGCAGATGGCATTTCGACGGACGAAGATAAAATAAAAGCCGTAAGGGACTGGCCACAGCCACGTAATCTTCACGAGTTGCGCAGTTTTCTGGGACTTTGCACATATTATAGACGATTTGTGCCAAATTTTGCCAGCGTAGCCGCCAGTCTGCACGAGCTGACTAAGAAGTCACGAGCATACCAATGGGGAAACGAACAGGAACGAGCATTCCAGAAGCTGAAGGAGTTATTGTGCACAGCACCAGTTCTGGCATACCCGGTTGCTGGAGGAAGATTTCTGCTAGATACCGATGCAAGTGGCTTCGGTATAGGAGGTGTACTCTCTCAGGTGGTAGATGGAGTCGAGAAAGTAGTAGGCTATTATAGTCGAATACTTTCAAAGCCAGAGAGAAATTATTGCGTGACACGGCGTGAGCTTCTGGCAGTATTGGAATGCATTAAGCATTACCATAAATACTTGTATGGCCAGAATTTCACGTTGCGGACTGATCACTCCGCGCTTAGATGGCTGTTGCAGTTCAAAAACCCCGAAGGGCAGTTGGCACGTTGGATTGAACGGCTGCAGAGCTATGACTTTAGCATCGAGCATAGAAGAGGGACAAAACACAATAATGCGGATGCCCTCTCGAGACGACCATGCAGTATAGAATGCCGACATTGCATCAAGGCCGAACAGAAAGAGTCCATCATTGATGTTCGGCTAACGCAGATAGACTCCCACGAAGACTGGCCAACGGCGCAGAAAAATGACCCGGTGCTCAGAAAAATAATAGCTGCTAAACAGAGTGATAGCAGGCCTGCACGCAATGAAATTGCGGCTGAGAGTCCCCTCGCTAAAGCTTATTGGGCGCAATGGGGCAGCTTGCAGCTGGTAGACGGATGCTTATACCGTATATGGGAAAGTGCGGATGGCAAAACAACTTCTAACTTAATAGTTGTACCATCATCGAAGATACCGGAAGTTTTGCGAGAGTTCCACAATGGTCCCAGTGGTGGTCACCTTGGAGTTAATAAAACACTGGAAAAGGTGAAGCAGCGTTTTTACTGGATTGGAGCGCAACAATCAGTAGCCGACTGGATTGCAAACTGTAAGGAATGTATAGCGGCGAAGGGTCCAGCACGGAGAACTCGAGCACACCTGCAGCAGTACAATTCGGGTGCGCCCTTTGAGCGAATAGCTATGGATGTAGCAGGTCCTTTTCCAGTCAGTACTGCCGGTAATCGTTATGTCCTTGTGGTGATGGACTATTTCAGCAAATGGCCAGAAGTATACCCCATACCAAACCAGGAGGCTCAAACTGTGGTAAATGTTTTCATCAATAATTGGGTGTGCAGATATGGTGTTCCGATGGAGTTGCATTCCGATCAAGGCAGAAACTTTGAGTCTGCAATTTTTAAGGAAATGTGCGAGCTCTATGGAATAAGAAAAACCAGGACAACACCGCTTCACCCGCAATCTGACGGTATGGTTGAAAGATTTAACCGCACGCTGGAGGAATACCTGAGGAAAGTAGTGAGCGACCATCAGAGAGACTGGGATGAGCACATTCAAAAATTTTTGTTGGCATACAGGTCCGCCGTACATGACTCAACGTCTAAAACACCAGCAAAAATTGTCTTTGGAACAGAACTCAGACTGCCTGGAGATTTGGAATTTGGCATAAAACCTGTACCGAAGAATGAGGATACGGAGAATTCTTCACAGGAGAAATGTGACTTGCATGACCTACACGAATTTGTACGCAACAGAATTCGAGTAGTCAGCGATAAAATGAAAGCCAGATACGATCGAGCTGCAAATTCCGACGGATTCCGCGAGGGACAACTGGTTCTACTATATAACCCACAAAGGAAGAAAGGACTGTCTCCCAAATTACAAACGCATTGGGATGGACCGTATAAGGTGATTAAGCGGTTGAACGACGTTGTATACAGGATACAGAAGCATAACAGCCACCGATCAAAAATGAAGGTTGTACACTTAGAACGACTCGCAAGGTACGGAAGTAGTGGTTCTGGGCCTGTTCGGGACGAACAGGCTTGAGCGGGCGGCAGTGTTACAAATTTGGTCGTGAACGGACCGATTGTGATTGTTCTAGAACGTACTAAATCATCGTTATTTTATATGTGCGTATATTGTCTTGTTATTATTTGTAAATGAACACAGGAGGTATATACACACATGCATACATAGAAGCTTGTTGATAAACAAAACGGCAGCACAGCGAGTGTGCACATACTGACACACATGTGTGGATAAATAAGCACAACAGCGAAATAAAAGAAACCACCACCGCACGATACAATATTCGTGTGTGCATGTATGTGCGCGACTCAGATGCTTGAGTTTTGCTGCCACGTGTAAGTATGTCGGTATGTGTGTGTATCTCTTGTTCATGATGAGTCTTCGCACATCGCATGTATGTCGGTGTGTGTGTATATCTTTTGTTCATGATGAGTCATCGCACATCGCACTATAGATGTGGCGTGATTAGCTTCTGTAAACGTCTAGAATGTTCTAGTAATGATCATTGGAGGTATAAAAGCAGCGAAGCTCAACGCTGAAAAGTCAGTCGATTTTTAGCTGCGCTAACGTGTAAAGTGTCTTAAGTAATAAAAAGTGATTAAGTGAAAGTGTTGTTCTTTTAGTAAAGTGTTCTTAGTAAAGTGTTTACAAGTATAGTGTGTTCAAATAAATAAAGTGTTGAACTGTTGGTTATTGTAAACTGAAGACTTGAGTGTTCTAACTTCATTACAATTAAAGAATCTACGGAAAACGTTTTGAAAAGGTTAAAACGTAACATTATATTCAGATAGCACAGCTATTCCAATGACAAGTCAAATACAACAGAGTTTAAAAAGAAAGTAAACTAGTTAAATTTATCCTAGTTAATGAGCTTTGATAAACATAAAGTATAAATAAAAAAATTACCCACTCAAGTTTTATGTTTACAATAAAAAAAAAGCTTTTCTACCTTCATAATCGTATCTTATTTGTTTAGAGAAACTATCAATAAAGTTTGGTTAATTATGTAGTAAAAATAATTACATATGTATATTAAACTACTGTTTAATAATAATTTGTACATAGTTTTAAATATTGTAATTTCTTTAAATTAAAAATAAATTAATAAAAAGATTTTGTATTTTTATTAATTTTCATCTCTGCAATCTCTTGACAACCTAAAGTTGTCAGATAATTAACGGTTTAGCTGACGAGGCTACCTTGTTAATTGTATGATGAAATCTCCTAAATGGAAGAATATGTCATGTAATAAGATTTTCTAAAAAGGCGCCAAAGATACTATCAATTCAACTGGCCAATGGTGAACATCATATAATATACATATAATAAATTTGTACACTAATCGTTGAAATTCATCGTCTTATTTCATTAACCCCTATTTATAAATTCTCGTACCATCGAGGATTTATAAACACACACGCAGCACGACTAACAAAACGGGTAGTTCTCTGGTATAAACCACCCATACAGTCCACTCAATCCCGCTAATCAGGGTACTACCACCAGTTACATCGTGTTCATGGTCCATTCGATCGTCAAGGAACCAAGAAATTCAAATCGCTTCCTGGACATTGGTAAACAACAAAAATCATCAAAATTATAACTAAAGCAAGTCAAGCATTTTATGTTAATTAACATCACTTTGCAATAAAGCTGATCTTCAACTTAAAATTATGAGGTATGTAAATTCTATTCTCAGTACAACATACTAAATATAAAATTAGTTTGATTCGGGCGCCCAACATAAAAAGAAACTCAATCGCGTGAAAAAACAAAAAATGAAAAGTAAGAACATTCAAATATTTTCTAAACGCTAAACAAAAAACCGGCCCTTTTGACGTGTTTCTGTACTTTAATAGGTATGTATATGTGAGTGAAAACTTGTTGTACAGAAAAGGGAAATGAATAAATAATAAATTTAGTCAAGTACGAGGCTGGCTCGCACACTTAGGGTTCAGTACGTATGTGTAATGTATGTATGGAATGGCATATGTGAATACATATATATTGTATGAATAGCTTTCCACTTGCTGTTGTTTTTAGCATTTGTTGTGGCAGAGCATCCGTTAATACATTGTGCAGATTTCAGCTCTCTATCTTTTACAGTTTGAGTGTTATAGCTAATTGTTACTTTTCTTTGTATGGGGACATCTGGTAGTTTTCGACTTGTTGTTGTTTTTAGTATTTGTTGTTGTAGCGGCAAGGTACAACAACATCCTGTGAAAATTTCAGCTCTCTAGCTCTTACCGTTTCGGAGAATAGACGCTGTGACGGACGGGTGGACGTAGAATTCTCGGTAATAGGGTGCCGTTTCACTCTGATGAGTACGGAACCCTAAAAAGAAAGCGTATTTTGCATGAAAACAATTTTTTTCGCCATTGTTTTCTGAATAACTTTGAAACGGAAAAAAATAGAAACAAATTGTATGCCAGTATTTGAAATAAAAACATTTTATAGCGCATCTTTTGATGAGCTATTCACTAAAATTGGAAAAATGTCTTCCGAATTATGGTTAATCTTTAATTCAGGGGGCAAATTAGCCACGCCCATAAAAAAATTATTACGTGATAGAGAAAAACTAAAAACAGATTTGGGTTTAGAGCAGCAAAATACATATAACCTGCAACCATATTCACTGTTGTACAGTGTTCACTGTATTTTTTCAAGTTAACAATTATTTTTCTGAAATACATCTGATATGAGAAAAAAAAAATAGGGAATTTCTTTGTAGTATTATATCTATGTAGATGATTTTTAGGGTTCCGTACTCATAAAGTGAAAACGGAACCCTTTTACTGAGGCTTCGCTGTACGTCCGTTACAGGGCCCATTCTCCCAAAAGGAGAGCTGAACTTTTCACGGCCTCTACAACAACAAATATCAAAAGCGACAAAGAGTTAAAAACTAACGGTAGTCCCCATAATTGTGATGAGTTAGCGACTTGAATTTTGCACAGGATATGTGGTTACATTAGGCTCAACAACAACAAATACCAAAAACAACAAAAAGCTCAAAACTGAAGGGTTCTCTCATACAAGAAGCTGAAATTAGCTGTAACTTTTGAACCGCAAGATATACAGACTTGAAATTTGCACAGGATATGTGGTTGTCAGTTGTATACAACTTTACAAATACCAAAATTTATAAAAACTAAAACTTTAAGAATTCTCTTACACACGGGGATACCCCTTAGTTTCAAAAGTAGCTGTGACTTTTGAACCATAAAAGACAGAGGCTTGAAATTCACACGGTATATGTAGTTATCTGGCCTTTACAACAACAAATACTAAAAGTTTAAACCTAAAGCATACCCATGCACGGTATTGCAGAACCTTTTCTGCGCGAGTTTTTATATTACGGATATCTTATACTATGTAGGTATGTAAATTTTGCATTAAATTATTTAACAAAAATTAGGTTATTGACATTAAGAAAATTTCCAGACTGCGATCAGACAGAAATTTGTTCCACCATTTTTCGTACTTTTGATAACAATTACATATGTACCTATTGAACTATTAATGATTTTTATATTCATCTTCTTTCAATTGAACGTCTATAAAAGATTAAAGAAGAAATATTTATAACAATATACAGCAGCCCGCAAAACTGAGGAAATAGAAAAATATTTTCAGTTGCTCTTAAATTTATTTATTTAGTCCCTTGTTAACAGAAAACGGGGATGCTCATGTCCAGCAATTTTGTATGCAAAAGCACTAAAAAATCGAGTGGTTTTCATAAAAAAAATATAATCGCTGTATTCTGCGAACCGGACTTTGTAAATGATGATACAACAATCATGATACAACTAGAAAGGCAACATTTTCCTTACAATAAGAACAACTTCAATAAAAATAGCATGTATTTTGTTTTTATACAACTTCTGAAAACTGTTAAAAAGACGCCACTTCTACATATACAGAAGAAAGACGAACAGAGCTTACGCTAATTTGCTTCTCGTTTTGGCTGCCTTTCATCTCTGTATTCTCTTGACAGGTTTAATTAGTCAGATAATTAATGGTCCGGCTAATGAGGCTACCTTCCTAATATATAGGCTTGTACACAACGCTGGGCAAAATACATGCTCTGATGTATTTAATATACAAAATACAAATACTTTTTGTTCCATGTATTTAAAATATAAAATACTTCATTCTAAAAGCAAGTATTTGAAATAAAATATATAGTGTAACAAACATACATACATATGTATTTAAAATACAAAATACTTTGAATCAAAAAAGTTTATTTCCTTTCATAAACACCAGCATTTCAAATGTGGTTGGTATCAGACAAACAACCTCTTGATGACGAATGAATAAAGCTAAAGGCAAAATCTCAATGATTTATTATTAGAAAACGATATGTTATTGGAAAAGAAATAATGGAATTAAGAAATAAGTGACAATGAAAAAAGTTTGACCTCTTCTTGCTTTAGATTAAAATGTCAAACGCTGTTTTTAGGGTTCCGTACTCATCAGAGTGAAACGGAACCCTATTACCGAGACAACTACGTCCGTCCGTCCATCCGTCACAGCGTCCATTCTCCGAAACGGTAAGAGCTAAAGAGCTGAAATTTTCACAGGATGTTGTTCTACCTTGCCGCAACAACAACAAATGCTGAAAACAACAACAAAGCGAAAACTACCAGGTGACCCCATACAACGAAAAGTTACAATTAGCTATAACTCGTTAGAGATAGAGAGCCGAAATTCGCACAGTGTAGGTATTCCCCGATGCCTTACAACAGCAAACGACAAAAACAACAACAAGTCGAAAACTACTATGTGTCCTCATACAACATAAAGTAGCAGTTAAACGTAACTCTCAAGCTGTAAGAGAGAGAGAGAGAGATGAAATTTATATTGTAAAAATTTCATCTCTCTATGAATTCTATGTATTCAAATGTACGTATAACTGGCAGTTATACGTGCATTACACACACGTACAGAACCCTAAGTGTGCGAGCCAGCTTCGTACTTGACTGAATTTATTTCCTTGTAATTTGTTTTCTCATTTGCGTAATTGCGTTTTTTAATTAAATTGTAGTATTGCCATTTTTTGGAAATAACACAGTAGCAAAGTTTTGCGTTTTCAGTCGATGTATGGAGGGAATAATTTTTAGCCGGTGTTAGTATTTAAAATACTAAATACATCATACATGAGACGTATTTAAAATACAAATACTAAATACGTATTTGTATTTTAAATACGTATTTCAAATACAAGTATTTCAAATTCTGCTCGGCCTTGCTTGTACATTTGTTGGTACTTCGATGTTTTCACTTTTCAAACAGCTGTGTAACATTTTTCGGGCTTGAAATGTGGTTTTGTGCGTTCCAAGGCGAATCCATTACAGGTGCCCGCATACCAATTCGCTTCAGCATTTTTCCACGAATTTATCTTCTGAGTTGTCAAAGCCGATAGAAAACGACAACAAAACTTGTGACGTCTCGAGAGAAAATGTTGAAGCGAATTGAATTGCGACCACCTGTACTTAATTCGCCTTGGTGCGTTCCATTAAAAGTGAATGAGTTCTGAATTGCTTGAGAGTATTTTTCGTTTACTCTCATTTTACCGGACTTTAGCCAAAATTACCTCGAACAAACTTAATAAAGGTGTCTTCAACTAAAATCAGGTGTGTTTTATCTTCTATAATGGAAATATGTTCTATCTGTTTTTCACTAAGGTTGATTTACTACACTCCAATTTTGCTTCCCTTTATTTTGCTGGAGTTTGATTGTTTGCTTGGTTATCTTAACAATTTTTTTTGTCTAGAAAAACTGAGTACTTGTTGCTGTATACTTTGTTTTGAGAGCTACTGTATATAAACATACATACATACATATGTACATATTCATGCAGTAGCAAACAAATCTCCAATTCCTCAGCAACCAATGCATAAATAAAATTATATATTCATACATACATATAAAAGTGCATATGTATGTACATATATCTGCACTAAGCTGACTCATCTAGCATGAAGATGGCAAGTGTGTGTTACTTTCATGCCTTGTAGATTAAGGGGCTGATTTTCGCCGTCACACCAACCCGGGATAATCGTCACTATCAAACAGAAAGTGACACTTTTCGTGACAATTATAAATTTGTGTGACTAACAGACTCATCTAGCAAGAAGATAACATCCACGAGAACTGCTAGCCGTCCGTTTTCTGCGACAATTGTCACCTTAGTGGCCACCAAAACACAACGCTTTGGCTGTCACTGCCGCAAGCAAGTGACGCGAATATGAGAATCAGCCCCTAGTTAGTTTCATAAGTATAAATGTACTTATTAAACATTTTGTGGTCGTAATAATGACCGTTGTTGAAATTTACGGCGTTCTAAAAGAATTTTCTGCCAGTGCAATATAGGATGTGTCTGTCAATTACTTTGTTTTATTAGTTTAGTCTGACGAAACCCGATTTTCCATCATGTTTGCTTGCTTTAAACATTGCTGTTCTTGAAAAGCTCGCTTCTTTGTGAACGGGACAGGCCCCTATTTTCCCAAACGGTAAGAGCTAGAGAGCTGAAATTTTCACAGCACAGCCGCTACAGCAACAAATACTAAAAACTATAAAAAAGTTACAAACTAAAGAGGGTACCCATACAAGAAACTGTGAAACTTAGCTATAACTTTTGAGCCATTAGAGCTAGAGAGCTGAAATTTTCACTGGATATACGGTTACATAGCTTCTACAACAAAAAAATACCAAAAACAACAAAAAGTCGAGAACTAAAGGGTGTGCCCAGGCAAGACTCTGGAATTGGCTGTGACTTTTGAACCGTAAGAGAGACATGAAGTTTGCGCGGTATATGCAGTTACTAGGCCTACACAACAACAAATACCAAAGACAGCAAAAAGTGAAAATTTAAATGTTGCCCTCTGTACGGGGGCACACCCTTTAATTGGAAAATTGACTTTCGTTTTTGAGCCGTGAAATTTAGAGACTTAAAATTATCACAGTACACAAATGTAGTTCACAGGCATCTACAACAATAAATACCAAAAGTTGCAAAAATTTAATTGGTTTTCAAACACGGGGACACCCTTTAGTTTGAAAATCAGCTATAACGCTTAAACCATGTCAGATAGAGGCTAAAATTTACACAGTGCATGTGGTTGTCTGACCCCTACAACAACAACTATTAAGCACCATAAAAAGTTTAAAACTAAAGGATACACCAGGGTTACCCTTTGTCTAGAGCCATTACGGCAGTATGGAACCTGTGCTGTGCGATTTAGTCTCCTACTTGCCTCAATTTATTGTGTATGCATTATTTTTTTCGGAAGAGGAAGCATTTTCCCACCTCAGAATACTAGCTACGACTATGAAGAATACTAATACAGCTGTATTTTCAATATATGTACATATTTATGCACTATTTTATTCACAAAAGAAAGTCTTTACAAATGCTAAAATTTATTAACAACAATGGTGACCAATAGCTGTAACAGACTAATACGTTGACAGCAAATACAGTTCAGCTTTGCGTTTTACGAACAAGTGTGTTAGTGATTGTAATATTAGAATTCAAAATTAAAACGAAAATGCAACGTAATAATAAATTTAGTCAAGTACTGCGCTGGCACAGAGTACAACTTCAATAAAAATAACATGCTTTTTGTTTTTGTACATGATACAACTAACAAGGTAGCCTTTTCGCTACAATAAGAACAACTTCAATAAAAATAACATGCATTTTGTTTTTGTACAACTTATGCAAACTGTCAAAAAGACGCCACTTCTACATTTACAGAAGAGAGATGCACTGAGCTTATGCGGATTTGCTATCTCGTTTTGGCTGCCTTTCATCTCTGCAATATCTTGACAACCTAAAGTAGTCAGTTGATTAACGGTTTAGCTGACGAGGCTACCTTGTTAGTTGTATCATGGTTTTTGTACAACTTCTGTAAACTGTCAAAAAGATGCCACTTCTGCATTTACAGGAGATAGATGAACAGAGCTTTCGCTGATTTGCTATCTCGTTCTTGCTGCCTTTCATCTATGTAGTCTCTTGACAGTTTGCAGTAGTCAGATGAGATTAATGGTTCAGCTGACGAGGTTACCTTGTTAGTTGTATCATGCCTTGTATCATGATACAACTAATCAGGTAGACTCGTCAGCTAAACTGTTAATCATCTGACTACTGTAGCTTGTCAAGAGAATGCAGAGATGAAAGGCAGCCAAAACGAGATACCAAATCCGCGTAAGCTTTGTTCATCTCTCTTCTGTAAATGTAGAAGTGGCGTCTTTTTGACAGTTTGCAGAAGTTGTACAAAAACAAAATGCTTGTTATTTTTATTGAAGTTGTTCTTGTTATTGTAGCGAATTATTAGTTGTATCATGCCTTGTATACGATTTCTAACTGAAAGAGAAATTTTTTCTTTTGTTTTGCTATGAGTTTTAACGCATTTCCAGAAGTGAGATGTGCAGAGCTTGCGGCGATTTGCTATCTCGCTTTCATCTCCGTATAATGGCTTGCTCAAGAAGTGTTCCGCACTACTGTGCAATAGGACATATCCAATTTAAACAATAAGTAAGTTTTAAACAAGCTATATTCGGCTGGGCAGATCTGATTTTACTGCATACCAAGTCAAGAATACAAACTACATAAATTTTCATGAGTAAATTGCTTTCTCAGAAACTTGACTTCAATAGACTACAGACGCACTTTTATCTAAACCGACAGTTAAGCCCAGAAGTGTGGCGACTTCGAAACAGCTAGTTGTCCACCTAGCTAAAGGTTCTTGATGTTTTTTCTGTCTTGTTTATCATAATACTGAACGAACTTAAGCCTGATAAACGTAATACATACAAAATAATGATATGAGAAAGAAATTCGAATAATAAAAGTATTTAACATGCGCTGGGCACAGCAAAACATTTGAAAAAGCTAGCAAATGAAAAATTGCAACTAACGATATAAGAAATTAGAATTGACAATAAGTTGTAACGCAGTTTGGTTACGTTTGTGTGGTGGGAAACTCTCTCACCCGGTATACATATAAATACAAATGTAATAATGGGTGTGTTTGATATAATTAAAAATTTAAACAGAAAACATACAAATTGGGTGGGATGAGTGTCGCTTTAGAAACATGAGCCTCTAAGTTCAAGGACTAGTGCTGATGAAAAATGTGGTGGCTTTGAAACAGCTAGTTGTCCACCTAGCTAAAAGTCCTTGTTGTGTTCTTTGTCTCCTTTAAATAATATCAATCCCAATAAAAAAAAAAAATCATAATATAGAATAAACTTAAACCTGATAAACGTAATACAAAATAATAATATGAGAAAGAAGTTCGAATAATAACCCCCTAATTCATAAAAACTATTACAGGCTTATAAGACTGTTATTTGACATATTTGTATGGAAAATCTGTCAAATAAGAACTTTATAAACCTGTTATAATTTTTATGAATTAGACGGTAAAAATTTAATAATCTATTCTTCTCCACGAACCAAACTCTATGTTTCAAACTTGGCTGAAATTGACTCAGTCGTTAAGAATTTCTATTAAAGGCGTGGGACGCTATTGAAAATTAGAGGGAACTATTTAATATGGCTGAAAATGTTTTTAAATATATTTTAAAATTCAGCTTTTTGTTTTACTTTCTACAATAAGTTCACAATTTTTAATAATGTTTTCTTACCGTCTAATTCATAACAATTATAACAGGTTTATAAAGCTCTTAGTTGACAGATTTTCCATACAAATATGTCAAATAACAGTCTTATAAGCCTGTAATAATTTTTATGAATTAGGGGGCTCATGTTTATTTACATTTTATTTACATATTTAAAACAATTTTCATTATGGTTAATTACGAAACGAGTTAGACTTCAATTTTTTACATTGATTTTAAGTCGGCATGATCACCAGAAAACTATGTACGTGTTTTCACATAAGCTCAAAGTACAACTTGAATCAACACGAGATAACACCGGCTAGATCATGGTTTTAATGTACAAATCTACAAAGTCACAAGGAGTGACCAGATCTTATTTTAAAGGGGCTTAAGTTCAAGTTTGATATACATATGTATGTACCTACTGATTCATTCACATATTTTTGTTTTGATTTTTTGTTTGGATTCATTTTAAAATTAAAATATTTGAGATTTAAATAGAAATCATATAATATACATTTGGGTGGTTCGATTTAGCGTGGTTAGATATTGCGTCATCGATTTTTGATACTCTTTGGTATGAAGGAAAACAATTCCACTACGACACGTCAAGCAAAACATTTTCGAGGGGTCCGATTTTCATTCATTACATTTCATAATTCATTATTTTTTCGAGAACACCAATCGTGTACCACGCCTCTTTAGGAGGCCTTCCAAACAAAAACAAAAAATTTTAAATAGGATTCCTAGAAAATTTATTTTTTTTATAGGTCGTAGTGGAGCTTTTTCTCTTCTTGTCAAAAGCTATTGAAAAAGTTATGGCACAATATCGAAAAATATTTGCCCAGACAAATCGTCTCGGCCTAATTTACATACGTACATATGTATGTAAATATATTTTTTTATCAATTTTAAATTGTTCATTACATGTACATATGTATGCATTTATGTACGTATGTACAAATGTTAACAATTAGTATTGTATGTTTCAAAATTACTTATCAGTTAAAGTCCCTAAAGGTTACTCTTCTATTCAGGGCACATAAAACTGAAGAGTTTATTTATTTAGGGTAATTTAAATTATTGGACACAGAGGCTTTGAATATGATTCAAAAAATCTTTGGCGCCGGGAACACTTGAAAATTTGGAAAAAAAAGTAAAGCTTGTGAAAATTAAATTGCAATAAAACTCTACAATTTCAATTCGCTACATCTAAAAAAAAAGTTGAAGCAAATCTTTATTTATTTAAATTATTGTAGACATAATAAATTATGAATACAAATAGCGTTAAAGGTACTAACAACTAGGGATTTCGACCTGTGAAGCAAATCATTGTAACTACTACATGTATACATTGTACGTTCTATTCCTTGGACAATATATCGTCAAGTACCCCACATACGACGTGTTTTTACATGCCTTTTTTAAGTCTTCGAGTCACATGTTTTTCTTTATGTCAATCAACATTTTTCAATTTACATAGGGTTTTCAATTTTTGGTCACAAACGTACGATTACAATTACATGTGACACTGGCCATGTTTATTTGCAACAGCTGATTTATTAAAAAATTTTAATTTTATTGTTTGATTAAAGTGTTTTCGCAAGCAAGTGTTATAAATAATAATTTCAATATTAACTATTACTCACAGTTTTAAAAGTAATAATCTATAACTACATAAAAAACCAAAATTTTTATTTGTGTGCTTCTTTATTCTTTTTCACTACGTAATTCTTCAAGTTGTTCGTCTGTAATATAGCTTGTAACCGTCGAAATTGTTCTTGATTGTGCCACTGAAGGACAGGAGATGCAACCGTTGTTTTCCAACGTTTTTCTTTTTAAACTACAAATACTTTGGTTGTGTCAAAAAATTATATTTTAATATAATTTTTTTTTTAAATGACAACAAAAATTATAATTGATTATAATTTTGATTAAATCGACAAAGCCTTGTAAAATCGTTTTGCATGGCGTATTTGATGGCATTTGAAATTATGTCTTACACAAGAAATGTTTTAAGGGTAACACACGATATGCAGCTGTTTACATGTGTAAAATTTGTCAGATAAAATGTGAAAAGCACGTCGTTTGCGAGGTAATTTATTGGAAAACAAATTTGTGCCGAGTTTTTATATATTTAAAGGCAGTAATTACCTGCCCATTTCGATTCTCTCCCTAAGACAAGACCATACGCTTGGTCAGCAACAGAAAGTATTAGTCCTGTTATTTGACGGCTAACATTTACACACACAAGTACAAGTGCAAGTAACGCAATACATTGACATTTTTTTTACTAACACTGCATTTAGACGGGAAAGTACTTTCATTAAACTTTTGTATACGTATTATGAATAAAAGTTTCAATGAAATCTGTGACTTTCATGAAAATTTCTTGCTCAATAAATAAAATATAATGCATGTCAATGGATAAATAAAATGCATGTCAATCGAATAATCCATCGTTGTTTTATTGCAACTTAAAGTTCTATATATCGAACAAAAACACCCTTTATAATTTAAAATAAACCTTACTGTGTAATAAAATCGAATGTGGAACTTCAAAAATCTCGTAGTTTAGAAAAAAAAGGTGTAAACAAATTTTGGATTGGTTAAGAGACTATTTTGGCTGTTGCATAGTGTAATCGTTTATATGTATGTAAGCCAAAAAGTTTTCCAGAACCTTGAAAAGACTTGAAACGCAACATTGTGTACGATAGTTAATTTAACTCTGATGTTCTTTTCACTGCTTTCACAAAGAGTGCAACTGTAATCATTATAGCCGATATTCTTTTTATTTGCTTTGCAAGCATAAGAAAAGCTGATTTACATACATAGTACACACCTACGTACATATGTATGTATGTATGTGAATCATAGTTCTGAGCATCGCTTAAAGCAAATCGTGAGCAAAGTAATCTTGCTTTGCAGAGATAATGGTATTTCGAAACACTTGAACCCAAATGATTTCCATCGTTGAAATATGTATACACATACATATGTACATGTGTAGGTATTTTTTAAAAAGTACGTCTCCAAAGTCAATGAGATTTAGTTTTTTTGTACAGTTCGGACGAAAAAGAGGTTTAATAAAAGTACCGCATCAAAACGGATTAATTTAAAAGGTTTTGTTTTAAATAACACAAGTGTTTTGCCATTAAGAAATAATATAGAATATCCGAAAATGGGTTAGTTAAAATTTGAAATATTTATGTACATACATATGTATGTATGTACGCGTTGGGTATAAAATCAAAAACTAAAATTATGCATAATTTTTCTTAAGCTAACACACCAACCATAAAACTGCGTTTGGAGACAATTGATCGTATTAGTAGTATACCTTTAATTGAAACCAGTCTAAAGCAGGTAGAGCATATGTATACCAAAGTCAAAAATAGCAACCGTCTATTCAGTTGGTACTTCGAAACGGCTGAATATACCATTTTATCTGCATATGAATCCGTGCAGCCAGCAGTTAAGCTATTTGAATCACCACTGAAACGTCTGGACACTGTAATGTGCAAAAGTTTGGATATTCTAGAGCAAAGAGCTCCTCTTGTGTATTTACCACCCGAATTGGTAAGTAAAACTCTAAAGTATTCTTGCCAATATGATATTATGACTATCAGATTATAATTATTGGTTTAAAGATGTATTGGAATACAAAGGAATATATGACAGATCACTTGGTGAAACCAGTCTTAAAACGGGCCGATTCGATGAAGCAAATCGGTAACGCGGTACTGGAAAGTCCTTTAACCAATTATGCAGCTGAGCGTTTAGAAGGTGCTCTAACAGCTGGTGACAAATTCGTGGACAAGTATTTGGTGCCCATTGGAAATGAAGGTGATCAAACTGATGGTGAGTTACAAATTATGGTTTAGGAGTACATGCATTCCGTTTTACATTGTTTTATCTGTTTTCACTGATGCTAATACAAAAACAAACAAAAAGTCAATTAGGTTGTCTTGAGGTTATCATTATTTTTTTCTTTTTTTTTGAAGAAACGGAAAACAAAAACACCAAAAAGCAATAAATAATTATTTTAATCTTAAATTTATTGGAATTAAAAATAATCAGAGTTTCTTATTGTTTGTGGTTTCAATTCAGTTCAAACTGCATCATGTCTTTTTCTCAATTATTCAAAATGCATCTTCTCTTACAACAAACGTTGCGACTACCGGAAACTACATATCCGAAATCCCACTAACTTTTCTTTCACAGGTATATTTCTAATGCAATATTTAATACAATTGAAAAATTTGAGACAAAAGCAAAATTGGGTTCGATTTAGCAATCGATATTGTGCCATCAATTTTTCAATAGTTTTAAACATGAAGGGAAAAATAATAATTGTTAATAATTGTTGATTTTTCGACCTTTTTAGTTTTAAAATGAAAATGCTAAATGTTTCTTCAAGCTTGAGGTCCAATTTTATAATTTATTTTAAAAATTTTTTCTTTTCCAATATTTCGCTAACCTATGGGTAGCATCATCAGGGCTAATGTTAAAGATGTTACAAATAATAAAACTTCCAACAGATGAGAGAATTAATTATAAAACAGACACTGAGAACCTCTCACAGATATATAGATATTTAGTCAACAAAAGAATTGAAAAACTGTGATAATTACATGTAAGCTAGTTTATATAAAATAACTCAACAAAGAAGAGCTTTTTTCGTGTGGCTGTAAAGTCATTTTTAATAAACATACCTTAATGTAAGTTTGTTTTGTTCTTGTCACCAAGTATTTATATATGTTGATGTTTCTTGTACACTTGCTATATTGTTGATCCATTTATGATGGATATTAAAAAGAAAAAACCTTTATACTTATTTATGATTTATTTATTGTTTAACATTAGCCCTGATGATGCTACCCATAGGTTAGCGAAATATTGGAAAAGAAAAAATTTTTAAAATAAATTATAAAATTGGACCTCAAGCTTGAAGAAACATTTAGCATTTTCATTATGAAGGGAAAAATATAAAAAAAAAATCATTTCGAGGCGTTCGAATTCGAAATTTTTAGTACAGGGTCCGCCATCTAACGTTTTTTTTTCAACTAGTGCGTATTTCGTGAATGGTAACACTTAGCACTGAAGAAGCCGATTCGGCCAAAAAATCATCTTTTCAGATGAAGCTCATTTTGATCTTGGCGGGTATGTAAACAAGCAAAATTGTCGCATTTGGGGCACAGAAAACCCGCACGCATACATTGAAAAGCCGACGTCCCCAAAACGAGTCACTCTTTGGTACGGATTTTGGTCCAGAGGCATAATTGGGCTGGGCTCTTTTTCTTCGAAAATGTGCAAGGAGTGGCCGTTGTCAATGACGATCGTTATTGGGTCATGTTGTTCACATAAATTGAAGAGGAGGATATTGGCATCATTTGGTTTCAACAGAACGGCGCTACGTGCCACACAACCCAAGGTATACTCGAGGATTTGCGCTGTTTTCAAAAAAAAAAGTTATTTGGCGGACCCTTTATTATTTATGTGGTACGGGTCGGTGTGCTGTAAAAAATATTGGAGAGAAAAAACTATTGTGGGGCTGGTCATAACAGATGGGCCAAAAGAAGTCTTCCGATGTTGTTTGGCTTTCAGAATATTGGTTGTGGCTCGCACAGGGTGTGCCCTTGCTCCGTCCTGTTGGAACCACATATTCTTCAAGCGCGTTGTCGTTTGACCTGCGGCGTACTCGAAAATAAATGGCCCAATGACTCCTCCAACGTGAACAGCACACCATGCATTCACTTTGAACGATTGCAATGGCTCCTCGTGCATCAGTCGTGAATTTTCTGTGCCCCAGAAACGATAGTTTTGTGGAAATGAGCCTCATGGCTCATTACGATTTTGGTCGAAAAATCGTCCACTTCTTCATAGACATAATTATTCCGCGTTTTTAAGGAGTGTATCGCTCTATGGCTTTTTCACTTGTATTCTACAGCTGTCTAGTTCACAAACGTAAAAACAGATTTGACATTGGCCGCCATTTACAAAAATAAAAGCAACTTCCAATAGTGTGATTACTTTTGGCCCACCTTGTACATTTGATTCCTCTAAGGGCACCCTGGGATTGATTAGTTGTAAAGGTCCACTCATATTTTATTCAGTTTTGATTTTCCCCCATCACACCAATCAGTTCCAGGGTGCTCGTAGAGGAGTTAAATGTATGACCAACCTCCAATATTTCTTTTCTCTGCAATATTTGTTTCGAACACATTCCGTACAACGTCTCCTTAGGGACTCTCATACAAAAATGGCAAAGTACAAAAAATTGAGATTCCAGAATGATTTTTCTGATAAGTCCTAGGGAAACTCGTTTTTTCCTCATACCAAATGCTATCGAAAAATCGATGGCACAATATCGAAAAATGTTTTTCTTTATAAACCGATAAATTTAGTGCACATATTACTTGTGATCCCGTACTCAATATTGGGAACCCGCGTGATCCCAATTTGCACGAAAACTTTTCCCGTACTCAAAGTTCGTATAATTGAGAGAGCTTTTGAGAGATAAATGTTCTTCTTGCACGAAACAGTCCGTATGTTTTTTTCGTGCTAGCATGGACCATGATACATCTAATAAGGTAGCCTCATCAGCTAAACTGCTGACTACTTTAGGTTGTCAAGAGAAGGCAGAGATGAAAGGCAGCCAAAACGGGACTTCAAATCAATGTAAGATCTGTTCATTTCTCTTTTATAAATGTGGAAGCGGCGTCTTTTTGACAGTTTACAGAAGTTGTACAAAAACAAAATGCATGCCATTTTTATCGAAGTTGTTCTTATCATGATACAACTAATAAGGTAACCTTTTCGCTACAATAAGAACAACTTCAATAAAAATAACCTGCATTTTGTTTTTGTGCTACTTCTGTAAACTGTCAAAAAGACGCCGCTTCTACATTTATAGAAGAGAGATGAACAGAGCTTATATTGATTTGCTGTTTCGTTTTGGCTGCATTTCATCTCTGCATTCTCTTGACAAACTAAAGTAGTCAGATGATTAACGGTTTAGCTGACCAGGCTACGTTATTATTTGTATCATGGTATGGACAAGTAGCTGAAGAATCAGCTGTTGGAAAAGGTGAGCAGCAACAAACATAAAAAAGTGTATCTGAATCAACCAACATAATAATAATTTTGATGTTTTTCAATTCAATTCTCAGTATTTCATATAAAAGCACTTTGAAACCAGAAAGACATTTAAATTTTCTAAAATTTTCCAATATGTTATTTTTGGGGTAGAAATAATAGAAATAGAATAAAATAATAGAAATAGAAAAAGCACAAAAGTACGGGAACACCGTACTTTTGTGCATTATTGAGAGAAATTCATGATTGCTCCCAATTTACCAAACTTTGCCCAAAAAGTACGGGATCAAACTTATTATGACTAGAGTAAAACAACAGGTGCTATCTCCATTAATTATATCATAATTCACGTGAACAGAATGAGAATCTGTTGAATGTGAATGTAGCCAATGGTAAAGCGTTGTATAGAAGTTTTCTGTATTAAATGTTTGTTTAAACATTTCTGATTCTCATTTTGTTCATGGGAATTATGGAATAAGTAATTGGGTTTCACTGATGACTTGATTAGCGTCAACGAAATCTCGGCGGCATATAGACGGCTGAAAAAGACAGGAAACAGAAAGACAGGTCTATTTGTAGATCTAAAGTAATAGTTAATAATTTAGTAAACAAACCATGGAAGCTTTATTTATGTTTCATAAAAATTAGTGTTCATAAACGTACATATAAATAAAATATTCACAATTTTATTTTTTGTTCTGCCAGCGCCCATAAATTTTGCAGCTTGTTATGTTAAAAGAGCGAATGAAATACATACATTCGTGCAGACATGAAAATTAATATGTTTTATCAATTGTAACCACTATCAACGTCTTCGAAAAATAATTAATAATGTTGGTTTCTTATTTTACCCTTTAAGCAAATATTAATTGCTTGCGGGTGTATTTTATTCGTTTGGATTGACCGTGGCCGTCTCTAAGAGAATTGATTAGTTTATTTTCGATTCTTTTGCAAAATTTAATAACTTTTTTCAACTATGTATGTATGTGAAATGAAATTTAGAATACAAAAGTATAGAAAGTATCAGGCTTCAATGTGATATACAGCATACACCCGTGGGTCTGAAATTCATAGAATTTTGAGCTAGACAATGGTGTTGCAAATATTTAAATTTATTAAATGCTTAAACATCTTGTCGTTGATAATTGCTTACATATTAAAATCTTCGCTATTTTGAGTTAAACAATTTAGCTTATCAGAGCCTTGTGAAACGTTTATGAATTCGGTCGCAAAAATGTTTCCTAAATAAGGCGTAAATATTAAATTTGATTGGCAGTTATCATTTTACTGAAATTTTAATTTTATTGAACTATGATAATTTTACATATGTACATTTATATTAAATTCCTTTTCAGGCTCAAGTTCAACCCTTGGTTTATCACTTTTAAATCAAGATTAATTAAGTAAAGAAAAGTAAAATTTTATAGCTAGGTGGACAACCGGCTGTTTCTGGGTCAAATTTCTCAATTTTTTCTTTTAGTAAAATCGGTTTGTTTGAGGTTTGGAAAATCGACATTTAGAAAAACAAACAGTTATGAAGGCCAATCACGAGTAGATACATAAGGATATATCCACGAATGAGCTATCTCATATTTAAAATGTATAAATCATATTCTAGTTCTTGGCTCTCTTTCAGCACCAAATGATGAAGACAATATTAAAGATGCCCCAAATGAAAAAAGTGCAATAAAAGCAATCCATCATGGTCAACGTTTTTCGCGTAAACTGAAGCGCCGTCTAACTCAAAGGACACTAGCGGAAGCCAGAGCTTTAAAAAAGCAAAGTAAAGAGGCAATACACGTGTTAATATATGCTGCTGAATTGGTAATTGAATTTTGAATATTAACTTCTTTAAATTCACAAAACTCAATTAATTAAGAAATGTACGTAGATTGCAACAGATCCAAAATTGGCTTTACAGAAAGCTAAGGAATTGTGGGCCTACTTGAGTCAAGACGAACCAGAAAATCAAGCGAGACCAACAACTTTAGAGCAATTAATTGTACTGTTAACACGCGAATCGGCCCGAAGATTAGTTCATGTTGTCAATTTTGGAGCGGGCGTGGCAGCCAACCTTCCCAAGTAAGATGTGTTTATATGTACATATGTTAAAAGCATAGTAAATAATTAAAGACTCCTTAGGACCGTTTCTAATACCACAACAGATGTCCTTCACCATATGATTTATTTTAACAACCGTTTCATAAATATAACAAAATTGGATAAAGTAAAAAGTTTGTCAACAGGAGAAGCCGAGACGTTAATAAAACGCATGAATGGTTTTTATAGTGGTCTACAAAATCTCTCCAACGCTTACTTGGTAAATAAAAAAATATGTTGTTTTAATGAATAAAGCCTATTACACATGTATACGAATCTACATATGTATCTGCAGGAACGATTGGCTACATTTTTATCAGGCCGCATAGAAGCCGAAAAAGTGAGTGGAAATCGCACGTCTGGACTTTCAGCATCCTCTGCAAGAAGACGCCTGCTAACCCAACAAAATAATGCACATTCGTCGCATAACAACATAAACGGTGTCTACTGAAAAGTAGAAGTACAGTTTTTATTGCAGTTCTTTGTAATTTTTTACTATCGAATTTTACTTTTGCTTTCATATTCGCATAAATTAATTTGAAACTTTTTAGTTTAAGCAAAATAAATGTCATGGAGTGAGTAGCCATGATTTGAAACTGTCAACTTCATTTTGATGAACACAAGTTTTATAGACAAATTCCAGAATTTGAGAACATATGTATTTCTAAAATATATTTACATGTATAAAATTGTATAATTCATACAATGCAATCAATGTAATGTAATGTAATGATACAAGTCAATTGTGCTAAAGAAATCTGTTTGGAAGTTTATGAACATCCTTCTTTATGCAATGTATGCGGATGTAAGCTTCATTATTTTTACTGAATTATTACTTCTTTTTTCAAATTAATTGAAAATAAATATTAAAATATTTTTAGAGATGTTAAATTCAGTGCGTATGTGTATACTTATATCCTGTGGTTATATGTGAAGTGGACGAACTAAAAAATTTTTTTTGTCGGAATAATTTTATGTTTCGCTCAATTATACTTCTAGTAGACATGAATGTTCCTGTTAGGAAAAATACTTTAGTAATTTATAGTTTTCCTAACATAAAAATACATAGTTCATTGATTTTGTTTTTAAATAATTTCGACAGATATTTTTTCATAAAAAAGTTAGTTCTGTTATAATTATTTCTGTATTAAGTTTATCAGGCTCAAGTTCTTTCTATATTATCTTTGTGATTGATATTAATTAAATTAGACAAAGAACATGTCAAAGACATTTAGCAGGGTGGACAACTAGTTGTCTTTGATGTTTTCTTTGTCTAATTTAATTAATATCAATCACAAAGATAATATAGAAAGAACTTGAGCCTGATAAACTTAATACAGAAATAATTATATAAGAAAAAGTATAGACAGCTGAAAAATACAACAAAGATTTTTTGAAAAGGCTCATTTTTGGACCTGAATTAATAAATTTCAATTGACTCTTAAAGCAAATAAATAATTAAGTTCATATTTGAAATTAACTAACGTTAGTTCTGTTTTTCAATATTGTGTAACGCACACTTAAAACTTTTTAATAAAGATTCCTGATATTTATAACACCGCTGCACAATTATTTAAATAACTATAGTTTCTTTATGCTAAATATGTATGTATGTGAGGAAATTTGGAGAGCTGGTAAACCTATAGAGATCCAATTAAGAAAATTTTATGGCATAGTTCAAACGTCTAAAGCTAGTTTCATAAAAAACAAAGAAAACAAAAAATAATAGTTGCAGCTTTAATATCATTAAACCTAGTTCCGCCTGTATATGGACTTTTATTTTATGCCCTCTAATGGCTACGGCAAACAATATTACCAACTTTGGAGTAAAACTATGTATATACATATGTATGTGTTTCAATATTTTGTCAAACCTCATAGCCCTAATTCTTTGATACAAACCATGCGCAATGTATTATAAAAGAGTTTCGTAGACTTTTTTAGCAAAAAATCTACATACATATGTATATAGACTTTATACTAAATTATCTGGTATTGTTCTCAACTATTTTTATTTAGATCAAAAACGGTATTTTTTATTTCTAAAATATTAAATTTGTGAGTTACGTCATTTTTGAACTGTATTGATTTGTATGGACACACACTTGTCGATATTGTGCCATAGATTTTGGACAGCTTCTGGTATGAGGAAAAAAATTCCACTACGATATATCAAAAAAAAAATAATTTTCGAGGCATTCGATTTAAAATTTTTTTTATTTCGTTTGTGTAAAAATAATGCTGACCCTGTATCTAATAAGGTAAACTTTTGCCTACGATAAAAATAACATGCATTTTGTTTTTGTACAACTTCTGAAAACTGTAAAAAAACGCCACTTCTACATTTACAGAAGAGAGAGAGAGCTTACGCTGATTTCCCATCTCGTTTTGGCTGCCTGCCATCTGTGTATTCTCTTGACAGTTTCAAGTAGTCAGATGATTAACGGTTCAGCTGAAGAGGATACCTTATTACAGTCCAACCTAAATTAGCGCGTCAAGCGTATTATTGCCATCTAAGCCACAGCAAAAATACGCTTGACGCTAATTTAGGCTGGCCTGTTAGTTGTATCATGGTTGTACCATGATTTTACAGAACTTTGCCTGAAAGTACGAGACCAAACTTAAGGTACAGTCAGATTATCACATAGCCATCATATAACAGGACCACTAATAGCTGTTGCTGACCAAGCACATTGTTAAGAAGAATCAAGAATACATAAAAATGCATATGGATACATCAACAAACACCAACAGAAAAAAACTTTGAAAAAAAACGTAAAAACATTAAATTTACTATAAATATAAAGTTGATATAAATAAAAATAATTTTTGTTTTAAAAATTTTCGTGTGCTGCAAATTTTTTCTCTCCTCCACATTTTTGGCGGAAGAGGCTGAAATGATATGTATATAAAAAAAATGTTAAAATTTAATTTTCTATTTTAATTTAAAAATTTTTTGTTTATAACTATTATATACTTTACGTTATTGGAATAGAATATGAATCACATATGGCCTTGTAGGCATGATTCTTAGTTTGAATTAATAAAAAAAATCACAAGAATATATTTTAATGCAAAGCGAATAATTATTTGATCTTACAAAAACTTTGCAAGAGCAAACACAAATTTTCTCTAAATTTTATTTGCTCTCGTTGAGCATGTAAAGGGTATTTTTTTCTATGCATAGAACTTCAAGTTGGCATTACTGTTCAATACGGTGACCGATTTAACAGCTGTCAAGTAATTTATTCCATGAAGTGCACTACGTCAACAGACAAAACTGCCGCATTTGGAGTGAAGCTAATCCTCAAGTGTATGTCGAAACATCGTTACATCCAGAAAAACTGTCTGTTTATTGAAAGACACTTTGGTGACCGCCTAATTTCATGTTTTGGACATGTGAATTGGCCTCCAAGATCTTGTGATTTATCTACTTTCTGTGGGGCTATGTAAAGTCATTGGTCTATGCGGATAAGCCACAAACGCTTGCCCATTTGGAAGACAACATTCGCCATGTTATTACCGATATACGGCCACAAATGTTGGAAAAAGTCATGGTGGTCATATGCCAGAAATCATATTAAAAATGTAATGCCACAAGATTATCTTTGGGATAAATAAAATGCATGTCAATCTAATAATCCATCGTTGTTTTATTGCAACTTAAAGTTCTATACATCGAAAAAAAACACCCTTTATAAAATCAAATATTTATTTAGTTTTATAATTTATTGTTTTTGATTTTTTTGACTGTTTTTTTTTTTCTATTGTTTGTGGTTTGTTTATTTATCTATGTATGTGTGCATATGTATTTTTAGTTGTTTGCATGTATGTAATTTCCTAAAACAACGGTAGACAAAACTTTGTGGTCCCGCTTTTTTATATGTATGCAAAAATGGTCAAAAAAAGTATAAGTGTGACCATAGTTTTATTATCACCCAAATAGTTGAGGTGAGTTTATTAATAGACTTTGCATGAAGTGTTTGTTGGTGTGGATTTGTTGTAGTAGGCTTCTTGGTGTAAAGTTGTCTTGGCAACATTGAAACCAAAGCTTAAATAGTAGTTGGCAATATCAGCCACAAGAAGTTAAAACTTTTTGTGTAATTCGTTGGTTGTTATTTTGCTTTTAATAAAATATATTTGAAATAAAAAATATGATTATTTAAGTAATATCAACGGTGATACAGTTATAATGGATTTCAACACTTTTTATACCCTCTTGGGTATTTTTGTAACTGGTAAAAAGCTTTACTAAAATCTTGTGTCTTAAGCCACACCCCTGGTTGAAGCCCTAATAGAAAACAAATGTTATATGTTGATTCATTAATTCGTTTGTCTAAGGTAAAATTTTACTTCAAAATTATAGTTAATGGACAATATAACCAACTAGAAGAGCAAAGTTGTATAATGCCTAAAATATTACAAGGATCATGGTTTTCATGGGAATCAGGATCACCCACACAAACAGTGATAGATGCTAGACAAATGAGTAAGAGGGGCTACTGTTTAACAATGGAGAGGCTTCATGGTGATGAATACTCGTTCGTGTTTGAAGATCGAGCCAAAGGATGCTATCACTGTGTCAAGACATTCATAAGAACTTTGAACGTTTTCGAGAAATTTGAAAGTATGACTTTGCGTAATAAAACTAAAACATTTAAGCTTACATTTTCCAAATGTTTTTCTGTCCTTCAGGCCCTTGTGTTACTATACCAGATGGTGAAATCCCTTCGGTGAAAAATGTATGCAGAGGCATTAAAGATGACCAACAATTGATTACGCTGTTCAATGAAAACTTTATACCTATTAACTGCCGCAGTTCCTTAGAAGGAGTTTGGCACTTTACATATCAGAACCGTTTTCGTTTTACGGGTGTTTGTGATAAACCGGACGCAAGAATACAATCCTGTCAAACGGCTGGAACTCAGTTTTTGATACAGAATCAGAAATTTAACATAACGTATCAGCAGTGTGAAGGAATGGAAGGTACATTTACTGGTATTGTTGAATTTAGCTGTTTGGGCGATTGGTTTGTGGGTAAAAACCATTATTTCGCTGTCGCAAATACAAAAGAATCTCGCAAAGATGAAAAATATCGTTGCTTTCTTAAGAATCGTGATGATGATCTGTATGTGGGTGTATCTATTACTGCAGAGTGCAATACGCTAAAGACGCCCGAAAAATCTCCAGAACGTCTTAAACTTACTCCAGTCAAAGCAGAATACGTTGAGCCTGGTTGTACGTTGCCACAAAATTTTTCTGGAGAGTGGGTAAATACGGCTAATATTGATGCTGATGTTATTATAAGTGAGACTCATATAAACGAAACCTACTATCCGGATAAGGCGCGTTATAGGCGCACAATATATGTGTGCCGAGAGCGTCGTGGTAACCGAATAATGATGGCTCGTTTAACCGTTGATGGCTGTCAAAAGGATTATGTTTGCTTTGATTTTATGCCCCGCCACCACAACATTATTCGATATCGTAAGGGATTGGCTGTCATTAAAGATGATTTTAGCACTGTGTGTTCCTGGGTACAATTTAAAAACGATGAAGCCTGGAAATATGATTTGTTTTTGGCGAAAAATCCAGTTCCAGTAAGATGTCCAGTAGCTGGAAAATTTAATTTCACGCAACGCGGTGAACATCCATTCAAGACAAGGTAAATGATAAAAAAAAAACATACTGCCGGTGAATACAAACACTGATTCATAAGCACAACAGATGCTTAAACCTAAGCCGAATATTTTTTTATATGATATTATTTATGCTATAATGATACAATGAAATCGGACATATCTGTGGTTCACAATAGTTCCAGTTTTAACACTAATAAGTTTTCATAAGTTCAACACACAATTTTGTTTAAAAGAAATTTAAACTTGGTGTTGCTTAAACCACGTTGGAATTTTTCTTTTTAAATTATTGCTGAGCCGTGAACAGATGTTACTTACTTCAATTTTTTTATTTTGTTTATTAATTGTTTGTAGTTTAGTTTTTTTACATCCAATTAATACTTTGCAGTCTATAAGCATTTATGTATGTACTTTCTTAGCAAGAAAATTTATATGGAAAATACGTTTTGTTTTTAAATTCAAGAATTTTGGGTGGTGTAACATTGAGTCCACGCCCTGATATTCATTGTAAACAAAACATATCCGATTTGTCAGTCTGCGATACAGATCAAAAGGAAATGGCAGTCGATGAAAACTATTGTCTTTCTGTGGACCATTTGGGCAGACCTGTAGACATTTACAGTAAGTTTTAATTTTACACATGTTGCGTAACAAGAGATAATAAAAATGTATTTCGCATACAAAACTAAGGTGATCCGGATAATCGAATGAAGTGTATTGGTTTCTGGAAAGAGAATTTAAAGTCCTACTTAATAACTTATGACGACTTGGATCCTTTATCTAAATACAGATGCTGGGTATACCAAAGAGCCGATTTAAATAGAGTTCTGATGTCTCAAGGTAAGAAACAGCTCAAAATAACAATTATAACTAGTGTATCATTCCGGCTTTATATCCCGATGAACATTTTACTCTGCTCTTGCTATGGCACCATTTTCGAAGTTTCTATTTTTTTTTGCTAACAAATTGGCAACATTTTGAAGATTTCCCTCAAAATGGTTTTATTTTAATCAACTTGATGCATGTATTTTTAGCTGTGGGAGCATTTTGCAAACTTAATCAAGACGTTACTTCATGGAATCACAGCGAGGGTGCTGCAGTTGCAATTGATGCTATAGAGTATGAGCGTGAAAGGGATGACTGTCCGATGTACTTTGATGATGGTGAAAATCCTTGGCGCCAATCAGATGCCTCAAATATTATTTTTGACTGGGACTTTTACAAAGCCGGTGCTAGCCGAAATGAGGAATTAATTAATATTACTTTATTAATATGTCTAACTCTTATCAAATTATTCCGTTTTTACATTTAACCGAAACTTAAAATTTTAATCGTAAACATACATATCTGTCTATTAGCAACAAATTACTACCAACCAGTGCCTTAAACAAAATTTTTGGAATGTACAACCTCGAATGCATAAGAACCTATTTTTATCGAAATTTTTTACTCATTTAATTTCATGTTTTATCAGGTTTATGAAGTTTTTAAAGCCATCCATTTTTTTTTATTTTTATTATTAAGTCTATTCCGTCCCTAGTTGTAAATCACCGGCAAACGTTGGTATTATTCTAATGAAGATTTTTTATAACGAAAAGTACAATTAAGATTACAACGCATAAATAAATCGTTTTAACATTTTTAGAAGAAATTTAATAGTTTCACGAGAGTCTGCAACCTAAAGGTAAGATGCATATAAAACCGTAATCCAATCGCGCATTTCTAAAAACTGCTTTGCTCATATATGTTGGATAGAAAAATCTTTTTGTTTACAACATTTGAAAACGTTAAATAAAAGTTATTGAACGTAGGTAGGTATTATTCTTTAATTAGCATTATTTCAAAAATTTCATTCTTACAAAAAAGTTACAATAAAATCTGTATTTAAGTATGGAAATTTAACATATTTCATTGAACTCTAACTTTAAGACCCAAATTTTGTGGTAGCAGGGCATATGTACGTATGTGTACATGAGGGAAAAGGTTGAACACTTTTAATTTGTTGTTTTAGACTAAATGTTCTTTGGCTTAGGCTCGGGAGGATCAATCAAGTTTTTGTGACGTACAACATCAATGTTGCCTAAACGTATCATGTTTTCTTCCCACGAAGACATGTCGGCTCTAAAAATTGGAAGAATTCAATTGAAATTTTCAGAATACATTTACATATGTATTTAGCTTACTTGTATTTTTCAAGCTCCTTGCGTGCTTCTATTATATACACATTTTTCTCCTTTTCTGACAGTGCTGTCCACCTGGCAGTTGCCTTTTGATGCCATTCTCGGAAAGTTTCGTTTGGTGACTGAGGCGTTAAGGTGCGTTCCTTGGAAATAAAACGTAAGAATGCCGAGGCAGGTTTTTTCGGTTTTCCTAATGCTTTAATACGCTTTCGCATCATACGTCTTTCTTTTACTTGCATCAGTTCTTGTTTCAGACTTTTTAATTGTGACCGTTGTTCGTCCGTAATTTTTGCATCATATTTTGTTCGCGTTTCAAGATATATTTGCTGTTCCTTTTTGTATTCATCTTGCAATCGTTTTTTTATAGCAGGGTCCACGCTTTCCCATTGCTTTGATAATTGTTTTACTATTTCGACAAGGGAGAGCTTAGGATTCGCTGCCTGAAGTTTAGGTCTTAGATCATTCATATAACGAAAGTATGGCGTTAATGGTTTTTTAGGTTTCCGTGGCAGTCCAATTTTTTCTTCCATCGTTTTTGCAGCATTCAACTGCCTACACAAACTAAAGTTAGCAACAGCTATTGGTCTGTTTGATTTTTGGTCCCCAGCAACCGAAGATGCAGGCGGAGTTGGCGTAGGATTTATTATTGTAGGCGTTGTTATAGAAGTAGAGATGTTGGGTTTGATATTAGTTTCTAATTTGTTTACTGGTTTAATTCGTACAACTTGCCTGCATTTGTTAATCAAAGAACCCAAGAAGGATCCTTTGCTTAAAAGAGGAACGGTCAACAGCATTTTTTGAAACGTAATAAATCTTTGCGATGTAAAAACTAAACTTTCAGAGATGAACACAAAATACTATGCGATGTTGAAGGAAAGTGAATGGTGTAAATGAGAAAAGAAATAATATATTAGAAACTACAAAATCTTTGCCAAAAAGCTCAAAGTATATTTACTTCGTGCCAAAATGTGTTAGAAATATTTGCAATTCAGTATTTTTATGTAAGAAAGCGCGGAGCCGGTTGAAAAGAGTAAATGTCAAAATATACAAAAAATAAAAAAAAAATGCTACAACTCAGTACGTTTAATCAAAGTCCCAGTTTACACTGTACCATGATGCAAGCAGTTGTATGTTATGTACACTGTACACAATTGATGTTGTATGTTAGCTATTTTACAAGACTCGTTTGTTGAATTGAATTAGATTTAACCACAGGCACAGAGTACCTCTGGCACAGGACTGGTAAAAGTCCTTTACAATAGGCAATAAGCTCCAAAATGTGCTGCAGAAAGCAGTTTGTAAGCGTGATACAACTAAATTGTTGTATCATGTTTGCAAGCAAGTTTTTGACTGTTTAGAGTGTAGAAGCGGTGGTCAGCTGCTCTTGTAAGGCTATTTAATATAAAGACATATTGCTATGTATAACTGCTGATATCCATGATACAACTAACAAGGTAGCCTTTTCGCTACAATAAGAACAACTTCAATAAAAATAACATGCATTTTGTTTTTGTACAACTTATGCAAACTGTCAAAAAGACGCCACTTCTACATTTGCAGAAGAGAGATGCACTGAGCTTACGCGGATTAGCTATCTCGTTTTGGCTGCCTTTCATATCTGCAATCTCTTGACAACCTAAAGTAGTCAGTTGATTAACGGTTTAGCTGACGAGGCTACCTTGTTAATTGTATCATGCTGATATCGACACACACTGAACGTACTCTTGGTCTCTTGTTTTGTTTATTTTTGTACTTAACCTAAAACAATTTCATTTTTAACAAGGCAGTTTGATATTAAGCTGCCTTGATTTTTAACATTCAAGAATTTTATTCAATTCAGTATGACCAATAACGAAGCGGGACATTGCGCTTCCTCAACTTCAAACAAACAGAAATCCTCTACAGCTCAACTGGAAATAAAAGACAAAGTGAGGGTGTTGTGCTTGCATGGGTATCGGCAAAATGCCGATAGCTTTAAAAGCAAGCTGGGGTCGTTTCGCAAACATGTCAGTAAATATGCGGAATTTGTATTTATTGATGCGCCACACATGGCGAAGCCCATGGAAGAGGGCGCAGAACCTCAAGCAGACCAATTGAGTTGGTGGTTCAATAAGGATGATGGCTCTTTCAAAGGTACGAACAGGAATGGGCCGGCTTTCGGGTTCCAAGAGAGTCTTAAGCTGGTAGAAGCAACATGGAAGAATCAAGGTCCATTTCAGGGACTTTTAGGTTTCTCACAAGGAGCTTGTTTTGTGGGAATAATTTGTGGACTTGCGAAAAAAAAGTGTAAGTAAATTCCGTTGTTGGCAACTATTATTTTTAAAAAGTTTTTCTGAACGATGCGATCCTGATTGTGTGATTTATGTACATCATTTTACTGAACTCGGGGCTGAATAAATCCTTCAAATCTTTATGGTAGCAAGTGCCACATATTTTCCGTCCGCTTAATGTGACGACGATGACTACTATGGAATATGGCGAAATAGTTATTTACACCATAGAAAGTTCAAGGCAAACTTCCTTCTGCGCGAAATTTTTCATAGATCCAATGTGATGCATGAAAATGTAGGGGGCATCTGAGTAATGCAATTAATGAATTTGAAACAATACTAGTTTAACTATTCATCAACAGCGTTATTTTGAACTATGACTTTTTTCATTGAGAGTTTCTTTCCCATTACAGTAACATCCTTAAGACCTGAGTTTGCTATTCTTTCTTCTGGATTCCTTTCTGGCAGCTTAGTGCATAAAAGTGCTTACGAGGAATCTGTTATTATTCCTACTCTGCATGTTTACGGTTTATCCGATGAAATTATACCGAAAGAACTGAGTCAAGACTTAACGCTTCATTTCAAGAATGTCGAAATCTTAGAACATAATGGAGGGCATTACTTTCCAGCTACATCCCATCAGAAACAAACGTATATAAATTTCTTTCAAGATCGCCTACAGGAGTATTTAGAAAATTTAGAACTACAACAAACGTCAAACGCTGCCTTCGTTGAAGAACAGCCCGATGGTGATGATGAAGGTGAAACAGAAGCTACAAACGATCCAAAAAATAGTCCATAAAATGATCAACTATAATTTTGAAGTTTATAAAATTTAATTATTTTTAAAATATTTTATTTATTTTAATTCTCATTAATAAAATTGAACCAAACAAATAATTTAAATTATATAAACGAAATAAAAAAAAATTGTTTTTATTTTATACATTAAATTGTATTTATAATGCCTTCGGTGAAAATGAATGTTCTCTAGATTTGCTTAGACAATTGGGAAACTAAAATGTGTTTAACTTTTTTTTATTTGTTAATTCTAATATTTCCTTAAAAATGGATTCTTTTTAACGAGATTTTAACAAGGCGATTTAGTTTATTACTTTTATGTTGATCAATTAAATGAACTTTTCTTCAATAATTTTTAACCAGCGATTTGCTTACTAAAATTATAATTAAATTTAAAATGTGTTATTTTTTAAGAATTTTTTTTAAATAATTTATTTTCTTTTCTCAGCTAAGCTTATAATTTTTCCATTCTATTAAAAACAAGTTGTAAAACATGAAGAGTGTAAATGAAAACTAAAATGAAATTAAAAACAAAAATTGAACTGAAATAAAATTATTGAGCCCCCCTTTTAAGTTATCTGCTATAAATAAATTTACTTTAAAAAACAAAACTCCATTGAAGAGTTATATTCCTTTCTTGCTTTGAAATTACAACAGTAAATATTAAATAGCATTTATTATAGCTTTTGCTTGCCTTTTCCTTTTACTGAATTCGTTATGAAAATTAATATAATATTAAGTTGATTTACTTTTTCCAATGGTAGTTTTGCTTCCACAACATAATTTTTGGGCAAGTCCTCTTAATTTTTTTGCTTTTTCTTTAAGCAAAAGCCTAGTTTTACCTACGACTTATGTGTGTATATTTTTATGTGAGTTCGTATGTTGTTTTTAACAAGAATAGAAATGTTTCCATTGTTGATGATTGACTTTTGTTGGTTGATAGAAGTTTTGCTTAACATTTTGATGGTTTTCTTTCTGGTTACTCCTGTTCTTTGATAATTGTCGTATCAATTGACTGCTGTCTATGCCACCTGTTCTTTACCATTTGCGGCCTCTTGATTTTTCATGACTTCGGGTAAATCAGGTGGTGACGAATATGGTGTTACTTCAAGCGATTCTATGTCCCCACTTTCCTTCCTGTGAAATTTGGATAGAAAATGATCATTTTTATGTAACAGCAATTTATGCATTTAACTAAATAATACTGATATTTTCATTGGGTAGAAAAATTAAATCGAGAACCAAAATGCAGTTGGTCTAATTTTTTCTCAATCGTACATTTTGTACATTTCGATTTAAGATCCTTCAACTAATCAAATTTTGCAAAAGGCCCATGATTTAAAATTAAGACCCATCTACAAACAATACACAGCATAATACATGTTTAGCAACTCTTACAGGTATGACGAAACTTTTGAGTTCTGTTTATTGAGAATACTTCCAGTTAGGAAGTTCTTTTTTATTTAAAACTTCATTAGGATTTTCTTCTGAATTACAAAAAAAAAAAAAAAAAAAAAAAAATAAACAAAGTTCACTCGCTAGAAAGAATAGGCTGAAATCCGAACCCATACCGGTAGCAGGCCTGCTTATTATAGCAAGTGTACAAGAAAATAAAACTTCTATGCTCAATCCTGAAAACTCACCTTAAGGCCAGGCCTAACTGAGCAGGTGCTTGCGCCTTTGCTGTTGACATTGTGATGCCATAGTCTTGCAAAGTATTGTCATCTTCCATAATATCATTGTCCTGGTTGTAAAGCCGTTGATCCGCAGGTTTGACTTTTAAAATGCCTGGCAATTGGTTAATATTTAGTTTTTTAAATAGTGCTTACCAACAAAAGGTTGTGGGTATTAAATAATATATTTCGCTATTGGAATTTAAAATCTCTATGCATACCTTCCAGCATTCGTTTTAGTTCAGCTACTGATGTATTTTCTTTAGCATCTGTGAAGATGGTGGTTTTGTGTCTTCTAATCATCAGAAATACATCCTAAAGAAAATTAATAACTTATGATTAATACGAAACTGTCTGATATGAAGCAAATATTATAATTTTGGTCAAAGTTCAATTCAGTCTGACATGAACAAATTAATGGCAAAATGAGCAGTTCACATACAAGTACCCAATTCCGTTTTCCAAATGTCTGCTTTATTAAAGCTTATTTTCTATTTAATTGTATTCGCTTGTCCAATATATTAACTTTTATTCATTTGTTTTTTTTTTCTTTTAGCGAGACTTACCATGTTGCTTTTTGTTGATCTTTTATTTTTTCACAGCGATGACGACCTTGCCTGTTTTTATTTCACTTCCCTATAATCGTTCTTCTGTGAAAGAAATCGGCACAACCAATTTTTTTAGGTGGAGGGTACTCTTTTCACGTTCCTAGGCCGTTCCTGAGCGCTACCACGGTTTTCGCTTAATTAAATAATTATTTTCTTTAAAAATGTATTTTGTTGTTGTATAAAAATATATAAGCAAAATTTTTTCTTATGGCCTTTTCTTTTCTTCTCTTTTATGTAGTTTCTTACTATTTTCCCCTTGCAGCGCCACAAACAGTTAAATGCCGAAAAAAATTACAAAATGCTAATTGAGAATTATTTTCAGGGTATGTTCAGTCTGCTTTATTTGGAGACGTCAAAAATTTCATTCAATGCATCACACACAGGGTGGTATATGAAATAATATATAAAATAAAAAACCGTTACACTTCCAATTCATCACATCCGTCTAGACCACAAACAAATATTTTAAACATTTTTGCAGCAAACATCAAACTCATAATACCCACCGTCTAGATCAACAATAAAGATATTTAGTTTAGTGGGGGCAGCGCTGCTTTTGGAAAACTTCAAAAAGTGACACAAAAAGGGTATTTTCAGAGAAAGGTGTCTCAAAAGAGAAACGGTGTAAATTTTTTTAAACACAAAACATTAACATTTCTATCAAATTTGATGAGAAAAACAAAAAATTTACCGCAAAACTTCATAAAGAATACATATGTATTGTTACGTTTTTAACCTTTAATAAAAACGGTTTTTGCGGATTTATAGATTGCAAACGGAAATAAAACTGAACTGAACGACTGAAAAAGACGCAAAACGTTGACAGTGTCTAGTTTTAGACCGAAAATAAGAGATTCCAATTGGCTCTTAAGGCAAATAAATAATAAAGTTCATTTTTGTTTTTAAAAATCATTTATAATATAATTTTTTAGTTTGTAAAATTTTTCGCGAACTTCTACATTTTTGCTCTGCAACTCTTTATCGTGTTTAAAAAATAATTGGAGTATATTTTTATATATTAAACAGTTTTCGCTAAATTTTGTGCCTATTCAGCGTTAGCTGCGTTTTTGGTTCATTTTATTGTTTTCAAAATTTGAAAGGGAAAATCTTTTAACATTTTGACCACAAAGTGAATTGAAAATGTTCTCATTTTCCAACATAATATGTATGTATGTATATTCAATTGAAGTGCACCCATATAAGAATATTTTTGTGAAATTGTACATGTTTTCATTACGATTAATTTCCCAGTTAAAAGATAAGAGTCTTAAGAACGGGTGTTACAACAATTTTATTTTGCCACATACCTCGATATATAAGGGTATATAAGATTCGACACGACCGTATACATCATTCTTACTTGTTTTACATTAAGTTGCAAATTGTGCATACCCGTGATAATAGCCATATGTATGTTATGTGGAGTGATTTTTTAAGCTTGTCGTCTTAAACTATGTATGTATCAGTGCATGCACATATGTACATATGTAAGCTTTTAAGCTAATACAAAATTTATGTGTTTCCACAACACAAGTAAGAGACTTTTGTTAATGTTTTATATGAAATATTCTGAGTTTTTGGAATGATTTTCATACAAAACTTTCAGAAAGCCTTTCTGATTCTCATTTTGTTCATGAGAATTTTGGAATAAGTAGTTGGGCTTCAAACATTATTTTTAGATTTTTCGAGTCTACTGATGAGTTGTTCAGCAGCAACGAAATGTCGGCAGCATATAGACGGCTGAAAAAAGACAGAAAGCATTAAGGTATATTTCTTAGACCTAAGGTAATAAGTTTTGGTTTTGCAATAACGAAATTGTATTATACTATATTAGGAAGCAAATGCAAGTGGTAGAGGCCAACCGAATGTTTCTAATGGGGTGGGTTCAACGAGAGCAAAAAGGATGCAAGTAGAAGCACTTGTCGCTTCTATTTCATCTGAAGCTCTGAATAAGGTCACAAAAAGGGTAACAGGTTCATTAGTATTAATGAGAAAATTTCTGTTAGAAGTGCTCTAGCATTATAAGTTGATATGGATTTATCTATCAGGTGGTACAATATGATGAGAAAAGTAGTAAATTCTGCTCACGAAGATTGCCTTCCGTCATACTATAGGATTGCAGATGCTCATGACATTCAAGTAACAGAAACTTCTACTGAGGTTCCCTTACAAAATAAAGATCAGATTGCTGAGTAAAAGAGAAATATTAAAGCAAAATTGAAGTCTGAAATTAGTCTTATAGTTGATAAGTTTAAGACGGGGTATGGCACAACGAATGATGGCAATACTGCAAGGCGCTTCTTTTCTAATGTGGAACTTTCAGCTCAGATAACTAATGTAGATGTAAGGTTAATAACAAATTTTTCCATTACTTTAAGAACACTTTTAAGTGATTATTATATAAATATATCAAGTTTTGAAAAGATTCGTACTATATGCCTTCAACTGTGCACAACATTTTAGTTCATGGTATAGATTTTATTAAATATTCTACAATTCCCATTGGAATGTTATCAGAAGAAGCAATAGAATCAAGTCATAAAATTATAAGAACTGCAAGATTAAGACATACGAGAAAAATAAGTAGGATTGCCTCCATGAGAGACCTCATAAAGTATCTTATTCTGCAGTCAGAGCCATCAATTTCGATGCATAATCAGAAAATACTTTTAGGAAAAAGTGACTTAAATGATCTGAAAGCGTATTTAGTTGAAAACAAAAAAGATTTACCGACATAAAAACAGCGAATGAATCATTGGTAGAATCTGAAAGTGATTACTGTGATAATTGTTAATATATTTTGATTGCCTGTAATACTTATATATGTATATGTATTTTATGTATGTATGTTATTTAATTTCTATTATTCGAACTTTTTCTTATATAATTATTTCTGTATTAAGTTTATCAGGCTCAAGTTCTTTCTATATTATCCTTGTGATTGATATTAATTAAATTAGACAAAGAAGACATCAAAGACATTTAGCAGAGTGGAAAACTAGTTGTTTCGCAGCCGCCACACTCAGGGGCTCATGTTTTTAAAGCGACAACCAACAACTTAGGTGGCTGAGTGTCATGGTTGTCGCTTTAGAAACATGAGCCCCTGAGTTCAAAGACGGGTGCTGACGAGAAAGTGTGGCGGCTTCGAAACAACTAGTTGTCCACCCTGTCTTCTTTGTCTAATTTAATTAATATCAATCACAAGGATAATATAGAAAGAACTTGAGCCTGATAAACTTAATACAGAAATAATTAAATATGTTATGTTAAATAAATAAAATTTATGTTTCCAAATTTCTTTTCTACTGAGCGGCAACGAAATACGTACTAAATTAATTTTTGTAAAATTTTGCTCATGTATGATCATTAATTTCAAATTAAAAAAATTTTGTTTAAATTAGGTTGTATGGAAGGTGGGCGTGGCGTTTGACTGATTGTTTTTAAAATTGGCAATATGTGCAATATTACTAAATATATTGTTACGTTTTTATCGTTTAAAAACGCTTTCCGTAGATTCTTTAATTGTAATGAAGTTAAAACACTCAATTCTTCAGTCGACAGTACTCAACAGTTCAATACTTCATTTACTTAACACACTGTACTCACAAACACTTTATTAAAAGAAGAACACTTTTACTTATTCACTTTTTATTACTTAAGACACTTTACACGTTAGCGCAGTTAAAAATAGACTGACTCCTCAGCGTTAAGCTGAGCTGCTTTTATACCTCTCAATGATCATTGCTCGAACAGTCGAGAAGTTTACAGAAGCTGATCACGCCACCTCGCAATAAAACTAATAATGAACAAAAGATATACACACACACCGACATACATACAGATGGCAGTGAAACTTCCCTGCCGGCAACTCAGTTAACTAGTAATGAATTACAGTATTTTTCGGTTAATTGCACATCAAAATTTGCACAATTTTTTGTTCAATTAACCGGGGAACCAATTAGCCGATACCCGTTTAATTGAACAATTCGTTCAATTAGAAGAACCCCACTTAATTGACCAGTTTGTTCAATTACAGAAATCACGCATAATTGAAACTATGTACTAATGAATTAAAAGAAATCGCATATGTGCACTTTAAGTTTTTCAAAATAAGTTTTTTTACCTTAAACGAAAAAAAATGCAAGTAACAGCAAAAAATGTACATATATGTATGTGTATTGTAGAGATGCTGGGTGGGTGTTTTTCACAAATGATGTCAAATATGTATGTGCAAAAATGCCAGATTATTTTTCAATGCAATTAACCGGGTAAAAGTAAGAGGAAATTTATTTTTGATGGCATGAATTTTGAACGAATTAAGCGGGAAAATCAATTAACCGGGTTCAATTATCCGAGGAAATTCACATGGTGTTCGTAACAATATTTTTTTTTTGCCCGATCATGTGGTTCAATTAAGCATGGAAACCAATTAACCGTAGTGTCAATTAACCGAAAAATACTGTATAAGCTAACTTTTTTACAGCTGGTGGTGGTTGACACTTAGATTATTTTTAATGGAGATGACTGACTATTTTAACATTACGATGTCCTAGGAGGTAGTCAATTGTCCGACGCTGCATTACTTTTCAACTAACTTAAAGTTAGCTACTTAAAAGTCAGTACCCACAGAAAAAAAATGTACAAATCAAGGCTGATTTTACATTTTTCGGTGGTAATATTATATTTTATTAAATTAAATTTCATCGGAATCGAACCACTAAGCCTCAAGACTGGTGAGCAGCCAACATACTCACTCAGCCATCGCAACATTTAAAACGAATGCGACAGATGTGGAATGATTTGCGTGAGTACCTGCCACTAGGGCCCAACCTCACGGTGGTCAAACCACGTGGTGTAATCAAGACGTTACACCACCGCCCCCGAGCAGCCGGAACAACTGCTCGGGTGGCAATTTATTTGCTACGTTACTTGGCCATAACAAAACCCCTTGCTCAGGAGTTGAGCTATCTAACCTCTGCTGCATTGCAATTCCCCAGACGGCTAAGGATACACGACTACCGTGGTTCCTAAGATCATCAGTCCTTGAACCAACGCTAATGCTCCCGCCAATCTGGTTCCTTACAAAGCAGCGTCTGTTGCTTAGCAACAGCACTACGGGCCCATTTGGGCGACCGAACATAGACCCGAGGGTCTATGATCAGTATAGCTACCAACGTTCCCTCCCATGCGAACTTATGGTAGCAACCACAGCCAGTACGTTTCAGCCAAGGAAGGCTCCTCAACCTATGACCGGCGAGATGACTCCGGTCCCCGTACTGCCGAATTACCCCTCGGTGAGGGGTTTCAGCAAGTCCCTCAGGAGTCGCCGCCCTCCTTCAGGAAATGCCTAAGATTTTAGCCACCAAGCCAGCCGAGGTATCCTGCACCCCTTCTACCCCGTTGACACGACACCAAGCTGGTTACGATCAGCAAGATGCATTTTGTGCCCCCGGGGGGAACGAATGCGACAATAGGCAATTTAATTAAACAGTTATTTACCGTGTATATGTGTATGTTATTATTTGAATTTTGGGTTAACTCTGCACTACGTTTCAGCTAGCTTATAGCCAGTACACAAAAAGTGAATTACAAATCGATTGTATTGTAGCTAATTTGAAGTTAGTCCATAAAAGTTAACGTAAAGTTAATTATTTTAGTAGTCAACAACTCAATGTCCGACAGGGATGAACTATTAAGTCGATTTTATTTGTAGTCGACTACCAATTTGCTGGCAGGGTTAAGCATATGAGCCGCGAATTAGATTTCTTTCTTATCTTTTGAGTAAAAGAAAGTATTTTTTTCGACGCGATGCGTCTTTCTTTATTTGTGATATTTTCTTAACTAACTGTTTCATCATATTTTGTTCTCTTAAGTACTAAAATATTATCTTTGTTCTTAATATTCGTAAGGTAATCAATCATAAACAACATGTTTTTACATTTGCAGATAGCATAATTAGGTTTGCTGTTTTGTTATGGTCCAACAAGTGATAAGTATGTTCATGTTGTTTATCTTTACCTGATTGGTTTTGGGTTGCTTATTGTTTGCAATATCTTAAATACATTTCGTTTTCTTTATTTTAATGCTTAATCTATATTTTTATGGATATTGTTTACAGTACACATTTTACATTTATGATCATGTTTACCATTTACATATTCCATTCTTAATTTATTTGTTTACATACATACCTAGGTTCATTATTATCTTATTTTCTAAGGATATTTAATGTGTGTGTTCGAGTAAGTGTGATGTTTTACTTGTGTGACGTTAACTCGCGCACATACATGCACACACGAACATTGTATCGTGCGGTGGTGGTTTCTTTTAGTTCGCTGTCGTACCTATTTATCTACACATGTGTGTCAGTATGTGCACACTCCCTGTGCTGCCGCTTTGTTTGTCAACAAGTTTCAATGTATGCATGTGTGTATATACCTCCTGTGCTCATTTACAAATAATAACAAGACAATATAAGCATATATAAAATAACAACGATTCAGTATGTTCTAGAACAATTACAATAGGACTGTTCACAACAAAATTTGTAACAATATTTACATTTAAAATTTCAATCTTATCCGATAGCTAATTTCTAAATTGTTAAAATTTTTAAATTTGGTGGGCGTGGCACTTGTTAGATTTTCTCAAAATTTCGCATAAATACTTCCTTTAATAAGAAAAACATGCGTGCCAAATTTCAGCTCCCTACTCTAGCTGCTTCTATTTTTGGCCACCCGTTTTATGAAATCGCAACACAGTGGGCCGCCTTGACAAAAGTTGTACTCAAAAAATATTATAAACAATATTAAAAGTGTGTTGAATGTGAAAGTGTAAGTGTCATAACGTTCACAATGTGGTGTCCAACACTTTAGTGAGAAACTGTGATTGTGTAGTGTTTTTATGATTATTGCTATCAAAACTGAATGATGCTCATTTTTGCCTGGTATTGTTTTTGTCATTGCTGCTTTATACATGCATATTTAAACGTAAATTGTACTTCTTTTAAAGCTAAAACATCAACATACTATAGAAGGTATGTAACTATAATATACATACGTACGTGCGAATGAAGAAATTTACATTTGAAATATGCAATTTTGGTTTTATCATCATTAGGACAAAAATGTTATGTTGCAGAAAAGTAAGTATGTAATTCAAGTTGTTAATTGCTTGCTATTGTAAATCAATTGTGTCAAATATAATAACAACAATCAGAGCTCAATAGCACTATGCAACAAATGAAAAAATTTTTTCGGACTTTGGATGGCCGTTATATATAATTTTGATGTGTCTTATGTTTGTCTAAGTACAAAACACCATAAAAATTTAAATTTTTATGGATAAGTTTTTTTTTGAAATTTTTTTTCTAAAATATGAGATTTTCGCAAAGGTTGATCCAAACCTCTAGTTTTAGCTCGAACATCGATGATCGAGCATATGCCCGAGCATCGATGTTTGCCGTCGAGTTAGGCATGGAATGTCATTTTCTTGAGAATTTAGCTCTCACTAAAGAGATAAAAAATGGGTGAAAAATAAAAAAAAATATTTTAGAGATTTAAAAATACAAAAATTGAGTGAATATATACATACATAAAATACTGAAATAAACAAAAATATGAACGAAGTAAACACTTCGACCAATCGAAAATTATGAATAGTCTGAACACAGGTGTTCTCCATGTACAAAAACATGAGAGAATAAATACTGTTGCTCTGCCGGCGTCATGTTCATGTCATGCGCAAGTTGATAGCTGGTGAAGATGTCGAGTAAGAGATAATTTTTACTAGATATGTAGTTGCTTGGCCGCTACAACAATAAATACTAAAACAACAAAAAGTTGAAATCTAAAGGGTGCCCCATTTAATGGAATTTCTGTGTCTGCTAAGTGAAATAGGCTAATTTGCTTGCATGAAATACTTGCTGTACGAGTCAGTTTCATACTTGTTTGAATTGATTATTATTATTATTATTAAAGGATCCTTCAATCAGTCCTGCTTCTCTTCCTTCTTTATAAATTATGAGTTTTGTCTATGTGTTTGCTCAGTGTGATAAATAGTTTGTGGTTTAGTGTTTTTGCCTTAATTTTTTTCTCTTTTAGTTTTCCTCAAACTGTTATCCACCAACACCTACAACTATTGCAACAACATTTGTTTATAAAAAAAAAAAAAAAAAACAAGAAATGTATGGTATAGTATAAAAGTACTCTGAAACTATAGAAAAAAGGTTATAAGCTGTTCAAAAGTTGAAAGCACTTACGTAGTAAATTGGTTTTTATGGTTTTATACCATAATTTTGTAATAATAGTTTCATTCCCACCACTGCACTGCTCTAAGCACTTCTACTGTCCGTGCACATACTTTCATCAAATTTTTTCTATTTTATTTAGTTACTTCATGTTTACGGAAGTTTCCTTTTCTAATGTACACAAGTAATCATATAAATATATATACATATGTGTATGTACACTCCTTCATATAGCTGTAGGACATTTTTCTTGGTTCTTATATCAAAGAAATATATTGTTACAAATTATAGTTAGTGGTGCGTTAATGGGTTAATACAATACAAGTAATTGAGTAGCACTGCTTTAAGCGACATCTATACTTTAAAAAAGAAAACACCACTAGGCAATTTAAATAAACGGTCGTCTATCGGTTGTTATTTTGGTTTAATGCAATTGAATATTGAAGTTTTGTTTGATCATTGTCTTCTTTAGTACTTTAAGCTTTACTTAATCTCTGCTGTATTCTAAGGCTCTCTCTTGGGTATCTCTTGTTATGTGATTTCTCTTGGTGTACGATTTTTACGCTACTAAAATCTGGTATGTGTTTGCTACTCTTTATATGTTGTGCTAAAGCGGTATTCTTTTTTCCGTTTTTTATGTTATTTTTATGTTCTTCTAGTCTATTTCCTCAACAGATTAAAATAAAAAAATAAAACACATCTCCTGAAGAAGTCGACAAGCATTATCGACGAAACGTTGACAGAAATCCACGATGAAATAAATTTTTTTTATTCATATTTTGAGAGTAGGGTATGACCATTATTAGCCTAATAAGTCAATTTTTTTAATAATAGTAACAATATATATTTTTTAAATCTGTTAAATCATAAATGCTAATTGCTACGCCCTTGAACTCTTGTAGAAGGGATGTGATTTTCTCACTCCTTTATATGGACTGTGTGGAGCAGTGACAGGTAGAAGTGCTTGTTTGTATAAAGAATTGACTTGTACTAAGTAAGTTTGTTACAGGTGTTGTGGTAGTTAATGCGCCTCCTCTTTTCCCTGAGTTCTAACTGTATACCTGCAGTTTTGTAATGTTGAAGAGGTTGGTCTCCGTGCAGATAGTGAAGCCAATTATCCGCTAGGATAAGAGGCTAATGGCTAATTGAAGACGATTCAGAAAATGAAAAACTATTTTGCTGGGCCTCTTGATTCTTATTGTTTTTTTTTTTTTTAATTTTACATGCTATTGTTTAAGGCGCCCATTTTTGCTCATCATTATTGTTGGTTTTGAAACCAAATTAAAGTTGTGGCTTTGCCATCTCTGGCTGGCACCTACCAAAATATAAACTACACCTTTGCAAATGTAAAACAAACTTGCATAGGTTTAAGGAACTTTTGCTAAAAGATACTTATTTGAACATTAATTTAACTTTAGGCTCAAACTTTATGATTTACAATTGTTAATTAATTTATTGGGCTTTCAGTTCGATTTCACTTTCTCAAAACTGAGAAAGGGTTGTTTTTGGTAAAATTGTAGTGATCAATATATTAAAAGAAGGCCAGAAAAATAAAAATAAATAAAAAATAAATAAATGACTATCATATGCACCCAAATTGTTTCCACCACAGGTCATAACTAATTCCATACTGCACCAATTAGTCAACCTACTGTCTCAGCTCTTGACATAACTACAGTCAGTAATGAAAAGCTCAGGCAGTAGAATTACTATCGCTGCTGCTTAAAAACACAATTTCTTTCTTTTAACTTGGACCAGTATACCGGGGACGATGCATGTGCATCGTACTGGAACTAGAAAAATATGTTTCGGGGAGGAGGAAAGAGGAAGTAGTGTTTGTGTACGTTTGACTTGAACATCTTTACATTGTAGCTGGCAGGGAATACAAGGCGCAGAGGCTTCTGTAAATGTATAGAATCAATTCTGTTTTTTGTTTATACCTTAAGTATGAATTTTGCAGTGCAAAATTTGACTGTTACAATTAATTGACTGTACAATTAATAAAATAAAGTCTAAAACAGGCATAAACAAAATGATTTATAATTATTTGATGGTGTGTAGAAGTGTTCATATATGTAACATGTTTACGCTCAGAAAGTTTTCAGTGCATAATGATATGTTTCACCTAAATTTTGGAAATATTTTTAGGATAAATGGTCAAATTTGCGTGACGCAAGGAGAGCCTCGTAGTAGTTGCCCCAAAGATATTATTAATTTATTTTGTCCACCACTGAGTTTTCCGCTAAGAATATGTTTTTTGCACTAACTTTAAGAAAATTTACTGTTTGAATAGTTGTTACTTAACTTGAGTTTGAAACAATTTAAATTATATTATTTGTATGCGTTTTCTTTGAGTGCACACTGTTTCGTTAATGCAGTCCTTAGAAGAGTTTATCTGAGCCCTTGTTTTGGCTGCTCTCGGTAACTAGTTTGTTCTTTTTTAATTTGAGAGATTATTTTCAAAAAGTTTTACAGTTTGTGGTTTTTTTTCATTAAACTAATAGTTTTTGTTTTATTAAACGGATAATTTTGCCCTTTTGTTTCATTACTGAACGTATGTATGTATGTGCGTTGAAACTTCTGTAAAAAGCTGAACTTTTCTGAGCTCAGTATTTTTTTTTTTTTTGTAGATAGTTTCTTATGGAACAAGCATGTCTCTAGTCGATCTCATTATTGCTTATTTGTGCAAGAATTATTTCTGGAACTTAGAACATAAAGCTAACAACAAAAATGAACTTAATTATTTATTTGCTTTAATACCATGTTCATACATGCGCCTTCATTGAGGTAATCGCAATAAAATCCATTATTGAGCTCAATATTCCATACAAAAAGTCAATAAAGTTATTGCTCAATAAACTCTATATTGCTTTGAATATTGAGAAAAAGATGGAACACAACACTGTAAAAGATGTGTTTAATAAGCAAAAGTATAAAATGCGAATTGAATGAAGTGAAAAATGTAAACAAAAGCAAACAAAACAAAATAATAAAAAATAAAAGTAAATACAATAAAAATAAAAACATTGCAGCATTTCCAAATTTTTATTTATCTTTCTTTTTATTATTGCCGCTTTGGAGTCATAACATGAACGCACTACTTTTACAAGTTCCATATTTTTATTGTACAACACTAAAATCTTTTTAATAAAAGGCAGTTTTTCTTCCATTTTTCTTATTGGAAAATATTTTTCACTTTTTTTTCTCACTACCAAAACAAAAAGAACAACTTTTTTTCAGCTGTCAGATACTAATTGAGTTAGCTCAATATTTGTATGTATGAACGCAAAAAATATTATGTCAATAAACTGAATATTATCTCAATTAGAAATACATGTATGAACAAGGTATAAGAGCCAATTGAAATGCATTAATTCATAAAAGAATGTTAGAAACTTAACTACTTATTCTCTTATTCCCATGAACTAAATGAGATTCAGAAATGTTCAAACAAACCTTTAACACAGCAAACATTTTTTTTTCTCGTTTTGCAACTCTTTTACTTTTCTTTCCAGCCTTCTATTCATCGAATTACCATCGATTAGTACGATTTGTATTTTTGAAAGTATCAAAAAGTAAAAGTTTTTTGAATATTCAAATATGAAATTGCTTTAAGAGCCAATTGAAATGTATTAATTCAGAACAAAAAATAGACCTTTCAAATGTTTCCTGTCTTCTTCAGCTGTCTATATGCTGCCGACATTTCATTTTGTTCATGGTAATTATGGAATAAGTAGTTAAGTTTCAAATATTCTTTTAAGAATTTTTCGAGTCTACTGATGAGTTGATTAGCATCAACGAAATGTCGGCGGCATATAGACAGCTGAAGAAGACAGGAAACATTTGAAAGGTCTATTTTTGGTCCTGTATTAATATAAAGCTAACAGCTATATTAAAATAAAGCAGCAATCCGTTTTGTCTTCGGTATATCTTGTTTATATGTCGGATTAACGTTTTTGCGTTTACTTTTAAGTCCGTCTAATGGCAATAATATTCTTACCACAATGTCACTGGTCATATAAAAATATGATTTTATATGACTAATTAGTATGCAAGCGTGAATTTAAGCAGGTAACACGCATTTTTTCACGTAAAACGAATTTGTAATTAAAGCTAAACATCTCTTTTGATAAGTAGCAAATCTTGGTTGGAAACATTTTTTCAAGCGCTTTGGAACTTCAATGTATTCTTTGGATTGAAATTTGCATACATCGAAGCTAGAATTTTTGCAAATAGTTTATGGTTCGAAAAATAAATGGGTGTTTTATTTTCCAATTTACTACTATAAAACATTTAAGAAAAAATTATTAGGATAGAATTTTGTGATTTGCTTTTTTTCTTCTGAAAACAAACACAAGACTGCGAAGCCTTTTGCTTGTCTGCAGAAACATCCAGAGCCTTCGGCAGGAATTGAACCTGCGACCTCGGAGACTCTTGGCAGATCACTCTACCAATTCATCCATCGAGGCGCTTCATCATATCTATGTATAGACATTTCCTTCTGGCCAACCAAATTGTCAGTAGATATGAAAACTTTTGAAAAACTGCTCAAATATTTTGTTTTGCAGTATATTATTTTTACAGAAACTATGAGACTTTAAAGAAATCAAACGATCCAGTATAAATTCAGAACATAAAAGAACATATGCACATATTTATTTATGTACATATATTGTTGTCGGCAAGCCAAAAGCTACATAAGTATTTGTTTGCTTTGATTTTTCTTTAATATTTATCATACGCACCGTGACACTTTGGGTTGGTATTTGTACAGAGTTGCCAGTTTCAATGTAATGTAACATTTTTAATATTACTCAGCAAATATATTTAGAAATACATAATTCAACAAGTAGTAATTTTCACGACTTTTAATTGCACTTACTGACACACTTATCTATTGGGTGAATCAGTTTAATGTCAGCCGGCCTATACGCGACTGGATTGGCAGCAGATGGATAAATAGTGGATCACACAGCATAAATATAAGAAAAATGTGGGCTGCACAGGGGGGGTGTTGTCATCCCTTCTATGGACCACAACGATACTTAGCCTTAGTAGGGCTCTGACCGATGAAGGATTCGAGACAGTCTGCTATGCAGATGACGTCGCTATACTTTTGAAGGGAAGGGATTCAAATCAGCTGCACTCAGAATATTTTTGCAGTAACTGAACGTAGTTTATTCTAAAACTAAACAGTGCGGTAATTTTTAAATGACAAAACGTTTAAAAAGTAACGAAACTTTAATTTTAGCTGATTTGTATAGTTACTTAAAAAACTTATAACAGATAAATACGGATTTTCGCTGACTCTTAATAATGACAGTAGTAATTTATGTTATACATACATGAAGGAACCAAGCTGTTAATAAGTATATACATGCTGATAATTTGGTTTCTACATACATCTATAGTATACATACTCTTTATTTAATTGATTGTTATTGAATTAGTTCTGATTGTTGCGATGGCTGAGCGGGTATGGAAGCTGCTTTCAAGTCAAGATGCTGCATGTTCGAATCTCAGCAGAGGCTTTGCAGCACAAAAATTAAATTAGCGAATTGAAAAAGGAGATAATACAGATAGAAAACTATAATTGAATGAAGTGACCACATAAGAAAAAATAAAAAAAATTTTACAAGTTGATTACGTATGAATTATTTGACAGTTAGAATAAAGGAAAAATCATTTTTTTCACCGATTGGGTTCAATAGATTTTTAAACATTTAAATTTGAATGAAGTAATTAATAAATTTAAATAAAAAATAAGTAGGATGGGTTTTAAATGAAGTGTCATTTATTTTAAAGATTATTTTCAGTTAATTTTACTGACAAAGTTTTCTGACTGTGGGCTCAACTAAGAGGGTTGAACGTAAGACCGGACAAAACTGAAATTAGTCTATTTACAAACAAGACAAAGATTGCTTCATATGACGACCTGTACTTTCTTGAAAGGATAGTTAATATTTCTGACAGGGTGAAGTATTTTGAGTCATCCTAGATGGGAAATTAAAGTGGAAGCGCCGCATAGATAAAGAGTCAATAAGGCTCATATATGTTGGTCAATCTGTAAACGAGCCTTAGGCACAATATAAGGGCTGAGTCGGTACGATAACGGTGACACACTATCTTTATATATATAGCGTTTTTAGCTTTATCAGGCCGATAATGACTATAGTGTGGGGGATGTTGATGGAATATAAATGCAACATCAAAACTGTACAGGAAATTCAAAGATCCTGCTGTCTTGGGCTTTAAAAGCGACACCAGTAAGGGCGGTGGAAGCAGTATTATCCTTCGAGCGAATCAAAATTCGTATAAAATATGAAGCGGCGAAACAATCAAAGATGATGGATGAGTGGATTGATCAGGGACACAAAGCGCATTACCAACAAATTTTTGCAGCCATAGGCAAATTTATACCGGAAAATGTGACGTGAGATGGCATACCGGATTCTGGACTACAAGCCTATTGCAAAACATTGATTCCTCACTTAAATTCGCTTTGAACCAAATTACCATGGAGCTTCATTGTTACACGGTTGGATCGGGGGTGAGGGGAAAAACAGGATTTGGTATTTGTATAGAAAATACCACAGAACCATTATTCCGTTTGCCGGACTATTGTGCAGTTTTTCAGGCGGAAGTTTGGGCAGTTACGGAATGTATTAGGAAACTCAATGAAATGAGATGATCAGAACCTCTGAATACATTCACGGATAGTTAAAGTGCCACTAGAGCGTATTAGACCACAAACAGTTTGCAGTTGCAAAATCCAAACATGGTGAAATGCGCAGCATGTGGGTGTTAGGGCATAAGGGAATAATTGGGAAGAGAGCAAACTCACTTACTTCAAGAGCAAGAGAGTTAAGCAGCATAAGTTTGGTTTGCGCGAAGTCTTTCGATGCAGTTAAATCTCAGCTAAAGAACTGCGCACATAGAGCCCATTTAACTCTCTGGAATAACAAAGCCGTGGAAATAAAAAAACCGTGCTAAGACTTAGGAAGCCCGAATTAAGTAGAAGAATGGGAGTCATGACAAGTCACTCTCAACTACTGGCACATCTTAACCAAATGGGAATAGAAGGAGATGAATGTAGAGCAAAGATGCCAGAGATACCTTATCAGACATAACCCAATTACGGAGTATATGCTGGAGGAACGCTCAACAAGCCTATACTGGCTTAAGTGGATATCGCAAGATATGGGCAAACATGATCCTTCAATTAACTTAACCTAGTCTGCATCTTTGTTGTTTTGTTCAACAGTATGTTGAATTCATATACCCAGTACCTGGTACTTATTACATAGATTTATGTGTGATCGTGCCCGACAAAGTACGGAGCGCATCGACTATGGCCAGAGTACTCAGATGATGACCCCTATATATGCATTGCATTGCACTGGAACTACTAAAATAGGAAAGAGCGATTGGAATTTTTCGAAGCAGACCTCGAACATGTTGGGTTTTGTGATTTATTGTAAAGGAAGCACTGGGAATAGATAAGTTTTACTAAGTTTTACTACTGCTTTCTATATTCAGAATAAGATGTAGTCATATCATTGCATTCTACTAATGATAATAATAAACATAATGTGGGATACACGCAGCACACAACACGTTATCACAACTGAACTGTCAATTAATTTTACTGACCATTAAAGTATATTAATAAGCGCTAGAGATATTGTGTTCATTGGTTTTATTACTTCTGTTGCTAAAAAGTTGCTGCCGCAACACATACATACATATGTACATAAATATGTATGTGCTTAAGAATTTATTGTCCTTTTTTCAATATATTAGATAGAAATTATTTCAAAGCTTAAATTTATACTTCACGTTTCAATATCTAAGTAGTCTAATGTTGACTTAACTACATCCATTTCAAATTCGATATCAAATATATTAATTTTGCTAAATAATATGGACCAGTACATATTCCACATTCCAATTCATTCACATAGTATGCATGTAAATACATACACACATACATATACATCAGTAAGTATGAATGTTTGCTTCAAAACCAAATACGAAAAGACGAATCGAAAACAGCGGAAGATTAATATGACCAAAATCTACTAAATATTCTGTTTACTTAGGATGCTGAAAAAATCATTACACGCACATTCAGGATTTAGCCTTGCGCTGCGTGGCCAGTGCTGCCATTTTTCTTTTTGCGAGGCAACTTTACTGGAAAGAAAGTCTTTTTTTGTTTCTGTTTTGGATTTTTTATTTGTATATTTTCAGAATTTTTAAATTTGCTCAGTTATCACTTTCTTAATTAGCTCTCAGTCCAATCGAACGAAAATAAATTGTAAAAATTTTATTAGGTTTTCTTAAATTGAAAAAAAAAACTTTTCTCGAAGCAAATATCGCTCATTTCGCCATAACCTATTAAAAAGTATCTTTGAGTAATCAAGCAACAGTTACTCAGTGGAATTCTTGCTTTCAAAATCTAATTCCTATCTCTATACACGAGCGGAAATTTGGAGAAGAAAATTTACAAATTATTCGAAATAATTCTTTGAGTTGTGACAACTTTGCAGTAAACGACTGCTCATATAAATACTGAAGTATGTATGTGTGCACATAACAAGCATAACCAAATATTATTTCTTTTAAACTGACATTTTTGTCCCCAAATAAGAACTTAAACGATGACTGTTATATAAGTAAAAATGTTTTACCGAAAAAAATCCTTTTGACAATATCAATAGATTGTTTATTAAAATCCAAGGACAAGGATGTCTTTCTCTATGCTTTCAATTCCTTTTTTGAAATGGTACAAGTGACTTCGAATTATAAGTATTCTAACATTTGACGAATTTCTTACATATACATATGTATATGTACGTAACAGCGCATGCCCAGCGGTAAAAATATTTTTAAATCTCATCACATATTACGATGATATTGTGGGCGGTTAAGTTCAGAAAAAGAATAGTTTTGTTGAACAAGGCAGTCGCACGCGGACGTGGATATGCTGAAAACTAATGTTTTCTCTTTAACTTTAATAGAACATTTTACATCTGTATATTAAATTTTAAAACAAAAAAGTAATGTAATTTATTTTCATTTTAACTTTCTATATATTTATTTTCTTGAGCTGATAATATAGCAGAGACATAAAGGGTCCGCCAAATAACTTTTTTTTGAAAACGGCGCACAATATCGAGTGTAGCTTTGGCTGTGTGGCACGTAGTGCCGTCCTGTTGAAACCAAATGTTGCCAATATCCTCCTCTTCAGTTTTTGTGAACAAAAATTCGTTCAACATGGCGCGATAACGATCGCCACATTGACTGTAACGGCTACTCCGTGCTGATTTTCGAAGAAAAATGACCCAATTATGCCTGTGGAGCAAAATCCGCACCAAAGAGTGACTCGTTTTGGGTGCCTCTGCTTTTCAATGTATGCGTGCGGGTTTTCTGTACCCGCCAAGATCGAAATGTGCTTCATCTGAAAAGATGAGTTTTTTTTTGGCAAAGCCGGCCTCTTCAGTCGAATGCAGGCCCACTTAGCGAAGCGTATACATAACCATATTCGTTCAGCGGAAGGATAAATTTAATTATCTGTCAAATTAGACATGACATACATAAGTGTTACCATTCACGAACTAAACATTAGTTGAAAAAAAAAGAATGTTAAATACATATCTATTAAGATAAGTTTTGCAAATTGAATGTCATATAAAAAAAAAGAAATTATTTTTCATTCATATACATAAGTGTTTAATAAGCAATTTGTTATTTATTGTAATTATTGTTGTTCATTTAATATTTAGTTATTTTGACCCTTTTTTTTCCTTATATTTTATATATTTATTTGAGTTTAAGGTCTTTTTATTATAGAATTTTAGTATTTGAGTATTTTTGTCAATATTTCGTTCTCCTTCGGATAGCTTCTTCCTATATTGACAAACATACTCAAATTCTATAATAAAAATACCATAAGCTCAAATAAATAAATAATATATTGTTGTTCATGTTAATTGTTATTTGCACAGAATATGACAGTTTGTGTTCAGACATAATTACTTCGTGTTGTGCCCGGGCAATGAACAGGCGTCCGAACACAAACACATGCAGGCTACACCGTCATTTTTTATGTTAGCGAAAGAATTAGATAATTGCAAACAAAAAAGTTGACAAACTTCTATTCCGTGTAGCCAGCATGTTAGACAAGTAGTTCAACAGTCAGCTGTTGCAAAAACCAAGCAATAACAAACAAAAAATTTTATCCGAATCAACCAACATAACAGCAATTTTAATGATTTTCAATAAGTATTTCATATAAAATTACCTGCAAAGCACTTTAAAAACTAAATGCGTGCAGAAAAACACTTTATCTTCTCAAAATGCACGTTTCAATTTGCATTACAGCATTTAAATAAACCAAATATTATTTTTTGGGGTTGAGATGTGGTTGTTGGTGTTCCCGTACTTTTGTGCTTTTTTGTGTATTATTGAGAGAAATTTGTGATTTTGATTTTCATTACAGCATTAAAATATATCATATGCTATTTTTTGGGATAGAAATGAGAGAAATTCATAATTGGTGTGATTTTACCGAACTTTGTCCAAAAAGTACGGGATCAAACTTAATATTGTAAGAGCTTAATAACATTTTAATCTAGAGGTATTCAAAAATACAGCTGTAAAAGAACCACACAATCGTCGCTACAAGAGTCAATATACACGAGCTTATTTTTCAGTTCACATAACTTTTGTTCTTTCCAAAGTCCACGGCATTAATTCATTAGTGCTGTTTGTATATACATATTTGACTTTTGTTTATATTCAATTAACCTCATGTGTACACCCCGACAGGCGATCTCAGACTGAATTCCGTCTGCAAAAAGAAAAAACCCGAACATGTTTTTTTTTATAGGTGTGTATGTATTAGTTTTGTTCTGTTAATGCGGGATTGAAGCTGCCCTGCCAGCAAATTGGTAGTCGACTACTAAAATAATTAACTTTACGTTAACTTTTATGGACTAGCTTCAAATTAGCTACAATACAATCGAAACGTAGTGCAGAGTTCACCCAAAATTCAAATACTAACATACACACATACACGGTAAATAACTCTTGAATTAAATTGCCTATTGTCGCATTCGTTTTAAATGTTGCGATGGCTGAATGGGTTAAGTTGGCTGCTCACCAGTCTTGAGGATTAGTGGTTCGAATCCTACCAGAGGCTAACAAAAAAAAAAAAACCAAAAAAAAATAGGATGAAATTTAATTTAATAAAATATAATATTACCTACCACCGAGAAATGTAAAATCAGCCTTGATTTGTACATTTTTTTCCGTGGCTACTGACTTTGAAGTAGCTAACTTTAAGTTAGTTGAAAAGTAATGCAGCGTCCGACAATTGACTACTTCCTAGGACATCGTAATGTTAAAATAGTCAGTCATCTCCATTAAAAATAATCTAAGTGTCAACCACCACCAGCTGTAAAAAAGTTAGCTTATAATTCATTACTAGTTAACTGAGTTGCCGGCAGGGTGGTTGAAAAATTAAAATGCCCACAAGCTCCCATTATATGCCAGCAAAATTAATCTCGTGTAAATTGGCTCTAATAGATGAATATGTAAAAAAAAACTTACGTTTATCGGATGATTAAGTTACAGAATCACACTACTGGGTATTTTTAGGTTGAGTGTCATGTGTGGATATATGTGTGTGTGCGTGTGTTAACTTAAGTAAATTTTTATGTAAATTTTGACAAGGGTTGATATTTCATTGTCGTGACAAGTTTTACTTTCTATGAATCAAAATATAGTAATATTTTAATAACAGCATTCCAGTGCTCATGCTCTTTCACATTCATCTACTGAATATTTGGTTGAATTGGTATTCCATAGTTATTTTTTTTTTTTGCAAAACAGTTAATATCTTTTTGGATTAAGTTCAATGGGGTCACTTTACGGTGATAAATATTTGCTTAAGGAATAGATTAAGTAATGATTTCGGAAAATAACCAGCAAATTAGAAACATATATGAATACATACGCCCGTGTGTAAGTGGAAGTTGAAAACGAGGGGCCAGGATAACGACCTGACCCACAAAATTCAGCATAACAATTTATAACACTAAAATACATTTATTCATGCTTTGAATGTGTGCGTAATCATCGATAATCGTGCTACGTCCAAACACCATTTTTAAATTTGAGTTGATTAATTGTTGTGCGGTTTCGTTTTGCCTTCAGCCTCAACATTCATGAATGCCGGCCGCTTCTGTGTGTGGAATTTAAATGTCCTGATGAAATGTTTTTTAAACAACATAAATAAAGAATTTGTATAAAGGGTGCTCTTTACAAAACCTATGATGTTTTTTACTACCGAAACAAAAAAGTTTTCAGAGAATTTTTTAAGGATCTATGACAAATATAAAATATATATGTATATATAAAACCAAACACACTGAAAGAAAACCTTCTTTTACACCGTGAGGTTTTTCATTGGGCTAATTTAATTTGATATATCGCCCAAATGCTCTCCACGGCTTCGCTGTCATACCTCTATTGGATATTCAATATTTTAAATGTCTCTGAGGCATAATTAGCTTTTCGACGGTTCTTGGCTCATTGGCAATCACGTTTTTTTTTAATTTCCTCAAAGAAAGAACCCTACAAGAAATCACTGATGGAAAATAATACATGAACAACTTAAAAGCATGTTTCCACGACATATGCTTCGCTCTCTATTTGTGCTTAACACCCCAATCAGTAGCGAAGCAACGTGCTTCGCCATAAAAAATTTTAAGAGCGAATGAAGTTGCTTCATGTTGAAGCTACTTGCGAAGCATGCAAAATGTCTGTCTTCTCTAATTTTAATCGCAAATTTATCTGTACTAATTGTCAAAATCATCTATTGTAAACAAAAGAAAGAAAAACAAAAAAAAAACAAAAATATCCCGCGAAAAGTGAAAGTTAGTTTTTTAATAGCAATAAAATAAGAAAAAAGTGAAAATAACAATGAACAATAAGCAAAATTTTGTGAAAAATGCCATTATGACCCGAAGAATTTCTTCCAAGCTACATTTTATGGAGTATTCAAGCGCATGCTCCAACCTACATATGAAGCTGAACAAGAAACGTTCCCAGCTTTTAGAGCAGCTGCAAATGCTTAACGTTCTTAAATTATCAATAACTTCGGAACGATTAGCTTGGAAAATAGTAAGTTGTGTTATCTATAGGTACATATGTACATTAAAATGTACCTATGTTGTTGTGAACAATTTATGAGACATAAATATTTTTGGAAATAATGAAAATGTTTTGTTTCTTTATTAAAAACAACTCTCAAATCGAAGCACATAGGAAAGTCATGTAAACAGCATGCTTCGTAAATCTTATAAAGAGAGCGAAGCGGGTGATTCAACTCGTAATGGAAACATGCTTTAATTATTAAACATGCGAAGCAATTTTATAGCTTTCAGCGTTGCCATACAATGATTTTCTTAATATTTTGATTTTCCCGTATGAATTTAGTGATTTTAGATGCCATTACCTTTATATTTACATGTATGTTTTTACAGGTTTATTTATTTATTTATTGATTTCATTTGTAATCTAACAAGCCGTTTAGGCCAAATAAATATATATTAAATATCTTTATTAGGTTTTATAAAAAGGTCGAAGAACGAGTATCCAGAACATTTATATATTATAAATATAAATGTTCTGGATACTCGTTCTTCGACCTTTTTATAAAACCTAATAAAGATATTTAATATATTTTATTAATACTCGAGTAAATTATGGTATAAGCTCATATATGAAAACTAAGTAGAATAATATTTTTTTTTTTTAATTAAAATGCTAAAAATTCTTATAATTCACTCATTATTAACACTTTGTTTCCAAATGTTTTCTAATTTTATTTCCAGTTTTTTAAGAAATAAATATAAATTTTTTTCTATAAAAGCAGCCACTCGTCAGCAAAACAGCAAGTGCTTGATTTTGACATTTGTGTTCGCAGTTCGCTGACCATATGATCGAAATAGAGGAATCGGATTTTGTATAAAAAGACTTACGTCTTTTCGACTTGTCGGTCGAGTCATCGTTTGAATAAAGGAACATCACAGAGGAACCTCAAATAATTTTCTTTCGCTTAGAATGCGAACAATCGCACGACTTCGACATTTAGGAACAGGCGGTAAATGTTTTGTAGTAGTAAATTGGAAAATGATACACTCTTTTGTTTTTAGAAACATTATAAGCTATTTGTAAAAATTTTAGCTTAGTCTTACACAGATTTTAATCCAAACAATATATCGAAGTTCCAAGTGCTTTAAAAGATGTTTCCAATCGACATTATCTATTTGTCAAAATAGATGTTGAGCTCTTACAACAAATTTATATTACATGCTTAATTGGTCATATGAAATCATGTAAAAGATCAGTGGCATGGTGATAAGAAAGCTATTGCCAGTAGACAAATTTAAAAGTAAAAACAAAAACGTTTATTCGACATACATATAAACAAGATAGACCGAACACAAAACGGCTTGCTGCTTTATTTTAATATAGTTCTTAACTTTATGTTCTAAGTTTCAAAGTAAATCTTGTGACTTCCATCTATTATTGAAAGAAATTCATGGGTGCTCTGATTTCATCGAACTTTAACCAGAAAGTGCGGGATCAACTGATTTCAGATTTATTTTCATTTCTCTGAATATGGCCGTTATATTACATAAACATGTATGTATATCTTTTCAATTAATTTTTACAATTTCCTCTTCTTGGTGTACACAATTAAGAAATGGATCAAATGGTGATTCTTGTGATAAATAAATTTCCATTGAATTATTTAAATCTTATCCTTCTCAGTTAACAAATAAAAAACTGATTTAAGACATTAAAAAAAAAGAAGAAAAACAAAAAGTCATTCAAGATAAAAGCTGTTCCTTTAAATCCAACCAAAATTTTTACAACTTTATTGTCACAATTGTTTTCTCACAATGGTTGTGGTATTCTGCAAAAAAAAAAAAAAAAAAAAAAAGAAAAATTGAAACAAAAAAGGACACTGTCTATCATTGTCCCTGGCATTATTAAATAAGTTGCCGCACCACAAAACTGTTGGAATGCGACAAATAAAAAACAACACAACAACGAAAAGCAACTTGTATGAATTTGAATTGAGAGAAGGAGCGAGAAGAAAAAGGAACAATAACGATACAAAAACCACAATGCACTGGTTCCTCACTGGGTCGCCAAATGAATGTGCTGGGATTGAAAGCGAATGGCTGAGTAATACTTGAAATAAGAAAAAAGCAATAATGACACAACAGAATGTCATTAACAATTCAACAAGCACTGGATTTTGGTCATTTTATTTTTTATTTTTTGTTATACATTTATAGTTTTAATTTAAATAAATAAATTTACAGATGGACCTGGCTTGACGTGCATTACTTGTGTCACAGACTGTTTAAATATGGATCAACAAGATTAACTTTAGATATAAGTGTATTCGAATTTGCCTAATTTTATACGTTAATTATTATATGAATTTATATTTGAATTAGTTTATAACATTTAAATAGTCTAAAAACCATTGGATTCTAAAATTTATGTCGCTTTTATAAACAACCATGTAAATGGATAATGTTAATGGCTTGCCCCCAAAAACATTCTGTAAAATTATAACTGGTCTCTGTACCCCATTTTGAAAAACCTGAACTCACTTTAGTTCTGGCGATCGATAGGGTAAGCATCTCTTGCTTAAATTTCTACCATTTACCTCAATTCTACAAATAAATAATTGAATTTACTAATCCTAAGATTTGAGTGTAATTTGCAACATTTTTTTTATAATAAAAGCTGTCCATGTGCATATTACATACATACTTATCTTAAAACAAGACTTATTGATTTGTACTTATTCTCTCGTATTCTTCTAACGAAACAACAAACCTATGGTCGAGTGATCTCTCCCAGTATTCCAGGAAAGTAGCTACTCATTTGGTTGCATCTGGTTGCGAGTTAAATACTAAGCAGAGCACGGTCAAACCAACATCCACAAACCTACCTCAATATTCTTAAAGCCGCAGTAGGTATTGGTTTTTTCTCATAACCATAGCTACCAAGTTTATGCATGGTCCTTCGAGCCGGATAATAATAATTTCGTCAAACTGGGTTTTATTTTTAAGCACCCAATAAATTAGAATAAAATTAATAAGATATCTCCATGGTTTTTTCAAAGAAGAAAGTCTTGTTCTCCCATATTCCAGTTGTCCTCATCGGCAACCCATAAGCCCGACAATTGAACGTGGTTAATAGACTTTATTTAGCCCTTATGCTAGGAACACAACTGAGACGAACGACGAATTTTTCGACGCGAATATTCGTCGTCAAAAATAAAACACATTGGTGTATATGAAAATGCACACAGTCACAGCGTCGGTCGAAATTCGTTGTACGCGGCGAACTTGAAATAGATTTATTTCTATTTCTTACGCCGATGAACGACGAACAAATCAGTACCAATTGTTGGGCACGACCACGAGTTGAGATGGACCCACCATCGCGAACAGCAGTACGAGTTGTACGAGCATGAACTGGTGTTTTCACATCTCCTACAGACCCGGTTTGTTGAAATTTTTGCACGATTTTTGGATGATTAAATCGATTAATTTTGATTTGTACGCCCATTTTCATAATATGCCTGAATAAATTTGCTCGATTGTGTATCTTCCTTGGTCAAAGTTGAGTTGGTCTGAAATGCAGAAACCAACTTGACGTTTAGGTGTGGTTCACATGCAACGTTGGGCCTTAAAATTTAGCCATCCGTTAAAATATTAAATAGTAAGGGGCTCATTCTGAAACTGGAAGCCTTACTTTTGGGCAGCTTTACAGCTTGATGCGAAAACATTTTGGTTAACAAACTATTTTCATACAACGGCATCACTGTGTGAAGCGAGGACTACCTGTATTTAATACGGATGGTTTTAAAGCCACAACTGCAAGTGATAACAATGGAAATAAAACAAATGTTGGGAAATTAAGTGATTTTCGTTAAGGAAAAAGATTTCAAAGTTTTGTAATTGAGCTCAGCTATTGGTTGGTGAGAAAATAATAAGTGGAACTGGATAAATATACGCTATATATAAATTTTCATTTTCTTTGTCTGCTTTCGATTTGTCACGTTAGCTGTCTTGGCGTTGAACACGTTTTTGACGATGCTCAAGTTGGTTGCAAATTTTTATCTTCGAATTAAATGCAGGGGCCTCGAATTTTTTCTAGTTGCATCTCTAACTTTTAGCTTTTTTTCCCAAAAATCTCCATTATTTATTATTATTAATATCCTTTGAGACCGATTGTGCAATTCGACTAAAAATATTTTTTGTGCAGGCCTTGCATCCTACAGGTTGAGACCTAGACTACTAGAAAATCTCGTTACGGCTATAGGTTTAATGTTACCAAGGACCTTGTATCCAACAACCCAGTAACCAGTAACCCAGTAGTTTTGCGTCTATACGCAGCGGGACCTTCACAAAGAATGTGTTCTGTCGTTTTCTTCTCCACATCACAGAGTCTGCAGGAATCGCTGCTTACTAATTTCAGTTTTTTGAGAAGGTAATTTAGCTTACAATGTCCTGTCATTAGCTCTGTATATAGTATTCCTTCTGCCGATGTTCACAATAAGGTTGGACTTCACTCTGCTGGAATCTCCATTAATTCAAAGATTCAGCAACTCGCATTGCATTTTACTTAAAGTTTTTGTTTTTATTTAGTTTATTGCTGAAATACTCTTCGAACGCAAGTGCTGCCTGTTGATACTAACTGCCTGTTCCTCGGTGTCGCAAGAAAATGTAAGCGACCGAAATGTAGTCGCACGGTTTCGAATCAATTTGGATTCCTCTATATCGACAGCTTGCATTCGCATGGGCTTACGTTATGAAATTTTCGGCATTTACTTCACAGAGATGCCAGATCGGTAAATTAAAGTTTTGGTTGATTTTTTATTGAAGTATTGACAAAAACTACTGTAAATGTTCTTGTATAAATACAACCCTTCTTAAAACTGATCAGCTGTATCTGACAAACCAAAGGAAATACTTACACAAAAGGGTACAAAATAAAAAAGCAAACATTTTTAAATTGCGGAAATGGTCTTTGTGGTGTTTTAAAATTTAAAAGTATTTTTTTGCAAAGAAAGTAACCAATAAGTGGGGTTTCTAGTTTTATTTTCCAGTTTTTGAAGAAATAAATATAAAATTTTCTCTATAAAAACCACCCACACGATAGCAAAACAGCAAGCGATTGATTTTGACATTTGTGTTCGCAGTGCTGACGACATGATCGATATAGAGGAATTGGATTTTGTATGAAAACACTTACGTCTTTTCGACTTGTCGATCAAGTCATCGTTCAAATAAAAGAACGTCATAGAGGAACCCAAAATGATTTTTTATTCGCTTAAGGTGGGATCATACGATTGCCGCAATGCACCAATTTTTGTTACATTTTGTGTGCCAATCGTGTGATAGCACAATTTATTGGCTCATGCGGCAACCAAAACGAATGTTGTTCCTATTTTTCCCAATCAAATACAACCCTGATGCGACAACCATGTGAACACTTGACATACAACTAATCACCAATAAAAATTCTAAAAATGCACCAATATTTATTGTGTTCTCATGCGGCAACCAAAGAAGACAATACGCGCCAATAATATGCATATGTATACATGTATTTAGTTTCAAAACTGTTTAAACGCGTCTTCCAAACATGATTTCTGCTTTTCAATCAGTAAAATTCAATTGTTGTTACTATTTTTTGCTTTTTTCAGCCCGCACAACATTATAATAATAGCCGAAGCAATTTTCTTTCTTTTTAATGAACAAACCATATTTTTAACATTTAATTTATTTCTTATTTTTTTTTTTTTTGGAAAACAAAGTTTGACATCAGCTACAACAGCTGTTTCTCACAGTTGCCGTATAATATAACAATCGTGTGACTATAATGCGGCAATTATTGGTACTAAATTGTTTTGCGGCAATTTGCGACAATAAAATTTCAGTAAAATATCACAATCATGTGATTGCAGAGAATTTGATTGGGACAAATTTTTTATTATGCTCCAATTCAGCCCAATAAAAATTGTGTAAAATTGGTGCATTGCGGCAATCGTGTGATCCCACCTTTAGAAAGCGAATCATCGCACAACTTCGACATTGTGGAGCAGGCAGTAAGTCTTACAATCCAACATAAATTAAAGCGTCAGACGTATTATTCTCGTCTAAACCATCCATTTTATTTGAAAAAGGGTGGTTTAGACAGTAAAAATACGCTTGACGCGCTAATTTAGGTTGGCCTGTTAGTGGCCTCTAAAAGGGGCAACTTAATATAGATAAGTTTGGATATAATGAAAAAAAAGAATCGTATATAGCAAAAACTTATATAATGTTGAATGAAAATTCCTAAACAATTGGCTGGAGTCCCCGAAGCTTAAGAATCATCCTAAATGAATTCCTCAATCCCCAAGCAAAGTTTTTATTCAAACTACGAAAAATATATCGCCCCTTCGAGAGTAAATTCCATTAATCTGGCAATACTGATCAAATGTCACATCATCTGAACTATTATTTTTATTTTTGCTATTCTTTAACGTATAATATTAATCAAATAATAGCGTATTATTTGGTATTAAAGCTTGAGTAAATTTTCAAAAAACCAAAAAGCTTAGAGTTGTTTTCGTCAGTAGACTTGAAAACACTTGTGAAATATGTTCAAACATTTTATTTTATATTTTTTTTTATTCGTGAACAAGTTAATGAGGACTCCAAAAGTGTAAGATTACAATTTCACACTAGAACAGTATATATGTAGCTCAATCGTATTACTAAATACATTTATTTTACATTTTTTTTTATAAACTTTTATACAACGGATTTCCAGCGGATACTTTGATACTTGTTATATATGAAAGTATCAAAAAGCTACATACATTTATAATTCAAATAATATTATTAATATAAAAAAATTCAGCTAATAGTTTCATCTTTGCTACGAGTATTGAAAAAAACAGCTCTAAACTTTTTGGTTTATGATATTAATTAAAAAAAAAATTTTTTTAAATTGATAAATTTTTAATTTAGGTCCAAAAATGAACTTTTTTAAAAAATAGTTGCTGTCTTTTTCAGCTGTCTATATGCCTACGATATTTCGTTGGTGCTAATCAACTCATCAGTAGACTTGAGAAATTCTTAAAAGTTTGTTTGAAACTTAACTTCTTATTCCATAATTCCCATGAACAAAATGAGAATCAGAAATGTTCAAACAAACGTTTAACACAGCAAGTATTTCTTTTCGTTTTGCAACTCTTTTACTTCTCTTTGCAATATTTTTTTAAAAGTTTCATTTTTGGACGTAAATTAATACATTTCAATTGGCTCTTAAAGTAAATAAATAATTAAGTTCATAATTGATAAAATTTTGTTTATTTTTTCAATTTAGACGTTTAACTTACGCAACTAAGCCTGGAACTACAAGGTATATCTCCGGAATTCTATTCAATTGTGGAAAAACTATTCATGGTGTAATAACACTTCAGCCGATAATTTTTGCGACTGTGATGCTTTTCTGATGGCAAATGTCAAATGGTTGTTACAGTATTTATCGGATATAAGAAACTTGAAAAATCCACGAAAAAAGTTTCTTATAAGCGTTTCTTTCTTATATACAATTATTTTATATAAGAAACTTATTTCTTATATAAGTAGCTATGGCCATAAGGCATTTGTTTCTTAATGAATATACGAGCTTTTTTACCTTTTTATGTATGTATATACGTAGATATACATACATATAGGTATGTAAATAGAAAAATAAGTAAATAGAAAAATAAAACAAATCAAATTTTATTTTATTAGCCCCTTTAGTAAATAGATATAAAAAACTAGTCAACTTCAATTTGAAAAAAAAAAATTATATGTAGTAAATACATGTACATACATAATTCATTTATACTATTTATTTATTTATTTACGAGGCAAGAAACAAAAACTTCTCATGAGCACTAAAAGTAAAAAAAAACGTTGTTGTTGTTGTAAAACTGTCAGAAAACAGAGTTGTCCATGCAAACTACATAAATTTAGTGTTGCGCTTGAAAGTTTCTTATATAAATTCTTTTTCTATACATTTTGTGGTTTTGGTGTTCAAGAAAAGTGTTCTTTTATCAGTTTTTTTCTTATAAGCGATTTTCTTATATGAAACTTTTTTTTGTTAGAAAAATCACTAAAAAGATATGGTGTTTTTGCAAATGTTTCTTATAAGCGTTTTGTTCTTATATGAGATGTTCTTATATCCGATAAATACTGTATTAACACTTGTGATGTTGTGTGTGTGTTCACTGCTTTTGACCCTGCTTATTCATTTGTTCTTTGGATTCTTTGTAGTCGGTTCAAATTTTGATGTTTTTGTAAATTTCGATACAAAATTTTGAAAACTGAACTCTATATTTTCCTAAATGATTTACTTGAAAACTATTACAAAGAATTAACCATTTGTGTAAAATAATGCAGCAATACACCCAGCACGAGGACCTTGTGAATTAGACAATATATACATCTTTAAGCACTTATTCATCAAGAATTTCTCTTATATGTTCTTTTACAAATCAAGTCAACTGTATTTTAAAAGCACATGCTTTCGTTTTGTGTGTTCGTTAACTCATGGCACATTATAATAATCTCTAAATTCATTTGAGAACTTAAGTTGTGTTTTCTGTTTGCAAAAATTAAATACATACCTAAATATTCTTATTTACCCTTTTTCTTCTTTATTGGTCATTATTTTCATTCATAAATTGTTGAAACTGATTTTAAAACATTTCTAAGCACTGTGTATACCATCTTCATCATGTTCTACACATCAGCAAAACTTGTTGACATACAATTTGTTAAAAAGAGAAATCGAAAACGATAAAATAAATAATAAACTACACAACATGTGAAATAGCCACAAAGTAAACCACTTGTAGAACAAGTTGTTTCCACTAGAAATCCACTTGAGAAGAACAGGAGAAGAATCCTGGTTATTGAAATTTTAAACATACATAACTTATACGTAATGTGTAACGGTGTGACCATTTTTTAAAAATCCGCTATTTTACAATTTTTTTCTATGGCGGGATCCAGATGAGAAAAAGACAGGGGGACTGCTAAGATTTGGCAAGCGCGAATTAAGTAGACTAATGGGAGTCATGACAGGCCACTCTCAACTACTGGCACATCCTAACCGCATGAGAATAGCGGGAGGAGATGAATGTAGAGCATGTGGGGAGGAGAGCGAGACACTAGAGCACTATTTATGCCAGTGCCCCGCCTTCTCACAAATACGATCCCGACATCTTGGGAGAGACACCTTACCAGACATAACCCAATTACGGGGCATACGCTGGAGGAAATTAAGGAACTTTGTGAATGACACGGAGTTCCTATAGACCTATGGGTCAAACTGTATCACGGTTAAATCCACGGAGCGCACAACAAGCCTATACTGGCTTAGGTGTATGTCGCAAGACATGGACAAGCAAACCCCTCCAATCAGCCTAACCTAACCAAACCTACAATTTTTTTAATTAAAGACGAGAAAGTCTTGCCCCCCATTTACACACGCAAGTGCTAGTGCAAGTAACTCAATAACTTGACATTTTTTTACTAATACCATCATAGTTTTGCAAGTTGTGTGCTCACTTGCAAGAGATTTTGATTGCCAGTAATTTATTTTATTTGCATATGGGTAAAATAAGAAAAAGCAAAACAGTGTTGCCTTATAAAGATTATATTTTAATTTTCAAAGATAACTTACAAGGCATGATTCTTAGCACATTATTACTATTTGATCTTACATACCGAAAAATAAGATAAAATATAAAAAAATTGAATGAAAATATGGCTTTTATAGGTTTGTAATACAAATTTACCATCTATTTGATAAAAAAGCTATTCATAAAGGGTGTTTTTTTTTTTGATGTATAGAACTTTAAGTTGCCATTACTGTTCTAGATGGCGACCGATTTAACAGCTGTCAAGTGATTTATTCTCAGTTTGGTTTCGCAATTCATCATGAATAGACTCACGCCTGAACAACGCTTGCAAATAGTGCAATTGTAGTGCAAAACGAGATTGCCGTTGTTCCCGATTTTCATAAGCGAATTTTGTTTAACGATGAAGCGCACTCTGATTGAATGGCTACGGCAACAAACAAAACTGTAGAAACACCGTTACAACCAGAAAAACTGACTGTTTCGTGCGCTTTATGGGCTGGTGGAATCCGTATTGGTCCGAACTTCTTCAAAGCCGATGATGGCCAGAACGTTACAGTCAATGGTGATCGGTATAGAACCATGTTTACTAACTTTTTCATTCCTGAATTGAATAACCATGATATCTAGGAGATGTGGATTCAAAAAGAGGGAGCAATGACACGTTTGGTGACCGCCTAATTTCACGCTTTGGACCTGTGAATTGGCCTCCAAGATCTTGTGATTTAACACCGCTAGACTACTTTCTGTGGGGCCATGTAAATTCATTGGTCTATGCGGATAAGCCACAAACGCTTGACCATTTGGAAGACAATATTTGCCGTGTTATTGCCGATATACGGCCACAAATGTTGGAAAAAGTCATCGAAAATTGGACGTCCAGATTGGACTACATCCGCGCCAGCCGTGGCGATCATATGCCAAAAATCATATTTAAAATATAATGCCACAAGATTATCTTTCGGATAAATAAAATTCATGTCAATCGAACAATCCATCTTTGTTTTATTGCAACTTAAAGTTCTATACATGGAAAAAAACACCCCCTTTATATATATATATATATATATATATATATATATATATATATATATATATATATATATATATATATATATATATATATATATATATATATATATATATATATATACATATATAAATTCTATCCAAGGCAACATCTGATTGATATTTTTTTCTCTTCTTGTTTTAGATCAAAATGCCAAACGGGGTTTTTTCCTTGTAATTTGTTTTCTCATTGTTTAACTTTCTGAGGACTTGGCAACTATCACTTCGGTAATTAAATTGTGGCATTGTCATTTTTTGGAAATAAAACAGTAGCACAATTTTCCGATTTTACATGATGTATGAATGGAATAATTTTTAGTGCATATTTTTTAACATGAATTTAAAATGTATTTGGAAGAATATATTTTGAGAGCACAAGTACTTGAAATACAAAATACTCAAGCGCATCGTATTTAAAATACAAATACATTCGTGAGACGTATTTAAAATACAAATACGTATTTCATGTATTTCAAATACTGCCCACCCCTGCGTGTATAGCGTACGAATTTCGCAGTGCAAAATTTGATAGGTAGACTGTGAAATATATAAAATGCAAAATGCACATGAGGGTTGCTTAATATTTTAGAACAATAAGGAAATAGCATTACTCTGGATTAATATCTCTGAATTGAATATTGAAAGGAGGAAAACTAAGAGCACTATTTTGTTGCTAATAATTACTGCCAAAAAAATTAAATCCTTCTTTTATTACTGAAAATTATAAAGCCAATAAGCAAATGAATGGTAAACACCAGAAAGTACACGTACATACATATGCGTACGTATATCCCCCCCTTAATTGGCTTTTCAGAAAAAGATGAACCCAAGACGTGAAAAGTGTTCCCTCTGAACGAGTTTGAGCTTTATTGAAGCAAACAACTCATGATAATGGTTTTGAAAAAAAAAAAATCCCACCATTATTTGTGAAGGCACTTTGTTTCCATTTAACACATGCTACCAAACCTTGTCAAGCCAAGGAAACAAAAAAGGGGAGGCAAAATAGACAATTATTTAAATGAAATTTATGATGGTCTTAAACAACAAGCAACACAAAATCCCCAGCTTAAAAATAAATAGTTAAAAAAAATTTATATGAAACTGTCAACGAAGTAAAGAAATGAGAAGGAGTCTGATATAAATTTACGAAGAAAAGAAAACTTTTTTCTGTTTTTAATACTTTAACGCAAATTAAAAATTATAGTCAATTTTATTTCTTTCGCTTTCGAACTAAAAAAGTAACCCAGAAAAAAAAACCAAATACTTTTTGGAATTTGGTTTGCTTTTGTTGTCGCCAACAGACAACTCCTTACAAAAAAAAAAAAAAAAAAAAAAAAACAACAACGAAAACAACAGCACAACTTAAACCTTTTCAACGACCTTTCCTTTTCTCTGCCATATTTTTTGCTGTGGTGGCTCTACATTCGTACTGCCTTGTAAATGGCAAAAAGCAAAAAGAATGGATGCAGAGGATGAAGAAGTAAATAAGTTCATTCCCAAGTGTAGTATTAATGTCTCAATATATTTAGATCGCTTTGTTTTTCTTGGTTTATATTTTATCCTTTTTTGCACTTTAATTCAATGTGACATTGAGATGTTTTCTTTTTATTCAGCGAAACCATTAAGTTTGTCGAGAATTTTGTAACATTATCCAGTTCAAAGAACTACTACTATATACTAACTGTATTGAGCTAAAATAATCTGCATTCAAATATGAACTTAATTATTTATTTGCTTTAAGAGCCAATTGAAATGTATTAATTCAGGTCCAAAAATGAACCTGCAAAACAGAAAAGAAATGTTTGCTGTGTTAAAGGTTTGTTTGAACATTTCTGATTCTCATTTTGTTCATGGGAATTATGGAATAAGTAGTTAAGTTTCAAACAAAAGCTACGTATAGACGATTGTAAGATCTTAAAATAGTCAGAAAATGTATAGAATATTTTTAACCAATCGTGAGAACTTACAATTTCTTCCTGACAATTAGAGCTGTGCGCGGTCGTTCGTTTTAATGAGCGCTCTTTTCCGGTTAATTAGCACAGACTGATCCGTTCGTTCAATTCGTTCAACCGCTCACTTTGAACGAACAGTACGGCAACAATTTTTTTGTTTGTGTATCTCCGGTCTTGTATCAAAACAGATGTTAAGATAAAGTAAACACAACAAGAACACAAAAACAAAAGCTAAAATGGGTGAAAAAAATGTAATGAAATTTACATACGTATTTATACTAATAACTAGAATAATTTAGTATTTTATACATATGTTTAACAAAAACCTATACTGCTTGAGTAAGGAGTTGGATATTAAAAAAGATGCAAAATGCAACCAAACTTCACTGCTTTTTCTTTATGACATTTTTTTTCTTTTATTTGAATTAATTTAGTTTTTCTTTAAATCCGACACTCAGTATTTTAGCAAAAATTTATATTTCATATAAAAAAGTGTACTTACGTACACTTAAATCAACCCTTAAAAACGCAACTAATCAACTAAAACAGAGGAGCATAAAAATCAACACCGTACCGTACACTATTGAACGAAATCCGCTCACTTAAAAGACCGGATCACTACGTACATTTAAGTGATCCGTTCAATATAACCCGTTCGTTCACGAACGACACAGCTCTACTGACAATATTGTAAGTAAAATCGTTGGCAGGCTACCTACCTAACAATTAATTGTCAGTTAACTGTCAATCGTCTGAACACTTTGGCATCATCATTGCTAGTATATTGTCAGACATTGGCATATTGTAAGATGCATAAGTTCGCAACACATTACAATGGCGTCGTGGTCAGAGTAATGACAAAGAATATTAAAGAAAAATGTGTGTGTGCGAAAGGGAGAGAAAAAACAAGAGAATAGTACGAGAGGTAAAAAGTTGCAGAAAAGAGAATAAAAAAATTAAAAACAAGGTTATTGAGCGAGAAAAATAAAGAATGAATAATGGCATGTGTGTGTGTGTGTGTGTGTGTGTGTGTGTGTATTTTGATAATGACAATTGGCTGACAATTTTTGATACGTAGAAAATCTTACATCCGTGTAAGCTGACAATTTTCGTTGGTACCTAAATTTATTTTCAGGCAATTGTTTGGAAATGAAATTGTAAGATTTTCTTGCAATTGTCTGAACTGATAATTTTCTTACTGCTGACAATTTTGTATTTCTAGTAGATTGCCAGCATGATGTTAGGTCTTACAATATTGCAAGATCTGACAACCGTCTATAAGAAGCTAAACTTTTAAGAATTTTTCAAGTCTACTGATGAGTTGATTAGCACCAACGACATGTCGTCGGCAAATGGACAGCTGAAAAAGACAGCACACATTTTGTAAAGATTCATTTTTGGACCTGAATTAAATAATCTGCATTGAAAAATAATTCATGAAAAAATGTGTGTGAGTTTTTTTCTAAACCAGAAAATTTAGTGTTTTGACTTTTTCGTGAAATTTCAAAAACGTTGAGATATCTGACTAATGCGCTCTGGTATATAACAAACAAAGCCATTCATAAGGACTTAGCTATGCCTATGGTTCAAAATGAAGTAAAGAGATTAAGTACTAATTACTTGGAAAGATTAAGTAATCACTGTAATCCGTTAGCTGTAATACTTCTTGATGCCACAAACGAAGTTCGAAGGTTCAAGAGAAAACATATGGACTGTACTTACCATTTTCCTAAAAATGATCGCTTAAAACTAATTATTATTACACAAAAAATTAATTATCATTACACAATAATGGGATTCAAAAATTTTTACCTTTACATGATTGTTTACTATCATTTGGTTTAGTTTTATAATGATACATGATTAATTAAGTTTGTAAATATTTTTATATTCATGTTCTTAAAAGAACTTAAGCAATTGATGTTATTTTATATTAATTTATATAATTTGCTTATTGTCCAAATTGGATAGATTGTAAATAAGAGAAATAAAATTAAAAAAAAAAAAAAATTCAATGTGACATTGAGCCGTTTTCTTTTTATTCGCTGCGATTGGAGAAAATTCAACCAAACCATTAAGAATTTTGTAACATTATCCTGTTTAAATATGAACTTAATTATTTATTTGCTTTAAGAGCCAATTGAAATGTATTAATTCAGGTCCAAAAATTACCCCTTTTTCCAAAATGTTTTCTGGCTTTTTCAGCTGTCTATATGCCGACGACATTTCGTCGGTGCTAATCAACTCATCAGTAGACTTGAAAAATTCTTAAAAGTTTGTTTGAAACTTAACCACTTATTCCATATACATATCCAGTTTAGCTATATTGAGCTAAAATAATATCTGCATTGAAAAATAGTTCATGAAAAAATTTGTGAGAGTTTTTTTCTAAACCAGAAAATTTAGTGTTTTGACTTTTTCGTGAAATTTCGTGAAACTTCGTGAACTGCCTTACCCCCGATTTTTGACTTGGGATTTATATACAAAATTAGTAAATTTTCCTTAAAATTTAAGTTGGATTTAAAATAGCTTTCTGGTTTACAGTCTAAAATTATTTTTGGTAATTAATTGTAATAAAAGTACGGCAGCACAATGTAATTGTCAAAAAATTATCGATAACCCAATAAAAAAAATATGTTTAAACAAATTTGGAAGCAAGTGAAATTGTGAAAAGTTTAGAAAATAATAAATTGTTTCTTAAAAATTATGGAAATGAGTGGCAAAAGTAACAAAACAGACTCCCAATTTCACTGCCACAGAAGTTGATTACCTTCTGGAAATAATAAAAAATCAAATTATGTAACAAAAAAAAAAACATGTGCAATTTTCTTAATTTGCAGAACAAAACTAAACTGTCAAAATCATATGGCAGTACGAAAAACTTAAATCGATTTTAAATGGGCACGGCAGGTCGTTTAAGTTTGATTTAAATATCAACTGTTTAACTCAATTTTGTATTTAAATCAAATTTAAATTGAAATGGCATTTAAAATCCAAGTCAAAAATTGGGGATTAAAATAGTAATCACGCACTAAATTCTATTTTTAAATCACGCTCACGCACTCACGCGTGATTTTTCTAAAATTTGATCACGATCCCGCGATATTTTCATAGTTCATACATTTATTTAGCTGCGGAATTGTTAATCACACTCACGAGTGATTTTTCTAAAATTTGATCACGATCCCGCGATATTTTCACGACAGCCGCACACCTCTAGTTCATACATTTGTTTAGCTGCGGATTTGTTAACATGTAGTTTATTGCAGTTAAATAAAATTATTAAAATGGATGAAGACATTTTTGAAGAATATTTTCACGATGATTTGTAGCATAAGTCGACACAATTATTTTATGGTGTAGAGATGATTGTTATTTTCCAAACGAAAATTTCATTAAGACCTCTCTGTACCGGAGCAGTTTAATAAAAATTCTGCAGAAGTATCATCAAGTATTTCAGTTTTTGAAATTTATTTTTCAAATACAAAAAGTTTATTTATTGCTTGAAACTAAATAAGTTGTAGGGTACAATGTAAGCCATAACAACTGCTTTCTCTCTAAGATTGTTTTTCCGATAATGTGTGGTATGAACAGGGTACAGTATTTTAGAGATATTTATTTTTATATCAAAATCATGCTGTTATAAACTGAATATTTTTTTTTATACACAGATTTATTTTTATAGGTCAAAATACTGAAGCAGTAAGACAAAAAAAAGTTGGGCAAATACATACACACATATGAAAGGAAAATCCAATGCGAAAGGAAAGACAGAAACTCCTTTTAGAGCAGCATAAATGTCACTGAGAGAAAGTGTAATTAAAGAAACAAACTGAAGTTGAAGGTGTCAGATGTCAGTCACATTAACTGCAGTTTGGCCATTTATAACAATGACAGAGGATTTACATACACACAGGATGAGAAGTAAAACATTTAACCCCTGACTTTTAGTCAGGGTATTTTTTTTTTTCATTAGATTTATAGAGCTTTAAATGAAAATAAAACAAGGAATACTATTTTTAATATCAATTAAGCCTTAGTGAAGCGATAGCACTGGAGTTTTGGAAAAACACACAGACCGGATCAGTTGGTAATGAAATTTACCTTTAAGTTTTATTTTGCCCTTTATGTTTTTTTTTTGTTTATTGAAAAATGTTTAATTTTATTTTGTATTTTCGTCTGTAGTACACAGCACTGTGCGACGAGTTCTGTAATTGCTAATTATTTTAAAAATCATTTATGGTCATTGTTTTTCAATTGTTTATTAAAGTAAATTCCTACATTGACACAACAATTATTAATAAATATGCACATGTAATTCGCTGTTAAAATACACACTCGTAATAAATTCTGATTAAAATAAATCTATATATATATATTAGCAAAAGAGCAGATAAAGCTTCTCTGAAATAGAATATAAATATGCCATTATCATTTGTAATAAACGTGATGGCGATTCAAGCTGTTGCAGAGATGACCGTGGACTCTGTAACAGCCCGCAAAGCTGGCATATGGAAGAAGGCAGCACTTGAAACATTCAATGGGGTAAACATATTTGAAACCTGAAATGAAAAGTAAAAAAAGGAAAATATTGCAAAAATCACATTTTGATGGCCACACATCTTGACACCTTGTATTCAGCAAAAAAATCAAATTGGCTTTTTGGTTTTAAAAAATTCTGCCGGTTTTTTCTGCAGGGTATATACGCAGGGTATATACATATTTTTATATTAAAAAATTTTATTCATGTAATTTCGAAAAATATGAATTATTCTTTGAAACAGCTTGAAAAATTCCACAAATTTTTAGGAAATTAATATTTTACTAGTTCGTCCTTTACGGTCACTTGTTTTTAGGGTTCCGTACTCACCAGAGTGAAATGGAACCCTATTACCGAGAGTAGAACGGCCGTCCGTCCGTCCGTCCGTCACAGCGTCCATTCTCCGAAACGGTAAGAGCTAGAGAGCTGACATTTTCACAGGATGTTGTTGTACCTTGCCGCTACAACAACAAATGCTAAAGACAACAACAAATCGAAAATTACCAGGTGTCCCTATACAACGTAAAGTAACAATTAGCCGTTACTCTCGAACCGTGAGAGACAGAGTGATGTAATTTGCACAATATATGTATTTACATATGCTCCACAACAACAATTGCTAAAAACAGCAACAACTGTAAAACTACCAGGTGTCCCTCTACAATGTAGAGTAACAGCTATAACTCTCGAACCATAAGAGATAGAGAGCCGAAATTCGCACAGTGTATGTATTCCCAGATGCCTTAGAACAGCAAATGGCAACAACAACAAGTCGAAAATTACTAGGTGTCCCCATACAACATAAAGTAGCAATTAAACGTAGCTCTGAAGCTGTAAAAATAGCGAGACGAAATTTATACAATATATGTATTCACATATGCCATTCCATACATACATTACACATACATACGTACGGAACCCTAAGTGTACGAGCCAGCCTCGTACTTGACTAAATTTTATTTTTTAATGTTTATTAAATTCAATATTTCGATGCCTCAATGGGTATCTTCTTGTGGAAAAAAAAACTTTCCTGAAGAAGATACCGATTGAGGTATCGAAATATTGAATTTAATAAACATTTAAAAAGAACAAGTGACTTCAAAGCTCGAACTAGTAAAATATTAAACAACAAAGGTCGAAAAATCAGCATCAAGAAGTTTTTAGGACATTTTTAATTAATTTGCAGCCGTTTCTATGCTGTCTAAAACTCTCTCATTTGTGTAAAACAAAATATTTGTGCAGGCGAAATATTTTTTGTATATAAAAAGAAATGCGGTCGGGGGACCGCCGTTAGGAACGAAGTTCCTTACGTTTTTTCTTCATCTTCGAATGTAATACAGGTTGAAATCTGTATGTTTTATTTTGTGTTGTTTTTGAAATTTTGAAATTTTATATGCCTCTTAAAATTTTTGGAACGTTTTATTTTTTTTACTTTTGACACATGCAGTAGTTTTTTTTTTTTGTCAATCTGCTATAAAACGAAGAAAATTTTTCAATATTGCTGTTTTTTGTTGTGACATACTTTACTTTAGCGACATCTATCAACTGATAGTGTCCGTTTTAACAACTAATTAATATTTATTGGTAGGTAGGTGTCTCCGCTGCTGTCAGCGGAGGCACAATTGTTTGTCGACAGATACACCAATACATATAAACAGCTCACACGCTTTCGTGACGATTTCTACTAATTTCCACTACCAGCAAGCCGAATTAAGGAACTTCGTTCCAAAAATATATTTTGTACACAAGAACAAATTTTATACAGATAAAAATATGTTTAAGAACAAATATAGACCTATTCAACTTTACGGTGCAAAAAAGTTCCAAACAATCGTTCACAATCACTGTATACGTATACGTATGACGGTTGTGCTGTGCGAGTTGGCTCAAGATAAATTTGCATGTACTCTCCTTTTCCAAATTAAGTATCGAAATTGTATTAATTTAGGTCCAAAAATTAACCTTTTCAAAAAATATTTGCTGTCTTTTTCAGCTGTCTATATGCCGACGACATTTCGTCGGTGCTAATAAACTCATATTTGAATATCCAAATTGTTGAATATTTGACTATTTCTATTAGATTTTGGTTTTTTGATTTGCTTTTACATGGGGACGAGTACTTTTTTTCGACTTTAAGAGAGTGGTGGCTCTGTCTGACAAATAAAAGATCGAACAATTGAAATACTATTTAAACTCATCCTTTTTCTTATCGACTTTTCGCTTTCTCTCTACTCCTTTTCATTATCTTTTTCAGTTTATCACAAAGAAATCTTTTCTGCATACTAACTTCCTAGCAGCTTGTCTACCTAATATAACTTCATGAACAATTTTATGCTTGAGCCACAAAAAATGGCGGCCCCGTGTAAGAAAACTAAAAGGGTAACATCAAAATGTGTGCGAAAACACAAAGAAATTTTTTTTGAATCGTTTTTCAACAATCTCTAATGCTGGGTGGTAACTGGCTCAAGTTTTTTCTGCGTTAGCTTACTCAAACTATCGTACAACAGTTTCGTAATTTAAGAAAAAGGCAGGGATTTGACAATGCATTATTGTTGAAGTTGAAGAGACCAAAATAATTATTTCAGGCAATGTTAAAGTTACCCCTGTTTTGCATGTTCGCATTTCAAAACCACATGTTCCTTACATCTGAGGGAAAGGGCGTGACACTCAGCAGCTTTATGGAAATATGAAGACCTTTATAATCCACTGTCAGAGCACCGTTAAATAGAGAGTCTGCTTGTGCTTTTAAAATCGGACATACAAAGTCGCCGAGACAAATATTGATCAAGCAATATGCTTTTTTGTTACGAAATTCAAAGCATATTTAGTTCTCTTTTCAGTATTATTGCTTTCTGCAATAATTATCTTGAAATTAGGTCTCTTTCCTTAGAGCAAATAAATGGTATTGGTACCTTGACAAGTCCATCTCAATTGAGCATATCCATATTGCCTTCTATAATAGCAATGCAAGCCGGAATCAACCGGATAGCTGGGATAGTGAGGAGCTGCAGTTGTCTCGGTGGGTCGGGGAAAGAAGGGTGCATCAGTCACTGGAGAAATTGGTACATCATTTCTCACTGTACTGGTCGTGGTGGCAGGTGTGGTACTCGTAGTGGCTACTGTAGTTGTAGTTGCTGCTTGTGTTGTAGTGGTTGTGACTGGGGCATCTGTAGTAGTGGTTTCCGCTTCAGTTGTTGTGGATGTTGTTGTGATTACTTCAGTAGTGGTAGTGACTGGTTCCATAGTTGTTATTTCCGGTGTTGTTGGCTGTAGCGTAGTAGTTGGTTGCTCTGTAGTGGTCAAAGGTGCCATAGTCGTAATATCCAAATCGGGAGGTGGCATGTCCTGCGTTACCACCATCATTATAAACACATTAATTATCACTAAATATTTAAACTAAAATTTATGTGTTATTAATTGTTTACATTTGCAATATTTTTATTTATTTACCATATTTAAATTTAGTTATTTATATTATCACTTTGTTGAATATAATTTCTTTGTTTTTGTTTAAGAACTCTGTTGTGTTGCTTTTCTCGCGTTTTGTTTGCGACTAAAAGCATTTTTAATTGTTTATTTCTTACGAACTGCTCCAGAGGCTTTTTATATTTTTGTGTTTTAGTATTTTGAAGTGTTCGCAGAATTGAAAATACATAAATAGAAACAATAAAACAGATCAGTTTAATAATCTGCAGGGGAAAATGGGTTTACTCGAAGGGTATGCATCTTATTTTGCTCTAAGTGCGTACAAGCTATTCATTCGAATATTTGTATTGAAAAGAGCGAAAAGTTTTTAATCTGGATTTTTATTTTCAATACCAAAATGTGAAAGAAAACTTTTTTTTAGAGATACAATCGATTATTATGTATGTTTACCGCAATTGATTATTTTATAAGATTATTATATACATATATATTATATTTTATAATACCTTGTTCATACATGTATTTCTAATTGAGATAATATTCAGTTTATTGATATAATATTTTTTTGCGTTCATACATACAAATATTGCGCTAACTCAATTAGTATTTGACAGCTGAAAAAAAGTTGTTGTTTTTGTTTTGCTATTGAGAAAAAAAAGTGAAAAATATTTTCCAATAAGAAAAATGGAAGAAAAACTGCCTTTTATTAAAAAGATTTTAGTGTTGTACAATAAAAATATGGAACTTGCACAAGTAGTGCGTTCATGTTATGACTCCAAAGCGGCAATAATAAAAAGAAAGAGAAATAAAAATTCGGAAATGCTGCAATGTTTTTATTTTTATTGTATTTATTATTTTGGTTTGTTTGCTTTTGTTTAAATTTATCACGTCATTCATTTCGCATTGTATAATTTTGCTTATTAAACACATCTTTTACAGTGTTGTGTTCCATCTTTTTCTCAATATTCAAAGCAATATAGAGTTTATTGAGCAATAACTTTATTGACTTTTTGTATGGGATATTGAGCTCAATAACGGACTTTATTTCGATTACCTCAATAAAGGCGCATGTATGAACATGGTATAAGACTAAATAAACTACAAGCCGTGAGTTATCGTTGCAGATGAATGAATGATGTTTGTAAGATGTCTTAATAAAATGCTAATTTATTTGCCATATTTCCAGTATGTATATTACAAGCAAAAACGCTCCGCAATAAAGGTAAAAAAGTAAAGAGAGGTTGCTTTGAAAACAATACAAGGTGGCGCAAAAGTAATCCTCCTATCAGAAAATGCTATAAATTTTGCGATTGGACCCAAATGTCAGTTCTGTTTTGACATTTGTGTAGTAAACACATGCGAAATACACGTTAATAAACCATGTTACGCTACACTGCTCCAGAACGCGGAATATTGGTGACTATTTATTTGACCAGTAATCGGTCGGTGACTTTGGCACAACGTGAATTTCGTCGCAGATTTCCTGGCCGTCCAACGCCTACTGGTGAAACACTGCGACGTTTAGCCGCTCGCCTCGAATAAACTGGCACAACACGAGATGCTGCCAGGCGTGGCAGACACCGGAGTAGCCGTTCTGCAGAGAATATTGCTGCTGTAACCGAGGATGTCATGGAAGCGCCGTCGACATCGACCAGACGACGTGCCACGCAAATGGGTATCAGTCGACGGTCTTTACAGCGAATTTTGGTACGAGATTTGAAGATGTTTCCGTACAAAGTCCAGACGGTGCATCAGCTGTTAGCTGCTGACAGCCAATCTCGTCTAACATACGCTCAAGCCATCCTTGATCACCACCAAGGGAAGATGATTTTTCATCAAAAATAATCAAGAGTGATGAGGCCCATTTTCATCTTAGCGAGTACATAAATAAGTAAAATTTACGCTTCTGGGGTACTGAAAATCCGCATGTAGCCCACGAAGATCCATTACACCCACTCAAAGTCACTGTATGGTGTGCTGTTTTCGCTGGAGGTGTCATCGGACCTTTTTTCTTCGAAGACGTCGCGGGCCAAACGGTTACTGTGAATGGTGGAGCGCTACAGAGCAATGATCAACGAATTCTTTTTGCCGCAACTTGATGAATTTGGATTGGAAAACATGTGGTTCCAACAGGACGGTGCTACGGCACACACTGCACGTGCCACAACCGATATGCTGAAGCATCCTTCATCCAACAAAATTCTGGTCTGTAACTTTTTTGTTCGTCAGTACAAATATTATTTTATAACTAAATGTAATTTCCGAAATTAATACTAAAAATACAAAATTAAGAGCTCGATAAAAATCGAGATATAAATATTGATGAGCCAGTTTATAAAAAATGTATTAAAATGATAAGATTTTCCGGCTCTATCCTCGTAACTGATTTATTATTTGCATAACCTGGTCTTGGTTGGATGTGTGGCAGATCTTTAATATAATATTAATTATATTTTTCAATTTAACTTTTTCAATTTAATTACAAATATTAACCTGAAGATTTATTAGCGAAATATTCAAAAATATTGTCTGTTAAGTATACTCATTTGTAAGTACCTTATACGATACGATATGGTACAACTATGTGTACCTATCGGTCTGATTTATAAACGATAACTAACGATAAATTTAATATGTAGTAGTGCTATAATAGTACATGAATTTAATTAGTTTCTGATATAGAGATTTTATAAAATAAAATGGTGGCAGAAGTTACTGGATTTTGGAAAGACAAACACGTCTTTCATTTTTCTCTACAATTGGTGACCCCTACTAAACGAACACCAGGATGAATGACGACAAGATGACCGAAACTTTGAGTGAGGGACAGGCGACAACATCTAGACAGTCCGATACATCAGCTAACGTGCTTCCCGCTAACCACGAAAATAGCACAATTGTTAACAGAGTCTCCGTCAAAGTCCCACCTTTCTGGCCGGAACAACCGGAAATATGGTTTGCCCAGGTAGAAGCACAATTTAGCATCGCCGGTGTGAACAACGATCTGTCCAGATATAACACAGTTGTGGCTGCTATTGAAAGCAACGTCCTATCACAAGTATCTGACGCAATATTAAACCCTCCCGAACGAGACAAGTACCTTAGGCTTAAGTCTTGCATTATAGAAAGATACTGCGACAGCGAACAAAAAAAAATTCAAAAACTTATTTCCGACATCGATCTTGGTGATAAGCGTCCAACCCAGTTACTGAATGAGTTGAGCGGCTTGGCGAAAGGTAAAATAAATAATGACTTTTTAAAGTCACTTTGGCTACAAAGATTACCAGCGCAAACTAGAGCCATACTGCAAGCATCAAATGCAGATTTACCGGAGCTCGCAAAATTAGCTGACAAAATATTGGAAGTTTCGGACTACCAACAGGTAGCTGCTGTGGCCGCTCCACAAGCTCTGCTAAGTGACACTGATCTCCGTATACAACGCATGGAACACCAGTTAAATCAAATATTAAACGAACGTACGAGACGAGTTCATGGTAGAAGCTACCAGCGTACTTCGAAAAGTAGAGAACGCCGATCGAAAACACCTACTTCATCAAGCAGCCAATGTTGGTATCATGAAAAGTTTGGTGTTAACGCACGAAAGTGTCGAGCTCCTTGTAGCTACACAAAAAACTAAAACCTTCTCTAGAACATCCGAGCGGTTCTAGTGATAAGCGTTTCCAAATCGCTCGCCTTATTATTTGTGATAAAAACTCAAGTATAAGATTTTTAATTGACACTGGCGCTGATGTGTCTGTTATACCGCCCAGTGCAGCTGACAGACATAAAAAACCTTCGACAACAATTTTTTACGCTGCTAATGGTTCACCTATAAAAACGTTTGGCCAACGTCGTCTTAATTTATCATTTGGTTTACGCCGTAGTTTAAAATGGGATTTTTATATTGCCGACGTTAATACTGCAATCATCGGCTCTGATTTTTTGAAAACATATGACTTGCTTGTTGATATAAAAAGAGGTAAGCTCGTAGACAGAAATACAATGTTAGAAACAAAGGCAAGTTTAGTACGAAATCAGCAAATTAAAATATCGACATTTAAAAAAGATTGCAAATTTTCACATATATTGAGTGAGTATAATGATTTGGCAATTCTCAATTCGAATAAAATGCCTATAACAACTAATACTACGCACCACATTGTAACAACAGGCCCACCAGTTTTTACACGTCCGAGACGACTTTCAGGCGACCGACTGGAGGCAGCAAAGCGTGAGTTCCAGTTTTTAATGGAAAAAGGAATCTGCCGGCCCTCGAAAAGTCAGTGGGCAAGTCCACTGCACTTGGTAAGAAAACAAAACAACGATTGGAGGCCATGTGGAGACTACCGGTCTCTCAACGCGATTACGGTACCAGACAGGTACCCAATCCCCTATCTCCACGACGTAGCAAATGTGTTGCATGGTAAAAAAATATTCTCGTCCATTGACTTGCAACGCGCTTACCACCAGATTCCGGTCGAACCCGCAGATATACCGAAGACGGCAATTGCAACACCGTTCGGTTTGTATGAATTTGTTTACATGACGTTTGGATTACGAAACGCTGCGCAAACTTTCCAGCGGTATTTGGATGATTTGCTGAGAGGACTAGATGGCACGTTTGCTTATATCGACGACATTCTAGTGGCTTCCACTGACGTGGTGCAGCACGAAAAAGATTTGAGGGCCGTATTTGATAGATTGCGTAAAGGAAATTTATCTATCAATGTTGATAAATGCAAACTAGGACAAACGGAGCTGGATTTTTTAGGCCACACAATTACGAGTGAAGGGATGCGACCACTTAAAAGCAAGGTCGTAGCCATACAAAATTTTAACAAGCCTAAAATAGCGAAGGATCTAAAAAAATTTTTGGGAATGTTGAATTTTTACCGTCCTTTTCTTAAAAATGCAACTAAACATCAGAGTGTACTGCAAAATTTAATTAAAGGAAACAAAAAGAACGACAAAACAACAATTGAGTGGTCAAGCGAATCTTCAAAGGCGTTTGAAACTTGCAAAGATGAGCTAGCTAATGCCACTCTATTGTGCTATATGTCTCCACATAGCGAATTAACGTTAACAGTAGACGCCTCGGATTCGGCAGTTGGTGCCGTGTTGCACCAGATTGTCGACGGTGTTTCCCAACCACTCGGTTTTTATTCAAAGCAGCTCACGAATGCTCAACGTATGTATAGTGCTTACGACCGAGAATTAGCGGCTGTTTATCAAGGTGTGCAACATTTCAAATACGCGTTGGAGGGGCGTAAGTTCATAATTTACACCGACCACAAACCTTTAATATTCGCGTTTCAACAAAAAAGTGAGAAAGCCCCACCGAGAAGGGTAAGACAATTGGATTTTATAAGCCAATTCTCCACCGACATTCGGCATATTAAAGGCGAAGAAAACACAACAGCTGACTGGCTTTCGCGCATTAGCAGCATTACAAACTATGCTCTTGATTTCAACTCAATGGCGACTGAGCAAGAAAGGGACGAGGAGCTGAAGTCTTTGATAAATTCGGGTATGGACTCATCCCTTAAACTCACAGCTATGCCCGTTCCAGATTCCTCCAAAGTTTTGTACTGTAACATACATGAGTCATATATAAGACCTTATGTACCCGTTAAATATCGGCAACTTATTATGCAAAAACTGCATAATTTAAGTCATCCCGGCATAAGAGCTACGAAAAAGCTCGTAATGTCGAGGTACGTATGGCCTGGCATAGCGAAAGATATTGGAAATTTTGTACGAGGATGTTTACGGTGCCAAAAAGTTAAGATTGGCAAACATACATCCGCATCATTAAGCACATATGCAAAAATAGATCACCGTTTTCAACATGTGAACATTGACCTTATTGGGCCACTTCCAACATCAGCCGGCAATCGTTATTGCCTCACCTGTATAGATCGTTTTTCTAGATGGCCAACAGCAATTCCAATACCAGATATTTCGGCTCATTCGGTCGCAACAGCATTTATATCTGGGTGGATAGCAGCTTATGGTGTCCCAGAAAAAATAACTACGGACTTAGGAAGACAATTTGAGTCGAATTTGTTCAAGGAGCTAACAAAAACTCTTGGTATACACCATTTGCGAACCACGGCATACCATCCCCAAGCGAATGGTATGATTGAAAGATGGCACCGTACGCTCAAAAATGCAATTAAATGTCATGCCACAAATGACTGGTGTTCAGTACTTCCATTTGTTCTTTTAGGACTACGCACCACGATTAAGTTAGATATCGGTGCTAGCCCGGCTGAAATGTTATACGGAACACACTTACGTGTACCAGGAGAGTTCTGGGTCAAAAGTAATAGCAATGATAGTCAGGTCGATTTCGTGCAAAAACTACGTAGAGTAATGAGCGAGCTGAGACCACCGGAACCGTCAAGACATACAAGCAAAAAGGACTACGTTGATCCTAATTTGAATACAAGCAGTTTTGTTTTTGTTAGAGTAGACCGAGTACGAAAGCCGCTAGAACCAGCATATGAAGGACCTTTTAAAATTTTAAAACGATATAAAAAGTATTTCGTAATAAAAAGAGGTCAACAGAAGGACAAAGTTTCTGTCGACAGAATCAAACCCGCTAGAGTGTATGCCAACGAATCCAACGAGCCACCGGTGAAGCAACCAGCGCAGGCATCACCTAACAACCCTCCAGAAGGCGAAAAAGTAAGTCGATATGGAAGACGAGTAAAGTTTCCAAACTTTTTGGGGCAGCCAAAACACTAGCCGGGGGGTATTGTGGCAGATCTTTAATATAATATTAATTATATTTTTCAATTTAACTTTTTCAATTTAATTACAAATATTAACCTGAAGATTTATTAGCGAAATATTCAAAAATATTGTCTGTTAAGTATACTCATTTGTAAGTACCTTATACGATACGATATGGTACAACTATGTGTACCTATCGGTCTGATTTATAAACGATAACTAACGATAAATTTAATATGTAGTAGTGCTATAATAGTACATGAATTTAATTAGTTTCTGATATAGAGATTTTATAAAATAAAATGGTGGCAGAAGTTACTGGATTTTGGAAAGACAAACACGTCTTTCATTTTTCTCTACAGATGAGAATAAGAGATACATAAATTATCAGCAAAACACTTGTTAGCTTTTGGCAAGACTCTATTTCGATCAAAAGGCATGGCTATTTTAATTTTGATGTTTAGCGTTATTTACCCCCGATTGTTTTAAATTTGTGGCCACCACTGTATATTAAACATACACAAAAAAAACATGAACCCCTGACTCCAAGTAAGGGTGCTAACAAGAAGTGTGGCGGCTTCGATACAGCTAGTTTTCCTCCAGCTAAAGGTCTTTGATATTTTCTTTGTCTTCTTTAACTTATAGCAATCACAAAAATAATATAGAGCGAACTTGAGACCGATAAACGTAATAGAAATAATAATATTTGTAGTCATTCGACGGGGATCGCTTGTCAGCACTTTTCCCTAATGTTATTAATACTATTTTGCGTTTGTTGTATTTGCCATAAATTAACTGATAATTTCAAAGTGTTTCATTTAACTTTTAATTTGCAGTTTACACAGATCTCGCTGACGATGTTTAGGAAACCTACTTGCCAATATTCCGTTGACAGCAATTAAGCACTTGTTACAAAATGTTTAAAACATTAGGAATTTGAAATTTCTACTGATAACCTTTTCTCTCTCTATTGCGTAATTTCAATGATCACTTTTCATGGTTGAAAAGATACTTAAAAGAATTCAAACGTGAAAGAGATATTAAAGCGATTAAAGCGAAGCAACAAGACATTGATCAATATCGTTACGAAACAATTTTTTCTTTTAATTTATAACCCCCATACATATGTATATACTTAATGCGTTAGCCAATAAATCATCATTATTCGGATTAGGTTTTTTCGATTTTTTTTCGCCTAAAAGCGAGATTGTTGAACAGGCTGCTTGCTGCAAACAACTTTTCATAACATTGAAACCAGATATTCGATGTTATTATACAATATGTTAAACAATTTTCAATTATGCCAGCTGTCACTGTTTCATATTTGCCGAATGGTTAAAGCCGCTGTGCCAAAATTGTGAAATTTGACACGTCCAAAGTTCATAGGGTTTCCGAAAGGTTTCCAAGTTTTCCGAAAGGTGTGTGAAAATTAAATTAGTTCAAACAATTATTTGAACTCGACAACATGAAAACCCTTGTAGCTTACAAAATTAAATGAATTGATTCTATTAAATGACTGCTTGTATGCCTTGCATCCCCTTAAAGTGTGTAAACTTTGAAACGCTTTGAAGTACTTTTCACATTGTTTTCAAATATGTGTGTACGCAAGCACTTTAACACACAACCCCCACAATTCCAAATTTGTCAAAACTGATAAGTGCGTATTGCAAAGTAATTAATTTGCATAATAAATAACTTTTGTAATTGTTTGTTAATAATATGCATATTTTCTTTTCACTTTTTTGTTTACAGTCCCAATTGTCTAAGCTCAAGAATTTTTTGTTTTGTTGTTGTATTTGCCTAATTATACAGCCAGCAATGTGATGAGCACGTTCGCGCTCATTTGCCATTCATGTTTTGTTTGTTTCTAACGATTCAACTGAAATCGAATATTGGTGAGAAAATATGTATACAGATATGTATGTACATATGTATGTAATATACATTTTATATTTTTTTTTATGTGAATCATTTGACCACAAATAATTATTTTTTTTTATGTAGAAAATATGGATTTTGTTATCAATCCTAATGAGCAGCATGTGCAATTTTAGTGAGAACTAATATAAATACATACATATGAGCTAAATGTGTTTTTGTAATAATTTTTAATTGATATTAAAGGCTTATTGTTGTAAATTAATATTAAAAACTAATTAAATGTGTGTATTATTTGCATTGTGATTCATACGAATGTACAATGTAAATATTTTATTAAAAAATTTTTGGACAACAGATTAACAGCGTGCCTGTGCAAATGTGCCTGTTCTCTCGTATGTGTTTACGAAATGTGTTTCACAAACTTTTCCTAGAAAACAATTTTTTTCTAAATTATTTATAAAAGCACTGGGGCGGGCGGCGTTAAAAAGAAACGAATCTAAGCTGGAATCTGTATTTGCTGTTTTGTTGGTTGTAATTCTAACATCACTGAAGCTGTTTTGATTCTTTTATCATGCGTAATTCTGAGAAAATCACTTTATACAAGGTGGGCCAAAAGAAATCACCGCATTGGAATTGCTCTTAGTCTTGCAGATAGCGGCCAATGTAAAAGCTGTTTTTACATTTGTGAACCAGACAGCTGTAGAATAGAAACGAACAAGCCATTTAGCGATACACTCCCGAAGAATGCGGAATAATCGTATCTATGACGAAGCGGACGATTTTTCAACCAAAATCATAATGAGCGATGAGAATCATTTCCATCTCAGCGGATACATGAACAAGCAAACCTATCGCATCTGCAGCAACGTAAATCCAAGAGTGACATGCCATTACACCCACTCAAAGTGACTGCATGGTGCGCTGTTCGCACTGGAGGAGTCAGCGGGCCATGTTTTGTCGAGGACGCCCCTGGTCAACGGACAACGCGTCATAGGGCCATGTTAACCGAGTTTTTTTCTGCTGCAATTGAACGAATTAGGTCTGGAGGACATGTGGTTCCAATAGGACGGAGAAACAGCACACATTGGGCGAGCCACAGCCGATATTCTGAAAGCCAAACAATATCGGATGACTTCTTTTGGCGCACCTGCTATTATCGACAACGTATGGATCAATATTGGCACTGTATTCGTTGTAAGTTTTTATATAACCTCTTTTATTACAAGGACATCTTTTTAGCATCAAAAATTGTTTCTGTTCTGTTCATAGAGAAAACTATATTAAAAAGCGTTTTAAGCTTAGTTCGCCCCTGGGGTAAGTTCTTGAAAAATCAGTGTGCTATACACCTTGGCTATTTACGGACTACTATCGAAAAATGTTATTAATGCCTTAAAATTACATTTTTTATAACCAGAACTACATTTTGATTTTGCTCTTAGCCTGCTGCAGAGCGAACTTCTTAAAACTGATTTAATAAAAAAGTTAAATATAGATGTGAAACACGTATTTTTTCAGTTTGCATAAACTACCAAGTGTTATTAAAATAAATTACCCTAAATTACAAACTAAAAGCTTTTGTATAAAACTTTTATTATTTTATACGTATTATAAATATTAGTTACTAATTATCCCATTATTGAATATCGGAAAACATTTTTCTTTTGACTGTATTATTTTAGGTCTAAGAATAGACCTTAACAGTTTCTGTCTTTTTCAGTCGTCTATTTGCCGCCAACATTTCGTTGATGCTAATCAACTCATCAGTAGACTCGAAAAATCTTAAAAGAATGTTTGAAGCTCAACTACTTATTCCAAAACTCCTGGGAATTACAATGGGAATTACAAATGTTGAAGCAAACTTTTAATACAGAAAACATTTGTTCGTCTTGCAACACTTTAATTTTTTTTTCATTTCATTCTAATGCTTTTCTTTTCATTCTAATCCGTTCTTTTGTTAACCTCTGGCTGGAATCGAACCACTAAACCTCACGAGTGGTGAGCAGCCAACATACCCTTTCAGCCACCGCAAGAGTTTGTTGTGTGTGTTGTTATATGAATATTGGGTCAACTCTGCACTACTTTTCAGTTAGTTTATAGTCAGACCACAAAAAGGGAATTACAAATCGATTGTGTATTATCAAACTTGAAGCTAGTCCATAAAAGTTAATCTAAACTTAACTACTTTATTAGTCGACTATTCAATGTCCGACAGGTCCGACTTTGGCCTTTCTGTTTCTACATGACTTTGCTGGCAACACTGAGTGCGAAAACAGCATTGGGGGTTTTAAACCTGCAGGCAGGTAATAATAAAATTCCAATAGTATATCTTTAGGAGCGTAAAAATTCATGAAACTAAATTCAATGGGCCTTAACTATAGTCAAACACTCAAGTCGGTTCTTTTTAGAAACAACTTAAATTTTAATAAAAAAGTGTTGCTAACTTTTTTTAACTAACCTTAAGTTGAATCAGCTTTAAATGGATGCCACATTATTTATAACATGACTCTCAAAAATTATGTATAAATGTAAACACACACACACACACACATATACAAATGTAAGTAAACAAAAAAACATCAAAGCGAATTCAATAATATTAGAATTTCAATGAAAATTCTGATTAGTAATAAATATTAAAAAAATCTTTCATTGAATTATTTAATGGAATACAATTTATATTAAAAAGCTTTTACATTTAAAAGTGACATTTGCTTGAGCAAAGCTCTTGCTAAATAAGCTAGAGACAACTTCTGCTGGTTTTAAATTTAGATCAAACTTTTGCTGGTAAAGTTGGTTTTTTGTTGTTTTCTATAGTAGACATAAAGTTTACTTTTATTTAGCAGTGACTTAAAATTGATTAAAGCACACTTTTTCGATGTCTATAGTTATGGGCCGTTATGTTTATTAAGATCTCATTTGGTAAATATCTATTCATAATTTGCCAAATAAACGCTTAATAAACATGGAATATTTTTCTTCTAATAAATAATTTTTAACATGCGGAGCCTGAAGATGAACTATAAAATGGTTCGAAATATATAGATCTAAAAGGGAATGAAGTTTTATTTAATGTATCAAGAAGAGGCAACACAAAGCAGAATATTTCAATAAATTTAAAAGGATGCAGCGGAACAGAAAGAAAAACAGAATAACTACATTTTGTTTGCAAGTACAAGTAACTTGGATATATAAAAAGAGTAATACAGTGCACTCGGGAAAACGTCAACACTCGTTTACGTCAACATCCAAAAGCGTCAACCCTTTATTTTTACATTGTCTACTCTAAAACGTCAACCAAACCTCAAAGCTCTCTAAAACGTCAACTTTAAATAAATCAAAATTTTCAATTAAGCAACAGTTAAATTACACAGTTTTGATCACATACACACATTTATTTTATGAAATCAGTAGTGCTATTCAGTAACTTTTATTACGATAATCGTATCGTTAAAATAATTGTAGCGATATTTTATCGAATTTGCTATTCAGTGGCACTTTTTAACGATATTCGCTGTGGACTACAATCAGCTGTTGCATTTTGTAAAATATCTTCGATATTTAACCGACAAAAAATTTCTTGTTGTTTATTTTAACGACACATTATTGTGTTTTGTTGTACTTTGTGGTGTTTTGTGTTGGACATGGGTTTTAAATATTTGTCGTATGATTTTGCAAGAGATGAACATGGTTTTGACCCTCCAACAGTTTGAGCCTTTTGAGCTGACAATCGCTGAGTTCCATCCAATCATCCATAAGCCGCTGCATTTAAAATATATTGCAGGGCGCGAAACAAATTGTTTTTTTTTCTATTCCTCTTCATGGTTTTCGCTTATTTTGACATTTTGTGGGCAAAGTTGCGATATGCAATGAATTTGGGAGAATAGAAAACTATCGATATATAATATCGTTAAAAATAAGCTACAGAATGAAACTATCGTTACTGCAAGCGACAAAATGTATCGACGAGAACAACGATTGTCGGATCGATGAAAGTTACTGAATAGCACTACAGTTCAGAGTTTGGGTATTCCCCTTATAAGTATGTATGCATGTAGAATAGAAAAGAAACGGCATCTCTGTGTGTTCTCTTTTTATACCCTTCACATAAATGTGTAAGGGTATATATAAGTTTGTGATTCCGTTTGTAACGCATTGAAATATCCATCTAAGACCCCATAAAGTATATATATTCTGGATCAGCATCAATAGCGATTACGATTGAGCGATGTCCGTCTGTCCGTCTGTCCGTCTGTCCGTCTGTCCGTCGGTCCGTCTGTCCGTCTGTCCGTCTGTCCGTCTGTAGTCGTTGAAATACCGTTTCTGAGAAAACGGTTTGAGATAGAAACCTCATTCTTTCGCTAAAACGTGTGAAACCTCGGTAGTGGGTCTGCTATTGAAATTCAGTAAGATAGGTCCGCGGATAGCCGAGATATATTCAAAAAACCGGGTTTTGAGGGATATTTTGTGTAATTTTTGTATTCAGATTTTTGAAAAAAATTTTTTCTTAAAAACTAAACCATATCATTTTTAGTGCTCATTAAATCCTAGAAATGAAGGAATTTTTGAAATCGGCCCATATATATCCGAGATATAGCGTCTCCCGATTTTTAAAGAAATCGGCTTTATTAGCCAAATAAGACAACTTTTGGCACCGAAGATCAATCAAGATGGTATATATAGGCTATTTAGAGGCAAAAGTGGAAAATTTTTCCACATCGGCCCATATACACTCGAGATATAGTGCCTCCCGTTTTCTCAAGAAGTCGGCTCTAAAAGCCAAATAAAACAACTTTTGGTATCAAAAATCGATTAGAATAGAACATATAAGGTGTTTAAAAGCAAAATTGGAAAATTTTTGAAATCGGTCCATATATATCTGAGATATAACGACTCCTGATTTTTCAAGAAATCCGCTCTTTAAGCCAAACAAAGCAATTTTTGGCACTAAAAATCAATCAGAATGGTACATATAGACTATTTAGAGGCAAACGTGGAAAATTTTGGACATCGGCCCATATACACTCGAGATATAGCGCCTCAAGTTTTCTCAAGAAGTCGGCTCTAAAAGCCAAATAAAACAACTTTTGGTACCAAAAATCGATCAGAATGGTACATATAAGGTGTTTAAAAGCAAAATTTGAAAATGTCTGCAATCGGTCTATATATACCTGAGATATAGCGTCTCCCGATTTTTCAAGAAATCGGCTCTATAAGCTAAATAAAACATTTTTTGGCACCAAAAATCAATCAGAATGATACATATAGGTTAGTCAGAAGCAAAACTGGAAATCTTTTTGTCATCGGCCCATATATGTTCGAGATATAGCGCCTCCCGATATCTCAAGAAGTCGGGCCTGGAAGCTAAACGAAACAGTTTTTTGCACTAAATATTTGTCGGAATGGTACATACAGGCTGTTTAGGGGCAAAATTAGAAAATTTTTGGACATCGGCCCATATGCACCCAACTTTTGGTACCAAAAATCGATCATAATGGTACATACATATGTATATAATATTATATACATATGTATATAATATTTGCGATCATGTATGAATGTATGTATGTATGTATGTATGTATGTATGTATGTATGTATGTATGTATGTATGTATGTATGTATGTATGTGTGTAGATACGTTTGTATGTATGTAGGTATGTATGTATCTACATATGTATGTATGCATGCAAGTATGTTAGCATAAACAATTTTTTTGCTTTGGTGTAAAAATGTGTATGTACATATATATACACGAGCTTGAAAATGAAAGTGATATAAAGAATTGTTGAAAAAAGGGTACGCAATGAAATTCTTTTAAACAATTGCGTCTTCAAATTCATTCACACAAAAAATCATTTTGGGTTTCCCTACGTACTTACATATGTACATACACACACACATGTGTATGATGATACGCAATAGATCATCAACAACGTGCACAAGAAAAAAATAATTTTGTAAAAGCAAGCAATGTAAATATGTATGTATGTATATATGTATGTATATAATCATTGTTTTGTGGAACACACTCAATATATTCAATAATAAAGAATTTATTTTAGAGTTTTCTATTATAGATACATACATACATACGTATGCATGTACCCACATACGTAAGTAAATTGAAAAGAAAATCACACTTAATGGCAATGTTTAGCATTATAATTCAAAAATAATGCAATTATATGCAATTTTTTGTTAAATAAATTTTACTATAAAGTTAACTGATAAATAATTAAGAAATACATTTTGCTTTTCTTTATTTCATTGATATTAAAAAGAATTGGTGTCACCCAGTGGTTGAACTTGAGCATATTAGGAATTATTTAAATAAAAGTTTTGCAGCCTGTGTTAAATCCCGGTAGTGGATCTGATATTGAAATTCAGAAAAAATCGGCCCATTTAAAAGCCAAATAAAACAACTTTTATCACCAAAAATCAATCGGAATGTATGTACCATTGTGAAGGGTATTTAAGATTCGGCCCAGCCGAATATAGCACTCTTACTTGTTTATATTCAGTTGCTTTTTTTGTATTTATTTGTGTTTAGTTTTAGTTTAAAGGCAATAAATGTGTTCTAAAGCACACTATCAATATGTTTTTTTATTAAAAGTTCTTACATTCATAAACGTGAACAATTTGTTAAACGTCGAGACCCACGGTTTTAATTAGTTGACGTTTTCCCGAGCGCACTGTATTTTCATTTGTCCCTTGTTTTCTTTGAATTTGTTTCTTTTATTCGTCAATTTTTTATTTAAACTTAAACTGAGCATATTTGAAAAACCAAAAGTATTTGAATTTAAATACACTTGGTGCTGACCCCTAGTATGTACACAATGGAATCTAAGTAAATCCATTGTGTAGTATATAAAAACAGTGTTAGCCGACCCTACAGCCGTTGATTTTTACGAAGCCGCCATTGCCGAAATTACCTTGGCTGTCGGTGACTTTTAGTCGCTGCCGCTTATATTGCCATCGAGCCGCCGCCGATGGACAGTTATCCTTGGCTTCGACCACTGTAATCACTACACATCACAAAAAACACGTTCGCTCTGATCAAAGTTCACAAACAAAAAAAAAAAAAAATTAAATATTAATTACTTCTAGCTAATTCTTGGCTTCTTTCCAAAATAAGATACAAATAGGATTACTTTTAATTAGTAATTGATTCCGATTACCAAAAATTCACTAGACGTGACCTCTGCTATTACATGCTGAACTTTCCGTTCTGTCTTCCAATTATTCTGGCTTAAAATGCCATTTGAGCTGCTGTGATTTTGAGGATTTCTTTTTGAAATAAAACACCTGATCTTTTTCACTAAACATACAATATTTTATTTGTTTAAAAAGCGTTGCTTAACATTTACATAAATATATAATTTTAATTTAGTTTTTGTTTCGAGAATAACCTCCATTATGTATTTTGATTAAGATTTCAGTTTCCTGTATTAATGTATTTATAAATTAATTACATTTTTACTTCTGTTTAAGCAGTTTTATAATATGAAGATTCTGTATACATTTTTATACTTTCTTTTATCTTTTTTAAGTTTACAACTAAATAAATTTAACAATAAATACGGTAACGATGAATAGAAATTACAAAATAATTAACAATTTTGTTTTACTTTTAACATTGAATAATATTGAAAATGTGTATTTTTTCGTAACTGGAAATTTGTGGGATTTTTTACTTAAATATATATTTTTTTATTTTCTTTTTATTTTCGTTAACACAGCAACTTAGCAAATAACAAAGCGATAAAGTGCGGGTGCTTTTTGTCTTAAATTTTAGCAGATTTCTTAAAAATCATAAGAGTTGGTTTCATCGTCTCCCTTGCGTACTTTAAACATCAATTTGTAAAGCAAAGCGGCCACAGCACCGCCAGCAAAGGGACCCACCCAATAGACCCAGTGATCCAACCACATGTTTTGTACAACAGCTGGGCCAAAAGAACGTGCTGGATTCATGCTGGCTCCAGTCAAGTTAATCTAGAAAAGTTCAAAAAGTTAGTTTGCAAGTGTTTGTATAAAAAACGAATGACAACTTACGGCGCACAGATGACCAGCTGCAATAGACAAACCTACAGCCAAGGGAGCAGAACCTTTGATGTCGGTGCGGCCGGGATCAGAAACAGCTTTAACAACAAACACCAAAATAAAAGTGATCAAAGCTTCGATGAGTACAGCTTGGCCCACTGTCAAAGAGGCAGCGTAACCAGAAACACCCAATTCAGCACCACCCACTGCTTCGGACACACCAACCTAGATATTTTCATTGTCGACATACATATGTATGTATGAATATTTTTGGGATTCACTATTATTCATTTACATTTTGCTCAAAACTTACTTTTATAACAGCAGCTCCGGCAATGGCCCCAACGCACTGTACAGCTATATAGAGGGCGCTTTTGATTATGCTCATTTCGCCAACGATCAGAAAACCAATTGTCACCGCCGGATTAATATGGCAACCGGAGATGTGTCCAACGGCCTAGAAAAAGAGAGGAAAGCCTTCCATAAAATACTCAACACTTTTATATAAGAATTATTTTATTTAAGGCCCTGATTCACTATCCTACACAATCGTACGATTGATTCATGCACTGGAAAATCTGATAGAATTTCGTTCTACTCAATAAAGCCGCTTCCAAACTCACTATAAATATATTTGTGATATTTTTTTGTCATCGGTCTGATTACATAAACAGAAAGGATTTCGAATTTCTGCTTGTGTATGTATTATTCATATTATGAGGTTATGCTTCATTGAAAGCACAATAAACATTTCCTACAGGGTGAAGTATCTAGGAGTCATCCACGATTGGAAACCCAAATAAAAACACCACATACAGCAGAGAGTCAATAAGTGTGTATACGAGATATAGACACAAGATGGGGACTGAATCCAGAAACGATACTCTGGCATTGTATATCGGCGCTATAAGGCCGATGTTGTAGTCATTAACACCGGTATTCATAAAAAATAAAACGTTGCTCAAATACATTTTAGAAAAAATTTTATATGAAAAATTTGTCGTAAAATGTGTTTCAACAATGTTTTATTTTTCATGAATACCGGTGTAAGAATCTAAACATTTTTCAAATTAACAAAATTTTGGGAAATTTTATTTCGGGACACCCCGGTAAAATCGTCCATAGTGTGATGATGTTGTTATGGGTACTTTTTCTTAACTGATGCATGCAATTAGTACTGCAAGTATCTTAATATTTTACCCAATTGGAGAGAATTTGTCTGGTCGAAAGATTTTAGATCATGCTAATAAAAGCTCTCGCTTGAAGTAATTATCCCGGCTTTCGTAATTATATATATTTAAAAAATAATTTAAATACTTTAGGTCTCATCCACTGTATGCCACCGATATTTTGTTGACGCTACTCAACTTTTCAGTTTTTTCGAGTCTGCTGATGAGTGGAGTAACATTAGCGAAATGTCGGCGGCATACAGATGGATGAGAAGTTATTAATAAGTTCTATTTAGACTTAAATTATTTAAAACAATTTGGAAATAAATTTAATTAATAAAGCCAGGAAAGCTGAAAAAGGCAGGAAACAATTAATGAGGTCTATTAAGATCTAAAATAATGCGTCTACATACATATATTGTTTATAACGGGTTATCCATTTTACGGTTTCAAAAATAAACGTAGATAAAACACATATGTATAAACAATTTTTTTCCTGATATTTCTTCTCCATTATAAAGTTTGAACATTGACATTGTGTGTGTGAAACACTACATCATTACAATGACCACCACGCGAAGGGTTGCAAGCATTGATGCCTTTGAGGCAATTTTCGACCACTTTTTGACACATATTGGGCGGTATATCAGCCATAACTTGAGGAATGTTGGTTTTTGAGTGCTCAAGAGTTAAAGGTTTACGGTCTTTCGCGTAGCCCCACAAAAAAAGTCTAATGGTGTCAAATCGCAGGATCTTGGTGGCCAGTTGATATCGCCACGACGAGAAATTACGCGGCCAGGAAATGTTATTTTGCAATAAAGCCATATTTGCTCGAATTGTGTGGCATGTGGCACCGTCTCCAAGTCGTATTCTTCAATAGCAGGCAAACAAAATTCGGTTATCATATAACCATAACGCTCTGAATTGACGGTGACAGTCGTTCCATCGTGGTTTTCGAAGAAGTTAGGTCCAATCACACTTTCGGACCAAAAAGCGCACCAAACAGTGACTTTTTCTGAATGTTATGGCCTCTCTTCAATTACTTGAGGATTCTCAGAACCCCAAATATGACAATTTTGCTTATTAACATACCCACCGAGTGAGGAATGTGCTTCATCGCTGAGGAACATATTGTTTGAGAAATCGCCATCCACCGCCTGTGGTTCAAGCACCCATTCCACTTATCCTACGACATTGTGGATGGTCAGCTGGCTTCAGTTGTTTCGTGAGCTGGACTTTATATGGATGTAGGTGTAGATTTAAATGCAAAATTCGCCATAATGTGCCGTAAGACAGTCCTAATTCCTCAGAACGACAAGGAATCGACACATTCGGGTCTTCCACAACACTTTCACTTACAGCAGCGATGTTTGCGGCGGAACGAGACGAAACGATGATGCACCTTACGATGAGGCCTTACAATATTTGTAACCGCTCCAGTCTCTTAAAATTTATTCACAATTTTGCCAATTGCTTGCGTAGTTGGACGATTATGTAAACCATAATCTGCTTTTAAAGCACGATATGTGGCTGTGGCAGAATCACCATTATTGTAAAATGTTTTCATAATTTTTGTGCGTTGTGTGACAGTTAAGCGATCCATTTTCGTCAATGTCAGACTTTCAACAGAGAAGAAAAAAGTGATTTAACAACTTAGTTTGATAGATGTCGAATTTCAGTCTTATACTTTTGAAACCACGAAATGGATAACCCATTATTTTGCAGTTTCTTGCTTTCGGTAGTGTAACAAGTTAATTTTTCAATTTTTAGGAATATTTTTTTTCATTTTTGACCCCGTTTTAACACTTTGAAGAAGTATTGCTTGCGTACATTCCATCAAACACATAAATCTTGTCCCAAAAGTTTTCAGGTAAAAAACAATATTACACTTAAATTTATGCGAAAATTTCTCAAAATAATTTATTTGATTATTGTTTTTATTTGAGAAATATTGAATGCAGAAAAAAAAGAAATCATTTGCAGCCGATAAATATGACAAGATTTCAGTTTGTTGTTGTTTTGTTTTTGTTGTAATTCTTAAAACGCATAAATATTTAACCCACATTCAACAGGTACAAAAACATACTTCACTCGTCTGCGATTTTTAATCGCACATTTACACATTTTCTTAAGAGTTCATGCATTGTAAGAGCACTTTAAAATAATGTATGAACACATAAACACACATACACACGCACACACACACACACATCCGCAGCAAGCAGACCCAGCAAACAAGAAGTATTTTAGTGTGTAATTATTTTAAGGTTTTATGCTTGTATGTTAAAAAATTTAACAGCAGCATATTAAAAATTTTGTATGGAAATTTCCATACAAAATTTTTAATATGCTGTTGTTAAATTTTTTAACATACAAGCATTAGTTTTTAAGTTTAACTTTCAAGGCCTCCCTCTTTTTTGGGGATATTTTTAAATTTCAATAAATGAAATTTTTTTAAGAGATGTATAATTTGAATATACTTTGTCAAATAAGTTTGTTTGTAATCCTTGATAAGTATTAGTAGAATTTTGTGTTAATAGTAAATATATTATTTGGAAATAAATGAATCAAAGCAAACAAGAAGTTAAAGTTTTGATAAAAAGAAATTTGTCACTTTGTCAAGCTGAATACTCAGATGGTTTTCCTATCTTTTTGAATATAAAATTTAAATTCAAGTTGAGGATGAAAATATATTTTATACATTTTTTGTCAAAGGGCCTGTGCCAAATGAAAACAAAGTACTATTGTAAAAAAAAATTTTTTTGACTGTGATGAAAAATTTTTACAATTTCGCTGTGCTAAATGATAGGTTTTTGGCCATAACTATTGCTATTGGTCTCTAACAACAATTTGGCTTCTACAGATTTAAAAAAAATATCAATTAGTCGACGGGTTATTAGCCAAAAGGCCATATAAATAAAAGGCGCTGCGAATAATTGCAATTCTTATAAATGAGTTCTAGGAATTATTTGTTTTTTTCATAGAAAACAATTTTTTCAATAAATTAAATTTTAACACAAACATTTCTAAAAACCGTTGCACACACTTTCCATTTTCTTTAATTCTCTTTCAGTGAAAGAAACAAATGAACAAACTTCTTTATAGTGAACTTCTATACAATGAAATTCTCCTTATTGTGAACTAAAATCAAGTACACAGCTTTTTCGTTCCACTTTCAATGTATTTTGATCTCCGTATAATGAATTTCCATACAGTGAATTTTTCTGTACAGTGAACAAACTTTTGGAAACAAAACTACATTTTAAGTGTGTTTTAGTCTCCATATAGTGACCAATTTTTAGCAGCTTTATTTTACACTTGTTAGCAACACTATTTATAAAGAAAATAAGTTATATTTTTGGGATTCCCAAAGTAATGAAAATGAAAACAAAAAAGTTTATGATTTGACTTTTAACATCAGTTGAGCGAGTTCAGTGAACGAAACTGATGCACCGGGGTAGTATTTCTCATGAAAAAATATTATTAGTAATTAATAGAGTTGAAGAAGGGACATCAAAGAAAAAAAGGTACAGCTAAAGAGTATGAAATTCTTCCCAGTACTTTATCAAACATTTTAAAAAACAAGTCAGTTATTCAGTTAAGCATTTAGAGTAAGAGACTTCGCACTTGTCTTTTCGAAGACATGGACAAAGCAATGCTCAAATGGGTTACGGCCGCTCGTGCTAAGAATCTTTCCGTATCTGGAGTATTATTGATATGATGGCCACAACGCTACAGTCAATGGTGATCGGTATAGAGCCATGTTTACTAACTTTTTCATTCCTGAATTGAATAACCATGATGTCCAGGAGATGTGGTTTCAACAAGACGGCGCAACATGTCACACAGCTCGTGCCACAATCGGTTTATTGAAAGACACGTTTGGTGATCGCCTAATTTCACGTTTTGGACCTGTGAATTGGCCTCCAAGATCTTGTGGTTTAACACCGCTAGACTACTTTCTGTGGGGCCATGTAAAGTCATTGGTCTATGCGGATAAGCCACAAACGCTTGACCATTTGGAAGACAACATGCTCCATGTTATTGCCGTTATATGGCCACAAATGTTTGACAGCCAAACAAACTACTTGGTTTGTTGGGAAAACTTTAGAATAAGAAGCCAGACTTTTATAGATTTGTAAAGGGGGTCGTCGATCTTCCAAAACTTAAGTCAAAGTCTCTCTGAGGCTCGATATTGAAGTTGCCGAATTTACTAACTTGGGGGTTATACGATCAAGTTTTGCCTTTCAAGTATTAATACATTCACACTTTTTTACTAATACACTCACAATTTGGAAAATTGATGCAAACTTGATGACAATTACTGCTTTCCATAGCGAGCATCAAGTCACAATCAACAATTTTTTTTCGTTCTGTCTGCAAATATTTTTTTATTTTGTTTGAAAGTTGCAATTAAACGTGATAAAAATTAAACAGGTTTAAGCTTAAAAATAGAAATAAAAATGTTTACGTGCAAAACCAACAAATATAACGATGTGCTGCGATTTATAGAGCTGTACAGAAGCCACGAAGTTCTGTGGAATATGAATGTGGCGTCATATCGACTCCTTCCTGCCCTCTGGTTTTTTTTCTTCTTTTATTTTCTTTATTTCTGACAGTACGTTTAATGAAGCAGCTGTTTTTAATTTTCTTCTTGACGGCATCTTGAAAACGAATTGTTATGAAACTGCGTGCAGCCTACGTCACAGCTATCAATTTTATTGAATTTTGACAAGCAGTATGTGAAAAAAACTTGATAGCAAAACTTGATCGTGTAACGGCGGTGTAAGAAAAATATGAAAATGTTGATAAAACAGTGCTGCCAGAGGAAAATTTTTGCACAGAATATAAAATTGCGAATTCATAAACGGTTTCAAGCATTCGAAATCGTATTTTTTTACATTTAATTAAATAAATTTTTTCATAGGTATGCAAAATTTGCTCTTGACAACTGGCCTTTGGCCGGGCTAAGGGATTTTCTCCTCCTTGGTATAACCAACACCGGCTTCGCGTACAAAATCTGTAAGCATCTGGCAGCACACTTTTTCATTTTACGGCAATTGATACCATTATATTTGCAAAAGCCGACCCGGATTGATTTTTTAAAGTGTTTAGAATATATTTAAAACAAATTAAAAAAAAATTTAAAAAGTTTTTTATTTATGCAAGTGCGTATGCAAAGGTTTGCTGATTTTAATTAAAAGCGAGTTTTTTGTTGAAAATCTGGCAGCAAATATCAGTATTTAACATGTTAGCAACAATATAATATCATAAATATTTGCATTATGCGCGAACTAACGTAAGTTGCATGACACAACAAAGTCGTGTCCTATACACACAATTTACTACGTCATCGCCCATTAATTGGCTCGTCGCGAGTGAGTTTTGTCGGCTCCTATAAACAGGCTGTAAATTTACTTTTTCTTAATTTGGATTTCCTCGTACAAGCATTGTACCCCAAACTTCAAATTATTGTCAGCATACCTCAAATTATAGTCTGTTTTACTGTCTACTTTTATGACATTAATTCTGGCAATTGAAAAATGTAAACGTACTAGTGAAAAATTTTGTATGAAATAGTTATCGTCTTAAGAGCGTTATTGTAGACAGCGTTATTGGGTTAGACGACCCAATCCGTTCTCTTCTACAGAAAAATTTAGCATGTCGTAAGTAAATTCTTACAATTTAAGCCGCCCTCAAGTAAAATGTTCTTGCTGGGAACCTTCGATACTACTACATTTTTAATGCTGTTCGTTGATCAAATAGATCAAATTCAAGAAAATCCCTTTATCATTTCATAGCATATAACATACATATTTTATTCCCAACGGAGTTCAAGTACACATTGAACTCAGGGGCTGACGAGAAAGTGTGGCGGCTTCGAAACAACTAGTTGTCCACCCTGCTAAATGTCTTTGATGTTTTCTTTGTCTAATTTAATTAATATCAAACACAAAGATAATATAGAAAGAACTTGAGCCTGATAAACTTAATACAGAATTAATTACAAAATATATTAAATAAATCCTTATATTCCAATAACAATTTAAAATCAGTAATCGGCAACGAAAAATCAATGCTAACGATATTATTGATGGTAGTTAAAGTATTCAAGGCCTCTAGCAACGGCTCACGCATTGCATAGTTAGTACCATGTCTAGAAACATAAAATAGATTACTGGATCTGAAAAACTTACATGGCACAAACATTTTTATTAACTTTAATAAGTATTCATAATCGATATGACCGTTTATCAAGTTATAAATTACAATAGTGGATTGCATAGTACGTCTTAGAGAAAGTGGCTTCAAACCCAAAAGCAAACAACGAGCATTATATGAAATTGGCGCATTGACAAAGTTTGAGAATTACGAAGCGCATATTTAACAAATTTCTTTTGTACTCTTTCAATTCTATTTGTATGTACATCGTAAATAGGGTTCCAAATAAACGAGCAATACTCTAAATTCGTAAAGTAATGGGATCAGCAAAGTCTTGACAGTTTCTTCTTATAAAAGAGCAGGCGGAATACGCTTTAAGTATCATGTAGTCAAGTTGAGCATTAAAGTTAAGTTCACAGTCCAAAATGATACCCAGATCTAACATTTGATTGACCACTACTAAATTGCAATCAAATAACTTGTACTGGAAAGCATTCACAGAACAGAACGAATATTAGGTTTGTGAAAGGACATTTGACAACATTTATTTACATTTAAGGACATATTATTCATATTGCACCAGTGGGCTATTTCATCGATACAAGACTGAAGAGCAAATGCATCATCGTCTGATATTATTTCTTTAAAAGTTTTGAGGTCATCAGCATACAACAAAAACTGTGAACCAGAATAATAATTTCCAATGTCATTAATAAAAGTTAAGAAAAGTAGCGGCCCTAATATTATCTTATCTTAATTTTGTCTTATCTTTTCTGGAATTCAGTACGATCTTTTTAAAGGCTGTATTAAAACTCAGCGGAAACGGTTCAGAAAAATCGCCTGCTGTGCAATATTCATTTTTCCTGCGACATCAGGCATTTTTTTTAATCGACAATTCGATTTCTACAATTCCTGCCGCGGTAAAACGCCATTCTGTTCCTGCGGTGATAACGCATAAGAAACTGGTCTTCAGTCCCATTTTCAGCCCATGGTCTGAAATTCCTTGCAACACTTCTCTAATCGCAAAACTCCATAATATGTATGTATGTATAAACGCACAACTAAATGAACGTTCAATGAACTTGTCTCTTTATCTAAAGAAATCAACAACAACAACAACAACAACAACTGCGATAGCATAAATTGTAAATTAACTAAATGTTAAACTGTCTAGTAGTGACCGTATAAACAAGTTTAAAACTTAAATAAAAATCATTCGAAATATAGAAAGACACAATTCATATTGACCGTGTACGAGTATGAATTAAGACCAGTTTACAATTGACTGTTTTTTTCTTTTTTCTTACAACTATTTACTTGTATTTTACGCATTACAAGCTACACTAACAACAGCAACAAAACCAACAAGAAGTCCAACTGAATGAGAAACACGATTTAATTTGTTAGTTGCACATGAAAGACAAAATCCAATCGAAAAAAAAAAATGAACGCAGAAGAAACAAATTTTCTTGCCAGACAAACGAACGCCACAAACTGTTGGAAACTTTAGTGATATAAAAACACAATTGTGTTTATTTTTTTTAGACTGGGACCAGTACTCAAGCGATGACCCCCATATACATATGCCTTGTACTGTACTGGAACTAGGAAAATAGGAAAGATGGAGTGGTGGGTGAAAAAAAGAACAATTTTGCAAAGCTGAGTAAGTCAGGAATCACTGTTGCCAATTTGTCTATTTAGTGTCGAGTGTATATACCCTCGACATTATCCAGTTAACAGTATTTAACGTAACCTCTTCAGTATTGCAAAACGTTGACTACACAGAACAAAAAAGTCGACACAATAACCACGATAAGACCCATTTGCGAATGTGTACTTGAACTCCCTTGGGAATAAAATACATATGTTATATGGGTGTTTCCATGGTTACGCACGTGACATTTGTACACGTTTAATTGTTTTGAATATTATAAAACTATAAATGGGTTGGAATTTTTGAATGGAATTTTGCCATTGTTACATTTAATGTGATGAGTTCCTTCCAAAAACTATATATATTGGAAAATTGAGCACTGGGTACCCAAGTTCCATGCGATCAAAGTTGACTTACGCACGTGACAAAAATCGTAAGTGCCTTTTAAAGCAGCATGAAATATTGCAAAAGTAGGCGAATTGTAGAAGATTTTTATTTCGGAAAAAATGTTTTTATAAAGGTTATTAATGGACCTTTATAATCATGGTGTGTTCAAAAACAAGTGTGCATGGGTTGGCTAAGAAAAAAAAATTTTTTTGATTACGCGCGTTACATTACGCTCGTGACACTTTTTACTTTCATACATATTTTTGTAATTTAACATATATTTTCAGAAGTTTTTACCATCATTTAAAATTATTATAAGTTAAAATTTTTTTTTACATTATAAAATGTCAATAGTTTTTTTTTTTTAATTTTCTGTGCTTAAAAAAATTGTGCGAGCGTTTTGATTTTTTAACTAACGGTGGACCATTTCATGTATTATACTGCGTATTTTAAAGACAGTTTTATTGATGCTATGAAATGATAAAGGGATTTTCTTGAATTTGATCTATTTGATCAACGAACAGCATTAACAATGTAGTAGTATCGAAGGTTCCCAGTAAGAACAGTACCGGTCAAATAACGCGTTAAATAACAAGTACTCATAATCAAAGTAAACGTTAGAAATTCTAAAACTTTCAATTGTATTTTGTACAGGCCTTTGGGAAAAAAACTAACCTATTCTCTTCTGTATGTGTCAACTGATATCTCTTACTTTTACATTATTGCTTAGAACAGAGAACATTATAGTGCTCTCGCTCGTACACATCAGTGCTAATGTGTATATAACCGGTTAGTTAACGGTAGCGATAATCGGTAGTATGATGCTATAAATAACTTTGATAGTTAACCATTACTAATATTGGTTAGTGCTACTGAATACTACCAGTTATTGTATTTTTAAAAATTGGTTATTGCTACTGTATTAAGAAAAGCTCGTTTTAATGTTTTTAATTCATTTTATTTTAAGAAAAAAAAAACCACATCTTAAAAAAATACATACTTATGTATATTAAATATAATGGAAGCAATTAATTCAAACTATTTAAAAATGTGATAAAAATAAAAAAGCGGACCGACAACTCCCTACACTTTCCGCTCTATCAATAATTACAAATTTATTTATATTTTTGTATATTTCCACTTTTCTTTTAAATTCTTTTTTTGCAATGCTTAAAGCATTTTGTTTCGATTTTTTACTTTTATTTATATTTTTATACATATTTTTTTTAAAACTTTGATCTTTGTTTTCACGATCGTCTTCAATTTATTTCTTTGCCGTTCATATTTATTAGTGCCGCCATCTAAAATGATGAAAAGAGTAAGGTATAGCACGATTCTTTAATGAAAAAGGTTGTTTCTTTCTAACTTAACGCGCTTATGGAATATAAGTGTGCGTATGTATATGTTGAAATTTTAAAATCTTTCAATGTATTGGTGTATCGGTTAGGTAGGTTTTACTGGGTCATCGCCTTAGAACTTGCTAGAGTAGTTTTCAAGGCGAATCAAGTATAGGTGGTCGCAATTCAATTCGCTTTAACATTTTCACGCGAGACGTCATAAGTTTTGTTGTCTTTTGCTATCAGCTTTGACAACTCAGAAGATAAAATCGTGGAAAAATATTAAAGCGAATTGGTATGCGGGCACCTGTAATAGATTCGCCTTGGTAGTTTCCTTACTGGCCGGTATAATTAATGCAGTTCAAAAGTCTAGAATACTGGAATCAGGTGTGCATGGTTCCTGACTTGGAAATAAGAATCTGGAAGCCAAGTTGGAGGGTAAATAGTGGCACGCATTCGAGTTTGAGATACGTATTGTTTTAACTGTGCCTATAAGCCAACAACAGGCTTATAAAGTCAGTGTGGTCTTTACAGCCGTGGTATAGAAGTGTTCAAGTGATTTTAACAGAGTGGAAATAGTGTTACGTTTTTACCCTTTAATAAAAATGGTTTTTGCGGTTTTTCGTAGATTGCAAACGGAATAAAATATATTGTATGAGGTGGTGGGTGGAGGAACTGCCGGCCCCTGATCGATGCAAAGCTAAGCAGCTGCTAAAAAATCATGCCTCTGTCTTCGCTGTCAAAGGGAAGAGTCAGGGAAGGACAGCGATTGTAAAACACGCCATAAGCACTGGCGATGCGAGACCCATTAAACAGGCAGCCAGAAGTGTTCCATTGGCCAAACGAGATGAGGTGAAAAAGCTTTTGTGAATGAAATGGAACAGGGAGGGAGTCATTGAGCCATCATCTATACATGACAAAATCGTGATGGGGAAAACATTCGTTGACCACCTGAAGAACTTGTCAGAAGTTCTGCAGCGAGTATCGACGGCTGGACTAAAACCGAGCGTGAAGAAATGTGCTTTATTCCAAAAATAGGTGAAATATTTGGGACATCGGGTCACGGCGGCTGGCATCTCAACAGATGAGGAAAAAATACGAGCACTAAAGTTTTTCCCATATATTTGGATTATTTTTGGATTACGGTGAACATATCATAATGTGTACGGATAGCAAGGCCGCCATAAATACGCTTGCAGGTGTTTATAAGACATCTCGATTGGTTCATGAACGCCGGATGTCTCTGAATGAAATAGCGAGACATTCAGACCTGGAGGTTCGCTGGGTACCTGGGCACAACGGTGTGTCCGGAAATAAAGTGGCGGATGAACTGGCAAGATCTGGTTCCCGCATACAGCAGAAGGTTATAGGCGAATTCGTTGGTGTTCCCCTCAATAGTTGCAAACAGCTAATACAACGACAGCTGCTAAGAAATGAGCAGGAAAGGTAGTCAAACGAGATCACCTGTCGAATATCGGGGCTCACATGGCCCAGCTATGAGTATAGGAGAACTGTGGCCTTGTTGAACTTTCCGAGGCATAGGCACAGTCACACCCTTGTGACTGTTCTAACGGCACATTGTCACATGGGAGTATATGCGAGAAGACTAAATCGTCCGTATAATGATTTCTGCAGAGGCTGCAGAGACGAGGAGGAAGAGGATAGTGTCGAACACTTTATCTGTCGATGCCCAGCTCTCTCTGACAAGAGAGCAGTTTAATTGGGCAAACTGACTCTAAGCGGGCTACCGGAAGTGTCGGAGTGCTGTTTGGATAGGGTGGACTTTTTTATCCGTTCATTGGGTTGGTTCAGGTCGGAACTGGTGGAGAGCATGCAGGGCTATCTCCCTACAGTTTACTCGGGTATCACAACGGGACCTTTCTAGGACCCAAGTGGGCCGGTTTCACTACCGGCGGCCCGCATAACATAACGTAACATAACATAACATTTGGATTAGTCCTGGTCCTTTGTGGAGTACTTTTTACTTACATGCGTGTAAGGAGTAGTCCCAATTTTTGCAGGGATAGCAAATTTTTGGATATCAACAGCATGTATTAGAGAACATTGCCAGTGAAAAATTCTTAAAAATTGATATTATCTTCTTTCGACTTAAGCTACTCTTTCATTTCACCACAGATATTGTGTAGATAATTTGTTTACATTTAGACATAAGAACTGGAATTACACGAAGTTACGCACAAACGCAATTAGCAATTGTGCGTACACCTTCAATATTCGCGTACGAGTATGTATGTATTTGTGTGAACGCATATCTGATATCTGGGTGCTGCTTGCATGAATATGCATGCACACATACTCCATGTGTCTGTCTGTCGGTTTGTTCTATATGTCTAATTGTAGTATGTGCGTTTCAACGTGTTTACTTCGTAATCATAATGAGCCCGGCCATTAGTGTTGATTTTTCTTTGCGTTTTTATTGCTGTTGTTGTTGTTGTTGTTGCAGTTGTTGCTGTTCTCGCTTAAATGGTAAATGTTGCTGTTGATATTATTGATGTTGTTAAATGTTGCCTGTTGCTCGTTTGCCACTGCCATGGTTTCTATTGTTGTTGTTGTTGCCGTTGCTGTTTTGCTTTGGCCATTTATTAATAATGAACTTGTGCTACTGTTCGTATTCGTTTGAAAATGTTTGGCTCTAATGTCTGTTGACGTTGTTATTAATGCTGTTGCTTATTGTTGTTCAAATTGTTGTTGCTGTCGATTTATAAGTACTCGTATTAAGTGTTTATTTAATAAAGACAAACGGACGCACAGAAACACAGTGGGACGAAATGAGGATAATACAAATGAAAGAATCTAAATAATATTTCGTAAATATCAAAACATAAAGCTGAAGCATTTCATGCTTTTCACCTTTCCTACATGTTGTACCTATACTTTTTAAATTCAAGTTTTATTTAATGCTTTTTATGTGCCAAGTTTTTAGGCCTGTTTCAGCTGTTGTGTAAATATTTTCTACAAATAAGAACAAAACACGTTCAGGTGGTAAGATGCCTGTACGTTAATGCTTAAAACGAGTATGCGATTTAGTCATGACCTGAGTTCGCAGCTCGAAGTAGTGCTAGTGTGCATTACTTTTTGAACCTTCTTATTTGTAACCCCGAGGAAATAACTCGATGCTTTATATATCAAACTTCAAGTCTTTGCCAGCATACGTCAAACTATTGCCTGATTTACTGTCTTTATTTATTGTCATTGCAGTGATTTAGACAATTGAAATATGTGAATGTCTTAATATCACTGTCTAATGTAGACGCTAGGTTAATATCATGCATTGGCACATTTTATTTTGTTGTCAAAATTGATTTCTTTATCGTTTTAAAATCTACAATTTTAGACTAGCCCAACGGGCCAGCCCATGAAGCATAATCTTAAGTGGAACAATTACGCAGCAAAAAATTTTACGTAATAGACGTGCATTCTCAAGAGCAATGCATTGCAGAGAGAATTCGTTTTTAAGCCGTACGGTTCGTCTGTAGAACAAATTACTTGCAGACATATTCCCCGCCAGCTGCAATGCAACGATGTTCAAATCAAACAAAACCAAATACTACCTCCTCTTTCCCCCTCTCCAAAACCTATTTTGCTACTTCAGGTGCGGTGCGCAGCATAAATAGGAATCGTCCCCTGAGGATCCCAGTAAAGAAAAAAACAGATGGTTAAAGGCGTCTAAAATGTAGAACAGCTTATTGCAAAATTCTTGCGAGTAATAACGAAACCGAGAAAATTAAGGCGAAATTTCTATGACGGGATCCAAACTAGGAAAAAACAGAGGGACTGCTAAGACTGAGCTAGCCCAAGTCAAGTAGAGTAATGGAGCTATGAAAGTTCACGCTCAACTACTGGCACATCTTAACCCCATTGGAATAGCGGGAGGAGATGAGTGTAGAGCATGACACTTGAGCACTCTTCATGCCAGTGGCTCGCCTTCTCATAAATACGGTTCCGTTATCTTGGGATCGACACCTTAGCAGATACAACCCAATTACGGGGCGGACATATGCTGAAAGAAATTAAGGAGCTATATGAATGACAAGGAGATAAAACTGTATATGATTAAATCAAGCGCGTTGATAGCATAATTGATAGAGGGGCCTACTAAGAGTCCCCGAGGTTGCAGGTTCAATTAATGCCGATGGCTGTGGGTGTTTCTGTAGACAAGCACAAAGCTTCGCAGTTTTGTGTTCGCTTAAAAAAAGAAAATCGACGGAGCGCACAACAAGCCTGTACTGGCTTAAGTGTACATTGCATGAATCCCTCCAATCAACCTAACCTAAAAATTTTAGTAGCAAAAATTTGCAAGAAAATTTTTTTGTCTGAACACTTTACAGCAAAAATTGTTACAAATTCGATTGTTACTAAAATAATTTTTCGTTATAGAACAGAGAGTTTATGTGCTCAAAATAGAGCTCTTATTTATTTAAAGTAACCTGTTGACAGCTTTTGGTACAATAATCAGTAAAGTGTAAGACGTGTTGACGGTTAAGAGACTGCAAGTGATATTACATCTCCCAGGGTAGAGAGAATTATTTCTTGGTTTACAACCAGGGAAGTCAGTGAATTACATGCACTAGGAACCCACGATTATATCCGGGAAGCAGGAAGGCATAGGGTTTCGCTGAGGTTACACCCTGAAACATAGGGACTAGAACACTTGGATTACATCCAAGTCCCGACAGGAGTTAGAGCGTAGGCTCTACGAGACTCGTAACATAGCAACACGCCACAAGTATTTTGATAAGTAAAAGTATCCAATAAGGATTTTTGTAAGGAAAATATAATAAACAGAAAATAAAATAAAATAAAATAAAGTCGTAGCTACTTAGTTAGAAGAACCCGGACATAGGCTGAGCATATGCTGGCTGTAAAACTTGGGGAAACCAAGGACTCTTTACAGGTTTTAAATTTCTTTCAAATAAATATACATACATATAAGGCCCTGTAGTAAGCAATCAAATAATACATATTGTCCTTGAATATTATGATTTTTCTCAAGACTTTGATGGAATGCGGCTGTGCTAGAATCATTTAAATTGTAGTTTTATTGTAAATTATATACCCTCTTTTAGATTCAAATGATGTTCGAAAAGCATAAAAATATTTATTACTACATATTTGCTTTGAAGTGGCTTTTTAAAATAGTATTTTGTGCAAATGTGCGTGCCTGCATGTGCCGCCTGCTGGCCGCAAGTTCAATATTTTAAAATGCATTAAGAATTTTGATTTCAGTTCTTTTTTTTTCACTATTTATTTTATATTTTTCGCCTGCAAAAATATTTTTTGCACTGCTGCTGCACTTGTAGTTGTAATTTCCATAATTAGCATACTTGCACGTTTTTCAATATTTAATGGCAATTTAATCTAGTACGAAATGAGAAAAAAAGGCACAAACACTTTAAGCCCCACTACAGTCAATATCTTTTCTAAATAAAAATTATTTTAAATTCATTTGGATTTAGTTTTTGGATTAATTTATTTAAGATTAAAGTTGCATTAAATGCAATTTCAATCGTTTTTATGTAATTTTAACTCAAAACAAATCCATAAATAATTTTAAGCAAGACCAGTTTTCTGAAAGATTTTTTTCTTGTCGATTTGCTTTTGGAAATTGAAGACAAGGTGGAATCATTAAATCAGACAAATAAAAAGTTGAATGTTATTTGTAGCAGCCACCACCCTCTATTTTAATTGGAAAACAAATTAATAGAAACTTATTTGGTGTTAAAATAAGTCGTTCAATAAAGATATCAAGACCTCACTTAGCATTCATTTAGCGCGAAACGCAATGATATTGTAACAGCTTTTATGAAACAGACACATGCAACAAATCAATCAATGCAATCGAAGTTATACGGCGGAAAAAAGGTTTTTATTTAAAACAAATTCGAGTAAATTGGTATTCTCAGCAAAACCATCTGGCCAAAAAACTGTTGTATTTAATTGTTTGCTTTTGCGTATAATTTAAAATATAGAAGAAATATCGAAAAGGGAAAACTGAGACGTGTTGGTAATTTATTCGAGTCCTCCAGAATAGAACTGCAAAACAATCAATGGTACTATCGAGAGTTTAATTTTTATTGAGCTATCGATATCTTTTTCTCGGTAGTGCTACTATCGCCGAAAATACCAGACGTTGGTGCAAATCAACCCATCAGTAGATTCGAAAAATCCTTAACAGAATGTTTGAAACTTAACTACTTATTCCATAATTTCCATGAACAAAATGAACATTTCTGATTCTCATTTTGTTCATGAAAACTATGGAATAAGTAGTTAAGTTTCAAACATACTTTTATGAATTTTTCGAGTCTACTGATGAGTTGATTAGCACCAACGAAATGTTGGCGGCATATGGACAGCTGAAAAGACAGAAAACATTTGAAAAGGTATATTTTTGGACCTGCATTAATAAAACCAAATATTTTTTATTGCCGGCTTCGGAAGAAAAGCACTGGCTGGAAGCTGTCGATAGTATCGATAGTTTAACGGAGAAAAATTGAAACTATGGAACTGCGCGCCTATTGCTGGTTTTATAGCTCTATTCCAGAGGAACCTTGGGGATTGTTAACACAATGCGGAAAATTTTCTACAATTATTTTCACCGTTATCTACAACAGTTTGATTCAAATTTTATTTCTCCACAGTTTTCTCATAAATTTTTTGTAGCCTGGTACAGATCTATTACCCTTTCTTTGAATTTGGGCGGTGGTTGGATAGGTTCTTAAGCAGTTCAGCTCTTGGCTTTCTGTGCTGTGGTTGCAAAGAGGCGCAAATGTGATATAATTTACGCCAGCGCCTGCACTTATCCTTATATAGCGATGGATCAAACCACTAGTGAAGATTTCGACTCTGCACAATAGACCCTGCATGCCTGATAACGCAATCAGGTAGCAATATTATTTATATCTTATTAGAAGGTTAGTCTTCAATTACTCCTTGTTGAGGGAGTTCGGGCTATTTAGACCTCTTGTGCTTATTTATCTAAAATAAGATAGCAAGGGATTACCGGATGACTTACCAGGTACAGCCATTATTTCCTACAATCTTATTTCATATACAATACTTAGTTAAACCATATGGACCATCGAACCTTTAATATCTAAACCCATATCCTTTATCGCAGCTTGCGAATGGAAGTCAGCAGCCTCTTATTATAACACTTAATCTTATATGAATTTAGAGCTCACGATAATAGAACCTGGACTCCATAATCATAATTAGTTAATGCATTATTGACACCAAGCCACCATGTTTTAGCTACGTGCAGATCATGTGGGCGGTGCTTATTCTCCCCCATGATCTGTAGAATTGACTCCAAGTCACTGATCCCCATGGTATCGAGCTACGCCCTTCGGTTGAAGGTTGTTAGGAGCCTGTTCTCCTAGAGTTTTAGTAACCGTATACGGGGTGAAGCAGAGCAAGGTTGACTTCACCAATTTTGAGGGATGTAAAGTGGTGCATAAGAATTCCGCTCAAAATTTACAGGCCGATCCCTCCGTGACGGATCTGCCATCCCCTCCGAGACACATGCCTTGAAATGGCAGAGATATGTGGCCCCATTGTTCCGCGGCTGAAACACAGTGGCTGTTGCTTGATTCCACAATTTGCAAGGGGGAAAACGTATTTAATTCTTGTTTACATGACTTGGGAGCTCTGCTCGGGAAACTAAATATAGTATCTCGTGCTGCGGCTGCTCTGCAGCGTCACCAGTTTTGTAAAGAACTAGTTAAGGACCTGATGCACTCCATAGATTTTGGGCTACCAGCAGAGCCTGTGAGCCCCAGCAACACGTATAATTTCACTGCAGTAGAAATTGGATAGCTTGTTTCTCTCAGCCAGGGTTTGCTGAAGAACCAGTATAATTGTAGCAAATATTGCCACACTAACAGTGTAATCAACTGCTCGGGGCGCCATACATGGGTTTATTATAACGCCTATTTACGTCATACTGGCAGGATCTGACGTAAATAATGTTAACATCTGCCTCCCAGCTTGTCTTAATTTTACTTTTATATTTTAATACATTTATATTAAATTACTATTTAATAATATAATTAATTTTATATTTTATTTAATTCTAAATACTAAGCGCAATTAATAATTCAAATTGAATTTTAACTCAAGCAAAATAAAAATAAAGTCATAACAGAAAACTGGTCCCGATAGAAGAAAACTAAAAACTGATTTATAGTTGATAGCGCTATAAAATCGTTGGCTCGCTCCATTCATATAGTTTTATTCAAAGGTGATTTGTGGTTTTGTATTCGTTTAGTTTTATCTGAAGTTTTTATAAAGCATGGGGGTATATGTATCGGCGATATTGTTTTATAAAATCGCATTTTAATGCCGCTCTGGCAGAAGAGCACATTGTTTCATCTGTAGTGGCAACCAACAATTCAATATAAATTCAAAAAAGAAATATGCTTGTACATTTCGCAAATTGAGCAATATATTTTGATACACATATGTATGTAGGTATGTATGTAGTTATATTAGTTTTAAAAAGAAAAACTAAAAATCAAAAAAAAAAAAAAAAAAAAATAACCACCATTATCACCATTATTGTCTTCATTAGCAGCATCATCAGAATTGTTAATATTGTTGTTAATTACGCCTTGATAAACCTGTTCAAAATACGATTCTAAAACAATCTCGCATAACAAATTCTTTTTCTAATTTAAACAAACAAAATTTTGCAAAAAAAAAAAAAAAAAAGAAATCGTTAAATTTAAAAACTTTTTACGCATGCAATTAGTGCAAATGTTTTTAATTTAAACGTTAGAGATCTGACGGTGACTGTGTCTGTTTCAGCAATTTTGCCTGCATCTGTCTGTGTTTAATTTAGCATTTTTTTTTTAATTTATTCTGTTCATTTATAAATAAATAAATAAATAAAAAACTGCTAACAACAAACTATTTATATTAACTTACGCATTAAGTGAACTCTAAAAAATGTTTAACTAAGAATTTTTTCCAATTTGATAGACATAATTTTAACGCTTAATTATGTGTATCCGTTAATTTTTTTTTCTTGAGATTTTTCTGCTTTTAATTCGTTGCTTAAAACTTAATAAATTTTAATCTCAAAAAATCAAACTACCAACAGCAGCCAATCCCAACCCCATGCGTCAGCCAGTCATGCAGCAGTCAGCCAGTCATCCGTTTCAACGGCCAAGTTAAAACAGCCAACTCATTCATTTGATTCATTGATGTGTGTAATTATCACACGCAGACGCACACACACACGCGCGCGCAAACCCAAACACACGCACATTCTATAACATTCGATCTAACAGATTTATATCTAGTAGATATTTTGTAGTGCTGCCTTTTTGTTTTGAATTGGTCTTTAACTTTTATGCCCAGAAAATCAGTGCTGTCTTCGAGTTCAGTTTAAGTTACGCTTAAACTAGTAAATCGTTAAATCAATGAACACTTAAGCCACATTTAAACGAAGAAAATTTAGCGTTTAAATTTCAGCCATCAAATAGTGTAAAACATAAGCTGTTTGACATTTTTTACAACGTTGCCAACTTTCTACTCCTAAAGGATTATACGATTACCGAAATGCACCAATTTTACACAATTTTTATTGGACTGAATTGGAGCAAAAAATTTGTCACATTTAACAGGCGGTTAAACCTCATATAAACAAAGAAAATTTGGTGTTTAAACTTCAGTCATTAAACAATCCAAAACATCAGCTGTTTGGTGTTGCCAAATTTCTATTTCTGAAAATCATTCATCAATAATAAATGAATCACTGATTTACTTCAGCTAAGTTTAAGCTGCAAAAAAATTACAGAAAAGTTTTCTTAAACTAAAGTTTTAACTCTAACTGATTTTTTGGGCATTAGTCTCTTAAGTGAATACATAGTTAGTTATTTGCAGTCACTCCGCCAATTTGTGTAATTCTTTTTTTTTTTTCAAATAAATAATATTAGCTTTTGCCGTTTTACTTTTTTTCATGTGCGTAAATCCGTTTCAAGTTGTAACAAGTTTTGTGAACAGTGTAAATTGTTTCTGCACTTGTCTTTCGCATTTGCTTTCAAGGTTAAGTGATTTGATCTTTTTTTTTGTGCATGAATCACATACAAATTTATGTGGGTTAAGAAGCTTGAGGGCTTGATTTAAGAGCTTTTTAGTTTCAAACGCATTTTAATATTCGCCAATAATCAGCAATCAATTAATTTTGATTGGCTTTGATTGCAAACTCATGCTTGTTATGATCGAAAAAAAAACAGTGGAAGTTTATCTACCGCTTTGCTTTAATTTACGTTCAAACTAATGATTAAGGTATGATTTTTGAGAAGAACTTCGTTGTTCATCACAAAGACTCGATAAGCACCAAAAGTTTTAATATAGTTAATGGGTTACAACAGGGTTGCGTAAATTCCCCCGTTTTATTTAATTTGTACATGTTTGAGTTGTTGGAACAAGTAGACAACATCATTGCATTTGCCGATGATATTATTACATACCACGCTGATGACAAAATAGACAAAATAAATAAAAACCTTCAAGATAATTACAACACTGTGGAACAATATTCAAAAGATTGGAATATGAAAATAAATGCATTAAAATGTGAAACAATATTGTTCAGACCATCAGTCAATAAATGTAATTACAATATAAGAAAAAATTGGAAAGACTTTGAAATAAAATCGCCCGAATTTGGTTGCACTATACTCAAAAGGGAAGTTGTAAAGTACTTAGGTGTCTATTTGGACAAGTTTTTGTACTTTAATCAACATATTAATGAAACCCTAATAAAAGCCAGAAAAGCCTTTTTTTCATACCACAGATTATTCTACAATAAACTCGTGAGCAAAAATATTAAAATAATAATGTACCAGTCCCTTATCAGACCAATTATAACGTACGGTTGTCCAATATGGTTCAACATATCGCCTTCTTACATGCAGACTGGCGGCTACGCTGGCAAAATTTGGCACAAATCGTCTATAATATGTGCAAAGTCCCAGAAAACTGCGCAATTCGTGAAGATTACGTGGCTGTGGCCAGTCCCTTACGGCTTTTATTTTATCTTCGTCCGTCGAAATGCCATCTGCAGTTACACGATGTCCCAAATATTTCACCTTGTTAAGCTGAGGAATCTCTCTTTTGTGGGGAAGCTGGGGGAATAAAATAAAGTTGATTCTGGGAGCCGAAAACTGAGCAATAAAAGTATGTAAAATGTAACTCAATCGCTCAGAGTAGATGACCGCAATTACCCCAATTGTGAGTTGAGGTACATCAAGCAAAATGAAAAGATTGAAGAAAACACAAAGAATTAGTGTTATTGAACAAAATATTTATTTCAGGAAGAAATGTTACCTTTGCTGATGGCGGTTGAAATCACAAGCGATTACAAGGTTTTTGTTAAAACGGAACAATCCTTTAGACCATTTTGTACGAGTTTTGCAAGAGACGTTAGGCTTTAGACGTGAAAGAGAAAGCACGATTTTCGCAACAATCAGCGATGATATATAATACATATAATGCACCGAAATTGAAATATTGCCCATCACTGTTGTTAACCCCAAGTACACAATTTGGCGTTAACATTGCCGCCCGCCTTGCAGGATATAATAATGCAATATGAAATCAGTCATGTCTAAAAGATTGTTGACCGCAAAAAATAAAGAAAAGAATATACATTTATAATTAATTTTGAGTAAAAATTCATATAAAAAAAATTTCATTTAGTAATTCACTTGCATAATAATAATAAAAATATAGGTATAAAAGATACAATATAAGATTTGAATAAGATTGTCTGTACAATATTTTCTGGTTTGCTAGCCTTTACTAAGAGATTGTTGTCACGGTTTATAGTGAGCAGCATCCATAGATTACCCAGCCGAACATCGTGCCTTGAGCTGTAGGTAGGCCTAGTTGAGCGAAAACACCTTGACCTATGACTTTAGGATATAAGTCAACCCCTATTACAATATCGATCGAAGCAGACTCGAAGAATCTTGAATCTGCCAGAAACATATCTTTAAAGTTCCTTTTGAATGACTCTGGAAGAGATTGACTCGGAGTCCGAATTGTAACACGGTTGTCTACTCGAAACGTGCCTTCAATTTTGGAGCTGCTATCAAATCTGGATTTTAATACAATTGGACAGATGGTTTCGTCGCGCAACGTGTACGTGGTTAAATGTAGCTTGTCGACTAATTTTTTCGAAACTCGACTCACGGGTGATGCTGAATCCAATAAACAACGCGCATGCGACGTAGTAGAACCAATTTTAGCAAGAATGGTTGGAAGTAGGATCAGAGTATTCTGGCGGATGATATCTGTCAAGGACGAAGATTTTTCCTTTGATACCATCGACGTCTGAATTTGGGGCTCTACTGTTGACGAGTCACGTTCTTCAGACGAACCTGTCTTAGGTGATCTTGATCGTGAACGGGGTTTGAAGGCTAAGTCGGCATTGGAAAGATTTTTCACCAACCGGGGATTGACATGAAGGAGCGTGTGGTGAGATTTGTGGCAATGTTTACACCCGTGCTTTGAAAAACAAATTCCCTGCGAATGTTCATGTGCCAAACAATTCGAGCAGTATTTATGCTGGTGAACAACGCGGATGCGGTCGTTTATATTCATGTCTAAAAATTTTCGGCAAGTGCGAAGAGGATGCGGTCTTTGACATATTCTACAATTATACTCTTTTCTCCGGTTTTGTAAGCCCTTTGATGCAGGTTTAGACTTTTTGGAATTTTTAGGCATTTTTTTTTTTTTTTTTTTTTTTTTGTAAAAACTAGAAAAAGATAAGAAATTTAAGATAAACTATGACTCATTCGGTAATAGAATCAGCTTTACTACTAGGTCTAGTTATTAGACCTACAGGTCTAGTTATTATGTAAAAACTAGAAAAAGATAAGAAATTTAGGATAAGCTATGACTCATTTGGTAGTAGAATAAGCTTTACTACAGGTCTAGTTATTAGACCTCGCTGAGTGAAGACGTCGGCGACTCGTACGCGGTGATCAGAACCAAAATAGACCTTTGTGACACGACCTAGACGCCAAGAATTAGGCGGCAAATTTTCTTCTTTAATTACTACCAGTGCCCCTTCAGAGACATCGGTCTCAGGACTTTTCCACTTAACTCTTTTATGCAATTCTTTCAAATACTCATTTTTCCAACGTGAACAAAAATTCTGGTGAACAATTTTTATCCGTTGCCATCTATTTGCAACGGAAAGTGGACAATTTTCTACGGAATGATCAATGGGAGCGAGTATAGGTGTCCCAATCAGAAAGTGTCCCGGGGTCAAGGCACACAGATCTGAAGGATCCGTTGAAATCGGAGAAAGCGGACGGGAATTTAAACAGGATTCAATTTTGGACAGTAACGTAGAAAATTCTTCGAATGTATATTTAAGGCCTCCAGCCATCTTTCGAAAATGGGACTTGAAGCTTTTTACACCAGCTTCCCATAGTCCACCCATATGAGGAGCGCCAGCTGGTATGAAATGCCATGATACATTTTGTTGAGAATAGTTGGCTAAAATGCGTTGTTGAGTGGCTTGAATAAATTCCCTTGCCATGACTCGTGAAGCCCCAACGAAAGTTTTGCCATTGTCGGAATGCAATTGGAGCGGACATCCTCGCCGTGACACAAAACGGGCAAAGGCAGCCAGAAACGCTTGAGTTGTAAGCTCTGACGTTGCTTCCAAGTGAATTGCTTTAGTAGAAAAGCAGATGAATACGCAGACATAACCCTTAGACATACGACACCCACGTCCAGAGTAACTCTTGATGTCGAAGGGTCCAGCAAAATCCAGGCCAGTGTAGGTAAATGGACGGCTTACTTCTGACCGTTCGGGTGGTAGAGCTGCCATCATTTGTCGTTGACAACGTTTTTTATATACCACACATATTTTGCACTTATTTATCGTAGTCTTTATTAGGTTTTTTGCTTTGGGAATCCAGTATTGGGTACGCAAAAGTCGTAAAACTAATTGATTACCTCCGTGGAGGGAAACTTCATGTATAAATCTCGTCAGGAGCCGTGCGAATTGAGAATTGTAAGGTATAATGATAGGATGTTTTTCATTGAACGTTAACCCAGGTGTGGATTCTAATCTCCCACAGCAGCGTATAATTCCTTCCTGGTCCAGAAAAGGATTTAAGTTTAACAATATGCTGGACTTTGAAATTGATTGCTTAGAAGATAGCAGCTTATATTCATTCGGATAAGCTGCTCGTTGACAAACGGAGATTAGTATATTCTGAGTGGACGAAACTTCTGAATTCGAGAGAGTTATGGAATTTTTGTAGAAATTTTGTCGAAATCTAGGATGCGTTCGGTAGTAAAACCGGAAAATATATGCTACCACCCGTAGTGCTTTCTGAAATGATGAAAAACGTTCTAAAATGTCTTCGAAATCAGAAAAATAGGACAAATGAACATTTATACGTTTTATTTCTAACTCAGTTGACGGAAGGTATGATGTCGTTAGGTTTGGCCAATAAGCAGTTTCGTCTTTAAGCCAGCAGGGCCCTGACCACCATAGAGAACTATCTCGGAGTTCCTGAGGGCTAAGACCGCGACTAGCTAAGTCTGCTGGATTTGTGTCGGAATTAACGTGGCTCCACTTTGAAAAATCAACCACTTGAGTGATCTTCGAAACCCGGTTTGCTACAAAGCTTAACCAGCTGCATGGTGGTTTTGCCAGCCAGGACAACACTATAGTTGAGTCTGTCCAGCAGCGAATAGTAAATTTTTTCACGTCAAGCCTTTGAAGCAAACTGTCTATCATTTCAGCTAGAAGAAGTGCGCCGCAAAGTTCTAGTCTTGGAATAGACTGAGTCTTTATAGGAGCCACTTTAGTTTTCGCTGCAATGAGGTGGGTAGAAATGGAATAATTTTTGGATAGTCGAATATACAAGGCTGCTGCGTATGCTTTTTCCGAAGCATCGCAAAACCCATGAAATTCAACATCAGAATCTGGACAATAATCAATCCATCGGGGAATCCGAATGGTATTAATAGCTGAATAGTTGGAGAGAAAAGATTTCCAGTCACGGAGAGTATCAGGATTAAGAACTTCATCCCAACCAGTGCCATCTTGCCATATTCTTTGCATAAGAACTTTTGCTACGACAATGATAGGCGCCAACCAGCCAGCAGGATCATATAGTTTTGCTATATGTGATAAAACTTCTCTCTTTGTGTAGAATGATTTTGTATCGAATGGAATTGTAACGAAGTAGAAACAATCATAGCTAGCGTTCCACCGTATGCCCAAAGTTTTTGCAGAGCTTCGGTCTTCAATTTTCAAAAATTCCTCATTGAGTAAATGGCCTGGCGGAATATCCTCCAAAATCTTCTTAGAGTTAGAGGTCCATTTCCTTAAGGAGAATCCTGCTGACTTTAAAGCTTGAATTAGTTCACTTTTCGCGCTTATGCAGCTCTGTATTGTATGAGACCCGGACAGGACATCATCTACATACATAGAATTTCGCAGAATTTCACTTGCCACAGGATGAGACTTTTGTGCATCATTCGCTAGTTGTAGCAGCGTCCGAATCGCCAAATATGGTGCGCAATTGACCCCAAAGGTCACCGTTTTTAGCTCAAAATCCGAAATTTGTTCGTCTGGACTATTTCTAAATAAAATTCTTTGAAAGGATGTGTGGTCTGGATTGACGAGAATTTGCCTATACATTTTTTGTATATCGGCGTTGAATACGAATTTGAAGAAACGCCATTTGATTATAAGAAGTACAAGATCATTTTGAAGAACAGGCCCTGTGTGAAGTAGCGAATTTAAGCTCTGCCCATTCGATGACTTTGCGGACGCATTGAACACTACTCGAACTTTTGTCGTGGTACTGTCAGGTTTTATTACAGCATGGTGTGGTAGATAATAGCAGTTTTGAATTTCCGTATCCTTCGAAGGGGCATCAACCTTGACCATGTGTCCTAAATCTTCGTATTCCCGAACAACGCGGTCATATTCACTTTTTAAATCAGGGTTTTGAATCAGTCTAGCCTCGTTTCGAAAGAACTGTGCCATTGCACTGGGTCTTGATTGGCCCACACCTAGCGTATTAGGAAAACCTTCCTTGAACGGAAGTGACACTATGTACCGGCCTTCGGAATTTCTTTTAGTGGTACGAACGTATAGATCTTCACATTCCTGATCAGACTGGGACAAAAGGTTCTTCTGTGGAAGATTCTCCACCTCCCAAAATCGCGAAATTTCTTTATCTAAAGAAATTTCACAGAAATGTGACTTAATAGTTGGACCTGTCACGGAACTAGACGAAACTGGACCAGTGAGAATCCAACCGAATATAGTCTCTTGCGCTATAAGAGACTTGCAAACATTGTGTTTAATTCCCGGTAGAATAATAGAAGGAAAGATGTCACCCCCTATAAGTAAGTCTATTTTAGAACTTGAGTTGAAATTAGGGTCAGCTAGTTTTATATTAGGAAGGGTTGAAAACATAAAATCTGGAATGGTTTGCGATGGAAGTTTGCTCGAGAGCTGAGGAACTACCAATGCTTGAACCGAAATCTGTACACTGTCGTTTAACAGTGAACTTAACACTATGCCACACTGTCGTTGAACTTTAGCTGATATTGTGTTATTTAGACCAGAAATTTGAGCCGTAACTGACTGATAAGGAAGATTTAATAAATTGCACAAGCGCTCTGAAATGAAAGTTCCTTCCGATCCCGAATCAATTAACGCTCGAGCTTGAAATTGTTCTCCTAAATGGTGTAGACAAACCCATGCTGTACCCAGCAAAACAGCATTGGAATTTGTAGCAAAACACGATTGTACTATATTAGAGGTTGTAGTGGACTGTATATTTTTTGAAGTAGATGGAGTAAATGAAATCGAATTAGCATTGAGGGTACCTTTTGATACATGAGCTTGTGGAAGAATTGTGCTCTCAACTTCTCTATGTAAAAGAGTGTTATGTCTTTTATGGCATTTAAAACAATTGTGCTTACTCGAACAGTTTTGGACACAGTGACTCTTTGAGAAACAGTTGAGGCATAATCCTTCCTTTTTTATTTCTTGTAATCTTTGTTGATAGTTCATTTTCAAAAATTTTGGACATTTGCGAATTGTATGGCTTTCTTTTGGACAAATTTGGCAGGTTGGATGTGTGACGTTTGCCTGAAAATTGTTAAGTTTTCTCTTTTGCACTATGTTTGAAACTCCTTTAGGCTTCACTTCGCTTTTTGAAAAGTTTGGCCCTTGCATTTCTGATACAGATTCTAAGGTTCGGTGACGACTGGTGAGGAATTTATCAAGCTCAGACCATTTAGGGAGGGCTGTTTTATCCTTTAGCCCTTGCTCCCATAGGGTGAGTGTATTTCCCGGAAGTTTGCTTGTGCATATGTATACAAAGACTGGATCCCAAGATGCAACATCGATATCATGCACTTTTAATATGGATATGCACGCATTTAAATCGCGTTGAAGCTGCTTTAATGCTCTACCAGTTTCTGAAGTTATAGCTTGCAAGTTGAACAGAACTTTTAGTTGGCCATTTACTAGGACGCGCTTGTTTTCAAATCGTTGACAGAGATTTTCCCAAGCTAAATCGAAGCCTTCATGGGTCAATGGACTCTTTTCTACAATCTCTCTAGCTTCACCCTTTGTTTTTTGCTTCAAATAAAATAATTTCTCGACCTTACTGGCCCTAGAATTAGACACTACTGCCGTAAAAGTATCGCGAAAGGTTGGCCAGGAAGCGTAATCACCATTAAAAGTTTCAATCTCTATCGGAGGTAAATGAAGGTTAAGGCTTTCTGAATTCGATGGAACTATCTGCTCGCCTTGATGTACTAGAAGGACAGGATCACTTCGTAGTGCGTCATGAATTTCTGCTAATTTGGCCATACATCTACAGTATGTCGAGTATGTATTTTTGTATTTTTGTTTGAAAGACTCGATGTCTGATGCTTCACCCTCGTCACCAGGCTTTTCATCCAGCTTAGCACCGGCCTCTCTCTGAACTTCGCCAACAAACTTTTGGTAAGCCGACTTTATTTGTGCCCAAGTCGACTTGAGTTCGAGTCGATGTATTTCAATTGCATGAGGAGAAGACACTGGGTATTGGTTATTATTAATATCAGCCTCGAATTCGACCAGGCTGTCGGCCAAGCGAATGAATTGATCAAGTGACATTATGAACACAAGAAATGTACTTGACTATAACTCGTAAATCAAAGAAAATCGTTGAACACAAAAAAACCAAAATATTTGAGCTACTAAAGAACTCTGAACAAGCTATTTCAAATATTTGTTTAAAATGAATTTTTGAATAAGCAAATTCTAGCTAGTGCTAAATTTGGTGAAAGGAACTCAGCAAAAAAATAAAATTTAAAGCTCAACCAAAAAAAAAGTTTTAATTCTTTCAACGTTCTTGAAAAGCTAATCAGCTGTATATTTCTATAAAGATCATAAAGTTCATTGAACTTTGTAAAATTGGAAGTTTAAATTATTTCAGTGAAACAATTCCAGTATATTTGGTTTGTTCGCGCACACGAAAAAAAAATTTCCCTCCTTCGCTAGAGTGAGGTTTTTACAATATAATTTACTCTTTTAGCAATTTAGGATATGGCAAGATGTATGCATGTATATACAAGGACGTGCAAATATTTGAGGGTCCTGTATGAATATGCTGAAATATAAAATGAACTATTTTCCGTGTGTTGAAAAAAAATATGAAAGTGGTTTTCACTTCTCGCAAATCTTGAAGAAATTTAAACGATTTTTAAATCTTCAAATTAATCGTGTACAAATATGCCCAAATTTTTCTTGATGCTTAAGTAGTATTTGATCTGAACGCATGTGGTCATGAACAAACCTATTATTTCGATGGTTGAATGTTAGTGTTACCGCTTGGCGTTGAAAAAATTCCAAAGATTAGCACATTAACAATTCCAAGATATTTTATGTAAAAACTGAAGGTTAAACTTGCACATCAATGAAAAAAAATTCCACCAAGATCAGAAAAAATTTTATTCTTCAAAGATACATAACTTCGTGGTCTTGAAAAAAAAAATTTTTTTTTTGTTTAAATAAAGCTTATCAAGTGGTAACACTTTCACCCTTTTACTTATTTCCAATTATTGCAATCGCAAATATGGAAAATAATTGGAAGTTGAATAGAAGGAGAAACAGGAGAAAGCGCACTTGCTGTTGCTGGAAATAAATTTGTTCCTTCCCCTTACTTAACATTTAACACTGTCGCAATTTATGTTAATAGAACAGTTTAAGTAAATGAGAGATGTTAATGTAAGGTAAGATTCAGGAGATGTAAAGAAGGAGAAACGATTAATGCAAATCAATGTTTCAAGGAGAAATAAATGAAATTTAATGGATCAGCAAAAAAATAGAGAACAATGTATGGGGAAAGTTAACTTGGAAAAAAAGAAGATCATGTGTACATACATAAATGGCACATAAGGGGAACATGAAAAAAAGGGCGCGAAGAATGTGTCATGAAATGGAACTAAATTAATACATATGTATGTTAGTATGTTGGTATGCACTTTTGCAAATAACTATTTAAACTATAAATTATATACGTATATGAGCGTGTATATTTATTTCTTTTTTCAACCCAATAACTATTTGCACTGACTTACTGATAATGATCGTTTTTCGGTCTTATAGCTTCCTTATTCCTTTGCATACGAGTGTGGCCACTATCGTCTCACTTTACTTTTTGATGTACACACTTTTTCCCAATAAAAGTACATATGCATATATATGAGTACTTATGAGTTTTTAATTTTTAACTCCTTTTTTCCGATGATTTGTACCAATTGCACAAGAAAAAGTGCTTGTTAGAAGTTTGCATTATTAATTGAACTATTTTTTCTATTATGTGCTTTTATATTTTGAAGTTTGCCAGCATATTCGGCCTCTTCACTTGTGTGCACTTTCCAGACGACTAAAGTAGAAAAAACTAAACGTACCTGAGAGTTGATGAAATATTGTTTGTATGTAATGCTTGTAAATGTGAATAATCCAATGAAATCTCCCAAGAATGCAATTTATTATTCTCCAATCCGGTTCGAAGGACCAAATGTTAAGCTGAGGAATCTCTCTTTTGTGGGGAAGCTGGGGGAATAAAATAAAGTTGATTCTGGGAGCCGAAAACTGAGCAATAAAAGTATGTAAAATGTAACTCAATCGCTCAGAGTAGATGACCGCAATTACCCCAATTGTGAGTTGAGGTACATCAAGCAAAATGAAAAGATTGAAGAAAACACAAAGAATTAGTGTTATTGAACAAAATATTTATTTCAGGAAGAAATGTTACCTTTGCTGATGGCGGTTGAAATCACAAGCGATTACAAGGTTTTTGTTAAAACGGAACAATCCTTTAGACCATTTTGTACGAGTTTTGCAAGAGACGTTAGGCTTTAGACGTGAAAGAGAAAGCACGATTTTCGCAACAATCAGCGATGATATATAATACATATAATGCACCGAAATTGAAATATTGCCCATCACTGTTGTTAACCCCAAGTACACAATTTGGCGTTAACACACCTCTTTCTGGAACAATGCACACTTCTTCGCGCTAAGAGTGAGTCCTGCCGACGATATTCGTTTAAAAACTTCCGCCAAATTTTTCAGGTGCTCGTCAAACGTTTTTCCCATTACGATTATGTCGTCAAGGTAGACTAAACACGTCCTCCAGTGAAGCCCCTTTAATACCTGTTCCATCAGTCGCTCAAATGTGGCTGGAGCATTACAGAGTCCGAATGGCATTACTCTAAACTGCCATAAACCATCTCCAGCACTAAAAGCAGTCTTCTCCTTGTCCTTGTGGGCAATTTCTACCTGCCAATAACCACTTTGCAAGTCCAATGTTGAGAACCATTTTGTTCCGGACAGCGTATCTAGGGTATCGTCAATCCTGGGTAGTGGATAACTGTCCTTTTTCGTGACGTCGTTTAGCTTCCGGTAGTCCACACAAAACCTCGTGCTTCCATCCTTTTTCTTTACTAAAACTACCGGTGAGCTCCACGGGCTTGTGGATGGTTCGATTACTCCACTCTTCTCCATTTCATTGACTAACTCTTTAACCTCGTTACGCTTGGCCAGGGGTACACTTCTGGGCGCCTGCTTTATGGGCCTCGCTTCGCCAGTATCGATTTCATGCCTCACAATAGCCGTTCTCCCTTGGCTCTTACTGTTCATGGCGAAAGCGGAGGCGTATTTCCTGAGCAGCTGTTTGGCTTTATTTTTATCAGATGCTGGCAGCCCTGTGACCCATTTTTCGACATGCTGTTCAAATGTTTCTCGTTCTTTAGGTGACAAGCTAGTAGATTTTGGTTTGGCCTCACAATTTACAATTGCCTCTGCTGGAGTACAGCTTCCTAAATGCGATTTTGGACTTACGACCTTCTCACTGGCTGATAAATTGAGCACTCTAACTGGGACTTTCCTATCGGCACGCATTTTCACGAGAGCTTTCGCTGTTAATAAATCGCCCGTTATATTTTCTGATTCTACTACCCACAATCGACTGTCCGCACAATCTCCATTCGTTCGAGCCCATATCAGTGCCTCAGATCGTGGTGGAACCCGCTGAGTATCTTCAGCAACCAGTTTCAGCACATGGGGCTTATTCTCGTAGCCAACATCTAACTGTATCTCTACGTCACGCCACGTCATAATTTGTTGACCCATGTGCAGATTTATGCCATGTGCTATCATAAAATCTGCACCAATAATCACCTCGTCAACAATATCGGCGACAATAAACATGTGGCTGACGGTGATGTTAGCTATACACACCTTTGCCTCACACTTACCATAGACGCTAGCGGCCTCCCCAGTAGCTGTACGCAGTCTCACGTTACGTAGCGGTTCTACCCTTCCTGGTACCAAATCAGGCCTTATTATGGACTGCGACGCTCCTGTATCTATGGTTAAAGTTTGCTTCTTCCCATTGATGTATCCACTAACAGTTAAGTTGCTGTTTTTCTGCTGCATCACTGATATGGAGATTGTGGGGCCCTCGCTTGTGGGAGCCAGCTTTTGCCCCTTAAAGCTGACTCGTTTTAGTTTAACGGTGACTCCTGGGGCTGTTGATGGCTAGCCCTTTTGCTCGGCCTCTGTGGAGATACGGATCTCGTACGCTTCCTGGGAGCTTTACAGTTGCGCTGAAAGTGGCCTGCCTTTCCGCAGTTGAAACACTTAGCTCGGCCTTTGTTCGAGCTTTCGGCCAATGCTTGCAACAGTGCCTCTTTAATCGTACTGGCCAAGCCATCTCCTGGCTCATGAACTACCTCTAGCTCTCGTATTTTGTGGACCTGTGGCCTTGAAATTAGTCTGGCTGTCTCCTGGGCCAACGCAAATGAGACGGTTTCGGCGAATGACGGCTTTTGTGTTGCGCATACTGCAAGCTTAATGTCGGGATCTCGAATTCCATTCACAAATGCCTCCGTCTTGAAATGGTCCAAAAACGAGTAGCTCTCTCCAGGATAGCTAAGCTGCACCAGACGCTCAATCTCCATTGCGTAATCCTGAAGAGTCTCATTGCTTCTCTGCACTCTGCCTCTCAGCTCCATTCTGTGGATTTCCTTCTTGTGCTCTCCACCATACTTGCGTTGCAGAGCTGCCATGATGATTTCATAATTGTCTCTAGATGAAGCGGGCACAGTTTCCAGGACCTGTGCAGCGACACCCTTCAACGCCAAAATTAACTCAATGCATTTCTCATCTTCGCTCCATGCATTCTTATTGGCTACAGTTTCAAACTGAAACTGGAAAATGTTAAAAGGTGTGCTGCCATCAAAGGTGGGCGCTTTCACTCTGCTCACAGATTCAGGAATAGCTCGGACTGGCATTTCCTGCAGTTGAAGGCCATTCATTCTAGCTTCCAGGCTATGAAGCTTTTGATCGACATCATTTTCTAGGGCAGTAAATTTTTCACCCACTTCGTGAACATTTCGTTCTAAGCCACACAATTTTTCCTCCATGGCATTCACTCTCTGGTCTATAGCCGAAGACAGTTTCATCAAATTTTCATTCGTTGTCGTATGCTTTGCGTTTATTTCTGCTAGAAGCATTTCATTATTCGATTTCATCATTACATTTGTTGCTTTGGACGCCTCTTTGATGGACTTGGAGTTTTCCTCCATTTTCTGCATCATCATTGCAAACATAGCGTTGAAGTCCATATTGCTTGTAGCTGATCGTGTACTCATCTCCAGTTCTTCTTTTTCTTCGAAGTCATGAGTATTGATGTCCAGACCCAACCGATCAAACTCCTCCATTAGCCTCTTCTGCAGCTCCACTTTGTTACCAGATGTGGGCAGATCCAATTTGCACAACTCCTTTTTCAGTTGTTCCACTTTAAGCTCGTCGAACTTCATTTTACAATTTCACTTCTGACACCAATTGTTACGTTTTAACCTTTTCAAAACGTTATCCGTAGATTCTTTAATTGTAATGAAGTTACAAACACTCACGTCTTCAGTTTACAATAACCAACAGTTCAACACTTTATTTATTTGAACACACTATACTTGTAAACACTTTACTAGTAGAACAACACTTTCACTTAATCACTTTTTATTACTTAAGACACTTTACACGTTAGCGCAGCTAAAAATCGACTGACTGTTCAGCGTTGAGCTTCGCTGCTTTTATACTTCCAATGATCATTACTAGAACATTCTAGACGTTTACAGAAGCTAATCACGCCACATCTATAGTGCGATGTGCGATGACTCATCATGAACAAAAGATATACACACACACCGACATACATGCGATGTGCGATAACTCATCATGAACAAAAGATATACACACACACCGACATACATACACGCGGCAGTAAAACTCAAGCATCTGAGTCGCGCACATACATGCACACACGAATATTGTATCGTGCGGTGGTGGTTTCTTTTATTTCGCTGTTGTGCTTATTTATCCACACATGTGTGTCAGTATGTGCACACTCGCTGTGCTGCCGTTTTGTTTATCAACAAGCTTCTATGTATGCATGTGTGTATATACCTCCTGTGTTCATTTACAAATAATAACAAGACAATATACGCACATATAAAATAACGATGATTTAGTACGTTCTAGAACAATCACAATCGGTCCGTTCACGACCAAATTTGTAACAATATTCTAAAATATGTTTTGTAAATGAAGAAAATTATACGACTTACAACAGAAGTTAGTAAATTACAAAGAGCGTCGTAACAGGGTGCAAAAGCGTGAAAGTCCGCTATAAATTTCCAAAACTCAGAAATATGCTAAAATGGTTACAATAATCTTAAAAAATCTTAAACAGCATCACGGAAAATTACAAAAAATTTGCAAAATGAAAAGAATAAAAACTTTTGTGGTATTCTTTGTAGTTGAATAAGATTTTATAATTCACTTGTAAGTCTATTTTTGCACATTGCAAATTTCTCACCAATTTTCGGGGTTTTGCATCAGTTGTGGCTTTTGCTCTGTTTGTTAAGAACTGCCTTAAGACTTTTTTGAGTTTTGGAAATTTGTTGCAATTTTTGGTTTTTATATCTGCTTAACTTTTCTTCAAAAATGACTATTCTTACATTTTTCTCAAATTTTCAGGTTTTTGAACCTTGCTGTATAACACAACGGGACCTTTCTAGGACCCAAGTGAGCCGGTCTCAGGAGCGGTGGCCCGCGTAACATAACATTGCTGTACGTTTTGCAACTGCTTCACTTTTTTAAAAATATTGCAGTCTCTTTTTTTAGTATTGAAAAAATGTCTGTGGATTTTCTAGTTTTTTGCACTGTGCGCTTTTTGCAGCGCTTTGACTTTACTAGGCGTTGAAAATCGTTTTTCACATATTGCAATTTTTTGCAGTTTTCACGCTTTTGCAACTTGCAATAGTGTTGCAACAGTATTACTTTTTAAATTGTACTGTAGTTATAGAAAACAAATTCAAAATACATGGGGACAAAAGGCGAAGGTTTTATGATAAAATTTTAAAAGGTAAACTATTCGACCAACAACAACATGGCTTTATGCCGTACAGATGATCTACTGCTACTAATTTACTTATTATAACTCGTGATATTGTCACTACGATGAGGAACAGGTGTCAATGTGATGTTATGCACTCTGAATTTGCTAAGTCTTTTGATACAGTCAATCATCGTATTTTGTTATGCAAACTTGTTTCAGTTTGCTTTTCGAATAATGTTCTATACTATTCTTTAACAGTGTTATTCAGAAAAAATTAATATATGTAGGTTTATTACTATCCAATAATAACGAAAATTGCTTAAAGTGTTATACACAAACGATTATTAGCTTAATTTATTGGCTGTTTATTTTTTTGTTAAATTTGAAAAGATTTGTACAAGATTATCTGGAAATATTCAAGAAATTGTGAAATGCAAAAGGGAGTAACAACAAAAAAAAAAAAATAAATCAAAATGGTGTTTGTTGACGGTAGTAGTCCGCGATGGCCCTTTGATTAACAACACAGGTTTAGTCAAATTCAATTTTTTATTAATTAATTCAAATGATCTAGTGTTTTAATTCTTTTTGGTTTTAGGACCATCAGTTTTTTTTATCTTCAAAAAAATTTTTTTTTACATGTCATCTCCTCAACTCTCACACGTGGATTCTGACATGACTTTTCTCTTTTTTCTGTATAATAAAATTCATTTATATGTGTATAATAAGTCAAGCTTTTCGATAACAGCCAGAGCTGCATTTCTTGGTGTCCAGCAAGAGTGGCGGTTACAGTGTTCTTTACTGGTTATGGTACAGCAAATCAAAATACATGTTCTCATCAATTTTTTCAGTCCTAATGTCAAAAACAACAACTTTATTAAAGAGCAGATTGCCACTCCTTTTATGATAATTTTTCGTTTGAAGATTAACCCAGTATTCATAAAAACTAGCCATAGAAAATTCTTACACTAAGTCCACATCAATTTTTGTGAAAATGCAATGAATTAATCTTTAATTTTTTTTTAGCCTTTATTTAATGATATGTTAGGCATTGTTTTCACTCCGCCACCATTAAGAGAAAAATACGACAACGACGTGTACACTTTCACAAAGATATTCCTTGGATTTTATTATTTTTTTTTGTAAATGAATGTCTTTTTTTAACATTTGTTTTTCTTATTTTTATTTTGTAGAACTTGTTTTGTAAAATATTAATAAGTTGAATTTTTTTTTTTGTAATTTTACTGGCAAAATCAAAAAACTTTTTATAAAACGAACTTAAAGGTCTGTATAAAAAAAAAAGAAATGCGGTCGGGGGACCCCCGTTGGGAACGAAGTTCCTTACGTTTTTTTTCATCTTTGAATGTAATACAAGGTGAAATCTGTATGTGTTATTTTGTGTTGTTTTTGAAATTTTATGATTCTTTAAATCTTTGGAACGTTTTCCAACTAATTATTATTTATTGGTAGGTGACACCGCCCATCATACACAATTGCTTGTCGACAGTACACCAATACATATAAACAGCTCACACGCTTTCGTGACGATTCCTACTAATTTCCACTACCAGCAAGCCGAATTAAGGAACTTCGTTCCAATTAGTTTTGTTTACATTTGTTTTTCGTATAAAAATCATGCTATAGCTATCTAATTAAGCAAACTGTCGATCAGCTGGCTTGAGCGATATTCAAAAGTCACTTGTTTCACCTCTGTATACTCTGTGGTTGGCCATGATATTGTAAAATGTTCTTAAAACTACCTGAACTGAAGAGAAGGTTGAAGAAAACGATATTCAAAATAATCTGAACTGACAATTTTCTTGATGCTGATATGATTTCATTACCAGTAGATTGCCAGCACATTGTTAGTTCTTAGAGTATTGTAAGATCTGACAGCCGTCTGTACCTAGCCTAAAGCCCGTATGATACTTCATTTTTCTTTCATTAATTGGTATAGAATTGATAGAAAGAAACAGCAATTGCTAGAAAGAACCAAATATACAAAACGTAAACAAAACTGGCATCTTTTTTGTAAGTGTTGTATTCTTGTTGTTGAAAAATTTTACATTTTTTTTGACATAACCTGATTTTTTATCGATAACTTCAACAAAAATGTTGACAGTTTTGCATTTATCTTAATATAGCTGAACGCGTTGCACATACTAAATTCTACTATTACATTATATTTGCACTGTTCTCCAAAATTTAAACAATGCAAGAAAAATGTACGAGCTTAAGAGTCTTGTCATTTTGGTATTCCACGTGTTGCCTGATGAGATTCTAAGTATATGTATACCTTTTAAACTTTTGAAACTATAAGAATTCCACGCTTTTTAATTATAGAATATTTTAAACATTTGAGACAATTTTAATGAACAAAGTTTGTAATAAATTATGAAATTAAATTTCAATTTTTTTTCACTGCAGAAGTACTTGTTGTCTTAATGCATTCATAACAGTGGTAAGAAACTAAAAGATTTTATTTTGTTTTGCTCTTACGCCAGGTAAAAGTAGGTCAGTTAAATAAATACACACATATGTATGTACATATGTATGTAAATGTATAAAATGTATTGCGCACTTGAACCTCTTGTAAAATAATTTTTAAATGAAGATGACATTTAAAAATTTTATTTCTCATGCTCGTATTTGAAAGTTAAACTGCCTTCTATGAAAAATAATAATGCATGATGGTTCAATATTCAATATTAATATGATAATATACTTGTAATTTATTTGCAACTCATTTGCAATCAAATACAAATTGTTTTGTTAATATTCTTTTCATAGAAAAAGAATACAAATATCATTGAAACATAAACATACCTGTGCCAATGTGGCCACAGTTAAGCCAAAGGTAAAGGCTATTTGTGGTATTGAGGGCTTCCATTCGGCACCACCTGTACAACTGCCAACACCAATGACAACCAAGAAGAAGGTACCAACCAATTCAGCCATCAACTGACGCCAGATCTTTTTGTTGTCTGTGATGTCCTTAACACCAACCATTGCTGACACATCTGGAAGGAAAGAAGGGAAATATTGAATAATTAACACATTAATTGTTGTTTTAAGGCTTGCGGCTACTTTCATTTTATAATAAAAAAAAAATGTATTTAAACACTTTAACATTCTCAATTATTTGACATCTCTTTAGGTATCTTACGGTCACCTAGCATCGCTAGATACATATGTTGGACAAACATACTAGTTGGTTAGATTTCGCTGACAGTGTAAGGAAACGATTTTTGTTTTCTCAAATACTAATACATTCAAAATTACATTGTATCTATTCCCTGCCAGCAAATTGGTAGTCGACTACTAAAATAATTAACTTTACGTTAACTTTTATGGACTAGCTTCAAATTAGCTACAATACAATCGAAACGTAGTGCAGAGTTCACCCAAAATTCAAATACTAACATACACACATACACGGTAAATAACTCTTGAATTAAATTGCCTATTGTCGCATTCGTTTTAAATGTTGCGATGGCTGAATGGGTTAAGTTGGCTGCTCACCAGTCTTGAGGCTTAGTGGTTCGAATCCCACCAGAGGCTAAAAAAAAATAAAAAAAAAAATAGGATGAAATTTAATTTAATAAAATATAATATTACCACCGAGAAATGTAAAATCAGCTTTGATTTGTACATTTTTTTCCGTGGCTACTGACTCTGAAGTAGCTAACTTTAAGTTAGTTGAAAAGTAATGCAGCGGACGACAACTGACTACCTCCTAGGACATCGTAATGTTAAAATAGTCAGTCATCTCCATTGAAAAAAGTTAGCTTATAATTCATTACTAGTTAACTGAGTTGCCGGCAGGGTTCCAACAAAGTTCATGGTATTGAGTGGTGGGTAAACTGGCAGAATGCTTTACTAATACCGTTTTCATTTCTACAGCAACATATTTAACTTTGTTGGCAATCGAAATTCTAAAAGTCATTGTTTTCTTAACTTATTTTTTATTATTTATGATTATGGTGAAATTTTCTTTAAATCTTAGTTTCACTAAAATCATAAAAGTGGCAAAGTCCAAAGTAAATACGTAATTTTGTGTAGAAACGAAAACGTCATAAGAGTCCTCGAGGTGGAAGGTCTGATTCCAGCCGAAGGCTCTGGGTGTCTTTGCAGATAAGTAAAACAACTTTGCAGTTTTGTGTTTGTTTTAAATATACAATATAAAATAAATTCAGTCAAATACGAGGCTGGCTAGCACACTTAGGGTTCCGCACATACGTATGTATAATGTACGTATAGAATGGCATATCTGAATACATACATTGTATAAATTTCACCTCTCTGTCTTTTACAGCTTACTTTACGTTAAGACAACAGCTGCCTTGCCGGCTCTTGCCTGAACATTCTGGTGCTATGTAAGCTTGCAATCGAGGTAAGTGTCAAGATATTTAGCATTCTGCGTCAATTTAAGTGTAATCCCCTTTACAGTTGGCGATTGAGACGACAGAGGTTTATATTTCCGAGGAAAGAGAACATTATTATCCGCAAACTCAGAACTTCTGAAAGAAACACCGTATGAACTGAGACTAATAGCATGTTTCCACGACATGATGTGTTTTGCTCTCTATTTGTGCTTAACACCCCAATCAGGAGCGAAGCAACGTGCTTCGCCATACACAATTTTGAGAGCGAATGAAGTTGATTCATGTTGAAGCTACATGCGATCACAAATTTATCTGCACTATCTGTCAAAATCATATATTGTAAACAAGAAAAATAAATATAAATAAATAAATAAATAAATAAATAAATAAATAAATAAATAAATAAATAAAAAGCAAAGAAAACGTAATACTCCCATAAAAATGCCAACGCCGAAGACATTTCCATATGAATGTGGTTTTTTTTTTGCAACAACTCTTTCACTTACTTTTTTTTTGTTCATTTAGACAAATTTTCTTTATGAAAATTAATGGAAAATTTATGCTGGCTTATCAAAAACAATAGTCAAATCGAAGCCCATAGACGAGTCGTGTAAACAGTGTGATTCATAAATACGATTGAGAGAGCGAAGCGGGTGATTCAACTCGTAATGGAAACATGCTATAATGTTATTGAAGCAGCATAAGAAACAGTTGTTTTAAACAACAGCGCGATCTCAATCTGATTTCGAACAGATAATATACAATATAAATTTTTGAAATAAAAATATAAGCAAGATATACTTTTTTGAGTCTCCGGCTGGTTAATCGGTTTCGGAAGGAATTTTGAAAGTTTCAATTTGCTGATATACATACGTATTTATGTGAATGTATTTAACACTCGCCCGCAAATTAGCGCAATTTCGCCGTCTAAGCCTTCCATTTGCATGCAAATGGCTGGATTAGACATTAAAAATAATCTTTTTTTTTATGAAATGTCAAGGAAAAGGCGAAAGTCAGTGTTGGTTTGAAAATGTAACCTGGACAAATTTCATTTCTTTTATGTCTGTATAACATACCTGCTGGTTTTAGGCAGCCTAAAGTGTTTTGTTGTCTAAAAAAGGAAAGCAAGTTCCTGAAGACGATGCACACAGGGGTTACGAAATATGGGAAACAGGAAACTGCCTAAATAAGTTATTGTAAAAAACAAAAGTGACCTCAACACTGAGTGAACTCAATTAGCACCAAAGTCTTTTGTCGCTTTGAAAGCGCCAGCTTGTCTTTTTGCTTCATGTAGGAATTGGTGGAAATATTTTTATACAAAAAAAATATATTTTCATTGATTTCATTAAATTCTTTTGTTGTTCATGTTTTGTGTTATTGTAAGTTATTAACAAAATATTTGGTACTTTTTGTTTTAATTTTTAGTTTTTTATTCTTAAAAGTCTTCATTTTTTAACCTGAAAAAGCGTTGTTTTGCTTTAATTTGTTTTCAACTCAAGCAAACAGAAATATTTATAACCTTGATAACAATTTTGTTATTGTGTAATATAAAATTTTTTTGATTAATATTTATTAACAATTGCTTAAATATTTACCACAAGTAGTGGGATTAAGATAACAACTGAAATGGCTCTTAAAAAACGAATTGTGTTAATTTTGAAGTTGGAAATGCGAAAAAAAAAATATATAAAACAACTTAAAAATAATGTTCATGTTCGACATGAAGTGCAAATAATCTACAGAAGTGCTATTGACATAAGCTTTGAAATGATAAAGTTAAGATTGCGTGAAACTAAATAATTGTTGTACAAAATATTTAATTAATGATAAAACGAAACAGACCCGAGGTAAATGAGCTTTTAGTTTTGTTTTTAATTTCATACATTTCTTAAGTATTTTATACCGTTTTATTTAAGTAGTTAACATTTTGTTTGAAATTTCTACAATTAAGAAAATATGAAAGAAATAAGGGGTTTTACGAAAGCTAGTTTAGCCAATGTTTTGCTGCTGCTGCCAAAAAAATGATTTTGCGAAATACATAGTTTAATATTATTGTATTCATAACTGCATTCATACATGATAAGTTTTCAAAACAAAAGCACTCTATATGACATTTAAATAGAGCTACACAACGACGTTTAGTTTTTTTCCCCATTTTTGTGCAGTTTGCATTCAGCATGTTCAAAGGGGGATCTTAGACGATAATATTTCAAGTTCAACATGTAAAAGTGTGTTTGTTGACGTTTGAGTAACAAATTCATAAAAGATCATATGTTGAACTTTTTCATATAAAATTTGGTCTAAATGTAACTTTTTTATGATTATGTATACTATGTTATGTTATGTTATGTTATGTTATGTTATGTTATGTTATGTTATGTTATGTTATGTTATGTTATGTTATGTTATGTTATGTTATGTTATGTTATGTTATGTTATGTTATGTTATGTTATGTTATGTTATGTTATGTTATGTTATGTTATGTTATGTTATGTTATGTTATGTTATGTTACGTTATGTTATGTTATGTTATGTTATGTTATGTTATGTTATGTTATGTTATGTTATGTGAATTTAGGCGGTCACCAAACGTGTCTTTCAATAAATCGATTGTGGCACGAGCTGTGTGACATGTTGCGCCGTCTTGTTGAAACCACATCTCATGGATAACATGCTTATTCAATTCAGGAATGAAAAGGTTAGTAATCAGGGTTCTATACCGATCACCATTGACTGTAACGTTCTGGCCATCATCGTTTTTGATGAAGTACGGATTAATGATTCCACCAGCCCATAAAGCGCATCAAACAGTCAGTTTTTTTGGATGTAATGGTGTTTCGACAGTTTTGTTTGTTGACGTAGCCATTCAATCAGAGTGCGCTTCATCGTTAAACAAAATCCGCTTATGAAAATCGGGAACAACGGCAATCTTGTTGTGCACTAAAATTGCACTATTTGCAGGCGTGGTTCAGGAGTGAGTCTATTCATGATAAGTTGACAAACCAAACTGAGAAGAAATCACTTGACAGATTTTAAATCGGTCGCCATCTTAAACAGTAATGCCAACTTAAAGTTGTGTACATCGAAAAAACACCCTTTGTTACTTTCTATTATAAACAAACTTTGATAAAAAATTTTTTGTTTTTCCGGTTGTGCGCAATAAAAGATTAAAGTGTCCAAAAATTAGACACAAAATTAATGGCAATAATTCATAAAAAATTATGGAAAACAAAAGACGTAAGAATCAAGGGACTGATAAAAATGTATTTCTTTTCTGTTTAGGAATGTATGCAGATACGAATTAGTGGTGAGTGATACATATATTTAAACGTTTCAAGTTTACACTTAATAATCTTTTTTTTAGCAGAACTTCAACTCTTCTTCTTCTATCAACACAAGTAAATATTTAAATATTTTATGATGCGTAAATTCAATTAAAAGGTCATTCCCACTAGCTTTTATTTTAAAGCAATTCAGTTGAATATTTTGACAATATAGTAATTGTTTAAAAAGTAACATTAATTGTGAAAAAATCAAACAAAAGCAATATTTATGTTTAATATTTGTTTTGCTGTCAGAAGTATAACTGAATTAAATTTCAAAAAAAAATGTTGCCATCATCAATTAAAAGTGTCAAGCTCTTAAGCGGGTACCCTACACTGCTTGCTATGGGCAAGCCATAACTAATTCGGCAAACTGAGGATAGAACTATAGCTAATTTGACATTACACTAATGTATACCTTTAGGGTATACATATGTATATAATATTAGTAGTATAATCAAATATGAACTTAATTATTTATTTGCTTTAAGAGCCAATTGAAATGTATTAATTTAGGTCGAAAAATTAACCTTTTTAAAAAATATTTGCTGTCTTTTTTAGCTGTCTATATGCCGACGACATTTTGTTGTATAGAAGTTTGCAAAAAAAAGTAAAAGAGTTGCAAAAACGAAAAGAAATGTTTGCTGTGTTAAAGGTTTGTTTGAACATTTCTGATTCTTATTTTGTTCATGGGAATTATGGAATAAGTAGTTAAGTTTCAAATAAACTTTTAAGAATTTTTCAAGTCTACTGATGAGCTGATTAGCACCAACGAAATGTCGGCGGCATATGGACAGCTGAAAAAGACAGCAAATATTTTTTAAAAAGGTTCATTTTTGGACCTAAATTAATTAGTAGTACAAAAAATACTTGAGATTGAAATATTATCTGGAATTAATAACACAGTACAACATTTTTCAGGTGATTGATTCGGGACACAATTCTGATAATTGTTTATGAAAGTCATCTCGGATGATGACGATGCAGACTCAGAGCATGAATATGAACAACCTGCGAAGAAAATAAGGTCATCAGAACCACAAGCTTCAATTTCAACGAGGATGGATAGTGGCAATAATTGAAAATGTTCTAAGTTTTGTTTCCATGCATAGATAACATATAAAAATCTCATATTTTCTGTATAAGAATAGCTTTAATATGAATCGGAATGTTTAGTTTCATGCAAAATAAAGCATCAATGAAAATGTCTTCAATATTTTTTCCAAATTCATACCTTTACTTAATTGTGAATAAAAGCGAAACGCGTCAATCGATTTTTATGATTTATGTATCGTTTTGTTCATAGGTTATGCGACTTTACGTGAAAGTAATAGGACTTGACACTTTTTTTTTACCGTTTTGGATTTTTTATGAATTAAAAATTTAAAAAATCCAATTTTTTTAGGCAAAAAATATTTTTCTTCTTCCTACATTTATTTATAACTCCGAAACTTTTGCTTATGTAGCGAAACGTTGTATAATCAGATTAAAGGAATTGTAGTTCTTAATTTTTTAAAATTTATTTCAGCTTATTCGGACTAGTGGTTCTTGAGTTATGACAAACAAAAGAGCCTACAACGTGACAAACACTCCTACATGATACTTACCAACTTCAAATTAATTTTTAAGTAATTATTTGAGGTACCAAGACCAAACGAATGCTGCAGAAGTTCTTCTTTTTGTCTCTACTTTCGTAAACAATTATCAGATTTGAGTCCCGAAATCATGTGTTGTACAGTGTAAGCTGAAAACCTTATTAATTTGTTTATCGAATAATAATTTGGTACATTTTTCTGAATAGAAATTGACTTCTAATTTTCTGTGTGCTGCATCAAAATTAAAAATGATATATTTAATTCAGCACTAGGACTTCTGTATGTTTCATATTAAGATTTTCCAATACCTCTTCTCTGTTTCTGATTTCAATTTAATCCTCATCATATTTTTAATGTAAGTCTGGCATTTTCTATTCTTTAGATTAAAACTGTTTTCTGTTTGAGGCAGCTCTCACTGTTTTTATTGTTTTTGGTTTTAAGCAATTGTTGTGATATGATTTTAAAACACTGACGTGCTTAAAATATTTAAATTTTAATTGTATTGTATTATTTTACATCCCGCGACTGACGGCATACATTTTACTGGCAGGTCATAGAAAACAAAATTTCTGGCAAAAGTTTGTTTGAATTTGTAACACAACTAACGGATGCAAAGCTCACAAAAAAAAAAAAAACAAATAGATGCATATTATTATCATACCATTGAGGTGAAATTGCAATTGATAATGGCGGTGTTAACTTGGAGAGACGTGCTGTTTTACATACATATACAGTATTTATCGGATATAAGAAACTTAAAAATCCACGAAAAAAGTTTCTTATAAGCGTTTCTTTTTTATATACAATTATTTTATATAAGAAACTTATTTCTTATATAAGTAGCTATGGCCATAAGGCATTTGTTTCTTATATGAATATACGAGCTTTTTTACCTTTTTTTGTATATACGTAGATGTACATATGTATGTAAATAGAAAAATAAAACAAATCAAATTTTATTTTATTAACCCCTTTAGTAAATAGATATAAAAAACTAGACAACTTCATTTTGAAAAAAAAAAAAAAAAAATTATATGTAGTAAATACATGTACATACATAATTCATTTTGTACTATTTATTTATTTATTTACGAGGCAAGAAACAAAAACTTCTCATGAGCACTAAAAGTAAAAAAAAAAAACGTTGTTGTTGTTGTAAAACTGTCAGAAAACAGAGTTGTCCATGCAAACTACATAAATTCAGTGTTGCCCTTGAAAGTTTCTTATATAAATTCTTTTTCTATACATTTTGTGGTTTGGTGTTCAAGAAAAATGTTCTTTTATCAGTTTTTTTCTTATAAACGTTTTTCTTATATAAAACTTTTTTTGTTAGAAAAATCACTAAAAAGATATGATGTTTTTGCAAATGTTTCTTATAAGAGTTTTGTTCTTATATGAGATGTTCTTATATCCGATAAATACTGTACAAGTATGTATGTAATTTCCATACTTTTCCTCTATATAGTTATAATTTTGGTGTGCTGCAAAGGTTTGGTTGGCTGTTGTTCACCGGGTAGTGTCGAAGGTACATGCACCTTCCACTGAATTTATTTCATTAATATTTTTGTCATTAATTCAATGAAAAGTTTTATTGCGGCAATGAATTTATTCCACTAACATTCGTTCATTAGTTTTCATAATTTCGTTAAAAATATCTTTGGATTTATGAAAAAAAAAAAAAACATTAAAACAATGACCGATTTAATTAAATCAGTAACCGATCATCATTAGAGCACTTGCTTTTTAGGGTTCCGTACTCATCAGAAAGAAACGGAACCCATTTAACGAGACTACTACGTCCCTCCGTCTGTCCGTCACAGCGCCCATTTTCCCGAACGGTAAGAGCTAAGGGCTAAAATTTCCACACGATATTGTTGTGCCTCGCAGCTACAACAGCAAATACTAAAAAGAACGACAAATCGAAAACTACCTCGATACCAGGTAGCCTCACAAGCCCAGCTCAGCTGACTGCTGCTTTTAGCCTGAAGAACTGTCAAAGTTCACAACACAAACGCGAACAAATGGGTAACAGAAATACAGTATTTATACCAACAAAATACTTGAAATGTTTGTTGGTGTTGTGTTTGTTAGCTACCTGTTACCCTATCGAGTTACCCTGATCGTGAAAATAAATTGTACGATTGTTTGGAATATATTGGCCTTTGCGGTGTAATGGAGAATTTCATTTAAGAGAACCGGGAGCTTCTCAAAATAGTTTTCTAGGCTTTACTGTTTGCGTGAAGAGAACTGCAACGTACCCTGCCATGATATTTAAAGAACTTTATTTGTCTTTACAATTTCTGCTCGTGCATTTGTTTTGGGAAAAATATGTATGTATATTATATATTTTTATATGGTAATTATTTATAATTACTTTTTCTGCTAATTTAAAACACAATAGTTTTCAAAAATTTTCCTAATTGTCATGCAAAGTCGCTCGCGCTGCCATTAGAGAGTAACAACATTCTATGGTGTTTTTAATCTCACATGAAATTTGTTTAAATATAAATTTTAATTTCTTTTTGTTATTACAGTATCATTGTGCAGTTTGTTGTTGTGTTCGCTGTTGGTAGATCATTAAAATTCTTTTTAATTGAATCACTAACAATAAATTTATTTTGTTAAGAACTTTTTAAGTACTAGCTGACCAGGCCACGCGTTGTTGTGGCCTTTGCAATAGTTGTAAATAATATTTTTTCGGTGGTCACAAAAGAACTAAAAATCTATTTGGAAAACTGGTCTATAAATTACCAAACTATTCAAAACTTATAAAAAAGCGAAATTGTAGATTTTGCATTCGACTTTTAAGAAGCAAAACGAATTTTGAAAATCGAAATCAAAATTTTTATTTGTTAATAAACTTAATTGTATTGTATTGTAATATCACTTTGCTTTTGTTCTTTGTAAGCTGTCACAAATTAAAATAATTTTTGTTAATTTTTACTTCCTCAAAACTGAGAAGGATTTTTTGTAGGAGTGATCAACATTTTTAAAAAAGACAAGAAAAGTAAAAATGAGGCCTTATCGGCTGGGGTACATACCATGGCTGTTTCGCGGCCACCATAACTAGTTGTATACTGTTTTTTAAGCAGCAGCGCATAGCCATCCTACCACCCAACCGCGTATATTTAATCGTATTGATTAACTTTCCACTCTTGTTGTAGCTGCAGTTTTTAACAAAAATATTTCCAAATTTTATGGGAAGTTGTTATACAGGGTTGTTATAATACATGTGTTGTTATAATACATGTGGCCTTAGATCTTCAACTGGTATTTTTTGAGCTACTGTGTGCTTTTTAGCTGACAAATGTCAAATGCTGGCCATTAACATGGGTGATGTTGTATCTGCTTACCCCCCATTTACACACGCAAGAACAAGTGCAAGTAACTCAATACATTGACATTTTTTCCTAATACCATTATATTTGTGCAAGTTGCGAGCTCACTTGCAAGAGATTTTGTATGCCAGTAATTTTTTTTACTTGCTTGGCGGTAAAATGATAAAAAGCAAAAACAGTGCTACCTTATAAAATTCATATTTTAATTTTAATAGATAACTTACAAGCAAAGATTTTTTTTTATCTTACATACCGAAAAATAAGATAAAATATAAAAAAAGTTGCAGTAGAACATGGCTTTTACGGATTCTTAATATAAATATACTATTTATTTGATTTAAAAAAATCTATTCGTATGATTTGCTTCCCCATAACAGTTCGTATGACAATACTTTGGCAACCCAGCCACTAAAAAGTCATGTAGACGTATCTGCAAAAATTGCGTTACGTAATTTGTGAACAGCCCCTTTTGTTGGATTATTCAGATCCATCTGGGCCAAGTATGCGCTGCAGGACCCACACCCAGAAAAAAGCTGTAATGTAAAATTAACATGATAGCATGTGAATTAAAAATTATGTTACATTTGAACAAAACTAATTGCATTATATAAAATTAGCTCTCTGCTTAAAGCGCTTGCCGTTCCATTCATTCTGATTGTTGTGATGGTTAAACAATAGAAAAAATATATATATAAATATATATATTGGCTTTTTTATAAGTCTGGGCCTTATCTTAAATCAGCAGGAAGCAAGATTGTTTTAGTGGCAAGTAAGTTTGTTTTCAGATTGACATAAAAACAGATTTAATTAGAATGAAAGTCCTGGGAAACTAAATCCCCTCAGAAAAATATAAAATCAACTCTGATAGTAAGTTAACTGGTTGCGTTGCAAATTCTTTAATATTCATTGGCTGCCATTCACTTTTCTTTTCGAATAAGCTACAACTGCGGGGCGAATCCTAGATAAAAGCAGTCTATTTCATGCTCAATAAAATCTTTTATTTTGCAGTAAAAATTCAATCACCCTGTTGTACTCGTTGCCGCTATTTGCACTTTTCAAAAAACTATTATCAGTAAATTTTTCTGCAGTTGTTTTCCTAACGACATTTTTGAAAACAATTTTAAGGTGTTCGTTTGTAAATAAAAAAAAGTCAAAAAGGTAATAATATTGATTGTTAATGTAATTTGTTTATTTCTTGAAGACGGACTAAAACTCAATTGCAACGATGTCAACTGTTAAAGGCCGTGTTACACTATCCTACTCAATCGTAGGATTCATTCACTGAAAATTGCCAGCTAAATCTGATAGAATTCTGTCCTACTTTAAAAAGCCGCATCAAATCGGTCACACTATTATACTTTTGTAAACAACTTCGAAAAGGCAACTCTGATCGCATAGAAAAATATAGTTTTTGAAAATTTTCAAAAAATTAACAAATCGGACAGACTTGTCAAAAAGTCTTTCACACACATACACTTTTAGTCCAGACTATCACACATGTCATTTTTAACAGATCGTACGATCGAGTAGGATAGTGTATCACGGCCTTAATTGAGTAAACTAATTGCTGTGTGTGAGCCCAGTTTAAAATCTAAATGACTCAATTAAATTTTATGTGCAAATTGGTTATTACACCCTTATTATTCAATTTCATAATATTTTGAAAAAATTTATATAAAAAATTATTATTAATTCAAATCTAAACTTTTCCGTGGATTTTATGATATAAAATTCACAAAATAATTTAATTATTTCTTTTGTAGGTGCAGCTGCTTAAACGAAATTTAGGTTTGTTATTTAATATGAGCCGATGGCCACTGCTGCTAGTGCTCACCACCGCCTTAACTTTATTATAATTTATTATTTTAAGTTTTTCAATAAATAAAATAAATATTTAATATCTCATTTTTAATTTTATCTCAATTATTTAATCCATATTATTGATATGGAAGGGAAAATTTCATCATCTTTAACATTCGCAATCGATTAATACGCAATTGTTTATTACGAGGGAAACTTTTCTGAATAAAACTCATTTTTTTTTTATAATTAATTAGTTTAAAATTAAAAGCCAATACTTTTACATACATACATGAATGACGACAGTACACTTTTTGTTATTTCTTTCTAAAAATACTTCTCGAATAACTGGTATCGTGCTGTTAATTCCTTTTACGCTTGATACCTCCATTCATGTACATTTTTGCAATGATTACAATGCGACGGAATAAAATTGAGCAATTAAATGATTCATTTAAAGTTCCTACAGCAATTGGTTTTTGAAACCAAGGAACTGGAAATGCGGGAGTCATTTAAGGTGACTAGTTGTCAGAACAAGATGATTAATGCAGCTAAGTGCTGCCAGCCGAGGGGTTAAGCCAACTGTTTGTTGAGGCTATTGGGCATTTTCGTGAGCATGTTGGACTTTCCGCACTGGCATAGGCACTGCAAAGATGCTCCCCAGAGCCCTTACATTTGTAAGGTCTATTTTTGGACCTGAATTAATTAATTTAAATTGGCTCTTAAAGCAAATAAATAACTGAGTTCATTTTTCAACATAAGAAAAAATATATACAGTAAGTTGTAATACAACTGGGTTACTTTTGTGTAGTGGGACTCTTTCACCCGGTACACATGCAATGCTACATATTAATAAAAAAAAGAAATAATGGATGTGTTTGTTATAATTAAAAAATTAGACAAAAAATATACAACAACTTGCGTGGCTGAGTGGCCGGAGTGTCGCTTTAGAAACATGAGCCACTGAGTTCGAGGATGGGTGTTGACGAGAAGTGTGGCGGCTTGGAAACAATTATCCATTAATAAGTAGCAAGAGTAACGGCGGGACTTAAAGTACATGTTTCTCACTCAAATATTGATACTACGGCTGCAAGAGTAACGGCTGAATTTAGTCAACAGCGAATATCGCTAAAAAATGCTACTGACTAGCAAATGCCAATAAAATTTCGTTATAATTATTTTAACGATACGATTGCCATAAGTAAATTTGCAGATTGTGCCAGATGCAGGGTCCTCTGTAAGTTAAAGAAAAACATGCTCATCAGAGGTTTAGCCGGAATACAGTTGATAACAATCAGTAGTTATCAAAACTAAATTCATACATTTGGCTACAAAAATAATGGGGGGTCTTCACGATGGGTAGTACAAACGAAGCAAATGTGATCAAAAATGCTCAGCTTTTTTTCACACAACAACAAAATGTATGTATTTGCACTTTGCTTCATCTTTAATCATGCACACTAGAAAAACCTGGGGGCTTATTCTGTATTGCGATGCTAATACGAATGCGATGCGAAAATGCATCAATGCGAACAATTGGTATTCGGTATTGCGATAATCGTATGTGAAAAAATGTGAAAAGGTGGCAATTCGGTATTCTGCATTGCGAAAACGAATGTCAAACAAACGCCATTTTCGCAATATTTATTCGAAAGCAAAATAGCATTCGCAAAGCACAAAAATGTAAGTAAAAAAAATATTTCATTTATTTATTCACTGTCTACATATGTATATATTATTTTATTCAGAGAGACAAACGTTTAAGATCACCAAACTGCGACAATTTGAAGTAATAGTAGAATTTATGACAAACCACAGCCAGTTGGTAAGAGGCCGTTTAAACACACCGAATGCGCGTCAGTCGGCAAATACTTTGTGGCTAATGTTATTTAAAACATATACAAAAGCTTCTTTGCTTAATCTGAAATTTTTTCATAAAGCTGGAAAATAAATATTCTGCATAAGTAAACGTTTATATTTCCAAAGCTCAAAATAAATTACCTTTTTTCATTCAAGCTTACAATATCTGATTTGCTTCTAAGCAATCTTCTTTGCACCCTTTACATTTTGTTCTTCATCGCCATCGAACCATAATGCCACAGAATCCACTTTTTTATTTGTCAAATTATATAGGTAAATACAATTTATAAACAAATTTTATAGCCAAATTCTCAAAAAATTGTTTTAGTTTTTCATTTGACGTTTCTTGACACTGACATTTATTTGACCAGTGCTGGCACTATTTTAAAAAAATGCGATTGCGATTGCGAAAGTCTTGCAGAATACCAATTTGCATTCGCATCGCAATTCATTTTCGCATCGCATTCGTATTCGCATCGCAATACAGAATAAGCCTCCTGGAGCAAATAGAAGTGTGCTCAGTTGAAAATAAATAAGGTAAGCAAGAATAGATGGCGAAGCCGACTGACAATTTTCGGCGGAGTAGAGAAAAAATAGCGGCGGTGATGAAAAATTCGAATGCAATAAAAAACATATTCATGTGAATTAAATATAAGATTTTTTTTTCCAACAAATGGAAGCATAAACTTTAGTTTAGAGCCTAAGGCCTCGAAGCCATGGCCTGATATATATATATATATATATATATATATATATATATATATATATATATATATATAATTTTAATTTGTAATTGTATAATTATAATTTGTAATTATTCTCTAATGCTTTAAATAAATAAATAAATAAACTTTAGTTTAATAAAAGCAAAAGAATGCCTCTCGTTTTAATTTATATGAAAAACTAATTTCTGCAGCTTCAGAGCGTTTTTTATAAAAAATTTATTAACTATATTGAATAATATTGTTAATAAATTTTATATAAAAAATGATCTGAAGCTGCAGAAACAAGTTTTTCAAAAATTAAGAAGATCAAATAAAAATTATATATTTAATTTGTATGGGTGTCTTTCCAAAAACAAAATAAGATCGGCAGCGGCTTGTAGTCGGTGGTAGCGGCCCGCTGTGACATTTCATGCCTTCTTATTTACGTCTTACAGTAGCATTACCCGGCATTTAGACGGGAAAGTACTTTCATTAAATTTTTGAATACGTATTATGAATAAAAATTTCAGTAAAATCTTTCATGAAAATTTCCTGCTCAATTTCAAAGGCACGTGAAAGTTCACTTTTAAAAATGTCATCAAAGCGAAGAGTTGCAAGTATTATAGTTTTGTTTATTACTCTGAAATAGAGTTGTCAAGCCAACTACAAACATAAATTTATGGGGCAACATTCGAAAATAATTTTTTTGCTAAACTTTTATTAATTAATTTAATAATTATATTTCATTTGTGTGCTTTATTCATATTTGCTGTAAAAATGTTTTAAATATTTTCTAATGCACAAAATAATTTAAAATACACAATTACTATTCTACTGCAATCCTGAAAATTTGTATGTGTCGTGGAGTAGGCAATAGTGCTCACTACCTTGTCACTTTACTTTCAGTAAATGTCAAAATATTACTTTCAGGAAATTGTTGCTTGAAAGCTGAGTTGAAAGTTAGAAAAATTGTAAGTGTGTTAGCAAAAACGTGAGTGAGTGTACTGCAACTTTTCAGGCATTTACTTTGCCGTCTAAATGCCGGGTTATATAGAATTTTGAAATACATAAAAGAATTTAACCAAATAAACAACAATTGTGTTCTTAAAAACAAATAATTTATTAACCAAAGCAATGAATTTTCATACCTTCAACACAAGCAAAGATTGCAAGAAAAGTCCCAGGGGCAAGCCAAACATATTGTACAGATTTGCACAAAAAAAAAACGGTGCGCTCAGGATCAACCATAAAATGCAGTGCAAATTTGCAAAAAGCATATTTGCACAGCTACCATCGTGAAAACTCTTAATGTAACCTAAAATGAAGTTTTAGTCATGTGTAGCACCAAGGCAAACAAAAACAGGTAAAATCACTAAAACAGCTGATCGTTGTTTATTATCTGTTTAGTGTCAAACGTTTGTTTACAAGCCGTTTAACGTGCTCTGATTTCTAAGAAATGTATGTGCAAGTGATTTTGTAGCTATTATTGAAGAAAAAAAAAACAAGCCAATGATTTTGCTGTTTTTATTCAACAAAAAAGTAAAGTAATAATTTTTTAGTGTTTTAAAAAAATTTTATTTTGTGAAATTTGTGTAATTTTTTTTTTTTTTTTGCATACACTCACAAACCAGTTTAACAAAACAAATGAGAGAAGAATTTGACAGTCGACAGATATTTTTCTACCTACAACTCTCGTGTATTTTTTTATGTTCTGCTAGTGCTTGTACCTATTAAATCTGCCTTGGGTAGCACCATGGGACATTTTACGACAATGGCAATAGCCATTATTTTGTGATTTTGAATGCAGCAAGCGGCGAATACCACTGCTATTCTTTTCAAGAACTGATTTGTTCAAACTCCCTGGATGCTTCAAAATTAGTGATTTTTGTTTTACATATGTATATAAATAATTCCATTTCGAAAATTATCTTCTTTGGCTCGCTTTTAGTTAAATTGCACAATATTGCACATTCAATAAGGTCTTTCGATTATTGCGCTGGTCATGATGTTAGAAATTCAAATATTCTTTTAAAATGAACAGTTTAGCAATGCAATGAACGCCAACCTCATTGAAAAACAATGCTTTTAATAATTTAAGTAATTAAAAAAAAAAAAAAAATTTATAATGGAAATTCAATAATGGGAAAAAGTATCTAACCGCAAATCTTCAAAGTCATGATATTTTTGTTTAAACAAAATTGCTTTACGATTCAATTTGTTATGTAAAGTTAGCAACTAAAATTTAAAGACCATAAAACGTGAGCAAAAAGTACTTAAAAATTCACAGTTAAAACAGAAAAACAAAATTACATTTCAAGTTCAATGAAATCACACGTTTGGTTTTGTTTTCAAGTTGTAAAAAGTGTGAAAATAGAAATAAAACTTGACTTAAGCCTGTCTACACAATGTACTTACATATGTATGTACATAGATATGTAGTTATGATTGTACGAGCCACCACCACACCACCCATTCAGACTGTAATCCAAGCTGTTGGTTTTTAGTCAAGTGTCTGTCATTCAGTGCCTCAGTTCAAATTTGTAAGTGTGAGTATGTGTATGTGTGTGTGTGTGTGCGTTGATTTCATCAATTTGTTTGCCAGCGTGTGGCTGTTTATGGCTGCACTGATGTTACATGAATACCTGGTGCTGTTTATATGGTTTATGATACCTCAGACGGGCAATTCAATATGCTGATTATGATTATTGACTCGAGTCTAAACGTGGCTATTGGATTACGTTTAGAGATTGCAATTAATAAAAGTAGCATCGCTTGTCAATCATTTTGAAAGCAAAAGCAAAAAAAAAAAAAAAAAAAAAAACGAAACATTAAAACGTTGAAAAATATTGGTAATAAGGCTTTCCAGAAAATGTTTGTATTTAATTGTGAAATCTGTGTTTTATAATGATACATTATACACTCAAAGCAATTTGTAGGCAAAATCAAGCAGATGAAAATTAAGAATTAAATTTTTGAATCAGTTACGTCCGTGCACTAGATGGATTACCGGAAGTGTCGGAATGCGGATTGGACAAGGTGGACTCCTTCGTCCGTTCATCGGGCTGGTTCAGGGCGGAACAGCCCATTCGGGTAACACAACGGGACCTTTCTAGGACCCAAGTGAGCCGCGTAACATAACATAACATACGTCCGTGCAAGCATACATACATCGATATGTGAGCTGGTGTTAAACAGCTTTGAAAGCTCTCTTTCCAAAGCAAAATGCAAGGTACCCTTATACCAGGTAGCCTTACATGAGCAGCTGACTACTGCTTCTGGCTTCAGAAGCAGTAGTTGAAGTATACAACACAGAATATGTGTATTTCTATCAACAAAATATATGAAATGTTTGTTGGTGTTGCGTTTGATGTAGTTATACGGCTTCGTGGTATTAAGGTACCTTGGCAAAATCTTTTAATTGTTTGCAAAATAAATCGTAAGCAATAGTTGTAACCCTGTACCCCGATTTGGGAGCCCGGGAGATCCCAATTTCCACGAAAACTGTTCGCGTAGTCAAAATTTGTGCAAGTGCGAGAGCTTTTGAGAGATAAATATTCTTGTTCTTGTTATTCTTGCACAGAACGTAGTAAAACAATCAGCTGTTATTAACTGAAAGCAATAACCAACAAAACAGTTCATTTGGATTAACCATCATAACAACAATTTTGTAGTTTTTCAATTAGTATTTCATATGAAACTACCTGCAGAGCACTTTAAAATTTAACTGCATGCATACCATTTATTATTCTTTGGAATTGATATGTGCTTTTTAGTGTTCCTAAATGGGTGTAGATGTAGATCTAAATGTAAAATACGCCATAATTCCTGAGAACGCCGAGGAATCGACACATTCGGGTCTTCGGCAACACTTTCACTTACAGCAGCGATGTTTGCAGCGGAACGAGCGAAACGATGACGCACAGGCCTTACAATATTTGTAACCGCTCCAGTCTCTTCAAATTTCTTTACAGTTTTGCCAACTACTAAAGAGTTGGATGATTATGTAAACCAAGAGGAGATTATCCTCTTAAAGCACGATATGTGGCTGTGGCAGAATCACTATTTTTGTAGTATGTTTTCATCATTTTTATGCGTTGTGTGACAGTTAAGCGATTCATTTTCGTCAATGTCAGACTTTCTACTGAGAAGAAGAAAATTGATTTAACATACTTTTGAAACCACGAAATGGATAACCCGTTATTTCATATTTCCATAGAGTACGATTGCAGCTAGTGGTCGAAACGATGTATGAGAATATTGGCATAAAAATTGTCGTCCCAAAAACAGGTGCTCAGAAAGAAAGGGGCTTCCTTTGAAGACAACAGCAAGCTGGTGTTGGGTTTGTCGTACAGATTTTCAATTGATGTTGTAAATTGGGCGTCGTTTAGCAAGTTGTAGCACTTGGTGCATTTTCTGTTAATATTGATCCCTTCGTACATACTTAATGCGGCGGAGTTTAAAATTAGAGAAATTTGCAGGCGGAACCACAAAATTATGTAAACTGAATACTTGTTGTGAAGGGCACAAATAGAGCCAATAAGATTATCAGTAATTATTAACATTTTATAATCCACATGGAGTACACAGGAATTATGATCTTGATAAAAAGTGAAATTGTTTTAAAGGAATTCAATCTCTCTCATACCAATTCAATGTTTGTCAAAAAATCAATTTTGTAATTTTAGGAATATGTATGTAGTTTTTTTGTTTGCTTGTTTGAAATTTATCTCGAAACATTTTATTATAGTATTATAGCAACTTGATATGTTACAGTCCAAAAGCCACAAATGCATACAATAAAACCACTTGATTTCTTATCAACTCGTTAAGAATTTAATAGTTTGTAATTTCACTTTTAACGCTGCTGTCATTGTTGTCGTCAACTGTCTGCTCTGTGCAGACAAAAAGCTTTATGAAAGTCAATGTTTTTGATCTCATACCGTCCGTCGACGAAACATACATACTTTCTTTTTTGTGTTTTATTGCTTTGTACTCGTACTCATTTTTTTTTTGTACTTAAATTTTCAAACTAAAATTGCACTGCACCAACTTGAAGAGTTTAAACAATAAACAATAAAACGTTTATAACATTATAATCATACGGGTGCTTAAAAAGTTGGACAAGTGTTTTACATATGGCTACAAATAATTGTGTTTAACCCGCTAAAGGGCGTTGTGGGTAAAGTGAGCAATTATTGTGTACAGTCGGCCATCAATCAGGTAAGTGATGACAATGGAATGAGGCACAATTCTAATGCTCAAACAATCAGTGGCAGCTAATCTGTCTTTTTAGCTTTAGCATATGTGTTTAAGTTATAGCAATTTTGTAAATCAGTGAACATTTCAAACCACCATTAAACGAAGAATATTGAGAATTTTAACTCCAAACAGGTATGATTACCGTGCAAATACATTATTGGGAAAGGTACGAGTAATAAATGGTAAACTGATTAACTGATGCAAAGCGAATTGAATAAAAGTGAAATTTCAATAAAAATTCTGATTAATAATTGATATTAAAAAATTAATAAATTTATTTAATTAATTAGTTAGATTATTAATTAATTAATTAATTCAATTTATTTAAACATGAACTTAATTATTTATTTGCTTTAAGATCCAATTGAAATGTATTAATTCAGGTTGCAAAGAAAAGTAAAAGAGTTGCAAAACGAAAAAGAAATGCTTGCTGTGTTAAAGGTTTGTTTGAACATTTCTGATTCTCATTCTGTTCATGGGAATTATGGAATAAGTGGTTAAGGTTCAAACAAACTTTTAAGCATTTTTCAAGTCTACTGATGAGTTGATTAGCACCAACGAAATGTCGGCGGCTGGAAAAAACAGCAAATATTTTTTTAAAAAGGTTAATTTTTGGACCTGAATTAATAAATTTATTTAACGTAAAAAATATAATTGTATTGAAAAACTTTTACATATTAAAGTGATATTTGTTTGAGCAAAGTTGTTGCTAAATAAGTTAGAGTTAACTTGTGCTGGTTTTAAGTTTAGAGCAGGTTTTAAGTTGCTGGTAAAGTTGGTTTTTTTGTTGTCTATAGTAGACATAAAGTTTTTTTTTATTTAGCAGTCACTTAAAATTGCTTAAAGTATACTTTTTCGTTGTCTATAGTTGTAGGGCCATTATGCTTATTTAAATCACATTTGGCAATTATCTATTCATAATTTACCAAATAAACGTTTAATAAACATGGAATATTTTTTGAAATAAGCCAATACTACAGTGCATTTTTTTTTCTAATAAATAATTTTTAACATGCGTATCCTGAAGATGAACTATAAAATGGTTCGAAATATCTAGATCTAAAAAGGGAATGAAGTTTTATTTAATGTATCAAGGAGAGGCAACACAAAAGAAAATATTTCAAAAAAATGTAGAAGGATGCAGCGGAACAGAAAGAAAAACAGAATAACTACATTTTGTTCTTTTTTTTAACGTTTATTTACAACAATTTTCTTATAGTAATACTAAAAATAAACAATTAGTGGCTTCATTTAATTTAATATACTCTGTCCCTTATCCGAGCTCTCCAGTACATGTATATTTCATAAACTATAAAATCTTTTTAGGATTAATTGTACAACTTTTACGTACTACATAGTTTTGTACGTTACTATTTTAGGTTCAAAGTTATAGGTGAAATAGTTGAGAAAAAACACCTCTTTAATATTTTATGTATAAAAAAAAATGTAGTTAAGTGATAAAAGGAATCCAAACAATGGCCTCCTAACGGTCAAGCCACCAATATTTGCTCAGGTTTAAATTTGGCAACATGTTTTTGTCCTTTAAGTATAAGCTTGTATCAAATCTTTTGTTTTGTCTGTAATTTGTTTGCAGTTTATTGCTTTTATGTTGGCACGTCTGTATATATGGTACAGCACTGGAATGCCACTGTCATCTTGGATATATCCTTGATTATCTAGGTAAATAAATGCCTCAGGTGGTATAAAGCCTTTTTGGCGACTTGACTCTATATACTCTCCATTAACATAATAAGGAGCCATAATAAGGTTATTTATTTTGCATTCAAACGTCTTTAAAATATGTTTTCGAATCAAGTGTATAATGAAATTATCAATTCTGCTTATTTTTGTAACTTTGTACAATCTTTTGTTAGAAATGTATTTCTTATATCCACTATTAGGTATTCTATAGAGAGACGGGCATGCTCTAAGACATTTACGTTCGAAGATTCTCATTTTTTCCATATATGAAGGAGCAATATTGTACCAAATTTGACAACCATAAGTTAGTATTGGTCTAATTAAGGTTTGGTATAACATTAGTTTAACTTTGGAATTATATATTTAGAATAAAAAAATTTTCTATACATAAAGAAAGCATTTCTAGCTTTTATTATTTGTATATCTATATGGTTGTTATAATATAGAAATTTATCAAGGTGAATGCCCAAATATTTTACTATTTGTTTAGACTCAATTTCTATATTATTCCTTGTTTTTATGCCAATTTTTTCTTTCCAATTTTCTCTAATGTTATAATTGCATTTTCCCACTGGAGGGCGGAATAAAATAGATTCACATTTGTCAATATTTATTTTAATTTTCCAGTCATTGGCATAATTATCTACAACATTAAATAATTGTTGTAAATTTTCATTGATTTTTTGAATTTTGTCATCTGAGTGATAAATTATAATATCATCCGCAAATGCAACAACATTATTGATTTGTTTAACAAGATCTAATATATAAATATTGTAAAGAATTGGTGCGTTTACTGTTCCTCGTTGTAACCCGTTTATTATATTAAATTTTTTTGGTACTATAATGATTTTCGTTAGAAATAATAAAATCTTTGTTACTTAACATATTATGAAATAAAATAACCTGTTGAAAAGACATTCCATATTTGATCAGTTTATAGATTAAACCTGGAATCCATATATTATCAAAAGCTTTCTCAAAATCTATGAGACAAGCACCTGTACATAATGATTTGTTCCAATTCCAGTTTATATTTGAAATTAGATGGTGAGCTTACTACATTTTGTTTACAAGTACAAATGCCTCGGATATATAAAAAGAATAATATTTTCATTTATCTCTTGTTTTCTTTGAATTTGTTTCTTTTATTCGTCATTTTTATTTGAACTTAAGCTGAGCATATTTGAAAAAGCAAATTTATTTGAATTTAAATACACTTGGTGCTAACCCCTAGTCAGTGTTGGGCAAAATACATGCTTTGGTGTATTTAAAATACAAATACTTTTTCTCCACGTATTTAAAATACAAAATACTGCATTCTAAAAGCAAGTATTTAAAATACAAAATACTTTTAATCAAATAAGTTTTTATTTTATTTCTGATTGACATTTTTTTCTCTTCTTGTTTCAGATCAAAATGTCAAGAGCTGTTTTTTTTTATTTGTTCATTGTTTCTGAAAGCTTGGCGACTTTCTCAATGTGTATGTATTCAGTTGCGTTTACTTTACACAGGTATTTGGCGTTTAGTAATTATTTTTTTGAAATAAAACAGTAACAAAGTTTTGCGCTTTTAGTTGATGTATGAATGGAATAATTTTTAGCACATATTTTTTAACGTAAATTAAAAACGTATTTTGAGAGCACAAGTATTTGAAATACAAAATACTAAAGCGTTTAGTATTTAAAATACAAAATACAAATACATTCATGAGACGTATTTAAAATACAAATACAAAATACGTATTTGTAGTTTAAATACGTATTTCAAATACTGCCCAGCCCTGCCCCTAGTATGGTAAGTAATCACCCTTTATATGGTAGGCAAATAACAAATAAAAAGGTTGTCACGTCTCTGCTTTCTAGCACATATTTTTGCATTCTTAGACTATGCTTTCACTTCACTTTAATTTTTAAAGTTTCCCCAATTTTAAATCTCTTTGCAACTTAAAGCCAACTCTAGTCTGCACTATCGTTCAACAAAATTTCACAACACATGCTAAACAACTAACTGCTCATGCTCTAATTTCTATAATAAAATAAGATCTTGAAGAAGTGATAACACAACTACCTGCACGTGTTTGGATTTATCTCAAGTTACGGAATGCTTTCACATGCTTGTAGTGGCTTTAATAAACGAGTAAAAAACATGTATATCAACAATTTTTCATGGCTAAACGTCGGAAGTTTGAGGAGTTGGTAAAACAGCAAAGAAATGCCCAAACATTTGAAATTACAAGTAAATTATTGGCTTAAGAAAGCAAAAAGAAAAAAAAAACTAAATATCAAAAAGAGGCGGACTATATCTATACCTCAATGGTTAAGAATGAACAGGTTGAGCCGGACACAAAAAATAATACAATTGATTGTGTGTGCCACCACAAGCAAAACTTAAGACTACAGTGCAAATATTCGTCAAAAGCAAAATACACTTTAGAAATTTTTTGAGTGACTGCGAATATCCTGAATATTCAAATGAACTGTAATTAATTTATAACAGCTTGTCATAAATTCATTCTTCCCATACCTTCAGTGTTTTGCAAGGAGTGTTATTGAAATTGAAACCATATCATAATTAAATGACAATTTTTTATAAGTCTGCATGTGTGCGTACTCGTATGCATGTACATATGTATGTATGTTTGTATGTAGATGCCAATAAGATGATATTCTTTGAAGTGCGTTATTAAAAACTCATTTAATTTGTTTAATTAAATTATATGAAAATCCTTACACCCGCCCTTCCTTCTTCGGAGCGTTTCAACTCTTTGAAGCAATATGTTTTATAATTTCAAGAGATAAGATACAACAAGGTGTGTTGTTGTGCTTTCAATTTATAATTAAAAAATGAATAAATAAAAGAAACAAATATTTGTTTGGATTTCGTAATTGCAGGCGCCTTTGAAAACAATTTAAATTTGAATGGGGGAATCGGTTCATTTGATTTGGCGTGAAATAGGAAGAAGAAAGAAAACGATAAGATTAGAAAGAATATTTGAGCGCGAAGGTTCGAGTTTGCCAGTGTTTGAAAAACTGGACTACAAGAAGCGCAATTAACGAAAAAACACTAAATGGTCTAATATTAAGAACTTGTAGACATTCTTCTACTATTACCTCGGCTACCATATCAGTCGTTATGCAAAAAGAAAACAATTGGAGCAGCATTGTTTCTTTTCAGTATTCCTTTTCTTATTACACCTGTCCACAAAGTGACAATAAGTAATTGAATGTCCTTAGTTGGGGTGTTAGTTATCTAAAATCTAGACTTAAGATAACTTCTAAATGAATGTTAATATAAATATGATGTACACACATACATAAATGCTATTTTTATACCCTTTTCTAAAGATCTACATAGATTTGTTGAGCAAAAAACATACGAGGTCTGGTCAAAAAAATAACCATAATTTTCAAACGTTGTGAGTTCAATTTTCTGATTTTATTTTTGCTTCTGTTATGTTGCTACACATGTCTGCCATATATGTTTGCAATATCAGCCATGATCATCCCATGCATATATTCTTGCACCACTTTTTGTTGGAGCGTTAATGGCGGATAAACCAGTTTTACCAAGACCAAAAACCGCTACGTTTCGATTTTTGTAATTGTTTAGTTGCTTGCTATATTTTATAAAGATATCATACAAATTACAACAGATTTCTTTCGTAGGTTACAACTGTCATTCAATAGAAGCAAAAAACTTCCTTGACAAACTCCGCCAGTTTGCTTTTGACAGATAAAAACGTTAGTCGGTGTTTTGGTGTGCTCTACGATTTTTGACTATGCGAAAAAATGGATCAAAGAAACTGTATTAAGTTTTGTGTAAAAAATAAAATCAAATGCGCAAGAACATTTGACAGGTTGACTGTGGCGTTTGCGAGTTTGCAGAAATTCGCACACCTATTAATTCTACTAGTCACAAAAGGTGATAATTGCCAAGAAAAGCGAAAAAAATCGCCACTGATTCTTTTCTCTCTCGTGAAAAGAGATCAAAATCAAGTCTTTCAAAAACGATTGAAAAATGGCAAAATTTTGACAAAAATGGAGCTTAATTGTTTGACGTTTTTTTTTTCTTCTTAAAAATTTTTAATCAAAACAAAAATTTTTAAAAGTTGTCAAAGTATAGGCCTTGAAATTTGCTGTATTTCTAATTTTTGAAACTGAAAAAAGAATGCACGCTACATCCAGCAATGGACGAATTCGCACAAAATTTCAAAAAAAATCTGAATTGATTGGTCAAAAGCAAAAATCGCCCATCAAATTTTTTTAAAAACTTTTATAAATTATATTAGATATACTTAAAAAATTTAATCTGACTTTTTATTGTTATCCGCCCGTTGAAAACTGTGAGCAGGAGAGCGGATTTGTTAAAAATAGAGCAGATTTATTGCATGTGTAAATGGGGGGTTAACTATTTTTGGGAGTATCATAAAACAAATGCGTATTATTATTGTTTTCATAGTCTTAATAATTCTTAAAAATAGTTTTGTGTATCTTTCAAATACCTTCATTATGTGTTTATTCAATTAGAGTAAATATGTGCTCATACGTTTAAACTAAATTCATTAAGAATGAGTTATTGAATGGAATTGGTTCAGGTGTTTTTAAACAAAAACTTCATTATTTAGTTTCTGCATAAACAATTTTGAGACAAAGAGCAATTTGGGATACAAAAATTTGTACACGTATTTTGAACAAAAGAGGAAATAAAGAAAGCAATTTTCAACACTTAATTAGAATAAATATGCCCTTAAGATAGAAAAAATTAAATACATAACAGCCATAACAAAAACTTAAATAATTTTTTTTTTCATGTTCTTTAAAGAGGTGATAAAAATGACAACTTCCTAAAATGAACATTAGATAATTTTTAACTGAATACCTTCGTTTTTGTTTCTAGACGATCTTGCGTTGTTTGATCAACGTTTTTTTTTTGTTGTTGTTGTACAAACTGAAAAATATAGTTACATACTGGCACTGTTAGATATCACGTTATAACCAAAGAAAAATAACTTTTTTGTATGGTGTGTGAACAGTTCATGAGTATATTTTTGTGAATATGAATGACCCAGTTGGCCATGGCGATGTTAATGTTGAATAAAATAAAATAAATTAGGAAAATTTATCATTTCTTGTTGCTATGATAATACTGGTTTGACTTAATTATGTATGGAACACAATATTGGCCAAATGGCAGCAGCTACCTCGGCGGCACACCTACATCCGATCAGGTTAGTTATTCGAAAAAAGTTGTATGAAGTAAAATCAGCGCCGAAAATCCAAATTAACCTTGTTTTCTACGTTTTCAAAATGTTGGTTTTTTTTAACAACTTTTGGTAAATGAATGGATGAATCATGTCCTTAATTTGGGAGCGAATTATCGCTATCTTTTGGGATATCCAAAAAAATAACAAATATTTTGATGTCTCTTCATCTGCTTGGCCACATGGGATGTTAAATGTTAATATTTCTTTTTATCAAAGAAAAAGACTAATAAAAACGAAAGAAAATAAACAACACATGTGTTTAGTTTTTATTTAATTTCATCTCTGTTCAAGAGCAATTTCAAAGTTAAGCATGTTGTTGTCTATTTTTTTGTGTGCTCTTCTTCCACTGCAATTAATTCGTATTCACAAAACAGTTGTGTTTTTTTTTCATTATTGTTTAAATTATTTAATGCTTTTATTTTTATTTACTATTTAAACTTTTTTATACTGTTGGTTGTTGCAGCTACTGACTGCTTCTAAAGCAGTTAAGAAAATAAAATGAAAAAAAGACAACCTGGATGGTATTTATGAGCATGTAAATGAGCGAGCCACTCACTGTAGGCTGCACCAGACAAAAAAGACTTTTATGGCGTTTTTGAAAAAATATGTTTTAATTAAACTCCAATTTGAGCGGCAACGCAGAGAAAGCAGTGCCAAAGTACCCAACAAATTAAAAAAAAGTTGATAAGATATCTCTATGGTTTTTCCTCAAGAAGGAAATTTTATTATTTTAATAGCGAAAACCATATTGACACTAAGAACAACACACATTGCAAGTTCAGTTTTTAAGAAGTGAATAACTAAACCGTATTTAAAGAAACGACATTTACCCCCTAATTCATAAAAATTATTACAGGCTTATAAGACTGTTATTTGACATATTTGTATGGAAAATCTGTCAAATAAGAGCTTTATAAACCTGTTATAATTTTTATGATTTAGACCATGATACAACTAATAAGGTAACCTTTTCGCTACAATAAGAACAACTTCAATAAAAATAGCATGCATTTTGTTTTTGTACTACTTCTGTAAACTGTCAAAAAGACGCCACTTCTACATTCACAGAAGAGGGATGCACTGTGCTTACGCGGATTTGCTATCTCGTTTTGGCTGCCTTTCATCTTGACAGCATTCTCTTGACAACCTAAAGTAGTCAGATGATTAACGGGTTAGCTGACGAGACTACTTTGTTAATTTTATCATGCTACTACAGTATTTTTCGGTTAATTGCACATCAAAATTTGCACAATTTTTTGTTCAATTAACCGGGGAACCAATTAGCCAATACCTAAACGGGTATCGTTCAATTACAAGAACCCTATTTAATTGAACAGTTTGTTCAATTACAGAAATCACGCATAATTGGAACTATATACTAATGAATTAAAAGAAATCGCATATGTGCACTTTAAGTTTTTCCAAATAATTTTTTTTTTTACCTTAAACGAAAAAAATATGCAAGTAACAGCAAAAAATGTACATATATGTGTATAGTAGAGATGCCACCCAGTGTTTTTCACAAATGATGTCAAATATGTATGTGCAAAAATGCCAGATTATTTTTCAATGCAATTAACCGGGTAAAAGTAAGAGGAAATTTATTTTTGATGACATGAATTTTGAACGAATTAAGCGGGAAAATCAATTAACCGGGTTCAATTATCCGAGGAAATTCACATGGTGTTCGTATGCAATATTTTTTTTTGTCGATCATGTGGTTCAATTAATCGTGGAAACCAATTAACCGTAGGGTCAATTAACCGAAAAATACTGTATCTATTTGCTTGCAAATTTGGTTTGTTTGCTTTAGATAACCAAAAACGAAATGTAAACAAACGCGGGGTCTACCAACAGAGATAACTATATAAATGTTTTCATATTTTCTATCCTTTACTATCGACGCAAGCCCCTCAAGGCGAAATCCGACAAAAACAAGTTGTTGTTTTTGTAGTCTGGTGAACTGAGGGTCACCAGTTCTGGCAGTCTTCTGTGCTAAAAGCAATCAATAATAAATGGTTCACTGATTTACTACAGGCAAGCTTAAGCTGCAATTGAATCACAGAAAAATTTTTATTAAACTACAGTTTTAACTCTAGTGCCTAAAAAATCAGTGCAAGTTTATCTTCAAGTTTGGTTTAATTTACGTTTAACCTAGTAAAGCGTTTAAACTCTGGCCGTTAAGCAATGTGAGACCTCAGTTGTTTGAGAGGGAAAAGAGTACCACTATGACATGTTGAAAAAAAAGAACATTTTCAAGGAGTCCGAATTTCCATCTGTTTGTATTTTTGTATGGGAGCCCCTAAGGCGCCGTAATAAAGGGAATAAGACTTCAGATATGATTGAAAAATTTTCGTTGCTCTCTAATTTCCATACATACTGCCATGGGTATAAAAAACAAAATTTTTTGCGGAGCAAGAGGGAACTGCAAACAGTATGTATTTTTTTAGGCTTTGCTTAGGATTGTTGACATCTACTTTTTCTGCACCAAAATCATATCAAGATGCTAATGACCCCAAAAAAGAGGTTCTGGTGTGTTACGTGCCAGACTTCTTTAAAGTCGCAGAAAAAAAATTAAAAGTTACAAATAAATTTAATCAATCAAAAGAATTTATCAGTATTTTATTTTTTACGCATGTGGAGATGTCTGGGGACAAGAAAATATTTTGGGGATTTTCGGGAAATTGGAAATTGAGGATAAAGAAGTATGTACTGGGGACACACACGGCTTCTGATTATTTGTAATAGCAAGTTACTAAACGCAAATTATTTGATTAAATTTGTTACTAATCGTTTGATTACGATTATTTTCATGCATTAAATTTAAGTAGATTTCACTTCTAGAAAAAAAAGTGTGCATTTTTCTTGCACATTTCTGCTTAAAATGTGTGTTGTAAGAGTTTAGCGGGATTAAGATCAAAGCAAAAGGTTGTCAAAACTATGAATAAGTGAAAAAAGTAATAAAAGCCAGGCTCATCTACATTTTTTGTGAAAATGAAATGTAAAAACTGAATAATGAAAATTTTGCACTTATTGCAGACTAGAGAATGTTATAAAAGTGTGAATGTTTGTTACTCTATAGTTCATCAACTGCAAAGTTCGTAAAGCCCGTATGACACTACATTTTTCTTGCATTGCTTTGGAGTTTTGAAGAACAGTGCAAATATAATGTAATAGTAGAATTTAGTATGTGCAACGCGTTCAGCTATATTAAGATAAATGCAAAACTGTCAACATTTTTGTTGAAGTTATCGATAAAAAATGAGATTATGTCAAAAAAAATTTAAAATTTTTCAACTTAAAATTGACATTTCAAACTTGAATGTTGCTGTGTCAGCGGTTTATGGACAATTTTTGCGATTTAACGCTTCTTTTTTGGAAAATTTTTATTTCCTAGCGCTTTCTTGAAATAAAAAGAATACAACACTTACAAAAAAATGCCAGTTTTGTTTACGTTTTGTATATTTGGTTCTTTCTAGCAATTGCTGTTTCTTTCTATCAATTCTATACCAATTAATGAAAGAAAACTGAAGTATCATACGGGCTTAAAGATTTTCATTTTTCATTAAATAAAAAAGGCATTTTTGTAGTTCCATGCCCCATTGTGCATGTCACGTCATCAGAGTGTGGTGCATGTTTATCCTCAATTGTATTTAACCCCACGTGTTTGTTGTTCACTGCAGCTCTACAAAAACTGTTTATTTTATTTATATTCACATATTTATTAAATAATTTAACACCATTAACAAGTTAACGGCACTTAAAGGCAGTTTATTTTTAATTATACAAAAATAAACCAAATAACATTTTTATTTAGATAAAAGCGCAATTAAGTTTTTTGTTTTCAGTAGAAGACATAAAAAACATTTATTTTAGGCGGAAAAGCATTTGTTTGCATATAAATTGCGAATAAAATCAAAAGAAAGGATTATTGTATAGAGTGTGTAAGAAGTATTTAAATTATTTGCTTAATTAGCGATACACAAAAAATTAATTTGTTTTATTTGCATTCATTGTACGTTCCGTTGGGTTCCATTAATGACAACTATAGGACAAGCAATAAAAGTTTGCGGAAAACAAATTATGCATTTATACGCCTAAATGCTCAACTATATTTGTATTTAAATTAACGTTAAACAAATTTACAATGCGCTCATGTTTTAGGGAAACGATTCGTTCACACAACTGCATTGAGAAAAAAAAAATAATAGTACGATTGAATTACATATCAGTAGAAAAATTCTAGTGAATGGGAGAATGGGTTACCACCCAAACCCATATAATGCTAAGAACACAACTGGGACGAACGACGAATTTTTCGCCGCGAATATTCGCCGTCAAAAATAAAACACATTGGTGTATATGAAAATGCACACAGTCACAGCGTCGGTCGAAATTCGTTGTACGCGGCGAACTTGAAATAGATTTATTTCTATTTATTACGCCGGCTAACGACGAACAAATCAGTACCATGTGACCATTTTGGTTTTAGTTTTCAAGTGTTTTAGTAAAAAAAGTTAATTTTTACTTTAATAGTTTTTATTTTAGGTACTAAGCTTTGACTTTTTGCATTTAAAATAAAAAGCCAACATATTAGATTATAAAACATGTTTGTAGTGCTTCACCCACTGAGGGCACACATGCCTTTGCAAAACCTTTAGTACGTTGCTTAAGGCAATTGACACCGTCCTTCTGGCGAGACAAACGGAACTATCATTTCCTATTGATTTTTGATATGATCCTTCTGCAAAAAAAACGCAATGTCACAGCTAGTTGAACAATTCTGGAAATGTTTGAAGGAGGCAAATGAACTTTAACAATGTTCTACAGCATTTGAAAAGCCTCTTTGTTTAAGCGGAATTGGCTAATAAATCTGTATATTTTTTATAGCTAAAACATCTCTGGCATTCTTGTATGTACTATATGTATAATTGCGCTGTTTCCGGCAGCTCCAAGGGGTTGGTGTAGTCCTTTAAAATCTTCCGTTTCAATTTTTCATTGTTGTTTTCCTCAATCAATATATATATATATATATATATATATATATATATATATATATATATATATATATATATATATATATTGTTACGTTTTAACCTTTTCAAAACGTTTTCCGTAGATTCTTTAATTGTAATGAAGTTAAACCACTCAAGTCTTCAGTTTACAATAATCAACAGTTCAACACTTTATTTATTTGAACACACTCTACTTGTAAACACTTTACTAAAAGAACAACACTTTCACTTAATCACTTTTTATTACTTAAGACACTTTACACGTTAGCGCAGCTAAAATCGACTGACTGTTCAGCGTTGAGCTTCGCTGCTTTTATACCTCCAATGATCATTACTAGAACATTCTAGACGTTTACAGAAGCTAATCACGTCACATCTATAGTGCGATGTGCGATGACTCATCATGAACAAAAGATATACACACACACCGACATACATACACGCGGCAGTAAAACTCAAGCATCTGAGTCGCGCACATACATGCACACACGAATATTGTATCGTGCGGTGGTGGTTTCTTTTATTTCGCTGTTGTGCTTATTTATCCACACATGTGTGTCAGTATGTGCACACTCGCTGTGCTGCCGTTTTGTTTATCAACAAGCTTCCATGTACGAATGTGTGTATATACCTCCTGTGTTCATTTACAAATAATAACAAGACAATATACGCACATATAAAATAACGATGATTTAGTACGTTCTAGAACAATCACAATCGGTCCGTTCACGACCAAATTTTGTAACAATATATATATATATATATATATATATATATATATATATATATATATATATATATATATATATATATATATATATATATATATATATATATATATATATATATATATATATATATATATATATATATATATATATATATATATATATATATATATATATATATATATATATATATATATATATATATATATATATATATATATATATAAAACTTATGCCTCTACCATTTTTTTTAAAGATTTTTTAATATATAAAAAAATATTTATCAAAATATATGTGAAAATCTACCGCAAAATGTAAACAAGAGCACAAGCAAAACAAAACAGCTGATTCGAATATGGGTTTTACTTATAAGTAAATGTTCGAATCAGCGCAAAACCAAGACGATTTCATGACACCAATTCAAATCAGAATTGATTTTCAATTCTGACTTGCACTCTGCAACGACCCTGAATGAGAGCGATTTATTCCAAAAGGTGGACGAATCACCTCATTTGGAAGTTATTTTTGCAAAATTTCGACCAATGTCAAATCTGTTTTTTATTTGGGAACTAGACAGCTTTAGAATACAATTGAACAAACCATGGAACGATACACTTCCCAAGAACGCGGAATAATCGTGTCTATGACGAAATGGACGATTTTTCGACCGAAATCATAATGAGCGATGAGACTGATTTCCACCTCAGCCGGTACCTGAACAAGCATTTGCTTTTATTGCTTCTGGGGCAGCGTAAATTCACAAATGATGCACCACAATGGTTCAAAGCATGCAGGTACCTCGATACCAGGTAGCCGCATAACTACAGCAAACATTTGTTCTTAGAAATATTGTATTTGCAGTACGGGACAAAATCGTTCACGAAATTGAATTTATTGAGGACTTATTCAGAATTATTTGTTTCAATACATGTTCAGACAAATCTTTTAGTTAAATTAAATACATTATTTGTTCTTAATACAAAATTAAGAAAAAACTTTAAGTAAATAAAGAAACTTGTTGATTTAAAATACACTTGTACGAAAATTCAGGTGGGAACAATTATGTCCACTGAAGGGAAAATTCACTTTTTGCGGACTCTAATATTTTGTGTGCCCTCCCTGTGCTTTTTTTTACTGCTTTGATTCTCTTTGGCATACTTTTTATAAGGTTACTGAGAGTTTCCTGATCGATTCTCTCCCAGGCTCCAATACAACGGTCCCAACGATCGTCTACAGTTTTAGGTGGTTCTTTTGTTGAAAAAATCCTCCTTTTTAGGATGGACCACAGGTGTTCGATTGGGTTGAGGTCCGGGGACTGGGGTGGCCAATCTAAAAGTTTGATACCATTTACTTCAAACCACTCCTTTGTTATTTTTGCTGTTTGCTTCGGGTTGTTGTCTTGCATAAATATATCATTTTGACCCGGTTCCAAACCAAATTTATCGAAACTGGGTAGATATTAGGCTACCAAAATGGTAATGTAGTCCACATTACCACAAAGGCACACATTCTGCCTTTTATACGTCGAAGTACCCCCAGTTGGTGACCACGAAAACATCCCCAAACCATCAAAGATCCACCTCCAAATTTCATCGTTTGACATATGTTCCGTTCCTTTGGTCCAACATTTTTGTCAACCCATATCCATTGACGCCCATCTGAACCGATTCGGTAAATGCGGTTGGTCTCATCTGACCATGTAACACGCATCCAGTCCTCAATCGTAAGATTTCGGTCCTTTTTGACAAACTCGAGTCGCTTTTTTCGGTTGTTCTCACTTAAAAGCGGTTTTTTGGGCTACTAATCCAGTAGTTTTTAGACTTCTTCGTAAAGTTTTGGTACTTACACATATATTATGCTCTTCATTGAGAATTTGCTTAGCCTCAACTGCAGTATCAGATATACCAGTCACAATTAAACGCTTAGCTTCTCCAGCATCCGCCGCTGAAAGCTTTTTTGGTCGACCTGCTGGATTGCTTTTGATCTCCAAATGGGACTGTTTTTTTAAACATATTTTGTTGCTAAGCCCAAACGATATGTTATACTTTTGAGCAATCTCACGATATGTTACTCCTGCCACCAAATCAGTTGCCACATTTTGTTTCAGGAGGGCCGTCTTAGCTTTTTAGAAAACTTCTATAATACATTTTTATACGAAAATTGTACTTACTTCTGAAGTGAAATCCGGCAACAAAAGTTTTTATTTATTCAGATTAACAAAAGAATTTAAGATTTAAATTAAACAGGGACAAAATTGTTCACATATTTTGCTTAAATATTAAGAAACAATCTAACGGTACTTTAGAAAAGATGTTGCCACACAAAAGATAACTTAATGTCATATGATTTAAGAAACTCACAGAGTTGCCAGACTAGTAAATTTTAACCATTTTCACACACATAGATTTTACATGTAAATTCGTGCACGATTTTATCCCTCATAGCGGATTTACATTTACTCACATCTTTGAGATGTGAAAATTGAAAAAATCTGTTTACATTACATGTTCAACATCTTTCATCTGTCAAATATTATTTCACGTGTTTGAGCAAACTAAAAAACATTACACAACACGAAGTATTTTATTCTTTTTTACTATAAATAAAAGTATTGCATTACTAATTTTTTTAGATTATGTTTAATTTAGTTAAAATTTGCTTTCATTTTTCGTTCACGCTCATTGTAAACATTTTTGACACTTGTATATTTTCTAGTGATGGTATGAATTTTTATAATTTTTTTAAACTTTTTAGTGATGACATTAACTTGACTTTTTAGTGATGACATTAAAATAATCGAAATATGTTGAATACAATGAGAAATGAACATATTGTAAAGATGTTGAGAGATGTTGAGTTTTTTTTTCATATAGAATTTGTATAGGAAGATGTGAGTAAGTGTAAAAAGCCTATAACTGTATGTCACCCATATGTTAGCGTTTGGGTGTTTGTGTTGTGCATTTTGACTTTTCTTCAGGCTAAAAGCAGTAGTCAGATGGTCTTGTAAGGCTACCTGGTATCCAGGTACCTTGAGCAGAATTATCAATTTTTTAAAGTAAGAAAAAAAAACAAAAGTCCAAAATAGTGTTTGGCATTCGTATGTTTTCCTGAATCGCATGCGAAAAAAAAAAAAAAAACAAATAATAAATAACATCAAAATGCACATCATCAAGAATGAATGACAAATGAAACAAAGAAATTTATTTATAAATAAATATTCGTACAACACTAAAGCAATAATTTGAAATCAAATATTCATCTGCATACGTACATACATATGTGTATTCTTTTAAAAAACAAACATTTGATTGAATTATGAAAACCAGTTGAATTGACACAGTTTGAATATGCAAAATTATAAAATAAAACAAACAAAGCGGTAATAAATTGAAATAAAGTTAAAATATTGAATGAAATTTGGTTTTGGCTCATTTCATTTCATTTAATCAAATTCAAATATACATAAAGCATAGATGTGAACGAGAACCAAGAGGAGTCATACACAAATCACTAAGAATATTGCAAGCCCCGGAAGTCAAAATAAACTCTTGATATTGCGTATTAAATACCTGTCAACAAATGCTTTCAAATGGGTCAAGGACGAATGACAAAATGCCACTCATTTAAGTATTTTGCACTTCAGCTCACATATTTTGCATAATACAATTTATGAAATTAGCAAAATGTGGCAGTCGCATTGTTTTCGGGTCATAAAGAAAATTTAGGTTTTCCTTTTACAATTAGTTTTCCAAAAGACCGAGTCATTTAGATTGACCCCTCAATTTTTAAGGCTGCTAATAATATTTCAATTTTAAACTTATCTCTGACCTTTGGTGTGTTGTGTCCTTAAAACTACTTGAAAGTTTGCCACGAGCAAACGATATTGCAACTTTTTTATGACACTCCTCAAATGAAACGATGGTTTTTTATTTAATTTTTCATACTTGCAACACCAAAAACAAAAAAACTTGCAATTCGTCATAAAAATGTGAATAAATAAATCAGTAGAGTTGCCTTCACAGGCTTGTCTGCTGTACGAATGAAAGCAAGAACCAAATGAAATTTGCCCAACGTTTGGCAATATATAAAACGTGGTCAAGGGGACTACAAAATCGCCACACCAAAAATAAATGGAAGAGAGAATTTTCAAAACATTTGCCATACGCAATAGCGTAGGGAACCAGATTCCATAGCAAACGATTAAACATTAACCCCTAATTCATAAAAATTATTACAGGCTTATAAGACTGTATATTTGTATGGAAAATCTGTCAAATAAGAGCTTTATAAACCTGTTATAATTTTTATGAATTAGACGGTAAAAGAAAAGCAAGTCTGTTCTGTAAATCGAGTTAAATTAAAAAAAATTTACAAACCAGCTTCTTTGTGCTTTTTTTTCTACTACTGAATTTTAAAAATTCTGTTAAAGTTTTTATAATAAATCTCTCGATTTTTATTATTTTGGACTAGGTATTCGATGCCCTTGGAAAGTGCTTTATTACTGTGGCGTTTGCCATGATTTATTGATTTTTTTTTTATGAATTTTTTAGGGCATTTTTTCACAGCAAGCAACATTTATTTTAGTGTTCTAGGGTTAAAAGGGCTTTTGTTAGAAATACTTTCGATACTCATATCATTTCGTAGAATTTGTAATTTACACAAAATTGAATACTAAATGCAAAAAAATACATTACAATTTATAATTGCAACATGTTTCCTTGTACCTCAAATAAAATTCCATTCAGATTTAAATATTGAAAAAAAAAAAAATTCTCTCCCGTTTATCTGTGGAAGAATTTCATGCAAGTAATTTACACAATTATTGCAATTAATTATATTTTTTTTTTTTATAAGGTTATATAATTATATTTTTTGTTCATACAACAGACTTGTGGTTGAACTTTCTAAGGAAGTGTATAAGAAGTTGTTTTTTTCCTTGTGAGTTTAAAATGAAAAATTAAGTTGTAATTGAAAATTGTTTCCCATGACAATGAAACACGCAATGTGGAAATGTTTTTTTTTTTTGCTTGTTACAAAATTATCTCATTCATTTATTTGAATAGCCATACAAAATTTCACTTTCGCCTCCCTGCCAAATCTTGTTGCTATAAAAAATATAACAAGCACACAGAGGTGTATTTTTCGCAAAAACCTGCTAATGTCAGTAAAGTTAAAATATTTCATGTTCCTAACACCCCCTCTAGACCTGGGGGCAAAGCACCGCATTCGAAATCGAGTGCTTTGTCATCGAAATGCTGTTGACGTGGATCACAGGACTCGTTATCGAAACGCATCTAGTCGATGTTGTACTCGATTGTTACTACACTATCGAAAACAAATAAACTCTAGCTTTTAGCAGCAAACCATCTAAAATAGCAAAGAATCGACAAAAAATTAAAGAAAGTGAATACCAAGAAAAAGATTTTCTTTTGAGTAGTGTATTTCATTTGTTACATTTTGTACCGCTTTGCACATAGTTCTTTGTGCCAAACCCACTAAAAAATAATTCCTGGCCGTGTGCTGAAAGCGGCCAAAAGGGACAATGTAGCGGCAGGCTGCAATACGGGTGGTACGCTCGTCGACATGTGGCCAGAGATATTTATTTCCGATAAAACGTATTCAAAAGCTTCCTTAGAGAGCCGAAAGCGTATTTTGAATCTTTGTACAAACGTCTTTTGAATCTACTATGTATGAAACATTTAGTTCTAATCTTTTGCTTTAAACTCCCAACTTACTCAGCTTCTGGCAATGAAAAAGGATTGCTTTTGTCACGAATGTTCCTACTTATAATGGCAATATTGGACTCATCCTCCGATTCCGAAGATGAGAAACATAAAAACACATTTGGATTCTTTTATCTTGAAGTTTTTCACCAATTTATTTATATTTTGTTTCCCTTTTCCGTTTTGTTTCTTTATTGTCAAATGCGTACTGCGATGTAAAAAATAGTAGTGGACAATTACGGTATTCAAAGGGTCGTCCTAAAACCAGAAGTCTTAAAATAATAGCACGAAAATATATGACTGCTGTGAGCAACCTGTCATAAAATAGTGCGCTATTTAAAATATGAGTCAGCTGTTAAGAAAAAGAAAGCCATTTAAATATTTTTGTTCATAATGCCAAAATAAGTGAAAAAACTAGCTATTAGATGTTTTGATAGCTGATTCAAGTAAATTTGAAATCAAATATGTCAAATATTTACGAACATATACATATGTACATATATATTTTAATGCATTTATTTCTTAAATGATATTAAATTGAATAGATAAATTTATTCAAACAAAAACAGCTGGCGCCAGTTGAACGGAGTCGATTCATTTTTTGGACGGCGTCCAGTACACAAGCGTTTGTGGGCTGCCAGTCTTCTAAGATTAGTTTCTCATTTTTAGGTGAAATGCATGGACATGGATGTTGATATAAATATCTGCGAAACACACACGTGCGAACATTCGTATCGTACACAAACATGTTTAGTCCACACTATCACACTTTGTGAGCACACATTTCATTTTTACCATATCGTACGACTGAGTAGGATAGTAAAACAAGGCTTTCAGCTATTAAACAAATGCATTCTTGTTTGGGTACATACATACATATAAGCGTTATACGCATATAAGGACTTTTTTATGTATATATAAAATATTTTTTTAGAATATAATTTGCGACAGGTAAAGAATATCACCGGCTCGACGAATGCGTTTTAGCCGTTCGCCTCACATGTATGCTGTTAACTTATGACGAATCACTAAACACAGTCGATGAAGTCTAATTAATTTATGACTATTTTTGTTTGCAGCACAACAACAATTTTTTTAAACTATCATAAAATGTTAGTACTTTCTGACATTATGACACAATATGAGACCGTTTGAATACCGTAAATATTAATTGCGATCGAATACCGTGATCCGAAAAATTCCAGCCGTCGAAATATTTGTACACACGAAAGAAGACTCGATTTCGAATGCGGTGATTTGCCCCCTGCAATAAATATCTTAGCAATACGTCAAATACGCCGGTCAAGAACAACTGTAAAATATTGCTTATTGCTATGTTTATGTCAAGGGGTTGTATAATCGTATTTATGTTAACTCACAATTGAAAAGAAGCCAAAGAGTACGGTCGAAGTTTTTGCGCAAGATTTATTGATTTAAATATGTCTTCAATGTTCGAATCCCTAATAAATACACAGTATTATTAATAACTTTTATTTATAAAACTATTATAAAACTAAAACACAAACTTTCACAAACTTTTTTATTAAATACGCTTGAAAAATGGTGGTCCTCTTGTGTTTTTATATGTCAAGCTCAAATGAAAAAAAAAAAAAATTTGACGTTTTATTACTGCAATAATTGTTAACGAGAATTCGTTGACAATTATTGCCAGCAATTATTGCAACCTCTTGCAATAAGCAGTCTACATTAGACATGACATCATTTTGACGTTTGCTGCAATAAATGTTAACATTTTTATTGCAGGTCTAGACGGGCAGTATAGAAAATTTTAGCGCTTAAGAGACTTACAGATAGGGTTTGGGAATTCCCGGACTTTTACTCTTCCCGGGAATACCTGAGAATCCCGGAATTCTAGAGAAGCTAGAACACAGTAGACAGCTGTTTTTGTTAGGCTACCTGGTATAAAGCTACCTTGATCTATATTTAGTCTTGTTCAGCTGCACTTTTATACCAGGTAGCTTTGCAAGAGCAACTAACTGCTACTTCAATCTTCAAAAACTGCCAAAAACACAAGCGAGAACAAATGGGCGACAGAATATAAAGTAGTTCTACCAACAAAATACATGAAGTGTTTGTTGTAGTTATACAGCTACCTGTTATAAAGATACCTTGCCTGGTCTTGTTGATCAACTTCCAATTTTTATTACTGCGGTTTTCTGTTGATTGGACTATATTTTATATTATCTCACCTACTTCCAAGTGATTTTTTTTTGTATTTGTTGCTATTGTATCAGTGATAACAAAAGAGTGTAAAACTTTACGACGGTCCCAGCAATTTTTTAATCATTAGTTTAATTTTATAATGGAACTATATGATACCCAATTATTAATTATTTTAGCGGGCTTGAGTTCGAACTGAGAAAGAGTTTTTGTAGTAAAATTGTAATGATCAATAATCTTAAAATGTAATCTACTGATTAATAAAATAAACTTAGAAAGTAAATTTGATTAATAATATAAATAATGGAAGCGATTGAAGGTGTAATTATTAATTAAAATAGCGATTTTACTTCAAATTAATTTACTTCCAATCAAAGAAATGCTAATAATATTTTCCTTTGTATCCATAGCATCTGACATATAGGGTTATCCATTTCGTGATTTCAAAAGTGCAGGACTGGAATTCGACATCTCTCAAACTAAGTTGTTAAACCAATTTTTTTTCTTCTCAGTTGAAAGTCTGACATTGACGAAAATGGATCGCTTAACTGCCACACACAATGCACAAAAATTATGAAAACATTTTACAAAAATGTTGATTCTGCCACAGCCACATATCGGACTTTAAGAGGAGATTATGGTTTACATAATCGTCCAACTACGCAAGCAATTGGCGAAATTATAAAGAAATTTGAAGAGACTGAAGCAGTTACATATATTGTAAAGCCTGTGCATCATCGTTTTGCTCGTTCCCTTGCAAACATCGCTGCTGTAAGTGAAAGTGTTGTGGAAGACCCGAATGTGTCGATTCCTTGTCGTTCTGAGGAATTAGGACTGTCTTACGGCACATTATGGCGAATTTTGCATTTAAATCTACACCTACATCCATATAAAGTCCAGCTCACACAACAACTGAAACCAGCTGAACATTCACAACGTCGTAAATATGTGGATGGGGTGCTTGAACAGGAGGCGGTGGACGGCGATTTTTCGAACAAAATTTTTTTCAGCGATGAAGCACATTTCTCACTTGGTGGGTATGTTAATACGCAAAATTGTCCTATTTGGGGTTCTGAGAATCCTCAAGTAATTGAAGAAAGGCCACTACATCCAGAAAAAGTCACTGTTTGGTGCGCTCTTTCGTTCGAGGGTGCGATTGGACGTTACTTCTTCGAAAACGGCAATGGTACGACTGTCAACGTCAATTCAGAGCGTTGTGGTCATATGATAACCAACTTTTTTTTGCCTGCCATTGAGAGAATACGACTTGGAGACGGTGCCAAAATTGTCATATTTGGCGTTCTAAGAATCGTCAAATAATTGAAGAGAGGCCATTACCTACAGAAAAACTATTTGGTGCGCACTTTGGTCCGAAGGTGTGATTGGAACTTACTGCTTTGAAAACGACGATGAAACGACTGTCACCGTCAATTTGGAGCGTTATGGTCTTATGATAACCAACTTTTTTTTGCCTGCTATTGAGAGAATACGACTTGGAGAATATGTGATTTCAACAAGACGGTGCCACATGCCACACAACTCGAGCGAATATGGGATTATTGCAAGAGGCCGCCTAATTTCTCGTCATGGCGATTTGACACTTTTAGACTTTTTTTGTGGGGCTACGCGAAAACCCGTGTTTATGCAGATAAACGTTTGACTCTTGAGCACTTAAACAGCAACATTCGTCTAGTTATGGCTGAGATACCGCCCAATATGTGTCAAAAAGTGATCGAATATAACATCAAAAGAATTAAGGCTTGCAACAATTCGCGTGGTGGTCATTTAAATGATGTAGTGTTTCACACACAGTGTCAACGTTCGAACTTTATAATAAATAAAAGAAATATCATGGAAAAATATATTATATGTGTTTTATTTACTTTTACATTTGAAACCACAAAATGGATAACCCGTTAGTTTTTTCGTTGTTAATGCACCGCCTAGTAGGAAATTTGAAAAACAAATGTTTGCATTTTATTAAAAAGACGCGACCCTAACGCCATAAAAAATTTACATAGAAGTTATATATAGTTTGAGTTTGCTATTTATTTGCGAAATGAATTTATGCGTTTTATTACGAAGATTCGCACATCCAAAAACCTTCATTGTATGGACACATTTAACACTTTTTGGTTTCACACAAAAATCTTGCCATTTTAACAACCACAAATCAATCACATCCACAAGTTCAATAAACTTTTGTTGTTTATTTCAGCAACTATAATTGAATACAAGCAAAAGAAAAGAAATAAACCTATAAAAAACCTAAAAAAAAATTCCTACCAGATGATTAATTTTTGACAATGATTCTTGTTCATGGTTTTAATCGTACTTGTTAATCTTTTTCTAACAAAATGGGTGGAGCAGCAGAAAACGAAGAAAAAAAAATGATAATAATACGCGTTGTATTCTTTTATGTGGACATTAAAACAATTAAGAAATTATTATATACTATTTAAATGATATAAAAAAAAAACTGAATCAAGGAACAAAACAGCAGGCCAAACCTTTTTCAAGTATACTTTTATGCCTCGGCAACAACTCTTGGCATTGGATTTTGAAAAATTGAAACGTCAATGAGTTGAAACCTCCAAACCAAAATATGTAATAATAAAACAACAGCCAGGCAAATTTCAGCAAAACTATTCATAGTCATTAATAATAATAATAAAAAGTAAGGCTACGAACGATGGGAGAGATTTTTTGCGGCGAAATGTACAGCCGTTTCACGGTGGCCAACCGTCAAATGTTGTTTCATTTGGAACACACCTCAAGTGTGATGATGTCTTTCTTACGACATCCCCCTTTGATTTACTAGTGCGATGTTCATTATAATAAATATTATTTAGAATACCAACGAGAGAGCCTTAAAATACAAACTTGCTTATGAAATGTATCGCCATACCATAATTCATTCGAATTTCTTTTACACTTGGACAACTATTTAAAGTTGTCTTTTTTTCGGCTTTTCATTTTCCATTCATTTTCACTCGTTTCATTGGTGGCAGAATTAATAAATTAAATGAAAAAAAAAATCCTTTTTCTTTCATTTATTTTATTAGGTAATGTAACTAAAAAGCAAATATGTTGCACAGTGGGCTCAGAATCGTATTTAGTGAACTGATTCAAATATTTCATTAAAAATTTTCTTAATTGATATTTAGCTTTAATTGCAGTAAAATGTAAGTGATGTTAAACTTTTGGCTTTTTTTGAAGTCTGCAAAGAAATGGAGGCGTTTTTATTTCTGATTGTATGCTGTCAATGAAACATTTTTTATTGCAATAATTTTTTATGAATCGATTAATTTGGTTATTTTATTCAATATTAATAAACGAAGCTTGAGTGGAGAAAATCTTGCAATCAATCAGAGATTGCAAAACTCCGCATTGCCATCGCTGAATTATTGTCAAATATTAAGCCAACAACAACAACAGCAGAGCAAGTGCTTACGAAACTAGAGATGTGCACGTGAGTGATTTTTGGCTGTTGTCACACACACGTGCACGATCCGAATAATTATCCTTACCCACTTTCACGCTCCACAATTGCCTCACGCGCTCTCAAGAGCAAACTAATGCTGCATTTTCACACACGATGGACGAAATAAATTCTTACGATCAATCATGTTTGTATTGAAACAAAATATAAACGTAAAAATTTTATTGATAATACATATCTGTGAGCGGAAGCAACACCAACCAGTATTGCCAGTTCAGTGGGTTTCCCCCTAAATTTAAGGGGTTTTTTTCTTTTAGGGGTGAATTTGGGGTGTTAAATTTTTTGGGAAAATATTTCGGGGGAAATAACTTATTTTTGGGATATTTTCGGGGGATTTTTGTCTTTGGTTGAACGCTAAAACAGCAGGAGTTGGAAGATTGTTCAACTGATAAATTTGAAGACTTTAACGATTTTTAAAGTAAAATTAAATGAGATATTTTATGTGCATCTGGTAGCTTCAATTACAGAATTTTTCAACTGGTAATTTTAAAAATTTTATTGTTGAGTTTAATGAATTTTTTCCTTATGGGTAATTTCTTTGAATTTTTTCCGGGAAAATTAAAATATCTAAGAACCTTTCACAAAATTGAAACTCTCTTTACGAAAATGTCAAAAGGACGTAAAGAGCGAAGAAGACTTACCCCCAAATTTTGACTTGGATTTTAAATGCCATTTCAATTTAAATTTGATTTAAATATAAAATTGAGTCAAACAGTTGCCATTTAAATCAAACTTAAACGGCCTGCCGCGGCCATTTAAAATCCATTTAAGTTTTTCGTACTGCCATATGATTTTGACCGTTTGGTTTTGTTCTCCAAACTGAATTGCATTAACTGACCGATTTTACTGAATTTCAATAGTAGACCCAATACCGGGATTTAACACATTTTAGCGAAAGACTGAGGTTTCTATCTCAAACCATTTTCTTATATTTTATATATTTATTTGAGCTTAAGGTCTTTTTGGAATTTGAAAGAGAGCGAAATATTGACAAAAATAAATATTCAAATTCCAAAAAGACCTTAAGCTCAAATAAATATATAAAATATAAGAAAGAAAAGGGGTCAAAATAACTAAATATTAAATCAAACCATTTTCTCAGAAACGGTATTTCAACGACTACAGACGGACAGACGGACATCACTCAATCGTAATCTCTATTGATTCTGATCCAGAATGTATACATATACTTTATGGGATCTTAGATGGTTATTTCAATGCGTTACACACGGAATCACAAACCTTACACATTTTTGTGAAGGGTATAAATACATACATTAGAGAAACATCTCTGCATAACAATTTAATTGGTAGAAGTTTGGCCTTTGAATGTCCAACACCAAAATTAAATGTTGACTATTATTGAGTGGGTGGATAATGTGCAATTTTTTATAAGAAATAAATAAAAGAATCAAGAAATTTTATTGTGGCCATATAAGTTTTGACTTCAATGTCTCCCAACTTTTTCTTATTGTTCTTTTTATTGTATTTATTAGGTGCGATCATGTTCGAACACCATTTCGAAAAAGGCAAAACGCCAGCAAATCTCTTCGTTTTCAGAACATGGTTAAATGCGTTTTGCGATTTAAAATCACTTTGCGATTTAAAAAGGCAGCGTTTTTCAGAACATGGGCGAAAATTATCAACAATTGTATATCATACAGTTCACTATAAAATTATAACTAATGCTGCCCAATATTTGGAACTTTTTATACATGTCTTCCCTTGTAATGTTGGTAAAAATGTCCCAACAGATCTCAAAATTGTATTAAAGTGTATTTATTTAATAAAATAAAATTTATGCAAAATCGCTTGACGAAGCGGAAAAAAAAATTTTTTGGTTTTTGTTGTTCCCAAAAAGGAATATTAATGTGATATTCAAATTAAAAAAAATCTGGTAAAAACTATTTTTAATATGAACTTAATTATTTATCTGCTTTAAGAGCCCATTGAAATGTATTAATTCAGGTCCGAAAACATTCATTTTTGGACCTGAATTAATAAAAAACTATTTCTGTAATAATTCTTTCTTTGAGTGCAAGCAACTCAATCTCCCATATTCCAATTGTCGTCCTCGTTATCGTCATTACATCAAGTAGACGCAAAAAAAAAAACGTAGCACTTCTTTTCTTGCTTTTTATCTAACTCTTAGGCCTACTACAAGATGTCAAATATCTTCTAGTACAAAGAAACAAAAAATTGTTGTCGAAGAGGAGGGCGGGCACAAGTACTTGTTTTTCGATGTTGACTTGATGTGACGACAATGACGACAATTGTAATATGGGGGCATTTTTTTAATATTTCTTTTTTTTTAAACTTACCAACTTTTTCCACCATTTTTTACTTTTTCTGTGCTGTTACTTGTTTAAGCGGTCGTATTTGCAGACGAATATATCAAACTGAAATTATAAATATTTTTAATGAAATAGCCGCACTTGTTTAATTTTAAAATTAAATTTTTTTGTCATCAAATAAAATTTATTTATTTATTAATTTTCCAACACATGTGACACACAGAATTTGAATTTTGTTTTATATCGTAGTAATTTTTCCCAAATAGTATTTTCTTTTAGTTTTCGTTTTTGTATATGAAATTAAAACAAAAAAAAAGTTTTCTCACTTTTCCAGCAAGTGCGTATCTTGGGCTGAATATTTTTAATTTTTTTAAAACTTCTTTTTAGTTTTTAATTCAGAACAATTAATTCAACACTTTTCTTAACGCGCCTTTGTCAAGTTGCTAACTAACACTTTCAGTGTTCGAGCGTAAATAAAAGTTAGTTGTGTTTGAACCGAAACTTAGATGTGAACCGAGACGGTAGAAACAATATCTAACAACTCAAAGTTTGCAAAAAATTTTCAAATAAAATCAACTCTGCCAAGTTAAAACAGCCATCCAGTGAACTGAATTGCAGCTTGGCGGCTTCGAATAACAACTGATACTTCAAATAACAAGAAATCGTACACACGACGGCCAACGTCAACGGCGACGTTAATGTTTCTCTCAACGTCAGTGTATCCAGCAACAGCACTACTTTTGCCTGCTTGTACATCATACGCATTTGCCCATGGCTGTGTGCTGTTCGCTGCGGCAGCGCAGTAGCCGGCATACTATCTCTGTTAGCTACTAAAGTTACGAAGATCTTTCTTTCTAGTAGGCCTGGTGCTACACATACGAAAGCCAACACTTGTGCTCGCGATTTGTTCACAAGCTGCTTTTGTTTACAAACAACAGTAAACACGAGTTCGTGTCTTCTCATTCATACATACATATGTTGTGAAAAATCGTTCGTTCTTGCTGTTTTCTTACGGTACTTTGTGCTGTAGTTGGTAGGTAGGTGTGTGTGTGCTTGTTACACCTGTATGGGTGTGTTTTTGCATGTGTTTTGTTTGTTTTTTTTTTCTCTACCCCATGTCTGTTATTTATTGTTTATGTTAATTTTGACTTTTTTGCTTCTTTCGGCGAGGGCAAGGTCTTTCTTTTGTTTTGGCTTCAAGTTTTAGCACATGTGAGCAGACAATTTAGACGCATAGAAACATATCGAGCCATGACCGCGGGAATAACGTAACCGATAGGCTGCAAAGTTATAACTTGTGCATTTTCTTGTCGCCTTGAAAGTGAACATTTACAGTTAAGTTTAAAGTGGCATTAAATCGTTTGCCAATAAGTTTTCCTTAAAAAGATCCATTCAATACAAAAAGAAAAATGAAAAACTAAAACTGTTTATGCATCATTTGCACCTCGACGGTTGTGATATTTTCGCGCTTGATGCTCGATATGTTATACGTTTACATACAAAAATGTACTTGTATAGCTGCTCGCTCTATACTGTTCGGATGAGAAGGGTATATTTTTCACATCAATTAGTTTCCATTAACAAACGTCAGATTTCATTACAGAGAAACTTATAGTTATTAGGTCTTAGGTGTTTTTACTCTACTTTGAGATCCGTCGGGATTTGTGCTGGTGAAGTATTGAAGTACTAACTATTTTCAGTTTTAGGGTTCCCCTACTCATCAGAGTGAAACGGAACCCTATTAACGAGATTTCTATGTCCGTCCGTCACCGCGTCCATTATTCGAAACGCTGAGAGCTAAGGAGCTGAAATTTTCACAGGATGTTGTTGTATCTTGCCGCTACAACAAAAAATACGAAAAACAACAATCAAGCGAAATCTACCAGGTGTCCCCATACAACGAAAAGTTACAATTAGCTATAACTCTCGAACCGTAAAAGATAGAAAGCTGAAATTCGCACAGTAAATGTATTTGTACATGTTCTACAACATCAAATACTAAAGACAAAAACAAGTTGAAAACTACCAGGTGTCCCTATACAACCTAAAGTAACAATTAGCCGTAACTCCCAAACTGTAAGAGACAGAGAGATGAAATGTGCACAATTTATGTACTCACATATGGCCTACAATAACAAATGCTAAAAACAACAACATGTCGAAAACTACCAGGTGTCCCTATACAACGTAAAGTAACAATTAGCCGTTACTCTCGAACCGTGAGAAACAGAGGAATGAAATGTCCATAATATATGTATTCACATATGCTCCACAACAACAAATGCTAAAAACAACAACAGCTGTAAAACTACCAGGTGTCCCTTTACAACGTAAAGTAACAGTTAGCTATAACTCTCGAACCGCAAGAGATAGACAGCCGAAATTCGCACAGTGTATGTATTCCCAGATGCCTTACAACAGCAAATGACAACAACAACAACAACAATTCTAAAACTACTAAGTGTCCCCATACATTATTAAAAAAGCAATTAAGCGTAACTCTCAAGCTGTAAGAGACAGAGAGATGAAATTTATACAATATATTTATTCACATATGCCATTCCATACGTACATTACACATGCATACGTGCGGAACCCCAAGTGTGCGAGTCAGCCTCGTACTTGACTGATTTTTTTTTTGTATATATTATGTGTGTCAACCACAAATTCACAAGAAGGGCGCGTATCTTGCCATTAAGGCATTAAAAAGCTCCCGTCTTAGGGAGAGCTTACGGTGTATATCCGTTTGAATAACAATATTTTTATCTTAATATGTTGTTTCATCACATATTACATGGCCCAATCTCATTCAACTACTCAAAAGCCGTTGATGGAATTCTCAAACAGACATATTGAGCAGCTTGCCTTGACAAAGGCTTAGTGCAAATTGTGGTAATTGCACGCAAGGAAAAAACATTTTACAATATGACTGCGGCAACAATGTTATGTTTTCTATAACGATGCGAAAGGTTGTGACAAGCAAGATATTTTTAATTAAAATGCCGCAAATAGTTCTTGGAAAATAATTCATTAGGCGAATAACCACACATTTAACATAATATGCTCTCTTTTAGTAACCACCTGCATGTTTTTGAGTGCATGAGCTAAAATTTACATATTTAAAAAATTTTTGCAAGCACTTTTGCGAAGCTGGTGTGGACCGCTAGTTAATACCACATAATACTACCAGAAGGGTCACCAGCTCTGCCGAACTACAAAAATTACCAATTTTCTGTCAAGTTTCATGAAAGTGGCAGTGAAGGACAGCAAGCATAAAGATATTTATATAGTCTCTGTCTGTAGACTCTGCATTTGTTTACATTTGATTTTTGGTTAGAAAAATTCAGTGCAAATCTAGTGCAAACAAAACAGCTTTACAAGCACACAAATAATAATTATTTGTATTTAATATTTTATTTGCGTTGAGTACAGCACTATCAGTACATAGAATATGTTTAAAACTTAGTTTTCAAAGCTTTTCATTCACGTTTTCTACTTTTTTCGTAAAAATTACAACAAAACCAATATTTTTCAAAACACCTTACAACAACATTTTTTCTACTGTTTATGTTTGTTTTATGTACACTAGTTGGTCTCATACACTCATGTTGCTACGATTTTCTGTACTGCTCACTTCTGACTGGCCCCCAAACAAATGATATGGCCACTTTTCAAAAGTCACTTTTGGGATATCTGTGTAGTCTGTGGTTAATACTTAAACTATTATTTTACATTTTCAGCAAAATGCCACAAAAATAATTGTTTTATTTTTGTCACTTAAGAATAACTGATTTTTGCAGAGAACGAATATTTTAATCGAATACCGAGTGTATTTTATTCGCAGCTGGGCTACGTCATCACTATGACAATTGATTATATTGAAATTTAGTATCCAAACGTAAGGAATGAATCAGGCTTCAGCCTGCTGTACTGCGATTAACTACTTATTATTTATTTCATTTACTTTTGTCCACATTATATGTGTTTGACTCTTAACTCCAATGTTTATTATGCCTTCAGCATGACGCTTGATACGCCTTAGGCTTTAGGGAAAAGGGAGATGGTTGAACTTCAACCGTATGCCCAAGATTTTCGTATTCCTGTATTACTTTGTCATACTCTAATTTGAGTTCTGGATTTCGATTCAACCTAGCTTCATTGCGGAAAAATTGTGCCATTGCATTAGGTTTCGATTCACCCATACGTGGCGAACTGGCAAATTCTTCTTTGAAGGGCAGGGATACTATATAGCGACCGTCGGACTGTCGCTTTGTTGTACGAGCATACAAATATTCACATGCCTGATCAGATGAAGACATACGGTTCTTCGGTGGAAGATTCTCAACCTCCCAAAACCTCGAAATTTTCTTATCCAGAGAAATTTCGCAGAAGTATGAGGTAACTGTGGAAACTGAAAAGTCCCTACGGAATATAAGTCCAGTCAGAATCCATCCAAAGATGGTTTCCTGAGCGATTAATGAATTACAAACCTTTTGCCTTACGCCTGAACAGATGATGTGTGGAAAAATAACACCTCATATTAACACATCAATTTTGGAACTACAATGAAATGCTGGATCAGCAAGTCGAATAATATCTGGAAGAGTTGCGAAGTTGGCAGCTGGTTGGCATGTATTTATGCCAACCTAGCATTTGCTCACGCTGCAAAATGTACGTAGCGATAAGGATATGTATAGAATAACACCCATATTCATAAAAACTATTGAAGGTTTATTACACGTCTATTTGACAAATATTCCGTAGAAATACGTCGAATAAGAGCTTAATAAACTTACAATAATTATTATGAATATGGCCTTAAGACTTTAGAATAATTTCAAAGCAACAATCATAAAGTAAAGCTTAAACCGATCAGTCGCAAAAGCGGCCGATCGAAAATAAAAATTAAATTAAATATTATAAATAAAACTGCACGCCTCTGCCTCAATTATTTGCACTCATTACATGCTTAAGCAAGGTTCTTGGCGTTGATAAGTGTTTATTCAAATCTTCGCTATTTTGTGTTTATGAATACATTTCTTTGACATTTTACCCATTAAAGCCTCATGCAATGTTTATGTATTACACCGTAAATATAAATTTAAATATTTTAACAAGCTTTTTAAAATCGCTTTTGCTTCTTGGAGGAATTTGTTTAATGCTTTTCTTTCTTTCGGTCAATACTTCTTTGAAATTTTAACTCAATATTATTTAAAACTATTAAAAGAGACAGACAGCAACGCGCGGCCGGACCAGCCAGTTTGAAAAGTAGTTATGTAATTGCTTTCCTCTTGGGACATTATTATCTAACAGTTCTAGCATGATTTTATGCTCAACAATATTAACAAAAATATTTATATTTATTTATTGTGAAAGCACGCGCTGTAAAGCACATCATTTATTTGAAAAACTACTTTTCCAGTAAATATTTCAAAACACACGTCATCAGGGATTTACCAGGTTATTTTATATTAATTATCACACATTATTCGCATTCAAAGCTTTAAATGAAAACAAATTGTATTTCATTTAAATTTTCCATATTTATATAATTTGATCTTAAAGTATTATTTACAGGATACCACTCCTTCGACATGCTTCACAAATGACAGCTTGTATGTCAGTCGTATTGAGTTCTGTTATGCCATGATACATTGGAATTCTTATCACTTTTTGAATATAAGCAGTTTATTTACGTGTGTGTGCATGTACAGGGTTTTTCAATAAGAGGGCTAGAAAAGTTATTTTTTTTTTTTTTAAATAAAACAAAAACGGTTTGGCATATCAATAAAATTCCTTATTCCTGTAAAAGCAGGGGCCAAATCGTCGCATTCGATATCGAATGAGCTATCGAGCAAAAATAATGTAAAACAAAAGCATAATAAACAACAAACACACAGCATAAGTGATGGAATTCGTTCGATATCGAATGCGACGATTTGGCCCCAGGTTTGATGCCATTACGTATGTATGTAACTCGATTTCTTTTGCATGGCCACCACGGTCACGCTTGCAGAAGCTCTGACGCTGTACCCAATTTTCGACGGTTTTTTCAAGCATAAATTGGCCGATACTGCTGCAATTTCACGTTTGATATTCGTATGAAGTTCATCAATCGTCGCTGGCTTGCTGGCATAGACCATAGACTTGACGTAGCCTCACAGGAAATAGTTTAACGGCGTTAAATCGCACGACCAAGGCGGCCAATCGGCTGGACCATTTCGTGAGATAACACGTTCTCTAAACTTGGTTTTCAATAAATTGATTGTGACATTCGCTGTTGGAACCACATGTCCTCTAAGTCTATATCATCCAGTTGGGGGTAAAAATATTCAGTTATTATTGAACGGTAGCGATTCCCATTCACAGTAACGTGCCGGTCATGATCATCACGGAAGAGGTACGGCCCAATGACGCCGCCGGCCCACAAACTACACCAAACCGTAATTTTTTCGGGATGAAATGATGACTCATGGAGTAGGTGTGGATTGCTGCCCGACCAATAACGCATATTATGTTTATTGACGAAGCCATTCAGGCAGGAATGAGTCTCATTATAAATTGGACGTAGCGCTCTTAACGTTGAGGCCACTGACTCCGAAATTGGGTACTAAATTTTAATAATCTCGACTCGTTATTGGCTCGTATATCTTTCCATCGTGAAATGACAAATCTTATTGAAGAGAAATGTCAAAAGAGCAGCAAGAAATATGGCGTCATCTGCTGCCCCTGTCGCTGTACTTTTGTAGTGTTCCTGTTGAAAAACCCGTTATATAGTATATATACAATAGTATATGTAAGAAAAGTAAGGTGTAAAGTAAAAGTGAGTAAAATGCACTATGGGAAAGATTACCATAATTTAACGATGAAAAACTTAGTTAAGAGTAAAAATTCCTAATAATTTTGTTTGTTTAGTTTCGTGCAAATAAGTAAATAAATTAAATTATTTCGAGGTAATTCTGGATAAAGTTCGGTGAAATGGGAGTAAACGAAAAATGATAGCAAATAAATACAAGCTAGCCCAATTTTCCCGGAACACACAAAAGCACTTTTGAAACCCAAATAAAATCACGCATGAATGAAAACGTTGAAGTAAAAACAAATGTACAAACTTACATGTGTAACGTTTTTAGACAAGAAATATTGATAAACAAGACAAAAAAATATCAAAGACCTTTAGCTAGGGGACAACCATGATACAACTAACAAGGTAGCCTTTTCGCTACAATAAGAACAACTTCAGTAAAAATAACATGCATTTTGTTTTTGTACAACTTATGAAAACTGTCAAAAAGACGCCACTTCTACATTTACAGAAGAGAGATGCACTGAGCTTACGCGGATTTGCTATCTCGTTTTGGCTGCCTTTCATCTCCGCAATCTCTTGACAACCTAAAGTAGTCAGTTGATTAACGGTTTAGCTGACGAGGCTACCCTGTTAATTGTATCATGGGGACAACTAGCTGTTTCGAAGTTGCCACACTTCTCATCAGCACCCATCCTTGAACTCACAGGCTCATGTTTTGCAAAAAAAAATGCAGGAAAATATAGGCAGAATTCACAAGCACAGGCCTTACAATATTTGTAAGCGCTCCAGTCTCTTCAAATTTCTTCACAATTTTGCCAAGCAATTGGCGTAGTTGGACGATTATGTAAAACATAATCTCCTCTTAAATCACGATATGTGGCTGTGGCAGAATCACCATTTTTTTGTAGTATGTTTTGATAATTTTTATGCGTTGTGTGATAGTTAAACAGTCCATTTTCGTCAATGTCAGGCTTTCAACTGAGTAGAAAAAAATTGGTTTAACAACTTAAGGTGGGATCATACGATTGCCGCAATCGCCAATCGTGTAATAGCACAAGTTATTGGCTCACGCGACAACCAAAACGAATGTTGTTCTTATTTGTCTCAATCAAATACAACCCTGATGCGACAACCGTGTGAACACTTGACATACAACTAATCACCAATAAAAATTCTAAAAATGCACCAATATTTATTGTATTTTCATGCGGCAACCAAAGAAGACAATACCCGCCAATAATATACATACATACATATGTGTACATTTATTTAGTTTCAAAATTGTTTAAACGCGTCTCCCAAACATGATTTCTGCTTTTCAATCATTTTTTCATTTTTTGCCTTTTCAGCCCGCAGAACATTATTATAATGTTGCCGAAGCAATTTTCTTTCTTTTTAATGAACAAACCATATTTTTAATATTTAATTTATTATTTTTTTTTTTTTTTTTGGGAAAACAAAGTTTGTCATCAGCTACAACAGCTGTTTCTCAGAGTTGTGTGACTATAATGCTGCAATTTGCGACAATAAAATTTCAGTAAAATGTGACAATCATGTGATTGCAGAGAATTTGATTGGGACAAATTTTTTATTATGCACCAATTCAGGCCAATAAAAATTGTGTAAAATTGGTGCATAGCGGCAATCGTGTGATCCCACCTTTAGCTTGACAGATGTCGAATTCCAGTCCTATGCTTTTGAAACCACGAAATGGCTAACCTTATAACCCTTGGAGAGACAACTTCAAACCGAAAACCTCAATACAAAACCAATTTTTTTCATATATTTACTCATGTTCGAAATTTCCTCTCCAAATATACCGATAAGCGAAAGGACTGGGCTTGTGAATTAAGCTATTTCTTACCTCTTAGTTATAGTTACTACGACTTTACGCCTTAGTCTTAACCTCACTAAAATATTTAAAAAAAGAAAAAGCGAAGAAAATGTTTTTCTTTTTAGAAACAAAACACCTTTAGTGTTTTTTTTTTTTTTTTCATTTTTATAGACCCAGCAGTGACTAGAAGAAGAACCCAGGCTGGTGAGCCAAAACCTGCATTAGCCCACCACTGTAGTGTGTTGTTTAACATTTAAAACAAAATGTACGGAGAAAATATAAAAGTTTGTTAAATCCGCACGATTTGAAACGTGATTTGTGAACGAATTGTAATAACTCTTTGTAAAAACTTAATTTTATCACTTAGAAAATTTCTAATATTTAATTTACAAAGCAATTTTAATACGTAAAACTCTGCTTTAGAGGAAAATTTACAAGCCATTTAAAGGACAGAATTTTTTTATGGTTGGCTTTGCAAACACAAGGGCAACTCAATAGCCACATACATATATTGAAGGATTGAATAAGGAATGAAAACATCAAATGCAAACAAAATAATTACTGTATTGCAAACTTCTCATTTGTTGAAAAAAATTAAAAAATCAAAACCTCGCTGTTAATAGTTTTTTTTTTCTTCTATTATTTATCAACCGCAACCACAAACGAATTCGTGACTTTATAATTGTGAATGAATAATTTGTTGAATGAAGCAGCAAAATTCGGCTGAAGTATAATAGATACATATGTATATGTAATACTTCTATTAGCCACAACGTACACACTCGTCCATACCCAGCCAAAAGTTTAGAAACGAAAAAAGATGCCACGCATCTTTTTTTTTTTTTAACAAACACAAAACTGCGAAGCTTCTTGCTTGTCTGCAGAAACACCCAGAGCCTTCTGCAGGAATCGAACCTGCGACCTCGGGGACGACTCTTAGTAGGCCACTCTACCAATTCATCCATCGAGGCGCTGCACAGTGGCTGAAAATCGTTTTTCGTTGGCCAAAGTACTGTAACTTTTGAACCGATCTTAATATTTAAGTAATTTTTTTTAATGAATAGATATTTAGTTCGGCTTGACACAGTTTTAATTACATCAAAATTGATCAAAGACTTTTTAAGGATTTCTAGGTCAAAGTTGCAGGTTTGATTTTTATTTTAACTTTTGAAGTGAAATATGGGTTTTTTTTATTTACATATTAAAAAATTTAGTATTTGGAAATTAATAATAATTATAACCATTTTTTGTGATAATAGAATTTTTTTAATGTTACACTCAAAAAAATTTTACACTCAAAAAAAAATTTCACACTCAAAAAATGTTTACACTAAAAAAAAAGTAAAATTAATTGGAGATTGTACTGATACTACGGAATCCACAACAAAAAATTTTAAAATTTGTCATTGTTGTGGAAGGAAGTCTGGAAAATTATTGTATTGACAAACGCAAATTTCGGGAGAATTTTGATCGGCGGATTCCATTGCACTCTGATGAGTACGGAACGCTAAAAACCAGTATATTTGTGGACATGCAATCCAGTAATTAAAAAGCCCTCTTAAAAGCGGTAAACTAGCTCTGAAGGTGCATATCGTTCGAATAATGTGTTAAGCGAATTGTTTGTTTGAGGCTGATATTGCTGGTGATATCTCGATGTATGTGTATTTTTCCATGGCTTAAACTGAACTAGCGTGAAATTGATAAATGTCAAATAAAAGGCAGAAAAAAAACTTGTCGTTTGGGTGTGTTTCACATTCAATATCGGCCCTTAAAATTTAGCAACCCCCTAAATGTAGTTAAAACGCGGATTCTTTTTCGTTTAATGATGGTTTAAATGTTTACTGTTTTACTGAATTGTCAGCCTAAACATATTTTAAACTTAAAAGCTAGATTATCGCGGAAAATGGCCACTGAATTTTTGGGCATAAATAGAGCAAAGATTTCAAGTTAACCTGTTACCAAAAAAAGTAAATATTTTCTGGAAATATTTCCAGAAGCAAAACCTCTTTTGTAAGAACTGGTACATTTTTTTTATTGCTGGGTACACGCTTATATATTATTTTTTTTATTTATAAAAGTTACTGATTATTTTTCAAATTGTTGAGGATATCAAGTGACTAAATTTACAGCTTAAACAGTTGTTTTTCGAAATGCTTAAAAATGTTCACTTAATGACTAAGAAATGAATGATTGATGGATTGTCAGATTTGCTTATTGGGCGTTACAGCGAACGTGAAATTGTTGATATATTTGAACTTAAATCACTTGTGAAAAAATTACACGATTATTTCAGAAGTCGAGGGGAAATTAAAAATGTTCAAATCATGAATTTAAACGTCAAAGAAAAATTTTCGCATCTCTGCGAAATGTCCACAGACATTTCATGAGTTTACCCATACATACACTCAGAAAACTTTGTCAGTAAAATTAACTGAAAACACTCTTTAAAATAAATGAAACATCACTTAAAAACCGTCCTGCTTATTTTTCATTTAAATACACTTATTCCTTCATTTGAATTTAAATGTTAAAAAAATCTACGGAACTCAATCGGTAAAAATATTGGTCCTTAACTATAGTCAAACACTAAAGTCTTCTTAGTTCTTTTTACAAACAACTTAAATTTTAAAACGTGTTGCGAACTTTTTTCTAACTATAGTAAAAATTAAAGTTGACTTTAAGCTGAATCAGCTATAAATGGGTGCCACATTATTTATCGAAAATGCCAAGCTATTTATCATACAAGCTCTTACAAATTTAAGTAGAATCCCATCTCTAATAAGATGACTCTCAAAAATTATGTGTACATGTGAACAAACACCTACATACATAAATGTTAGATTGTATTAGTAGGTAAGCAAAAAACATCAAAGCGAATTGAATAACAGTAAAATTTTAAAGAAAATTCTGATTAATAATAGTTATTAAAAAATCTTTAATCTAATGATTTAATAATTCTTCTTTTTTAATTATTTAATTTTAAAAAATTTACATTAAAAAGCTTTTATCTATAAAAGTGCCATTTGTTTGAGCAAAGTTGTTGTTAATTAAGTTAAATACAACTTCTGCTGGTTTTAAGTTTAGAGCAGACTTTTGCGCGTAAAGTCGGTTTTTTATGGTATATAGTATATATTATATAGTATATATAAAGCTTACTTTTGTATAGCAGTGACTTAAAATTGCTTAAAGCATACTTTTTCGATGTCTATAGTTATGGGCCAATGATTTTTCCTTTTTTCCAACTGTCAAATAAGTCATAGTTATAATTTTTTTTTTATTTTTTCTTAGGTGGTCATTTTATTTAATTATAGTTATCTGTCTGTAGCTGTTATCTCTTTAATTTTTGTACTGCAACAAATCCTCAGCTGGGATTCGAACGTGCAGCATCTCGACTTGAAAGCAGCTGCCATACCCGCTCAGCCATCGCCACAATCCGAACAAATTCAACCACAATCAATTTAAGTAAAGAGTATGTATGCTACAGAAGTATGAGTATGTAGCAGACAAATTATAAATATGTATATGCATATCAACAGCTTGGTTCCTTTGTGTATATGTGCAACATAAGTTACTATTGTCATTATTAACTGTGACCAAAAACCCGTATTTATCTGTAGTTAGTTTTTTAAGTAACTGTACAAATCAGTTAAAATTAAAGTTTCATTCTTTTTTAAACGTTTTGTCACTTAAAAATAACTGCACTGATTACGTTTCGAATAAACTATGGTCAATTACTGCAAATATGTTCTGAGTGTAGGTTCATCCACACATTCAGCACATCATTCATAATTGCTTAATTTTCACGGCAGTGATCTAAAGTGCTTCTTATACCGAAAAAAAAAGAGTTTTAAAAATGCCTAGAGAACACAGAATCCTGCATGTTATTCAGAAAATATTTGCAGTTTTCAATCTGGAAAAGAATTTCGGACAAAAATGTCAGTATGAAGTTCTTTTTTAAGAACGTGGCAAAACACATTTCCATAAGAGCTTCATTTAAGTTCTTTGCTTGTTTAAGGGCCTAAACTTTTTTGCAATTTTCAGGACTTGTGGGATAACAAAAATGCTGAAGATTTTACAGTCGACAATTTTATCGTCAGGCTTTACTTCCTAAGAACTGAAAAAAATTTTTTTTTGTGGTAAAATTGTAGTGATCAACATTTTAAGGGAAGACAAGTGAAGACTTATTAACTGAGGAACATGCCATGTCTATTTCACGTCCATCACTACGATCATCAATGGCCAAATGGATTAGGGCAGATGTCATAACTAAATAACATACAAGAAAGGTAAAGGTGAAGATTTATCGGCTGGGGAACATATAATTTTTTCTACGAAACAAGATTTTTCTACTACAAATTCCTGCACCGCGCAGGGCCCTTTGAATATTTCAGGCACTGAATATTTAAACATAGCCTCAAATACACACTTTTGGGTCTACTTTTCGAACAGAGAAAAGGAGAAAAAATATTTATTTAATTTGCAGAAATTTTAAGCTTCTATACTAGCAAGAAAATTTATTACTAAAATATAAACTGCTAATTACTTAACACTTTTCCATTGAAAAATTAGAAAAACGCTCAATGTATTTATTCTAGACATCACAAACGGCATCAGTAAACCCAAGTTCACATACTTTTTATTTGCGAACTATAAAACATTTAAAGTATTCATGAGTGTGAATGAAGTGTTAATTGAAACTGCAGCAGGCAATTAATTAACACTCATTTTCCACTAAATACTTCGTCAATAAATTATGTAAATATGTGTTCAATTGTTTGAGCCAATAATAAAGTAAATATGTAATTAAATATTTATTTTCTTCCACCAAGTGAACAAAAAAAAAACTCCACTGCAATCTGGATGTTGCAAGGTTCTGTTCAAAACATCATTCGACATTACTTGTTTAAATTTAAAAACTCAAAATTAAAAATCGAAAGCTCAATTTAAAAACTCAAAAATGTTCTGTTCAAAACTTTAGTTTTTGCATATTGCGATTTGTATATGAAAACTTTATAACAGTGTTGTGATATTCATTCTTGTAGTTAAGAAGATTTGCTTTAAATATTAAAATATTAAATTACTCATCAGCAATTTAATATTTTTTTAAAGTTCATTAAATTTTATTATTCGAACTTTTTCTTATAAAGGGTGCTTTTTTCGATGTATAGAACTTTAAGTTGGCATTACTGTTCAAGATGGCGACCGATTTAACAGCTGTCAAGTGATTTATTCTCGGTTTGGTTTGGCAATTCATCATGAATAAACTCACGCCTGAACCACGCCTGCAAATAGTGCAATTTTAGTGCAAAACGAGATTGACGTTGTTCCCATTTCTCATAAGCGAATTTTGTTTAGCGATGAAGCGCACTTCTGGTTGGATGGCTGCGTCAACAAACAAAACTGCCGCATTTGCAGTGAAGCTAATTCTCAAGTGCATGTCGAAACACTGTTACATCCAGAAAAACTAACTGTTTGGTGCGCTTTAGGGGCTGGTGGAATCATTGGTCCGTACTTCTTCAAAAACGATGATGTCCAGAACGTCAGAACAGTAAATGGTGATCGGTATAGAGCCATGATTACTAACTTTTTCATTCCTGAATTGAATAACCATGATGTCCAGGAGATGTGGTTTCAACAAGACGGCGCAACATGTCACACAGCTCGTGCCACAATCGATTTATGGAAAGACACCCCTGCAAGAAATGGCTGATGGAAACTAACACAGTAACAACTTATTTACTAACACATGCAAAGCAATTTTATAGCTTTCAACGTTGCCATTATAATGATTTTTTTTACTATTTTGATTTTCCCGTATTAGTTTGGTAATTTCATTTCGAACTACGTTTATGCATTAATGTTTTTATAGGTTCATTTGTTTCTTTTCTTTGAAAAAAAAAAAAAAAAAAAATAGTGCTGTGCACGTTTTTCCATATGATGCAGTTTTCTATTGTTAAAACTGGTACTGACTACTGTTTTTCTCTGAATTTTATCTAAATATGTCTAAAATAATTTATTCTGTTCTCCCTGTATAGTTTTTTTTTTAATTTTTCGAAAAAACAGTTTTTTAATTAATAATAAAAAAATAAATAGCATTGCGTGTAATTTTGTGAGCATTTTGAAAAAATGATTTCGAATGATCGCTTTCCTGAGGTGGTAACGCTGGTTTACATCAGTTTTTTTCATTTTGCCCTTAAGAAAATAATAGAAACCCTGATGTATGAACCCATCAGGAGTGTCAGCCATATGATGGATCATATGACCGACCCTGTTCTTGCAGGGACGTTTGGTCACCGCCTAATTTCACGTTTTGGACCTGTGAATTGTCCTCCAAGATCTTGTGATTTAACACCGCTAGACTACTTTCTGTGGGGCCATGTAAAGTCATGCGAATAAGCCACAAACGCTTGGAAGACAACATGCGCCATGTTATTGCCGATATACGGCCACATAGGTTGAAAAAAGTCATCGAAAATTGGATTAAATTCGAGCCACCCGTGGCGGTCATATGCCAGAAATCATTTTTAAAATGTAATGCCACAAGATTATCTTTCGGATAAATAAAATTCATGTCAATCGAATAATCCATCGTTGTTTTATTGCAATTTAAAGTTCTATACATGGAAAAAAAACACCCTTTATAAGTAGTAACAACGGCAACCCTAAATAAAAGAATCGAATATAAAAACAAGAAAGGAGTGTTGTGTATGATTTTATCCTCTTGTTGTTGTATTTATTTAGTTTGCTTTATTCAAGACCCCTTACTGCCTTATAGACAGCTGCAATATTTAAAAAAAAAAAAACAAAATTAGATTTCTAAAACATCATGCGGAAAAAAAAGTTTCCAAAAAATTATCTTAACATATTTCCTTACGATAGACAAATCTGTGACAATTATGTATAAAATAAAAAATATCGATCAAATAGCCATGATGCACAATCAACATCGTGCATTATGGTTGCACCAGTCTTTGGTATGAAAAAAGCTGATCAAATCCTCCCACCTTAACATTTCTGCATTCCAATGCCAACACTTTATACAATTTTTGAAATCATTTTGATAATTTTGGCTGGTGTTGCGCTTGAATTTTATCAATATTTTAACATTCCTATGACAATTAAATCGGTATTTTAACCTCTTCGTCATTGCAAATTATAACAACTGCGCTGATGATTACAATAAAATTTACGATATAATTGTAATAAATATTTATTTTCTTTATTGTATTAATTCCAAATACAATTCACAGACTTGTTTAGCAGAAATAAACTTAACATTTTTACAGTTTTTGGTTTTTATGGTTTAAAGCCAAATAGAAAACAATAAACTTGACTAAAATCCCAACAAAATGATGTGAAAACTTGTGTTTTTTTTTTTTTTTGTTTTTTCAACTGGATTCAATACAGCGAGATGCCACAATTCAAATAAATGAATGAATGAATTAGTATGCAACGTTGTAAATGTGGCTGGTTGTCGGGTAGTTTTTATTTTATTTAGTTGTCAGCATTTACAATAATCATACAAAAATAATACACAAATACATGAATGAATGCATGTATGCATGTATGTGTATTCTCGCTCTGAGAATTCGGTATAAAATCAAATAAACTCTATATTTAACGCCAATGCGGAAATGTTGATTTATGTCACTGGTAACTGCATGAATACATGATGAATCCATTTCAGATCTCATTTAGCACCAGTAAAACATTAAAAAAAATAAATAATACTATAATGCTTTTAAACGCTTAGAGACATTAAATTTGTCTACCCAGTTTTAATGATGGCATGCAAATAAAAATCTTATTATCAATTATTTTAATCTGGGTGTATAATTAACAATAGCATCAGTGTTGCTAACTGTAGAAAAAGCAAAGGACCGCTATTAAGAGGGTCAAAAACGCAAACTAAAAAAAAACTTTTTTTTTTTTTTGTAACCTTCACTACAAGTGTTAACGGTTACATACATATAAGTTTGTGATTTCATTTGTAATTTCCGCAGTTTTCACTTCGGACCATATAAATTGTACAGTCTGGCAAGGTGTCTATCCCAAGATATCGGGATCGTATTTGTGAGAAGACGGGGCACTGGCATTAAGAGTGCTCTAGTGTCTCGCTCTCCTCCCCACATGCTCTACGTTCATCTCCTCCCGCTGTTCGTATGCGATAAACATTTGCCAGTAGTGGAGCGTGACCTGTCATAGCTGCCATTATTCTACTTAATTCGGGCTTAATCTTAATCTCAGCAGTCCCCCGTTTTTTCCTCTTCTGGATTACCGTATAGAATTCTTGTATTTTATTAGGAGTTAAAAATAACATTTTTTTCATATCAGCCTTTGTGTACATGATATCAAAGGTGAACTGGGTGCTCAAGAAGCCAACCTCAACACATTTTTTAAGTCAAAAATTAACGGGTTATCCATTTAGTGGTTTCAAAATTATAGGACTGGGATTCAACATCTGTCAAACTAAGTTGTCACACCAACTTGTTTTTTCTTCTCAGTTGAAAGTCTGACATTTTTTTTTGACGGTGAGGTAGGTTTTAAAATGCCTTCGCACTTACAGTGGCCGTCGCCAACTGCGTTGTGTGGTGTATCCACTAAAAAACTCCCTCCTCTTTTCTGGGGTGATCCTTCCCGGGACAGCTATCTACATTACTTCGGGAATGCCCAGATCTACGACCTCCAGGACTCTTCTCTATTTACCCACGTCTGGGCCCGTCATTATGCTCATACTGCTGGACCGCGTCGAGATCTACCTTTTTCAATTGTAGAATTAACTCCACGTAGTGCCTCACAGCATTCCAGCTGTTCTCGCTCTCCAGCATTTTGCCAACTATGTTATCGGGTCTAAAGTCGCCAATCTGAGTCTTCAGTAAATCACATTCTGTCTGCCACCTGGTGCAGTTGAAAAAGGTATGCTCTGCGTCATCTTCCGTAACTTCACAGTAAATGTAGTAAGGGTCTGTTACCTTACCCATCCGGTACAGGTACTTCCGGAAATAACCGTGACCTGAGAAAAACTGGGTTAGGAAATAGTTAGTCTCCCCGAATCTCCTCTGCACCCAGCCTTGAATGCTAGGGATAAGTTTTGCCGTCCATGCCCCGTAGTCTTCCGCTCGCCATCTGCTTTGCCATCTCTGTACAGTCCGTGATCTGAGGTCAGCGGCACTGAAATTAGCATTTATTTTCCTTATCACACAACGCATAAAAATTATGAAAACACACTACAAAAATGCCGATTTTGCCACAGCCACATATCGGGCTTTAAGAGGAGATTATGGTTAACATAATCGTTCAACGACACAAGCAATTGGCAAAATTGTTAAGTAATTTGAAGGGACTGGACTGGGCGGTTACAAATATTGTAAGGCCTGTGCGTCATCGTTTCGCTTGTTCCGCTGAAAATATCGCTGCTGTAAATGAAAGTGCTGTCGAAAACCCGAATGTGTCGATTCCTTGTCGTTCTCAGGAATTAGAACTGTTTTACGGCACATTATGGCGTAGTTTGCATTTAGATCTACACCTACATCCATATAAAGTCCAGCTCACACAACAACTGAAGCCAGCTGACCATTCACAACGTTGTAGATACGTGGAATGGGTACTTGAAAAACAGGCAGTGGACGGCGGTTTTTCGAACAAAATGTCCTTCAGCGATGAAGCATATTTCTCACTCGGTGGGTATGTTAATACGCAAAATTGTCGTATTTGGGGTTCTGAGAATCCTCAAGTAATTGAAGAGAGGCCATAACATCGTGAAAAAGTCACTGTGTGGTGCGCCCTTTGGCCCGAAGGTGTGATTGGACCTTACTTCTTCGAAAACGACAATGGAACGACTGTCACCGTCAATTCGGAGCGTTATGGTCACATGATAACCGATTTTTTTTTTGCCTGCTGTTAGAAGAATACGACTTGGAGAATATGTGGTTTCAACAAGACGGTGCCACATGCCACACAACTCGAGCGAATCTGGCTTTATTGGAAGAGACATTTCCCGCCCGCGTAATTTCGCGTCGTAGCGATATCAACTGGCCACCAAGATCATGTGATTTGTCACCATTAGACTTTTTTTTGTAGAGCTTCACGAAAACCGTGTTTATGCAGATAAACGTTTGACTCTTGAGCACTTACACAGCAACATTCGTCAAGTTATGGCTGAGATACCGCCCAATATGTGTCAAAAAGTGATCGAATATAACATCAAAAGAATTAAGGCTTGCAACACTTCGCGTGGTGGTCATTTAAATGATGTAGTGTTTCACACACAGTGTCAACGTTCAAACTTTATAAGAAAAAAGAAATATCATGAAAAAAAATATTTTATATGTGTTTTATATACGTTTACCAGAAAAATAAGTTGTTACTTTATCGAATGTGTATTCGACCGATTATGACCTACGGATGTCAGGTGTGGTCTACAAGTTGCGCAAAAATTCACCTGAAAAAGCTTCTACCCAGATGCTACCATACAATCGACCTGCACACAAACTTGAAAGAAAATTTATTTGAAACTGTAATTTGTAAACTAACACAAAGATTTGAACATCGCAACAGATTTTCAAACTATGATTTGATACGAAATTTGCAGCATTGAAATCTTCACTAACTTCTGTCACGAAGATGGCTTAATATCCAATCCAAAAAATTTCTCATACAACATATGATATGCAAATATAAGGTTTTTAACTACCTTTTTTCTCCTTAAATCCTAAATATATTTTCAATGATCTCTTATCTGTTTATAATAGTTTAATATTTGGTGCAATACTATTTAGTAATATAGCAAACTTAGTATTAATATTAATATATCTAAAATATTTATGTTGTATGATGATGGAAAATAAAATGAATGAATGAATACTTTTCAAACCGCGGAATGGATAACCCGTTAGTTTAAGTAACAAAAGAAGGTTCCTTGAAGGGCATCTCCTATTTATAATTTTTCCCCTTTATCTTATTTCTAACATTTCTTAATGATCTTCCGTCTTTAGCTTTCATTTCTATCTATTTGTTTGCAGACGACAGCAACAGGTGCCATTCATACACTTTTGCTCAGTAGAGCGCGGAGAGAAAGCCTTAAGTTACAGAGAATAAATACATGCAACGACATAGAACACAGCAATATCTGTAACACTTTCGTTTTTCTTGAAATCTAGTCAATTACTGAGACAGATTTGTTGCTTCTTATCTTTAATTGTTTTGACAAGGGCTGCCGTTGTTGCTATTTAGACCAGAAACAGAAAATGTAATATACACTCTTTGAGTGCCATCGCATAAACACGTATACATATGTAGTATAAAGATTAGCGGAACTCACCCTTCATTGCAAATTACCATTGCAGACCTTGCAGATATTGCAACCGTAGCATATGTGCCATAGTCTGCAACACTACAAAAACAAAATGTATGAAACCGAGATTTGCATCACTTAAGCAAATATGCATAACTAAAAACCATTGCGGATCCGTATTTGCAAATGTTGCTAAATGCTAAAACAGCTGCTTGTTTTTCTACATTTCAACACGTAAACTCCTGCGCTCAAAAAACTGTATGACGGCAAGGCCGCCACAAAACATGCCTGTGCTGGAATTAAATTAATGTTAACTTTGCTTAAAGAAGCATTTACAAAATAGTAAAAAGTGAATATTATACATATTATTATGCATCATTCTTATTAAATTTTATAAAATAAGCAAAAAATCGGGCGGTTGCTTCACGTGCAAATTTTATCGACGGCGTTGCTTTTCAAATATTGGCTGCGGCTTAGCTTATCTCATGAGGCAAGCTCGCTTTATTAAATTTTGTAAACAAATAAATAAAACAGGGAAGAAAATGAATACGAAAGAAAGTAAAAATAAAATTAAGACAATTAAACAAAAAGTCAACAATAAAAGACGGCCAACGAAAATATGAATAATGAAATTTTTGCAATTTGTTTTCTAAACTTCCTTCTCAATTTGCAAAACAAAAATATTTATATTTTCCGTTACTCTAAAATCAGCTGATACAATTATTTTGCTTAACACTTGAAAAAGACACTCTCGCTTTGTAGCAAAAAATTATGCTATATCTGCTAAAATTGCAGATGTGCAACCAAGGGTGATTTCCGCTATTATTTGCTAAAATTTTGTATTTTGACGAAAAAATGCTTATTTTTTTTATCGCGCTGAATCGTTTTTTGAACAATTCATACATATGTATGTTCCAGATACTCGTCCTTCGAACTTTTTTATTTAACTTTATTTGGTTTAATAAATGAGCTCAAGGTCACTTTATTCTCAATAAATATATTTTCTATTTATTGGTAAATTATTCGATATTTCGATACTCCTTTGTGTATCTTCTTCAGGAAAAATATTAGAAAACACATTTTCCTGAAGAAGAAGGAGTATCGAAAAATCGAATAATTTATCAATAAATAGAAAATATATTTATTGATAATAAAGTGACCTTGAGCTCATTTATTAAACCAAATAAAATGCATACATATGTTAAATAAAACAAGTATGTGGAATGTTTTTTGAAATTTCAAAGAAAATTTTGGTAGAAAAACGCTTGTCTTTTGTAATCAAATAAACATGAAGGGAATAAGAAAAAACCAGGACACAAGTCATAATCTGGATGGGCCACCTGGCTTACAATGGTATAAATATTGGGGAATTGAAAGCAACTTTAATAACCTTAGAATGAATATTCGTTGTGGTGAATACAGCTTTCGTGTCACAGAAGAAGCATTTAAGTACTTTGTAGTTTTGAAATGGTGTACGAGGTAATTCCAGTGTCATACTATTTTAACGCTGCTATAAGGTAATCTGCTCTGAAGCAATCAATGATGTTGGGCTCGCACTACAGAGAAAGTTTGGTCTTCAGTCGCATGGTTTGTTTATGGACGGATATTTTGCTACTGGCAATGTAGAAAGGTTTAAGTATACTAAAACTTTCTCATGACCAGTTATCTGATTCCAACCATATACACTGCACATGCGTAGCGGCTATCTACTGAGTACCAGATTAACAAATTTTATCGATACAATACATTTTTTTTAACGAAGTTTGTCGCTTAAACAACACTGGCCAACAAATTAGGCAAAAAATGTTGACTATGGAAACGAAGCATGTTTTTTTTTAGCTAATCTGGTTGCGCTGAATTCGAATCTGGCAACAAAGTTGGGCCATCACGTCCAGTTCGTTTTTTATCGCATGCTGGCAATACCGTAAAATAGTTAATACTGACGCTACAATTTCACAGTTATTAATTTGACAAAAGCCTACATTCGTTATAAATTTGTATAAAGATAGAGTTTAAGCATGTCAGTGAGATCGTGTGTTACTAATCCGAACTATGTATTTTTGCTTTGTGTGTGGTGAATATTTGATTGGAAAGGAGATGCAATATCAGAATCACTGAAATATGCATAACTATATTATTTTGGTTTTGCTGTCGGAAACTTGGACAAACCGAGGACCTCGACAATGTTTTGCAATCGTTGCAGAACTATTTTATGCAAGTGGTCACATGGCGAGAAAATCTATTTAGATTTTTTGATTCCAGAGAGTCAAGTAACCACAAAACTGATTGTTATTTCTCTTTAACAAAATACTGTATTCAATATGAAATATTGTTAAGGTATTACCTACCCTAATGTTCTATCAGTTTCTAAACCAGTTCACCAGGTCTGTGAACTGATCCACTACCAGTTATTCCCGATGCTACGAGCAGTGAGTCCGAAATACCTTTTACCAGCAGTTGTAGTTTGTATGAGGCTGGTAATGAAGGCCATTTAGTGACTCGAGCTGAGTTGAGTGATCCAATTCGGGACTTGCATTTAATGAAGCAAGACGCAAAAATACTAGCTTCACGCATGCAGCAGCGGAAACATCTTGTAACTGGGGCGAAAGTAACAATCTATAGAAAAAGAGGTTTGGAATTGGCTGCATATTTTGAAAAGAAAGGCTCTACTCTGTACTGCACTGATGTTAATTGAAAGCAACTATCAAGGATTTTGGGATAAAAGTATGCTGGGAAACTATTGCTGGACTCTAAACAACATACAAAGGAAAAATATCTTTGGATCCCAGCTACCCAAGATCTCTTAAAAAATATTTGTGATAAAAATATAAAATTAATCTTTAAATTTATTGTTGAATCTAATCTTTTAGAAAGTATATAAGTTTCTATAAAGATCTGGGAGTCGATAGCCATAGCAACTCGTACTCCTATTTTTTCCTATTAATTACTATAATTTTATTATGTAATTAAAGCTAAATAAATAAATAAAATAATTTTAAAATTATAATTTTTGATGAAAAGATCCAATAAAAGCTTTTTTTACATCTCGAAAACTTGACGTGATAGAGCAAAACCATTTATAGATTCGAGTTCAGCGCACCATATTACACTAGGAACGGTATTTGGTTGCTCCAGTCAAAAACCTTGTTGGCTAGTGTAATTTTCGGTATCAATGCAAGAAAATCATAATACAGTGCAAAACGAGTTTTTCAAGGAAATAAAAGAGCTTACTGAAAGATCAAAGATATTTTGATTTTAAATCACTCGCACTCACTCACATGAGAATTAACTACCATTTTATGGCGATGCATTTAATCACGATGTCAAGACATTTTTAAGACAGTTGCACATCTCTAGTATGTGAATTGGTGAAGATTGTCTTACTCAGAACCTCATCTAACTATAAACTCTATTACGAGTAGTCGTCCCTCTAAATATTCTTTCTATAAAATCAACGTATTCTGTTGCTATTACATCCAACAAGACTAATGTTTCCAGCCAAGTTGTTAAACAAAAAACCTAAAACAAAAACAAAACTAAAATGCCTGTTAGTTCAGTAAACCCAACAATAACTGCCACTTTTAATTATAATTAAAATTAATTGCCTTTTTTCCATCATTGCCATCATAAGACAATGAACAGTTTATCGTCTACTAAAATCCATTAAAAACAGCCCATTGAATTCTGAAACGTCATAAACATCATAAATAAATAAAATTGAATGGTTGGTTCGTTGGTTGTTACCAAATGTCAGTAATGCTTTGGCACTTAAAAGTTTCACTTTATTTATTTTTTCTTCTTCTCACACACTTCAAACGAAACTGAGATAGAATCTTATAAATTTTTTCTAGACACAAACGCGAAATTCAAAAAAAAAACACAAATGAAAATATTCAAATCGATATTGAAGTACATACAAATAAGAATGACCATTTCAATGCAATTTTCATGGCAGCAATTGTTTGAAGAGCGACGACGACGATGCACAGTGTTCTGATGCAGGAATATAAATGTAAAATGGTAACAAGACCGTTGGTACAAATATCCGACTTTGGCTACACGTTAGAAAATTGTCTCCTACGGATTTCTCATAATAAATTACTAAAGTATTAAAGATTCAAAAAAAAAAAAAAAATTAAACTAAAAATACTAAATGGACTTAACTATAGTCAAACACTAACAAGTTCGTTCTTTTTAGAAAGAACTTAAATTTTAAAAAGTGTTTTTTTAACTGTAGTCAAAATTAAAGTTGCCTTTAAGTTGAACGAGCTTTGAAAGGGGGCCCACATTATTTATCGAAAATGTCATATTACTTATCATACAACCATTTACAAATTTAAGTAAAATCCCATAAGATGACTCTCAAAAATTTTGTATAAATGTAAACACACACATATAAACGGCGTTTTTTTCGATGTATAGAACTTTAAGTTGCAATAAAACAACGATGGATTATTCGATTGACATGAATTTTCTTTATCCGAAAGATAATTTTGTGGCATTACATTTTAAATATGATTTCTGGCATATGACCGCCACGGCTGGCGCGGATGTAGTCCAATTTTCGATGACTTTTTCCAACATTTGTGGCCGTATATCGGCAATAACATGGCGCATGTTGTCTTCCAAATGGTCAAGCGTTTGTGGCTTATCCGCATAGACCAATGACTTTACATAGCCCCACACAAAGTAGTCTAGCGGCGCTAAACCACAAGATCTTGGAGGTCCAAAACGTGAAATTAGGCGGTCACCAAACGTGTCTTTCAATAAATCGATTGTGGCACGAGCTGTGTGATATGTTACGCCGTCTTGTTGAAACCACATCTTCTGGACATCACAAGTTAGTAATCATGGCTCTATACCAATTATCAATGACTGTATCGTTCTGGACCATCATCGTTTTTGAAGAAGTACGGACCAATGATCCCACCAGCCCATAATGCGCACCAAACAGTCAGTTTTTCTGGATGTAACGGTGTTTCGACATCCACTTGAGGATTAACTTCACTCCAAATGCGGCAGTTTTGTTTGTTGACGCAGCCATTCAACCAGAAGTGCGCTTCACCGCTACACAAAATTCGCTTATGAAAATCGGGAACAACGGCAATCTCGTTGTGCACTAAAATTGCACTATTTGCAAGCGTTGTTCAGGCGTGAGTCTATTCATGATGAATTGCCAAACCAAACTTAGAATAAATCACTTGACAGCTGTTAAATCGGTAGCCATCTAGAACAGTACTGCCAACTTAACGTTATATACATCGAAAAAACACCCTTTACAAATGTAAGATTGTTTTAATAAGTAAGGGAATAATTAAGGGAATTGAATAAAAAAACTTCAATGAAAATTCTGATTAATAACAACTAGTTGTTACAAAATCCTTAATTTAATTATTTAATGAAAAAAAAAAAAAAAATTAACATTAAAAAGCTTTTACTTATTAAAGTGACATTTGTTTGAGCAAAGCTGTATGCTAAATAAGTTGAAGAAAACTTCTGCTGGTTTTAAGTTTAGATCAAACTTTTGCAGGTAAAGTCGGTTTTTTCTTGTCTATCTATAGTAGACAAAAATTTTACTTTTATTTAGCAGTGACTTGAAATTGCCTTAAGTATAATTTTTGAATGTCTACAGTCTTAGTTATTCAGTCTTTAGTTCTTTTCAAATAAAATTTTGAGGAATAACTTTCAATTCAGGTACAGAAGCAAAAGGTCATAATAAATTTAGTATATGCAGTTCTCTTGAACTAAGTTTTAATTGAGAACTTTCATTTAAATACAGTATCAGAAAAATTTAATTTAAAATTATGTAATTTTATACCCTTCACAACAGTGCACTATGGTCGGAAACATCACTTTTTTTGGCCAAAATTATTAAAACATGAAATAACGGAATTTTAAACTGGAATTTGAAAATGCAGTATTTTTTCAGTGTTTTGTATAAAATAATTATTTTTTTAAATTATCAACGTTTAGAATTAAAATTAAAAACAAATATTTTATCATTGCTCGAACAGTCGAGAAGTTTACAGAAGCTGATCACGCCACCTCGCAATAAAACTAATAATGAACAAAAGCCACACACACACACATCAGCAAACATACACGCTGCAATGAAACTTAAGCATATGAGCCGCGATGTCTATAGTTATGGACCAATTTGTTTAAGAAACTAACTTAATTATTTATTGGCTTTAAGAGCCAATTGAAATGTTTTAATTCAGGTCCAAAAATAAAAAACATTTAAAAATAAAAATACATTTGTATGTTTTCCGTATTTTTCAGCCGTTTATATGTCGCCGACATTTAGTTGATGCCAAACATGGGAATTATGGAATAACCGTATACAGTATTTATCGGATATAAGAAACTTGAAAAATCCACGAAAAAACTTTCTTATAAGCGTTTCTTTCTTATATACAATTATTTTATATAAGAAACTTATTTCTTATATAAGTAGCTATGGCCATAAGTCATTTGTTTCTTATATGAATATACGAGCTTTTTTACCTTTTTATATGATGTATGTATGTAAATAGAAAAATAAAACAAATCAAATTTTATTTTATTAACCCCTTTAGTAAATAGATATAAAAAACTAAACAACTTCAATTTGAAAAAAAAATTATATGTAGTAAATACATGTACATACATACATAATTCATTTTGTACTATTTATTTATTTATTTACGAGGTAAGAAACAAAAACTTCTCATGAGCACTAAAAGTAAAAAAAAAACGTTGTTGTTGTTGTAAAACTGTCAGAAAACAGAGTTGTCCATGCAAACTACATAAATTCAGTGTTGCCCTTGAAAGTTTCTTATATAAATTCTTTTTCTATACATTTTGTGGTTTGGTGTTCAAGAAAAATGTTCTTTTATCAGTTTTTTTCTTATAAGCGTTTTTCTTATATGAAACTTTTTTTGTTAGAAAAAACACTAAAAAGATATGGTGTTTTTGCAAATGTTTCTTATAAGCGTTTTGTTCTTATATGAGATGTTCTTATATCCGATAAATACTGTAATTCATAAAAATTATAACAGGTTTATAAAGCTCTTATTTGACTGATTTTCCATACAAATATATCAAATAACAGTCTTATAAGAATGTTACAATTTTTATGAATTAGGGGGTAAGTAGTTAAGTGTCAAACATATTTTTATGAACTTTTCGAGTCTACTGATGGGTTAATTAGCGTTAACGAAATGTCGGCGGCATATACACGACTGAAAAAGAATGTTTGAAACCCAACTCCTTATTCCAAAATTCTCATAATCAAAACTAAAATCAGGAATGTTCAAACAAACTTTTAATACATAAAACATTTTCCATCTGGCAGCACTTTTACGCTGCTTAGCTCATCCTTACAAGTGCTGACTAAAGTAAAGTACTAAGAAAAGTAAAAGTGTTGCCAGAGTGTATTTATTGTTTTCGATTTTTACTAATACTTGGTCAATATTCATCATTTTAATATACATAAGTGCCTGTTTTCCATATAAATTTGGGGATATCAAAGCCCATATATGTATGACCTGATATTACACATTTATATAGAAAAGCTTTTAATTACACTTTGCTAAAGGGTGTATACAAGATTCGACACAGTCGAATAAAGCACTCTTACTTGTTCTTAATAAAGTATTATTTTGTGTCAGTGTAGCAAATTTCACATCCAACAATATGTCGGGCGTCAAAGCACTGTGCGGCATCAGTACCATTGAATCCAGCCTTGTTCGATTTTTTTTTCGTCGCTATTCAAAACTAATTCGTTTGCGACGAGTCCTCCTCCTATACAAATCATAAAGTGTCAACTTTTAACTTTGAAGTTTGTCGTGTTTTTTGTTTCTATTCGTTTATTATGGAAAAGAATAAAAAACATGAAATGCATTCAATGATTTAGGGTGTTGCAAAACGCAAATTAAAAAAAAACCCCAATCCAAGATGTGATCTCTACACACGTTTTTCAATCTTATAATTTTGTTTCGTTTTTTTTTTTTGCATGAATCTCATGGTTCGTAAGCAAAATGAGGCCCAACCAAAAGCGAACATTCAATAGCTGAGTTCTTTCGGTTTTGCCATTATGATTATTAACATTTGAAAACAATTATAATCACTATTATTTTTTGGTTTCATAGAAGAAACTGCGTAAGTGTTTATTTATTTACATAGTACATTGTAGTTTTATTTTTTTTTTTAATTGTTTACATTATGTGTATGAGTTTCAACCACCAGCCTTTCAATATCGAGTTCAATTTGAAGTCACAATTCATTCATTGGCATGAAAAATGGTTAAAATCAGATTTAAAAAATTTGAATGGTTTGGCTTAATTTTGCTTGTGGCTTGCTGCAAGCTCTTGCTGTTGTTGTTGTTGCTGTTGCTTGTGACTGATTGACAGTTGTTGTATGATCGTCAAGGTTGGCTACAAAGCGACCTACCTTATTATTATTATTGTTGTCGTTGTTGTTATTACGATTATTTTCCATTGTTTGCATGAGAAATTTTGGGATTTTGAAAAAGATACATATGTATATGCATGCTTTATTGTTAGAGATACTTTGCAAATTTTTTGCCATTTTCAACTTGCTCGCATCAACTCCCAGCAGCGGTTTAATACAATGAAAATACCATTTCAATACAATTTTCGAAATTTAAAAAAAAAATTTTTTTTTGTGGATTTCCTTAATAGGCCTTTTACATTTACTCACATCTTTGAGATGTGTGTTGAAGATGTTGAAAATTGAAAACGGGTGTTTACATTACATTTTCAACATCTTTCATCTGTCAAATATAATTTCACGTGTTTGAGCAAACTAAAAACATTACACACACAAACTGAAAAACATTATTTTATTCTTTTTTACTGAAACTAAAAGTATTGCATTACTAATTTTATATTATGTGTAATTTAATTGAAATTTAATTACATTATTTGTTCACGCTCATTGTAAAAATTTTTGACACTTGTATATTTTCTAGTGATGGTATGAATTTTTGTAATTTTTTTAAACTTCTTTTTAGTGATGACATTAAAATAATCGAAATATGTTGAATACGGCGAAATGAGAAATGAACATCTTGTAAAGATGTTGAGAGATGTTGAGATTTTTTCATATAGAATTTGTATAGGAAGATGTTAACATCTTGCCAAAATGATGAAAGATGTAAGATGTGAGTATAAAGCCTATAACGCCGTGATTCACTAACCTACTGAATCGTACGATCTGTTAAAAATGACATCTGTATCCAAAAAGTGGACAGCGAACATCGTGACACGCTCCTCCACTCCCGCATTCTATAATTTTCACTGTTGTTGTTGGTTTTCATACCTAACAATTAATGTATGTGAAAAATGTTGTTTAAACATATTCTTGAGAAGCTGGGCTTTAAAACTGATTCCGCATTTCAACATGTTTTATGGACGTTTGCTGTTTTTGCTGTCTGTCGTTAATTAAAATATGTTTTATTTGATTTTAAATAGACGTTTTATTATTTCGTATGATAGTCTAGACTAAAAGTGTATGTGTGTGAAAGACTTTTTCACAACTCTATCCGATTTGCTAATCTGTTGAAAATTTTCAAAAACTTATCTTATTCTATGCGATCAGGGTTGCCTTTTTGAAGTTGTTTACAAAATTTATAATAATCAGATTTAGCTAGCAATTTTCAGTGAATGAATCGTACGATTGAGTAGGGCTTAACTCTTGTGCTCCTTTTGACACATTTTTAAATAAAACTGCTTAAAGCAAATTTTTCCACTATGCAAATTTTTTGGACATGTTTACGCGCCAGAAGCAGTAACATCTTTTAGGGCGATTTAACGTTTTCCGCAAATATTTTAAGCTAATTTTTGCAATATGCAAATTTTTCCACAAATTATTGCGTTTCTGTACCACGTCGTGCTATTCGCAAGTGTTTTGTGTTTTTAAAGACCTATATTAAATCAAAATCGGGCTTGTGCTTTCAACCGCCATCAGCAAAGGTAACATTTCTTCCTGAAATAAATATTTTGTTCAACAACACTAATCCCCAATTTTTGACTTGGATTTTAAATGCCATTTCAATTTAAATTTGATTCAAATACAAAATTGAGTCAAACAGTTGCTATTTAAATCAAACTTAAACGGCCTGCCGTGCCCATTTAAAATCGATTTAAGTTTTTCGTACTGCCATATGATTTTGACACTTTAGTTTTGTTCTGCAAATTAAGAAAATTGCACATGTTTTTTTTTTTTGGTTTCATAATTTGATTTTTTATTATTTCCGGAAGGTAATCAACTTCTGAGGCAGTGCAATTGGGAGTCCTTTTATCACTTTTGCTGCTCAATTAAATAATTTTCACAAAACAATTTATTATTTTCTAAACTTTTCACAATTTCACTTGCTTCCACATTTGTTTAAACAGCTGTTTTTTATTGAGTTATCGATAATTTTTTGACACTTTACATCAGGGGTGCCCAAAATCTTCTTATGGAAGCGTAAACACCAATACGTATACACTTTATTGACGCACACAAAGAAAAACAGAAATATTTCATTAGGTACACTGGGGAAAAAATTAAATTTCATTTTCACAAAATGTATGTACTGTATTAAAATGCCTTTCCAAATCATATTTACTAATCGTCTTGATTATTTGAGAGCAAATCATACATCGTGCTCGATTTTCAAAATTTTTAGCGAACAAAAGTCGGTTTCCCACGTGTCATTCATAAAATAAACTGTACAGTTGAAACCAATAACACAAAATTATTTCTTCAAGTGTTTCATACTCACGAATTCATAAAAAAAAACAACAAAATCATGAAAACAAAAAAACAAAAAACAACAAAATTTACGCTTGGCACAAATGTGTACCAACAAAGCCTGCGTTCGTATTGCTGTGCATATGAAAGTGTTGTTGCTTTGAACTTGGGGTATGTGTGTATTTCATACAAAAAGTTGTGTATACATATTAGAATGCTCAGCCAATGCTTCGCGCTTTTACAAAAACAAAAGCGTACCAAGCGTATAGGCCGTGGGCATCCCTGCTTTACATTGTGCTGCCGTACTTTTATTAATTAATTAATTACCAAAAATAATTTTAGACTGTAAAACAGAAAGCCATTTTAATCCAACTTAAATTTCAAGGAAAATTCACTAATTTTGTATTTAAATCCCAAGTCAAAAATCGGCGGTAATTCTTTGTATTTTCTTTGATCTTTTCATTTTTGCTTGATGTACCTCAATTTACAATTGGGGTAATTGCGGTCATTCTACTCTGAGCAATTTAGTTACATTTTACATACTTTTATTGCTCAGTTCGGCTCCCAGAATCAAATTTATTTTATTCCCTCAGCTTCCCCAGAATAGAGAGATTCTTCAACTTTACATTTGCACTTTAAATATTTTTCATCTTTTCTGCACTTTGGCAGAGGCTTGTGCAACTGCAATTATTTAACATTCCCTATTGTATTGAATTACGCTTGATTTTGTAGCCAACAAAAATAGAAATTAGCTTAATTTGACTGCAACGGACAAAGGTAGCAGAGACAACAACCTGCAGTCAGGTTACCCTGTGTCCCCAAAATAATTATGTATTCCCATGTAAATTTTGGGCATTTTGTAGTCGATGGCCTGCAGTGGCGAATGTGTTTACAGCATTAAGGGGAAGCAAGAAGCTTTAACGAGTAAAAAAGGTTGATTTTGGTTTCCAAACCAAAATTATCTTAATTATGACGAGGAGTTACCTCACCCCAACACCCGGTATTTTGCTAAACGAAGTGTCTTCACTCTCCAGAGTTTTCCTAGTAACCAGTGAAATGTTCTTTGGACATTTCACTGACATTTGCCAAGGCGACAGTATGACCGCGGACATCGTGACACGCTCCTCCACTCCCACATTCTATAATTTTCACTCTTGCGGTTGATTTTCATACGTAACAATTAATGTACGTGAAAAATGTAGTTTAAACATTTTCTTGAGGAGTTGGGCTTTAAAAGTGATTTCTCATTTCAACATATTTTATGGGCTTTTGCTGTTTTTGCTGTCTGTCGTTAATTAAAATATGTTTTATTTGATTTTAAATAGACGTGTTTCATTTTTCTTTCGGAGCCTGATGCAATTGTGATTGTCTTGTACCATGTTTTGTTATTGCGTATGGGAATATGTTTGCACGAACATTTAACATTTTGTCATGAGTCATTTACAGATTGAGAGTTTGTATTTCAGATTTGATTTCGAAAATGTTCGTTAACTTGTTAGTCAAATAAAATTAAGTTGCTTTTGTTGCTGTTGCTCAAAGAACATACATACATACTTGTTTGTTAATGTTTTATTTGTTTCGTTTATTATTGTTTCGGATGGTTTTTGTAGTCAATAAAAATCTCCAAGGAATTGTTGTTTACTAAAGTCTCAACAGCGAGTAAAAGAACAAAAGACGGCAAATAATAAAATCTACAAATTGATGGTTTTCGAGAATAATTGCGGTTAAAAAATAATGAACTCAGAAGCAAGTAAAAAGAACAGACAGCTAAACAAAGTTTATACAGGTTTTTTTTCTGGTGGAGTGGAAACTTTTTCCAATACAATTGTTTTTTAATTTAAATTTAAAGAATAGTTTTTTTTTTTTTTTATCAAAACTAGTAACAATAAAATTTGAACTGAAATGTTTCCAGTTTGAGGCCTCTACCAAAGTGTTACATCATGTTTAGGGAGGGTATAAGTAGTGAAGCGAGATGACTGGACGGCATGTCAACGACTACGTAAGAAATTGGTGCCAAAAGTGTTTTAAGCTCAAGTAAAAGCTCAATTGCTCAATTATATGTATATGGACCCATGTCGGACATTCCTCTTTTGGTTGTAATGGCCATGCCAAATAATATAGATATTATATTGGCTATACGAGGGTGGCCTTTTATGTTTGGGAATGTGGCAACAATAGCATTGCAATCGGGCAGCTGACAGCTCTATCGTAAAGCTGGACTCTTTTGAGGTTATAATTACTCAAAACGTTTTGAGCAATATAAACAAAACAGGATTGAAATAATCCTCAATTAAGCTACTATATAATTGGCAATAAGCGCCAAAATGTCATAGCAGACATGCTTTTATTAAATCTTGTGTGAATTCTTCAATTTTATAATCTTTAATTTATCAAAACATTTTTCTTGATTTGCCATTTTGATTTTTTTTTAGAGAAATCGTTCTACATTGAAAACACGGCATTCTCCAAACTATAACTCTGTTTCTTTACTCTACTTTGGGATCACATTTCAAATTTTTTTTTGTGGTGTAAGTGTAGTGATCAAGATTATACGAGGGTACGAGGATATTAATCATGGAAAATCACTTTATTGTTTTTCAAAACATTCCCCATGAAGATCTATAAGCTTCTTAAGGTGTCGAAAGCCATTGACCTCTTTGTTTGTTTTTCAGGTACGGGAATAAAAAAAGAAGTCATTTAGTGCCAAGTCAAGAGTATATGGCAGATCGGTGTTTGGGGTGCTCAAAAATGCAGTTGTTTGAGCCGATATGTCAGAGCTTGCACTATCATGGTGAAGAGTGATCCATCTTCTAAATTTCGTTTTCCTGATTTCTTAGAAGACAGCTGGTAAGCAAATCGATGTGTACCATTCAAAATTGACCGCTCTAGTGGTACAGTTGCTTCATAACCAGTTTTTCCGAAAAAACCGGCAACCATTTGCTTGGAAGTACTTCGTGCACTTCCCATAAGAATATCGAGTATTTTCACTTTGAGAACTTTGCTGGCTGGGTTATTGCTCGCCAAAAAAAAAACTCAAGTTAAAATTTTGTGCTTAAGCAAAACGATATGAAAACGATAAAGACAGCTTTGCACAAACACTCGACCACATACACAAGCACACAAACACAAATATGGCAGTAATAATTTATTATTCAAAGTTAAATCCTTTTTACGATGCAATTTTGTTTGTCTTTGTAACAGATTTGAATATGAAATCAATTGATTGAATTTGATTTAATGGACCATTTGATATGAATGACATCAAAATATGACAAATATGAAAATGAAAAATTATCTTTAGCAAACAAGTTCTAAAAGAGAGAGAGAGAGAGAGAGAGAGAGAGAGAGAGCGGGGGGGGGGGGGGGGGGGGGGTTAAATAACAATTTAAAAACATCAGCCAGCAGTGCAAAATATTTTTGAAATAAAATAAAATAAGAAATTTCACACAATTGATTAAGGAAAATTTTAAGTGCTCGTAAACAATTCTCAAAGAAAGTTACAAAGTACGTATCGCACAGTAGGACATAAACAGGCACAACTAAAAATTTTCTAAAAATTACTTTCGTTTTCATAAATCAGTGTACATAACAAAGCTGTAAGCAGTGCTGGGCAAAATGCATGATTTGGTGTATTTAAAATACAAAATACTGCATTCTAAAAGCAAGTATTTGAAATACAAAATACAGTGTAACAAAAATATGTATGTATTTAAAATACAAAATATAAAATACTTTTAATCAAAAAAGTATTTATTTGCATTCATAAACACTAGCATTTCACATCTGGTATCAGACAAACAACCTGTTGATGGCGAATGGCTATCGAAAAAACCTAACGATTTACAGTATTTTTCGGTTAATTGACCCTACGGTTAATTGGTTTCCACGCTTATTTGAACCACATGATCGGGCAAAAAAAATATTGCATACGAACACCATGTGAATTTCCTCGGATAATTGAACCCGGTTAATTGATTTTCCCGCTTAATTCGTTCAAAATTCATGTCATCAAAAATAAATTTCCTCTTACTTTTACCCAGTTAATTGCATTGAAAAATAATCTGGCATTTTTGCACATACATATTTGACATCACTTGTGAAAAACACTGGGTGGTATCTCGACTCTACACATATATGTACATTTTTTGCTGTTACTTGCATTTTTTTTCGTTTAAGGCAAAAAAAAAATTATTTTGAAAAACTTAAAGTGCACATATGCGATTTCGTTTAATTCATTAGTACATAGTTCCAATTATGCGTGATTTCTGTAATTGAACAAACTGTTCAATTAAAAAGGGTTCTTGTAATTGAACGAATTGTTCAATTAAACGGGTATCGGGTAATTGTGAAAATTTTGATGTGCAATTAACCGAAAAATACTGTATTATTAAAAAACGATATTTTATTGAAAGAGAAATAACGGAATTAAGAATGAAGTGACAATGAAAAAACGTTTGACCAAAGACTATATAAAGTCTATCCAAGTCAACATCTGATTGACATTTTTTCCTTTCTTGTTTCAGATCAAAATGTCAAAAGCTGTTTTTTCCTTATATTTTATTTGTTCATTGCTTAACCCCCAATTTTTGACTTGGATTTTAAATGCCATTTCAATTTAAATTTGATTTAATTAAAAATTGAATCAAACAGTTGCTACTTAAATCAAACTTAAACGGCCTGCCGTGCCCATTTAAAATCGATTTAAGTTTTTCGTACTGCCATATGATTTTGACAGTTTGGTTTTGTTCTGCAAATGAAGAAAATTGCACATGTTTTTTTGTTTCATAATTTCATTATTTATTATTTCCGAAAGGTAATCAACTTCTGCGGCAGTGAAATTGGAAGTCCTTTTATCACTTTTGCTACTCATTTTAATAATTTTTACAAAACAATGTATTACTTTCTAAACATTTTACAATTTCACTTGCTTCCAAATTTGTTTAAACAGCTGTTTTTTTATTGAGTTATCGATAATTTTTTGACACTCACTTTGCGTTTGGTAATTAAATTGTAGTATTGGCATTTTTTGGAAATAAAACACTAACAAAGTTTTGTGCTTTTAGTTGATGTATAAATGGAATAATTTTTAGCACATATTTTTTAACGTAAATTGAAAATGTATTTGAAATACAAAATACTCAAGCGCTTAGTATTTAAAATACAAAATACAAATACATTCGTGCGACGTATTTAAAATACAAATACAAAATACGTTTTTGTATTTTAAATACGTATTTCAAGTACATGTATTTCAAATACTGCCCAGCCCTGGCTGTGAGGCAGCGATGTTCAAAACGAAAAACAGTCAATAACAAAAATTTAATTTCACTATTTTATAACGATGTTAAAAGTGTTTAACTTGCCTCCAAGTATTGTGGTTTGCACTACCGTTTATATGATTCATTAACTACCTTTTAACAACCATGGGAGCCATGTCAAAATAATTGGAAAATACGTGGCAACGTCGTTGAAGATGGCAAAAAATGCAAAAAAGAAGAATACAAAAACTAAACAAAACAAAAATTGTCTAATCACTCTATTATGCGCCAAGTAAGTAAACTGAAGCAATATTTATTAATTATAGTATGTGCATATTTAGTAAATAGTGCTGAAATTCTAATCTTCGAATAAATCGTAAGCCAAATGTTCAAAAGTCATTTCAATAAAAATTTTAAAATTAGAGTAAGCAAAATAAATGAAATTGGCGCTAAGCTAACACCAATCAGCTGGCCTTTAAAAACAGCTGATTTTAAACGCCTGCGAATGTTTTCGTAAAGTGGTACTCACTACCAAAAGCGCTAAGTTATTTAAACGATTTTATGATCGCTAAAATTGGTTATTGAAATGCACTACGAAGGTAAAAGGATGTAAAAGTGCTGCAGCTTAAAACAATATGCAATTTGTTAAGATCTGGGTACGAAGCCACTTGTAACCATATGGAGATGCTTTTAACATAAATTTAACATAAATTTGGCTTAATTTGATTTCATAACTTCTTGATTTTTGCCACAGAAATTACGAAAATGCTTTATACCCCGTTCTTGTTGGTCTGCTCTTAACACCTGATAACTTTGAGCTGTGCCTGTTTATCACTCAGTACGTTTTGAAAAAGCTTTCTAATGACCTTTTATATTCTTAAGACAAATAAGCGAATGTTCGTTCATTCTGCCGTCATGACCCCATTGACATTTACTCCATCTATTGTGTGCTTCAGTTACATTTTATTTTCCCTAATTGTTTATTTTGCAAACCGGAAATGCATCAAAAACTTCATTTGCAACGGACGCGTAATGTAAACAACAGCAACTTTGTTGATTTTTTCAAGAGTTTTAATTTTAAATTGCAAACAATTGGATTTTTTTCCATTCTTCTGCTGTTTGTCATCGTTCCTTGTTGCACTGTATTTTTAATTACGCGTTGCAGCAACAACATGTTTTTCAGTACAATGATGGTGTTGTTGTTGTTCAGAGCCTTTTGTTCTTTTGTCACAATGGTCTTTGTTGTTGTTAATGGAAAATGAGCGCAAGTGTTGCAATTCGAATGGACTTACAAGAGAGTTTCAACTCTTAAACAAATACACAGAGTTTTATTAACACAATTTTTGTTGTTGTTCTAAAACAAAAAAAAAAAAAACAAGAGGTTAATAAAACACCTTGGGAAGGCTTTGACGGGAAACATGTTTTAATCTTTTATTTGCAGAAATTTAATAAAAATAAAATAAACCTGAATGTAACCATTAAAGGGAAATTTAAGCTGAAACACCTTTTAGGAATTTAGAAAGGCTTGAAAATGAAAACTTGAGAGTAAGTAAGCAAGTAAGAGTGCCAGAATGTTCAATTGCACCAACTTTTACACACCTGTAGCGCAATTCACTAACTTATTTTACCGATTAGTTCAGCGTTAAAAATATTTAACTGCAAAATGTTTGGCTTTCTGATTCATTCATAATATATGACCACAGTTACTGGTGCTAACTTAACAACTAGGAATTGATTGTAGTTTATTTTAACCACAAAATGTTAAAATATTCTAGTATAGTTACAAGCCAATGTTCTATAGCTTCGTCTAGTCATAAGCCAATTAATGTGACTTGACTGTGGGTCGACTACTTAATTCAAAATTAATAGTGGTGAGTTTGGTTTGTGATTCCTTTCCGCAAGGATGCCACTTGATTCTCAATTTAAAATAATCACTGAATCGTTAGTGCAAACACCAAGTGCGGATGTTGAGTTTAACGATTGGATTGTCTTTAAAAGTTACTGAACTGCACTACTGAAATGCGAAACAAAAAAGCGTAAATTCTTACAGTATGTTCCCATTATGAGTTGAATCACCCGCTTCGCTCTCTCAATCGTATTTGTGAATCACACTATTTTCACGACTCGTCTGTGTGCTTCGATTTGACTTTTGTTTTCAATAAGCCAACATAAATTTTCAACTAACTTCGTTAAGCACATTTTTCTGAATGGAAAAAAAAGAAGTGTTGTCGCAAAAAATCACTTTCATACGGATATGTGTTCGGAGTTGGCATTGTGGGGCATTAAATACAACACAGAACCTAACTTTTATTTTTATGGGACAATTACGTTTTCTTTCTTTGTTTGTTTTTTTATGCCCTTCACAAAAATGTGTAAGAGTATATACAGTATTTTTCGGTTAATTGCACATCAAAATTTGCACAATTTTTTGTTCAATAAACCGGGAAACCAAATCACGCATAATTGGAACTATGTACTAATGAATTAAAAGAAATCGCATATGTGCACTTTAAGTTTTTCAAAATAATTTTTTTTTACCTTAAACGAAAAAAAAAAAATGCAAGTAACAGCAAAAAATTTACATATATGTGTATAGTAGAGATGCCACCCAGTGTTTTTCCCAAATGATGTCAAATATGTATGTGCAAAAATGCCAGATTATTTTTCAATGCAATTAACCGGGTAAAAGTAAGAGGAAATTTATTTTTGATGACATGAATTTTGAACGAATTAAGCGGGAAAATCAATTAACCGGGTTCAATTATCCGAGGAAATTCACATGGTGTTCGTATGCAATATTTTTTTTGCCCGATCATGTGGTTCAATTAAGCGTGGAAACCAATTAACCGTAGAGTCAATTAACCGAAAAATACTGTATAAGTTTGTGATTCCGTGTGTAACGCATTGAAATAACCATCTAAGACCCCATAAAGTATATATATTCTGGATCAGAATCAATATAGATTACGATTACGCGATGTCCGTCTGCCCGTCTGTAGTCGTTGAAATACCGTTTCTGAGAAAAAGGTTTGAGATAGAAACCTCATTCTTTCGTTAAAATGTGTTAAATCCCAGTAGAGGTTCTGCTTTTGAAATTCAGTGAGATCGGCCCATGGATAGCCGAGATATATAAAAAACAAGTAAGAGTGCTATATTCGGCTGGGCCGAATCTTAAATACCCTTCACAATGGTACATACATTCCGATTGATTTTTGGTGCGAAAAGTTGTTTTATTTGGCTTTTAAATGGGCCGATTTTTTCTGAATTTCAATATGAGATCCACTACCGGGATTTAACACAGGCTGCAAAACTTTTATTTAAATAATTCCTAATATGCTCAAGTTCAACCACTGGGTGACACCAATTCTTTTTAATATCAATGAAATAAAGAAAAGCAAAATGTATTTCTTAATTATTTATCAGTTAACTTTATAGTAAAATTTATTTAACAAAAAATTGCATATAATTGCATTATTTTTAAATTATAATGCTAAACATTGCCATTAAGTGTGATTTTCTTTTCAATTTACTTACGTATGTGGGTACATGCATACGTATGTATGTATGTATCTATAATAGAAAACTCTAAAATAAATTCTTTATTATTGAATATTTTCAGTGTGTTCCATAAAACAATGATTATATACATACATATACACATACATACATATTTACATTGCTTGCTTTTACAAAATTATTTTTTTCTTGTGCACGTTGTTGATGATCTATTGCGTATCATCATACACATGTGTGTGTGTATGTACATATGTAAGTACGTAGGGAAACCCAAAATGATTTTTTGTGTGAATGAATTTGAAGACGCAATTGTTTAAAAGAATTTCATTGCGTACCCTTTTTTCAACAATTCTTTATATCACTTTCATTTTCAAGCTCGTGTGTACATATGTACATACATACACATTTTTACACCAAAGCAAAAAAATTGTTTATGCTAACATACTTGCATGCATGTAGATACATACATACATACATACATACATACATACATACATACATACATACATACATACATTCATACATGATCGCAAATATTATATACATATGTATCATGATACAACTAACAAGGTAGCCTTATCAGCTAAACCGTTAATCAACTGACTACTTTAGGTTGTCAACAGATTGCAGAGATGAAAGGCAGCCAAAACGAGATAGCTAATCCGCGTAAGCTTAGTGCATCTCTCTTCTGTAAATGTAGAAGTGGCGTCTTTTTGACAGTTTGCATAAGTTGTACAAAAACAAAATACATGTTATTTTTATTGAAGTTGTTCTTATTGTAGCGAAAAGGCTACCTTGTTAATTGTATCATGCATATGTATATAATATTATATACATATGTATGTACCATTATGATTGATTTTTGGTACCAAAAGTTGGGTGCATATGGGCCGATGTCCAAAAATTTTCTAATTTTGCCCCTAAACAGCCTGTATGTACCATTCCGACAAATATTTAGTGCAAAAAAACTGCTTCCAGGCCCGACTTCTTGAGATATCGGGAGGCGCTATATCTCGAACATATATGGGCCGATGACAAAAAGATTTCCAGTTTTGCTTCTGACTAACCTATATGTATCATTCTGATTGATTTTTGGTGCCAAAAGTTGTTTTATTTAGCTTATAGAGCCGATTTCTTGAAAAATCGGGAGACGCTATATCTCACGTATATATAGACCGATTGCAGACATTTTCAAATTTTGCTTTTAAACACCTTATATGTACCATTCTGATCGATTTTTGGTACCAAAAGTTGTTTTATTTGGCTTTTAGAGCCGACTTCTTGAGAAAACTTGAGGCGCTATATCTCGAGTGTATATGGGCCGATGTCCAAAATTTTCCACGTTTGCCTCTAAATGGTCTATATGTACCATTCTGATTGATTTTTAGTGCCAAAAATTGCTTTATTTGGCTTAAAGAGCGGATTTCTTGAAAAATCAGGAGTCGCTATATCTCAGATATATATGGACCGATTTCAAAAATTTTCCAATTTTGCTTTTATACACCTTATATGTTCCATTCTAATCGATTTTTGATACCAAAAGTTGTTTTATTTGGCTTTTAGAGCCGACTTCTTGAGAAAACGGGAGGCGCTATATCTCGAGTGTATATGGGCCGATGTGGAAAAATTTTCCACTTTTGCCTCTAAATAGCCTATATATACCATTTTGATTGATCTTCGGTGCCAAAAGTTGTCTTATTTGGCTTATAAAGCCGATTTCTTGAAAAATCGGGAGACGCTATATCTCGGATATATATGGGCCGATTTCAAAAATTCCTTTTTTTCTAGGATTTAATGGGCACTAAAAATGATATGGTTTAGTTTTTAAGACAAAATTTTTTTTCAAAAATCTGAATACAAAAATTGCACAAAATACCCCTCAAAACCCGGTTTTTTGAATATATCTCGGCTATCCGTGGACCTATCTTACTGAATTTCAATAGCAGACCCACTACCGGGGTTTCACACGTTTTAGCGAAAGAATGAGGTTTCTATCTCAAACCGTTTTCTCAGAAACGGTATTTCAACGACTACAGACGGACAGACGGACATCGCTCAATCGTAATCGCTATTGATGCTGATCCAGAATATATATACTTTATGGGGTCTTAGATGGATATTTCAATGCGTTACAAACGGAATCACAAACTTATATATACCCTTACACATTTATGTGAAGGGTATAAAAATCAGGTTTTGAGGGGTATTTCGGCCCTTTTTTTTGGTCAGATTTTTGGAAAAAAAATTTTTTACCTCAAAAGTCAGTAATATCATTTTTAATGCCCATTAGATCCCAAAAATCGAAGAGTTTTGTAAATCGGCCCATATATACCCGAGATATAGCGTCTCCCAATTTTTCAAGAAATCGGCTCTATAAGCCAAATAAAACAACTTTTGGCACCAAAAACCAATCAGAATAGTACATACATGGTACATAGGCTATTTAGAGGCAAAACTGGAAATTTTTTTGACATCGGCCCATATACACTCGAGATATAGCTCCTGCCGATATCTCAAGAAGTCGGTCCTGGAAGCCAAGCGAAACAATTTTTTGCACTAAAAATTTGTCAGAATGGTACATATAGGTTGTCACAGAGGCAAAATTAGAACATTTTTATACATCGGCCCATATGCACCCGAGATAGCGCTCCTTACGATTTCCCAAGAAGTCGGCATTAAAAGCAACTTTGATACCAAAAATCGATCATAATGGTACATATAGGGTGTTTAAAAGCAAAATTTTTGAAATTGGTCCATATGTACCCGAGATATAGCGTCTCCCAATTTTTTAAGAAATCGGATTTATAAGCCAAATAAAACAACTTTTGGCACCAAAAATCATTCAGAATGGTATATCATTGTGAAGGGTATTTAAGATTCGGCCCAGTCGAATATAGCACTCTTACTTGTTTCTTCTATTGTTTTGTTTACAATATATACTTTTGAGAGATAGTGCAGATAAACTTGCGATATAAATTAGAGAAGACAGGCATTTTTTGTGCTTCGCATGTAGCTTCAATATGAAGCTACTTCATTCGCTCTCAAAATTTTGTATGGTGATTAGGGTGTTAAGCACAAATAGAGAGCAAAGCTCATGTCGTGCGTACAAGCTATTACATCAAAACGAAGTAGCAATTTCTTTTCTCTATATCTCAGTAACTCTAAACTTGATTTTGCCCATTTTTCATACCGTGCATGAAGAGAGAGTTGAAAATCGAGTAATTTAAAGTTAAGGTCAATAAATGAAGTCTAATGGCTTCAAAAACGTCTTTTTAAAGAGATTAACTGCCTGTTCCTCAATGTCGCAAGGAAAATGTAAGCGATCGAAATGTATTCGCTCGATTTCGAATCAATTTGGATTCCTCTATGTCGCCAGCTTGCGTATCGCATGGGCCTGCGTCATGAAATATTTGGCATTTACTTCACAGAGATGCCAGATCGGTAAATTAAAGTTTTAGTTGATTGTTTATTGCAGTATTGAAAAAAGCTACTAAATTGTTCTTGTGTAAATACAACCCTTCATAAAACTGGTCAACTGTATTTGACAAGCCAAAGCAAATACATACACACTCTATGATAAAAAAGTACAAAATAAAAAAGCAAACATTTTGAAAGTGCAGAAATAGTTTTTGTGGTGTTTTAAAATTTAAAAGTATTTTTTTGCATTTAATAAGTGTTTTGACGCGATGAGCACTGGTATTCATTCCTCTGGCAAACTCAGGATTTTCTTCCATCCAGCAAACAAGTGAACTGTTTAAGAAAACTACATGCATACATGTAATAATTGTTTAATATATTTACTAAATAAAATAAAAATTTAAAATATGTGGGGTTTGTAGTTTTATTCCCAGTTTAATAACAAAAAAAAAAGCACAAATTTTTTCTATAAAAACTCCCACTCGATAACAAAACCGCAAGTGCTTGGTTTTGACATTTGTGTTCGCTGTGCAGACGACATGATCGATAGTGAGGAATCGGATTTTGTATGAAAACACTTACATACGTCCTTTCGACTTGTCGATCGTGTCATCGTTCGAATAAAAGAACTTCATAGAGGAACTGAAAACAATTTTCTTTCGCTTAGAAAGCGAGCAAACGCACGACTGCGACATTGAGGAACGGGCAGTAAATAGCTAAAATCTTTTTACAGGCTAAACCCCACATATTTAATATTTTATCAATAGTTCTCGGATTTCTGCAAATGACAAATATGTGGTTAATTAAACGTTATCAACTTTCAGCATTTTCTCATTTACCTGGATTAACACTAGACGACAGATCACAATATTGAGTGGCACTTTTCTTAATTTTGCGGACACTTCAAGGTTTTTGCATTTTTGCTGCGAAATGAACGCAAATGAAACTTAAATTTTCAACCCATCAAAAAAAAAAAAAAGGTTTCTTTTTGTTTGTTTGCTTTTCATACATATGTATATTCAATACAAAAAGCAGACAAAAGAAAACTCAAAGAAATACCCAAATGTACACCTGTAGGATGAGATGATGATTTTGAAATGGATAAAAAAAACTTCACAACTTGAAAAATTGGATGACTGAAATCAAAGAAATGAAAAGTTTCAGGCACCATATGCCTGAATCAAACTTATCAGACACAATTCTGGCCATCGCCACCCTTGCAAATGGTCAGCAAAACAATAAAGATTGGAAGAAAAAAGAACAAACGACTTTAGAGAAGAAATATAAAAAAAAAAAAATTTTAAATGAACTTAAATCATTTGTCTGTCAGTGAAGCATTAAGAAACAATCAATAAAATATAAACAAGAAAAGAGAAGAAGAGAGGCAGAAGCCAGCTTTTAAGTAATGAGTATACATACATACATGTTATAGCCTTTTTACACCGACTGACATCCACGTGAAACGCATGGAAAATGTTGAAAATATGAAACAGTCGTTTACATTGACAACATCTTTCATCTTTCATTTATTTAGACGTCAAAAAAAGAAGAGCCAAAATTTTTGTGAAAAATAAAAAAGGAGGACTTTGGATTTTTTTTTTTTTTTGCATAGGTCAAGCAATATGTTCTATGTTCTCCATATTGATTGACCATACGATGGGCTTTCTTTTGCAGTGCAGTTAAAATGAATTTATTTATAATTAATTAAAAATTATAACAAAATACAAAATATTCCGCTCATTTTTTATGTTAAATTTGTTTTCTGAAATGTCATTTTGCTAGTGATGGTACAAAAGCAATCGATTTTCTGTAATTTTTTAGTGATGGCACTAAAAAAATCGAAAGATGTAAGATGGAACAAAATGAGAAAGGATCATCTTCTGCTGATGTAGAAAGATGTAGAATTTTCGCCCTGTATAATTCTTATGGGGAAGATGTAACATCTTTGCAAATTGATGAAAGATGTAAGATGTGGGTCAGTGTAAAAGGGCTGTTAGGATGTACATATTGTTTTATTAAACAAAAAGTGCCGAAAGGGGGCAACAATTAGAGATGTGCGGTTGTCGTAAAAATCGTGACACGACATTTTCACAACAACCGCGCATCTGCAATGTGGTTTACGCGTGATCGTGAATAAATATTTTAAAAATCAGGCGTGAGCGTGATTTTAAATAAAAATGTCGATGTGATTACCATTTTAAGGCAGTTCAAGAACTTTCACGAAAAAATCAATACACTAATTTTTTTTTGGTTTGCAAAAAAACTTTCATACCTTTTTCCTTGAATTTTTTTACAATTATTTTATTTTTACCTTAAAAATTAATTTTTCATACGCGGAACTTTTTTTTCCCATATCCAAAACTATCGAAAAATCGATGGCACAATATCGACAAATTTCAAATCGACCCGGAATAATATTTTATTCCAAATAAACAGATATTCCAAATAAACATATTTGCTTTTGAATGATTGAGAGCTTGTTATTTTAAAATTAGGAAAAGAAAACCCAAATGAATTATTGAGTTGCCTAAAATCTATTTCATGCATTATTCAATGATACTGTTTTTAAAGCACTGCCATTTCTTTCATCCCTCACAGCATCCATATATTAACAAATATTACCACCATATGAGTATAAAACACATTTTGGATCACATATTAAGAAGTCATTTCCAATTGGAGAGCAAAAAAAAAACGTACATCTACACCTACAAGCACCGACAAATTTACAATTAAAATCATCAAAGAACAGTCAAAAGACTATGACAACATAAGAGTACGAAAAAAACAACGAAAGAAACATAAAAAACGACTACATCTACACAACATAAAAAAAACAAACAACAAAGAAGAGAAAAATGCAAGAAAACAAATCAAGAAGAAATTGTAAACGACAAGTTAATCTCACTTGAAGCATGTCCGGAAGCGTTTTTATGACCCAATGGACAAGGTTGGCAAAAACAAGAAAACCGTACAAACATATTAACATTTTAACATAAGAGCATACACAGCATAAAGGGTCCGCCAAATAACTTTTTTTTTTTTTTTTTTTGAAAACGGTGCAAAACATCGAGTGTAGCTGCGGCTGTGTGGCACGTAGCGCCGTCCTGTTGAAACCAAATGTTGCCAATATCGTCCTCTTTAATTTTTGTGAACGAAAATTCGTTCAACATGGCCCGATAGCGATCGCCACATTTACTGTAATGGCCACTCCTTGCCCAATTATGCCTCTGGACCAAAATCCGCACCAAACAGTGACTCGTTTTGGGTGCGTCGCCTTTTCAATGTAAGCGTGCCCTAAATGCGACAATTTTGCTTGTTTACATACCTGCCGAGATCAAAATGAGCTTCATTTGAAAATATGTATGTTTTTATTTTTTTTTTTTTTTGCAAAATTCGCAGCATTTTCTGTAAAGGTCATGATTTACTATCCTACTGAATCGTACGATCTGTTAAAAATTACATGTGTATCCAAAAAGTGTGATAGTGTGGACTAAAAGTGTATGTGTGTGAAAGACTTTTTGACAACTCTGTCCGATTTGCTAATCTTCTGAAAATTTTCAAAAACTTAACTTATTCTATGCGATCAGGGTTGCCTTTTTGAAGTTGTTTACAAAATTTATAATAATGTGGCCATTAAAGTAGGACAGAATTCTATCAGATTTAGCTATCAACTTTCAGTGAATGAACCGTACGATTGAGTAGGATAGTGTAACACGGCCTTAAGTCGATCGCAGGTCCACTTAGCGAAGCGTATACACAATCATATTCGTTTAGCTCATGATGCAACTAATAAGGTAGCCTCATCAGCTAAAGCGGTAATCATCTGCCTACTTTAGGTTGTCAAGAGAATGCAGAGATGAAATGCTGCCAAAACAAGATAGCAAAACCGAGTAACCCCCGATTTTTGACTTGGGATTTAAATACAAAATTAGTAAATTTTCCTTAAAATTTGAGTTGGATTTAAAATAGCTTTCTGTTTTACAGTCTAAAATTAGTTTTTGTAATTAATTGTAATAAAAGTACGGCAGCACAATGTAACTGTCAAAAAATTATCGATAACTCAATAATAAACAGCTGTTTAAACAAATTTGGAAGCAAGTAAAATTGTGAAAAGTTTAGAAAATAATAAATTGTTTCTTAAAAATTATGGAAATGAGTGGCAAAAGAAATAAACGGACTCCCAATTTCACTGCCACAGAATTTGATTACCTTCTGGAAATAATAAAAAATCAAATTATGAAACAAACAAAAACATGTGCAATTTTCTTAATTTGCAGAACAAAACCAAACTGTCAAAATCATATGGCAGTACGCAAAACTTAAATCGATTTTAAATGGACACGGCAGGCCGCTTAAGTTTGATTTAAATAGCAACTGTTTGACTCAATTTTGTATTCGAATCAAATTTAAATTGAAATGGCATTTAAAATCCAAATCAAAAATTGGGGGTAAGCTTTGTTCATCTCTCTCTTCAATAAAGTGGCGTCTTTTTGACAGTTTGCAGAAGTTGTACAAAAACAAAATGCATGTTATTTGTATTGAAGTTATTCTTATTGTAGCGAAAAGGTTACCTTATTAATTGTATCATGGTTCAGCGGAAAAATAAAACTAATTATCTGTCAAAAAAGACATGAATTCAGTGTTACCATACACGAAATAAGCACTAGTTGAAAAATAAAACATTAGATGGCGGACCCTGTAGTATATTTGTACAAGCGTAACCAGTACTGAGCAATGTTGCTCGATATGTACATACATACGTATTATGATCATATATCGAGTTTGTGCTGCAATAGAGTCACAACTCAAAAAAAGCTCATTGCCGAAATGGAACTTGAAGTTTTAATTTTACAAATTAAAGGTAATTTTCACAATTGAAATTAAGTACCCATTTAAAAATCATGCACCAACTGCCGCTTTAACTAATAGATATTATTTAGATACCGGTAACCGTTTAGGATTTCACCATGTTTCAATTAGTTAACAGTAAATAAATTGAGCCAAGGAAGAGACCAGGGCTCTGTGCTACCGTGCAAGTGGTTGTGCCATCAGTTTTTCAATAAGTTTTGGCATGAGCCTAAAACCGTTCTACCAGGATACATATTTGTGTATGGCAGCCTCTCCTAACATGGCATAAAACGGTGTGGCTGTGTTCGAAAAACATATTTGGGGGAAACAAATGTTTGGGAGTGGTCACACATTTGCTTCCTACTTTTTATTGTTTTTGTAGTATTTGTAATTATAGAGGCCAGTCAACTACATACAGCGTATAAATTTCAAGTCCATATATCTTACTACTTAAAAGTTATAGCTGATTTTCAAATTAAAGGATGTCCCCCAGCCTGGGGTTGAGTTGATTAGAGTCAACAAAATACCGGCGGCGTATAGACGGCTGAAAAAGGCAGAAAACATTTGTAAGGTCTACTTTTACACCTGAATTAATACCACTCAATCACTTCTTAAGGCAAATAAATAATTAAGTTAATTTTTGAATATTCAAAGAACTTGTACTTTTTGATGCTTTCAAACATAGAAATCCTAGTAACCAATGGTAACTCAATCCTAGCAAGCAATGATAATGCCCGTATGACACTACATTTTTCTTGCATTGCTTTGGAGTTTTGGAGAACAGTGCAAATATAATGTAATAGTAGAATTTAGTATGTGCAAAGAGTTCAGCTATATTAAGATAAATGCAAAACTGTCAACATTTTCGTTGAAGTTATCGATAAACAATCAGGTTATGTCAAAAAAAAAAAAAAAAAAATGTAAAACTTTTCAACTTAAAATTGACATTTCAAACTTGAATGTTGCTGTGTCAGCGGTTTATGGACAATTTGTGCGATTTAACGCTTCTTTCTTAGAATATTTTTATTTCCTAGCGCTTTCTTCAAATAAAAAGAATACAACATTTACAAAAAAGATGTCAGTTTTGTTTACGCTGTGTATATTTGGTTCTTTCTAGCAATTGCTATTTCTTTCTATCAATTCTATACCAATTAATGAAAGAAAAATGAAGTATCATACGGGCTTAACTCGTTGCATAGAAGGTCGCAAATAAAAGTAAAAGTGTGCAAAACGAAAAAAAAGGTGTTTACTGTGTTCAGGGCTGGGCAGTATTTGAAATATATGTATTTGAAATACGTATTTAAAATACAAATACGTATTTTGTATTTGTTTTTTAAATACGTCTCACGAATGTATTTGTGTTTTGTATTTTAAATACTTAGCGCTTGAGTATTTTGTATTTCAAATAAATAAATTGAGAGCACAAGCTCAAAATACATTTTTAATTTATTCTAGAAAATATGCGCTAAAAATTATTCCATTCACACGTCAGCTAAAATCGCAAAACTTTGTTACTGTTTTATTTCCAAAAAAAAAATGGCAATACTACAATTTAATTACCAAACGCAAAGTACTTATAAAAAGTAAACGTATTGGAATGCATACACATTGAGAAAGTCGCCAAGCTTTCAGAAAGTTAAACAATGAACAAATAAAATATAAGGAAAAAACAGCTTTTGACACTTTGATCTGAAACAAGAAGAGAAAAAAATGTCAATCAGATGTTGACTTGGATAGACTTTATATGGGTGTTTCCATGGTTATGCACATGACATTTGTACACGTTTAATTGTTTTGAATATTATAAAAATATAAATGGGTTGGAATTTTTGAATGGAATTTTGCCATTGTTACATTTAGTGTGATGAGTTCCTTCCAAAAAGTATATATATTGGAAAATTGAGCACTGGGTACCCAAGTTCCATGCGATCAAAGTTGACTTACGCACGTGACAAAAAACGTAAGTGCATTTTGAAGCAGCATGAAATATTGCAAAAGTAGGCGATTTCTATTTCGGAAAAAATGTTTTTATAAAGGTTATTAATGGACCTTTATAATCATGGTGTGTTCAAAAACAAGTGTGCTGGGTTGGCCAAGAAAAAAAATTTTTTTGATTACGCACGTTACATTACGCACGTGACACTTTTTTCCTTCATACATATTTTTGTAATTTAACATATATTTTCAGAAGTTGTTACCATCATTTAAAATTATTATAATTTAAAATTTTTTTTTACATAATAAAATGTCAATAGTTTTCTTTCTTTCAATTTTCTGTACTTAAAAAAATTGTGCGAGCGTTTTGATTTTTTAACTAACGGTGGACCATTTCATGGAAATACCCTTATAGTCATTGGTCAAACGTTTTTTAATCTTCACTTATTTCTCAATTCCATAGTTTCTCTTTCAATAAAATATCGTTTTTTAATAAGAAATCATTGAGATTTTGTCGTTAGCTGGTTTTATTCATTCACCAGCAAGAGGTCGTTTGTCTGATGTCACATTTGAAAAGCTGGTATTTAGGAAAGGAAAAAAAAACTTTTTTGATTAAAAGTATTTTGTATTTTAAATACATATTTTTGTTACACTGTATTTTGTATTTCAAATACTTGCTTTTAGAATATTTTGTATTTCGTATTTATTTAGAATTTTTGTATTTCGTATTTTGTATTTTAAATACGTGGAGAAAAAGTATTTGTATTTTGTATTTTAAATACACAACTTTCATGTATTTTGTATTTTAAATACACCAAAGCATGTATTTTGCCCAGCACTAACTGTGTTAATGGTTTGTTTGAACATTTCGGATTCTCATTTTGTTCATGGGAATTATAGAATCAGTAGTTAAGTTTCCATCATTCTTTTAAGAATAATTAGCGGTTCTTACTCTGGATATTAATTTTACAACTCTGCTATACTCACTACGATTTTTACCACAAAGCTCGAGTGACTTTCTTACCTCAAAGTCTGCATGTTCTTGCAAATATTCTAAAACTTGCTGAATTTCTTCGCATGGATCTGTCCACCTTTTGTTGTGAATTTTGTCACGTTTTCTCTTCACCAGTATATTTTTATTTGTTTTTTCCATATTTTTAATTTTCTCAACACAAAATTAAGTTTTGCCGGCAAAACGATTCATAGCACAGAATATCTGTGATTCCCAGTAATTTTTTTACAATATTTACTAAAGCTTTTTGTTTGATTTTTTAATCACAGCGTAGAAAATAAAAGTTCAGTACATTTTGTTGCTGCAGTGATGTAAACACTAGTACTTTAATCAAATCTGCTACTTTAACCAAATGTGCAACCGAGTTTACTATCAAGAGTGAGAACCGCTGTTGTCTAATATGGTTTATCAGAAACACTTTTAATTATACGATTACATACGAAATATTTATATAATTTTTTTAAAGGCACTGCTACCTTTATGTTCGCAGCTGTACATACATATATACACACGCGTAAGCCTGACAGTATCTGTATTTTATGCATCCCTTAAGCACACATCATGGGGAGACAGGCACTTATCTATTAAAACATGATGAAGTATGGAACGGGATTAAAAGTACGCAATGAAAAACGCAAAATTCGTACAATAAACATTAAGAAAGAATACAAAACAAAAAGTGCGTAACATGTAGGGATTTACCAAAATCTACATTTGTTTCAGTCTTTGAAAGCATCTGCTTTTTTTTTTTTCTTCAAGATAATAGGTGTGTTTCTTTAATTTTCCAGCATTTTGGTGATAGAAACATATGTATATCAAATTTATTGACAATCATGAAATCTTGAAAAAAATAGGTGGACAACATTTTGAAAATCATTTTGTGGTACAGTTTTACAAAATTAGCCTGTTTGCCCACTCTTTCGAATTTTAAAACTTTGAAGATCGGTTCATAAGTTGCTGCTATGTTATTACAAACTTTTCTTTAATATTCCTGCCGTCGTAGATCGTCGCAAATAAATAATTTGCACTACGAAATTATGCTGGGTTGGCAAACGAACAGTTAGAGGTTCGAGTTGCTGCCGCGTCGGCCACATTTTTATTTCTATTTCGTATTTGTTATAAATGGGTGTTGTGTAATATACACAGTTGGTTGCACTCTTACATACGCATATATGTTAATATGAAATGAAAGGCTAAGGGCTAAATAACCTGCAATTACGTACGGTTCCCTCCAGGTGAATAAAATAAAAACTAACTCGCCTCCACTTATTTCATTAATCCTGCATTCATACGGGACCCTGCACGGATTAAAAATAACACTTGCTTTTTCTGTGGCAATTTTCGGCTGAGTAAAATTTGTTCTGCAAGAATTTGCCATTTCTCAATCTTTAAAATGAAAATTTTCTTGCTTTTTGTCTTGACTTTTGCTTGCTGGAGAAACTAACAAAACAATATCCAGTAAAAACTTGAATGCATAAATGCATGCAAGTTGTAAACGAACACACCTAATGTACGAAAACGCAAAGTTCACAGAAGTCCGAGTTCGTAGGTTTAAATCCCTAGAAAATTTTAAGACTCTTTTAAAGAACCATTAATAGAAAAAAAATTATTGCAAACTTTTTCGGTTTCCAGTGGCCCAAAACTACTCCTAAAACAGATGAGCTTAATATAAAGAAAATAGGAAGACAAATAGCAAAAAAAAAACGTTTATGCGAATGTGCTTTTTTCTTAGGAACTGTCCATTATTAAGAGAGGCCGTGTAAATGTTAACTAAAGAGCGGGATTTATAAAATAATTTGGCAGTTATTAAAAGTAGTGTTTTTAATGAAGACTTGAATTAAACGTCTTTGCCCCCATGCCACCCCGACAGCAGGCATGGAGGCACTTCTTAACCTGACACCACTTTATGTATGTGTGCAGGAGGAAGCAGCCAAGAGGGCTATCACCATCTATGGAAGAGAGGGACTGAAGGAAGGTAACTTTATTGGTCATCTAGCGATCCTGAGGGGATTCAGAGACATGGATCCCATACACTGCTTCGGCAGAAAGTATGGGGTCTTCTTTCCCACAAGGGAGGAGTGGTACTCAAACCCAATATGGCTACGAGATGACTCACAAAAATGGTACACTGATGGATCCAAGTCGATCCAGGAAGTGGGAGCGGGAATAGTGGGGCCTAGGGCACGCAGGGCAGTAACACTTGGCAGGGACACCACAATTTTCGAGGCGGAACTATATGCTATACTGGAAGCTGTAGCGGTCCTATCTGAAAGGGGATACACAGAAGTCAGAATCAAGATACTCTCCGATAGTCAGTCGGTACTCAAAGCCCTGAGCAGCTATACGTTCACATCCAGGACAATACTGGAATGTCACGACAAGCTAAATGAACTGGCCACTCACAATCAGATTACTCTGATATGGGTGCCAGGTCATGAGGGGCACAAGGGTAACGAGTTGGCTGACACCTATGCGAAAAGGGGAGCAAATGGGGCTTTCATTGGACCCACTCCATCCTTTGGCTTTAGTAAGCTCGTCCTCAAGGGGGAGATCAGAAAATGGACAACATCCATCACAGGAAAACTGTGGAACGACACTTGGGGTCTGGAACACTCGAAGAAATTTCTTAGCTTTGATGCCAAGAGGGCGGATCTCGCTCTAAAACTAAATGGGAAGAATCTAAGGACACTGTGTGGGGCGCTAACAGGCCACTATACCTGCAGGAAGCATCTACACAGAATGGGACTATCCAGCACGGCAACCTGCATATTTTGCGGAGAAGAAGAGGACACAATGGAACACTTGATTATTGAATGTGTGGCATTAGGCCACATTGGGTTCACAGGACTTGCAAGGGCTTCCACAGAAGGAGCTAATACTGTTTCTTGATGTATTAAACTCGTGAGGGACAAAGGGTTGCACAATAGATCATCTTTGGTCGCAGTGCAAAGGGCCATCCTGGACCAACGTAGTAATAATACAATACAATACAATACAAGTATTTTTTTAAGAGTTTGGAAAGCGAACTAGTGAAGGTTGCCACTAGCGTTCTAAGTAAGCAAACTATGTTTTCAAAAAATTTTAAGCACCCCCCAATAATTTGGGTCATTTAACAAGAGGTGTGTTAGCACAGGTTGCATTACTCTAGTACCTCTAGCTCACAACGATTTCCAAACATTTTGTTGTTTTGAAGAAGTAAGAAAAAATCCCAAAACGTTTTTCATTGGCAGAAAAGTAACAACGATAATTTAAGCTTCTAATCGTTTAGGTTTCAAATCTACAACTTTAATGTTAAAATCTATTGTGCTTTACCTCTTTAGCAGAAGAAAATGTTTTTCTAACATTTATATATGATTCTGCACTGAAAGAATTTTTTTTTTTTCATAATTCTAATGAATTTACAAAAATGGACTTGACATTTGCTATAACAGCCAAGTAAATCACAGACCTAACCAGATATACCAATATTGACGTTTCCAATGGGGCTATATCATTTGTAGGGGCCACTAGAAGTAAGCTGTACAGGACATCATGGCAACGTGAGTGTATGACACCAACTGGTGTACACAAAAACGGACAGGTACAATGAGAAAATCATGTTATATAGTATTTGGCAAAATTTTGCTATTGTTGTAATTTTACCAAAAAAGTAGAAAACATGAATGGAAAGCTTAGAAAAAAGTCTAAACATTATATTATTCGTTAAACCGGGCTTTGACTGTATTTTATTAGCTTAACAGCCAAAATTCATACATTAATGACACGATCATTAACATCAGTTTGATGAAACACTATTCATTGATTTCATGACTTTCAATGTTGGTTAAAAACTATCGAAATTTTCCAGCAAATTGGTCTTGGAATTCATTGGACTTATAAGCAAATTTCTTTCAGTGTATACAAAACAAAATACTGTACGAAGTTTTATAAAATAAAACCTATAAAAGGCAGTTCAATCTCTACAATTTCTATTTCCTTTATGGTCGTTTTTATCGAGTAGGTTTTACTTAACAGATTTCTTTGTTTCACTTAATTTCGTTTGCAAAAAAAATAAAAAATATATATGTGGTATAGTATATAAACAATAAAAATTGAAATAATGTAAAAATCTCAAAATAATACCTCTTTTATTATTGTTGCTTATGCTTCATTGCCCTCCAGGACTTTTTATTTGCTTTTCTTATTCAATTCTCGTTCCACTTCATTCTGCTGTTGCTTTTTGTTGTTTTTATTAATTTGAACTCTTTTGCTGCTGCTATCTTCTCCTGATTTTTCCTTCAACTCCACATGGAAATTTTTTTACGATGTGTGTGTGTGCGTGGGAGCAAAAAGTTGGAAATTCTGCAACAGCAACAACAATACGAGCAGCCATCAGAAGCAACAAAACGTTCATTATATGTTTGGATAAATAAATGAATTGGATGGATGGTTGTGGATGAACGGACGGTTGGTTTCAGAGACGCATGAATCAATGTATGTATGAACAGATAGATAAATGGATGGATGGATGGATTTCCGCTTGGCTAAATGCGAAACTGTAACAATATGACAATAAAAATATTTTAATGCTAGAACAATTACTCGCGCAAAGTAGCTTTTATTTCGAATGTCTTGTGCTAAATACAATTTATGTAATAAAAAAAAAAATGTGGGGAAATTATTTATCAGGATAATGCTACAGAGAGAGAGAGAGAGAGAGAGAGAGAGAAAGAGAGGGAGAGAGAGCAACAGCAGCAGGTAGAGTTAGATTTTGGGCGAAATAGTAAACAAAAGGAGCGCAATTTGTCATTGTTTTGTAAATAACTATGCAATTCCAGAACTTTAACGAAAAACAATGCAAGACCCTTAAAAAAGGTTTTTCTTTGGTATTTTTATTTATGGTCTTCAATATTTTTTCCAAATTCATACCTTTACTGAATTGTGAATAAAAGCGAAACGCGTCCATCGATTTTTATGATTTATGTCTCATTTTAATCATAGGTTATGCGACTTTACGTGAAAGTAATAGGACTTGACACTTTTTTACCGTTTTGGATTTTTTATGAATTAAAAATTTAAAAAATCCAATTTTTTAGGCAAAAATATTTTTTTTTTTCTTCATACATTTATTTATAACTCCGAAACTTTTGCTTATGTAGCGAAACGTTGTATAAACAGATTAAAGGAATTGTAGTTCTTAATTTTTTAAAATTTATTTCAGCTTATTCGGACTAGTGGTTCTCGAGTTATGACAAACAAAAGAGCCTACAACGTGACAAACGCCCCTACATGATACTTACTAACTTCAAATTAATTTTTAAGTAATTACTTGAGGTACCAAGACCAAACGAATGCTGCAGAAGTTCTTCTTTTCGTCTCTACTTTCGTAAACAATTATCAGATTTGAGTCCCGAAATCATGTGTTGTACAGTGTTATTTATTTCGTACGGATTCCGGATGCCTTTTACTTATAATGTTGCCCACAGTTTTTTTTTGTTTTAGTAGGATTATTTTCACTCTAACATTAGCTGATCGTTTGCCGATAGTTTTTACCTAGCCACCAACGAAAACTTCTCGGCCTTACCCGGCTACTGATCGCCGCCGTCTCTTAATTGTCATCGGCTTCGGTTGCTGGAGTCGGGTAGCTGTTAATAGCGTTTTTGACATCAAAAACTGTTTGTGATTTAATCAGCTCAGCTGAGATTCCTCTAATGGTTATATGATTATCGGCACTCTCAGTAATTGCCCAAACTGTCTCCGTCTGCAAAACTGTACTATAGCCCGGCAGATAGACCAGTTCCGTGGTATTTTCTATATCAATGCTAAGTCTTGTTATTCGCCTTGCCCTTGGTCCATCCATGTAACAATGAATCCATATGGGGAACTGGTTTAAAGGGTCTGTCAAGCAACACAACATTATTAAAACTTTCTGAAACTGTGTAATGCCATCTGTTCGTGTAATATCTCAAAATTATTAGAAACCGAAAAATCAGCTCTACGAGGCAACAGCTGTGACAGTCGCACTTTTAAAATGAATATGTATGTAAAATGAAGTCTCTTGGCTAAAAAATTGCGTCGAACTTAAAGTACACTTTGGTACTGTAATGACAATCTAACAATCGCTAACAGCTTAACTGCACGTCTCCACGTGCAATAATTTTTTCCAAGCGTAAGCAATAACGTGGGCTGTAGAACATGTATTGTGTATTGGACATAATACATGTTCTACACTGTGAGTTTTTCTAGGTTTTTTTTTATTTTCACCAAATTTTATTTTCTTCAGAAATTCATTTGTTCTAAACATGGTAATTTATTTAATTATAACACTTATTTCATTTGTTTTAGCACAAACTAGTTTTAGTTTTCACAAAATATAAACATCACAGAAATTACCAACTTATTTTTTTTTTACGAAATTTTGTTACGCGGCGTCAGTACAACGGTACAAAAATAATTTCTGTACTCCCCTTCGTTCGCCCATGAGCCGGTTCCCGCCTTTTTTTTTATGCCCCAAACGAAAAACTTATTCTACCCTAGATGGGCGAACGGGGCGTGCCACAAAAAAAATTTTGAACTTATGTTCAACATAATGTCCTGCAAATAAATAAGCTTGAACAACTATTTCGCAATATATTTGCATATAAATGTTTTTGTGATCCACATGTGAACCTAAGGGGTTGGCAATGGAATTTGACAGCTGTCAAATTATTATTATTTCTGAGTTTATTTGCCGTGAAGACCCCAGTAAAAGTTTTAGGTGATAACGGTGAACCAACGACAAGTGTTTCATCGCCTGCACAAAAGCGACACTAATGTTCAAATGTGTACACTGTACACTCTCGTAGAGATCTTATCTTAATAAGATCACTTATCTTAAGAGATCTTATCTTAATACGATCACTTCGTGTGTGACTTTTGATTAAAGGCATTTGTTCAGTGGCCGGCCCTTCGTACGCCTTGAACTTTCTTTTAAGTTTTCTTCTTTCCATTTATTTATAGTCACTTTAATTACGAAGCATTAAAATTTAAGACTATTTTAATTGCCTTCTCCAATGTACAATTTGTATTTGTAAATATTTTAAATATTTATCATGCAAAAACCACTCGTAGAACTTCAAAGCAGTTGGAAGAAATAAAAGAAATAGTATTAATGTATATGTGTGTGTGCGTGCGTGTGCGTGTGCGTTTGTGTTTGTGTGAGAATGTGAGTGTTTTTGTGGCAAGGAGCAAATGTTACGTAGGCGGGCGAAAAGCTTAAGGCTAAATAACTTTCAAACACTAAAACCCAAAGACAAAGTAATCATTTTCCTTGTTGCCCTGCGGTTGCAGACAACCTGCAAGCCAGTCGCTCTGTTTGCCAGCCCATGCCTTTGATGTGATGCCTGCCACTAAAACCACTCGATGCAACTGAACTCAATTCATCTGATTTCAAGTTAATCCAATTCAAACCAATTCAGTTCAATGTAAAAGTAAACTTAACTACTTACATCTTAACAAAAGGCCTCAACATATTTACCCCAGCTGCTGCGGCTGGTGCTGGTGCTGGTGCTGCTACTGATACGTAGCAGTAAACCTTGGAATTATTAAACTTTTTCTTTTCGTCATGTTCATATTACAACAAAGAAACAATAGGCAGAAATTTCCAACTGCCCTTCTGCCCAGAGTTGCACTTTATTCTTGGGCTAAATTTAATAAAATTAAATGAAAAATAAATGGCAGAATTTAGCATTGCATGAGGAGAGAATAGTGAAAACTGGCATACGGGTATATGCGATTTGTTTGAAGTGCTACAGTAGTTCAAACAAATCAGTACAATTACACTATGCAACAAGCAAAAAAGATAACCTTGTGTAGTCGCAAACACCTAAGCCATTGTTATAAATTTTCGAGTAAATTATATCTGTAGTAAGGCAGTTACTTTAGCTTATAAAATAGGAGTGGATTTATTAGTATTGCCGCTAGCAAAGGAAAACACCACATTAATATACCATACTATCTTAGGTCTAAAATATACCTTATTACTGTCTCTTACAGTTGTCTATATGCCGCCAATATTTCGTTTATGCTACTCAACTCACCAGTGGACTGGAAAAATCCTAAAAGAATGATTATAACGCAACTACTTATTCCAAAATTCTCATGAACACAATGAGAATTAGTAATGTTCAAACCAGTGTTGCCAGTTTATTTGTTTGCTTGCAAAGCTGTTTTATTTGCATCAGATTTGCACTGAATTTTTCTAACCAAAAATCAAATGTAAACAAATGCGGAGTCAACCAACAGAGACAGCTAATTAAAAATTTTCAAATTTTCATGTTTGCTGTCCTTCACTGGTTGCTCCAGCACCGCAAGGCTGCCACTTTCATGAAATTTGACAGAAAATTGGTAATTTTTGTAGTCCGGCAGAGCTGGTGTTTTGTGCAATAATAAGGGCGCTGGGGTGACTTTTAATTTCTATTGTATTACTATTTTGTTAAATAAATAAATAAAAAATAAAGGCCATCTTCATAATAATTATTGTAAGTTTATTAAGCTCTTATTTGACGTACTTCTACGGAATATTTGTCAAATAAACGTGTAATAAACATTCAATAGTTTTTATGAATATGGGTGTAAGTGTTTCGTCTGAATTCAAATCAAAATATAACCTTAATATCGTAAAATTGAAATCAAGCTAAAACTAACTATTGAAATATCAATGGGTAAGAGCAGAGCTGCAGACGATAATACGTTTTGTAAATTTGCAATTAAATACAGAATGAATTAAACCTGGTCCTTTTTTCTCAGAAGTAGTTGATTTAGTTTTTGAAACTCTTACGCAACAATAAGAAAAAGTCCATATATTACCTGACATTACACATTTATATAGAAAAGCTTCTAATTACACTTTGGTGTAGGGTATATAAGATTCAGCGCAGCCGAATATATCACTATTACTTGTTTTTAATATTAAAAAAAAAAAATTAAATAAAAAAAAATACAATCGATACACTCTTTTACATTAGTACAATCTGTTTAACGTTACTTTGCCTCCCTGTTTCTGATCATTGACTTTGAAGAAAGTTAAGAAATTTATTCATACAATATTGCCCAGACAGCTATAATAAACCATATAATTTGCTGTAGGGTACAGCACTAACGTTTGTACTGCAATAATGTTGCACCACATTGTTGCAAGTTGTATGCAAATTCTTTTGATATTGCACAGTGGTGTAATTAAAGATTAATTGTAATTATGATGGTAATAAAACTACCGCAAACTGGATAAATAGCCTTAAAAGGCCATTTGGCTTTATTACCCCCGCATTAAACCAACATTTGGAATAAATTTTACAGCAAGACTTTAAATAAAGCATACACTGGATAGCTTAATAGAGTATAGCATAAGGGAATAAGGAAGGTAGTTTACTTATATGTAATCAGGGCTGGGCAGTATTTGAAATACATGTATTTGAAATACGTATTTAAAATACAAATACGTATTTTGTATTTGTATTTTAAATACGTCTCATGAATGTATTTTTATTTTAAATACTAATCGCTTGAGTATTTTGTATTTCAAATACTTGTGCTCCCAAAATACATTTTTCAAAATACATTTTCAATTTATGTTAAAAAATATGCACTAAAATTATTCCATTCCATCAACTATAATCCGAAAATTTTGCTACTGTTGTATTTCCAAAAAATAGCAACACCACAATTCAATTACCAAAGTACCTGTGTAAAGTAAATGCAAATGAATACACACATACATTGAGAAAGTTGCCAAGCTGTCAGAAAGTGAAATGAAAGAAAAAAAATAAAACGCAAGAAAAAACAGCGTTCGACATTTTAATCTAAAACAAGAAAAAATATTAATCAAGTGTTGACTTGAATAGACTATATATAGTTATATAGCATTTGGTGAAACGGTTTTTAATTGTCACTTCTGCCGTTTTCTCATAAGAAATTATTGAGATTTTGTCGTTAGCTGGTTTTCTTTATTCGCAATCAAAATATTGTTTGTCTGATATCACTTTTGAAAAACTGGTGTTTATGAAAGAAAATAAAAATTTTTTTGATTAAAATTATTTTGTATTTTGTAATTTAAATACATATTTTTGTTGCACTGTATTTTGTATTTTAAATACATCAGTGCCATGTATTTTGCCCAACACTGTATGTAATTAGGATATCGCTCATAAAATTATCAAGCGAGCAACGTTTGCTTCGTTTGAAGAAATTACCTGGAAATTTCAAACCAGTTTTGAATTTTTGGTTAAGCAAAGTTTTTCTTTTAAAAGGAGTTGGCTTGTAATATAAAAACATTAAATTTCACTAGTGCTTATTTTAAGGTTATGTTTGCTAAACGAGCCAAAACGGCATGCACTGATTGCAAGGATTTTATTGCAGTTATAATTGCTCGTCGAGCGAACATAGCCTTAAAATATACTCTTGTGGCTGTTTTTTTCTTTCTTTTCGTTGCTTATATATGTGCATTTTTAGTTACTGGTCGCCATGTACTTGACCCAAGCCAAAGTCAACAATAAGCTAGTGGTCACATTATTTCCGACCGTGCCTTTGCTGAACTTTTTTCAGAGAGTTAAAATGCATTTAGAGCTCATTGAGGTCGTGCTATAGACAAATAAATACCTCAGTTGCCAACTTTGCAACAAAGAAAACGTGACCACTATTTTCTGGCTGATCTTTGTTTTTGCGCAAACACAAACCCACACAACCACAAACAACTACGAAAAGAAACACCAAGGGAAAATATCAGATACAATGAAATTTCACAGCAGCATATTTTAAGGTTATGTTTGCTCAAAGAACAAAGACAGCATCTAATAGCCTTTTTACACCGACTGACATCCACGTGAAACGCATTGAAGATGTTGAAAATGTGAAACAGTCGTTTACATTGGCAACATCTTTCATCCTTCATTTAATTTTAGATGTCAAAAAAAAGAAGACGCAAAATTTTTGTGAAAAATAAAAAAAGGAAGAATGGAATTTTTTCTTTCCATAGGTCAAGCAATATGTTCTATGGTCTCCATATTGATTGACCATACGATGGGCTTTTTTTTTTGCAATGCAGTTAAAATGAATTTATTTATAATTAATTAAAAATTATAACAAAATACATATTGCGCTCAAATTTTTGTGTTAAATTTGTTTTCTGAAATGTCATTTTGCTAGTGATGGTACAAAAGCAATCGATTTTCTGCAATTTTTTAGTGATGGCACTAAAAAAATCGAAAGATGTAAGATGGAACAAAATGAGAAAGGATCATCTTCTGCTGATGTAGAAAGATGTAGAATTTTCGCCCTGTATAATTCTTATGGGAAGATGTAAAGATCTTTGCAAATTGATGAAAGATGTCAGATGTGCGTCAGTGTAAAAAGGCTATAAAGCCAGTTTGTATATGTTTTTGCAAATTTTTCGTAATATCAAATAATTTTTCTCTCTTGCCTGTGCAGCAAACATAATCTTTATATTTCAAGATTTCTTATGATATTTTATATGTGTTCAAAATACAAAATATTTTTAGCAAACCTTCTGATATCCATGAATTCACAACCTTTAACCTTAGGTACTTTTTTCATATTAGATATCTTGAAAATACACTCTACATATTTGAATCTATCTATGTATCTTAAAAAATGTACTTGTTAACAGTCAATTTAAACTTAAACTAATTTTTACTATTCTGTAATTGAATTATTGTGAATTGTGCTTTTCGTTGACAATTGGAATATGTAGTCACTTAAAATCTCCAAAATGGAAGAATATGTCATGTAATAAGATTTTTTAAAAAGGCGCCAAAGACACTATCAATTAAAATCTTCAAAATGGAAGAATATGTCATGTAATAAGATTTTTTAAAAATGCGCCAAAGACACTATCAAGTCAACTGGCCAATGGTGCACATCTCGTTTTTATAATAAATTTGTCTACCAATCTTTTAAATTCTTCTCATTTCATTAACCCCTATTTATAAATTCTCGTACCATCGAGGCTTTATAAACATACACGCAGCACGACTAACAAAAAGGTAGTTCTCTGGTATAAACCACCCATGCAGTGCACTCAATCCCGCTAATCAGGGTGCTACCCCAAGTTATATCGTGTTCAATATGTTTAGGTGTTTTCTTGCTTTTTCTTTTCTTTGCTGTTTACTGATGTATCCATGGGCAGATAAGCTCATTTTAAGTTGCTTGTATCCATGTATCTGGCTAAAGCAAAGGTCTACAAGAAAATAGTGGTCACGTTATCTGTAAGATAATGTTTGCCATGTGATTGCGCAATTGTGAGTTTTGTGTAAATAAATAAAATCTGAATTACTATGACTGTTCAAAAAGAAACCAAAGTACGTCCTCATTTCAGGTGCAATGGAACGCATCTTTAGAGCGCTTTAGAAACGTGTAAAAGAGTAACAATATCTTTAAAAGGTAACATAAAAAATTAGTTTTTTTTTTCTTCTAAAAATAAAGTGCAACAATTTTAGAAACTAAATTTCAAAGTTAATCCCTTGAAGAAAACAGTTGCTCAACAAAAAGTGGCATGCAGCAGATGTGTTAATTTCGTATGCCCTTCTATGTTGCATTTCTGGCACCTGCAGCCCAATCGAAGTTAAATTGCCTTTCGTCATCGAACCACCAAGTTAACAGTTAACGAATAAAAAAAAAAAACAAGAAGAAAGAAAAGGAAAATTCAATCTTGCCCCCAGTTGTAATTCGAAATCGATTTACCACTGCTTGTTTGTTACTTCTGTTCGTGATGTTGTTGCTGATGATTTCAAACAACCGCCAACTGTCTGCCAAATGCGAGAATGTGTATAATTGCGCAAGTGTGTGTGAAATCTAGCGAAACACGTCTATTGAACACACACACACATATTTTGTGAATAGAGGAAAAGCAAAGCATTTTGCTGGAGGTTGTTTACAAACATGCTACATATCTGGCTGCGTTTGGGTTTCTCGAAAATCAGTGGGGGAATAAAAGCTTAAATTACTTCTATTTAAACTTGTACGAGGGGCAAGCGAAATGTCCTGAAAATGAGATGGAAATTGATTTGTCCATCCATGACCTAAAAAAATTAAATTGTCAAAAAGGCTAAACGTCAGGATAACAGCAAAATTCAGCGGGATGTCTGCTAATTTTGACACAAAATATTTCCCGCTCAAACATATCCTCCCTCGTTTAAATTTGAATACGTTTGTGAGATGATTTCATATTTTATTGTTCTAAATAACGAGAATGACAATGACGTCGATGTTGTTGTATTTTGCTTTCCATTTCCTTGCACGTTGCTTGTTTAACCTGCAGGTTTACTGTTTTACTGTACATGCCTCGGTCAGGACTTTTCAGGTTTATTGAAAGTTTTCCTCCACAAGGCGCACTTTTTTTTTATTCTTTTGTTTCGCCAAGGCAGATGCGAATCATTTAAACTTTCTTCTTTATGTTTGAACAAATGAATTACAACAACTAAACACCAATTAAATATCAAATCAAATAATATGAAAACGCAAGCGAACAACAATAACGAAGTTAAGGGAAAAGTTGAAAAGCGTATCTGGGGCAGGTTGAGCAAATGACGAGTTCATGATAGTACATCAAATTAAGAGTATATTTGTTTGCAATACCACTTAACGTTAAGTTATTGTGGGATGCACATCATTTGATTATTCCAAATAAATTATATGATATCGATAGTGTTTGTGTTCGCAAAACTTTCGTAAAAGTTTCTCTAATACTTAATTGGATTAATATACATTAGGCCGGGTCGATTTCTCCATGAACAAGAATTTGTCGCTATTATGCCATAGATTTTTGATAGTTTTTGGCATGAGAAACAAAAACCCATAGTTTTGCACTGCAACACTGCTTCAAGTAGCAAACATGATGCGTAAGTGCAGTAGTAAAGAATAACAAGAAGCTCTTCTCTCACCACCTGCCCAATTCTAGTCTATCCCTTTCCAAAGCAGGTAACACACATTTCACATTTCTGCAGGCATTATGTATATACCTGAGAGCGCCTCGATGGCTGAATTGGTAGAGTACTCTACCAAGAGTCTTCGAGGTCGCAGGTTCGATTCCTGCCGAAAGCTCTGGGTGTTTCTGCAGACAAGCAAAAAGCTTCGCAGTTTTGTGTTTGTTTATTAAAAAAAATAAAAAAAAATAAAAAAAAAAAAAAACTTATCTTTTTTTTTTGAAAATAAATCAATAGAAAATTTAATAAGGGAACCTAAAGTAATCAATAAGAAATACTTTATACCATAAAGGCCATCTTCATAATAATTATTGTAAGTTTATTAAGCTCTTATTTGACGTATTTCTACGGAATATTTTGTCAAATAAACGTGTAATAAAACTTCAATAGTTGTTATGAATATGGGTGTAAGTATTTATTATATATTACAAAATAAAAAAACCTTATAGAATCTATAGGTTTTTCTCCATGGATTTGTTGTCTGTTAAAAATAACGAAAGCTGAGTACAAAAATGTGATTTCATGTGTTTTCCTTATTCAAATAAATGGTTATTTATTTCAGATCCAGGGCCAGACTATTGGAAGACCATAAGGTAGGCGAAAAAATAAAACCATTCTCAGTATTTTCCTCACTAACAAAATTTAATAAGATGTACCCTACAAAAACAATAAGAGTCCCCTATGAAAACATCCCCGTTTCTTTCTAATGTGATAACCGCACGTAAAGAAAATATTTTTTCAAATATGAACTTAATTATTTATTTGCTTTAAGAGCCAATTGAAATGTATTAATTCAGGTCCAAAAATGAACCTTTTCAAAAAATATTTGCTGTATCTTTCAGCTGTCTATATGCCGACGACATTTCGTTAGTGCTAATCAACTCATCAGTAGACTTGAAAAATTCTTAAAAGTTTGTTTGAAACTTAACTACTTATTCCATAATTCCCATGAACAAAATGAGAATCAGAATTGTTCAAACAAACCTTTAATATACAGCAAACATTCCTTTTTTCGTTTTGCAACACTTCTATTTTTCTTTGCAACCTTCTATACAACGAGTCACCATTGGTTACTACGACTTGTATTTTTGAAAGTATCAAAAATACTTTGATACTCCGCTGCTGTTAGCGGAGACACCTACCAATAAATATTAATTAGTTGCGAAAACGGACACTATCAGCTGCTAGATGTCCCTAAAGTAGAATATGTCACAACAAAAAACAGCAATATTGAAAAATTGGCCAACAGTTGCTTTTCTTAGTTTTGCAGCAGATTGACAAAAAATACTGCATGTGTCAAAAGTAAAAAAATTAAACGTTCCAAAAATTTAAAGAAGTATATAAAATTTCAAAATTTCAAAAACATCACAAAATAAAACACAGATTTCACCTTGTAATACATTCGAAAATAAATGAAGAAAAAACTTAAGGGGGTCCCCCGACCGCATTTCTTTTTTGTATACCGTTTTTAAGCAGAAGCGCATGGCCATTCTACTGCCTGAGCTCTTCATTACTGACTGTCTATATTTAACATTGTTGTTGCTATTTTGGTTGATTGAGTTGAACTGTTTTATTTGCTATTACCAGGGACCGTAACTCTTATGACTTTTATCAAAAAAATCAAGAAATAAGAGTTATTTTTGATTTTTATATTTTTAGATAGAATATAAGAGTTATTTTTGATTTTGATTTTTTTAAATGAAAAATAAAAGTTATTATTGATTTTTATATTTTTAAATGAAAAAAGTTATTTTTGATTTTTATATTTTTAAATGAAAAATGAAAGTTATTTTTGATTTTTATATTTTTATATCAATAATAATAAATTAACCCTAAGTGTGCGAGCCAGCCTCCGTACCAGGTTCCGTACGTATGTATGTGTAATGTATGTATATTTTATAAATTTCATCTCTCTGTTTTTACAGCTACTTTATGTTGTATGTGGACACCTAGTAATTTTCCACTTGTTGTTGTTGTAATTTGTTGTTGCAAGGCATCTGGGAATACATACACTGTGCGAATTTCGGCTCTCTATCTCTTACGGTTGGAGAGTTATAGCTAACTATCACTCTACGTTGTAAAGGGATACCTGGTAGTTTTACAGTTGTTGTTGTTTTTAGCAATTGTTGTTGCGGAGCAAATGTGAATACACATATTGTGCAAATTTCATCCCTCTGTCTCTCGCGGTTCGAGAGTAACGGCTAGTTGTTACTTTACGTTGCATAAGGAAACCTGGTAGTTTTCGACATGTTGTTGTTCTTAGCATTTGTTGTTGTAGCGCATATGTAAATACATATATTGTGCGAATTTCAGCTCTCTGTATTTTACAGTTTAGCAGCTACGGCTAATTGTTACTTTAGGTTGTATAGGGGCACCTGGTAGATTTCAACTTGTTGTTGTCTTTAGCATTTGCTGTTGTAAAGCATCTACAAATACATACACTACGCAAATATCAGCTTTCTGTCTTTTACTGTTCGAGAGTTATAGCTAATTGCAATTTTTTGTTGTATGGGGACAACTGGTAGTTTTCGACTTGTTGTTGTTTTTAGTATTTGCTGTTGTAGCGGCAAGGTACAACAATACCCTGTGAAAATTTCAGCTTTGTAGCTCTTACCGTTTCGGAGAATGGACGCTGTGACGGACGGACGGACGGACGTGCTTGTCTCCGTAATAGGGTTCCGTTTCACTCTGATGAGTACGGAACCCTAAAAATCAATTCAAAATTCGAGACGTAGGTAATATGTCCGCAAAGCTTATTTTGAAATAGACAACTACAAAGAAAAGCGTTTCTATACTTCTGCTAATTTATTGGAATATTGGGAGAGCAAAAAATTTGTGTTTCCATGGCTTCGAAAATTAGCTTTAATTGTTCATTCTGTACCTGCCACTCAAGTCAGTGTAGAAAGGTCATTTTCAGCACTCAGACTAATATTGGGAGATTTGAGATATAATTTATCTGAGGAACATTTAAAATCAATTATGAGGGTAAAATTGAACACCTGAAAACGACCTCTTAACATTAACTTGAATGACAGCCAAAACTTATAAGGTATTTCTATGCATTCGTGTTTTTATAGCTGATAATGGATAAGTCACATAATATATTATATTCATATAGAATTTCGAATGAAGCAGCATGTTATAATACATACGGCATCAACAAATAAATAAGAGTTTTGAATTGATTTTTATTATTGATATAAAAATATAAAAATCAAAAATAACTAATTCAGGTCCAAAAATGAACCTTTTCAAAAAATGTTTATTGTATTTCTCAGCTGTCTATATGTAACAATCATTTTTTGAAAAGGTTCATATTTTTGGACCTAAATTAATACATTTCAATTGGCTCTTAAAGCAAATAAATAATTTAGTTCATATTTAAATAATCAAAAATAACTTTTATTTTTCATTTAAAAAAATCAAAATCAAAAATAACTTTTATTTTTCATTTAAAAAAATCAAAATCAAAAATAACTCTTATTTTTGATTGTTAAAATAAAAATCAAAAATAACTTTTATTTTTCATTTGAAAATATAAAAATCAAAAATAAAATTTATTTTTCACTTAAAAATATAAAAATAAAAAATTTGACCTTAAGCTCAAATAAATATATAAAATATAAGAAAAAAAGGGGTCAAATAACTAAATATTAAATCAAAAATAACTTTTATTATTCATTTAAAAATATAAAAATCAAAAATAACTTTTATTTTTCATTTGAAAATATAAAAATCAAAAATAAATTTTATTTTTCATTTAAAAATATAAAAATAAAAAATAACTTTTATTTTTCATTTAAAAAAATAAAAATAAAAAATAACTTTTATTTTTCACTTAAAAATATAAAAATCAAAAATAACTTTTATTTTTCACTTAAAAATATAAAAATAAAAAATTTGACCTTAAGCTCAAATAAATATATAAAATATAAGAAAAAAAGGGGTCAAATAACTACATAAATATTAAATCAAAAATAACTTTTATTTTTCATTTAAAAATATAAAAATCAAAAATAACTTTTATTTTTCATTTAAAAAAATTGAAATCAAAAATAACTCTTCTTTTTGATTGTTAAAATAAAAATCAAAAATTTTAAAATCATGCAACATGTTGAATGCATTTCGCCTAAAAATCATGATGGTGTAATTAAAAGTTTTCTACGATGTTCATTTATGTATGATTTATTTCTTCAAAAATTGAAAAATAACTCTTATTTCCGGCCCCTGGCCTTTACTTACTTTTTGCAACAGCTAACGAGGCCGAAGAAAAAGTGTTGGCCGTTTTGTGCAAGAAGAATAAGAATATTTCGCTCTCAAAATTCCGCTCACTTGTGGGGACAGTTTTCGTCCAAATTGAGATCCCACGTGCTGTTTAGTACGGGAACAAAATTTTTTATAGCAGTGGGCATTAACGGTCAGAATGTACTTCTGTTTATAAAACACAAATAAAATCATGAATGCATCATGAAACCGTATCATATATAATGCTTTCAAACGATTAACCTGCACAATATCGTTTTCCCGCGTCTGCAGTAGCATTCATGAAACCATGAAAGAGCTCATTTAGGTTTCATTCCCCATCAAATTAATTTAAAAGAAAAAAAAAAAAAATTAATAATTATGAAACAAAATTCTAGCTGGGGCACTCTTATAGATATTCATTTCATACCTAAATATAAATGTATGACAAATTGTGTTTTCTTAAAGACTTCCTGAATTTAAATTAATTATGTTCCTTTCATTAGAATAACTGCTTTGTATACAATACAAAAATATATGTATGTAAATGCTAAATTCGTTTCGGGAATAAAAACTTAATGAATCATAAAACGTTGTATTTAATACGGTTCTTTAGGCAAAAGTTAAAATGTTTACATGTACATTACTCAAAGATCAAAGAGAGAAGTTTGTGGTGTTGCCATGGGACCGACTGGCATGCCTGACTGCGTCCTGAATGGGGGAGGAGAATATACGGCAACCATTAATATTGTTAACATTCACATCACCATCGCCATTAACATCATAATTATTGCGACGATGGCAATAATTAATTTGCTTTTAGGAGTACAATTAAATTAATGTCTAATTAATGTTTTCACTTGTCTTTTACGCATTTTCTTTTGTTTTTCCTTTCTAATGATAAAATAATTCATGCTGTATGTAATAAATAACTCGGCAGTACGATGCATGATAGGAAAATGTTAAGTTATGCAATCCACATCTACACTCATATAAACTCCAGCTCACACAACAACTGAAGCCAGCTGACCATTCACAACATCGTAGATACGCTTCATCAGTGATGAAGCACATTTCTCACTCGGTGGGTATGTTAATAAACAAAATTGTCATATTTGGGGTTCTGAGAATCCTCAAGTAATTGAAGAGAGGACATTATATCCAGAAAAAGTCACTGTTTGTTGCGCTCTTTAGTCCGAAGGTGTGATTGGACCTTGCTTCTTCGAAAACGACGATGGAACGACTGTCACCGTCATTCGTAGCGTTATGGTCATATGATAGCTGACCTATTTTTGCCTGCCATTGAAGAATACGATTTGGAGAATATGTGGTTTCAACAAGATGGTGCCACATGCCACACAACTCGAGCGAATATGGGATTATTGCAAGAGACATTTCCTGGCCGCCTAATTTCTCGTCATGGCGATATCAACTGGCCACCCAGATCATGCGATTTGACACCATTAGACTTTTTTTTTGAGGGGATACGCGAAAGACCGTGTTTATGCAGATAAACCTTAAAAACCAACATTCTTCAAGTTATGGCTGAGATACCGGCCAATATGTGTGAAAAAGTGATCGAAAATTACCTCAAAAGACTCAATGCTTGCAACACTTCGCGTGGTGGTCATTTAAATAATGTAGTGTATCACACATTTTTATAGAAACAATCGTATACAGTATTTTTCGGTTAATTAATTGAACCACATGACCGGGCAAAAAAAATATTGCATACGAACACCATGTGAATTTCCTCGGATAATTGAACCCGGTTAATTGATTTTCCCGCTTAATTCGTTCAAAATTCATGTCATCAAAAATAAATTTCCTCTTACTTTTACCCGGTTAATTGCGTTGAAAAATAATCTGGCATTTTTGCACATACATATTTGTCATCATTTGTGAAAAACACTGGGTGGCATCTCTACTATACACATATATGTACATTTTTTGCTGTTACTTGCATTTTTTTTTTTCGTTTAAGGTAAAACAAAATTATTTTGAAAAACTTAAAGTGCACATATGCGATTTCTTTTAATTCATTAGTACATAGTTCCAATTATGCGTGATTTCTGTAATTGAACAAACTGGTCAATTAAATAGGGTTCTTGTAATTGAACGAATTGTTCAATTAAACGGGTATCGGCTAATTGGTTCCCCGGTTAATTGAACAAAAAATTGTGCAAATTTTGATGTGCAATTAACCGAAAAATACTGTATCTATTTGTTTGTTAAAAAAAAAACTGGGAAATAAAATTAGAAACCCCACATACATATTTTTCATTTTTATTTTATTTAGTTAATCTGTTACACAATTATCATCTGTATGTATGTATGCAGTTTCCCTAAACAGTTCACTTGTTCGCCGGGTGGAGGAAAATAAAATAAAAATTAAAAATATGTGGGGTCTCTATTTTTATTTTCCAGTTTATAAAAACTCCCACTCAATAGCAAAACAACAAGTGCTTGATTTTGACATTTGTGTACGCAGTGCTGACAACATGATCGAAATAGAGAAATCGGATTTCGTATGAAAACACTTACATCTTTTCGACTTGTCGATCGAGTCATCGTTCGAATAAAAGAACGTCACAGAGGAACAGAAAACAATTTTCTTTCGCTTTCGACATTGAGGAACTGGCAGTTAATTGCTTTATAAACAGATCGCACGTTCCAAAGACACAGATTTATTACACTTTTTTGCGTTTGACCCCCGATGGCGTTTGTTAAAATTTCATTAATTATTTCATTTATTTATTTAATGGTTTTGATTTCCTATACAACAAGACTAGGTCTTATAATTAAATTACAGCAACGTGAGCTATTGGCATAATATAATTAAAATATTGTCATAAATTTTAATAATAATAATAAAAAAATATAGTAAATAAAATTTAATATTTAGTTATTTTGACCCCTTTTTTTCTTATATTTTATAAAATAATGTAAATTTTCAAAACAATTTGGTAATTTTTCAAATTTCAAATTATGAAAATGAGGGAAAACAATAACAGTAATAATTTTGTAAAATATAAAAATTATGTAAAAAAATTAAATAACAATTTTCTGAAACTATTTATTAGCATTTATTATTTCATTAGACTAAAGTCAGAATTTTAATAATCACAATCATTTTGCTTCAGTTTAGTGATTCGAATGCGGCACATAAACCGCTTCTAAATCAAATATTAATAAAAACCAATTGAAATCCCTTTTCATCCATCAGCATGATGGCTCGTCTTATAAATCATTATTAGACAGTTAATTTAAAGGCACAATTAATTTATTATCAACATTTCACAAGGGCAATTTAACAATGCCACTTAAATGAGCTGTAGCGCACTTTGTGCAACTAAATAAAATCCCCAACCAGAAGCTTATTATTATTATAATTAACCTAACAGCTGGCAAATATGTGTTCGCATATTATACATACATATGTACATACACATCTCATTCTTAATACGAACAAGAGTATTTACAACAATTTACATTATTTGAGTCAAGCATTTGCTTCACATGTTATCCTAATGCAAACACAAGTATGTATGTGTGTATGTATGTATGTATGTATATGTGTACGAATGGAAGTGCAAATATATTCATTTAACTGCGAAACGAAAAGTAAAAGTTTTTGGTAGTGTCCTTTTTTAACGCTTTTGGACAATACGCATGCAGAGCCATACATACATGTATGTATGTATGTACATAATTAAATGTATACATACAAGTGGAAGAGTCTAAATAAGTGTATTTCATATTAATGTATGCACATACATACTTAAGTTTTATTAGCATGATATTTTACTTTGTTGGCTCAACTTGAGTTGCGGGGTTCAAAGCCAAAGACTTCAAATTGTTATAATTTTATCTGAAATGTATTTGTTATTGTTGTAGTTTTTCAGCATCACAACAGCATTAAATCTGTGTTTTATAAATATTGATAATGTTTTGGGACATACCACACAATTCAAGAGCAAATCCTGCTACTGCAGCAGGCAGACATGGATGGGGGTATTTCAGCATTTCAAGCTTTTTTGCTTTGCTTTTCGCGGCCACATTTTTGATGGCCGCGTTATGGCCGCTTGACCACAAAAATCGTCAGTATTTCAGATTCTAAGGAAAGATCCTTTTTATAGCGAAATATTTTTTTTTCCAATATCCGATATATAGTGAAAAGTAAGACTTTTTTTTTAGGAAAATTTATTTATAAGCGACCTGAATAAATTTTTGCCACCAAAAGGTGAATCCGGTGATAAAAAAAAGTCATTAAGAATGAATACCAGATATACTTTATATATAGCGAAAACCGATTTTTGAGTAAGTCCTAGATCACAAAAGAAAATTTAAGTTAGACAATTCTTGGGAAATTCTCTTTTACTGCCTGTTCCTCAATGTCGCAAGAAAACGTACACTATCGCAATGTAATCGCCCGATTTCGAATCAATTTGGATTCCTTTATGTCGACAGCTGGCGTATCGCATGGGCTTACGTCATGAAATATTTGCCATTTATTTCACAGACATACCAGATCGGTAAATTAAAGTTTTGGTTAATTTTGTTAGTAAAGTATTAACAAAAACTACAAAATTTTTCTTGTGTAAATACAAGCCTTCATAAAACTGGTCAGCTGTATCCAAAGCAAATACTTACATATGTACATAAAAAAGTACAAAAGCAAACACTTTGAAAGTGTGGAAATAGTTTGAAAGCATTTGTGTTTGCATAGACATTTAATAAGAGCTTTGACGCGCTGCACACTGGTATTCCTGTGGCCAACTCAGGATTTTCTGCCATCCAGCGAACAAGTGAACTGTTTAAGAAAATTACATACATACATACATATGATACAGTTATTTCCGCTTAATTGAGTTTTTAAAAATGCACGACTTTTGACGCAATTAAACGGGAACTCAATTAAGCGATACTCGGTTAATTGAATCACCGACGCAATTATCTAGAAACATTAAAATAATATTTCCTCCAGTACTCATTTCAAATTTGGACTGTCAAAGCTCTAGAGATATAATAAATTAAGTCAAATGCGAGGCTGGCTCGCACACTTAGGGTTCCGTACGTATGTATGTACGTGTAATGTATGTATGGAATGGCGTATGTGAATACATATGTATATTTTATAAATTTCATCTCTCTGTTTTTAAAGCTACTTTATGTTGTACGGGGACACCTAGTAATTTTCCACTTGTTGTTGTTGTTGTTGCAAGTTGTTGTTATAAGGCATCTGGGAATACATTCACTGTGCGAATTTCGACTCTCTATCTCTTACGGTTCGAGAGTTATAGCTATATAGCTACGTCGTATAGGGACACCTGGTAGTTTTACAGTTGTTGTTGTTTTTAGCAAGTGTTTTTGTGGAGCATATGTGAATACACATATTGTGTAAATTTCATCCCTCTGTCTCTCACGGATCGAGAGTAACGACTAGTTGTTACTTTACGTTGTATAGGGACACCTGGTAATTTTCGACTTGTTTTTTTAGCATTTTTTATTGTAGGCCACATGCTAGTACATATATTGTTCACATTTCATCTCTCTGTCTCTTACAGTTTGGCAGTTACGGCTAATTTTTACTCTACGTTGTATAGGGACACCTGGTAGTTTTCGACATGTTGTTGTTTTTAGAATTTGTTGTTGTAGGGCATATGCAAACACATATATTCTGCGAATTTCAGCTCTTTGTCTTTTATAGTTTAGCAGCTACGGCTAATTGTTACTTTAGGTTGTATTGGGACACCTGGTAGTTTTCAACTTGTTGTTGTCTTTAGCATTTGTTGTTGTAAAGCATCTATAAATACATACACTATGCAAATTTCAGCTTTCTATCTTTTTTGGTTCGATAGTTATAGCGAATTGCAACTTTTCGTTGTATGGGGACACCTGGTAGTTTGCGACTTGTTGTTGCTTTTCGTATTTGTAGTTGTAGCAGCAAGGTACAACAACATCCTGTGAAAATTTCAGCTCTCTAGCTCTTACCGTTTCGGAGAATGGACGCTGTGACGGACGGACGGACGGACGTACTTGTCTCCGTAATAGGGTTCCGTTTCACTCTGATGAGTACGGAACCCTAAAAAGGATATTTCCAGCCCTGGGGTCAAATTCCGACATTCGTAATCGAGCGAATTCATGATCGAATACGGTTTGTTGCTTATTTCGTTTTGGATTTACGTTATTTGCTCTATTGAGTTTGTTTGACCATAAATTCCGGAATTCGGCCCCATCGAAAACTTTCAACAAATAATATACAATCTTGCTACAATCAGATCACAACAGCCACCTTTTGTATGAAAACTACAAAAACGAATGAAAACCCCATAGGATTCTGATGTGAGCTCCTGAATCGAATATGAAATTGAAATTAAAATTCTTCAATTACTTACATATGTATTTCTAATAAATTAATGTGTTAATTAATCTCATATCAATCGTGTTTTCAATGATCAGCCAACCACCCTAATTTCAATCCATTCAGTCGCTAGAACGTCTCCCAATCCAATTCAAATAAACCGTTTGAACAAAATAAGAAAATATGTATGTATGTATATGTATGAAAACTTTGCTGGAGTTTTTCAATTTAAAATAAACTGTTTTCTAAAACTTTAAATAAATCCAACCAATAAGCTCTTAAACCATAATTGTACGAACAAATTGCTGTGGATTGAAGAACATTTTTAAGTGCTTCTCTCGATTTAAGGGTAGAAAAAAACAAATGAAACAGAAAAGACGAATAAATAAACGTTCTGAAGATGGAAGTGTTCATTCACACATGAACTGAAACGATTTAAAATTTGCAAAACCTTAATGGACGATATTTGTGTATTTTTTTATTTTATTTTTCAATTCAAACGAATGACGACTGACTGCTCATACATATAAAGTAATGACTGTGCAAAGAGATTGATTTTAAGACCATTCAATTTCATTTGTGTATACGCCAAATTATGACTAAATGTGTTCGTACCTTTTGATATTGCAATGAGTGTGGAATTTTCTGTAAAACTTTTCTAAAGAAATTTTGTAACACCTTTTGTAACTTTTTTGCTAAGCAACTGCGTATTGTATGTATGTATAGATACACAAAAACTATTATTCCACAGCGAAAAAATTATCTCTAAAGATAAGTACTTACCTTTTGCACACTTTTTCCATTAGCAAAAATTTGCAAGATCCTTTTTGTGTCTCTCTTGTTGCAATTTTTTAGATTTAATGAAAACTTTCTAGTAACAAACAATTGCTGCAAATTCATATTGAGTTTTAGTTATTGAACAGACCTTATGTTGTTGATATGATTTGATTTCCCATTAGCACAAATTTGCAAGATTTTTTTTGGTGTTTCAATTTTTTTTTTTACACTTTTTTGTTGGTTTCTCTTTGGAATTTTTTTTTTTTTTTTTTTGGTTACACTTTGTTGTATTAAATGCTGCAAATTCGTATTAAGTTTTTTTTATTGATTACGACTTAGAATGTTAATATGGTATTTTTCCACTTGCACTAAATTGCAAGATTTTCTTGATGTTTCAATAATTTTACATTTTGTATTGGTTTCTGGTTGCAAATTTTTTTTTTTTTTTTTTTTTTTTTGGGGTAACAAATACTTTTTATAATTAAAAGCTGCAAATTCAATTTTATCAAATAAAAATTAAGTTATTGAACAGACCTTATATTGTTGATAGGATTTGATTTCCCATTAGCACAAATTTGCAAGATTTTTTTTTTTTGTGGTAATTAACACTTTGTTTTATTAAATGCTGCAAATTCGTATTACGTTTTATTTATTGATTATATCTTATGTTGATAGTATGATTTGTGGAAAACTGGCACAAAATTTGAAGATTTTCCCGATGTTTCAATATTTTTACATTTTGTGTTTGTTTCTCGTTGAAAAAAAATTCCTTTTTTTTTGGGTAACAAACACTTTTTAGAATTAAACGCTGCAAATTCAATTTTATCAAATAAAGTTTTGGGTATTAATGAGACCTTATGTTGTTGATATGATTTGATTTCCCATTAGCACTAATTTGCAAGATGTTTTTTTTGGGGTCTCAAATTTTTTACACTTTTAGTTGGTTTTTTTTGGGGTAACAAACACTTTCTAGTATTAAATGCTACAAATTCGTATTATGTTTTATTTATTGATTAGACCTTATGTTGATAATATGATTGTTTTTCCACTAGGACAAAATTGCAAGATTTTCTTGATGTTTCAATATTTTTACATTTTGTGTTGTTTTCTAGTAGCAGTTTTTTTTTTCGGTAACAAATGCTTTTTAGAATTAAAAGCTGCAAATTCATTTTTAGCAAATACAGTTTTAGCTATTGATCAGACCTTATGTTGTTAATAATATTATGTTGTAATTATATTATAATTTGTTAGCTGTTATTTACATTGTTTTTTTATTACACAATTTGAGACAAGAACTTTTTCGGTAAACGTTTTGCAATCAGGAATTTTCTGTAACGACGTTAGAATTTCTTAAAGCTGTTACAACATAACAATATCGCCAAAACACTTGTTAAATATTTGACCAGTAGCAAAAATACCACCACTGTTACCGATTTGTAATCCACCAGTAGAATACCTTTAAAAGTATCTGGCAGTTAAAAGAATTGCTTGCTGCGATAAAAAAAACAAACTTGGTTGCACTTAGCGATCAAATACTCTCTATTATTAGTTTAGACACCAACCCAATGTACTTGGCATAGTGCTTTTATATCATACCAGCAGCTGTTCAAGAGGCAGCTGTTTCACACGCAGCTGTTTTGCTTCAGTTGCTATTTGGCGCCTATCGGAACACATGTTGGTTTTCAGCTGTTGCTTTTAACTTGAAATTGTTTATGAATAATTTATAATAAAAGAAATAAAACAAAACAGTTTATCAGTCATATTGAAAAAATAAATTCATTCTTTTGTCAAAGTGAAAATACGTAGTGTAAATTTTAATTTTCGTCTAAACGTTATCGTCGTGTGTCTGTGTGAGTTAAAAGCAAAACGGTAGTGCTGAAAATTTTCGCGGGTTTAATGCGTGTATCGGAATTTCTGGCGTTGTTTAAGGAGTTTTCGCGGTAATTGACGGTTACGGTTGTTTGATTGTGTTGCTTTAAAATGTCCATTTTATTGGCCGATATCGATGCCACTTGTGCTGCCTTAGGCTACTCCGATGGCCATCAGTATCAGGCGGAACCCGATGCCATACAAGGCTTAAAGGTAAAATCTTTCTGCAAAATGTGATTTGAAGGTGTATGTGGTTGCTGTTTGTTCTCTTTAGCACACAATAAATACGTATTTTATTTAATTGAAAACTATATGAACCTTTTTATGAATTATTTGGGCTTGATTGAGTTTTCATTGCAGAATGTTTTTGTATTTTACATGTTTTTTCTTCTTCTCCTAATTTAGCATCTCATTTGGATTTTACGCCGTGATTTGGATAATCATGAGTATCGTCGGCACTTGGGTCGTGCCAAAGTCCTGCAAACAGATTTAGTTTACATGCTGCCTGATTATGTGGATGATGACGAGTACGCCGACGTCCTCATACGTCTTTTGGTCATATTAACAAATCCCATCTTGCTGCTGTATCGTGATGGGCCACCCAAAGATAATCATGGTCGCAAGGTTTTTCTCGAGCTGATTGATATTCTACAGGGCTATAAAAATGCCTTTGCACGTGGTAAAATTTGGTCAGCGCTGTTTGGCAAATTGCAAAAGGCATTGGAAATTGTAAGTAAACTTTATATGCATAAATATTTTCTTGGCTGAATTTAAGGGAAGCACAAGTAAATGCTGAATGGTGTTCTTTTTTTTTTTTTAAATTAGAATTGAAGTGAAGTATATAATATGTACATATACATACATATATCTATGTAGTGCTAACAATAACATTAACAAATGCCTGATGTTAAATTTTCAACAACTACCAAAAAGCATTCTCAGATTATTTTTGATGAACTTACTGGACAAGCTATTCTAAAAAGTCTTAAATTGTGTAGATCACTGATGCAAAAGTTGGTACAATTGTACTTTTTTTTCAGCAGTAGCAACGGCTCATTTGGAACTTTTTCATTAAATTTCTCGAATGCATTTGTTAGATCCCATATTTTTTTATTTTTATTTATTTATTTCATTTAAAACAATACAAAAGCCTGCTTTAGAGCTGCGGCTACCTTATTAAATCTGGCTTAGAATTGTCTAATTAGCTTTAGTTTTTGTACAGTATCCCAGACGGAATTGATAAATTCATCAAAGACATCAATTATTATTTTTCCAATATGTAGTTCTAATAGAAGCAAAGATTTCACAAAGTTCCAAGAATTTTTTGAACTGATATTCACATAATTTTTAAATACTCAACTACACGTTGGCCAGCACGCCGAGAAAGTATTAATAGTATTTTGGAGCAGTTTGAGCCACTTCAGTATTACTTTACATCCAACAAGTTTGAAGCTTAAGAATCAATTCAATTTTATGTGGGTTTTCTAGCCCCCTTTTAAAAATGGTGTTCCTATTTCTACAAAATGATTTGAAAATTATAAACAGCATAAACTTGGAAACGCAATCTGAGACTGCGAGAATACATATTTTTTTTTTGGATCGTTTAAAATGTTTGTTTAACACTGCAGTTACATGATCAAGTTTTGCTATCAAGTTTTTTTCACATACTGCTTGTCAAAATTCAATAAAATTGATAGCTGTGACGTAGGCTGCACGCAATTTCATAACAATTCGTTTTCAAGATGCCGTCAAGAAGAAAATTAAAAATAGCTGCTTCATTAAAAGTACTATCAGAAATAAAGCAAATAAAAGAAGAAGAAGAAGAAAAAACCAGAGGGCAGAAAGGAAATACTGGGTGAAGCCCTTATTAGTAAGAAGGTTGGTAAATATTTAAAAATTATAATGAATGTAGATATGCTCTATAAATCGCAGCACATCATTAGAGGTACTCAGGGTTTAGTGCATTTTTTGTTGCGACCATTTGCATTTCCGATTATATTGCAACTGATATTGACCACTCTTTTTAACAACTTTGAAAATTTTATTGCACTCCAAATAACAGCTGATAAATTAATACACAATTTTTAATTTTTCACGTTTTATTTTTTTGGTAATTGTTGTTGGCTCCATCTCTACAATTTTTTGTTTGCTTTGTTTTAAAATGTCAGCTGTTCGAGTGTCAGTGTTGTAAACGCAATACTCATGCGAAAAAAGCAACACGTAATTAGCGGTGCGTAAATGCAAAAATATTGCGAGTGCAACCTTGTATATTTTGTTGTTGGGTTGCAAAGAAAAAGCAACGATTTCTTGCACTTACGCAAGACATTTGCACCAAATAATGAACTGCGCTATTGCATTTGTTGGTTTTGCACGTAAACATTTTTTTATTTCTATTTTTATGCTTGAATCTGTTTAATTTTTATCACTTTTATTTGCAACTTTCAAACAAAGTAAAAAAATATTTGCAGACAGAACGAAAAAAAAAAATTGTTGTCAGCTGTTTTCTTGATTGTGACTTGATGCTTTCTATGGAAAGCAAAAATTGTCATCAAGTTTGCATAATTTTCAAAATTGTGAGTGTATTAGTAAAAAAGTGTGCATGTATTAAAACTTGAAAGGCAAAAATTGATTGTGTAACCTCCAAGTAAACGAGTAGCTGGCAACTTTATTCGCAAAGAAGTATTAGTGTAAAACGACATACTAATTATCTGAATGAAAACCTCAGATTGATTTGTTGTTTACCTCAAATTCTTTGAAGTACGAAAAGCAAAAGTTTATTTGAATAATGAAATATTATTATGGTTTTGCAAGTTTACGCCAGAAAATGTTGTTTCAGGAAGAACCTCTAGTATTGTACCACTAAAATTAAAATTGTTTCTCAACGAACACACAAATATCGAGTCTATAAACAACCAGCTTCAAGTGCTGGCAGATTTGGAAATAGTTAAAACTTTCAAAAACGATTATATGTATGTACATATGTACGTCGCCCCAAGCGAAACTCGTACACTTTAATTAATTTTTTTAAGTCTCTAAATTATACATTTTATTACTTCAAACCATAAATAATTTAACAAAACAATTAAAATTAAGTTCTGAGTTTTATTAAAATGACTAAAAACCAGGATCATAAAATAATGCGCATTCCAATGCCAAAGTCAAACTCGTACACCACTTTTGATTTTTAGCAAATATGTATGTATGTATTTTTTGCTCTATAATGTTAAGTGTTTTGTATGCATCCCATTGTTCTTTATAATCATTTTTAGTCTATTTGGCATATTTTCAACTAATTTTTGGCAAAAGGCAGGTTAAATTTTATTCCATTTTCCCTCGACATCGTGTTTTAGGTCTTCCCTTTAGCTTATGGAGTGGTGACGAATTTTTCTATCCACATAGCTCCATAATTTTTCAATAGGGTTTATATCTGGACTCTGGGCTGGTGTATCCATAACATGTGTCTTCGCTACGTGATTAGAATTAACTCATCAATTCGGGCTTTTCAAATCAATAAGGCTTTGATGTTGATATAGATGATGTCACCAGACAAGTGAATGTTTATTCTCTATATAAATAAATTAGTATAAAAGTTAAAATACAAATGTTTATAGTAACAATTAATTTTATGGCGATCTTACATGTTTTTTCTTTCACGTTATTTTAAGCAAAGACATACATGAAAATGGCCTGAAGGGCTTTTATATGGCAAATTATACCGCTACGTTTTTACGATAGTACATGATATTACAAATACATATAAATACTTCCAAAATTACATACAGGGGAAAAAATTCGTCAAGCATGAGTCGCGTTACCCATTTCATGGTTGCCATCATCAACAACATGGGTACAGTTATATAAGTTAGCTTCGGGTCATTATCTTGCTTTTAAAATATTGATTGATTGTTCGTCCATAGTACCTTCCATGAAATGTAATACACCAGGCCCAGACGCAGGAAATTAGCTCCAAATAATCACTGATCCACCACCGTGCAAAATACATATGTACATATTTTTGTTACACTTTATTTTGCATATCAAATACTTGCTTTAGAATGCAATATTTTGTATTTTAAATACATATATGGAATAAAAAGTATTTGTATTTCGTATTTGAAATACACAACTTTCATGTATTTTGTATTTTCAATACAACAGAACATGTATTTTGCCCAGCACTGATTGCTTAGCATCTTTGCGGATCTTGCTCCAATTAAAAAAAAGAAAAACCATCTATTCATATCCTGCGAATTTTTTAAATTCAGTATTTTTTTCTTTTGCTCCAAAATCCCATAGTGCGACGCAACATTGCCAATCAAAATCATTGTACAAAAACATTGCCTCTTACGACCAGTTATCTATATATGTATGTATATATAAAATTGTATCGTGACTGACTGGGTCATCATCGCCCAGCCCTAACGGCTCAAGCTATAGTAATCAAATTTCGTATGTGGGCAGCTCTTCTGATGTATAGATCCACTAAGGCGGCATTTTTGGAAATTCACACGAGAAAGGGGTAAAAACGGGTAAAAGAGGGTAAAATCGATAATTCAATATCTCCGGACGTTGAACAGATAGCACAACAATTCAAAAAGCACCCAAAAGTATATTAAAAATAAACGGATAGGTGTCTGGTACTTTTTTGATATATTGAGTACTAAAGGGATAAAACTGGTAAAAACTGAATTTTGGTACTTTTTTGAATTGTATATATCTATGTAAAGGATAGAAACTGGAAAAAACTATAAACGGAATTTAATACCGATTGAAAAATTCTCGATACAACTTTGTCACTTTTTTAAGTTTTGACATTTAGGGGATAAAAAGGGTAAAAAAGGGATAAGTCTGTAATTCTATATCTCCGCTGTACAAGTACTGGAAAAATTCAAAAAGGTCCTAAAAGGCTACTAAAAATAATTAAACAAGTGTCAGGTACATTTTTGTAGTCCTGAATTTTAGGGGGATAAAAGGGGTAAAAACAGAATTTTGGTACTTTTTTGAATTGTGAAGACGGCTGGGAGCAAGAAAGAAGTAAAACAAGAATTTACACTTCTAAGAACAAAATCTCGAGTAGATAATACAAGTTTTTACTTTCTTAACATTGAGGGGGGAAAAAGGGACAAAAAGGGAAAAATCGGTGATTTTTGTATCTCCGCGCCTAATACAAGTAGCGGAAAAATTCAAAAAGGTCCTAAAAGCCTACTAAAAATAATCGATAAGGTGTGACGTAATATTTTGAAATCCCGAATTTCAGGGGAATAAAAAGAGTTAAACAGAATTTTGGTACTTTTTTTGAATTTTAAAGAGGGATGGGAGCAGGAAAGAAGTTAGACAAGAATTACAATCCTAAGAACAAAATGTCAGATAGCATATGCAACTTTTTTAACATTCTAGGCATTTAGAGGAAAAAAGGGGTAAAAAGGGAAAAAATCGGTAATTCTCCGTGCCTAATTCAAGTACTGGAAAAATTCAAAAAGGTCTTAAAAGAATACTGAAAATAATCGGACAGTTGTCAGGTACTTTTTTGAAATCCTGAACTTTAGGGGGATGATAGTGGTGAAAACAGAATTTTAGTACATTTTTGAATTGTGAAAACGGTTGGGAGCAGAAAAGAAGTAAAACTAGAATTACACCCCTAAGACAAAATCTCGAGTAGATAATAACATTTTTTACTTTCCTATCAATAAGGGGGGAAAAAGGGAAAAATCGGTAATTCTATATCTCCGCGCCTAATGCAAGTACCGGAAAAATTCAAAAAGGTCCTTAAAGCCTACTAAAAATAATCGGACAGGTGTCAGGTACTTCTTTGAAATCCCGAATTTTAGGGGGATGGAAGTGGTAAAAACAGAATTTGGGTACCTTTTAAATTGCAGGAAAGAAGTAAAACAAGAATAATACGCCTAAGAACAAAATCTGTAGTAAATAATACAAGCCTTTAGTTTCTTAATATGTATTGCTACGAATTTAGTCGTGAACAGACCAATTGTAATTGTTCTAGAACGTACTGAATCGTTGTTATTTTATATTTGCTTATATTGTCTTGTAATGTATAAAAGACACATTCCTTTGCAACAATTTACAAGTGGCTGGAGGAAACCTGCTAAAGTCTAGCTTCTGGTATTCCTCTGAATGGTAGATTTTTTTATGAATTTGCAAATCTCTTTACATTAGAATATATTTTATTTGTGCAGCCAAAGTTTTGCAGACTTATTGCATCTTATAATTACGAATGTTTTTCAGATTTTTATTTGTGTTTTAGTTTTTAATTATAATTTTCTTTGCAAAGTTCACTTCAAAAACTTATTTTTGTTTGTACGTGTTGGCTTAATTGTTTGATTGTCCGTCCGTCCTGTCTTCCTGGCTTTAGGTTTTACTGTTTTGCTAGACACATTTTCAAAACTACTAAAATTATTGTCTTGTCTGCGAAAGTTGCAATCTTCCTTAATGTTTTATTATAACTTTGCTATTGTTGTTATTATTGTCGTCGAAGTCGTCTTTACTCCACAAAAGAAGGAAGAAAAAAAAGTGGTGACAATTGTTTTCAGTCATTTACATGTCTTAAATTTTAATGCCAAAAAAGTGCAAACAACAACAACAACTTAAAATAAATCCTTTTCAAACCAAGTGGTTTTGTCTGCTTGCAATCTTTTAACTGCTTGAAAAAAAAAATGAAAAGTTTTTCCTTTTCTTGAACATGAGAGTGCTGCTGGCTGGTGCGATTGTGTGTGAGTTCTTCCTAACTTTTGACTGACAAATGTGTCAATTTCGTGTATAAAACTGTCTTTAATATTTCTTTTGTGTGTGTGTGTGTTGTTACTGCCAGAGCAGTTTCTTCAACGTTTTGTGGCTGCTTGTATTTGGAGTGTTTAGATCTTTTCTTAACTTTTTAAGAGAATTTTAACTCAAAAGTTTCTAACAACTACATGCTTTCTTTTATTACTCGTACTTTTCGGCTGCCTCTGCTGTTTTAAATTTTCATTTCTATTTTTGTTCTTAAGTACGTATTAAGAGATGAGTAGAGACCGCACTTAAACTAAGTTTAATTGTTTTCATACATATACATACATATTTTTTTGTTTCATCTCCAGCTTTATTTTTCCTTCTTAAAAGGATTTTAGGCAACTTTTCTGTCGTTGCTAAAAGTTTTCGAGAACTTGTTGCAGCTGATTTGTGTTTGAGTGCGCGTTGTGCAAATGTTATGTTGCATGCATTTGCCGAAGATGACATTCCACAAATATTTGTTTAGTTGAGTGCAGTTTAAAAACTTTTCGAGGTTTTTTTTTATATTTTTTAATTTTGCGGTCTTAAACACTGGTGAAAAAAGGATTTTGAAAAATGGTGACATTCATAATTGTTTGGTTTGTTTTGATATTTTTAGAAAATTTGTTTTAATATGTCTCAAATGAGAGTTTCATCACAAATGGCTTGTAATAATAAGTGATTCTTATTTGGAGTGCTGTGGGCCAGGAAAATGAGTTGTTATACACTCAGGAAAAGATCAGTTAAAAAGGTGAAAAACCTTGCTTGATTCTATCTATTTTTTGGTGGAGATTTTGCTGCATAGAATTTCCATTTTAATTCAACTAGAAATCAATACCTTTTTGTATTTCATTTTGAATCAATCACCTGAAAAATGTTGTAACAAAGCATTTTGAAAAAAAAAGATTTTGAATGATCACTTTGCAGAGGTGGTAACGCTGGTTCAAAAAAGAAATCACACGTACACGAATGTTTACATCAGTTTTTTCATTTTGCCCTTAAGAAAATGATAGAAACCCTGATGTATGAACCCATCACCAGTGTCGGTCGTATGATGCATCAAATCTTCCTGCTGGGTAGATTTTATTGAGAAATCGCAAGAACGGGTCTATTGTTAGTTTTTTCAAACAGCTGATTGCTTAAACTATATTTACATGTACGCGTACTCCAGCAGATTTGCCATGAAATCTTCTACAAAATCTTTTTAATTTACAATACCGTTGTTTGGCATCTTGCAAGATTTCGTTTTCATAAAATTAATTTTTATGAAGTGTTTGATATGACAAATTCGTTCACGTGGCGAGTACGCCATGTTTAAGTGCATTGTTCTATTGCAGCGTAGTATTTTTAGGTACTTTATGAGCAAAATAATAGTTGCATCACTAGGTATGAAGTAGATTTCTGGAGGTTTTTTTCAAAATCTAATTGAGATAAAAGATTTCATTAGCGGTACTCAGCGTTTGGTGCGTTTTTGGTTGCGACTGATTGCATTTGCGATTATATTGCAACTGATATTGAGCACCTTTTTAACAACTTTGCAAATTTTATTGCATTCCAAATAACAGCTGATAAATTAGTACACAATTTGTTAGATTTTATAAATGAGCTTAAGGTCACTCAATTCTCAATAAATATATTTTTTATTTATTGATAAATTTTTTCGATATTTCGATACTCCTTTGTGTATCTTCTTCAGGAAAATTTTCCTGAAGAAGATACACAAAGGAGTATCGAAATATCGAAAAAATTTATCAATAAATAAAAAATATATTTATTGAGAATTGAGTGACCTTAAGCTCATTTATAAAATCTAACAAATTTAAATAAAAAGGTCGAAGAACGAGTATACAGAACATTTAGTACACAATTTTTAATTTTTTATGTTTTAGTTTTTTGGTAATTGCTGTTGGCTCCATCTCTACAATTTTTTGTTTGCTTTCTTTTAAAATGTCAGCTGTTCGAGTGTCAGTGTTGCAAACGCAATACTCATGCGAAAAAAGCAACACGTAATTAGCGGTGCGTAAATGCAAAAATATTGCGAGTGCAACCTTGTATATTTTGTTGTTGGGTTGCAAAGAAAAAGCAACGATTTCTTGCATTCGCACTTACGCAAGACATTTGCACCCAATAATGAACTGCGCTATTTTGTGTGGGGAATCTCATGAAAATTACGAGAATTAGCTGGGAATGCCGTATTCACAGGATTTTGTGTAGACGCAAATAGGCGTTAATAAACACTAACGTAAATAGGTTGTGCACAAACTAAAACGAAGAAGAATTTTGTGCTGTTACGGCTCACAAAACCGTTATCATTTACGCAAATTTAAAGCACATGAATGTTTTTCGTGCACATTGGGCTACTGCGGCTTCCCAAAGTAAAAAAGAAGAAGAAAGCCTATCAACATGTTATACGAAAGCAGTTGAACCAAAAAAAAAGAAACAAATTTGCTAAAAAATATCACCCAACATAGACATTTTTGGGTGGTATCCGATTTTGAAGCAAATTGAAGTTGTTTGTGAACTTTTGATCAGAGCCGACGTGGTTTTTGTGTTGTGTAGTCGTAATAATTGAACGCATGTTTTTATTGATTTATTGAAAAAAATATTCCGTGTTTATTTGGCAAATAGGTATTTTATATTTTAAAAAATAAGTCCTTCAAAGTAGACATTCGTAATAGGTCTTAGCGTGGCTACTGTGTCATCTTTTTGTTTTGTATAGTCAATATTTTGCAATTTTGAAGAGGTTGCGTTAAATGTTGTTAAGTGGATAGTGTCGAAGGTATATACACTGGACACTAAACCGACAAATTAGCTACAGCTCAAATAATAAGCTGACTTACTCAGCTTTGCAAAAATAAATGCTCTGTTATTATTTTTTTGCTTAATCAAATGTCCACAAGCTCTACCCATTTTCTTTTTTTCACCCACCAATTCCTCTTTTCTCTCTTCCCAGCTCCAGCTCCAGTACAATGCAATGCATATGTATATGGGGGTCATCCCATTAATACTGGTTCCAGTCTAAAAAAAAAAAAAATTATGAAAAACAATTGCCTGCACCCTTAAACTTTGTTACTGATTAAATTACGTCAATATTATGAATCATTTAATCGGCATTGTGTCTTTTCTTAAATAGAAGTTCTTTTTTTAACATTCCCCATCAGTTTGCAATGCGCTGATTAAAGCAGACGATTTTATCTTTTCTCTTGCTCTCCTAATTTCGCTTTTAAAGCAAAATGAAATTTCAAACGAATCATGTTATTTTTCCAGGTTCTTATTAATGCAAATATATACATATGTATATACATATATATGTACATACTAATACGGGTCAATTTGTTTGGATATGAAATTTTCGATATTGTGGCATCGAGTTTTCGATAGCCTTTATCATGAGGAAAAAAGTTCAATTAGGAAATATGAAAAAAATAATTTTCGAGGCATTCGATTTAATATTTTTTGAATTTTTCTATGGGCGTCCCCCCATTGATGAGTTGGTCGATGAGTCCGTATTGGGATTAGTCATACTTGACTTGACTCTTTTACACGCACTGTTATTAGGAAAAATTTAATTTTCCAGGCGCCCAAATGCCGGTGCCCTTTAGGAGTCGAATGAATGACCAACCCACAATCATCATTTTTTCTCCCCAACCGATGCCGCACCTTGCCTCCTTTAAGGGGCTTCCATGCAGATGTGGAATAGTTGATGTTGGTACCTGCCGTGATTCCTTAACGTGACGGTGGACCAAATCACATGGTAGCTGATAGCTGGTCCAACTGGTCGGGTGGCAATTCGTTTGCTATGGTTATTGGCCCCTTGCTGAAGGCTTCCAGTTATCTAGACTCTACTGCAGTGTAATTCCCTGGATGGCATTTGGATCACGACTACAATTAGTGGCCCGCAATTTCTAGGAACATCAAGCCTTTAATCAACCCTGATGATCCCGCTGTAGCAGTTTCACACTAAGCAGCATCTGCTGCACCCCGGGTTCATTTGGTGCCCAAAACATATGGCCAAGGCCTATATGATTAGCGATTACCAACGCTCCCTCCCATGGGCGTTATGGTAGCAACCACAGCCAAAACGTATCAACTAAAGCAGTCACCTCATCCTATAATCATGTAGGACTTCCCCATTAAGTCATCCAGGGCCTCAGATCCCTGTACTGCCCAACTGTTTCAGTTGCCCAGCTCTATCTCTCTCTCTCTCTCTCTCTCTCTCTGACAAGAGAGCAAATTACTTAGGCAGACCGACACTAAACGGGCTACCGGAAGTGTCGGAGTGTGGTTTGGACAGGGTGGACTCGTTTATCCGTTCATCTTTAGTATAATGGTACCAATTGCCATAAAAAAAAAAAAATTGTGCTGCCAGTCGCTTAAAGATTTTGTACTCTAAGCCGGTGTTGGTTATACCATGGAGGAGAAAATCCTTTAACCCGGCCCTGCGAAGCCGGTTGTCAAGAAGAAGTTTTGGATTCCCCATGAAAAAATTTCTCAAATAAAATTAAAAAATAGGCTTCAAAACCTCTTATGAATTCGCGATTTTACATTTGGGGCAAAAACTTTCCTCTGGCAGCACTGTTCCACCAACATTTCCATATTTTCCTTAGTAAATTCCGCAACTGCGTGCGTGTGAAGATAAATTCGAATTTAAATCCCGGACATAAACCAATTTTTTTAGCAAAGACAAATTTTGAAGTCAACAGAGCACTGTTAACGACTTAACAGTGGCCGCAAATTTGATCTTAGTTTTCTAAACAGACTATATATGTCCCGGAGGACCACGTAAGAATCGTAGTGCAAATAACAGCTTGGAGGTTGCACTATGCTCAATGATCAGAGGAACACCTAAATTTGTGTTGGAAATAACAAAAAACGAATTTTGAAAAATATTAATATTTTTAATTTCTGGAGAACATTAGGAACGTTTTTTTTTGGAAAAACGAGCTCTTCAGCGCACTACACACCATATACAAATGGTGGCCTGAAGGGTTCTGTAAGACTGCTGGTGGGTGTGATGACTGAAATAATATAATAATAAAAAAAATAATAAAATAGAGTTCTTTATAATAAAATAGAGTCCTTATTCTAAAGTTTACCTCAGCAGGTTCCTCAGGACCTGCTTAAGATTTCTTGCCACGAAGGCAAACGAGGCATCCTGCACCTCATATACCACGGTAAACACAGCACCAAGCTGTGCAAGATGCCCTAAGTACTCCCAGGGGTAGAGGCGTCCAGACAAAAAGAAAAAAAAAAATAATATCGGACTCAGCGAAAATTATTTTTTGATACGTTGCTGAGAAAGTTTTTTTCTCCAATATCAAAAGCTATCAAAAACTCAAAGCCACAATATCGATTGCAAAATCGACCGCCTCTAATATACTACATACATACATCCCTACGTATGTACGCATTTATGTAACTTCGTACAAATATGTTTTCTGTCGTAAAATCTAAACTTTCGTTTTTTTTTTCTTCTAATTTGTTCTTATTTTCAATTAAAATTTTAACGTGAATGCAAACAAAGTAAAGTATGTAAAAGAAAAACATTTTTCATTCATCCTTTGATGGACACAAGTCAGGTCCTGTCCTTGTCTTTGTTTTGTTTTTATTTTTTCTTCAATACATTTATTCTCCAAGACCAAATATACAGACCATTTAAAACATTTTACGTTTAATTTTTAAATTTTTTTTGCTGCTGCTGCTGCATGATAAATAGAGAGAGAGAGAGAGAGAGAGACTTGAAGCAAAAAAAAAAAAAAAGAAAACTAATTCAAAGCAAAACAAAATAAAGGCCAAATCATTTAACAAAATGCTAAGAATCTGAAAAATAAAAATAAAAGGAAAACTAACTTAAGTCAACTTTTAAAAACAAATTAAACAAATTAAAAATAATGGAAAAACTACAACGAGAAAAATCACTTCACATCACTGCTCCAAACAGGCAGCCAGTCATCAGATGAGGAGGAGGTGTAGAACATTAAGAAAAACAACTGCACCTACAAGCCAGGGATGATAAATGGTTGTTTGCCAATTGAGCCAACAATACTGGCTTTAGGATAAATTATTCTTTGACTTTAAAATAAAGCTAGACTTTTCTCTGTAAATAAATACTAAAATACCGTATAAAATCTGTTTGTCAAAGATTTGTCTAGAGAAATAAGTGAATTACACTGTCTAACACAAAAAAAAAAAATAAATTAATAACAATGTTCTGCCAAGTGGTTCTTGTAGAGAGCACTAAAAAAATATATACGCGTATCAGCGTATTAAAAGTTTACATCTGAAACTCATTTTACGGCCTAGTTAAATTTTCACCTTTTGTGTTAAAAAATCGTAGAAGCAGTCAGTTCTAGAATCCGATTCGGATTGATTTAGCAAAATTTTTTTAATCCGCATAATTCATAAATTGGTGTTCTCAATTCAGCATGTTTTTAGACACTCGAAGTTTCTGTTCGAAAAAAAAAAATTCTAAATGTCAAATACATAAACAATAACAGCGAAGCCGATGATAACAGATAGCTTAACATACAAATAGTCGACGGCGGCAAAGCAAAAACCTACGGTTGACGATCGTCTGAGCCATGTTTTTACAATCACGCAAAAAAAAAATTTAAAAATTAAGTTAAAATATGGCAAAAACTAAAACATTAATAGATTATTCTGAGAAGGCAGCTCTACCGCAAGCAGCAATCAGTCGCTGTTGATCGCGACGGGTGCTAGATTGTGAAATTACCGGCGCGGCAGTTTGCCGGCTATGAGCACATGAACTACGATCTTTGACAACCATATGTTGTAAAACGAACGTATTTGACCACTAAATACAATCATATTAATATAAATATTGTTTAATTTAAACTATATATAGAAAATTTATTATAATTTCCTTTAAAATGTAAATTTTTCTTTTTCAATAAATTCTGATTTCTTTAAGCATTATCCCAAAACACATTGACATATCACACTTTAATATGTAGGGCAATTTCGTGTTTTCGAACATAAGCAAAATTTCTGTATTTTTGTTTTCCGCAAGTGCCATTTGACAAAACATACAAAATTTTTGGAAGAAATTAAAGAAAAGGTTTTTTTTTTACTAATAATTGTGTGCAAATTTAATTTTTTTTTATTATATGTAATAAAAAACACTTTAAATTAAAAGAGAAAATTTAGTTTTTATTAAAAAAAGAAATGCGGTCGGGGGACCCCCGTTAGGAACGAAGTTCCTTACATTTTCTTTTTCATCTTTGAATGTAATACAAGGTGAAATCTGTATGTTTTTTTTGTGTTGTTTTTGAAATTTTGAAATTTTATGATTCTTTGAATTTTTGGAACGTTTTATTTTTTACTTTTGACACATGCAGTATTTTTTGTCAATCTGCTACAAAACGAAGAAAAACAACTGTTGGCCAATTTTTTAATATTGCTGTTTTTTGTTGTGACATACTTTACTTTAGCGACATCTAGCAGCTGATAGTGTCCGTTTTCACAACTAATTAATATTTATTGGTAGATGTCACACCACCCATCATACTCAATTGTTTGTACACCAATACATATAAACAGCTCATACGCTTTCGTGACGATTTCGATGACGTTATCGAAGGGGAGACTACACAAAAGAAAATATTTAAATAAAGTTAAAACTCTAGTTCAACAAATGTTACATGGGCTGCCAGTCGTGAGACCGGACCCAAGAAGGTTCCGTTGTGCTATAGTTTAATAAAACTTTTCTGAAATTTAATTGCAGTTTAAGCTTGACTGCAGATGTGTGTAAAATTAGATCCGCCAGTTAGCTTAATTTTTAACATCTCTGTTTTTGTTTACATTTCCTTAGCAAAACGCTGTTATTTTAACAGAATGATCTGTTTGCTAACATTTCCAATGTATTGCATTAACATACAGAATTTCTAGAGAAAGTGTTGAAAGTATTTATTTATGTTAAAAACGAAGCTGTGAAGTTAGTTCCGTTTTTTTTATAATATATTTCAAAAACTTGATTAATGATCAAAAAAATCAAAGAGTGGGGACAAACGAACCATTGGCGGTGATAGCCCTTATAACAAGTATATTAGACCCGTTTTACTTTTGTTCAAAATGTTTACCTGTGATGGGTTCTGAACAGCAATCTTGATCAACCACCGCCCTACCCCCATGAAAATGAGTAATTTAAAAAAATAGTTCGCAGCAATTTAGGTGCTGATGAGCGACATGGTGGTCGTGAAACAGCCCTGGTATGTACCCCAGCCAGTAAGTCTACATCTTTAATTTTCTTGTCTTCTTTAAAATTGTTGATCAGTCCAGTTTTGTCAAAAAAAAAAAAAACTTTCTCAATTTTGAGGAAATAAAAATCGAATTAAAATATATACAGTTCGACTCTAACTAAAGTTAAAATCAGGCCGTTTTTGTTACATATTTAACCTGATTTTGAATCAACATTTTGTCATTGTTAATTTTGCACTGCCGCCATTTTTCCTGTGTGTAGAACGAACATGTCATTACTCGACATCAGGGTACTGGCCGCCAACTTGTCTTATTTGCTGATTTTATATAACTTCTGTGATATCTTAGATTGTGGCATTGATAGTACTTAAGTGGCGGCTGTGAAAAAAGGCATTAAAATTGTGATTTTAGCATTTTATGAGCTGCTGCTGTCATAATGTAATTGCTTGCGTGAAATCACTTTTAATGGCTGCCTTAGAAAGCCAAGATATTTAATTGAGTTTTATTTTTTTATTTATTAATTTACAATTTGTGGTCGTATTTGTGAAAAACTTAATAACTTTTTTAATTTCTTGCAAATACTTTTATGATCTCCAGATGCCATTAAAAATATTGCTTTTAATTTCAAATTTCAGCAGTTGCGGAAAAAATAAAAATTTGGAAATAAATGAAATAAACTTATGCTAGTGAACTTTAACTTTAGCAATTAAATTATATTTCTGGGATTTTTTTGGTTTGTTTTAATATCCTCGGCAGACCTGGCACACAATAATTTAATTTTCTTTTTTCAAATCTACACGAGTACATACATATCTTCCGCACCAGAAAAAAAAAATTAAATTAAATAAAATACATTTTTGCGTTGCCACTTAGAAAACATTAAAAAGGATTAATATCCTTTTACTGATTCGCTCGGAGAGATTTTATTTCCTTTTTTTCTCTGTCGTTTTCTTTTATATTCAGCAAAAACTACACAGACACTTTTATAAAGAGTATTATGAATATTATAACAGCCGATTTTGTTTTTATATATTTTTTTCTTTTAGCTTTCTATTTAAATTTGGTTTGGCTAAATGTCAGAGTCTATAAAACGTTTGCGTATGATTCGCTAGATTTTGATAACCAAAAAAAAAAAGAGCTTAAAATTTGTTAAGGCAATTTGTAAAACTGAAATAAATAAATTTTATATCTAAAGTCTACTTGAAAAAAAAAAAACAGAAAACACAGCAGCCCATCATTAAGTTTTTTTTTTGCTTTTCGCCGACATTCGTTCATTTATTCAGTTAAAAAATTCACTACTGCAGACGCCAATTTTATATCCTGATTTTTGCTTTTTTCTAGATTTCTTTTTCGGGTACACCCTACTCAAGTGAAATGTGAGGTATAGACAAACAGAAATGCTTTATAGCCATATGTTTTATTATTATCATTTGGGGCCTATAACAACTCAGCTAAATGAATAAGTCAACCGGGCTATGGATCTTATCAAAAAGGATTCTTTATATTTCACTTCTTATATTGTTATTCTCAAAGGCTATTTAGAGCTAAATTGATGGTTGAATAAATTCAAAAGTTTTCAAAATAGTTTTCGTAACTCTGCTCTGCCACAGGGCCAATTGTGCACCGCGACCATCTTTTGTGCAGTCCTTGTTGCCTATAGACCGTTCCATAGACTATTAACGAAACTCTTAACGGCTGTAAATCTAACAACCTGGGATCTAACAACCCAGCTCCCACGTTTGCGGTTCTGCGTCTCTACGCAGCAGAACATTCACAGTGGATGTTTTCCGCCGTTTCCTTACCATCACGACAGTAGTCACTGCTTACCAATTTCCGCTTTTTGAGATGGTAATTTAGCTTACAGTGCCCCATCATTTGCCGTGCATATAGTCTAATGTCCCTTTTGTTCCGGTTCACAATATGATCGTACTTCACTCTGCCACACTGAAAAAAACAATTTAATCCATTTGTACTTAAAGCAATCCCCAGCGGTGTCAGAAGTTCGGTAAATACGGATTTCCTTAAACTAAATACGTTGTGATTGTTTGTGATTGCAAAAGTTATTGTATGGAAGATTTAGTCTTCTCGCATGTACTGCCGTGTGACAGGGTCCCGTCAGAACAGCCACTAGGCTGTGTAGCCTTTGTCTACGCAAGTCCAACAAAGTCAAAATTCTCTTATAATCATCGCTGGGCCACGTGAGCCCTGATATTCGACAGGTGATCTTGTTCGACCACCTTTCCTGCGCCGTTCTTAACAGCTGTCGTTGTATTAGCTGTTTACAACTATTGATGGGAACACCAACGAATTCGTCTATATCCTCCTGCTGTAGGCGGGTACCAAATCTCGCCAGATCATCCCCCATTTCATTTCCGGACACAGCGTTGTGTCCAATAACCCAGAAAAGCTCCAGATCTGAATGTTTCGCTACCTTATTTCCGGCATTCATGAACCAACCTAGATGTTGTATAAACACCCGAAAGCGCGTTTTGCTGTCAGTACAGATTAGGATATGTCTCCACGTATGCTCTATAGTATCTCATCCAGTTTACCGCCCTTCTTATCGCCGCAACTTCGACCTAAATGACGTTGCACTCATTACGTAGCCTAAAACTGAGATCCTCCGTTGAAGTCGGGAGATGTGGATACCACCACCAAACGCTGTGCTCGACTTGGAACCAAATCTAGAAGTAACTGTTGTATTAAAGGCAAAGAAAAATATGAAATTATAATGATAAATACGCAAAAAAGAACTTAATGAAAAGCCATGCACAAATTCGTTCGACTTCTGCAACAAGAAATCGAAGGAAATGAAAATTAAAGCAAAATGGTGAGAGTTCACCAATTTGCTAAAGTCTAATAATTAAAAGAGTTATAGGGCTGGGCTTTGCCCAGTGTTATGACAATCTTACGTGTGGGAAGAATGTTCTAAATGATTAACCAACTCAGCGGAGTTGGTTTTCTTGTTTAGAGTAACTTACCTGAGTGTTTATTGGGGGAAACAAATTGGGTTTGACTGAAGCTCTTGGTGTTGATTCGTCCTTCTGGAGGTTTCGTACGCTAATGCCAATTATAAATTCAAAAAGGCGCAATCAAACCAACAGCTTCGTTCAATTTGGCTAATCGCCATAAAACAATTCACAATATGTGTGGCGATTTGCAGAGTCGGAACTACTTCATTATTACTAACGCTCATTGCTAAATTATATGTATATATGTATATACATATATGTATAATATTCAATATATTTATAGTTTCAAAAATAAAAGTTATACTAGGGATTTCAAGGGAATTCAATATTTTACAATTGTTCAAAAAATCTGTATTTCCTTTTGATAATGTTCACGTTTAAACATACTGGCTTTTATTTGTCTTTAATGTGGATCATATTCTAAACTATTACCATTTTAGGTCTAAACATCGACCTTATTAATGTTTTCTGTCTTTTTCAGCCATTTATATGCCGCCGACATTTCGTTGATGCTAATCAACTTATCAGTAGACTCGAAAAACTCTTAAAGGCATTTTTGAAACTCAACTACTTATGCCAAAATCCCCATGAACAAAATAAGAATAACAAATGTTCAAAAAAAACTTTAAGACAGAGAAATTTTTTTCGTCTTGCAACACTTTTGCTTTTCTTAACTTCTATACAAACAGTTACCTGTTTGTTTAGAATTTACTGCGAATAAGTAGTTTAGAGTTTCAAACATTCTTTTAAGAATTTATCGAGTTTACTGATGAGTTGATTAGCATTAGCAACGAAATATCGGCGGCGTATGGATGGCTGAAAATTACATTAATAAGGCCCTTTTAGACCTAAAAGAATAAAATCATCTGTATTTATCGAATTCATATCGAAGGCATGCTAAAATAATTTATTACAATCATACGCCATGTTATCTGTTAAAAGTAATGAATTCTGTTCTCAAATTATATACAAGATATGTATTACCATCTCGGTTCCTATTGATAACTTTTTCCCGCTGGAGTAGACTAACCCCCGATTTTTGACTTGGGATTTAAATACAAAATTAGTAAATTTTCCTTAAAATTTGAGTTGGATTTTAAAATAGCTTTCTGTTTTACAGTCTAAAATTATTTTTGGTAATTAATTGTAATAAAAGTACGGCAGCACAATGTAAGCGTCAACAAATTATCGATAACTCATTAAAAAACAGCTGTTTAAACAAATTTGGAAGCAAGTGAAATTGTGAAAAGTTTAGAAAATAATAAATTGTTTTGTAAAAATTATTAAATTGTGTAGCAAAAGCGATAAGAAGACTCCCAATTTCACTGCCACAGAAGTTGATTGATTATCTTCTGGAAATAATAAAAAATCAAATTATGAAACAAAAAAAAAAACATGTGCAATTTTCTTCATTTGCAGAACAAAACCAAACTGTCAAAATCATATGGCAGTATGAAAAACTTAAATCGATTTTAAATGGGCACGGCAGGCCGTTTAAGTTTGATTTAAATAGTAACTGTTTGACTCAATTTTGTATTTAAATCAAATTTAAATTGAAATGGCATTTAAAATCCAAGTCAAAAATTGGGGGTAACTGTAGTGCAGTAGTCATCAAGTACATGCTATATGAATTGTAGGTGAAGTTGTTTGCTGGGTACATTCAAGTAGTAAATTCCACTTTTTTAAACTTCTGTGACATTTTTTTGTTCAAAGAAAATATTCTGTCTCTTAACGAACTGGTATGCAAGTGTAGGGCTCCTGTAAACTGCATATGACTGCAAATAACTAATTGGATTTTTTTAAAGGACTTTCTGACATTTTAATTGCATTTTGCGTGTAGAATCTCAGTACCACCACACGAATGTATTCAAACATATACATACATACATGCATACATACATAAGTATGAGCACAAACTATACGAAGTGAATGAATAAATGAATTGGATGCATTATGAATAAAGCCAAACGGAGCAGAGAGAAGCAAAAGAAATTGCAGCAACAAAAGAAACAAAAAACTGACTAAAATCTGTAGAAAAAAAGACTCGCGAAAAAAAAATTTGACTAGTTTTGTTGAGTTTCCCGCAATAAAACTGAAATTATATCATTTTATTTCTACTGCCATTTTCTGACAAATGCTAAAAGGAAACTCAGCGACATTTTTACAAACTGAGAGGCACACTTACACACTCACTGAAGGAGACAAACAGACGATTGAGCAAACTTTTAAGTCACAAACAAACACACAGTTCAGCAAAAGAAAAAAAAAGAAAACTAAAGTAGTGTGACAAAATAGCAGTAATCAACCATTTAATAAATAGAATACGAAAATAAACACAGACCGCCCCAACTAAATGAGCGCTTATTTTATTATCTCACAAGAGAACTGTGCAACAAAAACGTTTAAATGCTGTCCGTTTGGCTTCTCTTTTCCTCCCTTTTCAGCAGCATCATCATAATTTTTCAGACAAAAGCATAACGACGACGACGACGACAAGGATGTGGTTTATATTTCCGTAAGGTGTTTTTTCATCATTATCATTATCTTCATCAACGTCATTCATCTCGGCTTCATTTTTGCTCCTTTCCCCTCTCTCTCTCTCTCACACTCTATTACCCCCTCTTTTTCTCACCACATTTAGTCACTCATAGAATTCACAGTTTTAGTGGTGTAATTAAAAATTATGATGATGATTCATAAAAACAAAAATGCAAAGTTTAAGGAAATTATGAAACTGTGATTCTAGTGTTGTTTTTGTTGCTCGTTTTTATTTTGAAGGGCAAGTTTTTATTTTATGCTTGAAATATTGCCGCCTCCGGGCGAACCTGCCTGTCAAACTATTGCGTTGAGAAAGTAGTAAAATTTAGATATTTCTTTTTTAGATTTTATTTTTTGCTTTTAGAAAAGAATGCATAATTGCGATAATAAAACTATTGGTAATGTGGCCTTTTAGTGCTGGCTTTACAAACGACTTTCATCGGAGCACCATTAATTTTGCGGCTGCTGTTTCTGGTGGCTATAAAATTTTTATTAAATTTTTAAGATTTAAAAATTTTCTCACAAAAGAATAAATGAAGTTGTAAAATTGTATTTTGTCGCCATAATGTTACATAATCTGTTAATTTTTTTTTTGCTGAGCATTATGACCAAATATTGCTTTGCCATCGATGTTTGAAATAAAATCACGGACCAAGACAACGAAAAATGTTTGAAATATTGTTTCGATTATTCAAGAAAAATAGTTGAACCGTAGATTAAGACTAAGAAATAAGACATGTGAACATTCAGCCATCACCGCTAGTAGAACGTAACGAAAAAACAAACCTTTTACAGAAGCTAGTTTTTGCGCATTTTCTTTTCATTATGCAGTTTTATGTTCTCTTTGTAGAAAACTAAATCTAATTTAAAGTTGGATCTAAAGCATTTGCAAATTTGATTTTAGCTTTTATTCATTTACCGAATTAAATTCCTGCAGATTAATGTGTGTGATGATAAATATGCCGAGTTAAATATGTTTGACATCAAAGTCCTTTTTTTAAATTTTCCTTTTAAACGTTTTTATTTAACACCTCTGTGACTCTGTTTAGTCAAAATTATACTTAAAAATATTCAGCTCTATCATAAAAAAATTTTTCCCTTAAAATTTTTTCCCATTTCCCAAAATGGGAAATGGGGATTCATGCGATCATGAATAACTTTTCCCATAAAATGTGTTCCCATTCGAAATTTTCCCTTATCGTAAATGGATTTTTCAAAGAAATTTTTCCCATTTTTTGTATCAATTTGTTCATTTTCTTTTCTTTGGGGAACTAGAAAAAAGAATGCAAGTAGTTGCTACATTTTAATGGATATATAAATCAGCTGAAAACTATTTTTAGGTCTAAATCCATAAATAATGTGCAACATGACATGCTTCTCAATAGGGTGCAAAATAACCGACCCAATGCATGTGGTTTGGGAAGGTTTCGGATAGCTTCCTGAAGAAGCTATCCGAAGGAGAGCGAAATATTGACAAAACTACTCAAATTCTTTTATAAAAAGACCTTAAGCTCAAATAAATATATCAAAGTTTCTAAAGATGTGGTGGTTGAATTTTGGTATTCGCTTACAGAAGAACTAAAAAGTGCTGGCCCCCCTATTAAAAAAGATCATGAATGGAATTTTATCCATGGATATTTTATCCATTCTGCGCAGAGAATTTTCTAAAGCATCCAACACTTTAGAGAGCACTTTGCAAAAAGTGGATTACGCCATTCGTACTTCGTAATCTCTTCCTACACTTTTTTGTTATCCACCCTCTGCAAAAAATACGTAAACATGCGCTTTTACGATGGGCTTAATATCAAATGATTTTTTTTTCCGACAGAGAATCTGTCAAAATATTCAACAGGCATGAAAACTGCGATTTATTCACCCTTTTTACCTTTTAAACTACAAATTTCTGTTTATCAGTTATAAAACATAAATTTAATTACTTTTTACATCACTTACCCACAAATTTTCAATAAATTTCCTTTGTATTTATATTTTTTCTTCCCAAACGTTCCCATAATATTCATGATAGCAAATTTCTGTACTTGGGAAATGAAAATTTTATGCGAATAAAAATTTCACATTTTACTCACGATAGGGGTGATTAGCTAGAGTTCGTCAACTATAAAAGATTATAATGTTTTGTTTGTAAATGTATTTTTTTTTTAATTTGAGTTTTTGGGCTTAACAGACCCATGTCATCACATTGACAGAGGTCTGTTAACTTTGAGGGTTTGTGGCCGCGGTTGAAAATTTTAAAACTCATCTGCACACACATACAATTTTCGAAAAAGTGCCATGAAATTTTGAATAGAATAAAAAAAAATGTTTATTTGAGGCTCCTGAATCTTAATTTTTTGTTCAAGATTAGTGCAATATGGTGGAAACTTCGCCCCAACATTTTAAGTCTCAGCGCACCCATATGTATGACCAACCCCAATAATTTTTCTCGAATATTATTTTCGAGCCCAGTCAACCCGTACCACTACTCTTTAAAGGTACTCAAAAATATAAAAATTGAAGTTTGCACACCTCAAAAATGCAGCCGAGCAGCCAAAACTAGTGCTGCCAAAAAGAAAATTGCTAAAACCACCAGCCAGCTGAAATACATCGCCATCTGCAAGTATTAACTGCTATAAAATCTATGGGCTAATAAAGCCAAAATTGTGGTCATTAAAGTTGTAGTGCTTTATTTCAAAACACCATCTATCTAATTTGAAAAGAAAAATCACTCTTCACAAGCAAATCTCTACTGTGTTTTCATTCCTCTTTCCAAAAAAAATTTGCCATTTCCACTTTCAGCGTTCTTCTCGAACGCCGAAAACAATACAAAAAAAAATTACAGAAAGCTGGCCATGAATTCAAACAATATTTTACATGCTCTTAAACGCATTTTTGTTGTCCAACCATTTACCAAATGTCGTTCATCGTTCTTCAACAAATTAGATTTTTTACAGTGTTTTTTTTCTCTTCTTATTTTGAAATATCTACTAACTCATTCCTTGTTGCACAGCTTTTAGGTTGTGCCGCATTTGAGAGGGATCGGAGCAACTTGTTGTTGAGTTTTTATCATTTTCAAAAATTCATGAAGTGTTTTCACAGAAAACTCCAAACCACCCACCAATTTGAAAGGCAACCAAAATTCCATTGTTAATTCCCCTTCCTGCACCTACAACACAATCGCATGCCTGCCTCATTTTAGTTCATCTAGCTAAAGCCCGAACAAAAATAATCTCAGGCTAAAGCTAGTAGCAAAATGCCAGCATTAAATTAGAAAACAAAAAAAAGTATTTTGCTTTCAAAAACATGTAACAGCTTGTAGGCATTATTTTTTTTTTGGCTAACAAGTGGTTTTGGAATTTTCATCATCAGCCGCCCCCCCCACACCAGCAAATGTCGTTTGTTTTTTTTTTGCTTTTTTTCCCCCCGAAATTATCCTTATCCTGTTTAGAGATTTTGTTTGAATTCGGTAGGCCAAAGTAAATGCTTTATTTTGTTTGGTTGGAGAGATGAAAGAGAAAAAAAAGAAAAAATCAGAAATGTGTTTTTTTTCTCCTTTCTGGCGGGTGCGCTTAATTTAATCTTATACATTATATCATTAAATGGGAACAGCCGGCTGGTATAAATTAGTTCCTTCTAAATACTTGCATGTCAGGCTTTTCCACACCACTACTGCTGGCTGCTTCACATGATGGATTGCATATATGGAGTCTCTTCCCCCTGAGCTGTGTGGTGTTATTTAAAACTGAAATCATATTAACGAAGTGTTATGTTATTTAATGATTTATTCTTGTTCTTTTTTTTTTAATTGTACGTAATGAAAATGTAGGAATTAATTTGAAACAGAAGTGATTTATTTAAACTTTATTCAAAGCATACATATGTATATTCAGAAGAAATAACAAAAATGCGAAACGCAATTGTTTCAATGATTGTTTAATTATCTTCAGCATGAGAATTTTTTTTATATTAAATCATATATTAAATCATAAATCGAATTTGGCTTAAAAAATCATGTTCTCCTGGGAGCTAAAGAAGTTGGGCTTATCAAATCGCTTGTGAATTCAAAATCGAAGAACCCAATTTTACTGCGAGTTGAAGAAAACGTCAGCTAAAAGCAAGCTAAAGTAATCTCCAATACCAAAATGTAAATCTGCCGATAAAAGAATAAAATTCTTTTTTGTGACATCGCTTTATATATCTGCATTAGAGTGCTTCAAATTGTAAGAACCTTAAAATAATAATGTACCAGTCAGTCCCTTATCAGACCAATTATAACATATCGCCTTCTTACATGCAAAATATACGAATCTTTGAAAGAAAATGTATAAGAGCTTGTTGTACATCGTTATACAGATCACCAGCAATTTTATAAAATACTAGCTGACCCGGCAAACGTTGTTCTGCATTCAAATTTAATTTTGACTGCAAGTCTGTTTCCGTTGCAAAATCGTTATAACAGACGTTGTTCTGCATGATATTTCAAGCGATTAGGATATTAAACAAAGTATGAAATGAAAAGTAAATAATACAATAATAACATAAATTTTTTAGAAAAACAAATCGTTTTGAAGCGCTACACCTAAATCAATTTAAACTCTTTTTTTTTGTTTTTGCAAAACGCACAAATATACACACATTAAATTTCTTATGTGCACCCTCCACACAGACCCCAATCACCACTGAAAATTTCATTGAAATCGGGCAAGCCGTCTAGGAGGAGTATGCGAACCATGCCACTTAATTTTATATATATATATAGATGTATCTAATAAAGTATTGTATAATAACGCTAATACAATAAGAATTGATAACTTTATAATAAGTCTAATAAGAAACAATATCTTAAGTTGCACACAATGCAAAGAAAACAACCTCATAATGGCTCCTTATTATACAAATGAATCATATATAGTTGAAGGGTTACCAAAAGGTTTAGTACCACCTTCGTTTAATGGCTGCTAAATTAGCCAAAATGGTGATTTCTATTGCCTGGAAGAAAGCTGCCATTTGACACCGTTGTACAGTGTCGTACAACGAATCGTATTGCCGTAATACGAATCCACACAGAGAAAAAAAGCACCTAATAAAGTAGAACAAAATCAATAAGATATCTCTATGGTTTTTTTTTTCAAGGATTCCTTATTATTTTAAATGGGAAAATCTTATTGAAAAAACAACAATTAATGAAATTAAAAAGATGATTTACGTGTGTTTATATAGGAAACTAATAAAACCAATAGGGAAATATTAATAGGATAACCTAATAAAATCAATAAGAAATCCTTATTGTATACAATTTACAAGAAAACCTAATAGAATCAATAAGTTCTTGACTATAGAATTTTTTTTGGTACCATGCAAATCGGAAACTGAGTAAAAACAAACGTGAGTAACAAGTTTTCTTCTTGGTTTTATCTGTTTTTCTTGTTGAGACAATTAATAAGATTTGCAACATGGAAATAATAAGAAATACCCATAGAAAAATCTTCTTTTCTCTCTGCTGGGATGCACCTCAGCTTAAAAACGTTTCAAAGAGAAAATCTTATTGAATCCATTAGGAAGCTTTCGCTCTGTGCATACACTCGAAAAAGTGCCTCAATAATCGGTCTGACCGAATAAGGTACTGCGAGTGAGGGTTTCGCCCCGGCAGCCATATAAATAAAATAATATTCCATCTCTAAACGAGATGTACTAGTACTATAAAGCAAAAAATAAATTTGGCACAATTTCAAACAGATTTTGTCGCATTGCATTTTTAAATTTAGACTTTTAAACGATCCCACTCCCTTAATCTAAAACAGAAAAAATAAAACTAGAAAAATATATGTATAAACGATGCGTTTATTAAATTCATAAACCTCATAATGACTTTTCCCCCGTTTTTTTTTTTTTTATGGTAATAAATATTTTTCGCATCCAAATATTCTTAAATTTCACAACTTCAGCCATAATTTAAAATAACATTCCTTCCTTTTTTTTCAATAAATGTTTATTCGCATTTTATTACAACTTTTCCCTTAAAATAAATACATAAATTCCCGCACACAACTCAAACACACACACACACACACACCCTCTGCTCGTCACTCAGCCCCCTGTCCGCACTTCGCATAAAACTCACTTAAACTCCTTAAAACAAGAGAAAAAAAGTTAAATATTTTTGTTGCCCCAGGTCAATTTGGCATTAACAATTTTATATTCTTTTCGTTTATTTATTAACTTCTGTGTTACTGTGTTTATGAAATTTTATTTTATTTTACTTTCTGCGAATAAAAAAACAAGCAGAATAAACACAACAGATCGTTCAACTTAAAAAAAAGTTTTCAACAATTTTTTAAATGTTGTGTTTTAAGCACAGAAAAGTTTCTGTTCTTTTTTTCTTCTATACATTTTTTCATAAACCATATTTAACTTTATTAACAATCAAGTATTTATCTTAAATGAAAAACGAAGTTGAAATGCTGCAAATATTTTTTTATTCAAGCGGATTTATTATTGAAGTTGGATAATTTCGCTCTTTAATTTGCCAGTTGCAAATTTATATTTTCTCTTACGAGGGCTGCCTTTTATATTTCGGGATTTGGCAACCCTAGTGTTGCAATCTGACAACTTAAAGCTTTAACGTAAAATTGGAAATTTTTCAGGTTATACGTACCCAGAGGGTTTTGACATACGATAGCGCTCGTTGCGTTGCTTACAGTAAGTAGTCTTGTTGTCATTCATGAATAATGCCACAAAGTACACAAAGATGAAACGCCACCAAAACGAGATAGCAAGTCAGCGCAAAACTCTGTACCTCTCGTTTTCACAATCGCTCGAGAACTTGTAGTCAAAACAAAACAAAAAACGTTTTTGACAGTTCCTTTTTCTTATGCTTTGTGTTTATATTGTGTGTAAGGTAAGAAAAATTTGTGGTTTTTTTTATTATAAATTTATAAAAAGTTTAAAAAGTATATTAAATTGTTTTTATAATATAAAATTTTATAGTATTCACTGCTTATAATGTGCTAAGCAATATTTATTTATGGTTTATTTTGTGATTTAAGGGACAGTGTTTTAATTGCACTTTATAGTGGTGATTTTGTGAGGAAAAAAAAAATACATGCTCTTCGTAATCAATTTCCAAACACTCAAATATTATCAAATCCTACGTCAAAGATGATTTTTAGTTGACCACTTTTTACCAATCTTTTACTTCTAATTTAAATTATTAAATTTGTGCTGTTTCGGTGGTGGTTGTCCATAAAAACGTGTTCTTTTTTGTTTTGTTTACATATTTTTTTTTTCGTATAAAACGCATACTATAGCTATCTCTTTATGCAAATTGTCTAGCAGCTGATTTGGGCGATTTTCAAAGGTCACTTTTCTCACCTCTGTATAATGCATTGTCATAATGCATTGTTTCAACTGAATCATTCCTTGAACTGAATGAATGAATTATTTCTGTATTTGTTTTCTATACCATTCACATTCACATTTCCATTTACTTTCTTTTTGTTTACCTCATACAGCAATACTTTTAATTTAATTCTGATATCTTCAACTTCAATAAATTTTATATGAAAAAAAAATATTTTATCGTGAAATTTATATAATTTTGAATGTTTAAGTTTTGACGTTGTGCTCTTTACACAAATAACACTGTGCTAGTTGAAAAAACCGGCAGAGGGGCACCCAGCGGGTTGTTTAAGGTTAGTTCTTGTTTTTGAGATTTACTGTTATTTTAAAAATGGAGGAAGCAGAACAACAATACATTCCCTCAACTCAAAAACGGTTGAGGTTTGAAAAAAAGCAAAATTCGAAATTTGGCAGCAAAATTAACTTCCAACAGCTGTAGTAGTTTAGAAAATACAAATTTTGCTTTTTTTCAATATTTTAAACGGATTTTGAGTTGAGGGAATATATCTTGTCCAACCTCCTCCATTTTTAAAATAACGGCATATCTCAAAAACAAGAGCTAACCTAAAAAAATGCTTAGTACCACTGAATTCAGCACACCAGAGTTTACATTTAGTCACTGATTGCCCCGTCTGTTGTGTTTCACACTGTTATTTGACAGTGAGTATAAAGGAAAAATCATTATTTTTACCGATTGGGTTTCGTAGAGTTTTTAACATTTAAATTCAAACGAAATGAATCATTAAATTTAATTAAAAAATAAAAAGGATGGTTTTTAAATGCAGTTTCGTGTAGTTTAAAGGGGTTTTCAGTTAATTTTACTGACAAAGTTTTTGGAGTGTAGCCTCGCATTTTGGTGTAAAACTTTGTTTAGGTCCTTTAGAGCAGAAATTAAAAAAAAAGCAGGTTATTGCTTTATATCGATTAAATATAACGATGAAACGATACCAAAAACAATTTTTTTCGACTCTTAATAACCTTCTTCCACACCAGAATTGCACTTTGAAATAAAAAACTATTTTAGCTCGCTCATAGACAAAATTTCCGAAAAACTCGGTTTTCGCTATATCGGGTATATGTATTAAACAATTTCTGCTCTTCACAATATTTTTCCAACTTTCACAGCAGTCTCAAGAGTATACAGGTTGTGCCGTGACTCAACCTCCAAAAGAAAACTGGTGGTAGGTCAAGTGGTGACTGCTTGACTGCCTGTTTTCCGATGTCGCAAAAAAATGTAAGCGATCGAAACGTAGTCGCACGATTTCGAGTCAATTTCAGTTCCTCTATATCGGCAGATTGCGTTCGTCATGAAGTTTTTGGCATTTACTTCACAGAGATACCAGATCGATAAATTAAAGTTTTGATATTTGGTATAAAAAATTATTTGTTTCCAGCTTTGGGATTGGAGAAAAAAAGCCATAAGCCGAGAACTTGCTATAAAAATTCGTCTATTTGGCAACATTCTGCTCTCTTAAAAAAGAAAAATTTTAAATTTTCTTTTCTCTGATAATATACAACATAGTATATTCTTTCAAACAAATATAAACATAGCGTAGATATTCCCGCAAACTTTTTTTACAATTACGAAATAATGAACGTACTTTTTTTTGCACCAAGAATGGGGGAAAAAAATCGAGTTTTTTAGGAATTTGAACTTAAACTGCGTATAACTTTTGACCAAATAAGTTTTTTAAACTAATTCTTTTTTTGTAAGATTAAACATTTTGTTTTAAATCCAGAAAAGAAAAGATTTTGTTAATCTAGCTGGTTTTGTCTTTGGTATTAGCAAAACAGTGGGCGAGAACAGGGAAATAATTAAAATTTTTAATAGTATTCGTCGTATATTTTCTAACCTACAAATGAAAATCCATCAATGTTCCTTTAGTAGGAAAATCTATCTACAAAATTTCGTTTTATTTGGATCAAAACCATAAGTTTGACATGCTTTCGAATTTTTCACACACCCGTGGAGGCCGATTTTAGGGGCGTAGAACTCCGCCCCCTTTAAGTGTATAAAGTTTAAACTCCAAACTTAAGCTTAAAAACACATCCTTGAGATGTATGTGAATTTTTTATTACAATCGGTTTACCCGTTTAGGAATTGCTGAATTATTTCCACTTTTTTTTTCAAAATCCCCCACTGTGCATCGGGGAACAGGCAGTAAGTAGTCTCGCTCGCTCATGGGAAACATGCCCACTATCCATCTCTCTCATCACTTTCCCGTAAAATTAAGAACCTGCCAAATCTACAATTGTTTGTAATACAACTTACACAAGTACAGAGTGTGTAAACTTATAGAATTGTGGTTTTGAAAGAAAAACGTGGCAATACCTTCTAAGCTACGCGACATAGATTTTTTTAATATTTTTTTTTTTTTTTTTTTGAGAGCAGTCACCACTTTACCTTTCACGGGACAGTCTGTATACATTTGGCGAAATCGTTTACAAATATGTCAAAACATATTGTGAAAATTCCAAATCTAATCACATGAGCGGCATGTGTCCTTACATTTGCCCACCAAATCGCTCTTCAATAGCGCACTCCATCGTTGAAAGCTCTAAATGAAACACAATGTATGTATTGACATTCCCACAAAGCCATATGTGCATCCTTTAATTTCGTTAAAAATAAAATGTCTGGCTTTTTATTTTATTTCAGTTATTTTGCTAAATCATCAAACAGTTGACTTGCAGGCAGGCCATAAATTAAGTTTCAGGTCCGATTGCTGTGACAGTCACTACACTTTTGGGAGCCATACAAAAGGAAATAAAAACGTTTTCGTTTTTCCAACCTTCGAAATGGAAAAGATAAAAAATTTTAATATTTTTGTATAAAGTTTCGCTCGGGTTTTTCTGCAAGCATTTTTATCACTTTGATAAATGACTGTTGAGAGGGAAAAATGCCACCCCAACCAACCAAGTTCATAATATCCGTTAAGAACTCTTCAGCAACTTTTTTTTTTTTTTTTTTTATTGGATGTTATTAAATAGCCATTAAAAGTTAAACAATTTTTGAGTTGATTTAAAGAAAACAAAAATCTTTTTCGAAATTTAATCTCTTTTAATGTTTGTCTGCTTCTGATTTACATATTTTCTTTCTTTATTTTGCGCTGGCTGGCTGGCTGGCTGGCAGCCTGGCTTGGCTGGCACTGTGTTGTGTGGTTTCCATTGTTACAGCCAGTCTTTGTCTAAAACTCAAAATTGATTTTCTTTTATTTTGGTTTCTTGTTTTTTTTTTGTATCAATTTAATTTGGTCTTCTCTGTTGTGTGCTGCAGCAATTACACAGTAAGTTCTGGTAAAAAGGAAAAACAATTATTGAGGATTTTTATTCGTTATTGTTGTTTATATTCCCAACTCAGCCATCATCACCAACATCAATACCCGGCTCTTTTGTGAAAACAAAATGTATTGAAAGCAGTTGTTTGTGGCTTCCTTGGAGTATTCCAAACAAGTTTGCATAAACACTGTAACAGATAAACTAAATTTTTTTGCGGATTTTCGTAAGCTTCTAAAATAAAATTAATGTTTATTAGAAAGGAATTAAAAATAAAGCTAAAAATAAAGTGTTTGCTACGCACAGTGGGCACGAAGGCTACTCAATTTATAAAACATTCTGGCAGTTTCGGAATTTCGGAAACATTTTATATTTCGATCTGTACATTTTTGCATGCCACTCTGATTGAGATATCACCAAACCATGCATTCTGAATGCAGCAACCGCTTCTTCAGGTGTCGGAAAATGTGGAATCTCTCACTTTGTTTTTTTAGCTACAGGAATAAAGAGAAGTCCGTTCGGTGCCAAGTCAGGACTGTACAGCGGCTGACTCATGAAATCGATGTTTTGGGTGCTTAAAAATGCAGTTGTTTGAGAGGCGATGTGTCAGAGTTTGCCTTGTCGTGGTGAAAAGTGATCCGTCTTCGGCCATTGGTTTTCCTGATGTCTCTGAAGACAAATAGCAGACAAATCATTGCGTAACACTCAGAATTGACTATCCAGCTCTTTTGAAAAAACAGGCGACCATTTGCTTGGAAGTGCTTCGTGCGTGAAGGGCGGTTGTTGGGGTTTTGCTCATTTTGAAAGAAACATACAGTCGACTGCTGTTTATTTTCGGAGTCAAACGTATAAGTCCACGACTCATCCATCACCTGTCACGATGGCATAGAGCTGTTTCGAGCATTTCTTTCGATCAATCGACACCAGCATTTTTTTATGAGCGTCTTTATGTCTCTTTTAATTTCATTAATTGAAATTTTTTCTTGTCTGAGAGTCACTTCATCATGGCTGTTTAGGGTTCTTTGAGAAGATTTCTCGTCGTCTTCCATTGAATTTGTAAGGGTTTCGACGAAATGATTTGCAAGAACGTTTGCTTTTTTTCAGAAGCGCAGGCCCATGCTAGATCGGATTTTAGAATCGGTGATTGGTAAAAAATTCCATTTTGTATTTTTTGGTGGCTTTCCTGAGTGAATAATTTGTTGTAGCTGAGGAGCCAAGATTTATAAAAATATGTTTAGAGCTTATCAGCTTTATAATTCTTTGGCAAAGTTTTGAGTTCTCTTATGAGTATCACAATTGTTCACACAAACCTTTAACACAGAAAATAATTTAATCATTTTGCAACACTTACTTTTCTTAGCGCTTTTACTTTTCTTTGTGGAGAAAACTGGAAGTGTTGCCAAACGATTAAATTGTTTTCTGTACTAAAAGTTTGTTGTGACCATTTATGGTTCTCATTGCAGTCATGAGTATAATAGAATAGGCAGTAAAATTTTAAATATACTTTTAAGTTTTTTTCGAGTCTACGGACGAAGACAGAAAGTGTCTTTAGACCTAAATTAATAGATTTAAATTAACTCTTATTGCTAATAAATAATAAAAATTTTTCTTATAATCGATCTATATTATTGACAATTGTCAATAATTAACCTCCATCGGGGTCTTAGTTCGATTTTACTTCCTCAGATTTGAGTTTGGGAAAGCGTATTTAGTTATGAAATGATGCGTCACACCGTCTGCCAACCAACTCAACACTTATGACCCACTGTAAACCAACATACTGGAGCTGGTTTTTTTGCTCCTTTTGTTTTAGTTATTTATTTTATTTCATTGTAGTTCTTAGGATTTGCATTGGTTTATTATAATGTTGTTTGCTGTTTTTATTCCATTTGAAATAACTCCCAGCAGGAATTAACTTTAAATTTTTGAATAAAATTTAATTTACATTTTGCCTTGTTGCATTTTTACGCCTGTTGTTTTGCTTCCCTTAACGCATTTGTTTAGCGTTCTAAACATTTTCTCTACTGCTTTGTACAAAACTAAAATTTTTTTCTGTAAATCTCTTTCTTTTATTTCTTTTCAGGATTGGGCTTTACGTAGTGAAGAACAAAGTCTTTTAATTGAACGTATTTTGGTTTTGATACGAAACGTGCTGCAAGTACCAGCAAATCCGGAGGCAGAGTGTCGCGCCGACAACGATGCCAGCGTACATGATCAGGTTATTTGGGCACTGCATCAGTCCGGCATGTTGGATTTGATTTTATTTATAATTTCTTCGCCGGATGAAAATCAATTCCATTTGCATTGCTTGGAAATTGTTTGTCTCTTGTTTCGGGAACAAGTAAGTATTTTTTTGTGCTTCGAATTTGCAGCAAGTTTTTGCCTGCGTACTTTTGGTAGCTAAATAGACTATAGTAATGGGAAATGATGTTCATTGAAACACTTTTCTGAATAAAAATTTATTAAATGGGATTTTAATATTTAAATGTGAAAGAAACTAGTCGAATGTAGGTACCATCTTTTTGGTCTGGTCAAAAATAATGTTTGAATATCGCAGCACGAAGGGGGGAGAAGCTTGAAGAAGAAAATTTGGCACCTTTTTGTTACCAAATCATGTACATATATTGTTGAAATAGTCTTACAAACAATGACTGCGACCAATGCAATTTTGCTAGGAAAAAGCGCCTAGAGCAGCTGCCAGTTGTTTAAGCACAAGCTTGTGCCACAGGTTTGTTTCCAAACCGAATCATGTGTTTTTTCTAAGAAGAGTACAAGAACATTTTCAGTTTTTATCAAAGAAAAATGTAGAATAATAAATTTGCAGTGATTTGTCACCAATTCAGACGCTATTAAGTTTCAGTCTGCCTTCATAAAAACAAATAGCAATGCTCAAAAGAAATGAAGATAAAGTAGTAAACAAAATGTACATATGTACGATGTCTGATCAAAAAAAAAACCGTTATTTTAAAAGTTCGTGAGTCACGCATGTTCGATTTTCAAATTTTCTTTCTGTTATGTTGGTACACATGTCTGTTACATGTATATGTTGGCAATATCAGCCATTTTGGATTGTCAGTTTGTTAATCTTATGTGTAATCTCTTTTCTCCTATTGATTGTTAAAGGGCTTTCTAATAATGTGATGATGAGTTGATCTAGTTGTATTCCTTGATCAATTTCTTGCAATTTGTCGAACTAAAATCTGACTAAAATTGTCTGAATAAAGAATCGATTTCCTTACATTCTGATTTATCGCGGATCTTCCTCGCCTCTACATCTGGGCTGATGAAATTCCAAACCAGACTGGGAAGGCATAAGCGTTGACAGGTCTCACGATTTGGCGATACAGAGTCGAATTTTCTTGTCAAGACCCACCCTACGCTTTAACACACCCTGATACGATGAATATATTCGTTTCATTCTGTCAAGAATATCGTCTATATGTCTATAATATTAAACATTTTCAGGGCATCATTTCTCCGTTAATCAGCAAAGCTGGCGTATATGCTCTCCAATTATTATAAATATGTTTTCTTTTCCTTTTAAATATCATACTAACTGTCTTCTGCATGTTCAAATTTAACCCCCTAACTTCAAAAAAAAGTCCTTTAAAATAGACATGTGTAATGTACGTATGAAATGGCATATGTGTATACATATATTGTATAAATTTCATCTCTCTGTCTCTTACAGCTTGAGAGTTACGTTTAATTGCCACTTTATGTTGTATAGGGACACCTAATAGTTTTCGTATTGTTGCTGTTGTTATCATTTGCTGTTGTAAGGCATCTGGGAATACGTACACTGTGTGAATTTCGGCTCTCTATCTCTTACGGTTCGAGAGTTATAGCTGTTACTTTACGTTGTAAAGGGACACGTGGTAGTTTTATAGTTGTTGTTGTTTTTAGCATTTGTTGTTATGGAGCATATGTGAATACATATATTATGCAAATTTCATACCTCTGTCTCTCGCAGTTCCAGAGTTATAGCTAATTGTTACTTTACTCTCAGCTCTCTGTCTTTTAGAGTTTGGGAGCTACGGCTAATTGTTACTTTACGTTGTACGGGGACACCTGGTAGCTTTCGACTTGTTGTTGTTTTTAGTATTTGTTGTTGCTAGGCATCTGTAAATACATACACTGTGCAAATTTTAGCGCTCTATCCCTTACGCCTTGAGAGTCATAGCTTATTGTTACTTTACATTGTAGGGGGACACCTGGTAGTTTTCGACTTATTGTTGATTTTGGCATTTGTTGTGGTAGCGGCAAGGCACAGCAACATGCTGTGAAAATTTCAGCTCTCTAGCTCTTACCGTTTCGGAGAATGGACGCTGTGTTGGACGGACGGTTGGACGAAGAAGTCTCGGTAATAGGGTTCCGTTCCACTCTGATGAGTACGGAACCCTAAAAACGATGTCATTAGTTTTGCTGATGATGGTTACGAATTAATTAAACTCGTCTACTACTCCTACAATGCTGTTAACAGCGTTCGTAGATCGCTTTAATCTGCTGAATTCTTTGTTTATCACAACCACTATTAACTTTGATTTACTTCCAACCCGATTTCCCACACGCGCTCTCAATGCTAACAAAATGCATTGACATCACTGGCATATGCGAGTAGCAAGTGGCATCTGTGCCACACGTAACTCTCACAAGAATGCAGAAAATGTTGTACGAACGATTCCCCTCGGGTGATAAATGTCACGACGCTATGTTAAGCCAATAAAGATAACCCATCATAACCTTCCATTATTTTCAGGGTGCTGTTGCCTCTAAATTGTAATCCATTACACATCTGATTGTTTTCTATCGAAGCTCCATAAACTCCACATTATTTCATTCGTAGTGGCAAACAAATTATACGCTTCTCGAAAATGTGTCAAGCATCATTGTAGGCTCCCTTAAAGGATTAATTGTTTATTATATTGAAATAATTGCAATTGGTTTTTCTTCTTGTTCCTTTTCAAATGCCATTTTGTACTTAACCAGTAAAGAGTGAATATCTGCAGCATGCTGCTTCGTCTTCTTTATAAAATATATGTATGCAAGTCATTTGACCCCAATAAAATCAATCAAAGTCTCATCATACCGGCACATGCACTCTTTTGAAAAGTCTCTTATGATTTCCAAGGGCATTACAATTCAATAGAACTTGCCTGCATTTATCTAATGTTGCTTTTTACAACTTGTGTTACTTAAAATTGGCCTTAATCCAAATTGAAGTCAAATAAAGAATCTAAAACATTAATTTCGAATACAAGCAAATCAAATTAAATGAAATAAAAACGTATGCAGAAGATGAAAAACATCGTTTTAAACATGTATACAAAAGTTGAACTGCAGCTGTGCATGTATGTGTATGCGTGTGTGTGTGTGTGTGTGTGTGTGTGTGTTACAATTGTGTTGGCGTTGTATTTCAAATTGGCATCACAAGCTTCAAAAAAATTAAAAAAAAAAATAACAATAATAAACGGCACACACATCCATCTTGAGCTTCACAATACACCAAACAGCCAGCAAAACCATTCACTCACTCATCATTCATTTCAGATTTCTTTTGTAGCTCCATTCAGTCGAACTCACATTTATTGTAGTGTTGGCGCGATGTATGCGGATGTGCACAGACTTACAAGTGATTGCTTGGTTGGTTGGTTGGTTGATTCGTTGTGTGCAAATTGTAACTGGGTTCTTTTATTTTGCATGAAGGCTAGACATAAATCAGGAAATCTTAATTTTCGCACGAACATCAGCCATAAACCACTGGATATATTTCTTTACTTGACTATTGTGCTGCTGGTTGTGGCTGCATTTGCGATTCCTTCAATTTGATGGCCACAAACATTTCAATTACAATACAATTTACAAAAGAAATTCCTTTGCAGACTCTCTAGAGCGCGTTACACACTCCGTTATGTTTGAAAGCAGCCCCCCAGCCCTCCTTCTTTGCCAAAATCCCATCGTGAAATGTTTTTGTGGCATGTGATACCAGTACAATAGAGACATTCTGATGCCTGGTTAGAAGACAGCGAAACAAGAAATGGACACAATATGTCTATGTGTCAGCTAGTCAGTCAGGTACAGGAATTTCAAAACGATATTTGTAAATGTTTATGAAATGATGTCTGCACTCTGAAAGCATAATCGTTGATAAAGATTTGCTTTTTGTTATTTTGTTTCTTATGTCGCTAAAAACTCTATTGCTAATAGCAACGGATTTAAAATATTTAAATGTTATTAGCAACTTGAATAAAAATGTGGAAATGTTTTCCTCACAATAAGCTTCCGGTTGCTATTTGCGTGAGATCGTTGTGGGATTTGGCCAGCGGCAGTACGGTGGTGGCTCAGACTGTGCGGGGCCTGTCTCAAGTGGCTATTAACTTAAAGAGCAACTTCTTGCAAATAAAGGCTTGTCAAACATTTACAAACTCCTGTTGAAAAACTCGTCAGCAGATCTGGTAGTCCAGAAGCCATCGAGAGTATCAGGCCCTTCACCAAGTTTCCTTCTATGTTTTCCAATACAACACAGACTTCTGTTGCAAGACAATAGCATCACTAGTTTTGTGTCGATTGGCGATGGCCAAAATATATCGGTGTTTAAGTAAAGAAGTATTTCGTTATAAATATCGCAAATGTTTCGGAAATTTCCAATATGTTTTCTGCTACAAAACAGGCTGCTGTTGCAAGACAATGGGATTAGAATTGAAAATGGGCGAAATATATCGGTGTTTAGGGAAAAAATATCTGGATATATGAAGTTACCGCAGACCTTTTGGAAAACCGTACAAATTCCTCAATATTTTTCTAGACCTCTAGAAAAGAAAAATTACTTATGGGTGCTCATGAGCTGCATGGCAGCTTCAAAACAGCTAGTTGTACCCCAGCTCTAGCCACAATTTAGTTTTATTTAATCTCTTTAATAAGATTTGATATTTTAATGAAATTTTAATTACATTGAACTATGCCATTGTAACACATTTATATTAAATTACTTTTTCCAGCTCAAGTTCAAGTGATCCTTGGTTGGTCACTTTTTTGTCAATGTCAATTGAGTAAAGAAAAGTAAAATTTTTTTATATATATAAAATGTATCAGTAAACTGAGCCTCTACATCTCAAGGATGCAAACCAGAACATGTATTGAAAAAGCTCTCATAAAAAGAGCAATTAACAATCTTCTGAGATGACAAAAAATCATCCATAAAGAAGACTACAAAAGAGATCATTGCTTTGGTTAATGTTAGTGAGGTATATAAGTTCATAGGGTGCTGATGAAGGGTGTTTGCTACCCAGAAACAGCCGGTTGTCCATCTAGCTATAAAAATTTTTACTTTTCTTTACTTAATTGATATTGTTAAAAAAGTGACCAACCAAGGGTCACTTGAACTTGAGCCTGAAAAAGTAATTTAATATAGATTTATTATTATTCAGTTTTTTCGAGCTATAGGTCCCTCTATTTGTTTATTTTATCTGTCTATATTTCGTTTTTCACTACTCGTAATTGAACGCGTTCGTTGTATTCTGAGAGATATGTTGTCACATTTTCAAGTTGTAAGTAAATTTATTTCACAAAAATAAATAAATATAATTTTTTGTGTGCCTTTCACAAATCAGACCCTGAGGATGATGGCCACACTCCTCACTATTAGCAGGCATTACCAACACTCTCTTGTTGTCAAAGTTGGCAACTACAGCCACTACGTTGCAGTCGAGCAGTGTTGCCAGTTTAGATTTTGGGTTTTTTTCTTTTAGGGAGGAATTTGGGGAGTTAAATTCTTCCGGGAAAATTTAGGGGGAAACAATTTATTTTTGGGGTATTTTTAGGGGATTTCTGTGTTTGGTTGAACGGTAAAATGGCAGGAGTTAGAAGATTTTTCAACTGATAAATTTGAAGACTTTAACGATTTTTAAAGTAAAATTAAATGAGATATCAAGTACAGGATTTTTCAACTGGTAATTTTAAGCACTTTTTTGTTGAGTTGAATGAATTTTTCCTTATGGGTCATTTCTTTGAATTTTTTCCGTTCCTTAAGAATTGGGAAAATTAAAATATCTAAGAACCTTTGATAAAATTGAAACTCTTTTTATGAAAATGTCAAAAGAACGTAAAGAGCGACGAATACTTAGAAACTCTTAATATTTTTGGAGACACTTAATTTTTTCTAGATACGCAGATAAGCAGATAACAGCTGCCTATAAATATGTACTTAGATCTCAAAATATGTGAATACAAATAAATCGAAAATTTATAGTAAATATACTACATACACCTGTAATCATAACATATGCACTGAAAAATATGTACATATAATCAGTTAATTTTTACTTCTTTTTAATTGGGGAAAGTTTAGCAATTTTATGCCTTTGCCGCATTGTCAATGCATTATTATTGGTGATTCGCAAACTAAAGGAGAATGTTCATCAAAATTTTTTTAGGGGGATTTTGTAGAAAAACATTGAATCTTAGGGGGTTTTAAAATTTTTCTGGGGGGGAAGAAATACATTGACCTGGGAACACTGCAGTCGCGTTAGATATCGCAAGCACTATCAGTAATGGAAGGCTCATGCTGATAACACTGTACTTTTTTTCCGACAGACGGGGCACCCAGTGACTAAACCTAATTCGGTTGCGCTGAATTCAGTGATGCTCACCGTTTTTTTAAGGTTAGCTCTTGTTCTTGCGATATACCGTTATTTTAAAAACCGGTTTAAGTTATATAAAAATATATAAAAAATTATTTTTAATATTTAGTTATTTTGACCCCTTTTTCTTTCTTATATTTTATATATTTAGTTGAGCTTAAGGTATTTTTTGGAATTTGAATATTTATTTTTGTCAATATTTCGCTCTCCTTCGGATAGCTTCTTCAGGACAAAACATTTTTCATTATTATTGTCCTGAAGAAGCTATCCGAAGGAGAGCGAAATATTGACAAAAATAAATATTCAAATTCCAAAAAATACCTTAAGCTCAACTAAATATATAAAATATAAAAAATTATATGAAATATAACTAGATATAAAAAAATATATAAAAACCGAAATTCGGCAAGAAAATTACCTTTTAAGAACTGTAAAAATCTTGATGATCGGCTTAGTAGTTTAGAAAACCAAAAATTTTTTTTTCCGAAAATAAAAATTAAAATTTTTTTTGCAAAAGTTCGAAATATTTTGTTCTTTAAAACAGCATAAAAAATCTAACAATAAAGCTATGCTGATGAATTTTCCTACATTCATAACAAATAAAGTTTCAAGCCAAAAAAGGCATAAATGACTAAAATCGGTGCACAACTTTGGAATTTATTCACAAAAAATCAAAAATTGCAGTTTAAAACGGTCACCAGACGAAGCCTCAAAAATTAAAAAAAAAATTTTTTATTAAATGAAAGTAGTATTTTGTTTGCTCATCAAAATAAAGCACTTTCAACTGACGGAAGTAAAAAACAACTTACATATCGATACCCAAAAGGCGAAATTCCGTAACTAACAAATTATATAGTTACCTACATATGTACATTAAACTTCGGAATGATAATCCCTCATCCCTTGTCCACTTTTCGTTTTTGAACAGAGCGTTGTGCCAACTTCAGCGTTCTTTAGTTATTAAAGTAACTTTTGGTTTCTTCTGTTGTCAGCTAGTTATTAAAATAGCCTTTTCCCCCTTGTCAGTTAGTCTTTCGTTTATTGTCTTAAGGGAGTCATTCGTTCTGTGTTTCGTTAGTTTAAAGTATGTATGTATGTGGTAGCAGGTACGATGTAGTGTGTTCCGGTGTTCGATGGCGATGTAAGGCTTTATTGGAATCTGCAGGAGGAAAAAGAATAACTTTCTAAACTAACACTTACACTTCAAATGACCAGTCTACCGGATAATAAAGCAAAATATATCGCCAAACGAATTTTTTTTTTTTTTTATACTAATTTGGCATTTTTGATGTAAAGGGTGTTTTTTTCGATGTATAGAACTTTAAGTTGCAATAAAACAACGCTGGATTATTCGATAGACATGACTTTTATTTATCCGAAAAATAATCTTGTGGCATTACATTTTAAATATGACTTCTGGCATATGACCGCCACGGCTGGTGCGGATGTGGTCCAATCTAAAAGTCCAATTTTCGATGACTTTCCAACATTTGTGGCCGTATGTCAGCAATAAGACGGACGGCGAATGTCAAGCGTTTATGGATTATCCGCATAGACCAATGACTTTCCATAGCTCCACAGAAAGTAGTTTAGCGGTGTTAAATCACAAGATTTTGGAGGCTAATTCACAGGTCCAAAACGTAAAGTTAGGCGGTCACCAAACGTGTCTTTCAATAAACCGATTGTGGCACGAGCTGTGAGACATGCCATCTTGTTGAAACCACATCTCATGGACATCATGGTTATTCAATTCGGGAATGAAAAGGTTAGTAATCATGGCTCTATACCGATCACCATTGACTGTAACGTTCTGGCCATCATCGTTTTTGAAGAAGTACGGACCAATGATTCCACCAGCCCATAAAGCTCACCAAAAAGTCAGTTTTTCTGGATGTAACGGTGCTTCGACATACACTTGAGGATTAGCTTCACTCCAAATGCGGCAGTTTTGTTTGTTGACGCAGCCATTCAACCTGAAGTGCGCTTCATCGCTAAACAAAATTCGCTTATGAAAATCGGAAACAACGGCAATCTCGTTTTGCATCAAAATTGCACTATTTGCCAGCGTTGTTCAGGCGTGAGTCTATTCATGATGAGCTGCCAAACCATCCTGAGAATAAATCACTTGACAGCTGTTAAATCGGTCGCCATCTTGAACAGTAATGCCAACTTAAAGTGCTCTATATCGAAAAAAAAACAGCCTTTAGAAACACCAAGCTATAGAAAAGTCAATGCTGAATAATTTGTTAGTTACGGAATTTTACCTTTTTGGGTATCGATATAAAAGTTGTTTTAGGTTTAGTCATTGGCTGCCCCGTTTGTCAGTTTTTTCAACTAGCACAGTGTAATTGTTAAACCCAATGGTATCCGATAGCCTTCGCTTGAGCCCACCAGCAGCTCCCATAACGAATTCGTGTATTTCTTCTCCATTTTTCTTTTTTTGACTACTACTTAATGACTTAGATTATCTTAGCAGAAAAAGACTTTCAAGAATATTTTTTCTAAAAATATGTTAATAATCAGTTAATGTTCATTGCTAATCTTCGTGTTGTTAATTTTCCATAAAAAACGAGTAGATATTTATTTAAAAAATGCTCGATAAACTATTATCTGTATACCCTAATGTCAAAAAACTATATATATATATCTACATATATACATTTACATTTCAAAATTATTAAATAAGAAATATTTTTTTCGTACTCACATAATATTTCATTTCCAAACAGACAGCAGAAAATCTGGCATCTGCTTCGTTGCAACGCAGTGTCAGTGAAAAGCAACGTGATGAACAGGAATTATTGGCAGCACGAAGACGTGAAAAACAACGTTTGGCTGCGAAACCGGCTGCCGGGCGACATTCACGTTTTGGTGGCACGTTTGTTATACGTAATCTGAAATCTGTCTCGGATCGGGATGTTATCTGCCACCAGCCATTAGAACGTGTTGCTGCAATTGATTTTGATCGCGAAAAGCAGCAACAGAAGCGCTCACATCGTCATGTGCAAGAAGAATCTCAGGTGACACGTCGCAGTGCATTTTCCGTACGGTAAGTAACACTCCACACAGAGTGATAGTAGTTTTTAATAAATGCCGAAAAGCAAAATAAATCTCGTTCTTTTTTTTTTTGCCAGAAATCTTAAAGCGAAAATAAAATATGTAAATTTCAATATTAATTGAAAAAGCTATAAATAATTTCATCACTCAAGTCTGCATTTCTTGTCTTGCCTGAGCAAATATGTTGCAAGTGCACGTTTGTGCACGTTTAAGCATGTCTGTTTGCTTTAATACATTTACATTTGTCATCGTTTTTGACTTTCATTTCCTCAAAAGCTTTCTGCTTCTTTCTCCCTCTGTTTAAGTTGTATGTGTGTGCGTGTGTGCGTGCGTGTGTGTCTGTGTATTTTCTTTTTTAAGATAAACTTGTTAAGTCACATACAAATGTCATTCATTGTACAGCATTTTGAAAAGACAATTGAAATTTTGTAAATGATTGACTTGTGGTTTACACCTGGCGCCATGTTATTGCAGTTGTTGTTGTAGTTGTTGTTGTTGTTATTTGTGTTGCTTTTGCAATTACATCAACTGTTGCCACAATGTGAAGGATGTGAGCGTGCAAATGTGCGTGTCAGAGCAGAAGCCTTAACAATTACCAGACAATTGTACTTTAAGCACAATAAATGATTTCATTTTGTTGAGCAGGACCATTTTTTTTTCTTCCTGAATAACTGAAATTAATTTCAGTTTAAAGTTCTTCTTATCGTATCAAAAATTTATTGTACAAAACGAAACCAAAAGTTCCAAATTGTTTTCTATTTTCTTACACATAGACATTTTTCTATTCTTTTAAAGACTTCAAAAAAAAAATATTTAAATTCTGTCTCTTTTTGAACTTTGAAAAGTTTTAAAAAATTATATTAACAACTTCGTTAAAAATTCAAGTATCTTTACCAATAATTTACCGTTTACGAGTAAAATTAGTTATACAGTTATTTACGCTTAATTGAGTTTCTAAAAATGCACGACGTTTGACGCAATTAAACGGGAACTCAATGAAGCAATACTCGATTAATTGAATTGCCGACGCAATTAAACGGAAATTACTTAACTGAACAATATTTGCAGTAAAGCGATACACCCATGCGTAGATGGAAAATAAAACTCATTTCGATAGTTACATATTAAGTTGAAAAATTGTTTAGGTTTATTAAAACAAAATAAAAATCATATTTATAAATGAACAGAACTATGACCTTTTTGCCGCAAAATAATTTTTTTACGTTTGTGGAGCAAAAAAAAAAAAAAATAAGTAGACGCAATCAATGAAGCGAAACATTTGCTCTTTTTTTTCGCAATGCGCTCTTAATTTGCGAAACAATTAAGCGGGCGACGCAATTAAACGGAACTCAATTAAACGGGTATTTTATTCGTTTAACATAGACAGGTATACTAAATGATTTCGTTCCATGACTTTTATTGCAATAAAGCGGGAAACTCCATTAAACAGGGCTCAATTAAGCGGAAATAACTTTATACCAAATAGATTTCCATTTATTAATGGATATTATTATTGATTGCGCAAGAAACGAAAAATGGAACGGAAAGAAATATCGATCGATATGAAATTGCAATTATGCATTCCTGCGCGATATATGCTTTCCGCGAAATTCAAGGTTGTAGTGTATTGTATTATTACTAGGTTGGTCCAGGATGGCCCTTTGCACTGCGACCAAAGATGATCTATTGTGCAATCCTTTGTCTCTTACGAGTTTAATACATCAAGAAACAGTATTAGCTCCTTCTGTGGAAGCCCTTGCAAGTCCTGTGAACCCAGTGAATAGGCCTGCAACAGCCTGTGTCTTCTGTGGCCTAGTGCCACACATTCAATAATCAAGTGTTCCATTGTCTCCTCTTCTTCTCCGCAAAATCTGCAGATTGCTGTACTGGAGAGTCCCATTCTGTATAGATGCTTCTTGTAGGTATAGTGGCCTGTTAGCGCCCCACACAGTGTCCTTAGATTCTTTCTATTTGGTTTTAGAGCGAGGTCCGCCCTCTTAGCATCAAAGCTATGAAATTTCTTTGAGTGTTACATATCCCTAGTGTTGTTCCACAGTTTTTCTGTGATCGATGTTGTCCATTTTCTGATCTCCCCCTTTAGAAGGAGTTTGCTAAAGCCCTAAAGGATGGAGTGGGTCCAATGAAAGCCCCATTGGCTCCCCTTTTTGCGTAGGTGTCAGCCAACTCGTTACCCTTGTGCCCCTCATGACCTGGCACCCATATCAGAGTAATCTGATTGTGAGTGGCCAGTTCATTTAGCTTGTCGTGACATTCCGGTATTGTCCTGAATGTGAACGTATAGCTGCTCAGGGCTTTGAGTACCGACTGACTGTCGGAGAGTATCTTGATTCTGACTCCCGTGTATCCTATTTCGGATAGGACCGCTACAGCTTCCAGTATAGCATATAGTTCCGCCTGGAAAACTGTGGTGTCCTTGTCAAGTGTAACTGTCCTACGTGCCTTAAGCCCCACTATTCCTGCTCCCACTCCGAATGTCAAGGTTAGTTTCACAGAAGCTGTTGGTAGAAATATACATTTCAAAAACGAATTCTGTGTGTGTATGCGGATTTTAATTCGTTTATTGTCAGTGAATTATGTGTATAGTTTAATAAATATGAATGCTATTGCTTTTTTGAGGATAGTAGTGCAAGCTATTACTTGGACAGCCGCCTAGAGAGAAGAGCTTTGCGCTATATGCTAATCTGAAGACGTGTTACAGATGAACGATAGAGAGCAAGTTGAAAAAGAGAAATGTAGGTCTTCTGGCAAATAAAAATTTTTGCATATTCTTGCAGCTTCCAAATAAATGTTCGCTTAAAACATATTTTTAAAGCCCCTCTTATAATCTGTGCGATGGACGATATTTAAGAAACAGTGTTGCGATAACATTCTCCCACCACCGGCATCTTTTATTTGTGGTCTGGAATCATTTAATGTCAGCGCGAAGTCTTCCCAAAAATGTGTTTGTCTGCTGCTGGATGGCGCTGGGTAAAACGACAGGAATCTTTTTTAAATCCATCCTTGCTCCGATTTGCAATTTGTTTGTCTTTAATTCTTATAAAATTCTTTAATTCTTTTTCATCGTTCCGTTAGCTTTTCGCTACAAAATCTCAGCGCAAGCAAAACTAGAAAAAATATCTACATTGCGGAATCAATAATACGGCAATACCACACTGTAGAGATGATACCGGCGGTATCGAGCGGTTTCCAAGCATTTTTTTATGTTTCCACATAAAAAATGCTTTCCACAGTAGTGGAAAGTAATCAATAATCGTTTTGAGTTCGATTTTTTTACTTCCTCGAAAATTTTTCGTGATAAAATTGGAGCGATCAACTTTTTAAAGCAGACAAGAGAAGTAAAGTTGAAGCTGGGGTACATACCATGGCTGTTTCACGACCACCAGGAGGCTCTTCAGCCTACCAATTGTTTCGAACCCATGTCATGATGAATCGCCTATTGTTTTAAGCAGGAGGAGGTAAATTCGAACTAGAGGTGGGTAAAAGTAATTAATAATTGAGCGCCTCGATGGACGAATTGGTAGAGTGATCTACGCAGTGTCTCCGAGGTCGCAGGCTCGATTCCTGCCAAAGGCTCTGTTTGTTTCTGTAGACCAGCAAAAAGCTTTGCAGTTTTGTTTTCCGTTATCATTCTTCAACTCCCTATTTACCTGTTCCTCTCTGTCCTCCGGCATAACGCAATGCATATGTAGGTGTCCGCTCCTGAGTACTGCTCCAAAAAAATAAATAAATAAATAAATAAAAACGAAAAACAAAGTCAAGTTGTGATTCTTTTGAAGCATAATGTCAAGCCAAAGGTGGTCCAAACATACAAATATTTAAAAATATATTTAATTTTAAATAATTCCATAAACTCTTACAGCTGGTGAAATGATTTCTCATTTTGCTTACATGAACTACAAATTACTCAACCAAAAGCCGAGCAATGCTTAAAGATATTAAAGTCCTGAATATGAACATGAGAATTTTATTACGTTTATCACTTTTGCCAAAAGGAATATAATTGACCAATACCAAATTGGTATAATGGATTTCTTGCTGTTACTTTTCATTTGATTGCAATGTTATACAAACAGGATGCAGGAGGGCGGAATGTAGCAAAAGAAAAAACAAATCTTTCAAATGGCCCACCCGCCTCTCATCACAGATAAACAAAAACACATCAGGAAGACTATTAAATAATTCATGATATTATTTCCGTTATGAGCATTTTCTAATCAAAATTGCCAGCCAATACAGCATTGGAAATGTGACTTCTGTTTACTGTCTATGAAATAACAACAGACACTTTTTACTGCAGGAAAACAAAACTATCGTAATATTTTTTTCTTCTTTTGTGTGTAACTGCTGCAGTGGAGTTTTCTTTCTTTGGTTTTTTATTTTTTATTTATTTGTATGTACATCCGGGGAGTATTATTTTAAATCTTCTTTCTTTTGCTTGTCATTCTTCCTGAGACAAAAAATATTAATAAATAAAAAATAAATACGGAAAAATAATACAAAAACATACTTCAACACCCTTTAAGATTTTAGATTTACAGTTTTTGTTCCCAACGCATTTTATGTTTTACGTGGCATTTTCGATTTCTAAAGAGTCGCAGAGATGTGCAACCACTTGAAAGGAGTTGCCACCATCGGTACAATAACAACAAGCATAAAATTCAATTGTATATTAATAACCCCCTAATTCATAAAAACTTCTTATTTCAGCTTATAAGCTGTTAATAGTTATCATACACTAACAGTGTTATAAGCAACTCAAGAAATTCAATTCATAAACACATTACATGGGTGAAATAGCTATTAAACTCTTTTGTTACTTTTGTACTTTATTGTTGGCAATACCATGCAATGTTCACTCTCATTTTGTGCCTAGTGCTGCATATATGAGATGTATGTAAGAAACTGATTATTTGGGTAGCTGCGAAAAATGCAAAATATTATTTACTTATATAACATAATTTTGTTCGAATATGAAATAATTTATTGGTTTACCTATTTTTATTGCGAAAGATATGTATACAAGGCTTTGAATTGTAAAAAAAATTGTTTCCAAACACATCTGTTTAACGACTGGTACCAAAAGTAGTCGACTACTTACTCTCTAGCAAGATCTAAATGCGCACGCAGGCTCTACAGAATGCCAACTTTTAACAGGATTTCACGGTATGCCAATTCTGTTGCGTTTTACGGTTTCGTTTTTATTACAAATAATATAATCATACGCTTTATTCCTCTAATAATAATACTTCCACTCAGTGATGCAAAAATGCTATCAGAATTCTGGGGGCCGCAATAAAGGTCACCTCTGCTCCTTAATCAAACTCTGCAGAGATTTAAAGATTTTCCAGACTTAAGTTTGCACGAGTAATGCAACAAGGTATCCCATTTATCTGAATGTGGCTGTAAATCAAACAGTTTTTACCATCAGTGTGCATTGTTTACTTTACTTTTCTTAAGCTTTAATGGGAAAAAAGCAACATAATGCAGCAGCTTACGACTACTGATTGGCCACAAATAAGAGGTCAAGTATTATTTATTTTTATAGCAAACAAACCATCCCTCAACTTCTTGTTTTTTTTTCGCCATTTCGCATTTTTCTTAACAAATAGATGTTTTTATTTTCTAATTTACTAGAACTTTAAAACGGATTTTTCTTTCATCATGGAAAATGGTATTAGAAAATGGAAACTGTGCTCAAATTGTTAGAACACAAAATGAATCACAGAGAGGAGGGTGGTCTTAAAAGATTTGCGAAAATATTTACTTTTTCTTCTTGAAATAATATCCAATCATTAGCTATAAGCACCGTTCGAGTAATTAAAAATAATGTTAATGAAAAGTAATTAATAAAATGGAATGTATAATTTCAGGTATTATTTCAGACTTTATTAAGGTTTCTTGTCTTTTTCAGCTGTCTATATGAGGCCGACATATCATTGATGCTAAGCAACTCATTAGCAGACTCAATTGTTTATTTATTCCAAAATTCTCATGAACAAAACGAGAATCAAAAATGTTCAAAAAAAAAAACTTTTAATGCACAACTCCTGACCAAGGACGTGAAGCTATTCATTCATCTTTTCTGTTTCTCATATTACAAGAGACTCATCTGGCCGTACGAAGTCGTTTAAACAGAGTATTAGGCCCTTAACCAAATGCCATGATAACCGACAGGCGTAGTTCATTTTAGTGCACAAACAAACCTCAATATTATATAAATGGTTATCCATTTTGCGGTTTCAGAGATAAACGTAAATAAAACCCCTATACGGGTCTGTTCTAAATCCGAATTCACTCTAAAGTGGATTACTTTAGAATAATTGGTGTTCTGCAATCCGAATCCCCATGTTTTTATTCGTTTTCCATTAGAGTATTATAGGGTGAGTGAAAGTAAGTAGAATCGGCTTTTATTCATGCAAGTGATAACTTTTTTAATGAAAACTAAATTTTCTCTTTTAATTTGAAGTGTTTTTTTTTATTAAATATAATAAAAAAAATTTGAATTTACACACAATTATTAGTAAAAAAAAAACCTTTTCTTTAATTTCTTCCAAAAATTTTGTATGTTTTATTCAAATGGCACTTGCAGAAAACAAAAATACAAAAATGTTGCTTGTGTTCGAAAACACGAAGTTGCCGTACATATTAAAGTGTGATATGTCAATGTGTTTTGGGATAATGCTTAATGCAATCAGAATTTATTGAAAAAGAAAAATTTACATTTTAAAGGAAATTATAATAAATTTTCTATATATAGTTTAAATTAAACAATATTTATATTAATATGATTGTATTTAGTGGTCAAATTCCATTGTATCAGTCCGGCCATACGTTCGTTTTACAACATATGGTTGTCAAAGATCGTAGTTCATGTGCTCATAGCCGGCAAACTGCCGCGCCGGTAATTTCACAATCTAGCACCCGTCGCGATCAACAGCGACTGATTGCTGCTTGCGGTAGAGCTGCTTTCTCAGAATAATCTATTAATGTTTTAGTTTTTGTCATATTTTAACTTAATTTTTATTTTTTTTTGCGTGATTGTAAAAACGTGGCTTAGACGATCGTTAACCGTCGGTTTTTGCTTTGCCGCCGTCGACTATTTGTATGTTAAGCCATCTTTTATCATCGGCTTCGTTGTTGTTGTTTATATATTTGATATTTAGAATTTTTTTTGCGAACAGAAACTTCGAATATCTAAAAACATGCTGAATTGAGAACACCAATTTATGAATTATGCGGATTAAAAAAATTTTGCTAAATCAATCCGAATCGGATTCTAGAACAGACCCGATAGAATATTTTTTTTTCATGATATTTCGTTTTTATTATAAAGTTTGAACGTTGACATTATGTATAAAACACTATATCATTTAAATGACCACCACGCGGAGTGTTGCAAGCATTGATTCTTTTGTGGTAATATTCGACCACTTTTTGACACATATTGGGCGGTATCTCAGCCATAACTTGACGACTGTTGGTTTTTAAGTGCTCAAGAATTAAAGGTTTATCTGCTTAAACACGGTCTTTCGCGTAGCCCCACAAAGAAACTCTAATGGTGTCCAATTGCATGATCTTGGTGGTTAGCTGATATGGCCACGACAAGAAATAACGCCGCCGGGAAATGTCTGGCGACATATAGACATATCGCCATATTCGCTCGAGTTGTATGGCATCTGGCACCGTCTTGTTGAAACCACATATTCTCCAAGTCGTATTCTTCAATAGCAGGCAAAAAAAAGTCGGTTATCATGTGATCATAACGCTTCGAATTGACGTTGACAGTCGTGCCATTGTCGTTTTCGAAGAAGTAAGGTCCAATCACACCTTCGGGCCAAAGGGCGCACCACACAGTGACTTTTTCTGGATGTTATGGCCTCTCTTCAATTACTTGAGGATTCTCAGAACCCCAAATACTACAGTTTTGTTTATTAACATACCCACACAGCGAGAAATGTGCTTCATCGCTGAAGAAAGTTGTGTTCGAAAAATCACCGTCCACCGCCTCCTGTTGAAGCACCCATTCTACGTATCTAAAACGTTGTGAATCGTCAGCTGGCTTCAGTTTTTGTCTGAGGTGGACTTTATATGGATGTAAGTGTAGATCTTAATGCAAAATACACCGTAATGTGCCGTAAAACAGTCTTGATTCCTGAGAACGACAAGGAATCGCCACATTTGGGTGTTTGGCAACACTTTCACTTACAGCAGCGATATTTTTTTTTTGCGAAACGATGATGCAAAGGCCTTACAATTTTGCCAATTACTTGCATAGTTGGACGATTATGTAAACTATAATCTCCTTTTAAAGCACGATATGTGGCTGTGGCAGAATCACCATTTTTGTAGTATATGTTTTGATAATTTTTATGTATTGTGTAATATTTAGACGATCCGTTTTTGTCAATATCAGACTTTCAACTGAAGAAAAGAAATTGATTTGACAGATGTCGAATTCTAGTCCTATAATTTTGAAACCACGAAATAGTTAACTCGTTAAATTAGAACTATCTGCCAGGCGTTTTATTACAACCAGTACGCTTTACCGAAGGAATGATCTTCAATCTCGGACCAAGCACAGCAATTTCGAAGATTCACTCTGGGTCTTCTCATCCTCGTAGCGCCGAGTAGCCTTGGCTGGAAGTTACATGACATGAGATGACAGCTGGCTAATTGGACACCTGGAAAAGTATGCCTGCGCTAGTAAATGTCATTATTACTGTCATGACAGAGCTGTCATGCAACCTGTTCTACGTGCAGCTTCTTGCTCAACCTTAAAATTTGCCTCCGTCGCATGTCATCTTCCATATTACTTTGTACTCAGAACGAAACAGTATAATTTTTAATTTTTGCAATGTTTTTAATATAAAATCTGGGTTGTGTATTTGCTTCTCACTGAACTGAACTGAACTAAACATTGGGTCTGGCATTTTTGTCTCAACTGTTAGAAATATCTAATACAGTAAATGCTTCGGATTTTAAAATGTTATTGTTTACCTTGCATCATGTCTTCTTCTCGCCACATTTATAAGCATTTTCAGCTATTTCGATACGTATTTTTTTTTTTTTTTTGTTGCCCTGCTACCAGACAATCTTTCGCCGTTTAGTAAACACCCCTGGCGGCAAACTTTAACCTGAAAGCACTGTTGTGTTTTGCTGACTATAAAAATAGTGAAACATAAATAACAATTGTTACAGTTGCATTTAGATAGAGCAACAATGTTTTGTGTGTCTGTGTGTGTTGTTTTCTATAGTTTTTCATAATTTAAGGAAACCACTCACCCAACCACTTGGAGCAGAAAATACTGACGATAAAATACATATTTATCTTTTGTTATTTTCCCTCTGTGCAGGTGATACGTACGTTTGGGTTATTTTTCAATTTTTCTTATACTCTCGCTCTCTCTCTCTCTCTCTCTCTCTCTGGTCAGCTGCTTTCAGTTTGTTTTCTTATGCTATTTTTAAAGGGCTCCATTACGTTGAAATACTTTTTATTAATGTTATGACTTCTTTTCTTTGTAGGTAATTTATCAAGTAAATAAAAAATCTGGGCAGAAAATATTTTGCACGGATGATTTGTTTACCATAAAGAAAAAACCTACATTAAAAGAAGAGGAAAAGTAAAATAGAGATAAGTCTAGATGATATGTTGAATCAGCATAGGTATGCTGACATCCATATGCTAGAAAATAGCAGCAAATGTTGAAAGTATCGAATTTCTCAATGTCAGCATATGTTAGTAATTGAAATGCCAAATTACCACTTAGATATGCTGAATTTTATATGGTGACACGTTTGCTGAGTTGTATGAACAGTCAAATGAGTTTCATACCTAAAGCATATTTAAAGTCGTAAATTGTGCTTTAAAAATTTTATTGTGAATAAAAAAGCAGCATGTTGTCAGACCTATAAATACTTTATAAAAAAATTTATTGCTTACGTTTACAAATATGTACTTCTGGAGAGCTGTGCTGATTTAATAGAACGGCGGCTGCAGCCGTCAATATCTGAAAGTCGTCTGTCAGCTAAAAATCGACCGTCCACTCGTTGAGTTCAGATTATTAAAATCGTTTATTGTTTTTGAAGTTAATAGTTATTCATTCGTTCAATTTCAGCTCTATTTCGTTTTGTTTGCAATTAAAATTGTTTAAATCACCAACTTTTATGTATTCTTAAACTTTGTTTTGCATGATATAGAAATACAGCCTCATTCACAACAAATATTTCAGGCTTAGAAGGCTCTTATTTGTCTTATTTGTATGGAAAATTTGTCAAATAAGAGTTTAAGAAACCCAAAAAAATATTTATTATGAATAAGACCCCTAATATTTATAATATACGTATAAAATAAAAAATTTATTGTAGTTTGCACTTTGGCGTAATTTATATTAATAACATTTATTAGATTATTCAAATATGAACTTAATTATTTATATGCTTTTATTTTTTATGTATTAATTTAGGTCCAAAAATGAACCTTTTTAAAAAATACTTGCTGTCTTTTTCAGCTGTCTATATGCCGACGACATTTCGTTGGTGCTATTCAACTTGAAACTTAAGTACTTATTCCATAATTCCCAATTATAGTGGCAATAATTGAAAATGTTCCAAGTTTTGTTTCCATGCATAGATAACATATAAAAATCTCATATTTTCTGTGTAAGAATAGCTTTAATATGAATCCAGAATCAGCCGGTTGTCCACCTAGCTATAAAAATTTACTTTTCTTTACTTAATTGATATGAATTAAAAGTAGTGACAAACCAAGGGTTGAACTTAAGCCTGAAAAAGTAATTTAATATAAATGTATTACAATACAGAAGTTCAATGAAATTAAAATTTTCAGTAAAAATACTAAATGGGATAACTACAAAAAAAGTTCTGCTATTAGTAGTTTTTTCTTCTTCTCACAACTTTGTTTATGTAGGAAACACTTGGCCTGTCCAAAATATATTTTGCCTCCACCAACCCTTTTTTTTTTTTTTCTTCTCAAAACTTCAAAATTTCTGCGGTTGCAATAAATTTGAAGGAACTCAATTGTTGGCTATTGAATTTATTACTTAACTTTATCGTAATTATTTAATCCGCTGCAATTTATTTACTTGATATGTTTGTTCTTTAATCCTGTTTCATTTTCCCCAAAAATTTATTTCCAGTTTGTGTTTACGTGAGTATTGTATTGAAATCTTGCGTTCGGCTTACAATACATTAGTGCGCCAAGTCAGACGTGTTTTGGAGCGCAATTCAGGATTTAGCAGTCACGATGACTCGTATTTATTGTGGCTCATACGTTTCTTTATGGAATTCAATCGCCTGAGCGATATGAAGTTGGAATTAGTGAGGTAAGAATCGTTTCTTAAGTTTTTTTTTATTGTTGTTGTTTTAGATTTAAGTGCAAAAAACTATTTTTTCACCACATTTTTTTTTGTGTTAACATCTGCACGGTGGTGTGTGGAACTGAAATTGAAATAGAAAATGAAATTAATTATTTATTTTCTTTAAAAGAGCTAATTGGCAGGTATTATTTTAGCTCTAAAAATAGACCTTATTAATGTTTTCTGTCCTTTTCAGTAATCTATATGCCGTCGACATTCCGTTGATTTTAAGTCAATAGACTTTTAGATTTTTTGAGTCTACTGAGTTGAGTTGAGTAGCATCGACGAAATGTCAGCGGCATATACATAGATGGCTGAGAAAGACAGAAAACATTAACAAGTCTATTTTTAGACCTAAAATAACACAAAATTTGAAATCTTAGAATTAAACTCTTAAGTAAAACAAGAACTCGCTAAATCAAGAAGAATCAACAAAGATGAAAAGTAATCAGTATTTTAGATCATGGTGAAGAGAGTTGCACAATTATCGATAGTTTTGGTAGTTTAATCTTTAAAGTACAATCGTCTATCGATAGTTATAAAAAGTGATTAAATTTTAATATCAAAAACAAATTAAGAAATTTTGTCATTCCTCCTTATTACGACGATATTGTACCAATATTTAATTATGTATGAAACCGTGACTTCGGCGGCACACCTCCATTCGATGGTCCAAATTTTCGATGACGCTGAGGCATAATTGAGATTCTATGTCGTTAATATGCCGATTTATCTTAACCCTTAGCCTTTGAATTGTTGCTGGCTTGTCAACGTACACCTCTTCTTTTAAATAACCCCCCAAGAAAGAAGTCCAACGGCGTCAATCACATGATGTTGGCGGCCAATTGACATCGCCACCACGTGAGATAACACGACCATTGAATTTACCATTTTACCATATCAACTCACGATAGCGAACACCATTCACGGTATTGAGTGCCTGATCGGCCTCAATTTGGAAAAAAATACGGCCCAATGATGCTGCCAGGCCATAAACCGCCCTAAACACTCACTCTTTGTGGCTGCATTGGTTTTTCGACCATCACTCTTGGATTATTATTCGCCCAAATGCGGTAGTTCTGCTTGTTGACGTATCCTTTGAGGTGAAAATGTGCCTCATGACTGAAGATGATTTTCTACGAAAATTTATCATCTACTGCGGCCATTTCTTGCCACCATTCTGACCATTCAAGACGCTGGGAATGCGCAAGAGACTTAAGTTGCTGAGTTAATTGCACCTTGTAAGCGTCTAAATGCAAGTATTTATGCGTAATGTTTGTCAACGACGAGCGTGAGAGATGCAATAGTTGGACCGCACTATCGTGAACAGCAGCAATTTTCTGCAGTGCGAGCTGTACGAGCATGAACTGGTGTCTTCACATCTCCTACAGAGCTGGCTTAAACAAATTTTTACACTTTTGCCGATTGCCCGCACATTTGGACGACTAAGTTGACCGAAAAAATCACTAATGCCCGACATGCATTTTGATTTCAACGCCCATTTTCATAATAAGCCCGAATAACTTTAACGCGTTGCCCGTCGTGGGCATCTTTCCCAGGATACATTTGAAATAGAGTTAGTCTGAAATCGAGTAAGTCAAATGAAGTGCAGAAAATAGACCGGGGTTTAGGTGTTTTCCACATTCCATATTGGGCCTTAAAATTTAACCACCCATTGTAGACGTGGTTTACCCGTTGGGGCGGTCGATTAGGCAACCGATATAGTGCCATCGATTATTCAACAGCTTTTGGCATGAGAGAAAAAAACTTTTACTTCAACATATGAAAGACTTAATTTTCAAAGAGCTCGATCTTAAGTTTTTATTTTTATTTTTGTCTCGAAGTCCCCCCCAACGACGAGGCGTGGTACAGGGTCATTGTGCTCAAAAAAATCTATTAGGGAGAAACAAATTGTTGGGAGTTGATCATCGGATGCCCTCCTCTGAGGCCATCATCGAACGGATTATTATTAAAGGTCCTAACTCACATTTTCTGCAATCTTATGATTATCTCCCTATGATGAATACTGTCCATTTCCCAGTTTTTTTTTTTCTTTAAAGAGTCATCTTCTTTGGAATTAAGGTATAGTGTAGATTCAATTAGAGTTTTTTTTTGTTGTTTTTTAGTGGTGGTTTCACTGCAAAGTAACTGATGGGCCAAAAAAAGTCATCCGATGTGGTTTGGCTTTTCGGAAGATCGGTAGTGGCTCGTGCAGTAAATGCCGTTTCTCCGTCCTGTTGGAACCACATGTCCTCCAGACCTAATTCGTTCAATTGAGACAGAAAAAATTGGGTAAACTTGACCCTACAGCGCGTTGTTGTTTGACAACCATATGATTTTCCGGCCTGTTCATTACCTTGTTTTGCAAATTGCCAAACGAACCCACTGTTCCTGTAAACATCTTTTCAATGTTTTAACAAACTTTTCCATTATTATATTCTGTTTTTTTTTCTTTAAGCTTTGCTTCCTTGTTTTGGTTTCTTTTTTTTCTTATTGAGATTCAATTTTAAGAAATTTTTTGTTGTTATTTGATTATGTTTTTTCCTTTATCGTTCTTTAATAACTTAATGTAACATTGAGGAATTGCACAGGCAAAACAAAAAACACAAGAAAAAAACACCTTTTAGAAAATTGCATAGAGAGTTTTCTTTTATTTCCAGTTTATTATTATGTTTAGTTCCCTCTGCCAATCTCCACCGGGAATCAGCCAGTTTTGTTTTCTCCTTCTGTTTTTTTCTACGCCACTCGCACTTCTTCTGTTGTGATGTTCCATTTCCATGGCTTATTTTCCTCCACTTTTCGAAATCTTTTACAACTTTTCTGGTTGGTTTTTCGTTGTTGTTGTTGTTGTTAATTCTGTTCTCCAGCAAATTAAATTTAACATAGTTTTGCAAGGAATTGTTCTTGCATTATTATTGCTGTTGCTGAATTCTTCTGAATGTTCTTCCTTCAAAATATTGTTGGCCGTGTTTTGCTGGTTTTTTCTCTCCTCTTGTGCTGTGTTTTCTTAAGCAAAGAAAAACTTATAAATGTAAAATTTGTTGCTGGTTGTTTTGGTATATTTTGGCTATTTGCACAGTTGCTCAAGTTAATTTCAAGCTGAGAAATTATTTGTAAACCAGGAATAGAGAACTTTTCTTTTGCCTGATGTGAAAATTTATTTTTTTGTTATTATCAGTATTTTACTAAAAAAAAAAAATATTCAATTTGTTGCAAAATTTCCGTTTATTAAATCTTAAGCGCAACACTGTGCATTAATTGGGTGGTGTGCTTGCTCGCAACTTAACCCATGACCCTATTTGAACGTGCCTTAAGGAGACTTTAAATTATAATGGAGTATTAAAACTTCACTTCAAGGCCAACTTGGTCTTGCTTTCATTTATGAAACTCAGTTTAGTTCAGCGATGCTAAAAAGAAGATTTTATCGTTGATGATTGGTGCCATGTAGTGAACCGGACTATTGTGCTCAAGAACCTCACAAGCTCTCCTGTCCCCTGCAGCATTCCCCCCGGGGGCACAAAATGCATCTTGCTGATCGTAACCAGCTTGATGTCGTGTCAACGGGGTAGAAGGGGTGCAGGATACCTCGGCTGGCTTGGTGGCTAAAATCTTAGGCATTTCCTGAAGGAGGGCGGCGACTCCTGAGGGACTTGCTGAAACCCCTCACCGAGGGGCAATTCGGCAGTACGGGGACCGGAGCCCCGGGATGACTCTTCGGAGTCATCTCGCCGGTCATAGGTTGAGGAGCCTTCCTTGGCTGAAACGTACTGGCTGTGGTTGCTACCATAAGTTCGCATGGAAGGGAACGTTGGTAGCTAAACTGATCATAGACCCTCGGGTCTGTGTTCGGTCGCCCAAATGGGCCCGTAGTGCTGTTGCTAAGCAACAGACGCTGCTTTGTAAGGAACCAGATTGGCGGGAGCATTAGCGTTGGTTCAAGGACTGATGATCTTAGGAACTTCGGGCTACCACGGTAGTCGTGTATCCTTAGCCGTCTGGGGAATTGCAATGCAGCAGAGGTTAGATAGCTCAACTCCTGAGCAAGGGGTTTTGTTATGGCCAAGTAACGTAGCAAATAAATTGCCACCCGAGCAGTTGTTCCGGCTGCTCGGGGGCGGTGGTGTAACGTCTTGATTACACCACGTGGTTTGACCACCGTGAGGTTGAGCCCTAGTGGCAGGTACTCACGTAAATCATTCCACATCTGTCCCCTGCAGCAATGAAACAACATTGACGTTAATTGACAATAACATTCTTGCGAAAACTCGCAACGAAAATCTTTTAGCATTGTCGTGTTTTTTTACTTTTAAAATTTCATTACAAAAAAAATTTTGTCATTTTCGAAAGTATTCTAATTCTGCTGCACCTTTTGTTGCTCCGATTCTCTATGCTCTGGTCCTTCCGTTTTGTTTATGCAAGACAGTGTTGAACAGTTGTAAGTTTTATTATTCAAAACCTTCATCAATTTATTCGCTTTTCTTTTTCATCATCATTATTTGCCCGAAAGTACAAACTGTTCTGTTCGGTTGTTGTTGCTGCTGGTGTTGGCCAAACTATTCAGGGTAGACTTTAAGTCAACTCCTTGCAGCAGCAATTTGTTGTATGTGTATCGTGTGGCATCAGGGTTTCTATTCTAGTTTCTGTGCTTTTCTTCTGACTTGCACATTTTTTCTGCCTGCAACTGCATTTAAGTTTTAGTTTTTCGAAATAAAAACTTAAAGAAAACAAAAATTGTACTTTGCTGGGTGGGCAATTTTGTAGGAAGAGCTGCATACATACTCTTGCCAGTTGTTGTTGCTGTTAAAAGCCTAATAAATTAAAGTAACAATTTATTGTATAAATTACTTAAGAATTGCCAAGAAAAACATCAACAACATTTTCATTTGCCACATTAAACATTTTTAAGCTGCTGTTAACATGTTCAGCTGCATGTTTATTTAAATTCAAGTTCAAAGTCTGTTTGAAATCTAAACATACAATACGATCTTTCTAAACTAATTTCACACTCATAGAAGAGTGAAAATATCATCTGGTGACTAAAATTTCACTATCCTGCCCGGCCATTCTAACCGTCATTCTGCCGCACAGTACAAGCATGGGGACTAAAACTTTTAAAAATTAAGTTGCCCTGCGGTAAATTGACGAAAGCATCTACAAGGTAAATGTGGGATGGTTTTACACCGACAGGTTAGAGCTCGAAGTTCTAACCTGACGAAGTATTAAACCACGTGGTGTAATTCTGACGCTACACCACAGCCCCCGCTCGTGTAGAAGTTTATTTGCTATTGTTCTTGGCCCATAATAAAGGCCCTTGGTGGGGAGTTTGGGCTATCTAATCTCCGCTGCAGTACAATTCCCTGGACGGCATACGGAAATCACGACATAGTATACCAACATTTCACAGTCAGTACTTTTCAGCAAAGGAAAGCTTCTGAGCCTATGATCGGGCGATAATACTCCATAGAGTCATTTCGGTGCTCCGGTCCCCGTACTGCCGAAGTGTTCCTCGTGACACTCTCCAACGCCTTGGTACCTGCCTAGGATCCTAGGATTTCTGGCCACCAAGATAACCGAGGTATCCTGCACCTCAGCTACCCCGTTAATACGGCACCGATCTGGCTACGATCAACAAGATGCATTATGTGGCTCCGGGAGGGGAACATCTACAAGGCAGCAGGAAGTCACTTCTTGTAGCGAATATTGTAATGAATTGTACATGAAACAGGAATCTACATTTTTGTTATTACAATATCTGTAGCCGATATTCAATAGCACTCACGTTAAAAATTTCCATAGTAAATAGTATTTTCGAGAATTGTCAGCAGTACAACTGACTTCATCATAAGTCACTGCAGCCACATTTTGGGGTATAAACAAATTTCATATGAATTAATTTTGCATTTTTGGAACTTTTTCTTGTAGAATTATTTTTGTATTAAGTTCTCATCTCAAGTTCTTCTATATCAAGTTCTTTCTATAGTATTTTTGTGATTGATATTAATCAAATAGGACAAAGAAAACATAAAAGACACCCTGCTAAATGTCTTTGATGTTTTCTTTGTCTTATTTAATTAATATCAATCACAAAAATAATATACAGGTAACTCGCGGTAATGTGAACTTCCACAATAGTGAACTGTCCACTAATGTGAACATTCATTTTCTGAAATGAACTATCTAAATTGTGAACAAAATTTTATGGCTCTAAATAGTGAACAGAAAAACAACTCCCAACAATAAAATAAGCTCATGATGTTCATTTAAAACCGGACATTTGTGCTGCTATGTGTTATGCTAGGAATACAACTGGGACGAACGACGAATTTCGCCCAACACGACGAATACGCCGATTAAAATTCGCTGTGTAAATTCGTCGTATGAATATAACGACGAAAAACAAAAACATCTGTTACATTTGATAAAGTTGTTTATTGTTTGTTCAAAGATAAAAAACAAATTAAATGAATCAAAGAATTTAAAATTTTGTAAAAATAATTAAAATAATGAATATCATGTTCATTATGGTAAAATCCTTGAAGTTTAACATTTTCAATTATAATTTCACTTGTATCCATTTTTAAGTTTTTTAATGTTATCTTACTATAGTTGAACAGCTGATGGGGTGACCATATTAAAAAAATTGGTTGCTAACAAATTTAGCATTACAAAACAAAAAATTCAACACTATAAACATGTTTTATAATCTATATTAGATGGCTTTTTGTTTTAAATGCACTTAAACTAAAAATTATTAAAGTAAAAATTAACTGTTTTTGCTAAAACACTTGAAAACTAAAAACAAAATGGCCACATGGTACTGATTTGTTCGCCGGCGTAAGAAATAGAAATAAATGTTTTTGACATTTTTAAACACATTTGTTTAAACATTTATTTCTCGTGCCTTTTTCTGTCGTAACATCAAAATTGATGTAATTTCAAACAACAAGATTTTTTCATCAGGAATTTAGACAAATTATGACCGTAAATTCCAGCAAAAATTTTATAGTGTAGGTCACTAAATATTCGTTTATTACGATGGCAGGATCTATGACAATTATGGATGAAACAAAATATCGGCCAAGTGCTAGTCACGGCTTTCGTGGCATACCTCTATCTAATACCGTCTATTTTCAGTGATTCGTAAGGCATAATTGCAGTTTAATGTCGTCGTTGTGCCGAATTATCTAATCCAACAGCTCTTAATTTGTACTTGGTTTATTTATCTGCACCAAAGAAAGAAATCCATTGGTGTGAAATAGCATGATCGTGAATCTCACATCATTACGACATGAGATAACATGGCCATTGAAATTCGCGCATAACAGAGCTATTGTTTTCCTCAAGTCACACCATCTAATTGCTGTGCAAAAGCAATTCAGACTATTATATTGTGTATTAATATCTGCCAAAAAATCAAATAATACGTGCAAGTGTGATGGTGTGAATGCCATGTGTTATGAAAACGAGAAATAATACGATAAAAAATTCACATCCCATAAGACTTCACTGTTCTTTGAAAATTTTCTAAACGATAATACATTTTATTCGATCAGGGTTGTTTTTCTAACACAAGCAGCTGTTGAAAAATTTACTAGCCAGTTGTTTCACAGTCGATGGCGTGCCGTCACTGATGGTATTTGATGTCGTTATACAAGGGTTCGAAATTTGGAATTTGGTTACCGTATACAGATGTGGAATGATTTACGTGAGTACCTGCCACTAGGGCCCAACCTCACGGTGGTCAAACCACGTGGTGTAATCAAGACGTTACACCACCGCCCCCGAGCAGCCGGAACAAGTGCTCGGGTGGCAATTTATTTGCTACGTTATTTGGCCACAAAACAAAACCCCTTGCTCAGGAGTTGAGCTATCTAACCTCTGCTGCATTGCAATTCCCTAGACGGCAAGGGATACACGACCACTATGGTAGCCCGAAGTCCCGAAGAGCATCAGTCCTTGAACCAACGCTAATGTTCACGCCAATCCAGTTCCTTACAAAGCAGCGTCTGTTGCATAGCAACAGCACTACGGGCCCATTTGGGCGACCGAACACAGACCCGAGGGTCTATGATCAGTATAGCTACCAACGTTCCCTTCCATGCGAACTTATGGTATCAACCACAGCCAGTACGTTTCAGCCAAGGAAGGCTCCTCAACCTATGACCGGCGAGATGACTCCGAAGAGTCATCTCGGGGCTCCGGTCCCCGTACAGCCGAATTGCCCCTCGGTGAGGGGTTTCAGCAAGTCCCTCAGGAGTCGCCGCCCTCCTTCAGGAAATGCCTAAGATTTTTAGCCACCAAGCCAGCCGAGGTATCCTGCACCCCTTCTACCTCGTTGACACGACACCAAGCTGGTTACGATCAGCAAGATGCATATTGTGCCCCCGGGGGGGGGAGGTTACCGTATACAAATGTATTTTGCTCTAGCTGTATTTAGAGGATAAAATATTTTTGTGTTATTCAATTTGGTTCTGTTTTACATGACTATTATTTTAGCTGCTGAACATTTTTTAGCGCCGGCACGTCCACCGCCAACATGAAATTGCTCTTCTGCCGCCGTGTAAAGTTTTATGTTGCCACGTTTATTCTGTGATTAAACGCATCCCAATAAGCACAAATTTTTTGTGAATTCCAATGTTGAAATTATAGTGTGAATCCAAGCTTGAATTACATTTAAAATCCATCCTCTTTCCAGTCCGTTTGAAGTTTGTTAATAAACAACAACAAATTTGTTTGAAGCATATGCTATTTATGTCACATAGTTGATGTAAAATAATTGGCGGCAGTGATGATGATGATTTTATAATTAAAATTTCAGAGAAACTTTTCGATTCTACTTGCATCACACTGTTTTTCAAGGCCGGAAGTACACTGTAAAGGTACTGTTTTGTTCGACTGTAATTTAATGGTTAATTTTGCTGGATTCGCTATTGAATTCAATAGTGTTTCAGCTGTAATTCAACACTGGAAATTGGAAATTGTGACTGCATTTCAAATGTAATTCCACTTCAACTCCAGCGAAAATGCTTTTGGGATGTATGATTTACGTATGTCCATACATATGCAACAGCTGTTTTCTTTTCCACTGAAATTTTTTTTTTTTAGTTGAGGTGTGATGGTGTGAATGTAAAATGTTATTTACGTTAGACTTTTTGACAATCGCAAGAAATCTAATTAAACTTTCATCTCACTAAACTCAATAAAAGTATTTATACTTGTATAATAGTCTGAAGTGCCCTTTATGGCTGATCGCCCCTACAAATATGATATGGTCAGGTTGCCAACTTCACATGTGGCATATTTAATTATGTTTGTGGTCAAGCTACTACAACGCGAAAATACCAAAAACCACGAACAGTAAAGGGTGTCCCCCTACAGAGAACCATAATGCTTAGCTGTCATTTTCTAGCCAATTTTCCAACGATATGAAATTTTCTACCTGATACAGAAACACATACAAAAAAAAAAAAAAAAAGAGAAGAGAAGAGAAGGGAACCGCAGGGCGTCTCCATTATTTGCAAATAGCTCGTGACAATTTTTTTTTAGTTTATAAATATACTTGCAGATATTATTACATTTTCTTTAACATTTCTGTTTTGATTGCGATAATTATGTAGCCCAAGTACTTCCTTACTTCACTTATCCGGCCATTTACCCAAAACCAGCTTTTCTTTGCTCAACTTTATTCATTCAATAGAAAATTAAATCAAATTAAGACTCTTTTACAATTTCTATACTACATTTGTTGTAGATACTCGTATCATTTTTACTTCCGTCCCCTTACAATTTTGAGCTTGTGGCGGTGGCTGTAGCGTATATGGTCCAAAACAAGACACATGCGAGCACTTGTTTTAGATTGAAGTGTTTTGAATTTTTCCATGTTTTTGAAATCCTTTATTTAGCTTTTATTTTTCTACGCCACATACAGACAGACAAAGTCAAAAGAATCCTTAGAAATACATATTTACCGGTTTGAGGCACTTGTGATGGCTAACAAATACACATGTACATATGTATGTACGTTTAGAGACATCAAATCAAAACGAGTTCGAAGGAATGCAAGTGGGAAGGAAGTAGCTGTAGAGAAGGTGCTCCCTTAAATATGAGTGGAGTGTTGCTGGTGCTGCTGCTGCTGCTGCTGGTACTCGTATTTGCAAGTGTTTGTTTCCACTTGAAAAAATTTAATTTCGTTAATGAGTTTTGTGCTTCGTTTTAACCCCACTTCTTTTTTAGATTCCGTTCTTTTTTTTCCTGCAAATTCATGTACGAAGTGTGTTGCTGAAGGAGTTGTTTAGTAGTTTGAACATTTCTATTTCTCCCTGCTAAAAAGCCAAGAAAAATTCTAAGGTGCTATAGTTTCTTCTCTAAGACTTTCAACGTTTTTTCTTTTTTTTCTGATTTGCTTTTTCGTCTCTCTTCTCTACTGCATTTAACTCAGTAGTCGTCAGTCAGTTAGTCAACCAGTCATTCATTTAATTTCTGTGATGTTGCTGATAACATTGTGATGACTTGAGTCGGCGGTATTTAAAAACTTAAACTTTTGATTTCTTTTCGTTTGTGTGCTGCACAGAGGAGGCACTGTGGTAAGAAAACGCACAAATGAACTGAATGTGTTTTTTTATGAACACGAAATGTTTTTGTCTTAAGTAATAAGAAGGGTAATAAACTGTTCGAATTCGCATTCAGCATAAAATTTAACTATTTTACAAAGCAACTAAAGGGCCCATCATCTAACGTTTTTTTTCAACTAGTGCTTATTTTGTGAATGGTAACACTTAGTTCATGTCTGATTTGACAGATAATTTGCTTTATCCCTTCGTTGAGCGAATATGGTATACGCGAAACGTATACATCGCTATGTGGGCCTGCGATCGACTTACAGAATCAAAAATGAGATATACCGTTATTTGAAAAATGTAGGAGGTATGACAACATATTTTCCCTTAAGTCAAAAACTATTTGAAATTACAAAAACCGAAATTACCTTTCAATAACTGTAAAAATATTTTTAATGAGCTTAGTAGTTTAGAAAATAAAAAATTTTTTCAATGAAAAAAATTAATTTTTTTTTTTTGCAAAAGTTCGAAATTTTTGGTCCCTAAAACAGCATAAAAAGTCTAAAAATTAAGTTATGCGGATGAATTTTCATACATTCATAAAAAATAAAGTTTTAAACAGAGGAAGCCATAAATGACTAAAGTCGGTGCACAACTTTGGAATTTATTCACAAAAAATCAAAAATTGTAGTTTGAACCCGTCACCAGACCAGGCCTCAAAAATTAAGAAAAAAAAAAAAATTTAAAATGAAAGTAGTATGAAAGAAACATCTTATTTGCTTATCAAAATATAGGAATTTCAACTGACGGAGGAAAAAACAACTTACATATCGATACCCAAAATGCAAAATTCCGTAACTAACAAATTATTCAACATTGACTTTTCTATAGTTTGGTGTTTCTATTTGAAACACGCAGAATTAGTAAAAAAAAAATATGCACGCAACAAAAATAATTAAACTTTTTGCAGGCCTCCATTGTTAATATTTTAATAAATGTATTTGTTAAAAAATGCAAACTGTGCGCACAAAACAAGAACGCGCCTTTTTATACCAAAATTTTTATTTATTTTATTTTTATTTATTTATTTATTTATTTTGAAACTTGAACACTTAAGAATAAAATTCTTTACAAGATTTTTATGTTTCCTCGTACCGAGGGAGTAAAGATTTAATAATTTCTAAACTACTAGGCCGATTAGCAAGATTTTTACAATTATTGAAACGTAATTTTGTTGCGGAATTTCGGTTTTTGTATTTTATAAAATATTTTAATCCGTTGAGTTAAGAGAATATATGTTGTCCTACCTCTTTTATTTTTAAAATAACGGTATATCGGAAAAAGCAAGAGCTAACCTAAAAAAACACGGTTAGCACCACTAAATTCAGCGCACTCGAATTAGGTTTAACCACTGGGCGCCCCGTCTATCGGAGAGAAAAAGTTGCAAACTCAAGCACAGTGTTAACTGTGCAAGGTATTTAAAAGTAAACGGGACTGGTTATTGAAAAAGAAACGTTAAAACTAATCAAAAGAATAATGTAACTACTTTAAGGATTAAATTTTTTTTAATTTTAAAACATTATTTAAAATCTCATCTGCCACAGATACATTTTAAATAGATTTGTTTTAACATTTTTCTTTTTTTGTTAATTTCTTTTTATTGTCATCTTTTCTCTAGCGAAATGCATTTTCCCTAATCTTGTGTTAATGTCTTTTATGTTGTTTTCATTTCTTTAGTGAATCCTTGAGCGTTCAGTGCTTTCATTGGGTTTTGACACGTATGCAACATGATATGGACATGATTATTAGCGACAAGAAGCAAGCCCGTCTCTGGGCCAAAAGATTACATGTTGCTTTGCTGGTAAGTACTGAAAATAAATTAAAAAGAAAATCTCTTAAAGTTCTTAGTCAGCAAGAGATGCAGTTCATAACTGCACATTTTGCACACCTGTTGGTATGTAAGTTCTAATTATTTGGTCATTATTTAAGAATCTCTAATAATTTTTACATATTTGTTGAAAAGTTAAACACATGAATGTAGAGCTTGTAGAGCTTGTGGAGATGAATGTAGAGCTTGTGGGGAGGGAGGAAAGCGAAAAATTGGAGCACTATTTATGTCAGTGCCCGCTTTCTCACAAATACGATCCCGACATTTTGGGAGAGACACCTTACCAGACATAACCCAATTACGGGGCGTATGCTGGAGGAACCTAAGAAACTTTGTGAATGACACGGAGTTCCTATAGACCTATGAGTCAAACTGGTTCACGGTTAAACCCACGGAGCGCACAACAAGCCTATATTGGCTTAGGTGTATGTCGTAAGACATGGGCAGAAGAACCCCTCCATTCAACCTAACCTAACCTAAACACTTTTTTTGTTTGAAAATGTTCACTTGAACAATATACTTGTTCAAGTGACCTGTGTTCTACAGGTTTTTATGCCCCGAAAAAATCATACACATTTTTATACCCTTCACAAAAATGTGTGAGGGTATATATAAGTTTGTGATTCCGTGTGTAACGCATTGAACGTATACATATATATTCTGGATCAGAATCAATAGAGATTACGATTAAGCGATGTCCGTTTGTCCGTCTGTAGTCGTTGAAATACCGTATCTGAGAATACGGTTTGATATAGAAACCTCATACTTTCGCTGGAATGTGTTAAATCCTGGTAGTGAGTCTGCTATTGAAGTAAGATCGGTCCATGGATAGCCGAGATATATCCAAAAAACCGGGTTTTGTGGGGTATTTTTGGCCAATTTTTGGGTCATATTTTTAAAATTTTTTTTTTTCTAAACTGGCTAACTATATAATTTTTAATGCCCATTACATCCCAAAAATCGAAGAATTTTTGAAATCGGTCCATATATACCCAAGATATAACGTCTCCCGATTTTTCAAGAAATCGGCTTTATAAGCTATAACAACTTTTGGCACCAAAAACCAATCAGAATGGTACATATATCATTGTGAAGGGTATTTAAGATTCGAGCACTCTTACTTGTTTCGTTTTGAGTTTTGAACATTTCACAAAAAAAAAAAATTCAAGAAAACGGCAAAACAATTTTAATTAATTTGTAAATATTTGCAGCCAATAATATTGTTTTAATTTTGCTGTAAATTTTAATTTTGTTATTGAACTTCTGTGTTGTAATACATTTATATTAAATTACTTTTTCAGGCTTAAGTTCAACCTTTGGTTTGTCACTACTTTTAATTAATATCATAATATTCTTTACATAATATTCTTTACTTAATTGATATTAATTAAAAGTAGTGACAAACCAAAGGTTGAACTTAAGCCTGAAAAAGTAATTTAATATAAGAATATTGTTTTAATTTCGCGAAAAAGTTGTTGACAAACTGTTTTCAAAATCGATCGTTTTTCTTTTGACTTCTTGAAAATGACATTGCAAAATGGAGTTGTTTTTATTGTGCAGCTGGACATGTATTTCTTGTTAAAGCAAACAGTCCAAGAAGACTCGCCTAAAGAACAAAGTTGTGGAATTATGAATAATGAAATTTAAATGATCGAAAATCCACATGCACATTCTATGTAATATCACATTTCCCTGCACGAAGCAACTGCAAAGTTTTTTTTTGTAAATTTTTAGGAAAATATTCAAAAAACTGCAAAGTTTAGAGATGTTTTCAGCATGTCTGTATGCCGCTGAAAAATGCTCACAGAAAACAGCTGTAACCTCTTTGTGTTTTTTTTTGTGAAAACTTGGTCTGGCTTTAAAAGCAAATAATAAACTTTTATTTCAGGAAAATTTTAATTTTGCTTTGAATTCAAAAAAACAAAACCTTAAAATATACCCTTTCGCCATTTTCCCTTGAAATACATACAAATACTTATATGCTGCCAACGTTTCCGTTACACATACATACATATTTTCCTTATGCTCATTTTGTCGGAAAACGTATGTTAAAAATTGTAATATTTTTGCACATTCTTATCAAATGAGTGTTAAAATGCTTTGTTGTATAAGACTAGTTGCCAGCACAAAAAAAAAGTAAAACTACTTGCAACGAAAGTCAAAGTCACGTGTTGCATGTTATGCAACATGAAGCTGATCTCGCAAAAATTGTTAAAGCAGCAGTGCTACAGGAGCCAAAGGAAAATCTTTGCTTCAAAAAAGAAAAAAAAGAGAATTAACGAAAAATGCTGTTTTTACACTTCATTGCGTTTACGTGCAGCAAAAAACATTAAATATGAAAAAGTACATGAAACAATGCAACGACAGCAAGAACATCTTTACGTTTACACAGCTACAAAAGACCAGAATGAAAAATCTTGTAAAAATTAATCATGTTCAAGCATGCACAACAGCAAAAAAAAAAATAGATGAAATCAAGGAGAATTACAAATTTGACTTAATTCCTTTAATGCACAAGATGAGTGCTCAGAGAAAGTATGTAACTGCTTATCAGATGAGTTGGCAAATTATGTTTTATTTGAGAATAATTAATGAATATGACGCGACAGTGGTTAAAGATTTATGTGAATACACATATGTACATATGTATATTAGTGTTGGAGTATTAACGTTTTCAATTGGTACTGAAATTTAAACGAAACAGTACATTTTACCCTTAAAACTCTAAAACAAAACAACTTGCACTTTTTATACCCTTTGCATATAGATTTGTCATAAAAATTAAGGCCACCAGACGACTTATTGATCTAAACCTTACTTTAATCGTTTTATAAATGTCCCCTCCGCTTGAGGATGGAAAATAAGCAAAGTCGGATTTATAATTATTGAGTTATAGCAAAAAAAAATATTTTAAATTTTCTTTTTACCACATTTATTGTTTAATAAAAAAAAAAACAAAAAAAGCAAAAGGAAAAAGACGGGCTCGAACCAGCAACATACAGGTTAATAGGCAGCCAACACTACCACTGAGCCATCGCCGGTTGTTGATGCCACTAGCATGTTAGATGTGCATATACATATGTACATGTAGTTTTATGTCAGCGTATTACCCTTTTTCTTATAGGTTTGATTTTTAGGGTTCCGTACTCATCACAGTGAAACGGCACCCAATTACCGATACTACTAAGTCCGTCCGTCCGTCCGTCACAGCGTCCATTCTCCGAAACGGTAAGAGCTAAAGAGCTGAAATTTTCACAGGACAAACAACAAATACTAAAAACAACAACAAAGCGAAAACTACCAGGTGTCCCCATACAATGAAAAGTTACAATTAGCGATAACTCTCGAACCGTAAAAGATAGAAAGCTGAAATTCGCACAGTGTATGTATTTATAGATGTTCTACAACCACAAATGCTAAGGACAACAACAACTCAAAAACTACCAGGTGTCCCGATACAACCTAAAGTAACAATTAGCCGTAGTTGTTAAACTGTAAAAGACAAAGAGCTGAAATTCGCACAAAATATGTATTTACATATGCCCAACAACAATAAATGCTAAGAACAACAACGTGTCGAAAACTACCAGGCGTTCCTATACAACGTAAAGTTAAAAAAAATTAGCCGTAACTCCCAAAGCCGTAAGAGAGAAAGAGAGATGAAATGTGCCCAATATATGTACTCACATATGGCCTACAATAACAAGTGCTAAAAACAACAACATGTCGAAAACTACCAGATGTCCCTATACAACGTAAAGTAAGCTGTAAGAGACAGAGAGATGAAAATTATACAATATATGTATTCACATATGCCATTCTATACGTACGTTACACATACGTACGGAACCCTAAGTGTGCGGGCCAGCCTGGTTCGAACACATACACACATAACATAACATAGTCAATGGTCGTACTTTAGAGATGGGGACATACATTGTGATCTATATGTCAAAATACTCTTAAACACATAACCCTTTTAATACAACAGTCCAATAGGGAATCAGGCAGTTACCGGCGGACGTATGGTACTTAAAATACTTAAACAATACGTACCTTGAAAGATTATTCGCCTCTTATTTATATACATAAGTACATTCGATGCAAGTCATAGTATTGTACACATTTATACCATACTTTTGTAGTTTAAGGGACATTCCCATTTTTATTACATCTGTCACAATGTGATCTCCCTCCCCGGGGACATAATATGTGTGAGCTGCAGGATGCCTCGGTTGTCTTGGTGGCCAAAAATCCTAGTCAGGTCCCGAGAGGTTGCGGAGTGTCCTGAGGGGCCTACTGAAACCCCTTACCGAGGGGTAAGTCAGTAGTGGGGGGACCGGAGCCCCGGACTACTCTACAGAATCTTTTCGCCTCATTCTCTGAAATGTACTGGCTGTGGGAGGAAACGTTGGTAACCATACTTATCATACGAACTTCGAGTCTAGGTACGCTGGCCCAAATGGGTCCTTAGTGCTGTTGCTAAGCAACAGAGGTTGCTTTGGAAGGAACTGGATTGGCAGGATCATTAGGGTGGGTTCAAGGCCTGATGTCTTCAGAATTTCGGGCTACCAACCGTGGTCGTAAATTCACAATGCCATTGCCTAGGGAATTGCACTGCAGCAGAGATTAGATAGCTCAAACTCACCTGCAAGGGCTTTTGTTATGGGCCAAGAAATGTAGCGAATACATTTTTACCTAAGCAATCGTTCCGGCTGCTTGGAGGCGGTGGTGTAACGTCCGAATTACACCACGTGGTCAGGTTAGGGCCTAATGGCCAGGTACTGACATCAATCACTCCACATCTGTTACAATGTGACAATAGATAATTGAATTTACATTGTTGTTGGGTGTCAATTATCTGAAATCAATAAATAAGATAACTTATGCCGAATGAAATATAATACATAAACATAAATAAAACTTAATTTTACGCATCATCTTGAGCTGCCTTAGAGGCGGTAAAGTAGCTCTGAAGATGCACATCGTTCGAGTCTTTTGCCGGCAACTGTCTGAGTTGCGCGTTGGAATGTTGTGTCAAACCAGTTGTATGTTTTTAGGCTGCCATCACGGATGACTTCTTTTACTCTTTTGACACATAGATCTCGATGTATGTATGTTCCCATATCTAATTTACCATTCAGCGTTGACTATAGGTCTATAACTTTGGGAGACATTTATAGTACACTTTTGTAGTTCAAGATTTTTGATTGCACTCGACTACTGTAGAATTGATAATTCCTAATTTTGTTTTTTTTTCTGTACTTCTGTGACCCAACACTTTTAGAAGAGTGAAATTTGGAAATTTTAGAAGAATGAAATTTGGAAATTTTAGAATAGTGAAATTTGGAAATTTTAGAAGAATGAAATTTGGTAATTTTAGAAGAGTGAAATTTGGAAATTTTAGAAGAGTGAAATTTGGTATATAATTTAGTGAAAAGTCACAATTTCTGCTTAGCATACGTACGTCTAATTTGCCGTAGAAGAGCATAAGCTTAAGTCTTAATTTATTCTTCAGTTTTATTACCTTTACTTTATGGTACTGTAGTAGTCTTCAGAACTGTTGCTATAAAAAAAAGTTCGTAACTTTTGTTTAATGCGTTTATTTTTCTTTCGCTTTGCAGAGCTTCAAACTGCCTTGTTAATTCTAGTTTTTTTTTCTGCAATACTATTAAGTTTCATTAACAAACCATATTGTTTTCTTTCTTTCATTTTTTTTTTACCCACCGCCACCCCGAACATGAATGTGCATGTTTTTGTTTAAAATTTCCATTATTCATTACGATTTCCAAACACATACCACAAGACTTTTTGCTTCGTTACTCTTTCCCTTTCAATGTTTTCTTCCACAGAATATTTTTCTTACAGCATTTTGCTTCAATTCCTTTTTTTTTCTTCATCTGCTTCTTTCCATTCTACTTTCCCTCAACTTTATTTCATTACATTTTCATTACACACAATTTTATTCTATTTTCTAAACTCGTTTCTATTTTATTTTTTAATTAAAGACATTCCGTGAATTGCTGCATAGTCTGTTGGCATTACAAAAACTTCAAGATGACAATGCTCGAGCCCTGTTCGATATGTTATTGAACAATGTCTGTTATGTGCTGGAATATCGAGAGACAATATTGCATCTGTTAATGAACTACAACGAGGCGCACAGCACCAAGTAAGTATTTGCATGAACCAGCAAACATGTATCTGTATGTTTAAGCTTTAAGAAAATCTTGCAGCGGGGGAGGGCGAGAGGTGCTGGAGGAGATAATGTCCTTAACTACATGTCTACATATGGGAATGAAAAATGTTCTTACTACACATACAAGAAGAAAAAATAAACAACTTTTGGGCAAATTTATAAGAATACCATCACATACATATTTGTCAACAAGTCTGTGTCTGTGTCTGTGTCTGCAGAAAAACGAAGAACCAAACTGGAAAATTTAGAATTTCCTTAATGGTTTGAGGTTTTTAGGTTTTATTTTTATTCCTTTCTATTCATTCTTTCGCTCTTTCTTTTTTTTTTAATGATTATATTGTTTCCCCATTCGGGCTTGGCAGATTACGTGTGTTGGAGATGGCATTGCTACTAACGATTTTTATTGTTCCTCTACAGTACATATTACTTCAAAGAGTTGGAGTTCTCTCCTGCCACTGTCTACTGAATGATGAGTTGTTTTTAATAGATGAATGAATGAGAATGCATGAATGAATGAATGGTGTTCACACACACACACACACACACACACACACACACACATATATATTGTGTTGCTGGCAGTGTATTTGACTTTTAGTGTCCACTTGTTTTTCTAATAGGATTATATTCTTCTTCAAGGAGCCGCCTGCCTGAGTGTGTTGGAGTTGAGCTTGCTTAGAGGGAGGTGGTAAATTGAAAGAATATTTGATAAACGTGCCTGATTGCTAAAATCTAGTTCCTGTTTTCATATTAAGTTGATTTTGCTTCACTATATTCAGTTAAGATTTTGTTTTTTACTCCTTGCAATGCTGCTGCATTAGGGAGGCAATTTATTTTAAACACTTATCGCTAGAGGTTTTGTCAAGAATTTTGATTTTAAGCTATAATATCCCGTTTACACTAAAATCTATTTTTTCGGGCTTTCCAATTCGATTTGTACTTCTTTAAAATTAAGAAAAACTTCACCACGACAATGCGAGCTCTCGCAGCTGCATTTTTCAGCATCCAAAACATCGATTTGATGACTCATTCATCGCATAATCCTGTTTTGCTACCAAATGACTTCTTTTTATTCGCTTACGTAAAAAGCAAACCGAGAGTTCCCCGTTTTTCGACACCTGAACAAGCGATTGCTGTATTCAGAATGCATGTGTGAAAGGGTTTCGACAATTGTTCCAAACGCATGCAAAGGTGTATAGATCTTCAGGGGGAATAATATGATTTACAATTGTTAATAATTTTCGTCTCGCTTTCTAGTTCGATTTTTTACATTTTCAAAATTGAGAAAGATTTTTTTTGCGATAAAATTGTAAAAGACAAGAAAAGTAAAGTTGAATACTTACTGGCTGGGGTACATACCAGGGCTGTATCACAACAACATCATTTCGCTAGACAGTCGTTTTAAAAACGTCTTTAAGCCCATATGATACTTCATTTTTCTTTCATTAATTGATATAGAATTGATATAGAATTGATAGAAAGAAACAGCAATTGCTAGAAAGAACCAAATATACAAAACGTAAGCAAAACTGGCATCTTTTTTGTAAGTGTTGTATTCTTTTTATTTCAAGAAAGCGCAAGGAAATAAAAATTTTCCCAAAAAAAAAGCGTTAAATCGCAAAAATTGTCCATAAACCGCTGACACAGCAACATTCAAGTTTGAAAGGTCAATTTTAAGTTTGAAAAATTTTACATTTTTTTGACATAATCTCATTTTTTATCGATAACTGCAACAAAAATGTTGACAGTTTTGCATTTATCTTAATATAGCTGAACGCGTTGCACATACTAAATTCTACTATTACATTATATTTGCACTGTTCTCCAAAATTTGAACAATGCAAGAAAAATGTAGTGTCATACGGGCTTTAGTAATACAAATTCGTTGTTAGTAATAGTCAACTACTGTCAATATTGGCTGTGGCCAGTGCTGGGCAAAATACATGCTTTGATGTATTTAAAATACCAAATACAGTGTAACAAAAATATGTATTTAAAATAAAAAATACTTTTAATCAAAAAAGTTTTTATTTCATTTCATAAACACCAGCCTTTTAAATGTGGTATCAGACAAACAAGCACTTGATGGTGAATGAATAAAACCAGCTAACGACAAAATCTCAATGATTTCTTATTAAAAAACGATATTTTATTGAAAGAGCAACTATGGAATTGAGAAATAAGTGAAGATTAAAAAACGTTTGACCAAAAACTGTCTACATATAAGGCCATATTCATAATAATTATTGTAAGTTTATTAAGCTCTTATTTGACGTATTTCTACTTAATATTTGTCAAATAAATGTGTAATAAACCTTCAATAGTTTTTAAGAATATAGGTGATAAAGTATATCCAAGTCAACATCTGATTGATATTTTTTTCTCTTCTTGTTTCAGATCAAAATGTCAAAAGCTGTTTATATTATATTTTATTTTTTCATTGTTTAACTTTCTGACAGCTTGGCGACTTTCTCAATGTGTATGCATTCAGTTGCGTTTACTTTACACAGGTACTTTGTGTTTGGTACATAAAATTGTAGTACTGGCATTTTTTGGAATTAAACCAGTAACAAACCCTGCAAGAAATGGCTGATGGAAACGTAACACAGTAACAGCTTATTTACTAACACATGCAATGCAATTTTATAGCTTTCAGCGTTGCCATTACAAAGATTTTTTTAATATTTTGATTTTCCCGTATTAGTTTGGTAATTTCATTTGGAACTACGTTTATGCATTAATGTTTTTATAGGTTCATTAGGTTTTTTTTCTTTGAAAAAACTTAGTAGTGTGGATGTTTTTTCCATATGATTCAGTTTTCTATTGTTAAAACTGCTACTGACTACTGTTTTTCGCCCAATTTTATCTAACTATGTCTAAAATAATTTATTCTGTTCTCCTTGTATAGTTTTTTTTTTAATTTTTCGAAAAAACTTTTTTAAATTAGTAATAAAAAAATAAATAGCATTTTACATGCAATGCTTGTGGGCATTTTGAAAAAAAGATTTCGAATGATCGCTTTGCTGAGGTGGTAACGCTGGTTAAAAAAATAAATCACACGTACACGAATGCTTACATCAGTTTTTTCATTTTGCCCTTAAGAAAATGATAGAAACCCTGATGTATGAATCCATCAGCCGTGTCGGTCATATGATGGATCATATGGCCGACACTGTTCTTGCAGGGAAAGTTTTGCGCTTTTAGTTGATGTATAAATTGGAATAATTTTTATTGAATATTTTCTATATGAATTGAAAAATGTATTTGGAGAGCACAAGTATTTGAAATACAAAATACTCAAGCGCTTAGTATTTAAAATACAAATACATTCGTGAGACGTATTTAAAATACAAATACAAAATACGTATTTCAAATACATGTATTTCAAATACTGCCCAGCCCTGGCTGTGGCAATGCCGTGACTGGGCTATCTTTCGGCACTTATGTCGTTATTGAGACTTGCAATGGCGGTAATTATGTTTGTCATATACATAAGATGTTTCTATGTCACTTAGACAATCGTTCTAGAAAAAATTTTTTTTTTACTTAAACGTAATTTTTGGCTGCAAAATGTTCATGTATCTTTTGCCAACTTCTATTTTAGTTATGCAATGCCAACCCCCCTACTAAACTGTGTTATGCCCCTTGAAGCTTAACAAATGCCAATAAATAGTTTATTGTCCCACATAAAGGTCGCTTCTATTGCTCCTACCACCACTGGAGTGCTCTTCTCAGTTCCTAATAATCTTCATCGTAAATGTTACACGTTTTGTACTCCATGTAAAATTCTTCTAAAATGCTTCCCCTTATGCCTGGCATATTTTGCCTTCTTCTCCTCAATTATTATTAGTTTGCTTTTTTTTCTTTTGGTATTTTCTTTCAATAATGAAAAGGGATCAATTGAATTTTGTCTTATTTTTAAGATATTTTTATCATATTAAAATATAACAACGTGCCTTGGCATAAAATTACTTTATTAAACTTCATCTTCTTGTCATTTATTATTTTTATTTTTGTTCGTATCGTGTATTAAAGTATATTTTCGATAGTAAAAATCCTTTTCATGTCTTGTTGCCACCTTCGCTCTGCGGCTGCTGCTGCCTGCTGCTGTTGGTTGTGCATTTTTCGGCATCGTCGTCATCATCTTCATCATCATCATCATCATTGTCTACTTAATTGTCTTCACCGTGTTGTCGCAAAGTGACAGCAGGAGGAAAAGTCTGTAAAGTTTTTCGTTGTTCCATTATTTTTTGCTGTCTTTACTCTTTTTAAATTTGTCTTAAATAAATATTTAGCAAGTCATTTAGTTACTGTATCTTCTTCTGCATCGATTGGCTTTCGTCAAACACGATGATGATTAATAAAAGCAAATGATTACTGTGATTTATAGTTCTTATTGATTTATCTAAATCAATTATTTTTCTATATTTTTTTTTGCTCGTTTGTTTGTTAGACAACAGCAATTAAGAGTGGAGTATATAAATAGACAGTGATATATAATCTCAGTGAAATGCATGTCTAATCAATGATGCTTTTATTTAATTTTACTTCAAGTCAGTCAGTAGCGGCTTATGACAAAAAGTGGGAATAAAAGGAAAGGAAAAAATAGCTTTCCATGAAGTTTTCTTGAAATATGCCTCAACTGCTTCAGTACAAGTTTCAAAGAAAAATTTATTATTTTTTTTTATATTCAACTTCGTCCTTTTAGTTTGTTGTGCACTATGTCGCCATTTGTGATGCGATCATTAAATTTGTTATACCCTTGTTGAGGGCTTTTTAAGACGCATATTTTTGTCGCTCATCATTTTTGGCTTTGAAGTGAAATTGAATTTGTGACTTTCTCATCCCTGGCTCTTATTCACCCAAGCGGCAACTATGTGCATTAATTTTATAAAACTTTTGCTTAACAGTATATTTATCGTAATCAGTAATCCAAAAGCCAACAAAGCTTTTAAGAAAATTAAAATTCATACAAAAACTATGCGTATTCGACAAGGAAAGCAAACGGAAAAGAGTTGCCATGCGAGTTGATCTTTTGAATGCATACAATTTTGATTCTTTAAGTTTTGTATCTTTTTTAGTTTTTCATCAAAACTAGCTTTTAAACCAAATTACCATCAAATTGGCATTTTGATAATACGAAGTTGCCATTATGTTGAATCTAACACAGAGATGGAAAAGTAACTACTTCAATATGATTTCAAAATCAAAAAATGGTTACAGACAAAAATGTGCTTCTTTAAAATCCCTGAGCAATGCTGTGGCAAAAATATAATAATCGAAATACAAATGGCACCGTGCTGCTAAACAAAAAAATCTAACAGGCAGCGCACAGTGGCTCTTTGTAAAATGTACACAACCAGCAAAAAAGAAACTTTGAATAACCGCATATTTTTTGATGTGTAATACTCGTCGTCTAAGTACAAAAACCATAAAAACTTTAAATTCTGGGGATATGTTTTTTTTTTAGAATTTTTTGCCAAAATAATATCACCCCTGTCGTGAGTAAAATGTGAAGTTTTTATGCCTATAAAATTTTCATTTTCCAAGTAGGGAAATTTGCCATCATGAATATTATGGGAACGTTTGGGAAGACAAAAATATAAATACAAAGGAAATTTATTAAAAATTTGTGGGTAAATGATGTAAAAAGTAATTAAATTTATGTTTTATAACTGATAAACAAAAAGTTGTAGTTTAAAAGGTAAAAAGGGTGAATAAATCGGCGTTTTCATGCCTGTTGAATACTTTAACAGATTCTCTGCCGGAAAAAAAATCGTTTGATATTCCGCCCATCGTAAAACTAAGCGCATGCTTACGTATTTTTTGCAGAGGGTGCATACCAAAAAAGTGTTGGAAGAGATTACGAAGTAGGAATGGCGCAATCCACTTTTTGCAAAGTGCTCTCTAAAGTGTTGGATGCTTTAGAAAAGTCTCTGCGCAGAATGGATGAAATATCCATTCTCCAGGAGGGCCAGTACTTACTTTTTAGTTCTTCTGCAAGCGAATACCAAAATTCGGCCACCACATCTTTAGAAACCATCACAAAACCACATGCAATGGTTGGGTTATTTTGCACCCTATTGAGAAGCATGTCATGTTGCACATTATTTATGGATTTAGACCTAAAAATAGTTTTCAGCTGATTTATATATCCATTAAAATGTAGCAACTACTTGCATTTTTTTTTTCTAGTTCCCCAAAGAAAATAAATTAAACAAATTGATACAAAAAATGGGAAAAATATCTTTGAAAAATCCATTCACAATAAGGGGAAATTTCGAATGGGAACACATGTTATGGGAAAGGTTATTCATGATCGCACTTTTGGGAAATGGGAACAATTTTTAGGGTAACAATTATTCATGATAGGGGCTGCTCCAAACCTCTGCCTCAAAACGATGTGGTCGATTTTATTATGTAACATGTCAAAAGCTTTTAATTATTATGGTTTTAACATAATTTTTGGTGTGTGTTTAACGCCTGATTGTAAAGAAAACGGATTTTTTTTTTTTTTTAGAATCTTGAGTTCTTGTAGCATTTTTTTTTTGCTTGTTTGTCACGATTTTATACCAATTGACTGGCTCGCATCATTTTAGTGTTAAAAAACCAAAGATTTCCGCTATTTTCTGCGATTTGTAGTTTCCCATAAATTCTCGTTTTTTTTATAACAATTTTTGTTTTTACAAACGTTGCTGATTTAAAAAAATATATTTCATTCTGATTTGTGTGGATCGCAAAATTTTCTACAAAAAAAAAAATTATTTCTATTTGAAGTGAAATTTTAGTAAATTAAATTTTAAAAATAGTTGAGGCACACATTTATTTCGATTTGTTTGAAATACTCTTCAGCCACAACTCGTTTCAACATCATAACTTGTCTATTTAACAATCAATACACTTTGTTTTGTTGTTCAACTGTCTTTTAATTAAATTGTAGATGTTTAAAACAACATCGGTAACATGATAAATAAATGAAATGATTCAATTTGTGCATTTCTCTTTATCATTAAATTCATATTGTTTGTTACCAATTGCGACCAATTTAAAATGTGTTTCTTTTTTGTTTTTTGTTTCTCTTAAAATTAAACTTTAATGAATTTAACACTTTCGAACATGTTCTCCACTCTCATAAACACACATTTTTGCATTTTTATCAATACAGTATCCCGAATATTTTCTAATAATTATTGGTTGCGTATTTGTTGTAGGAAAATACGCACAAATGTGATGCGAATTGCATTTATCAAATACATACATATACATACGTAATGATGCGACAAGCAAACATAATGAAATGAATATTTCGTGGAACGAAAGAGAAAACTTGCATGGAGTTGCATTGGCCTCAGCGAATTGTAGGTACCGTTTGTATATTACAAAATTTTGAACAAATTATTAACAAACATTCCCAAAGTGGGGGGTTTTGTTTTTTAAAAAAATTAAGTATTGAATAATAATTTGCTACTATTGGTTTTTGTAGAGAGCAACAATAAAAAAAAAAAGACACCCAGTACCTCAGGCTACATTTTTAATTTTAAGATTTATCTGAGAAAGCTCAAGCATTCCACAAGTAAACACAAATAATTTGAGAACTTAATTTAACTTTAAATACTTTATCGAGTTTTAGGTATCGATAAGGTATATAGAGTTTTAGTTTGATTTTTTTCTTTCTCAGAATTGACAATTTTGGAACGAAGTTCCTTAACGCGGCTTGCTGGTAGTGCAAATTAGTAGAAATCGCCACGAAAGCGTGTGAGCTGTTTATATGTATTGGTGTCTGTCGACAACCAATTGTGTATGGTGGGAGGTGTCTCCGCTGACAGCAGCGGAGACACCTACCAATAAATATTAATTAATTGTGAAAACGGACACTATCAGCTGCTAGATGTCGCTAAAGTAGAGTATGTCACAACAAAAAACAGCAATATTGAAAAATTAACCAACAGTTGCTTTTCTTCGTTTTGCAGCAGATTGACAAAAAAATACTGCATGTGTCAAAAGTACAAAAATGAAAAGTTCCAAAAATTTAAAGAAGAATATAAAATTTAAAAATTTTAAAAACAACATAAAATAAAACACAGATTTCACCTTGTATTACATTCGAAGATGAAGAAAAAACGTAAGGAACTTAGTTCCTAACGGGGGTCCCCCTACCGAATTTCTTTTTTTTTATGAAATTGTATTGCTCAACATATTTAAAGAAGACAAGAAAAGTAAAGTCACTCTATCGTTTTTCAAAATATTCCCCATAAACGATGTTTTGTGATACCATTTAAGTGATCCACACTTTTTAAATAAGATAAGAAAAGTACAGTTTAAGACTTATTGGCTGAGATATATACCAGGGCTGTTTCCCGTCCACCACGCCGCCCATTAGCACAGTTCGACTGTCAAGCTAAATTAGTGCTCAAAAACTGCTGGGCGCGGAGTAAAATATGAAAGTATTGCCATCACTGATGCAATAGAAGTAAAAACCGAAATGAATGGCAATTAATTGAAAGAAGCGAAAGAATAAAAATATATTCCAGTCAACAGAAAAATACAAATGTCACATTTGAAAATTGATGCTCGTTTTTCTTACAAGCCCCGCCTTTTATATCTCGCGATTTGGCAACCCTGGTATTGCAATCTGGCAGGTGACAGCTCTATGGTATACATTGCATATTTTTGAGGTTATATGTAGTCAGAACGTTTTGACATATGAGCGCTGGTTGTGTTCTTCACAGTAACTTAGAAGATTCATTTTGGTCCAAAAGTGTAACAAAGTTTTGAACATTTTCGTGCAATTATTGTTTACAACTTTCATTGAAAATTTTTTATGATTTTTGTACTTAGATAGACATAAAACATCAAAAAAAGAAAATTAGTAGTCATCCCTGTTTTTTTTTTTTTTTTTTTTTGGCTATTGGGTAGTGTAATCGGGGCCTAAAATTCGTTAAAATAATAAACAATTGAAACTGTTATGCAAGAAATTTTTACAATTATTTGTTAACACAAAAATGTCACTGATGTTGTCGTGCACGGGCGTTCCTAGATGCTACGTTGTAAGTTAATGCCGGTCAAGGCATTGTGGTTGAATATTGCAGGAGGACAGCTTACAAGACAATGTCGCTCATGCTGTTATGCATATGGCTTGGTGAAGAATGATTTAGCAGGCAGTCTGCAATGTTGTCGTAAGTAGATTTTTGTGGAAGGCAGCTTTCACGACAAAGTCAAGTTATTTATGTGGTCATACTTATGTCTTAATGGAAAATATCTTAGAATGCAGGGGGCAAATCGTCGCATTCGATATCGAATGAACTATCGAGCAAAAATAATGTAAAACAAAACACACAGCATAAGTGACGGAATTCGTTCGATATCGAATGCGACGATTTGGCCCCAGTATTGGGCATGTTGTCATATGTAGACATCGATAGAGGACAGCTTTCGCGACAATGTCGGACACCCTAGCCGTACATGAGCAATGAGAGATGATATGCTGCAAGGTCGGTAGCGTGATCGTCGATATATCTTAGACAACAAGATCCTTTATGTAGACGTGTGCGTATATATTTGTGTTCATAGAGGATATTTTGCAAGACCAAAACGGTCATAATGTGGTATTAAGATTTTGACAAGAGACAACGTACAGTCGAACTTCCATAACTCGAATCACCATTATCCCAAAAAAAACTTCGACTTACGGAGATTTCGAATTACAGAATTTTTTGTCAAAATAGAATAAAAGGTTTTTGTATCATGTATTTTTATTTAAAATAGCCTCTTATGGAAAACTACATACTTAAGAATATAAAAGAACAAGCACACATACTCATATACATATGTATTTAAAAATTTTTAATTTAGTAAAATATTCTGAAATAAGTGACTGAGCAAAAATAGCATGTAAATTATACAAACCAGCTCAAGCAACCAAAGAGAGTAAAACAAACAAACCAAAATGAAAACAAAAACAAAAAAAAAAAAAACAATTTAACAAGCAAAATTCTTCGAGTTATAGACTTCATGTGTATGTTTTTTGTTCGAGTTATGGAGAACTTCGACTTATGGCCGTTCGAGTTACGGAAGGAAAATTGTATGTGATTTGTTCTTTTAACGTTACTGCCATCAAAATTAGTTCGAGTTAGAGAAGTTCGAGTTATGGAAGTTCGACTGTATTATGAGACAACTCAAAGAACAGTGTCTCGGGCATGTTGTTGCTTATAAAATTATGCAAATGATCGATTTTCTAGCGGCGAATGTCCGGCATTTAGGCGTCCACCACATGTTTCCTATACATACTTCACAATAAACTTTCCCTGACGTCTATAAAAGTCAATCACCACAATAAAACACTAACCGTCTAATTCATAAAAATTATAACAGATTTATAAAGCTCTTATTTGACAGATTTTTCATACAAATACGTCAAATAACAGTCTTAAAAGCCTGTTATAATTTTTATGAATTAGGGGGTTAATTTCTAACTGTTATAGATTTTTCATTTACTCACAATGTTTAACATCTATCAGAAAACTAAATTGACTTTTGTTCCTGTAGTGCCCCGACCTGTGTGTGTGTGTGTGTGTGTGTGTGTGTGTGCATATGTACACACTATTGCCATATTTCCATAGACTGCAAACTATTATAAATCAGAACTATAATTGTATTGAATTTATGGGGGATTGTGTGCACTTGTGTGGGCATTTGTGCATGTGTGTGTGTGTGTTTATCTGTATGTTTGCAGTTGCCTGCATTTCGATTGCTCTTCATTACTTTTACAATTGTGCAGAATTTAAGTCATTTGTACCAGTTTAATTTTATCACTGAATATGTACAGCTCATTAACACGACTTGTAATGCCATTTTAAAGCAATTCTGCACTCATACATTCGTTTCACATGTGCATACGTACCTACACACACATGCAAAGATGTGTTTTAGTTATTTGTATTTTAATGTGTGTGTGTGTGTGTGTGTGTGTGCTTGCATTTGTATCTACCCTGCCGGCAACTCAGTTAACTAATAATGAATTACAAGCTAACTTTTTTACAACTGGTGGTGGTTGACACTTAGATTATTTTCAATGGAGATGACTGACTATTTTAACATTACGATGTCCTAGGAGGTAGTCAATTGTCCGACGCTGCATTACTTTTCAACTAATTTCAAGTTAACTACTTCAAAGTCAGTACATACAGAAAAAAATGTACAAATCAAGGCTGATTTTACATTTTTCGGTGGTAATAGTTATTATATTTTATTAAATTAAATTTCATCACACTTTTTTTTTTTTTTTGGTTGCCTCTGGTGGGATTCGAACCACTAAGCCTCAATACTGGTGAGCAGCCACCTTAACCCATTCAGCCATCGCTACATTTAAAACGAATGCGACAATAGGCAATTTAATTCAAGAGTTATTTACCGTGTATGTGTGTATGTTAGTATTTGAATTTTGAGTGAACTCTGCACTACGTTTCGATTGTATTGTAGCTAATTTGAAGCTAGTCCATAAAAGTTAACGTGAAGTTAATTATTTTAGTAGTCGACTACCAATTTGCTGGCAGGGTAATTTCCGATACCGATAGGAAAGTTTTGAAAAGTAACGCGAAACTACAGAAAAAGTGAATTGCGGAAACATTTTCTGTATAAAACATTAATGAATTCCATCATATACATACATATGTATGTGACTCCTGTGAAGGTATCCTGGGAGTAGTCTGGATGATGAGCAACCATTTTCAAAATTCTGTTAATAAATTATTTGCTCAATAAATTGCTAAAAAAAAAAAAAAATGGGCAATTTTTAGGCGATACTAAATAAAGATTTACCAAAGTATGTTTAGTTTTTTTTTTCATAAAAAAAACATTTTTTTGCACGAATTACGATTTTTCGACTTAAAACTCTGGCATCACTGACCACCAGCCATGAGTCAGTGATCGCCTTAAAAATCTTACATATAACCGTGCATGCCAAATAGAACAACGTATTTTACACTTATCGTAATAATATTTAATGATTTTCTAGCTGGATTGTTCATATAAAAATGAACTACAGCAGCATAAAAGTAGGATTTTTTGTTTAACCAAGAAATTACACAGTACAACAAATCTAAACTTGTATTTTTGTTATGTGTTTCTACATAATTATGAAGTTTATACATAATTATGGACCATATGGGAAAAGGAAACCCAGAATGTGGCCAATTTAAAGGTAAAGGGTGTTTTGTTTCGATGTATAGAACTTTAAGTTGCTATAAAACAACGATGGATTATTCGCTTGACATGAATTTTATTTATCCGAAAGATAATCTTGTGGCATTACATTTTAAATATGATTTCTGGCACATGACCGCCACGGCTGGCGCGGATGTAGTCCAATTTTCGATGACTTTTTCCAGCATTTGTGGCCGTATATCGGCAATAACACGGCGCATGTTGTCTTCCAAAAGGTCAAGCGTTTGTGGGGCTTATCCGCACAGAGCAATGACTTTACATAGCCCCCACAGAAAGTAGTCTAGCGTGGTTAAATCACAAGATCTTGGAGGCCAATTCACAGGTTCAAAACGTGAAATTAGGCAGTCACCAAACGTGTCTTTCAATAAATCGATTGTGGCACGAGCTGTGTGACATGTTGCGCCGTCTTGTTGAAACCACATCTCCTGGACATCAAGGTTATTCAATTCAGGTAAGAAAAAGTTAGTAATCATGGCCCTATACGTTCTGGCCATTATCGTTTTTGAAGAAGTACGGACCAATGATTCCACCAGCCCATAAAGCGCATCAAACAGTCAGTTTTTCTGGATGTAACGGTGTTTCGACATCCACTTGAGGATTTGGTTCACTCCAAATGCGGCAGTTTTGTTTGTTGACGCAGCCATTCAACCAGAAGTGCACTTCAGCGCTAAACAAAATTCGCTTATGAAAATCGGGAACAACGGCAATCTCGTTTTGCACTAAAATTGCACTATTTGCCATGTGTCAATTCATGATGAATTGCCAAACCAAACTGAGAATAAATCACTTGACAGCTGTTAAAGCGGTCGTCATCTTGAACAGTAATGCCAACTTAAAGTTCTATACATCGAAAAAAAACACCCAATATAAGTGTCATTTTTTTTTTTTTGATTTTTGAAGGAGTCCTCAAATAACGGGTTATCCATTTCGTGGTTTCAAAAGTATAGGACTGGAAATCGACATCTGTTAAGCTAAGTTGTTAAACCATTTTTTTTTCTTCTCCGCCGGAAGTCTGACATTGAGGAAAATGGATCGCTTAGCTATCACACAAGGCATAAAAATTATCAAAACATTCTGCAAAACTGGTGATTCTGCCACAGCCACATATCGTGCTTTGAGAAGAGATTGTGGGTGCCACTTGTAACAGCGCCACCTTCTCTGCGCACCGTTTACTACTTTTTGAAATAATCGTACTTAGAAACATAAATTTGCCAGCATAGATCCTGTATAATAGACTGAGCTACTGATTAATAAGACATATGAAAAATCAATATAAATATTATTGAATAATATATTAGATGCGGCCCAACCGAAGGCAGCACTTTTTATAGTTTGATTGTTTTGCTTGTACTTTCTGTGCACCCAGCACACGACAACTTCCTACTGGCACCTTTCCAATCTCTATAAGACTTGCAATTTATTGAACTTTTTTTTCCTTGTTTCTAAATAACAAATTGTATTTAAATACAATTTACTACACATTTAGTTTATTATGAAATAATAAATATAAAATGACGCCTTCGAGCAAATACATGTGAACTTACATTGAAAAGAACTATTAAAAATTTCAAATGTGCAGCATTATTTTTGTATGACAGAAATTAAGAAGAAATATGAAGAGATACTTATTTATTTGCACATGAAAAGTTCATTATACCCAGAAAAGGGTACTTCACTTACAAGAGAGTCTCTGACAACAAGACAGAAATCAGCTTGGAAAGATTTGTATGTATGTTGCTAGACTGCAGTTTTGCAGATTGAATAATTTCTTGCACATAATAAAAAAAAATATATATAATAGTAATAAGTGCTCTAAAGAGTTTGTGAGCCCCAGCAAATCATTCTGCCTGGCAGCGAGAAAACACAAAATTATTTAACAAGGATACAAATTTGTTTAAAATAAATTTAATATAAAATTAAATAGCAAGTGTGCAGGTGTGTGTGTGTGTTTGACTTTTGCAATTTTAAATTTATTTCTGTAACTGTTTTAAATCTATAACAAAATTTAAGCAAAAATTCTAGAAAAATAAAGTCAATTAAATTTTTTTTTTTTTTGTTAAATCCATAAAAACTATCAAATTGATTTATCGTTTCAACGGCAATTCAGTGAGTGTGTTTTAAAAATGTTTCATTAATTTGCTGACATTTCAATTAACTTTAAAAAAATAATTAAATTGAAATTTTTGTTTAATCTGCAACTCTGAAGTAGTATTTTATATTTGTAATTTTTTAAAATAAACTATAACTTTAAGTCATTTAAGTTTGTTTGTAGTTTTTTTCTGGCCCGTCAAAATACACAACAAAAGCCTCCTGCTTGCTCATTGCCAAATATTTGCTCTTAATTTAGTAGAGTGCATCTCTGGCAAAACAAACGTTTAACTATTCAACAAAAAACTTTTGTGGGTTTTTTGTTGCAAATTTTCCAAAAACAAAAATCATTTGACCTCAATAACAAAATTAACAACAGACCACGTTCATTTCAAGCGTTACGAACAATAAAGAAAGTTCTGTATATTATTTTCACTCGTTTCCCAGCTAAAAGTTTCAATATTATGGCTAAAAATTAAATCTTTGGTAATTTGACGAAAAAAACAACGACAAGTAAAACAATTTTACATTAGCATTTGGTGCTCTAACTACAGGGTGTCACATACAGTCCAATCATCAAATTCTTGCGGAGTTTCTTTTTCTCTGGCAAAGCAGTTTTCTCCAACAAGAAAAAATCTCTTTAGAAAAATTCTTAATTCCTGTAGAACAACAACACAAAAAGTGGCAACACCTCGTTTAAAAATCCACCATTTTGTTTGCTGACTGACACTTAATTGTTTACTTTTTAGGGTTCCGTACTCATCAGAGTGAAACGGAACCCTATTACGGAGACAAGTACGTCCGTCCGTCCGTCCGTCTGTCACAGCGTCCATTCTCCGAAACGGTTAGAGCTAGAGAGCTGAAATTTTCACAGGATGTTATTGTACCTTGCCGCTACAACTACAAGTATTAAAAAAAACAAGTCGAAAACTACCAGGTGTCCCCATACAACGAAAAGTTGCAATTAGCTATAACTCTCGAACCGTAAAAGATAGAAAGCTGAAATTTCCATAGTGTATGTATTTATAGATGCTTTACAACAACAAACGCTAAAGACAACAACAAGTTGAAAACTACCAGGTGTCCCAGTACAACCCAAAGTAACAATTAGCCGTAGCTGCTAAACTGTAAAAGACAAAGAGCTGAAATTCGCAGAATATATGTGTTTACATATGCCCTACAACAACAAATGCTAGAAACAACAACATGTCAAAAACTACCAGGTGTCCCTATACAACGTAGAGTAAAAATTAGCCGTAACTCCCGAACTGTAAGAGACAGATAGATGAAATGTGAACAATGTATGTACTCGCATGTGGCCTACAATAACAAATGCTAAAAACAACAACAAGTCGAAAATTACCAGGTGTCCCTATACAACGTAAAGTAACAATTAGCCGTTACTCTCGAACCGTGAGAGACAGAGGGATGAAATTTGCACAATATGTGTATTCACATATGCTCCACAAAAACACTTGCTAAAAACAACAACAACTGTAAAACTACCAGGTGTCCCTTTACAACGTAGAGTAATAGCTATAACTCTCGAACCGTAAGAGATAGAGAGTCGAAATTCGCACAGTGTATGTATTCCCAGATGCCTTGCAACAACAACAACAACAAGTGGAAAATTACTAGGTGTCCCCATACAGCATAAAGTAGCTTTAAAAACAGAGAGATGAAGTTTATAAAATATACATACATATGTATTCACATACGCCATTCCATACATACATTACACATACATACGTACGGAACCCTAAGAGTGCGAGCCAACCTCGTACTTGACTTAATTTATTAGTATTATTTTTTTGATGGTCAAATTTGTTTGCAATCTTCAATAATTGTGCGCTCAATGCGGTTTTTAGTAGCAAACATTTATGTTCGTGCATGACGTTTCCGTTTAGGCTCCTTATACCTGAACAATTTACCATCAAAAGTTTCATAATCTAAGCGGGAACTAAGGTGCACTAGGCGACAGAAGACACAGACTGTTGCAGGCCTACGCATTGGGTTCACAGGACTTGCAAGGGCTTCCACTGAAGACGCTAATACTGTTGCTTGATGTATTAAACTCGTGAGGGACAAAGGGTTGCACAATAGATCATCTTTGGTCGCAGTGCAAAGGGCCATCCTGGACCAACCTAGTAATAATACAATACAATACAAGGTGCAATTATAAATAACTTCATTGGTTAATTTAAAATTTTGTGATTTTAACATTTGTTGTTCAATAAAAATTTATTTTTGTTAACAAATTTATGGGGCATAAGCTCGGTTTTTACTTCCTCAAAATTGAGAAAGAGTTTTTGTGATCAAATTGTAGTAATCAATATTTTTAAAGCAGACAAGTAAAGTAAAGTTGAAGTTTTACTTTCTGGGGTACATACCAGGGCTGTTTCGTAACCATCGCGGCGTGAAATTCTCAGGTCAATTGAACTCTAATCGCATGCTTTCAAAACCATGAAAAGCCCTTAGTTCATTATTTTGTTGCTATTAAAGGGTCCGCCAAATACATTTTTTTTTTGAAAACGGCGCACAACATCGAGTGTAGCTTCGGCTGTGTTTCACGTAGCGCCGTCCTGTTGAAACCAAATGTTGAGAATATTTTCCTCTACAATTCTTGTGAACAAAAATTCGTTCAACATGACCCGATAACGATCGCCATTGACTGTAACAGCCACTCCTTGCTCATGTTCGAAGAAAAAGGCCATTATGCCTCTGGACCAAAATCCGCTCCAAACAGGGACTCGTTTTGGGTGCTTCGGCTTTTCAATATATGCGTGCCGCTTTTCTGTGCCCCAAATGCGACAATTTTGCTTGTTTACATACCCGCCAAGATCAAAATGAGCTTCAGCTGAAAAGATGATTTTTTTTTGGCAAAATCGGCATCTTCTGTAAGTCAGTCCAGACAGACCCACTTAGCGAAGCGTAAACGCATTGAATGGGCTGCAACTCCTGAACCAATTGGACTTTGTATGGCGTCATACCAAAGTCTTTATGCGAAATTCGTCTCAATGATGGCTCCGAAATGTTCAATTGTTGAGAACGACGGTGAATTGATGTTGAGGGCCCAATTATGCCTCTGGACCAAAATCCGCACCAAACAGGGACTCGTTTTGGGTGCGTCGGCTTTTCAATGTATGCCTGCGGGTTTTCTGTGCCCCAAATGCGACAATTTTGCTTGTTCACATACCCGCCAAGATCAAAATGAGCTTCAGCTGAAAAGATGATTTTTTTTTTGCAAATTCGGCATCTTCTGTAAATCGATGGCATTTAGCGAAGCGTATACACAACCATATTCGTTCAGCGATAAGATCAAGCAAATTATCTGTCAAATCAGACATGAACACAAGTGTTACCATTCACGAGATATGCACTAATTGAAAAAAGAATTTAGATGGCGGACCCTGTACATAATTTTTTCTATACAAGTTTCATGTTTTTCTTAATGACTGACCTCCCATACATTTTTCATAAACTGAACATACAGAAATGTTTGTTGTTCAAATGATTGATTACGTTTTAGTAATTTTGGTTTTAAACTGTCCCTCAAAGCCACCCCACTTCTTCGCAATTTAATGACTGGGTCACAAAATAAAAAAAAAATTAGTGGTATAAGAACGATGCATCTACATGCAAAAAAATCGATTCATGACAATTTAAAAATTTGTTGACCCTTTGAAAGCAGAGTGAAAGCTTTTACAAAAGTATTTGGGAAAAGCTCTTTTAAAGTGTTTGGATGCTGTTTTTTTTTGATTTTTGCTGCAATGATGCAATGTTTTTCTTATCAATGTGTGGCATTTCAAAATTTTTGAGAGTTGCTAAAAACGTTTGAAAGGTTTTGGAAAAAAAACAGACCCAGAAAGTTCAACCCAAAAACCAAACTCAACTAAATTTATTTCTATTCATTGTTGATTGTGTGCGTTTGTCGTTCGTTGTTGTTGCATTTTTTTTTGCTTCAACAAAATCACTGAATTGATGAATTCTCCTTTTTCCACCATGAATGCAACTAATTGGCTTTCAATTGCAAAAAATGTCGGTCAAATTGAGTTTGTGCGCCAACGAGTGTCTGAATAATTGTGTGCCTGATGTTTGGCTGTGGTTGTAGTGTAGTGTAGTTGTGTGCTATTATGTAAAATAAAACTGTGATTGAAAAGTGTTTGGCAACAAATTTTAATCGACTGTTCATATTTGAGTTTTTATGGCCACCCTCTTCACCATTAAACATGCAGATTTTCCATCATGCAATTAATCGCTAAAAAATATTTTTCAATATTCATAGAAAAAAATTGCATATCAGTTGAGTATGTCTCTAAACCTGGTTTTGTGTTTGCCAAATTATGATCATAAGGTCAATTAATATGCAAAACGATGTTACACTAAATTTGCTTATATTTAGTTTATTTTAATGGTCTTTTAATGGAACAAACATCAAGTTTCGCTTATTTTGTTCCTTGCACCAGAATTTCTATAACCCCTTTTGAAGCTGCCTTTAACACTTGTTTTCTTATGATTTGCCTACTTTTGCACAACTCAAGTGTGTCAAATCGTCTCATAAACACGGTGGTGAATTTAAAGCAAACAATTTCTTTCGTTCGTTCAAGTTTAAGAATATCATTTCTAAAACAAACAAAAAATAAGCTTTAAATTTCTTCAAACATTAACACTAATATTGTGTAGAACCCCAAACCCACTGATTTTTACGTCAAATCTTGGCTGCCTCAATGACGCCACAAAACTTTCTGTTCAGGCCATCGTTTACAAATGTTCTTATTTTAACCATGTCATCAAATATAATGATTTAATAATTTATTTAAAATTGAACTGAATTGAAAATTTACCCAGTGCCTAATCTTTCATTTTGTGATTTTTGTAAAATATCAATCATTATTTTCAAAATGAAATTATTTTAATTAATTAGCTTTATTTGCAAAACACTTCAGTCATGCTGCCGCCCCTCAAAGTATGCCCTGTTTTATGTAACATAGATTTTCAAAATGCACGTTTGTTTGTTTGTTTGTTTGCTTGCTGTTAAACTATGTAGTATTATGAATAGCAGGGAAATAAAGTAATTAATCATTGAATAAATATGCAAGTATATACACACACTCACACACATATTCATGAATATTCTATGAAAGTAAATGACAGAAAAAAAAATTAAAGTACAATAATTAATAGTTAAATTTGTAATAAAAGGGAATCATTTCCAATTAAACATTTAAATATAAATTCATTTTATTACAAACAATAACGACAATACAAGAGAAAGAAGACGGAAGTAACAAAAGTATTTAATAAATAAAAAATTAAATGTTAACAATTGTTGGCCATTAAAGAGGTATTTCTATGAAAAGAAAAAAATGTAAAAATTACAAACTGATGCTAGGAACACAACTGGGACGAACGACGAATTTTTCGCCGCGAATATACGCTGTCAAAAATAAAACACATTGGTGTATATGAAAATGCACACAGGCACAGCGTCGGTCGAAATTCGTTGTATGCGGCGAACTATATTTTTTTAAGTCTATATTTATCTGCAATCTGTCTATTACTTTAAGACAATAAGCAGTTCTTATTACTCCTAAGCAATAATTAACAGGAGATATGCAGGCCACATATCCAAAATATTTAAATAAAATTAGTATTTAATAATAATAATAATTACATATTTACAACTAAAATAAGCTTGCAGGTATGTCTAATACGTGTGTGCGTTGTAGTCTTCGGGTTGTGGTGCTGTCATCTAGTAGTAAATTTGCTAGAGGGTTGATGTGGCTTTCTAATCTTTGAAGATAGTTTTCACTCATCCGTTTAATTTCTTCTGTTACCAGGGGCATAGTGAAGTCCCTTCTTATACTCTTGCACGATAACAGCGTAATGCTAAGAACACAACTGGGACAAACGACGAATTTTTCGCCGCGAATATTCGCCGTCAAAAATAAAACACATTGGTGTATATGAAAATGCCGTCGAAATTCGTTGTACGCGGCGAACTTGAAATAGATTTATTTCTATTTCTTACTCCGGCGAACGAAGAACAAATCAGTACCATGTGGCCATTTTGGTTTTAGTTTTCAAGTGTTTTAGTAAAAACAGTTAATTTTTACTTTAATAGTTTTTAATTTAAGTGCATTTAAAATAAAAAGCCAACATATTAGATTATAAAACATGTTTGTAGTGTTTAACTGTTTGTTTTTGGTAATGCTAAATTTGTAAGCAACCAATTATTTTAATATGGTCTCCCCATCAGCTGTTCAACTATAATACGATAAAATTAAAAAACTGAGAAAATGGATTCAAGTGAAATTATAATTGAAAATGTTAAACTACAAGGTTTTCACCATAATGAACATGAGGTTACTTATTTTAATTATTTTTACAAAATTTGAAATTCTTTGATTCATTTAATTTTTTTTATCGTTGAACCAACAATAAACAACTTTATCAATTATAACAGATGTTTTTGTTTTTCGTCGTTATTATGCTTCATACGACGAATTTACACAGCGAATTTTAACTGGCGTATTTGTCGTGTTGCGTGAAATTTGTCGTTCATCCCAGTTGAGCTCCCAGCATGAATTACAAACTTAACTTTTCCTAAGAATGTAAAATAAAATGTAAATAAGTGCAACAGCATTTCTTTTTAAGCACAACAGTCGATTATATCCTAAGAAAATATTACTTTGCAAATATTAGTTTAGCTGACTGTGTTTCACCTCATCGGCCCTGTTCTGTAACTCGCTAACTTTAGAGCAATCGCTAAAAATCTGTAAACTCAACTAAGCGATTTTTAGCGACGAATATACTTGTACGAGCAGTGCTGTTGAAAATTGAATAATACTGACGTTGCCAAAATTTAGAAATAACATTTTTTTTTTTTGCAAATTTTGTTAAACTCAATATTTAATTTTTTTTTTCATGAAAAATTTACATTTTAGCCATAGTCCTAAAATTCAATTTTCAGGACTTGGCAACCTTAGTGTAGAGCAATCTGGCAACTGACTACTCTATCGTAGAGTTGGACAATTTTGAGTTTGTTACATTCTCAGAACCTTTTGACATACGAACGCTATTTGTGTTGTTTACAACAACTTAAAAGATTAATTTGGTCCCAAAATGGGATTAAATGATGAACATTTTTGTATGATAACTGAGCGGTGCTGGCGGTTAAGCAACAGTCGTTAAGTTGCACTTTGAACTTCATCGGAGAAACAGTAGGAGGTGCAGTACAAATACGAAATATGTAGCTCGGTTGGTTTTTAATGTTTCGGTATTTGACATTAATGGGGTGGCAATGTGCAAACCAACTGCTTTATCGTTAAGTTTTACATATTTGAGGTTATACGTACCCAGGACATATTGACGCACGAGCGCTACTTGTGTGGTTTAGAGTGACTTCAAATATTCATTCGGCCCAAAAATTTAATTAAATTGTCACATTATTTTTTACAACTTCGGACGTAGATAAACTCAGCAACCTAACTCAATTTTGTGACAACAAAACTCCATCAAAGACCAGTGTTTATCGATGGTAGGGTGAATTCAATCGTGGTCGTAGTTCACTCCAAGATAAATTTTGCGAAGGTCGTGCAAAGTTTCTTGTTGTTCGGACAACCATTGATGCTGTAAGCGAACTGATATCGTCATGTAACCCATCGTGAGATTTTAATTGGACATTATGCAGTGGGTCCAGCATACGAGGTTTGATCAAAAAATAACCGTAATTTTCAAATTTCGTGACTTGCGTATGTGCGATTTTCGCATTGTTTTCTGTTATATTGGTACACATATCTGTTATATGTTATACATTAAACGATCTTCTAAACCGAAAACGCCATCAAGCCGCCATTTTATGCCAGCATAAAATGCCAATATAAACGAGTAATCTCGTTTATATTGGCTCATTGACTGAGTTTAAATTTTACGTTAATCCTACAGGCTGGCGCAAAAATAACCTTCCGATGTTTTTTTTGGCTGTAATTAAACAAAAAATGAAAAACTTTGATTCTTCTTGTGGATTATTTTTATTTGGTCTTTTAATTTTTTACATCAAGTCGATAATATGATGTCATCTAAATGGCCGCCGTCACAGTTGATTGTCATTTGAGCCCCTTTTTATAGCATTTTCCATCACATTGGCCAAAACTTCCGGCGATAGGTCATCACATTCTTGACGGATATTGTCTTTAAGAGCTGCAAGAGTCTGAGGCTTGTTGACGTAAACCTGTGACTTCAAAACGCCCCACAAAAAGAAGTCTGCAGCGGTCAAATCAGGCGATCTTGCTGGCCAGTTCAAATTGTCAAAACGGGAGATTAGGCGCCCGGGAAATGCATCCTTCAGCATATCGGTTGTGGCACGTGCAGTGTGTGCCGTAGTACCGTCCTGTTGGAACCACATGTTTTCCAATCCCAATTCATGAAGTTGCGGCAAAAGGTACTCGTTGATCATTGCTCTGTAGCGCTCCACCATTCACAGTAACCGTTTGGCCCGCGACGTCTTCGAAGAAAAAAGGTCCGATGACTCCTCCAGCGAAAACAGCACACCATACAGTGACTTTGAGCGGGTGTAATGGCTCTTCGTGGGTTACACGCGGATTTTCAGTGCCCTAGAAGTGTAAATTTTGCTTATTTACGTACCCGCTAAGATGGAAATGGGCCTCATCCCTCATCCAAAGTCACCGACCGATTATTGGTCACATAAATAGTCACCAATATTCCGGGTTCTGGAGCAGTGTAGCGTAACATTGTTTATTAACGTGTATTTTGCATGTGTTTACTACACAAATGTCAAAACAGAACTGACATTAGGGGCCAATCGCAAAATTTATAGCATTTTCTGATAGGGGGACTACTTTTGTGCCACCTTGTATAAAAAAAGAAGCAAGAAAAAATGTAATATCATGAGCATTTTTGTAGTTTACTCATATATTTATGTAGGCATTTCTGCAACAATGTTGAAATTTGCATGGGCCTTCATAGAGTATGCAGGTAGCAAAAGGGTACGAAAATACGAAGTCTTCTTGTTATTGTAGTTTATAACAAACATAATTATTTGATTATTTTTTGTAATGTATCTATTGCATGCTACTGAGATGAGCAATTGCTTCAGTGGTTTTTTTTTTTTTGCCAAAATGGGTATTTTTGCTTTTTCGGGAATAAAATAAACATTAGTTCACAGATTTTAATATTTTTTTTTTGTTGCCAAAATGGGTATTTTTTTTGCTTTTTCGGGAATAAAATAAACATTAATTCACAGATTTTAATAAATGAGGGCGGATTTTGTTGCTATAAAATGCAGCTATATGAATAAACAAAAAAACTGGAAAATATTTTTAGATTTATATTTTTTATAAATTTTTCAAAATCAATTTTTCGAAAAAAAAATATTTTTTTTTTTCCTAATAACTCTAAAATTATTAACGACACCAAAAAATGATTTTAGCAAAACGTAAAGCTGGCATAATTTATAATTTTTTTGACGCATTACATGATAAAATCGGACACGCCGTTTTTAAGTTATGACCAGGGGTCTGCATCAACTTTACGAAAATCTCACATTTTCGAAAAAAAAAATTCAAAAAAAGCTGAACCATAGAATTTAAAATTTTTATGATTTTTGTACTTAGATAGGCATAGCACATAAAAAAAAAACATATGGTGGTCACCCATGGTCAGAATTTTTTTTTTTTTTCATATTTTGTGTAGTGTAGCCGTACCTAAAATCTTTAAAAATTAAGTAGTCGCGAATTCCAAGCGTGCTTTGTGCCAATTAAAGAAAATAAAGACGCTTCACAAATTTGAAAACATAATAAACAACAATTTTCAATTCTCAGCCGTTCACCAATTTAATCGGCTATTGCAACTATTGACTTGATGGTTGCAATTAAAACTGAAAAATTGTGCTGTTTTACACAGATTTAATGGCTAAAATTCAATTGACATTAAATTCGATTTTCGCAGTGAATCTGCTTTTCCTGTGCAGTTTTTAATTTTAGTTTGATTTTTTTAAAATAAAATTCCATTAATCAAGCTTCTTAAATTAAAGATTTTATTTTATTAACCACTTTATGAAAATTATTTATTTATTTTCTGCCGTCAAAGTGATGGCAAAGAAAAGTGCAAACACAGACAACTTAAATTCTGTGCAGGCCACAATTAAAAGTGAATTTAAGCAACAGTTCGATTTCTTTTTACCCAACCGAACTGCAATTCATTTTTTCTCCCGGTGGCCATTTGCAGAAACAGTTGTCAATTGCAGCCACTGTGGTCTCGTTAAAGAACAGATGAAGATTGAAAAAACAAATGAAAAGTGATGGCCGGGCAGCTAAAAAGGACAGAGCAAAAGAGTCAAGTCTTCAAAGGATAACCTGAATACTGATGACAAATGTTTGTTTATTTCCTTGTTCGCTTATGTACTTGACTCACGGACAAATGGTCATTTAAACTGTTTTCAAAGCTAACGACGAAGATGATGAGGCTGATGATGATGGTGGTGCTGCTGAGAGAACAAGCATGTCTGCAATTGTGGCATCATATCAGAGGCTTAAGCCTTCTCTAGCGGTTACGGCGTTGAGTTTCGTGCTGGTTAAATAAGAAAATATGGCGTGTAATAAATTTCGCTTTTGGCTGGTAATTTGCCTGCATTATGCATAAAACTGTGAAAATGAAAAACAGCTCTAAAGCCACAATAAAACTGAGACTTCAACGCGTTAAGAGTCGAATTAATGCAACTACATTATGTTGCCGGAATGTTTGCAAATGTTTGTCTTATGGAACTAAGCCTTTGTTGTCCCAGTCACTGGCAAAATGCAAAAGAAAAAATTACTTAAAATAAAACGATTTACCAATAATCGCATTGTTCGAATTAGGCAATAATAATGAATCTGAGTAGTGTATATTTTCCTACACGCAGAAGAAATGTAGCCCAAAGCCTGCAGAGGCAACCTACACTCAAGAAAAATAAAACAGCTACGAAAATGTCCATCACAAAATATTCAACTGTATTTTAAAATTGATCATTCTTGATTTAATATTGTCCAATCTCAAGTCAATAATAGGCCTTTATCACTTTAAAAATAATCTAAGCGTTAAACTAAAGCCCAATTATGTAAATTCAATTACTTATTGTCACATTGTGACAGGTGTAATAAACATGGGTTTATAAAAAAACTGAAGCCCTGCCATATGATATCAAAGTAGAAACATTTTTGAATTAAAATCGATTCAGCAATCAAAAATATTTAAGGGTCCTCCAAAAGCGGTGAAAAGGGCGAAATCCGTAATGCCATATTTCCGAGCCTAATGCAATTATCAAAAAAAAAAAAAAAAAAAAAAAAATTCAAAGAGGGCCTAAGAGCCTACTAAAAATAATCGGACAGGTGTCTGGTACTTTTTTTTAAATTCTGAATTTTAGAGGGATAAAAGGGGTAAAAACAAAAATTTGGTGCATTTTTGAATTGCACACACGAATGGGAGCAGGGAAAAATTTAAAAGAATAATTAAACTTCTACAAAAAATTGTAATTTCTTGCTTTTGAAACATTTAGGGGGTTAAAATGAATAAAAGCAAGCAAAATTCGTAATTCTGTATTTCCCAGCCTAATACAAAGTATCAAAAAAGTTCAAAAAGTCCCTGAAAGCCTGCTAAAAACAATCGAACTGGTGTCTAGTACTTTTCTTAAATTCTGAATTTTAAACGGATAAAAGGGGTAGAAACAGAAATTCGGTACTTTTTTGAAGGGAGCAGAAAAAAAGTAAAACAAGAATTAGACTCCTTCGAATGCCTGGGAAAAGTCTTTAATGCTATATCTCTGGGCCTAATGCAAGTAGTACAAAAACTGAAATATCAGAATTTTAGGAAAACCAAAGTGGCAGCAAGAAAAAAAAGCTTTAAGTTCCTGAACTGGCTTAAAAATCGCTCATTTAGCAACATTAGTATTTAGTATTTACATTGGTACAAATAAATTTTTTTCAGGCGTATTTTTCTAGTACATACATTCCACTGCTCTTTAAAACTTGTAGTGTAGTAAAGGCTTAAGAAAATTATCATGAAAACGTTGTGCTTTTCTATTTCTGAAACCGAAAATAAAGTAAAAAATAATAATATAAAAATGATACAACAAATTTCGTGTAAAGCTTACCCCCAATTTTTGACTTGTATTTTAAATGGCATTTCAATTTAAATTTGATTTAAATACAAAATTGAGTCAAACAGTTGCTATTTAAATCAAACTTTAACGGCCTGCCGTGCCCATTTAAAATCGATTTAAGTTTTTCGTACTGCCATATGGTTTTGACAGTTTGGTTTTGTTCTGCAAATTAAGAAAATTGCACATGTTTTTTTTTGTTTCATAATTTGATTTTTTATTATTTCCAGAAGATAATCAATCAACTTCTGTGGCAGTGATATTGGTAGTCCTTTTATCACTTTTGCTACTCATTTAAATAATTAAAAAAAAAAAAAAATTATTATTTTCTAAACTTTTCACAATTTCACTTGCTTCCAAATTTGTTTAAACAGCTGTTTTTTACTGAGTTATCGATAATTTTTTGACACTTACATTGTGCTGCCGTACTTTTATTACAATTAATTACCAAAAATAATTTTAGACTGTAAAACAGAAAGCTATTTTAAATCCAACTTAACTTTTTAAGAAAAATTTACTAATTTTGTATTTAAATCCCAAGTCAAAAATCGGGGGTTAGTCTACCCGCTACTTTTATCTTATTGATCAACATGCAATTTTATCATTGTGTTCTTTTTTTGATTAAAACATATTTTATATTCTCTCTATGACGCCGAATTGATTTCCAATTGGTTTTGGTGTTTGGTGCTCTTGTATCATGTATGATGATGACATTCCTTTCTAATGTTGAGCGGAGACCAGCCATTTGTAATCATTAATTAAAATTTAATTTCTAACTACATGATTTACAATTGTTAATTAATTCAACGGGCTTTAGTTAGATTTTACTTTCACAGTATTTCTGTTTGAAAGAAAATTTAAATATTAACAGCTTTATGTAAATTTGAAGTTATTAACGTTTATGTTTTAATTCGATTTGAAAACAAAGTTTTTCTTTGTGCGTACGTACTTGATTTTCTAAAATTTTTATATTTTAACACCGGTATTCATAAAAAATAAAATGTTGCTCAAATACATTTTAGAACAATTTTGATATGAAAAATTTGTTCTAATATGTATTTCAATAATGTTTTATTTTTTATGAATACCAGTGCTACACTTTTTTTGTGCAGGCTTTTAAGTTCTTTATTAAACAAAGAACGATTTAGACGTTCCTGAGCCGCCACGCTGGTCGTCAGCACCGAAACAAACTTGCCAAAGTTCACTTTATTAATATTAACCAAATAAATTCAGTCAATTACGAGGCTGTCTCGCACACTTAGGGTTCCGTACGTACGTTTAATGTACGTATGGAAAACTTACAATATTTTATTAAAATACTAGTTGCTAATTGTTATAGGGACACCCTATAGCTTTTTACTTGTTGTCGTTTGTTGTTATAGGGCATATGTGAATACGTATACTGTGCAAATTTCAGCTCTCTAAATGCTACTTTTCGTTATATAGGGACACCCGGTAGTTTTCGACTTGTTGTTGTTTTTAGTATTTGTTCATATACATATGTATATGTGAATACATACATATATTGTATAAATTTCATCTCTTTGTCTTTTACAGCTTAAAAGTTACGTTTTATTGCTACTTTACGTTGTACGGGCACACCTAGTAGTTTTCGACTTGTTGTTGTTGTCATTTGCTGTTGTAAGGCATCTGGGAATACATACACTGTGCGAATTTCGGCTCTCTATCTCTTACGGTTCGAGAGTTATTACTATTACTTTACGTTGTAAAGGATCACCTGGTAGTTGTAGAGTTGTTGATGTTTTTCGCATTTGTTGTTGTAGAGCATATGTGAATACACATATTATGCAAATGTCATACCTCTGTCTCTCACGTTAAGAGAGTAACGGCTAATTGTTACTTTACGTTGTATGGGGACACCTGGTGGTTGCGACTTGTTATTTTTAGCATTTGCTATTGAAGGCCATATGTGAGTATATATATTGTGCACATTTCATCTCTCTGTCTCTTACAGTTTGGGAGTTACGGCTAATTTTTACTTTGTGTTGTATAGGGACACCTGGTAGTTTTCGACTTGTTGTTTTTTTTTAGCATTTGTTGTTGTAGGACATATGTAAATACACATATTGTGCGAATTTCAGGTCTCCACATTTTACGGTTCGAGAGTTATAGCTAATTGTTACTTTTCGTTGTACGGGGACACCTGGTAGTTTTCGATTTGTTGTTGTTTTTAGTATTTGCTGTTTTAAAGCATCTGTAAGTACATACACTGTGCAAATTTCAGCTCTCTATCTCTAACGGCTTGAGAGTCATAGCTAATTGTTACCTTACATTGTAGGGGGACACCTCGTAGTTTTCGAGTTGTTGTTGTTTTTAATATTTGTAGTTCTAGCGGCAATGTACAACAACATCCTATGGAAATTTCAGCTCTCTAGCTCCTACCGTTTCGGAGAATGGACGCTGTGACGGACGGGCGGACGGACGGACGTAGAAGTCTCCGTAATAGAGTTCCATTTCACTGTGATGACTACGGAACCCTAAAAAACAGCTGTTATGTTGTCTCTGTTGCATGATATTTCTTCGGCGATAGACTCTTGAATATGTTGCTTTATTTAGTAATGTCTAGCTGTTTTCTTTTTATCTCGGCCAGTAGAAAAGCATGGCATCTAAAATATTATCCTGATGTTAAGGTCAAGTCTTAGCCCTGTGGAACCTCGCTGGGACCTAAGTGGGCCGGTCTCATGACAGCCGGCAGCCCGTGTAACATAACATAAGTTCAAGTTTCATATTTTAGTAGAATATTTTGCTTCTTATGAAACTTCAATTTAAGTTAAATTTTTTACGAGATTGCAAAGTTTTTGTTCTGGTTTATGAAATTTTTTCGAGCACGCGACAAAAAGGCCTACATATGCAGATATGTATGTGCATATTTTTTTTTTTTTGTGAATATTCTTTTGTAAACTTTTACAATGTCGCTTTGAATTGCATTTATAAAAACAGATTTTTATAAATTTATTAATAAATTACAAAATCAGACAAAGAACACAAATAAAGTAAGTTGATCAAATATTTATATTTATTTGATAAAATAAATAAAAATTTATACGCAATTTAAACAAAAAAGAAAAAAAAAACATTCACTATTAATAACACTTGGCAACAAAAAATTGTGTTGTCTGGCAAATTAAAAAAAGATGGTATCTCGGCAAAAGTGAGATGTGAGTACTTCTATTCTTCATTATACTCTGTTCACATATGCCTTTTTAATTGAAACAATATTCAGTTAATTGACAATATATTTTTAGTGGTCATACATATTTAATATTGCTACGACATCATTTGACAGCTGAAACATTAATTGTTTAAATTCCTTTCTGTAAAAGTTTGATTATTTTGTATTATAAAAAATTAAAAAAAAAAAAAAAAATAAATTGTAATATAATGTAATAGAAAGTTAGAACTTTTCCAAAAAGTGAGTGCTGGTTTTGAATCCAAATTGAATATTATTAAAAAAAGAAAGAAGAAAAATAAATGCCGACGAAAAGAAAAAAAATAGGAAGAGAAATTAATTCAGAGCATATTATGTTTGGTCAACGAGCAAATACAAAATATACAATGAACTATTATTTGATCCTACAAAAACTTTGCAAGAAAACACGAATTTGCTTTAAATGTTGTATTTGCTCGTTGAGAAAATATAACCTTAAAATATGCTGTTGTAAAATTAAACGTTTTGATGTTTCTCTTCATTTTTTTCTCTTCGTTTTTGTAACCATGTGAATAAACACGTGATTTTAGTAACGGGTTATCTGTTTTGTGGTTTCGAAAGGAAACGTAAATTAAACACATATAAAAAATTTTCTTTCATGGTATTTCCTATTTATTACAAAGTTTGAACGTTGACATTATGTGTGAAACACTACATCATTTAAATGAGCACCACGCAGATTCTTTTGAGGTAATTTTTGGTCACTTTTTGACACATATTGGGCGATATCTCAGCCACAACTGGATGAATGTTGGTTTTTAGGTGCTCAAGAGTTAAAGGTTTATCTGCATAAACACGGTCTTTCGCGTAGCCAAACAAAAGAATGTCTAATGGTGTTAAATCGCATGATCTTGGTGGTCAGTTGATATCACCACGACAAGAAATGACGCGGCCAAGAAATGTCTCTTGCAACGAAGCCATATTCGCTCGAGTTGTGTGAAATGTGGCACCGTCTTGTTGAAACCACATGTTCTTCACGTCATATTCTTCAAAGCAAGCAAAAAAAAGTCGGTTACGATATGACCATAACGCTCCGAATTGACGGTGACAGTCGTTCCATCGTCGTTTTCAAACAAGTAAGGTCCAGTTACACCTTCGAACCACAGATCATAGAGCGAACCAAACAGTCACTTTTTCTGGATGTAATGGCCTCTCTTTAATTGACGATTCTCAGAACCCCAAATACGACAATTTTGTTTATTAACATACCCACCGAGTGAGAAATGTGCTTCATCGCTGAAGAAAATTTTGTTCGCAAAATCACCGTCCACCGCCCGTTGTTCAAGCACCCATTCCACGTATCTACAACGTTGTGAATGGGTAGCTGGCTTCAGTTGTTGTGTGAGCTGGACTTTATATGGATGTAGGTGTAGACCTAAATGCAAAATACGCCATTATGTAAATTTCTTCACAATTTTGACAATTGCTTACGTAGTTGGAAGTTTATGTAAACCACAATCTCCTCTTAAAGCACGATATGCGGCTGTGGCAGAATCACCATTTTTGTAGTATGTTTTGATAATTTTTATGCGTTGTGTGATAGTTAAGCGATCCATTTTCGTCAGTGTCAGACTTTCAACTGAGAACAAAAAAAATTGGTTTAACAAGTTCGTTTCACAGTTGTAGAATTTCAGTCTTTTGAAACCACGAAATGGATAACCCGTTATTTGAGGATTCCTTAAAAAATTAAAAAAATTACACTTATACCTTTAAATGGGCCACATTCTGGGTTTCCTTTTCCCATATGGTCCATAATTATATACAAAATTCATAATTATGTAGAAATACGTAACAAAAATACAAGTTTAGATTTGTTGTACTGTGTAATTTCTTGATTAAACAAAAAATCCTACTTTTATGCTGCTGCCGTTCATTTTTAAATAAACAATCCACCTAGAAAATCATTAAATATTATCACGATAAATATAAAATACATTTACGTTGTTCTATTTTGCATAAATTCAAATATATTTACAATTTTTTTTTTTTAATATACATTTAATACAAACCAATATTGTAAATAACAATTGAAAAGAGTTCTTCACAACAAACACAAAACAAAAAAAAAGTCAATTTTTCTCGCTACATGAAAATGTGTAAAAACTTTAGTTTTTGTTTTATTGATGTAAAAACAAAAAAATTAATAAAAATAAAATTCTATAGAATTAATTCCACTAAATTTACTGTAAATTTTTATATTAAAGTTCAAAACCCGTTAAATTTTTTTTTGCAGTGAATTTAATTTTAAATTAAATTTTTAAACATTTTTCTGTTAATTTTTCAGAGCATTTCTAAGGGATGTGGTAGAGACTGCAAATATATTCATTAAAATGATGGAAAAGTTCTGCAAAGACTCTGTGCTGGTGCAGGATAAGAAACGCGCCAAAAAACGTTCCAGCAAAAAAACCAAGAAAAACAAGAAGACTCCAGAGGAAACTGAGGTTAGTGAAAATTTGTTTTCTTTGACCCAAATTTGCCAAAATCTGGCAAAAAAAAAAAACTATATATAATAGTGATAACGTACGGCTTGTAAACCACACCAAATGGAATTTTTATAGATGCCTGAAAAGGGTTAACAAATTTAAACTATTTCTCTAATAGACCTACAATGCACGAGGCTGGCTCGCACACTTAGGGTTCCGTACGTAGGTGTAATGTATAGGGACACCTGGTAGTTTTAGACACCTGGTAGTTGTTGTTTTTAGCATTTGTTATTGTACGGAATATGTAAATACATACACTGTGCGAATTTCAGTTCTCTATTCCTTATGGCTTGAGAGTCATAGCTAATTGTTATTTTACATTGCAGTGGGACACCTCGTAGTTTTCGAGTTGTTGTTGTTGTTGTTAGTATTTGTTACAACAACATCCTGTGAAACTTTCAGCTCTCTAGCTCCTACCGTTTCGGAGAATGGACGCTGTGACGGATGGACAGACGGACGTAGAAGTCTCGGTAATATTGTTCCGTTTCACTCTGATGACTACGGAACCCTAAAAAGAGGTTTTAGGGCAATCAAATAGCTGTCAAATTGAATCACAATATTATTGAATCACAATATTATTTGTCTTTAATTCAGTCAATATTGTCAGACGCAACCTGCAATAAGAAAATAATATAATTGGATATGACAATGGTAAGGTTGGAAATTACAAAAGTGCGGTTAAAATTGACAATAGTATGTTTTTGTGGCACTCATAAGAAATGGGATTTATAAGAAATGATAATAGTATTATTGGATGCGATAACAATATGGTTGAAATTGACAATAGTATGGTCGGGATTGACTAGATTATGATTGTATATAGCAATAACATGGTTAGTGACCACAATAACCTAATTCCTGAAAGTGGAATAGTTAATAATGAGCATATTTGACTTAACAATTAATATTGCTAGCCTGTAAGCATATATTTCAGCAATAGTATGTTTCTCTGCCAATATGGTTACCTCAACCGTATTTCTGTATGTGTATGCCTGGGGCAGTAGCAAGATTTGCTCTTGAATTGTTGCACTCCGTGTGTGGTATGTCCAAAACGTTATCAATATTTATAAAACATAGATTTAATGGTGTTGTGATGATGAATAACTACAACAATAACAAATACATTTCAGATAAAAAATTACAATTTGAAGTCTTTGGCTTTGAACCCCGCAACTCAAGTTGAGCCAACAAAGTCAAATGTCATGCTAATAAAACTTAAGTATGTGCATACATTAATATGAAATACACTTATTTAGACTCTTTCACTTTATACACGTTTATAAATAAATGTATGTACCTGCGTATTGTCCAAAAGCGTTAAAAAAGGACACTACCAAAAACTTTGACTTTTCGTTTCGCAATTACATGAATATATTTGCACGTCCATTCATACATACATACATACATACATACATACATACATACATACATACATACATACATACATACATACATACATTTCATACATACATACATACATACATACATACATACATACATACATACATACATACATACATACATACATACATACATACATACATACATACATACATACATACATACATACATACATACATACATACATACATACGTACATACACGACTTGTCTGTCTTTTAAAGACAGACAAGTCGTGCATTCACAGCTGATGCAAAATACTTGTAACTGCATCAATTTGCCAGCTAAATTGCTAAAGCTTGTGAATAGAACTATTATACATTTTTTAACATAAATGCTTACTTATCAACTTTTTTCCCCCTGCAGTTGTTTGTGAATGCGGCTGGAAATTTTTAACACATTTTTTTAAAAATATTTATTTATTATTTTTGTTTTCGCACAAAACTGTTTTCGTTTTGCGCAGATTAAAGATAAATTGGCAAATCCCTTTTTTTATTATTTAATTAAAAATGTCCTGATGCACTAATATTTTCATTCAATTAAATTTGATGATAAGCATAAAGTTACTGTAAAAGTTATAGACCACTATAGTGAATCAGCGGCACACACGCACGAGCACAATGCGGTTATTAAATTTTCATTGTTCTCATTTTTATTGGCTTGCTCACTGTTGTGTTTGAATAATAAATTTTAATAATACAAAAAAGTTGTTAATCTTATTGAAAAATTACAATTGCTGCAAGATAACAACACATGAAGTTACTTATTAATTCTAAAACAAGTGTATATTTAACGAACAGATTCGACATCGATGAACTTGGTAGGAAAAAAACTATCTTACTAAAGGAAAAATAATTTGAGTATTTTTTTAGCATTTTTGTCAATATTTCGCTCTCCTTCTGAAAGCTTCTTCAGGACAATAATAATGAAAAATGTTTTGAAAAAATAATTTTTTTTTTTTTAAATCCACAACACATTTTCTTAAGTCTGTTAAAGAGACACTTTTTTTTCTTTTTTTTTTTTGGGAAAAAGTGTAATATTCAACTCGTCAGTACTACTGACAAAAAATATTAATAAAATCTATATAGACCCCGATTATAATACTTTGTAATTGATGCTTATAGCAAATAGTAGTCAAATTAATTTATCTTTGTGTACGACAATTCAGAATGTTTGCTTAAATTTATTTATTAAACTTTGTATTCCAGGAAGAACTCTCCAATCGTTGGGCTGAAATGGCTGGCGAAATATCAGAAGTTTTGTCCAGTGAATTACAACTGACTGAAGAAAATCAACCGATACCTTTTGATTCGGCTTCAGATAAGCCAATCGATGACCAAAAGTAAGTAATATGATTATATGGAGCATTTTTCAAAGAAAACTTATTTTATTTAAAATTTTCACATCATCAAACTTCTTTTAACCCAACACACTGTCTTGTGGTACCAGTATCAGGTGTATTGCTGGAATTGGCATAGAAAACTTTATTAAAAATATATCCACTACGCTTTGAAAAAGTAATATTGAACCCGTGTCAAAAACCAGTTATAACTGTGTACGTCGATGAAGGGGATAAAGCCTAATTTCTTGATTTCTTGCTTATGCTAACAACACAACTGGGACGAACGACGAATTTCGCGCAACACGACAAATACGCCAGTTAAAATTCGCTGTGTAAATTCGTCGTATGAAGCATAATTGCCACTTTTGTTTTAGTTAGGAAATGAGAAATTATGCACACACAATTATTAAAATATTTTCTAAACAAAATGAATGGAAAACGAGAGTCTTCCCCGATTTCACTAAATTGCCTCAGGATGCCTCCAGAGTAGTGAAATTTTTTTCTGCTCCATAATTTTTTTTTTTCGAACGCATCGACCCCATATTAAAAGCTACAAAATTACAAAAAATAAAAGAAATCTTAAAATCGAACTCCTTGCAAATGATGTTTTTGATATGTCGCTTTTTCGCATGCCAAAATCTGTCCTAAAATCAATGGCACAATATCGATTGCTGTGTTATATACACGTGCATTGCTTCCGTAGGTATAAAACAAAGTTACAAAATATACATATGTATGTATGTATATGCCTGTGCTTTACTATGACATACTTTTTACTTTATCAAAAAATTTTTTTTTTTTTATCCAAAACACAATTTCATCTCACACTTCAATTTCCTTTACAAATAGTTGTTCATTTTGTAGAATTATTCATGTCAAGAAGCTGCTTCATTGTGCTGCATAGAAAGTGTATGCACGTATGTATCTGTATGTGTAAGTAGGTTGGTAGAGAGATAACTAAAGCAGCACGCTTTAAGTTTTTCTAAATTTATCTTACAAACTCTCGAAAACTTTCTTGCAAAATATTTACTACCGAACAAAATCTATATTAAGAACTATTCATTAAAGAACATCATGTCAACATAGTTAAATATATGCTGTGCAATCAGGGCTGGGCAGTATTTGGAATACATGTATTTGAAATATGTATTTAAAATACAAATACATATTTGGTATTTGTATTTTAAATGCGTCCCATGAACGTATTTAGTATTTTAAATACTGAGGGCTTGGACATTTTCTATTTCAAATACTTGTGCTCTCAAAATACATTTTTCCAAATACATTTAAAAGCGAAATATTTTGCAGCCGTTTTATATCCAGAAATTGCTTTATTTTGATAAGCAAACAAAATGTTTCTTCCACGCTACTTTCATTTAATAAACATTATTATTTTTTTAATTTTTGAGGCTTCGTCTGGTGACCGTTTGAAACTGATATTTTTGATTTTTTCTTAAAGTGGTACACCGATTTTAGTAATTTAAAGCTTCTTTTGTTTTCTGAAACTTTATTTGTTATGAATAAGTGAAAATTCATCAGCATAACTTTATTTTTAGATTTTTTATGCTGTTTGAAAGAACAAAAAATTTCGAAGTTTTGCATAAAATTTAATTTTTTTCATCGAAAAAAAAAAAAAAAAAAATTTGTATTTTCTAAACTACTAAGCCGATTAAAAAGACTTTTACAGCTATTGAAAGGTAGTTTTATTGCCGAATTTCGTAGTTTTTTCAAGATTTTAAATTGTTTTTGAGTTAAGGGGATATATGCTGTCCTACCTGCTCCATTTTGAAAATAATAATTTTTAAAATATCTCAAAAACAAGAGCTAACCTAAAAAAGCGGTTAGCACCACCGAATTCAGCGCACCCGAATTAGGTTTAGTAACTGGGTGCCCCTTTTGTGCAATTAGATGCTCCAGAAAATACTGAACATTTTATAGGTGTATGCCCACCCTATTTATAATGAATTTAGGGTGCAATATTTTGGTAAAACCATAATTAATGAAAATGATATTGTACGTATGTATACTGAATGGCAGAAATTACTCATATTATTCGCTTTATAAATATATAGATGTTTGTTTAAAGTATAGAAACCTTATCCTAAATGCGTTTGCCTTTTGATTTTCTATGAACAAAAAACAAAAATACTCTGTGAATATCGGGTCTGTTCTAGAATCCGATTCGGATTGATTTAGCAAAATTTTTCTAATCCGCATAATTCATAAATTGGTGTTCTCAATTCAGCATGTTTTTAGATATTCGAAGTTTCTCTTCGAAAAAAAATTCTAAATGTAAAATACATAAACAACAGGTTTTTATGTTTTCAAAAGAACTATCAGAGGACGACGAAACCGATGATAAAAGATAGCTTAACATACAAATTGTCGCCGGCGGCAAACCAAAAACCGACGGTTGATGACCGTCTAAACAATGTTTTTACAGTCACGCAAAAAAATTTAAAAATTAAGTTAAAATATGACAAAAACTAAAACATTCGGGTCTGTTCTAGAATCCGAATTCACTCTAAAGTGGATTACTTTAGAATTTTTGGTGTTCTGCAATCCGAATCCCCATGTTTTTATTCGTTATCAATTAGAGTATTATAGGGTGAGTCAAAGTAAATAGAATCGGCTTTTATTCATGCAAGTGATAACTTTTTTTTAATAAAAACTAAATTTTCTCCTTTAATTTGAAGTGTTTTTTATTAAATATAATAAAGAAAATTTTAATTTGCACACAATTATTGGCAAAAAAAACCTTTTCTTTAATTTCTTCCAAAAATTTTGTATGTTTTGTCAAATGGCACTTGCGCAAAACCAAAATATGTACAAAAATTTTGCTTATGTTCGAAAACACGAAATTGCCCCACATATTACAGTGTGATATGTCAATGTTTTTTATTTTGGGATAATGCTTAATGCAATCAGAATTTATTGAAAAAGAAAAATTGACATTTTAAAGGAAATCATAATAAATTTCCTATGTTTAGTTTAATTTAAGCAATATTTATATCAATATGCTTGTATTTAGTGGTCAAATTCCATTGTAATAGTCCGGCAATACTTTCTTTTTACAACATATGGTTGTCAAAGATCGTAGTTCATGTGCTCATAGCCGGCAAACTGCCGCGCCGGTAATTTCACAACCTTACTTACACCCGTCGCGATCAACAGCGACTGATTGCTGCTCGCGGTAGAGCTGTTTTCTCAGAATAATCTATTAATGTTTTGGTTTTTGTCATATTTTAATTTAATTTTTAAAATTTTTTTTGCGTGATTTTAAAAACGTTGTTTATACGGTTGTCAACCGTCGGTTTTTCGTTTGCCGCCGGCAACTATTTGTATGTTAAGCTATCTGTTATCATCGGCTTCGCTGTTGTTGTTTATGTATTTGACATTTAGAATTTTTTTTTCGAACAGAAACTTCGAATATCTAAAAACATTCTGAATTGAGAACACCAATTTATGAATTATTCGGATTAAAAAAATTTTTCTAAATCAATCCGAATCGGATTCTAGAACAGACCCGATTAATATCATGATTAATAATTGAATTCATATATGTATGTACTAACTAAATCTATTAATAAATAAATAAATAAATAATAATAAATAAATAAAGAAATAATAATAAATATTTACATTTTTATTTTATTTCGCTTTCGCGAATTCATTGTGCTTGTCTTTTCCGAGAAATTTCTTTTCAAATCACATTTACATATTTCAATCAATACAGATTGCAGATCTGGGAAAAAATTGTTTTTTTTTTGTATAATTTTTTTTTATCAACCTGTTTTTAGTTGCTTTGTTAACGATGACTTCAGTGGAAAACAGCGTTCTTTCTTTCACTTTAAAAATATTTACGTTGTCATCGTTGGATTTTAAATATCTTCATATTTGATTGAAGGTTGTTATTTTAGCATACTTTTCTAACTCGCATTTGAGACTTGCTTTGCCAGGATTTCTTTTTTGTCGTTTTCAATCTATGTTTTTTTTTCACATTAAAAAATCTTTTGTTATCGATTTGTAACTTTATTTCCAACATTCTTGTCTATTTTCAGGGAAGATTGTATGATAAGGATTCATAAAATGTTGCGCACTGGTAAATTGGAACACGCCACTGCATTAATGCGTGCTGCCAGGTAAGTGTACTCTACTCCTTTCTCTATTTCATCGTTATACATATGTATGTGCTCACACAGAAAAAAAGGATTTTTTTTCTGTTACTGAAATCAACTGATAAAACATTGTCAGGAAGGCAACAGTGATTTCGAATTTCCTTTGAACATCAAAAAAAAAAAGAAAATTTATACGAGTTAGCACGTTTTTTTTTTAATATTTTCTATTGAAATCTATTTTTGATTACACTTTAATAACCAAAGTGTTTATGATTTGTGCTTTTTTTCTTTGCCCCAAAAGCTAAAGTGAAAAGAAGCAGGGAATTTTGTGTAAATTAAACGATGTGCTTTGTAGCTGAGGGTGGGCTGATAAGGCGTTTTTATATTCCCTAGTCTGTTTTACTTCATTTATATGTAAAACGTTAAGCGCTCTGGCACAAATATGGTCAACATGTTCTGCCAACAAAAGCCGAACTACATTTATTTTCTGCGACAAATGCAATACTGTGTGTTAGTATTAAGCGCCTGATTATATTGAGACAGTATGTATAATCAGGCGGCAATTTTAGGGGAACACATTTTCATGATAGGGGTGAATATTTTTAAAATCGTGAATATTGTTTATCTAAATAAAACCAGCAACAAAATCACTTATGCTTTTTTTGTTGATTTTTCTTGTGCTTTTGACGCAATACTATATAACAGTCCATTCTACAAGCTTTCTAGTCTTGGTTTATCTTCTAAAATAATAAGGTTGTTCGAACAAATGTATCAAAATAACGAAAGTCATGTCAGGGATGGCTGCTGTTTAAATAAGGTGGTGTTGATTTTATGTATAGATAAAACAAACCAAAGCGTTCAGCCCGCCGTTATGCCATTGACTTCTATTCACAATTCTCAAGGCTGCTTAATGCCTTGAGAAAGAAGGAACTGGTGCCGATGATTGACTTGTTATAAGTTGAAGTTTATTTTCAAAATTTATTCCTTATAAACTAAAACATCGGCAGGGTTTCTTAAAACTATAAAATTTAATATTTGTTGTTGTCAATAAATAATTACTTTCCGATTGAGTGAAAGTTAAAAACTCGTTATAAACACAACAGGGAGGCTACAAAAGTACAGTGCAGAGACAGCAGATGACGCCATATTTCCTGCTGCTCTTTTGACATTTCTCTTCAGCAAAGTTTGCCATTTTATGATGCAAAGATATACGAGTCAACAACGAGTCGAAATGATTAAAATTTACTACCAAAATTCGAAGTCAGTGGCCTCAACGTTAAGGGCGCTACGTCCAATTTATAATGAGACTCATTCCTGCCCGAATGGCTTCGTCAATAAACATAATATGCGCTATTGGTCAGGCAGCAATCCACGCGTATTCCATGAGTCATCATTGCATCCCGAAAAAAATTACGGTTTGGTGCGGTTTACGGGCCGGCGGCGTCATTGGGCCGTACGTCTTCCGTGATGATCATGACCGGCACGTTACTGTAAACTTCGTAATGATAATCCGTCATCCCTCGTTCACTTCGCCTTCGGTTTACCCACTGGATGCCCCGTCTAGCGGTTTTTTCAACTAGCACAGTCTGGTGAAGCTATTCAGTTTTTACCCGTAATGTCCTACGAATGAGTAAGCACTCACTCACTCTGCTCATCAACCATGACGCAGGTCATTAAAAGTGAGTTTTAACTAACCTTATGGGGATAGTTCATGGTTAGGCTTAAAGGTCTAACTCGTGGTGCACCAGAAATTGTTGAATTTTGTGTTCGCTATAACCGGCTACTTCTTCAATGAAATTTAAAGTTAAATAGTGCTTTTATTAATTTTTATTATCAGTGAACATACAAGAAAAAAAAAACTGTTTAGTATATGACACAATTCTGGTTTCATGTTTATTTTATTTGAAGTTAAAATACGCCGATAAAACAGTGATGACAAGATTCAGCTGATTTGAAAAATCGCCTGTAACGATTCTATAGAGAAATTTTACATTTTACAAAATAGAAAACATGTAACAACTCTGTTTATTTTTTTCAACATCTGACTCGTGTTTGCATCAGTTTGCAGTTAGTTTATAAGCTGGTTATAAATGAGTTAGCCAAGAGTTACGTAATAATTTAGTTAACTCAATAAATTCATACAGGGTTAATGGGTGCATGTGTTTGTATTTGTTTATATTTATCGCAATGTTGTGGCTTCTTTGGTGTATCAATTTCTCCAGGCTTCTGCAATTAATTCAATGCAAGTAGTAAATGCACTGGTTCTCAAACGTTCTAGAACTCTATATCGTTCTTCCCCTTCCACGTAGGCGTAATCTAGTTCCATACTAATTTTCATATTATTAAGATGATAACTAGTCTGAAATGAAAGTTGTTTCATTAGTGATTTTATGGGTGATGTAAAGGGTGGTTAAATTTTAAGGCCTGATGTTGTATGTGAGTCACATTTAAACGTCAAGTTTGATTCTGCATTTCATTTGATTTTAGAGTAATTCAATTTGAAATTTAATTCAAACTTCTGTCCCTTATAAGCAATATTTAATTTTATATCTCTTTAACTCACCCCTTTTACTGGTGGACAAATACGGTCTTCCACTGGTATACCTCTGGTCATTGAATACCATTTAATATTTCATTATTTGATTTTTAATACTTCACCATTTCATTCTTTGTTTGTCTTTTTTTTTCTTTTATAATTGAACCTCATTGCTTCGTGTCTGTTTCATCAATAATCATTTTATTCTTTTTCATTTCTTACCAAACCCAGATAGAACGGTTGTATAAAATCGTACATAGATAACTTCTACTTTACATTATCAGGGATGGCACTACACCTCCCTTTTTATATAGAATCGTACATAGATAATTTCTAATTTACATTATCAGGGATGGCACTACAACCACAATTCCAAAGGATTGAACAGGGCTGCACAAAAGTCATGACGTTGTATAGAATAAATAGTATTTTTCCATTTGCCACGTTGCCATTTATACACCTCACTTTGGAACTACATAATATTTTCAAACATTGCTTTAAGGTCCGTTTTCTTAAGTTATTTGGTTTAGGCTCGTTTTCACGACTTGTTGCTAACTGAAGGTAGGATTTTATTGGTCAGGTAAACTATCTTTCGTTATCACAACTTCTGTTTAATATAAAAGTGAGCGATGAATTTCTCTTATCAGCTAGTTGTGATAACTTGTTACCGCACAGTTTATAGCTCACTTCTGTTAAAGGTGCCTTTAGCTAAGGTCAACTTTATCCGGCAGCTGGGAAAATCACGCTAACTGTATTAGGTTGCAATGATTAAAATTGCTTACCGGCCAGGTTATCCTCACTTTAGTTAAAGGTATCTTACCGCCAAGTTGTAATAATGGCCCTTGAAGGAATATTTAAATTTTATATTTGCCACATTTTGTTATGTCCTTGCTATACAGCAAAATGTTTAAATGCCTGGATAAGTTTTTTTTTTTTTTTTTTTTTTTTTTTTTTTGTGTTGTTGTTGTTGAAAAGAAGTAGATCTGTATCAAACACATTCTCTTTTGTTCGTTTTTGTCACGAACCAAACAATGATCATGGGTTCTTGGCAAAAACAAACACAAGTTTAAAACGACACAAGTCGAGTCAAGTGTGAAACTAACTCGCACAGCAAGGGTTCCCGGCTACCGTCCAAGTGGTAGGGCAAAGGCTACACAAGGTATAAGATACCCTTTAGTTTTTAACCTTTTATTTTTTTTTTTCAGCATTTCTCAGAAAACTACCTGCATCGTGTAAATTTTAAGCCTCTCTCTCTTACGGTTCAAAAATTATAGCTGAATTTCACTCTAAAGGTGAGCACCCTGTGCATGAGCACTAATTAAATTTTAACTTTTTGCAACTTTTGGTATTTGTTGTTGCAGAGGCCTGCACACTATATATGCTGTGAAAATGTTTAGTCTATCTCTTACGGTTCAAAAGTTATAGCTGATTTTACAACATTTACAGGGTGTCCCCTTGCATTTGCACCAATTGTATTTAAACTGTTTTCTATTTTTGTAACTGGTTGTTGCAGTTCCAACTATATGCACTGTGAAAATTTTAATCTTTATATCTTACACTTTTCTACTCTAAAGTCACTTTTCAAATTAAAAGCTGTCCCCACCCTGCCGGCAACTCAGTTAACTAGTAATGAATTATTAGCTAACTTTTTTACAACTGGTGGTGGTTGACACTTAGATTATTTTTAATGGAGATGGCTGAGTATTTTAACATTACGATGTCCTAGGAGGTAGTCAATTATCCGACGTTGCATTACTTTTCAACTAACTTAAAGTTAGCTACTTAAAAGTTAGTACCCACAGAAAAAAATGTACAAATCAAGACTGATTTTACATTTTTCAGTGGTAATATTAAATTAAATTTCATCCTACTTTCTTTTTTTTTTTTTTTTTTTTTTTTTTTGTTAGCCTCTAGTGGGAATCGAACCACTAAGCCTCAAGACTGGTGAGCAGCCAACTTAACCCACTCAGCTATCGCAACATTTAAAACGAATGCGACAATAAGCAGTTTAATTAAAGATTTATTTACCGTGTATGTGTGTATGTTATTATTTGAATTTTGGGTTAAGTTAGTTGGGTTAGACTACGTTTCAGCTATCTTATAGCCAGTACACAAAAAGTGAATTACAAATCGATTGTATTGTAGCTAATTTGAAGCTAGTCCATAAAAGTTAACGTAAATTTAATTATTTTAGTAGTCGACTACTCAATGTCCGACAGGGATGAAGTATGAGTCGATTTTATTTGTAGTCGACTACCAGTTTGCTGGCAGGGCATGTATAGGGAAACATTTTTTTTTTTTTGCAATTAATAACACTGTGCTTGAATTTGAAACTTTTTTTTTGCCGACAAACGGGGCACCCAGTGACTAAACCTAATTCGGATACGTTGAATTCAGTGGTGCTATCCGTTTTTCTAGGTTAGCTCGCATTTTCGAGATTTACCGTTATTTTAAAAATGGAGGAGGTTGTACTACATGTATTGATCTAACTAAAAAAATTTTTCGTTTATTGAATTTTAGTAAAAAACCGAAATTCCGCAATAAAAAAAACTTTAATCTGATATATATCTCATTAAAAAGAAATTTCATTTTTTAGAAAAAAAAAAATTTTTTTTGCAAATTCTTGAAATTTTGTGATCTTTAAAACTGCATAAAAAATTGAAAAATTAAGCTATGCCAACAAATTTTCCCGTGTATATAAAAAATTATGTTTGAAACAAAACGTACAAATAGTACAAAATAGTACAAATTATGCAAAAGGGTTTCATAACACTTTTTTAACACATCTTAATGTTAGATAACTACAAAAAAATTTTTATATGAACATGCAGAAATGTACTTTAATTAACAAGAAAATATTTTTTTTCAATTTTTGAGGCTTCGTCTGGTAACAGGTTGAAACTGCAATTTTTCATCTTTTGTGAATAAAATCAAAAGTTGCCCACAGATTTTGGTCATTTAAAGCTCGTTTTGTTTCAAACATAATTTTTTATATACACGGGAAAATTTTCAAAAATAGAGTCTTTTTAAAATCCATTTTATTCGATTCCCAAAGATTATTTCAGATATCACACCTACCAGGAGTTTTAGAGGACCCTTCAGGCCACCCTTTTGTATATGGTGTGTGGTGCGCCGAAGAGCTAGTTTTTCCAAAAAGAAATGCGGTCGGGGGACCCCCGAACTTTTTCTTATATAATTATTTCTGTATTAAGTTTATCAGGCTCAAGTTCTTTCTATATTATCTTTGTGATTGATATTAATTCTTTGTCTAATTTAATTAATATCAATCACAAAGATAATATAGAAAGAACTTGAGCCTGTTAAACTTAATACAGAAATAATTATATTTTTAAATTTCATGATTCTTTAAATTTTTGGAACGTTTAATTTTTTACTTTTGACACATGTAGTATTTTTTTTTGTCAATCCGCTACAAAACGAAGAAAAGCAACTGTCGGCCAATTTTTTAATATTGCTGTTTTTTGTTGTGACATACTTTACTTTAGCGACATCTAGCAGCTGATAGTGTCCGTTTTCACAACTAATTAATGGTGGTTATTCGGGAAAACGTGCTAGTGAAGTGAATCTGTACATGTAAAACAAGAACAAAATGTCAAGAGTACAAACAAATTGTTTTTATGTTTCGTACAAAATTTACCGTTTACTGGTGAAAGAGATACGCGTGGCCAACTACCTCGTTAATTTTATTCTTGCGATGTAGGGAAAACACAAACAATTCTTCATATTTTGTTTTTGTTTGCCAAGGAAAGTTTCACCTCTTCGGCGCGTTTTTCAGAATAGCCACCAATATTTATTGGTAGGTGTCTCCGCTGATGTCAGCGAAGACACCGCCCATCATACACAACTGCTTGTCGACAGTACACCAATACATATAAACAGCTCACACGCTTTCGTGACGATTTCTACTAATTTCCACTACCAGCAAGCCGCGTTAAGGAACTTCGTTCCAAAAATTTCCTAATCTTCTCCGGAAATTTCATATTTTCAAAAATATAGTCTGTTAAGTCGTTAACAGTGCTCTGTTAACTTCAAAATTTGTCTTTGCTAAAAAATCTTGGTTTGTGCCCGGGGACTTAAATTTCGAATTTGTCTTCACACACATAGAAGTTTTTAGGCTACAGCAGTAAAATCAACACCCAATAATTTTTTTTCCACCAATATCCTGTTCGAACACATCGGCCCTGCATGCACTATGCCACCTACAAAGATTTCAAATTTAGGCTGCTCAAAAATGACTGCTTTAATCAGGCGCAGTTGAACCTTTTCTTCCCACAATGCCAAAATCTATCTTAAAATCTATGGCACCAAATCGAAAAACTAATGGTCTCATTGTATGATGAACTTCGCTCGTCGCCATTATTGTGTTTACAGAAACGCTTCTTATTTGTGAGAACGAATATTCGTTGTTCGTATCAGTGGCGTTTCATGTAATGTATTTATACTTTTTCACACAATTTTTCTGTTGTCCTTTACTAATCCGTTTTGCATTGTTTTCCCTTATAACTGGCAGACATTTAAAACTACACAAGTTTGAGAGTTACTAATTATGTGGGATCCAGATGAAACTAATGTACGTCTGCTTGAAAAGTAGTCTTCTTTTATCTGGAAATGTAAATAAAGTTTAAATTTAATGCCACATAAATAACTTTAGTGTTTCGCACAAAACAAAAAAGAAACAATCACGAAAAGTCTGCAAACGAAAAGAAACAAAAAACAACGACTTTAAAACATACCCATAATTAGAATTAGCTGGCATAGCAGGAGAATTAAGCATGAAAATTTTAGTAAAACAAAATTATTGTAAAGATAAGACTCAAAAAAAAAAAAAAAAAAAAACTGGGAGTCAAAGACAGAAACCGGATTAAACTAATTTTTATGCAGCTACTGGGTGTCATAGAAATGACAGACAGACTTTTAAATAATTGCTATAAAATAAATGATTTATTTAATTGTTAGTAATTTTGCTGGGCTTTCTACTCCAATTTCTAATTCCTACCAATTGAGAAAGATTTTTCGTGATAAAATTGCAGTGATTAGCATTTTTAAAGAAGACAAGAACAGTAAAGTTGCAGACTTACTGGCTGGGTTAGATATCCTGGCTGTTGCACGACGACCACGTCGCTTCGTCAGCATCCAAATTCGTTTCGAACCCAGGCCACGACTAATTATATGCTGTTTTTAAGCAGCAGCGCATAGTCATGCTCTACCTGAGCTTTCCATTACTGACTGTTTATATATAAATGTTACTGATAAATTTTCCACTATCACGTGTGTTTTTCTGTTGATTGGAATATAATTTTATATTCTTTATATTCAATTGATTTCCATTTGATTTTTGTGTTTGCTGCTATTGTATCGGTGCTAACAACGATTTCAAACTTTTCCGCCAGGCCCAGCTACTTTTAAGCATTCGTTTTTAATTTTATAGTGATCTATATGATTTACAGTTGTTAATAATTTTATTGGGCTTTCTAAAGGGTGTTTTTTCCGATGTATAGAACTTTAAGTTGCAATAAAACAACGATGGATTATTCGATTGACATGAATTTTATTTATCCGAAAGATAATCTTGTGGCATTACATTTTAAATATGATTTCTGGCATATGACAGCCGCGACTGGCGCGGTTGTAGTCCAATCTGGACGTCCAATTTTCAATGACTTTTTCCAACATTTGTGGCCGTATATCGGCAATAACACGGCGCATGTTGTCTTCCAAATGTTCAAGCGTTTGTGGCTTGACCGCATAGATCAATGACTTTACATAGCCCCACAGAAAGCAGACTAGCGGTGTTAAATCACAAGATCTTGGAGGCCAATTCACAAGTCCAAAACGTGAAATTAAGCGGTCACCAAACGTGTCTTTCAATGAATCGATTGTGGCACGAGCTGTGTGACATGTTGCACCGTCTTGTTGAAGTCACATCTCCTGGACATCATGGTTATTCAATTCAGGAATGAAAAAGTTAGTAATCATGGCTCTGGCCATTATCGTTTTTGAAGAAGTACGGACCAGCAATTCCACCAGCCCATAATGCGAACCAAACAGTCAAATTTTCTGGATGTAACGGTGTTTCGACATCCACTTGAGGATTTGGTTCACTCCAAATGCGGCAGTTTTGTTTGTTGACGCAGCCATTCAACCAGAAGTGCACTTCAGCGCTAAACAAAATTCTCTTATGAAAATCGGGAACAACGGTAATCTCGTTTTGCACTAAAATTGCACTATTTGCAAGCGTTGTTCAGGCGTGAGTCTATTCAAGATGAATTGCCAAATTTAAGTGAGAATAAATCACTTGACAGCTGTTAAGTCGTGAAAGTTCTATACATCGAAAAAAACACCCTTTTGCTGCAATTTTACTTCCTAAAGACCTGTGGGCACACAGGTCTCACTCCGTAATGAAACTGACTCAATAAGAAATATCCTATAGAGAATTCCACACGAGGGATACTAAGACTTAGCAAGCCCAAATTGAGTGCAAATAATGTTAGGTAGCGTAGAATTGATGCTACTGTAGTCTTAGCATTGATGACACTTAATTTATGCCTCAACTTCCTACTGACTTTTGTCATTAGATTAATATGTATCAGCTTTTAAATCGTTGAGGTCGGTCAATTGTATTATGATGGTATTCTGTCATTGGCTTTGAGAAACGTTTTTCTATGAGTGTAATAGATGACAGCTCGACTTAAAGTTAAAAGCATAAAGAGTTGGTGAATTATTCCACTGCTCTAATAGGTACCAGTTTCATTTCTCAAATGAAGTGTTCCCTTGATACATAAACTACGTATTACCCCTGTAATATACAAACAATTAAGTTACTTGATTCGCATTGATTATTTTGCAAACTTAATGGAGTTGCTTTCTCTGTCTGGGCATTATTATGTGTGTTCATTATTTCCACAGCAACACACTATGCAGCGTAAAAGCACTGACGTCGGCTTAATGTACATTTCAGTTGCTTTTCATTTTGTTTTATACAAAAGCTTTAGTTACCGCATATCAGCTTAACAAAAGCCATACCTGTAGCGATTGCTGTCTACGTTTGTCTCGAAAGCAGCTTACAGTCTTCACCAGTTTTGCATTAAAAACAGTTAACAAACTCCTATGCTGTTGTTGCTGTGGTTGCTGTTGTTGTTGTTGTTGTTGTTGATACTTAACTATAATACATGCATATACACATAATTTCAATTTGTACACCAACACCTTTTTGTACACTGACTGACACAGAGAGACACTGAGCTGAGCTGAAAGCACACAGCAACAAAAGAAAAGAAAAAACAAATACAAAAACTTTTTCAGCCAACAATCTTAATTCACGTGCTCCACTCCGTTCCGTTTCACACAAACACACACACACACAGCCACACAAACAAATGTTACTGTTCTGTTATCTTCTACCATGAATAAAAACTATTTATTATTTCTACAGGCGCTGCCATATCAAACAACCAAACCTGCACCTAATCTAGCGCTGGTTGCAAATGTGTATCAAAGACAAATGCCGCACGGGCCATTGAAAAAGTTACAAAAAAGTCTGAGAAAGAAAAAAGAACCTGGAAACAGAGAAAAGCCACTTAAAAGCGTGCGGCCATAAAGAGAAAAAAAAAACGTTCGTTGTTGTCTGCCACAAGAGCTGTGCAGCAGAAGAGTAAGCTTTTACAGCGTTTATGCATAATAATGCCTCACTTGTTGTAAGATAGTAAAAGGATATTATTTTTTCTTCTGTTTTTATAACGTTTGATACACCTTTTGTTGCTGCCACTAACGTTGCCCTGCACCCGCTGCGAGTTTTAATATTTTTATATGGCTAACAAAAGCAAAACAGTTTTGTTGTGTTGCCGGCAACGATAAAATAGATTTAATGTTGTTACGTAAAAACTACTCATGCACTCACTCACTTTTTTCTCTTGGTGTATGCTCATTCTGGTGTATTTTTTTCCATCATAAAAATATGCTTCTTTATTAAAAAAAAAAAAAAAAAACAAAAAAAAAGCCAAGTTATAAAAATGAACTTTAAGTAGTGAAAGCGGCAAGTGCGAGTGTTTGTTACGGTCCAAAAGTTAATTTATTATGCAAAATAATTCCACTTCATCATTATTCTCTTGCGCCATTTTCTTTTTTCTTCCCCCCCAAGTAATCATAAATAACGCTGCCAGTTTTATAATTAGATATTTAAAAGGCTTTCTTATTAAAACGTATCAGCTTGTTAAATAAAATTTTCTAGTTTCTTTTCGTAAAACTACAAAAGAGTCTAAGTATGCAATCTGTAAACACATGTGTTGATTAGGGCCGGCTTAAAAAAGGGACCCAAACCCCAATATCTTTCTCCCGTAGGCAAACATCAGCGATGAGTATTTTACAAATCAAATTACATTAAGGCCCCGATTATGATTCACAACATTTGTTCATTTAATGTTGTATTTTTTTGAAAAGTGATTATGGTTTACAACTGTTGTGGCAAGTGTTGTTAAAATCTGACAACACATAATAAGATGTTGTCAAAATCTTACAACACCTAATTAAGTGTTGTCTTGTTGAGGTTACAAATTAAATTGCGAAAAAAAATTATAAAATTTGTAAGTGTGCATATGAAATATGTTTTGCAAAAATAGTATATAGAAAAACAATTAATTATTAAAATTTATTAACAAAATATAAACAAAAAACATAATTATTACCCATTTTTTGATAACAAAAGAGTTTTATTTTGTATCTTGTAGTTTCAATGGATTTAAACTGCAATGTACAATTTCTTTTAGTCCTTTCATAATCATAACGAAATTAAATATCAACATTAACACACATTTTTATGGCTTTGTTTGTATTTTTCTAACAAAAACGTTCTTCCTTATTTTCATTTTTACCAATGCATTTCTATGCGGCAGTTGCGGTGTTATACGCAGTGTTGGGCAAAATACATGCTCTGATGTATTTAAAATATAAAATACATTAAAGATGTGTATTTAAAGTTAATTAATTTCTACTATTTGAACTTTTTCTTATATAATTATTTCTGTATTAAGTTTATCAGGCTCAAGTTCTTTCTATATTATCTTTGTGATTGATATTAATTAAATTAGACAAAGAAAACATCAAAGACATTTAGCAGGGTGGACAACTAGTTGTTTCGAAGCCGCCACACTTTCTCGTCAGCACCCGTCTTTGAACTCAGGGGCTCATGTTTCTAAAGCGACAACCATGCCACTCAGCCACCCAAGTTGTTGTATATTTTTAATTATATCAAATGAATGGTGTCATTTTTTATTTTTATTTGTCTATATTTATCATTGCATATTTACCGGGTGAGAGTTTCTCACCGCAAAGGTAAGTAAGTTGTATTTCAACTTTTTATTTCATATATTATTTTCATATTGTTATTTAAAATTTAATTTCTTAGATCTTTCAAATGTTCTGCTGTGCGCAGCGACTGTAAAGCTAATTAATTTCTATTATTCGAACTTTTTGAAAAAAAAAAAATAAAAAATGCGAATGATCACGTGGTAACGCTGGTTAAAAAAATAAATCATACGTCCACGAATGTTTACATCAGTTTCTTTTTTTTTTTTCATTTTGCCCTTAAGAAAATGATAGAAACCCTGATGTATGAACCCATCAGCAGTGTCGGTCATATGATCCATCCATCTTGCAGGGAACCTTTTCCAAACACTTTACTACAACATATTTTTATTGTTTATGTTTGTTTTTGTGTACATTAGTTGGTCTCATACACTCACGTTGCCACGATTTCCTGTACTACTCACTTCTGACTGGTCCCCCCAAACAAATGATATGGCGGCCACTTAACAAAATTCACTTTTGGAATATCTGTTTAGTCTGTGTGCCAGAATATGCATGAATAATGAGGGAGCCATCTCGCTTGCGTCAAGAGTCAGAAAGTTAAGTAACATAAGCTTGGTATGTGCGAAATCAGTGAGCTGCAACAAGTATGATCGAGCCGTCTTATTCCCATTTGATACAACTTCGATAAGATAAAATCAAGCCTACAGCATTTTTATGCACGTTCGAGTTGTGTAAAAGAAGAAAAAAATTCTGCTACATGCAAAGATCGGCAAAGACAGTGTGCTTGATTTGATTTGTTTACCAGCTAATACAACTTGACGTGTAGAAAGCATTGCATTAAACTTGAAATTAGTCAAGTGTCAAGAAACTCCAGTTTTAGAGATTGAAGAGCACATAGAAAGCCTTGTATTACAGGGAATAAATAAGTACAGTGAAACTTCGATATAACGTATCTAGAGGGGATCGAAAAATACTTCGTTATAGCTATTGATTCGTTATACATATGGATTGTGAAACCTTGGCACAACGAAATTTTTAAGAAATACGAACGAATTTCGTTATAACTAGAGTTTTTGTTTTTGTCCAAATTCAATTTTACACGCAAATACTATATAATAGAAATTCACTATTTAAGAGGTAAATAAAAAATTGTGCTTTTAAAATTGTTTTGTTTTATTACATTTTGGTAAAATATTGTGTGATTTTTGTTTGTTTGATTTCGAGATTGTGTAAACCATTTAGATAAACATTGCTCAACATCTTCATACTCTGCAAGGTGCAATCTTTTGCACTTTAAAGTTGTAGTGTTGCCAATAATCTCCCGATTTTTTAAAATTGTAGAAAGAGTAATCGGCGGTTTATTAAATTGTTTAGCAATTTCTTGCTTAGATTTGTCACCACAATCAACAGCATAAATTATGGAAATTTTTTCTCGTCTAGATAGTGATGTACGCTTTAATACACTCATTTTGGCACATATGTGAGTTGTGCCGCTTTACATATGTATTAACCTGCAAATACGTTTATCTTTCGTTCTTTTTAAAAGGGACTTCCCCGTTTTGCTTAAAATTTTATTTTTCTTTATTATGACTACGTTGTATAGAGGCTTAGCATATAGAGGCTTTATAGGTCAGAATTTTTTCCATTATAGCTATAGAGCATGTTTGTATGAAACCCTTTGGTCGAGAGACTCCGCTAAAAATTCGTTATATTGGGTGGAGTGAATTAAAATCAAGTTAATGCTACGTAGCATAAAGTAGTAGCACTAGCTTAATCTTTTCAGTACTAGCTTATGCTACTAGCTAAAACTATAAAAAGTGTGAATAACACTTGGCTAGTGCTAGATAGTTAAAGCTAAAAAAAATTGAAGCAAAAGCTGGAAAACTCAACAGCTGACAAAACTTTTTAAAGAGCCGCCACATTTTATCCATAAAGCCGGTATACATACATATGTATATCCGAAATTGAAAAATATGAATTATATATAATATAAAATTTTTTTCAAACAAATTAATACACATGTTGAATGTTTTTTATAGATACATAGATAAAAAAATTTATATTAGTATTATTTAAATCATGCCATTTTAAATAAGAAAAAATATATGTTTTCATGTTGAAAACGTTATTAATTAATCTAAAAGTAGCGACGGTCTTAATATTTTGATGACTTTTGTGGCTAGAGTATGTAAAATTTGATATTTGCAATAAAACTCAGTCATACCCCTAGTGTACAGAAATATTAATAAATTGTAGATCCACCTGACCACGATTAATCTGATCTTTTACAATATTTGGTTGCTCTACATAAACTTCTTCTTCGCATTGCTTTTTATTTCCATAAATATTCAAAAATGAGCTAATAAAAATTTATTTTGTTCTGTGTATATTTTATGGCCGATTTTCGACGAAGTTTTATCAGTAAACTCGAATAACTTTTGAAATGCTATTCAAACATCTATTTCATATTCGACTATTTTCAGAACTCAAGAATGTTAATACAAATTTTCAATTAAAAAAAACGGTTTAATCGTATTGCTACATATTTTTGAAAAGGTTTTTCTATTAGTATTCCTTAAAACATATCATTTGACATTGTTTTATGAAATTTGAATATTGCAAACAAAGTACACATTCTTGGTAATGTTTTTTAAAGATATGAGCGCTCCTCTATATTAACATATAGAGGACCGCTGCTCCTCTGCATTCATAAGTTTCCTCCAGAAAGTATTCCGATAACCATTTTACATTTTCTTTCTGAAATCTGTATAAACTGAAATAATCATACGGTACTCTTTCCTATGACGAACGTTCATAAAAGCAGGCATTTTAAATTTAAATCGAAATATTCGAAAACACTATTCTTTCTTAATAAAATGCAGAAAAACAAACTTCCAGCACCGCAATCAGATGCTTAAAAATATCTAAGCATAAACTAGTAATATTAAGCATTTGCTTGTTTTTATTCACACTTTTCTTAAGCCAACGCTGGGAAAACTAGCTTTTACTAGTAAGTATAAAGTACTTGCTTCTGCTGAATTTTTTATTCACCCTAAAGCTAGTTAAAACTAAAAAAATTGCAGTGTAAGCTTTAGCTAACATTTTATTCACTCGGCCCATTGAGTTTTTCGTTATAACGAAGTTTGTAATATCGAAGTTTCACCGTACAACAAGATAAAAATATATATGGTTGCCGTTGTTATTATTGTACTAGAAATATTATTAAGTTTAAGCTACCAGGTTTCTTAGGCTTTATGATACCAATTTTCCTGTTGCTGCTGGTTGACACTGTAAAAAATTCATTTTTATGCCACAATAAAAATCACACTTTCCATCTCTGCAAGATGATTGAGATGTTTACTTGAACGTGTATGAGGGAGTCACTTTTTAAATGATTTATTATTGTAAAAGCACATGTTATAGTGATTAAAACCAAATGTTATTGAAAACTAATTGTTTGAGTGAGTGGCAGGGAATCTAATTGATTTCATGCTTATTTGCAACAATTTAGTGAGTGAAGGCATTTTAATAGTTTTTCTCTTGTTCGCTCGTTTTTGTTTCTTTAAGCAAAACAATAGTATTTAAAGCAACCTCAAATGCAAAATGATTTTTTGCATTTCTCTTTTCTTTACGTAAATCTTTTCTCTCTCACTGCGTCTAAAATTCCCTTCAAGCCATCTGTAGGACTGCAAACAATTGTGTTGTGTTGATTCTACTTCCACCTCGTTTTTTGTGTTTCAAGTTGCTTGTAAATGCTTTAACAATTTTGTAGTTTATTTAAAGTTTTGTTAAACAAAGAAAAAAAAATTTAAATAAATTTTAAATAAATTCTTGTTTTGAGAATTGAGGCACTTGTGTGTGTGTGTGTGTGCGTGCATTTTCTGGACTATAATTTACAAACGCCAGCAGCTGCCCAGTTGTTTGTGGGAAAGTTTTCCCCCCTTTTTTCTCTCTTATCCTTTTTCCATGCCCATGGTTTGTCAAAATGCTGCAGTTTGCGTGTGTGTGTGTGTTGTGTTTTGGTTTTATACACATGTATTTTTCTTTTTCATAACACAAGATGAATATTTGCTTTTGTGTTTTGTGGCCAATAAATAAAATTCATTTGTTTTTAACATTTTTGGTTATTTAAACATTTTTCTATGCTGAATATTTAAAACAAATTCATAATCACCCACTGTCTAGACATTTAAGTCTCGTATTTAATTCTTTTTGTTTGGTTTCTTTCATTTTTATATGAAATTCGTTTAACTGTACTCTGTTTCAATATGCATCTGAAACAACTGGGACTTAATTCTTAAGCAAATAAATGATGATGATGATGTTAATGTTAATGTTAATGACAGTCTGCAGGCCAGATAAATTTGTAATTAATTGAAGTGTAAGAATTGCTTACTTTGCATGCTGACCTTAAGGATACAACTTTTAAGGATTACGTTTGATTATTTCTCTTTCTTTCACATGCAAATAAACATACATATGTACAGATGTGTACATATCTAGAATTTCTTCAAACCAAATTTATATTTAATTACTATTAAAAAATCTAAGGTAGTCCCCGTAATTTCGAAATTGTTTGTTAGTGATCTTTTTCACTCTTCATTATGGTTTTTTCGTTATGGACTAAACGAGAGTCCTTTGTGAACTATTCTTATACAGGGTGGCGCAAAAATAACCTTCCGATGTTTTTTGGCTGTAATTAAAAACTTTGATTCTTCTTGTGGATTATTTTTTGATTTGTTCTTTTAATTTTTTTACATCAAGTCGACAATATGATGTCATATAAATGTCATATAAATGGCAGTGTTTCAACTGTGATTCAACACTGGGAATTGGAAATTGTGACTGCATTTCAAATGTAATTCCGCTTGAATTCCAGCCAAAATGCTTATTCGGTTAGGATTCCGTACGTATGTATGTGTAATGGCATATGTGAATACATATATTGTAAAAATTTCATCTCTCTGTTTTTACAGCTACTTTCTGTTGTATGGGGACACCTAGTAAGTTTCGACTTGTTGTTGTTGTTGTAATTTGCTGTTGTAAGGCATCTGGGAATACATACACTGTGCGATTTTCGGCTCTCTATCTCTTACGGTTCGGGAGTTATAGCTGTTTCTCTACGTTGTAAAGGGACACCTGGTAGTATTACAGTTGTTGTTGTTTTTATCACTTGCTGTTGTGGAGCATATATGAATACACATATTGTGCAAATTGCATCCCTCTGTCACTCACGGTTTCAGAGTAACGGCTAATTGTAACTTTTCGTTGTATGGGGACACCTGGTATTTTTCGACTTGTTGTTGTTGTTTTTAGTATTTGTTGTCGTAGCGGCAAGGTACAACAATATCCTGTGAAAATTGCAGCTCTCTAGCTCTGTGACGGACGGACGGGCTTACGTAGTTGTCTCGGTAATAGGGCTCCGTTTCACTCTGATGAGTACGGAACCCTGAAAAGCAAAGCGACCGGTTTATTTGAATTGGGTTTAAAACCCGAAAACCGCTTAAAAATATTGAGTTTCTAAACGTGGTTTTTGATTATAGTCCTGTAGTAGAAAACTCCAACAATCTCACCACTGGTGCGTATGATTGATGATCTATCGCAAAAGCTGTGAATATTAAGTAGACGTATGTTGTAATACGTTTTAGCTTGCAAGTTGAATTTAGAGGGATGTTACGCTACCACCCCAAGCTTCTGATGTGTCCCAGCGAAAAAATAAAATTGATATTCTTTTTTTTTTGATTCGGAAGTGGTCAGCAATAAAAGAAGATACATTCTTGTTAATTTTAACTGCTTTATCTTTATTTATTGCTTTAAATTTTCTTAACTTTTCTCTAAATTATGTGCTGTTAAAATGCGGAAATTACCTTTTTCGTTTTCCATGTCTTGCCTTCATACACTCATACAGTTGAATTTAGTTGGTTGTATGCTAATCAATGTGTTGTTTGAATGAGACCAACGAAAAAAAAAGAAATATAAAAAGTTTAGAAAAAAGCGAGCTCAAAAAAGGAAACTTTGAACATAAATAAAATTCGCAGCACTGTGAAATTAAACGAAATAATAAGAAAAAAAAATACGAATAAAAAATTTAGTTAAAAGTTGGAAATACAAGTAATTGCTGTTAAAAATACAATTAAAAAGTAACAAAAGAACAACTGACAATAAAACAAGTAGAAGTGCTGTAGTTGGCTAAACCGAATTTTAAGTACACTTCGTAAAAGTCACTCAAAAATGTATATATTTGCCAATTTTTCGGTTTAAGCTTTTTATTTCCATGTCTATGGAAATATTTCCTACAAGCCTTAACTCTGCAAATATAAACAAATAAACATTAATAAAAGTTGAACTAAACAAAAAAAAAAAAAAAAAAAAAACAAAAGGATCCACAGTTGTGTATTTAAATGAACAATCAAAATAATTAATTGAAAACATTCTCTTGAGAAGATCGGCACCAGCATATCAACGGATAAAAATATCGAGATGAGCGTTGGCAAATGTCGTTTTGCGTAGCTCTATCGACTTTTTAATGTAGTAAACTTGATAAGGGCATGTCGCGCTGTAGATGAGGTCATGTTTAAGGCTTTAAGGCGTTATCTCCCAAGACAAAATAGTACGAACTCTCAATTTTACTGGAATATATTATACTTATAAGTATTATAAATGGCCTCCAATTTTATTGATCCATATTCTAATATAGGACGTGCTGGTGCAGTGTACAACGTTTTTGCAATGTATAGATCATTAAATTCTTTTCACCAAGTGTACCTACAGCTTTGTTTATGGTAGTTGTTATATGTTTATTCCGCATTTGCATGCAATTTCGAATCAAATATTGCACCTAAATCTATAATACCGTTAAAAAAATCCAGCTTAAAAAATTAATCGACAGAAATCAGGCTGTTTCTAGCAAAACGCATTATTTAGCATTTTTTTTCAAAGTAAACGCCATTTAATTGCGTTTCACACCATCTTTTAAATTCGCATCCAAATCTATTTCAACAAGACTCTGATCCTGCCCGACGAGGATGTGTTGTTCCCAACACACCGGCCCTGTGCAAAAATACAAATAAAAAAAAAATCGAACGCCTCGAAAATAATTTTTTGTGTCGTAGCGGAACTTTCCTCCCTCATGGTAAATGTATAATTGGTCTGATCTGTCCGCAATTCAACAGTTTCGCCGACTGTGTCTCGATATTTGATTTATACACATTGCGTGTCTGTATATTTTATGTTTATTAAACTGATGTGACATAAATTTATGGTATAGTCTCTTTAGAACCAAGTATTCGCCAGTTCGACTTCAAGTTGAAGGCTTAAAGAAAACAATACTGGCGACAGTGTCTACAGAGGAACGCTAGTACCACTGTCGTTATGTGGTACCAATAGAACCCTCTAGTCATTAGGTTTTGGCTCATTATTTAATTTTCAATGACAGGCGCCTGTTAAGTGTCAATAGAGCAAAGATTTTGGTTGGGGAATAAGGTGTCACTAGTACTGGTGACCATGTCGATAGTGAGCCATTCCAGGTTTTCTACAAATATTTCCTTCATAGAGCCATATCCCACTGAACAAACGCCATTAAACTCTTAAGTTTAAAAATAAATTTAGAGCATTATTTGTCATGAGATAATTATTAATTGTGACAACAACAAGACAAATGTACTTAACCCAAAGTTTTATGTACACGTTCAGTTACTAATCCCCTGTCCTATTTTTGTTTTTTTTTTTTTTTTTGTAACAATCCTCCCTCCATCCTCTATTTCTATGCGTCCCTATTCAACACTTGCACACGCACACACACATTCCGCGACAAAGTCCTTCTCACTTTTATGCTGTGCTGCAACCACAACACAGGAATGAAAAAATTTCAAGAACAGTTTATAAATAAAAGTGAAATTGTGTGGAAAATTAAATGGGTAGATTGAATGAATGTCAGAGCGCAAGAGAATGGCAAACAGCGATCCAGCGAATGTAAAAATGACCAGCATTATGCTGGTAGAAAACAAAAAAGAAGGAAATTCTCTTAAATAAAAGTTTTATTTTGCAATTAAAATGTCACTTAAAATGGACGAAAAACACAATTAAAAAACTTGCTCATTATTTACAAGTAAATAAAGCAAATTAAATACAAAATTAATTTAGAAAGAGACCAAAGTTAAACAATTTTTAAGCGGCAGCAAGGCAGAGGCAGATGTGAAGTTTTGCCGCGCACTAGTTTTTTGTTTTTGAAACTGATAAAAATCAGCAATGATGATTTGAGCTTTTATAGCGTCCCATCGCTGCCTCAAAGCATGTTCATGCATGCTAGCTATAGCATGTATGTCTACTACATATGGAGATAATAATGAAAAATTCCGAAATGCATGCTAACAATGAAATAACCATTATTATAAAATAAAATTCGTGACAGGCGATGAATCGTGGTTTTACGCGTATGAAGCCGAAAATAAGCAGCAGTTGAATGTGTTTCAAGATGAGCAAAATTCAACAAAAGTTGTTCGCGCACGAAGCACTTCCGAGCAAATGGGCGCCTGTCAAGCTCGTTAAGAGCTTGACATGTCGCCACCATGTGCCACTAAAGCAGTCAATTCTGAGTGTTACACAACGATTTGTATACCAGTTTTCGTTCAAGAAATGTGGAAATCCAACCGCCAAAGACAGATCACTCGTCACCACGCTAATGCGAGCTCTCTCTTTCACACACGTCGGCTGAAACAGCTGCACTTTTGTGCTCCTCGATTTGATGACTCATCCGCCTTATAGTCCTCACTTGACACCGAATGAGTTCTTTTTATTCCCGTACGTAAGAAACAGACTGAGAGGAAAGCCTTTTTCGCCAGCTGGAGAAGCAGTTGTTGCATTCAGAACGCATGTTTTGGCCATACCGCAATCAGAGTGGCAAAATTGCTTCAACATTGGGTGCAAATGCCATCAAAGGTGTATAGATCTTCATGGGGAATATATTGAAATGCAATTAGGTGATTTTTGCACTTTAATCCCGAAATGTTAATGCTAACCCTCGTATATTTTTTAAGGTAAATTGAACTTAATTTAGGCGGCCTTAATTAATTACAGCTCTTCATTTTACAATTAAAATATATTTCTGAAGTAGTTGTCAATATATTTCGTTGAAAATGAGTGCTGGAATTTTGATGTGATGCACAATTTCATAAAAGATTTCCTGTTGCAAAAAATGCTTGCCAAAATTTTAGAGACTCTGAAAAGAATTCTGTTCAATTACAACCTAAAATTATTTAATGTCCATGGACAAAACATATTAATATACTTTATATTTTGCAAACATTATTATTTGCAACTACATTTTTATATGCAAGTGCTATCAAAATGACATTATCTTCCATAAAGTTGTGCTCTTGCTCTCGGCAAATTCTAATATCGTAGATTCCAAAACCAACATTTATTTAGTTTTTGTTACTATACAACTGAGAATTAACTGTTTGTAAAGCTCTAATGAACTAATTTATAAAGGGCGCAGCTTAAACGATTTTTTATTCCCCTTTTTTTTGCTTCTACTGTTACGCATTTTGTAATTGAAGATTTTTGCAAATAGTCATAGAATAGAATTTGAAACAAGTTGTTTGCTTCGAATTTATGATTAGAATTGTTCAACGTCGTGTGTTCGATTTCACGGGAAGCATAAATAAAGTTTTGGTCAAATTTAGCAAATATACTTACATGTGTTCGATTTCACGTCAAACAAATATATTTCATGCCACTAAAGAGATTCCATGATTGTCACAAAATGTCCATTATTTGATATGCTTTGGAAACCACACAATTGAGGAATTATTCCGAAGTGTTTTGAAAGTTGTGATAATTTCAAAATGTTGCCTCTCTGCCTTAAAGTTATTTTCAATACTTTATTGGTCAGTAGATGGAACTCAATACAAAGTCGATACCGCACACAATCCGTTAAAGCAGTTGTGTTATACAAAATAACTTATGGCTTCACCATAATTTTTTACTGATCGATAAAGGAAATTTTAAACTCGTTATCTGTTACCAAGTTAATTGTATAGATTTTTTCTTTAATATTTTTACTTCGTTGCTTCAGAAACTTTTTTTTATTTTTTTCTGTTCCTAAGCTTTAGTATGCAAAGGAATGTTCCAGACTATTTTTGATTCAAGTTTAACCTCTGTTAAATTTAATTGCTATAAAAAATTCTTCTTTACTCTGAATCCTTCTTGTGTTCTGAAGCGGCAAAGAGGACCACTCTTCAATATTTTGTTTCATCTCAATAAGGGGAAGACTTTATTTAAATGTGAATAACTTTACTTGTAGAATTTAATAGCAAACAATCCATTATAAGCTCCATCAAATAAATCAAGTGGTTTCTTTTGGTATTCTGTTCTTTTACAGTCAAACAGTGTTTAACCATCGAGTGAAAGAAAAAACCAAATGCGTTCAACATACACACACACACACACACCTACAAAGTTATAATAAACGCTTTGAGTGACAGCTCAAGGATATAAATATTTCCAAGTCATTTAATTATGACATCATTAAAATCTTCCACCTGATAAACAGACACAAATCTGTATGGAGGTGTGTGTACAGTATAGTATTGTATTCTCTTGGTTCACAATCACACCAAACAAATTTTATTTACAGTTTTACTCCTTCACAGTCCTGCAGCATTTATTTGCCATTGCATTGGCTGTTTAATCTTTTCATCATAGTTTCATCAACAACAGGAATAAAATTAATATAACTCTTTTAAAATAATATAACGAGGGTGAATTGATAATTCTTAGAGACTTTAAGGACGACTTTAGTTTCAAATGCAAGAAAAAAACATTTTATTTCCTTTTAAGCCGATGACTTGCTTGATTTCAGTTTGTAGACAACTTAATTAATCTAAAAGATAACACTTTAAGCACTAATTTTAACTTTTATATATTTATTTTCTTGAGCTAAATTTCTCTTATTAAAATTATTTAATTATTTTTGTTAATATTTCGCTCTCCTTCGGACAGCAGCTTCAGGACAGTAATAATGAAAAAAAATTTTTTTAACTTTATAGTTGAACTTTATGATTTAAAATTGTAAATAATTTAATCAGGCTTCGCAGTTTGATTTTCACTTGCTCAAGACTGAGAAAGATTTTTTTAAATTAGAACTGTTAATTTAGCTCATCATTTATCGCTTTAGCTGAAAGGCTCTTTTACGAGTTTTAAAACAAAAAGCGAAGTTTTAGATGAGCTACAGCAAGCTGTTTCGAAGCCGCCACACTTTTCATCATCACTCGTTTAATCATGCAAATCGATAGAGTGAAAAAAGAACCACACTGAAGAATTTTTAATATCCATTCATCCCAGCCAGCGTTCTTTTTCCATAGCGGAAAAAGCTGGGGGATGGAAATTTTGGCAGAATATGTAGGTGGGCATATTTAATATTGATTTGTATGTCTCTGCTCTTAGAATGAAAACAACAGCTATCACGGAGACTTCACTGTCCGCTGAAGCACCACAGTGTCGAACCGTCAAAAGGTGGGGGATGAGAATTTTCGTACATCTTAGTTTTTCTGTTTTGTCTTGGCTTATCTGTGTTCACTTAAAGTTTAAAAAAGAAACCCTGTTTAAACGTGAACATTATCAAAAGGAAATACAGATTTTTTTGAACAATTGTAAAATATTGAATTCCCTTGAAATCCCTGGTATAACTTTTTTGAAATTATAAATATATTTAATATTATACATATAAGTACATACATATATAAATTAGCAATGAGCGTTAGTAATAATGAAGTAGTTCCGACTCTGCAAATCTCCACACATATTGTGAATTAATTTATGGCGATTAGCTAAATTGAACGAAGCTGTTGGTATGATTGCGCGTTTTTGAATTTATAATTGGCATTAGCGTACGAAAATTCCAGAAGGACGAATCAACACCAAGAGCTTCAGTCAAACCCAATTTTTTCGCCCCCCCCCAATAAACACTCAGGTAAGTTACTCTAAACAAGAAAACCAACTCAGCGTTTTAATCATTTAGAACATTCTTCCCACACGTAAGTTGGTCATAACTCATTTCATTATTAGACTTTAGCAAATTGGTGATCTCCCACCATTTTGCTTTAATTTTCATTTCCTTCGATTTCTTGTTATAGAAATCAAACGAATTTGCTTATGGTCCTTCGAGCCCTATTACGGAGACTTTTCTCTGTCTGTTCAAGCGTCGCAGTTTCCTTTTACTTCATCAGCCGAAGGTGGGGGAAGAATATTTTCACACATGTTTTTAGTTCTTTTTTGTTTTACCTGGGAGTATCTGCGGTCGCATTTGGGAATCCTTTTAGATCCTCAGTCCTTGTAAGGGGGAAGAATATTTTCACACATGTTTTTAGTTCTTTTTTGTTTTACCTGGGAGTATCTGCGGTCGCATTTGGGAATCCTTTTAGATCCTCAGTCCTTGTAAGTCGGTCATTCTCTGAAATATGTCATTCTAGACGAAAATTCTAGAGGACGAAAATTTGTACAAAATATATAGAATACGTCCTTTATCTTGGTTTGCCTTTTATGACGGCACCCCAGTGCTGTTGCTTTGTAAGTGTACTAATTAAGCGCATTATTAATGCTGGCCTCATACGAACTATCGGCTTTGTATTCTAGTCCAACTGCGGAACACCAAAATATTAAAAATAACTTTAAAACAAAACAGCTAAATATTGAAACTGTACCACGTTTCAAAACACTTCAGAATAATTCTTCAATTAAGCTGATTCCACAGCATGTTAAATAATGGACATTTTGAGAGCAATTATAATCATACATTTTCATTGGAAAGTTGAGAGTCTTACATTAAGTTCACTTTACCTTAAAATAATATACCAGGGTTGGCTTTTATATTTCTGGACTGAGGAACAAAAATAGATATTAAACATCAAAAATCATTTTATTCTACTTCAACATAGTCCCCATGAAGATCTAAACACCTTTGCATGCGTTTGAACCAATTGTCAGAGAAATTTTGCCACTCTGATGGCGGTATCGCCAAAACATACATTATGAATGCAGCAGCGGCTTCCTCAGGTGTCGAAAAACGTTTACTTCTCAGTTTGTTTTTAGCGTACTGCAATAAAAAGAAGTCATTCGGTGCCAAGTCAGGTGTATACGGCAGATGACTCATCAAAGCGATGTTTCGAATGCTCAAAAATGCAGTTTTTTGACTCCCATTGTCGTGGTGACAAGTGATCCGAGGTTGGTTTTCCTGTCTTCTTGGCAGACAACCCTCGCATAGGAAAGAAGCTTAAAAACATTAAAGAGCAGCGACATAATAGTAATCGGGGGCGGGAAAAAACTTGAAATAATTGTGTGTTTTAAATACAACCATTGAATGGGTGGTTGCTTTATTTTAATAAAGTTTTATAATTATTTGCGGCAAAATAATTGCAGAAGTCGCTTTATTATAAAACAATTTATTTTTTGTTTGCCACTCAGATTTAATAAATTTTAAAACCACACAAAAAAATGTTTTAATAATCACCACCAGATTTCCAGTGGCCATAATAAAAACTGCATAAGAACATTTATTTTACATCTCTACATTATTTCATATTTTTTTTTTTTTTTTGGACAATAATTTCATCATCAAGGATTTCTTGTAATTCTTCATTTCTTCCTTTTAACTGCCAGCACTACCAGCACATACACACATACTCATTTCCCCTGAGCGTTACAATAAAAAATTTCTTCAAATTGTAATGCAGCACAATTAAAATCAAGAAAAAGAATTGTTTTGTCAGAAAATGTAAAAGAAACAATGAAAAATTTAAATCTGTAAATAAAATGTATGGCATTTATAAAAAAAAAAAACGAGAAGTATTGTGCAAAATATTTTTGCTTCGCCTGTGACATGTGATACATGTTGACAATAAAACGTGCATTAAATGCGTGAATGCTCGTAATTAATTGTCATATTCAGCATGAAAATGCAATAAAATCGTAAATGATTTAAAAGAAAAATAAAATTAAAAAATCAATAAAGAAATTTGATGAAATACTTTATTTTCTGAAAATGTTTTCTTAATGCATACACGCAGAAAAAAAAAATATGAAAAGGTGAAGGAAAATCCTGATTTTATAAATATATCTCCGGTGATTTTTCTTTATTAGTCTTGATTTAGTGTTAAAGTGAATGCTAAAATTTGATATCTAATGATCTAAGATGTCTATACAGCCAGTCTGTCTTATTTATTTATCTGCATCTCTTACGTATTTCCTTTTTATATTTCGTCTATTTAAATTTTGTGCTAAAAAGTCTGTTATATGACGATGATTGGACTCAAACCGCAACCCCATGACCGTTGATCAGGAACTGGAATGTGAACAAATACAAGTACAAAACAATTTGAGTAAATAGCTGAATGTATATTCTGTATGAATTTAGATAATTTTGTAAAATAAATACGGAGTTTCACTGGAAAAACATAAAAAAATTATTTCTTTGTACTACTTTCACAAATGTTTTTTTTTTGGATTCTAAAATTCCTAAAAAAAATTTGATAAATCATACATAGTTTTGTGATCAGCTCGCACATTTCAAAGATACAGACTTGTTATCCTAATTTTTTCGCTTAGGCCCACTGTGCAACGCAAGGCCAACTTTTAAATGGAAAACAACAACATATTAATTTTGTTTAAACTTGTTATTTTGTACAACAAATTTCGAATTTCTTAAGCATAGATGCCCAATGTAGTAGTATTGGTGAGAGTGACAAAATAACACTGAAAGAAAACAATTTGCTATTCATTTGATTTAGTCGTCAACGAGATTGTGACACAAGTGTGGCATAATAAGTTCTGTTTGGATTGGAAATTTGTACTTTAACATATCGCATTTAAAAGGGTTTTGAAAAATTTCCAGTAAATGCTTAATATTTTCAAAATCCTTAAACCTGTCATTAAAGTTATGAAAAGGCGTTTCTAATATTTCTAAAAGTTCGAACTTTTTCAAGTTTTTCTGCTTGTCGGTTTTCGGAAAGTCCGAAAAGTCTACAGTATCAATTTGAGTTGCAAGTAAGAATAGCTGAGTTTTAAAATCCGAAAGAATTTTAAACATAATCATATACATGTTAATGAAACATAAACATCTTCACTGACAGCAGTCTCGATGGCGATTAAAATGTAAAATAACACACAGAAGTTCTTCAAGTGTAGTTTGTCTCTCGCACTCAACATGGTGATTTCCTATTGGTTGATTGACGATCAAACAAAAGAGCGTAAGTATACGTTTAATTTGCTGATATCAGCCACTACTGATCATCTATGTTCTTAAGCCACAAGGAAGAAGGTGCTCGTAAATAAAGTTGAAATTTTATGTCTTTGTGCAAACCAACAAAAATTTTAGAAACTTATCAGGCTTGAGGAACACAACTGGGACGAACGACGAATTTCGCCCAACACGACGAATAAGCCGGTTAAAATTCGCTGTGTAAATTCGTCATATGAAGCACAATAACGACGAAAAACAAAAACATCTGTTATAATTGGTAAAGTTGATTATTGTATAAAAAGAAATTAAATGAATCAAAGAACTTTTTTTTAAATTTTTTAAAAATAATCAAAATAACATCATGCTCCTTATGGTAAAAGCCTTTTTGCTTGTACGTAAACATTATAATTTCACTTGTATCCATTTTCTAAGTTTTTTAATTTTATCTTATTATAGTTGAACAGCTGCTGGGGTGACCATATTAAACAGATTGCTTGCTAAAAAATTTTGCATTACCAAAACCAAAAAATTCAATACTATAAACATGTTTTATAATCTATTTTAGATGGCTTTTTATTCTAAATCCACTTAAAATAAAAACTATTAAAGTAAAAATTAACTGTTTTTACTAAAACACTTGAAAACTAAAACCAAAACCAAGGTTCTCCACCTGGCAATTAAATTTTACTTTTCTTTACTTAATTGATATTAATTAAAAGTAGTGACAAACCAAGGGTTGAACTTAAGCCTGACAAAGTAATTTAATATAAATGTAACACCAAAATGGCCAAATGGTACTGATTTGTTCGTCGTTCACCATCGTAAGAAATAGAAATAAATCCATTTCAAGTTCGCCGCGTACAACGAATTTCGACCGACGCTGTGACTGTGTGCATTTTCATATAAACCAATGTGTTTGTTTGCCATATTATTTTTAATGTCCATTAGATCCCAAAAATTCGGCCCATATATGTATACCCGAGATATAGCGTACATATATCTTACTTGTTTTTTTTTTTTTAGTTTGAAGCTAGAAAATCTCAATTATGGCTCGAGCTGGGGTACAACTAACCCTGAAAAGCTTTTCAGTAGCACACACATCTGATGTCTGTCTCTTATATCTGTTTTCTTTTATTTATCTTCTTAACTTGTAGTTAAACATCATTATTTAAATTATTTCTTGCTGTTAATTATAAAATCAAGCTGCTCAGCTTGTTGAAAAATATCAAGAAAAAACCCAAGAATTTCAAATTACTTTTTCTTCCAAATAATTAAAAGTTTATCTCTTGCATTAAAAAATCCCAAATCTAAGGACTCATGCCACCAGCACCACCATCAGCTCCAGCTTCAATCCAATTACTTTCAACTTAATTTTTCCCCAACAGCATTCGTGGCCATAATCTCGCTATCAGTTTTGTGTAATTTGCCAGAAATCTAAATTGCTCTCTTTAAGCCACGAGATATTCCTTGTTTGCTGTTTTAATCGCAATAATTAAAAAATTTTAAGTAGAAAAAACAACAAGAAAGGCTTAACACTAAATGCAAATTACGTCGCTTTTATGTGAGCAAGTGAGCAGATTTTATGTACCATAAATTATGAACTGGTTTTAATTAACGCCGTTTGTAGAATATGAAAACTTAAATGCGAGCAAAAGATATCTGAAGTGACAAGTAAAAGTGTACTAAACAGCACCCATTCGTGTTCATACACGGCAACACACAGGCGCACGCACAGGCTGCTGATGAAAATTACACCGATCAAAGCAAATAAAAATACACCAAAAATATGCCAGGTTGGTGTGCAAACTGATGCTTGAAATTCAATAAATGCATGTAATTCCACACTAGGCATATCCATCCACCTACCCACTCACACACACACACACTTACGCACATACACACGCCTATAAGCGTAGGTAAGCGAATATACAGCTGCATCAAGGCTTTTAAATCAGTGTTGCCGTTTAGGTATTTGTACGCTGCACACCACTGCCAAGAGGCAAATGCAGCCACATTATTTTTAACGTCTTCAAAAACAGTGGAGCCACAAAATAAAATTACTGGTCCTTACAGATTATAAAGTGCAATAAGCCATTAACAAAATAAACTAATTTACATTAAATGGGTACTTTTGTTAAATGGAAGGTCTATGTATTAGAGTTTGAACACATTTTTTTCTATTGTAAACAAAGCTACATGTGCGGAGAGAAAACAGTGCCTAATAAATTTCTAGTAGATTAGAAACAAAGCTAATATTGTAACAAATTTTAGCTAGTCGTACGTCATGGGTTAATACAACACCAGTGGTTGAGTAGCGACATCTGAGAAGGAGTAGGAAAACACCACCATGCAATTTCAATAAATACGGTCGTCTATCGATTGTTCTTAATCCCCCATTCACACATGCAAGTGGAAGTGCAAGTAACTCAATACATTGACATTTTTTCTTACTAATACCGTCATACTTCCGCAAGTTGCGAGCTCAGTTGCAAGAGATTTTGATTGCCAGTCATTTCTTTTTATTTGCACATCGGTAATATGACATAAGCAAAAACAGTGTTGCCTTATAAAGTTCATATTTTAATTTTAATAGATTACAAGAAATGATATTTTTTTCATCTTAAATACCTAAAAAAATCATAAAAAATTTTAAGTAAAATATGGCTTTTATGGATTCTTAATCTAAATTTACCATTTATTTGACAAAAAAAGCTATTCGTATATTTGTTTTCCCATAACAATTCGTATGACAATACTTCATTCAGACAACCCTGCCACTAAAAAGCCATGTAAACAGACAAAAACAGAGTAAACAATACACAAGAAGAAATTAGTGCGATTTTTAAATATAAAAAAGTGGAACAGTGATTTTGTGCTTTTTTCCGCAAAATTGTTTTACAATTGTTTTTCATTTAATTGTTTTATTTTGTTAAGTAAAGCCGTTTTGTTTAAGGACCATTTCCTTTGACGACTTTTTGATAATAAGCTTTCACTTGCCATTAGATTTACGCACAAAATTCTTGCAGTGTATGCTAGTCCCACTAATGCCTAAGGTTGTGTCAATCTCACGATGGGTTACATGACCATCTTTCAATATCAATACGCGCACAGCAACAATGGTTTGAGGAACATCATTTGATTTTGGACGACTGATGGTGAAATTCGTCTTGGAGTGAACTAGGACCACGATTGAATTCACCATACCCTTGATAAACTTTTGTCGTTGATAGAACTTCATTGCCAAAAATTGAATTAAATGCATCCATGCACTCTTGCTTTGTTATTACACGTCGCAAGCTGTAAAAAATAATCGTACGAAAATGTTCACGACTTATTTACCTTTTTTGGGCGCAGATGAATTTTTTACGTAACTGTAAGCAGCACAACAGCACTCTTTTGCTGAAACATTCTGAGTATGTATGACCTAGAAAATGTCCAACTTTAAAATAGAGCTGTCCGATTGCAACACCGGGGTTGCCAAATCGCAAAACCTCAATGGCATGCCTTATTGAACCATATTGAAGACCGTAATTAGGCCTCAGTATTGTAAAAGAAACACATTTGGAAAAGGCAATGCAACCAAATTTACCAGCAGGTTTTATATCTTCTGAAATTTTTACTTAATCTTGCATCGGCAACACTGTTCTGAATCATTAGCAAAAATCAAATATGTACATATATACGATTATAAGAATTCAAAAGAGAGTTACAAATCATGAAACAGAGAGCTCCAATTTTATTAGATTGTTTGTAGCAATTTTGTGTCAGCACTTTGATTAAACAGTTTTCTTTTGTTATCCAAACCATCTCATTAAAATTCGAAAGCAATCAATTATTTCGGTGTTATATATAAATTTAATTCTCTTAGGTTCTTAACTAATATTTAATATAGTTCTATATGTTATCTTATTCAAATTATAATATTATTTATAATCTTTAAGAATCGCTGCCGTAAAGTGTTTCATGCAAAACGGTTTAGGTGTAAAAGTTAACAGTTCCTTTGGCGCACACACATGTGTGTTTGTTCGTATGCAACCGACACTTTAGGCACACCGACACGGACGTGCACACTCACACACCTGCACCTACATGCCTAAAATTACATTTTCTGATGCTGCAAATGCTTTTATAGCTGCTTGTATCCTTGCATTCTCCTCCTTTCATTTCACATACACCTGCTGTTTAATTTCTGATTTCGGTTTCACTATAATAAACAAACGTGGTGGTATATAAATTTATTTCAAAGAAATATCGCACAATCAAACCTGCACAGACACACACACGCATTTTCAATGATGCCAGTGAAAAGTTTTTGAAATACAAAAACAGAACAACAGCAACAACAACAACACAAAAACACTCATTTGTGTGTTGCAGACGCACTATCGCTTCTGAACACTGACATAAAATACAAGCATAAATATTGTGCTTAGTGTCTAATAATTTGCCACTATAATAACATGCAACAGAAACGTTGCCATTGAGAAGGAGCAAATTTGAAAGTGCAACCAGATTAAAATTTATGTACATAATGTGGCAGCAGCGTTTTATTTTCTATATCACATCACACTCTTTCGAATAAAATTTTCATACCCATAAACCTATAACTCCTCATGATGCTAGCGCTACCGCTGGGTAACGTTGCAACATGATTGAATGCATTTATGAAAATTGTTTGATTACAACAATAGTCTTTACAACACACAGTACTTAATTGTTTGTTATGATCAAAAGTACATCTTTTGGGGACATAGACCAACATCAAAAGATTTGATTTTTGGAATTAAGTTTACTGATTAATTTTTTTTTTTTAAATCAAACAAGCAAGTACAGGGTGGCGCAAAAATAACCTTCCGATGTTTTTTGGCTGTAATTAAAAAAAAATGAAAAACTTTGATTCTTCTTGTGGATTATTTTTATTTGGTCTTTTAATTTTTTTACATCAAGTCGAGAATATGATGTCATCTAAATGGCCGCCGCCACAATTGATTGTCATTTCAGCCCTTTTTATAGTATTTTCCATCACATTGGCCAAAACTTCCGGCGATAGGTCATCACATTCTTGACGGATATTGTCTTTAAGAGCTGCAAGAGTCTGAGGCTTGTTGACATAAGCCCGCGACTTCAAAAAGCCCCACAAAAAGAAGTCTGCAGCGGTCAAATCAGGCCATCTTGCTGGCCAGTGCAAATCGCCAAAACGGGAGATTAGGCGCCCGGGAAATGCATTCTTCAGCATATCGGTTGTGGCACGTGCAGTGTGAACCGTCCAGTTGGAACCACATGTTTTCCAATCCCAATTCATGAAGTTGCGGCAAAAAGAAATCGTTGATCATTCCATTCACAGTAACCGTTTGGCCCGCGACGTCTTCGAAGAAAAAAGGTCCGATGACTCCTCCAGCGAAAACAGCACACCATACAGTGACTTTGAGCGGGTGTAGCGGCTCTTCGTGGGTTACACGCGGATTTTCAGTGCCCCGGAAGCGTAAATTTTGCTTATTTACGTACCCGCTAAGATGGAAATGGGCCTCATCACTCATGATTATTTTTGATGAAAAATCATCTTCCTCTTGGTGGTGATCAAGGATGGCTTGAGCGTATGTTAGACGCGATTGGCGGTCAGCAGCTAACAGCTGATGCACCGTCTGGACTTTGTACGGAAACATCTTCAAATCTTGTATAGAAATTCGCTGTAAAGACTGTCGACAGATACCCATTTGCGTGGCACGTCGTCTGGTCGATGTCGACGGCGCTTCCATGACATCCTCGGCTACAGCAGCAATATTCTCTGCAGAACGGCTACTCCGGGGTCTGCCACGCCTGGCATCATCTCGTGTTGTGTCAGTCTCTTCGAAGCGAGCTGCTAAACGTCGCAGTGTTTCACCAGTAGGCGTTGGACGGCCAGGAAATCTGCGATGAAATTCACGTTGTGCCAAAGTCACCGAGCGATTATTGGTCAAATAAATACTCACCAATATTCCGCGTTCTGGAGCAGTGTAGCGTAATATTGTTTATTAACGTGTATTTCGCATGTGCTTACTACACAAATGTCAAAACCGAACTGACATTAGGGACCAATCGCAAAATTTATAGCATTTTCTGAGAGGAGGATTACTTTTGCGCCACCTTGTACATACTAAAATGTTTAGATGTAGTGACAGAGTGAGCGAGTGTGGGTACACGAAGCGTTGCCTTTACTATTTTGAGGCTGTTTGAATTAATGTAAATTTGATGTTTCGGGATAATATTATAGAAAATGTCCACCAACGAATATTATACATGATTGTTTAAGTTTTTGTCATTCACATGGTCTTTGAGTACGACTCGCATCAGATTGTCTTAAAAGAAACAACAATCCACAAATATCGTGCATGATAGATTTGGAAAGATCGTTAAGTTGTCTTTGACCACAGTGTCCTCAACGTCAAAGTTGGCCAACTGGGTTATTATGACAATACACGAAAGAAAATTCGGATGTTTTAAGTGCTAAAAAATACAATTGATTGAGCCGATGTGTAAGAGTTCGCATTTTCGCGGTGTTCAGTAAGGCCGTGATTCACTAACCTGCTGAATCGTAGGATCTGTTAAAAATGACATGTGTCCGAAAAGTGTGTGTGTGTGTGAAAGACTTTTTGACAACTCTGTCCGATTTGCTAATCTTTTGAAAATTTTCGAAAACTTATCTTTTTCTATGCGATCGGGGTTGCAGTTGTTTACAAAATGTATAATAGTGTGGCCATTTTGATGAGACTTTTTAAAGTAGGACAGAATTCTATCAGATTTAGTTAGCAATTTTCAGTGAATGAATCGTACGATTGAGTAGGATAGTGAATCACGGCCTTTAGCAATATCAATGTTTAGAGTGCACAAAAATGCAGTTGTTTGAACCGATGTGCCGAAACTTGCAGTGGCGTGTTTCTTCATGGGGCATATTTTGAAAAACAATAAAGTGATTTTCGATGATTAATATTTTCACAATTTCCTCTTTCTTCAGTCTTCCTAGCTCCGACACCTGCCTGTCAACTGAGTACCGGTCCAAATTAAAAAAAAAAAAATTCCGTTTCTAATGTCATGGTTTGTTGGGTATTTTCAACTCCTGTATTTCAGTCATGGTGTGCATGCACAGTAATCAGTACGCACGTACACACACTCAAACAAATTGCTGTTGCATCAATACTGTTTGAAATTGAAATTGCCTGTGCGAATGTTGGTTACCAACTTCTACGGCAAATATTAAAACTTTAACTACTCCTTGTGGCTCCTTTTTTTTTCGCTTGAAATGCTTGAATCCTTCATTCGCTGTTTGCAACAAAAGTAACAAATAAACTGGATCAAACGGTTTAATTAAATTAAAGTAATTGTATGTTAAACTTTTCTCCTTTTGCATTTTTTTTAATCATTTTATTTCTGGCAAAACTGTATTCGAAATTAGGCAAATGCTCTGTGTTACAAAACATGAGTATGTGCTAAAAACGACTGATAAAATACAACATATTTGTTTAGTTTTTTGGCGAAACTTTGAAGGATTCCGTTTATTTGGCTTTTGATTTAAGAACTCTCTATATTTCTTGTACACATTTGGAGGGCAGTAGGGGCAATTGCAATTAATATTGCTTGTGTAATCCTTGGAAAGTAGTAGTACGCAAAAAATTCTATTTTATATCAGCTTTTATCAAATAATAAATCTAAATTATAAAAAATTTCAACTTGCAGTTCAATTAATTCCAAGTTGTATTGAAATTTAAACAAACAAAACTGCTGCTATGCCACTGCGCTGGTCTACAGGACACAGAAGTGATGTCCTTAGTTTCTGCTGCTGCTGTTATTTCGTTTCTAGTTAAATGTGTTTTTGTTTTTGTACAAAATTGTTCGTCCTGGTGTCTTACGTTTGTTTCATGTCACATTTAGCTGGGTTTTTATTAATATTTTTTTTATGTTTGCTGTTGTTCGTTTTAGGTATTTTCAGTTTCTTACCATCATCAATTTGTAGTCTGTGAGTTGGGCTCTTAAATGATATGAGCATTAAAATTTAATTGTGAAATATGAGCGAAAGTTTAGTTTTTTTTTTTTTGCTTTTTTGTTGAAGAACAACTTATTCTGTAGGTTAGTAAAGCAAATTTCGTATAAATTATTTAAAAAGTTTGTATTGGCATCTAGTATTTGGTTTTCGAAACAGGGAAGCAAAAATAAACTTACTCTATCGCTTATTTGCATAAATGCAACAGGCAACAGGAAACGATTTATCAGCATTAAATGTGACATTAATTGCATGTTAGAAGCCAAAAACAGCTTAGAATGGTATTTTTGCTGGAAGTTGGTTTAACTGTTAATATGAAGGTTGCATTTGTATTGCATACGCGTGTAGTTGGCCAATAAATTGGGTTTCTAGCAGGTGCATTGTGTAGAAAATGTGAATACAGGAGGTGGAATATTAAAGGGGTTGGGAGTTGCGTGTTTGAGAGTTGATGCTGTTGTAGATCTAGAAAAAGATTTTCGCCAGCAAATTTGTTACCCGGTTCGCCCTCACTGTGTGTAAGAACTAGCAATTGCGTAAAGGCCTGGCTATATAGAGCTTAATCGAAGTTAAGAGTATAGTATATGAATAAATAAATGTCTTGCAACGTCCACAGCCGCATTGTACTGAAGCAAACTGAAGTTTCTTGAATAATTTTATCGGGCTTTTGTGGCTCAATTTTTTCTTACTAACAACGGAGAATGATTTGTTTTGTGTTAAAATTGGATTGATCAAAATCTTTTAAAGAAGACAAGAAAAAAAGTACAAGAATTACTAGCTGGGGAGTATATGCCATGGTTGTTTTGCGACCACCACTTCTCTCATAAGCACCCAAATTTTCTTTGAACCCAGGCCATGACTAATTAATTGTATGCTGTTTTTTAAGCAACAGCGCATAACCATCCTAACACCTAAGCTCTTCATTGCTGACTGCCTATAGTTAATCTTATCACTTTGATTGGTATATATTTTTTATATTCTCGCACCAACATCCAATGGATTTCCAATTGATTTTTGTGTTTGCTGCCATTGTAGCAGTGATAACAACGGTTTCAAACTTTTCGCCAGGCTCAGCGATTTTAAGCATTAGTTTTTAATTATATAGTGAACTATGATTTACAATTGTTAAAATTTTATTGGGATGTTTAGTTCGATTTTTATTTCACGTTAAGTTTCATTTGATTAAGCAGAGTACGAAATTAGCCGCATCTGGCTTAAGGAATCGTATATGTGTCTATATGTGTGTGTGGGTGCGAGTATATATTTTTGTGCTCGAGCTTACCTGGATAAATGAAACAATAATATTGAAAATGAAAAAAGATAAATTTGTCGAACGAAATAAATGTTTTTATGACAAATTGAATGAGGTTTTTCTTCAGAAGCAGCATAAAGCAATAAATATGCATGCACACACACACACACACACACACACATGTACATACATACAAAATACAATACTTTCAATTTCTGAATTACATTTTATGAGTATTTTAGATGATTTTTAAAGGCATACAATGCGCGAGTAGTGTCTAGGGTTCGGGCATTCCAGGGCGGGAATTCCCGGGAACATTTTTGAAAATTCCCAGGAAAACGGGAAATGTTTAAATTGGATTTTATAACACTAATATTTTATTTCTTCACATTGTTATTTTCTTAAAATTAAATCTTTCATGTAATAAAAAAAAAACTTTTGTTAAGTTAATGTCAAAAATAACGGAATTTCATTTGAAAAATACGCTGTTTGTACATAAACATAACATCACTTTTACAAAACACCGCTTAGTCGCAGAGACTCTAACCTCTTAGTAGCTGATGCTATAATCAATACTCTTTTTGCACAGCTTACATATGTTAATAAAATTACTATTTTCTCAAAACATAGCTGAGTCAATTCGAAATAAAGTTGGTCAAAGACGTAATGAAAAAATGATAGCATTACTAAATTATTTAAAAATGCCTGATGTCAATACGAAATTATTAAAACATTCCTTAAAATTATATGCTATCACTTTCTTAATTATCCAGCAGCGATTCTGATATATCTGACAACGAAATTAATGAATGTTTTAAAATTAAATTGAAAAATGCTAGGGAAAATGCAAGGGCTAATCCAAAAATGCCCAAACTTCCAAACTTTTAACCTTTACGATGAAACCCCAGACCAAACCGTACACTTCGGTGGGTGTAATTCTCGCTGTTGAATTACTCTCGGATTTTCCATGGCCCATTAATCCTGCAATTTTGCTTATTAACGAACTTAATTGGAAATGGACTTCGTCGCTCATGATTAAATTATGAATAAAATTATGATTTTTTCCTGTTTTTTTGCCAAAAAAAAAAAAAAACTGCCTAATCAAGTCTATGCCGGTAATCTGCCCGCTTCAATTCTTGGACAAGCTGAATCTTGTATAGAAACATTAATATTGCATGCAAACTTCTCTGCAGCGACGCTCGTGAGGGGCCGAGTTGTGTCGAATGTCTCCTGTTTGATGTTTCTCCATCTTCCCGAATACTCCTCTGTACCAGTTCAATATTGTCATCCGTGTTCGCCGTTCGTCGTCTGCCAGCACCAGAAAAGTTCCCTACTGCCCATTGCCGAAAATTTGCAACCAACCGGTTTATTGTTGACTCTGAGGGTCCAAATCGCTCATTAAAATAATTACAAATATGTACGCGGAGTCAAAACAATGGATGGTTGATTTGAAAAATAAAGCTCCACAATTTGGACACATTTTTCAATTGAGTACTGCTTCATTTTAAAATCCTCTAAGTCTTCTTTACAAAATACTGAAAAGAAGCTCTCCGAAGAAGAGCGAAATATCAACAAAAATAATTAAATATTTTTAACAAAAAAAACAAGGCCTTTAGCTCAAGAAAATAAATATCTAAAAGAAAAGAAAATATAAAAAATTATTATTAAAACGGGTATAAGCAATTTAAACCCCATTTGGTTAATGTTGGGCCACCCTGTAGTATGGCCCTTTTGAGGCGACTTTTTAAGTCCCATCAAATTTTCAGTCGTACGATTGAGTAAGATAGTTTAGCACGGCCCTTAAAGGCATCCAGTAACGGATGACACAATATCCTTAAACTTCTTTCCATAGAAAGCGAGCCGGCCAAGTGTACATATGTACTTGATGGGCTTAAAAATGAAATTGTGGAGATTGCAAACGAAATCACAAACTTATAAATACACTTAACACTTGTGAAATTTATTAAAAATACACTATTTGATTTGAGGGCTGATTTCTTTTCTTCTTCTTTTTATGTTTTTAATTTTAGAGAAGTGTGGCCTGAAAACGACGTTTTTGGTGCCATGTCAGCTGCTCCCGAAGACGAAATGCTCTTAATGCGCGAAATATTTATGCACAATATAACAACAGGTAAGTGCTGCTTTTTGTTGAATACAATTTAACCCAATTAAGAATTCATTTAATTCATCATATCAAAGCAAATGCAATCTGAACGCAAAAAATAGAACGCATTGAAATAATTCCATTATATATATATTTTTTTTATTTCACTTAGACGATTAAATCGTTCAATTAAATCCGTCATTTTTTTCTACACAACATATTTAATTTTGTAGCAAATTTTTTTTTAATATTTACGTGGTTTTAAAGAACTATTTTAACTAGAGTTTTGTATAAATTAATTAGGACAATTGATGGCCAGCAACACAATGTGCTGCAGTAAATGTGTAAAAATTAAAAGCACACTACACAACTGTGTTTGTATTGAAATGTGATTTTGTGTGTGGGTGTGGGTGTGTATGTGTGTGTGCAAGAGCAAACAAGTAAATTCAATTTTTTAAATTATAGCTGATATAACAATATAGCTTCAGCAGCTGCAGTAAATATAGATTACAAAACTGTGGTGGCAAATTGGGGGCGCTCTGCTGGCACAAGTCTCCGAAATTTGTTGAAATCAATTTTCATAAATTTAGTAAATATGTCGTAATGTGTTCTATTAGATTCTTATAACTATTTTCTTTTCGTTTAAATGTTTAGTTTACCTTGAATCGGTGTAAAGAAAAAATTTACTGTGAATACCCCAACTAGAATTTGTTGCCGCATGAGTGCCATATTTTTTAGATCTCTTCGGTTTGTTCTTCATTTGCTATTCATTTATTGAATAATATGCAGTTGTTCTTATTATCATTTAATAAAACTGGATAAGAGTAAAAATGAAATGTTATTTAAATCTAGACTATAGAAGCACACGTACGTTAACACAGGGCCAATACAATTGTCCGCTGCCAAGGCCCTTATTCTCTTATTCTGCTTTTTTTTCTGTCCAAAATAAAACATGTTGCAATTGTTAAATTAATTATTCAAGCTTTTGATATTTGGTTTAAAAAAAAAATAATTTTAAGAAATTATTTATTTATTTTCAATATTTTGCCAACAATTTGTTGGCATCTTCAGGAAAAATTGTTGGCGAAATATTGAAAATAAATAAATAATTGCTTAAAATTATTTTTTATAAAAAAACCAAAGATCAAAAGCTTGAATAATTAATTTAACAATCTAAAGATCAAATAATGCAAATATAAAACATATTGCAATTGCTAATAATTTTATAGGGCTTGAGCTCGATTTTTACTTCCTCAAAATTGAGAAATATTTTTTGTGATAAAATTAAAGTGAACAACATTCCTAAAGAAGACGTGCAAAGTAAGAAAACTGGGCAACATTTCGTGGCTGTTTCACGACCACCCCGTCGCTCACCAGTACCAAAATTTGCTGCGAACCCAATCGATGACTAATTGTATACAATTGTCCTTTACGAGCATAAAGTTTGTCCTAGAAATAAATTCAATGAGGAATAAATATGAACTAACATCCTTTTTTTTTGCAATAAATACAACCCAATTTGGTATATCGATTTTCAAAAACGCAGCTTTGAAGTTGGACAGGAAAATATTCAAAGTTGGCCAACAACAAGGCCCTTCTTCGGGCACCCTTTAATACCGCCAGCTTTACTATTTATTATGTAAATGATAGAGCGCAATCCGTCCGCCACGTATAACTATTTATTACTAGAAACAAATGTATAAATGAACAGTTTCATTCAATAGAATTGAATATATTGAGCTCTTTTCTGGGAAAAGTTACATGGAATCGGTAGGTTTCAACTCGAATGTATGTGGGTGTGTGCCACAGTAAAAGGCAGTATGTGTAACGTGCATAACACTAAATAAATTTGGTGGTGAAAGGATGAAACTAAATATTTGTTAAATATCCAATGATTTAAAACATTTCAAATAAAATTGAAAAAAAAAAAAATAAAATAATAAAATTTGTACAAAATATTTCTGAAGGATAAAAAATATTTTAAGCCGTTTAATTTTTAAAAGCTGTAAATGTTTTCTTATGCATATATGTATGTTTATTCTTAAATTAAAGTTATTTTAATTAAAATTATTTAAATTAAAATTATTTAAAGAGAAACAAATTTAGTATCTTGGAAAAAGGTTTTCACAAGCGTTGAATTTCTCTCTAATTCATTTTCAAAAGGAATAATTTTCCCAAAAATTAACTCCAATTGATACGAGACCTAAAAATAAATCTTAATCTTTTCTGTCTTTTTGAGCCGTCTATATGCCGTAAACATTTCGTTATTTGTCGCTGATCAACTTATCATGAGACTTAAAAATTCTTAGCAGAAGGTTTGTTACTCAACTACTTGTTCCAAAACTGCCATGAACAACATGAGAATTAGAAGAAATCAAACTTTTAATATAGAATAAGTAGTTCAGTGGCAAGCGTTCTTGTTAGAATTTCTGAGTCTACTGATAAGTTGATTAGCATCAACGAAAGGTCGGCGACAGCTAGACGGCTGAAAAAGACAGAAAACATTTTTAGACCTAAAATAAGGAATTTTTTTCTCTAAAGAATTTTCTTAAAAGGATTCTTATTTTGTAGAAATCTTGTTTAGAGTGATACATTTTTCTCACTTATTTACAACTTTTTGGGCAGATAATGATTTAAGACATTTCTATGGTTGTCTAAGAAACTCGACTCTAGTTGACAAATAAAATTTTCCTGTAATTTTATATAGAAAGTGTAGACAGTGGGTAAAATTTGCTATCCGATTCCGTAGTACTTGTAAGTTGTTTCTAATATTTCTTTTGTATTCTTTGTTTGCCATCTACACAGAGCGAAAACTTCCTAATAGATTTAATAAGATTTTCTCTTTGAAACGTTTTTAGGCTGAGGGGTATCCCAGCAGAGAGAAAAGAAGATTTTTCTATGGGTATTTCTTATTATTTCCATGTTGCAAATCTTATAAATCTTATAAAACATAAAACGAAGAAGAAAACTTGTTACTCACGTTTTTTTACTCAGTTTCCGATTTGCATAGTACCAAAAAAAAAAAAAAAATTCTATAGAGAAGAACTTATTGATTCTATTAGGTTTTCTTGTAAATTGTATACAATTAAGATTTCTTATTGATTTTATTAGGTTATGCTATTAATTTTTCCCTATTGGTTTTATTAGTTTCCTATATAAACACACGTAAATCATTTTTTTAAATTTCATCAATTGTTGTTTTTCCAATAAGGTTTTCCCATTTAAAATAATAAGGAATCCTTCTTGGAAAAAAACCATAGAGATATCTTATTGATTTTGTTCTACTTTATTAGGTGCTTTTTTCTCTGCGTATCTATAAATATTAAGCGAATAAGCTCAAAAATTAAATATGACATAGATATTGATTTTCAGTAAAATCAATAATATTATCCACATATAAAGTTTACATTTACAATATATACAGGGTCCGTTTTTTTTTTTCTTTCAACTAGTGCTTATTTCGTGAATGGTAACACTTAGCTCATGTCTGATTTGACAGATAATTAGTTTTATCTTTCCGCTGAACGAATATGGTTGTGTATACGCTTCGCTAAGTGGGCTTGCGATCAACTTACAGAAGATGCCGATTTTGAAAAAAAATTATCTTTTAAGATAAAGCTCATTTTGATCTTGGTGTTTATGTACCACGGTGCGTTAAGCAAACTTTCGTCACATTTTTGACTGAAATTCAAATTTTTGAATTTTTGAATTTCAATATTTGAATTACTTTTTGTACCCCAAAGTTCAATGCCGTAAGTCCATATGGCCTTTATAATACTCTTATATAGACGTAGTTTATTTTCTACCGCTGGTTCAGGTTTTGCGCCAACTAATCAATACATTTTCTTAAATTTACAATCTAATTGTACTCGTGGTCTTTCCACCTTAAATGCCATTCTAAATATATGACTAGATATATATAACAGTATCACTATCTGGGATTTGTGAGCTTAAAATTATTTAAATCAACATTATTCAAGAGCTTTCTTTTATTGTGATTTAGCCAAGCCAATAAAAAAAAAGAGAGAAAAAAAATCCCAGCACTAACAAACACCTGGAATCGAATACAGCTTTTGTGCCTACTCGCAGCTTAATTGAATAAACCACAAATTTGTGCAAAAGTATGAGAGAAAAATACAAATAAAAAGAAAATACTTTTGACATGTGTTGGCTGTAGGTGTTTTCCACGTTAATAAAAAAATCATATCCTTTCAAAACCTGTTCACACTCTCCAATAAACATGCAGCGTCACGTTAACGATGGATGGATGGATGAGTGGATGTGGCACACGTTCGTTGCTCAATATGAAAAACCACAAAATCGAATTTGCGGTACCATTGTTCATTAATATATTGAATATTGAATAGAAAAAATGTTTACACACTCAACTGCACAAAATCACAAAATTCCTTTAGCATAAAATCTCTTCCTGGCTTGAGATACTTGCATACATATGTATATCGATTTAGTTGGTGTTTGTTTCAATTTTGTTTGAAGGCGGTATATATAAAATTGTACTAAAAGAAAATTTTTCAAACAGTTTTTTCTCTATAAGTTTGTATTAATTCAGGTCCAAAAATTAACCATTTCAAAAAAAATGTTTGTTGTATTTTTCAGCTGTCTATATGCCGACGACTTTTCGTTGGTGATAATCAACTCATCAGTAGACTTAAAAAATTCTTAAAAGTTTGTTTGAAACTTATCTACTTATTCCATAATTCCCATGAACAGAATGAGAATCAGAAATGTTCAAACAAACCTTTAACACAGCATACATTTCTTTTTTCGTTTTGCAACACTTCTACTTTTGTTTGCAACCTTCTATACGAAATGTCGTCGGCATATAGACAGCTGAAAAATACAACAAACAATTTTTAAAAAGGTTCATTCTTGGACCTGAATTAATACATTTCAATTGGCTCTTAAAGCAAATAAATAATTAAGTTCATATCTATAAGTTTGTTTTATAAAGTTATGGTCACTGGATTTCTCAGTTGAAGAAGTTTTCTATTTAAAATAAACCTCTTGAAAAATTAATTGTGCAGTTTCCTTGTGACTAACAAGCGGCTTGTCTAGAAATTTTGTATGCAAATCACTAAATACTCTGAGCGATTTCTATACAAACTTTTCAGACAAGGCGCTGTTTTGTTGCCCGGAAACTGCACATAAGAAATCAGTTTTCTTTTCACTATCGTGGTAAAAAAAGTAATAATTTTTTTTTAAATAAATTTGTATTATTTTAGGTCTAAAAATATACCTCTTTCTGTCTTTTTCAGCCGTCTATATGCCGCCAACATTTCGTTAATGCTAATCAACTCAACAGTAGACTCAAAAAATCTAATAAGAATTTTTGAGACCCAACTACTTATTCCAGTAGTTGGGTTTAAAGATTCCCATTTTGTGCATAAGAATTTTGGAATAAATAGTTGGGTTTCAAACATTCTTTTCAGATGTTTCGAATCTACTGATGAGTGGATTGGCATCAACGAAATGTCGGCGGCGTATAGACAGACAGCTAACATTAAGGTCGTTTTTAAAACCTAAAATAATACATTTTAATTGGCTCTTGTGGCGAATAAATAATTTTAAATAATTTATTGTATCTCTGTTACTAAAATAAACTAACTATTATCTCCAATTTAGCTAATAGTCCGACCAGTGGCCTGAACAAATTCAAGTATCAATATTTATTTAGTGTAATTCTGATATTAAAAATTTTTTTTTTAAACCGGGAGCAACTGTATCCCTCCTCCTTAACGGAATTTGCTGGCACTGTTGTAAGATGCTTAGGGCTTTGGATGAGCAGCCAATTAATTTAAATATTTCTCTATATAACTTTTAATTTCTAATAGTTTTATTGGGCTTTCCAGTTCGATTTTTGCTTGAGAAAAAATTGTTTGTGATAAAATTGGAGTGATCAAAATTTTTAAAGAAGACAAGAAAAGTAAAGTTGAAGACTTACTGGCTGGGGTACATGGCATGGCTGTTTCACGCCTGCTTTCCTGGCTTAGCAATAATCTTTATCATGACATCTTCCACACGGCCGGAAATTATTCAAGCCGCAAAATGGCATTAAAAAAAGAATAAGATTAGTTTCCAAGCTGTTTGAGGCCCGTAAATGAGTCAAATGTAATTTTAATAATAAAATGAGGCTTGTGTATTTCATGAATGAAGTATTTAATCTAAATGATGCCTTCAACTGAGTGAATGAATTACTTCTGTATTTCTTTTCTATACCTTTCACCTTTCTGTTTATTTATTTCTTTTTGTTGCATTATACAACAATATTTTAGATTTAATTTTGATGATAACAATTTTATTAAATTTTGTTTACAGCTTAAGGCCTAGTAGCCAAAGCTTAATCTTGTTAGCTTAGATCTAAGCATAGATTTAAGTTAGCTTATAAATAAATAAGTAAATTTTGTTTAATAAAAAAAAATTTTTTATGTAATTTATAATAAACGATTGAACTTGAGCCTGAAAAAGTAATTTAATATAAATGTATTATTTTTTTCATAAATTCTCACTTTTAAAAATATTCATATCTTAAAAATAATATTTTAGTTTTGAGTTGGCGCTATTTATACAAATAATTAGGGCCTGTGGTTGAGTAAATCTACCTGGAGCCTGTTCCTCCAAAAAACTACTTTTTATTATTATTTTTTTTTTTCATTAAAAAAAAGTCAAATAATTAGATTTTATAAGTGCACATTTTACTTTTAATACAGCACTTGTTGGTTTTAAGAATAAAATATTATCACTTTCCTTCATTCTGAATTATGTGTAACATTCTTGTTACTCCCACTGTCAACTATTTAAAGTGTAGATGCGACCATAAGCAAATACCAATTATCAGTAACCACCATTTACAGTTGCTAGATTGATAACCCCTGACAATGCGAAAACGTGGCATTTCCGTTTTGCATTTATAGGCAAGACCATTTTGGATTTCTTAAATAATTTATAATTGCTAAAAGGAAGAATTTCAAATTTCAACATCGCGCTGGATTTTCATACTAAAAAAGTATTATTGTTAAAATATAAACTGAATTATAACTTTATATCTAATATAAATTTTTTTGTAAAACTACAGGAATTTTAATATACGAATACAAATGGACTAAAATGAGTTGTTTGTGTTTGATATTTAGAATCTGATGAAAATTAGGCGCCAAGTGCAATGCCCGCAACAATTCTTTTTGAATGAATGAATGATGAAGTAAAATAATGAATTAATTCACAGTAACTTTCTGAAAGAGAAGAAACGATTCACTAAAATGTATGACTAGTCCCCAATCGTTTTGGCTCTCCAACCTTCTCTTCACCTTCTTGGAGAGATTCTCATGCAAAAAAAAAAAAAAAATTAAAATAAAATAAAATGCCTCCAAAACCATATTTTGTTGTAATGAAACTTTTTGTCCTCATGCCAAAAACATTTCGAAAAATCGATGCCACATTATCAGAAAATATTTGTCCTTACAAATCGGTCTACTTTAAATCATTCACAGTTCTCAATATATTTTTTGTTAATATATTTTTTTTTTTTTGCCAACAATTTGCCAACAGAGCTGTCAAATAGAAAATAGTCCAAAAAAACTGAACTCAATTAAATATTCAGAGCTTCCTAACAGGCATTTTATTCATTGCTATCTAGTTTTCAAACATTGTTTTTATGTGCATCAACTCTTTAAACACTTTAGTTGAACAATTTATAGCGTTTTTTTTTTGTTCGCCGTGCAAAAAAAAAAATCTTTTCTATTTTTTGCCAACGTGTCACATGTCCATCAATATTTTAATGCCTGCAATAATAGCTCTTTTTTAATATATTTTATTATTGTTACATTTACGCTGAATGGTTTCTCACTGCTGGTCGACCACTTTTTTCGCGCACATCCCGAAACACTTGGAAAAACATTGTTGCGGGTTTTTTATCGTCTAGTCGTTGGATTATAAAATTTTGATATTTTACCAAACCGTCCATTTTTCCATTGCCAAGTGCAATTTGGGTGGAGGGACAAGAGCTAAACCAAACCAAACCCAACCCAACCCAGCAGTTTAGTCGTCCAGCCATCTATCCGTGCGATTGTTTTTATCCTGTTGGCCGGCAAATCAATTATTTTTTATTTTGCGCCTTTTGCCAGGCAGGCAAAGTGTCGGTTTAACTAAAAATTGTTAGTGTGTGAAAGGAATTTAAATTTATCAAACAAATTTTCACTTTGTTTTTGTTTTCGTTTTCGTTTTCGTTTTTTTTTTTTTCAAATTGTTGTCTCTGTAATTTGTTTTTAAGGGCACGCACAGCCATACATACATATTTTTATTCTCCCGTCTGTCTGGCCGCAGAATTATATTTATACTGCTGCTTACAGCAGGCTTTGATACATCAAAAAATACATGTTTGCTTTTTTTTAGCCTTTTGTTCTGTAATCCCACCAAATTATGGTAATGATAGTGTTGGCATGACCGCTGAATAAATGAAAAAATAATAGAGATAAATTAAATAAATTGTGGAAGCAAAACTATTTTGAAGAAAATGAATTGCGGGGGAATTAAAATGTTATTTTGAGGCAGGTAATTTTGGCTGCACATATAAGAAATCATAATTTAAATAATAATAAATATAATGCAGGCCCTTCGTTTTTGGACTTTAATCAAAGGAATATAACAAAGAATTTTAATTTATTATAACGACATTTAATCGATTTTAATTACGCTGCCAGTTGAGTGTTATCAGCCGAGGCCAAAGTTAAATACGGGTTTTTTATTTTAGCTACTGAATAACAACAATACAGGTCTGCTCTGAACAACACTTTGATTGAAATCACCCGATTTAAAAAAAAAAACAAATTGCCTAAAAAAACATTTTTTATTGAAATTTTTGAACTACAAGGTGGCGCAAAAGTAATCCTCCTCTCAGAAAATGCTATAAATTTTGCGATTGGCCCCTAATGTCAGTTCTGTTTTGGCATTTGTGTAGTAAACACATGCGAAATACACGTTAATAAACAATGTTACGCTACACTGCTTCAGAACGCAGAATATTGGTGACTAATTATTTGACCAATAATCGGTCGGTGACATCCCCCCGGATGAGGGATGAGGCCCATTTTCATCTTAGCGGGTACGTAAATAAGCAAAATTTACGCTTCGGGGGCACTGAAAATCTGCGTGTAACCTACGAAGAGCCATTACACCCGCTCAAAGTCACTGTATGGTGTGCTGTTTTCGCTGGAGGAGTCATCGGACCTTTTTTCTTCGAAGAGGTCGCGGGCCAAACGGTTACTGTGAATGGTCAGCGCTACAGAGCAATGATCAACGAGTTATTTTTGCCGCAACTTGATGATTGGCATGTGGTTCCAACTGGACGGTGCTATGGCACACACTGCACGTGCCCCAACCGATATGCTGAAGGATGCATTTCCCGGGCGCCTAATCTACCGTTTTGGTGATTTGCACTGGCCAGCAAGATGGCCTGATTTGACCGCTGCAGACTTCTTTTTGTGGGGCTTTTTGAAGTCGCGGGTTTATGTCAACAAGCTCTTAAGGACAATATCCGTCAAGAATGTGAGGACCTATCGCCGGAAGTTTTGGCCAATGTGACGGAAAATGCTATAAAAAGGGCTCAAATGACAATCAACTATGGCGGCGGCCATTTAGATGACATCATATTCTCGACTTGATGTAAAAAAATTAAAAGACCAAATAAAAATAATCCACAAGAAGAATCAAAGTTTTTCATATTTTTTTATTACAGCCAAAAAAACATCGGAAGGTTATTTTTGCGCCACCCTGTACATACATTTATGTTAAATTGCTTTTTCAGGCTCAAGTTCAACTCTGTATTCTATTTTTAATTTGTGTGATTTTTCTAAGGTCTATTCGTTCAAAACCTCATGCCAGACTTTTAAATCATGTGATTTAAAAGCACGTGATATGCAAAACAGGCCCATTATAATAAATTGTGATAGCAGCGGTTAATAGAAATAGATTAAAATTTTGTGCTTCGAGCTCAATTTTAATACAAAAACTAAATATATGCCACACAAGATTTCTTTCATGTCTGTCGATTTCGCTTCATGGAAATTTTAGTTGCAAATACAACTGCCCGTTTGTGAGATGATAGAGCCAAAGATAATAATAGAGCAAAGGGTAATACTAGACTTAAACACTTGTTCAGATGCTTGCTATGACTGATATTAATTGAAAGAAAAAAATTAGAAATCATAACTTGAGCCAAGGTACAGTGGCTCTCAGGAAGTCTCCAAGTTTAGCAGTCCAAGGCAAAATATTTACCTGCATTTATTAGATGCAATTAAATGTAGACAGAAAGTAAAATAAAGCATATAGCAAAAATGGATGCTGATGAGTGGAGTGGCGGTTTCGAAACAGCTAAGTGTTCCCCAGCTACGGTCATAATATAAAACTATTATCATTTTTTCATTCTATTTGAATATTTATTGCAATTTTATAGCGAATTATATGATTTACAATTGTCAATATTTTTATTGGGTTTTTTAGTTAAATTTTTTATTTCCTCATTTTACTATCTCATATTACAATGACTGTAAATAAAGCTAGGGGCGTTCTTGCTTTTATAAGGCGCTGGGCAAAGGAGTTTTCCGACCCTTACATTACTAAACGGCTTTATACAGCACTAGTGAGGCCTGTTTTAGAATATGGTTCAGTAATCTGGGATCCATACTATAATATTCATTCTCAACGTATTGAATCTGTCCAAAAACAATTTTTGCTGTTCTGTTTGCGTGGTCTGAATTGGAGTAATGGTGCAGGTCTTCCACCTTATACAAGTAGACTTGCTTTAATAAAGCTTCCAACACTTGAAAGTCGTCGAAAGATGTTAAATGTATCTTTTATGTTAAGTCTTATTAATGGTAATATTTGTTGTGACTTTCTTTTATGTAATATTCAATTTAATGTTCCACGTCATAATACACGAGGTTATAGACCCCTTTATATTAATATCTGTAGATCAAATTATGCTCTGGCCGACCCCATGACGCGTTTATGTAATGATTTTAATAATCTATACTATTTTGTTGACTTTGCGCTGAATGATAGTATAATTAAGCAAAGAATTATTATGCATTTAAATGCCATTCCACAAGTTTTAAATTAGTGTAAGATTTTTGTAATAATAGCCTGTAAGGATTGTTATCTATTGGCTAAATAAATTAAATAAATAAATAAATAAATAAATAATTGAGAAAGATATTATGTGATAAAATTGGAGTGATCAACATTTCTAAAGAAGGCAAGAAAAGTAAAGTTGAAGACTTATTAGCTTGTTAACATGCCATAGCTCGCTGTTTCACGTCCATCACGTCACTCATTAGCATCCAAGTTTGCTTCGAACCCAGGCCATGTCTAATTGTATACCATTTTTATTTATATATTTAATTATATACAACTAAAATGCTGATGAAAGTCGTCGTTAAAACAGCCATAGTATGAACCCCCGCCAATAACTCTTCATCCTTAGTTTTCTTGCCTTCCAGAAAAATGTTTATCACTACAGTTTTATAAAAAAAAACTTATGTCTCCATCCTCTAGACGAAAAATCAGGCTAAAGCCTAATCAAAGTAATTAATAAATATTTTTGTATTTTATTTCTTGGCATCCCATTAACATTAATTTCTTCCAATTTATTTATTTAACTTATATCTTGTATGTAGTCTTAAACTCTTAGTAAACATTTCTAAGCCCCTTTTGTTTTTTTTTTTTTTTATCGAACATACTTTCATATTCTTCTAATTTAATATTTATCAAATAAATAATTCCCCTTTCAAAATATTTTTTCCATTTGTCTTGAAATTTCACACGTTTTATTTTTTCTTTCGCTTTTTATCTTCATACTGTCTGTTTTGCAAGTAAATAGAATATAGATAAAATGTTCAAAAATCCTAAAAATAAAACAGCAACTGGCAAGAAATTGTACTTAAAAATTTAAAATTGTCTTTTCTACTTTCCCCTGAGACAAAACAAAACAATTCTGGAAAAAGAAAAATTTATAGAAAATGAACAGTCAACCAAGTCTGAATTCCCCGAATAAACAGTCTGGCACACAGCGCGAGAGTTACACTTTAGATACCAGCAAACACGACCGCAAACGTTTGAGAAAAGAAACGACTTTAGGCCCTGATTTAAATCAAAATCGTTGCTAGATCTAAAATTTATTAAAATAAGTTATATGCTCTTAAAAGTTGTATAAAAAAATTTTATATGGAAAATTTTGTAAATTTGTTTCATCAGAAATTGTTAAATTTCGCTTTCACGGCAACTAAACTAAATGAGATAAAATTACCTGCTCCTGTCTATCGAAATCGAAGAACACAATCATTTTGTTAGAAACAGCTGGATCAAAGTATGTTTTAGTGTGAACATTGTTGTATGAAAATCCTTAAAACATAGTGCCTCTTTTATAAATTAATTTTTATTATTCAAACTCTTATATTATTATTTTGTAATATTATTTTTATATTAGTTGATCTTGAGATTCTTATACTTTATATATTTATTTGAGCTTAAGGTCTTTTAGAATTTGATTATTTGAGTATTTTTGTCAATATTTCGCTCTCCTTCGGATAGTTTCTTTTTTTTCATTTTTATTGTCTTGAAGAAGCTATCCGAAGGAGAGCGAAATATTGACAAAATAATCAAATTCTAAAAGACCTTAAGCTCAAATAAATATATAAAATATAAAAAAAATAAAACAAAGGAAATAAAAAAAGGGGTAAAAATAATTAAATATTGATCTTGAGATTAGAAATTTGTTGGCATAGCTTAATTTTTCAATTTTTTATGCAGTTCTAAAGATCACAAAATTTCAAGAATTTGCAAAAAATAATTTTCTTTTTCAAAAAAAAAAAAAATTTTTTTTTGCGGAATTTTGGTTTTTTACTAAAGTTCAATAAACGAAAAATTTTTTTAGTTAGTTCAATACATGTAGTGCAACCTCCTCCATTTTTAAAATAACGGTAAAACTCGAAAATGCGAGCCAACCTAGAAAAACGGATAGCACCACTGAATTCAGCGTACCCGAATTAGGTTTAGTCACTGGGTGCCCCGTTTGTCGACAAAAAAAAGTTTCAAATTCAAGCACAGTGTAATTAATTTAATATTTTGTCATACCTTTATCAGTCTTAATCCTGCAAAAATCGAGACTTCCCCTTACACTCCTGCAAAGAGTACTCCCCAAGAGGCCAGGACTCGGTCAAAAGTAATCCAAATATGTGGTAAGAACATGCTACATTTTACATTACAATGTCCCAGGAGAAGATAATGTAATAAAAAGAAAAACACATTGCGTCAGAGTAATCGAAAACCTAATCCAAGTAACTACTCCTCATATTATTAACACAGAGCTTGTCTTGAAATTACTCAATGGCATTACACCATGGACTACCACATGGTTATCATGTGTCGCTAGTATTGCCAAATAATTTTTTTTTATTCATCATGGTCCATGTTTGCAGTAGTACATTGGATCATATTGTAACTACTGCGTTTTACTTAAAACAGATTATGTACTCTAATAATTTCTGTAGGGTAAATTCGTTGCATGTTATTTTTGTAATTGCCATTAATCAAACAAGACAAATACATATATTATCAATAATCTTTAGCTTTAGCAATAATAATAAGTTCTAATAAAACTTGATTACCTTTTGCTGGCGGGAAACTCTCAGCTAATCCATGATACACCTCATCCATGATACATGTACATAAAAAAATAGGTGTGTTCGATATAACTAAAAAAAAGAAATAAATGAAAAGAATAAGCATATTGTTAGAAACATTTTGACCAAGAATAGTTTTCCAATTGCACTAGCAACAAAGTTAATAAGACAACATGGAAGGCAAGGTACACATAGTAATGTTATTACAACTGCACCAAAAATTTATAAAACACTTACATATATCCCGGAAATATCAGAAAAGTTGGAAAAATTTAATATATTTAATAAAGAAAAGTATATGATGGCCCATAAGACTTATAAAACATTATATACATTATTTAGTAAAATGAAAGATAGAGTGGACAGAATGGAGATGTCGAATGTAGTTTATAGTATACCATGTGGTGGGAATGACGTAGAAAACTGTAATGAGTTGTACATAGGAACAACTAAAAATAAGCTTAAAACTAGATTAGCAGGACATAGATCAGATCAGAAGTATAGGAGGATAAATTTGACGCACAAGACAGCACTGACGGCACATTGTGCAAGATTAGATCATGTTCCAAAGTTTGATGACACTTCAATATTGAGTAGAGAAAGTAATTATAAACGCAGACTTACATTAGAAATGTTACATATTATCAACACACCAGTAGATAGGAGAATAAACTTCAAGGCAGATACAGACAATATAGCTCAGATATATAAGTATTTAGTTAAAAATTAGAGGTTTTTTGTTTTTATGGTTATTATTGTTATTGTTCTTTGTTTACTGTAATGTATGGATTTTTTCATTATTTAATACGGTGTAAGAATGTTAAATATTTTCTATTAAAATCTTTTTGGTAAATTAAATTTCATAAAAAGAAAATATTTTTCATTCATATAAGTGTTTGATTAACAATTTGTTTTAATTATTATTGTTAATGTTAATTGTTATTTCATGTATGTATGTTTATATAGATATATAATTTTATGTTAATAATTTTCTTAAATACTTATATAATTTTTGTTTGTGTATAGAAAGAAAAAACAATAATTTTTTAAATTTTGAAATGTGAAAGGAAAAATAGGAAAATATGTATGTTTGTTTTTTGAAAAAAACCAATCAAAACATTTTTCATTATTATTGTCCTGAAGAAGCTATCCGAAGGAGAGCGAAATATTGACAAAAATAAATACTCAAATTACAGAAGACCTTAAGCTCAAATAAATATATAAAATATAAGAAAAAAGGGGTCAAAATAACGAAATATTATAACTAAAAAAACATTTAGATAGAAAACAAACAACAACTTAGATGGCTGAATGGTTTGATTGTCACTTTAGAAACATGAGCCTCTGATTTCAAGCCAGAGCCTGGCACTGACGAGAAATGTGGCTGCATCGAAGCAGCTAATTGCCCATCTAGCTAAATGTCGTTGATGCTTGCTTTTTCTTGTTTAATTACTAACAATAAAAAAATAACACTACAACACATGATTTCGGGACTCAATTCTGCATAATTTTATAACTCCACCAACAAACCTCCGCAAGCAATGCATCCAATTATTTGCCTTTGCTTCGCTTTTCTATTGGTATGGTCACCTGGTGGAATCTGCCTCCTTGTTCGTCCGATACCTGAGGTAATTGTGCAAAAAAGGTATCAAGGTGGAAATGCAGGAAAGGTAATTTTAACATCATGGATACATTGATTTTTTCAAAATATCACAACAAGTTGTCCACTCGTGTCTGTATGGCATCTCGTTGTACACTTAATTGTGAATCAAAGCGAAACGCATCCATCGATTTTTATGATTTATGTCTCATTTTGTTCATAGGTTATGCGACTTTACGTGAAAGTAATAGAACTTGACACCTTTTTATGGTTTTGGATTTTTTATGAATTAAAAATTTAAAAAAAACCAATTTTTTAGGCCAAAAATATTTTTTTTTTCACACATTTATTTATAACTGCGAAACTTTTGCTTATGTAGCGAAGCAATATATTAACAGATTAAAGGAATTGTAGTTTTTAATTATTTAAACTTTAACGTAGAGTTTATTTGATCTTTTCTTTTATTTTGATAATAAATTAAATTTTTAAGGCTTAAGGTCTTTTTTATAAAAATGTTTGTAACAAAAAACAAATATATTTATTTATTTCGATATTTCGCCCGCAATTTGTTGGCTTCCTGAGGAAGCCAACCGATTGCCGAATCAATCACCTGAAAAATGTTATACTGTGTAATACGTAGCAAACTTAAGCCTGATAAATGTAATGCAAAATACTTAATTTATATTTGAAATTTCGTGACACATGGCTTGTTTTTTGCGTTTATATGGCAATGCTTGAAGTTAAAATATAACCCTTATGTTTGTTGGGTTATTGAAACCTTTCTTATACATACTCATACTTAAATACACGCGTACATATACAATTGCTTTAAACAACATTTAGAATTTCTTTCATACATGCCAACTAAGCGTAAGCAAAAAATCCATACAAACAAATATCATGCAAAACACATTAACTTGTGCACAGTGGGGCTGCAAAGACTTTTTTGTCTGATAAATTCATCTAATGATAGATTTTTTTATATATTAGTACGATTTTCACATCACAACTTCATATCGAGGGCTGGTAGGAACAACATTTTACAGAGTGGCGAAAAAATTTGGTTTGTTTTTGATTATAGGAGCCATAACTGATAATTTTTTTTTTGACAATAATGAAATATTAAATAAGAATATGGTGTTTATAAATGTTATTTACATATTTAACGGGCTTCAAGTCGCTTTTATTTTCTCGATACTAATAAAAAAAAAAATTTTTGTGATAAAAGTGTAGAGATCGGCTGTTTTTTGAAGAGCAGAAAAGTAACTTTGAAAACTTATTAGCTGCAGGTGAGGACATGCCTGTTTCACGTTCACTACAACGTTCATCATTGCCCGGTTGCTTCGGAAAGAAGTCGTCACTATATTGATGACAAATTTTCAACACCTAATTGTCTTTTCGCTCTTGCCATTTGTTTATGTGCGTTTTTTTTTTTTTTTTTTTTTTTTTTTTTTTTTTTTGGTAACGCTCAGACACTGGGTTGTCACATTTGTTTTGACCCAGGGCTGGGCAGTAGTTGAAATACATATATTTGAAATATGTATAAAAAATACAAATACGTATTTTTTGTTAGTATCTTAAATACGTCCCATGAATGTATTTAGTATTTTATCTTTTAAATACTAAGCGCTTGAGTATTTTGTATTTCAAATACTTGTGCTCTCAAAATACATTTTTCCAAATGCATTTTCAATTTATGTTGGAAAATAAGTGCTAAAAATATTTCATTCATACATCATTTATTTCTTAATGATGATTTCTTGAGCTTGAAGTCACTGTTTTCAGCTTTATTTAATTTTCAATATCTCGGTACATCGTTGATGCCAATCAACTCATCAGTAGACTTTAAAAATTAAAAAAAAAAATGTTTAAAACCCTACCCTCTATTCGAAAATTCTCATGAACAAATGAGAATGCGAAATTTTCAAACAAAGTAGTTGGGTTCCAAACATTCTTTTAAGCTTGCTCGAGTCTACATCAACGAAATGTCGGCGGCATATAAACGGCTGAAAAAGACAGAAGACTTGAGGGTCTATTTTTCTTACCTATAAGAATATATTTCAATTGGCGCTTATAGCGAATAAATAATTAAGTTTATTTTAAAATCCCTTATAATCTTAATACGCTGCTTGTGTATCGACTCATGTTTGAATTTGTCAAACATTGAAATTAAGAAATATCAAATTAAGTTGCAAAAAAACTTGACATTGAAGTGCGACTAGCAATTAACATTGTGCCTTAAGGCAGGATCAAGCTTTTATATATTTACAAAAAATCTTCCAGTCACCACACCCAAAATTAGAAGCTCCAAAAAAGTTTTAAAATCGCCAGGTTTGGGGCAACTCCGCTACAGCTGGTCATTCTCCTCATACGGAGTGAAAATCCGAATTTAGGCCCAGTTAGTATTTAATTAATAATGAAATCGTTCATTCCACTGTTTCTAACTCCGGCGTTTTCTTCTTTTCTCATTGTGACATTGTATTTATCTGTTTGCATTACCGTGCATGTATGTACATATGTATACATATACATATTTCAAAGCCTGCGTTTGTTCATTTGCTGGTGTGAGTGTACATATGAGTTGTGAAACGCTTGACTGGAAAAATGCAAATACCAGAAAATGAAGTTTTACATTTCTTTTTTCTGCAGCTGTTTTTGCTGTAGTTAAAGCTTTTTCCACATTATATTTTCTCCACTGCTTTCCACACTCTCCGTTTGCAGCTTGAACACCAGGAATTTCCATACAAATTTTAAGCAACGAATGAAAATGAAAAGCAAGTGAACAGGAAAAAAAAAGTAAAACTTCATTTTCTTCATGTCACACAGTCATATGATGACTTCTTTTCTATGCTGCCATTGCAAAGTGCATAAATACACTTGCATATGTATGTACATACATTTACATATGTACGTTGTGCTGTTGTGTTAGTGTGTGCCTAAATATTCATACATTTGTATGTAAGCAAATAGTTTAGAAAATAAAAAAAATAAAAATAGCAAGAACTTAAAAGAGTGAAGAATTCAGTACAAAAATCTGCAGAATGGTTTAATGATCCAAATAGATTGCAATGCTGTGATATCAAAATATTAATTTAAGTTCGTTTTATTAGTATTATTTTTATTTTATTATTATACATATTTATTTTCTTGAGCTAAAGGTCTTTTTTTTTGTTAAAAATATTCAATTATTTTTGTCGCTCTCCTTCGAATAGCTTCTTCAGGCCAATAATAATGAAAATAGTTTTTATTGGTTTTATTCAAAAATCATTTTTGATTATATAAAATATATGAAAACAGGGGTCGAAAAAAACCAAATAATATTTTATTATTATTTAATCTAAAGAATATCAATGCTTTTATAGACCGCAAGAATTTATGTACTCTGAATACCACATTAACAATCAAAATGAATGAATAAAAAGAATTAAATTATGGATTTATACTCTTTACGAGACCTGCCTTTTTATGTTTTGGAATTGGGCAACCCTAGCGTGGCAATCTGGCAACTCTGAAGTAAAGTTATACATTTTTGAGGTTATATGTACTCAACAAGTTTTGTCATACTAGCGCTATTTGTGTTCTTTACATCAATTTCAAAAATTCATCTGGGCTTAAAAACGGAATTAAATCGTCAACATTTTGATGTGATAATATTTTACAACTTTCGACGTGGTTTAACTCAGCAACAGTGCATAGATGAACTTAATTCAATTTTTGGCGATGAAGTTCCCTCAAGGATTAGTGGTTGTCAATGGTGTGGTGAATTAAATCGTGGTCGTAGTTCACTCTAATACGATTTCCGCAAAGATCGTCCAAAGTCAGACGTTGTTGCCAAAACCATTGATGCTGTGCGTGAACCGATATTGCGAAATTGCCATGGACCTATCGTGAGATTGAGACCACCTTTACCATTAGACATTTTTGACTGTAAAAAAAAAAATGTGTTCGCGTTTGCTTTAATTTTCACGTTTTGGTTATTCCAGAGAGTCATATTGGTTGGAAAGTTAAATTGACTGGGGTACTTTCTTTGGCTCAGATTTAATTGCATCGAAAAGTTTCACACATACCAATGTTATGTTTTTTAACGCTCTTCATCTTGAAGCAAGTGAGTCCGCTCTCTTATTGGCAGTCATTGTCGCATGCCCTGGCGCCCATATGATGGGCAATTCAAAACGTGTTGAGTATTCGTTTTAAGCATTTTTGCAATCACAAACTTTTTATGATTTAGTCCACTCAACTGAGATTGCTTTAATGGCCATTTGTGCATGCGTGAATATATTCACAGGTTCTGACCTTTCTATTTCATTGAGCTCGTTATGAGATCGATCCACTTGGGTCCAATCAGGGTCCCATTGCTCTAGCCGAAGAGGCTGTAGGGTAATAGCCCTGAACTTCTCCCGCCGGTTCCGCCCTGAGCCAACCAGATGAACGAATGAAAGAGCCCACACTATACAATCCGCATTCCGACACATCCACCAGCAAATGTAGTGTCGGTTTGCCCAAGCTATTTGATTTCTTGCTAGAGAAAGCCAGACGTCGACAAACAAAGTGTTTGACACCCTCTTGCTCCTCATTGCATGGAAGATTTGGTCTACTCTCATGTACTTCCATGTGGCAGTGTCCTATCAGAATAGCCACTAGAGTGTGTAGCTTTTGTCTCAGAAAGTCCAACAAAGGCAAAGCTGGACCACGTGAGCCCCGGTATTCAACAGGTGATCTCATTTGACCACGTTTCGTATGCATTTCTTAACAGGTATCGTTGTATTAGCGGTTTACAACTATTGAGGAGAGCACCAACGAATTTATATATGTCCTCCTGTTGTAGGCGGGTACCAGATCTTTCTAGTTCATCCCCCATTACATTTCCGGTTTGTATCAGATTTCACCAGTTCATCCGTTATTACATTTCGGGACACACCACTGTGTCCAGGTACCCACAAAAGCTCCAGGTCTGGATGTCTCGCTATCTCACTTAGAGATATCCGGCATTTATGAACCAACCTAAATGTTGTGTAGGCACCCGCAAGTGCGTTTATGGCGGCCTTGTTATGATGTTATGTTTCGAGGGCCGCCGGTCCTGAGACCGACTCACTTGGGTCCTAGAAAAGGTCCCGTTGTGTTACCCGAAAAAGGCTGTAGGGAGATCTCCCTACACAAGCTCCACCGGTTCCACCCTGAACCAGCCCGATAAACGGATGAAGGATTCCACCCTGTCCAAACCGCATTCCGACACTTCCGGTAATCCCTCTAGTGTCGGTCTTCCCAAGCAATCCACTCTCTTGTTAGAGAGGGCAGGACATCTGCAGAGAAAGTGTTCAACACTCTCCTCCTCTTCATCATCTCTGCAACCTCTGCAGAAATCATTGTATGGAAGATTCAGTCTTCTCGCATGTGCACCCATGTGGCAATGTCCAGTTAGAACAGCCACAAGGGTATGGAGCCTATGCTTTGGAAATTCCAGCAAGGCCATAGTCTTCCTATGCTCATACCTGGGCCATGTAGGACCCGATATTCGACAGGTAATCTCGTTCGACCACCTATCCTGCGCGATTCTTAGCAGCTGTCGTTGTACTTGCTGCTTACAGCTATTGAGAGGAATACCTACGAATTCGTCAATATCCTCCTGATGAAGGCGGGAACCGGATCTTGCCAGTTCATCCGCTATCTCATTTCCGGACACACCATTGTGTCCAGGTACCCAGCGAAGCTCCAGATCAGAATGTCTCGCTATCTCGTTTAGAGATACCCGGCATTCCTGAACCAACCGAGATGTTGAGTAAACACCCGCAAGCGTTTTAATGGCGGCCTTACTGTCGGTACAGATAACAATATGCTCACCGTATATCCTATAGTACCTCATCCAGTTTACCGCCCTTCTTATCGCCGCAACTTCGGCCTGAAAGACGCTACACTCATTCCGTAGCCTAAAATTGATCCTCCTTTGAAATCGGGGAATGAAGATACCACCCCCAACCCCAGTGCTCGACTTGGAACCATCCGTGAAGACCAGGAATACATCCTCTGATTGATCTAATACGACACTATCTAAGGATGCACCCGACATCTACTCTGAAATCCCTTTCGACCATTGGGGCCGGTGAGCAGTAGTCTATTCGATCTGGAAAGTCAGCTAGTCTTCCTATTATCGATGCATGCCCTGAGACAGTATCCCTCCACATGCCACCTGATTTTAACCGTGTTGCCGAATTCATAGCAGTTTCCTTGACCATGAGATCGGCTGGTAACCAGTGTAGCATAGTAAAGAGTGCCTTAGATGGTGTTGAGCCGGTTGCTCTGGCGGCCTTGTTGCCAGTACAGCTTAGGATATGCTTCCCGTATAGCCCCCTTTAGTACTTCATCTAGTTTACCGCTCCCCTTATCGCCACAACTTCGACCTGAATGACCCTACGCTCATCACGTAGCCTAAAACTGATCCTCCGCTGAAGTAGTGGGATACATACACCCCCACCAACCCCTGCCCACGATTTGGAAGCATCCATAAAAACCATGATCACGTCCTCTGATTGAGCTATTTCGACCATATCAAAGGATGCATTCGATAGTGGCACGTTGAATCGCTTTTCGATCATTGGGACCAGTAAGCACTTTGCTTCCTAACACACTCCGCTAGTGCCCGAATTTCCACCTGCAAAACTCTAAAATAGTCCGTCAGACGGAATGAAAGTTTTGCGGTGTTTTCTATATAAATGTCTAGTTCTGTTTTTCTCCTCGCACTTGATACATCCGTGTAACAATGAGGCCGCTTGGTGACCTTGTATAAAGGGGCGGTCATCCAAGAATTATGATTACGGTGTGAGTATTTTGTATATCAAACAGGGAATTTGCACTTTTACTTGTAATTTTTTCAAAATGAAAGAATACATTTTTTGCAGCAGCTGCTCTGTTGAAAAACGAAACTCATTTTCTAAAACATACGAAAGAAAAAAGTTGTTTGAAATGGTTTGTTTTTCCTGTTTATTGAAGTTTATAACCTTAAAACATCTCCCAAATGAGAGAATAAATGATGTTTTGAATGTTTGAACTGAACAGAAACAAATAATCATTAAAATGCATTCGAAATTAATGCAATTTTTTTGCTAAAACTTATCTCAGGGAATTTTAGTGCACAACAAATGGGATTACAACAAAATTGTTTAAACTGCGTTTAAATTGAATTTAATACAAATGAACTTTTCAACTTATAAATTTTTGTTTAACACATCATGCCAGGGTTGATTTGAAAATTGCCACCTCTGCTGGCCATCTCACCGGAGGCAGTTTTGAATATTTATTTTACCATTTCATTAGTTTTTGGTTTGTGTGTTTAGTGTCTTTTTCTGACTGTATTTGATCATTGTATAACTGACATTTATCTTTGGAATTTAATTAAAATTGTTGTGCTTAAATTGAATTATTGCTTTTAATCATACAAACGCACTGCATTTAATGTTCAACCTCATAACTAATTTATGCGGTTCTTTTTCGCATGCTGACCCAATTTTGTAATACGAAATTAAAAAACTATTATTGATTTTGTATTTAAATTTGATTTGCAGTTTAATTGAAGCGCAAATGTTGCTTGAAATTAACAAATTACCACTAGCAAATAAAATTTAACAAAAGGCTTACAAAACTACAAAGGTAAATCTAATTATTTTTTAAGCGGATTAAATCGCCAAAAAAGAAAGCTAAACTAAAAACGAAAATGAAAACTAAACCTATTTGTTGGGTCATGTTGATAACTACCAGCTTATCCCTGCACTGTCTTAATTACTTCGCTTTAAAAATGCTTTACTTTGATGTCATTGAATAAAAGAAAAATCCTGACACAGAAAACAAATCGAGTTCAATATCAAACGAGTTCCTAAATCAAACCAAGTGGGGACGGTGTTGTTTCAAGCCTGAATTTTACTCAAGTTTAGGCAAACGCTAAAAATGATTGAGAAATATCGTTTTTGACGTAAGAGTTTACCCTTTTCTATGATAAAAAATGAACCCAATTATTTGATTGCTATAAGAGCTAATTGAAATGTATTATTTTAGCTCTAAAAATAGACTTTAATGTTTTCTGTCTTTTTGAGCCGTCTATATGCCGCCGACATGTCGTCGAGATGAAAAGCTATTTGCTGTACATTTTTGATTCTCAATTTGTTCTTGGAAATTATGACAGAAGTAGTTGGGTTTCAAACATTCTTTTAAGAATTTTTCGAGTCTAGTGATGAGTTGATTGGCATCAACGAAATGTTGGCGGCATATAGACGGCTGAATAATTCAGAAAACATTAATACGGTCTATTTTTCGACCTAAGATAATGGTTTTCTATTTTAGTTTTGTTTTGCGCATGTTCAGGTGTGTAGAAGTTGGCACAATTGAACTTAACGCAATTTAAAAGTAGAGAAGAAATAATTTTATTACGATTAAATTTCAACATGCAATCGTCATTTACTAAAGGTGTTGCAAGACGTAAAATGCTTTCTGTACAAAAAGTTTGTTTGAGCATTTCTGATTCTCATTTTGTTCATGAGAATTTTGGAATAAATAGTTGGGCTTCAATCATTCTTTTTAGATTTTTCAAGTCTACTGATGAGTTGTTTAGCAGCAACGAAATGTCGACGGCATATAGACGGCTGAAAAAAGACAGAAAGTAATAAATTCGTTATTTTGGTTTATTTACCTGCTCATATGCAAATTTAAGTAGAAATTGCTAGGAACACAACTGGGAAGAATGACGAATTTCGCTTAACACCACGAATACGCCGGTTAAAATTCGCTGTGTGTAAATTCGACGTATGAAGCCCAATAACGACGAAAAGCAAAAGCATCTGTTATAATTGATAAAGTTGTTTATTGTTTGTTCAAAGACACAAAAAAAAAAAAGATTAAATGAATCATAGAATTTAAAATTTTGTAAAAATAATTAAAATAATGGACATCATGTTTATTATGGTAAAAGCCTTTTTGCTTGTACTTAAACAGTATAATTTCACCTTTCTCAGTTTTTTAATTTTATTTTATTATAGTTGAACAGCTGATGGGGTGACCGTATTAAACAAATTGCTTGCTAAAAAATTTTGCATTACCAAAAACAAAAAATTCAACACTAGAAACATGTTTTATAATCTATTTTAGATGGCTTTTTATTTTAAATGCACTTAAACTAAAAACTATTAAAGTAAAAATTAACTGTTTTTACTAAAACACTTGAAAAGTAAAACCAAAATGGCCACATGGTATTGATTTGTTCGTCGTTCGCCGGCGTAAGAAATAGAAATAAATCTATTTCAAGTTCGCCGCCTACAACGAATTTCGACCGACGTTGTGACTGACTGTGTGTATTTTCATATACATCAATGTGTTTTATTTGTGACGGCGATTATTCGCGGCGAAAAATTCTTCGCTCGTCACAGTTGTGTTTCTAGCACTAAGTTGCCAGGACACTCTCAATGAGCTCGTCACTCTGTTTGATTATATACGTGTCGTTTATTTCAATACTTTGCTGCAGACATGCAATAAAAATCGGCAAACATCATAATTTTTGTGACCTTTTAGTGTTTGTTTCTGTTATGCAGTGGCATGGCGAGTTGTTTTTGGCTTGGTGCTGTTTTGTCTCGCACAAAGATAGTGTTCAGGAAACCGTAAAATGAAACAAATTGATTCCTCTTGCAAGGTATATCTATTAAAAACAATTGAAATGCGCTTGATATAATTTTAATATAAAGTTTGTAATAAACTTGTGTCGTACTAGATTTTTGTTCGTTTTTGCCACGAGCCGATTTAAATAACAAGGCTTCGACACAAGTCAAGTCTAGTTTGTAATACCCATTATAATCTCTTTAAGTAGCTAATGTATTATATGTATATTTTTTTTGAAAATTGTTTTGCCAACTTGCCTCAGTAATGCCTTTCTGGCGCTGAGGCCAAATTTAAATATGTAAAAATTAATTTTGCTCAAATAAAGTGCGCAGCTACATTCATATCGATGTTTATGGAGCTGTAAACTTAAAAAAAAAATCTTTTTCATCCGCTTGCTTTTGCAGTCCTTCGACAATTTCATACCTAAGAAATTACTTTTTTTTCGTCAAGAAATCTTCAAATAAACAAATTCAGATTTCGATTGATTTGTATTCTCTCGATTGATTTTGTATGCTGGAATGTATTTTTCTATGTTCATACCTACTTTTAAAAATTAAGTTAAAATTTTAAGTAAAAGTTTTCACTAAAAGCATAATGCAAAGTTTAGAAAATGAGACTGCAGCTGTAGTTTGCTTTTATTGCAAATAAATAATTTATGCGGTGATACTTTTGCTGACCTAAAAACAATATTCGAAAAGTAATAAAAAATAGGTAAACATATGTTTAAATGTGTTAAAAAATAATAATAATAATAACTTTTATTGTAACACAATTTTCAGTGTCCATGTTATTGTTACTTTTGTTGATGTTACAGTTGAATTATGAAAGAAAATTTTTATTTCACAAAACTTTTCCAGCCCATACAGGGTAATGTCGAAAAAAGTTTTAGCATTTACATATTTGTTGGAATGATATTTAATAAATAAAAAAATATATACATATATATCCTTCAGTCATATGTGGCATCTAGGCTGCATAAAAATATAAATTTCTACTTAAATTTGCAAAAAAAAAAAAAAATGAGAAATCTTGTGGAAGAAAATCATGCTCGAAGAATTTTTATGCTTCCTGTCTTAAAACCGCAATATATTTATTTTGAGAACAAAAAGAAGAAAACACAAAGTCTTCGGTAATATTTTTGATACCCTGCGTCATCGTTTTTTGTTGGCTGTCCTGTATTTCTGGGACAGTGCTTAGACACAGACATCTCCACATCTCTACATGGCAGCCAGGTCAGCCCGTAAACAAGCCATTGTTAAATGTATAGATATGGAGATATTTGTATGTATATTATGTGTATGTATGTATTTATGTTGCTTTATAATATAGGTTAAGTGCTATTATTGTTATTGCTGCTGTTGTTGTTGGTGTTGTTGTTATGTTGCTGTTGCGTATTATTTATTGTTTTGTAAAGTCACTTTTGTTAAACATTCATATTTCATGCTCGTTGTATTTGTTGCTGTTGTTCGCCACCATGAGTACTTTGCCACAAAATACCCTGTGAGCACTCACTCACCTTTACACAAATTTATGTATTTTCTTTTAATTTTTTTATTGTTGTGTTGCCTGCCATTGCTAGTGATTGTTGCTGCATCATAAGTCCTGTTGTCCTGTTATATGAGTCAAATACATGCTTACGCAAGAGTATTTTGTATGCATACAAATTCGAGCTCACAAACAGACAGACAGACAGACATAAATGTTCTCTTGTTGAATTTTAAAGGTGAAAAACATTTATATATGTATATAATTCTTTCATATATGTACATACATATGTATCTTGTATCTGATGTATTTTATTTTATATTTAAACTCTCGTTTCTGCCGCATGTATGCACATTTATAGTGGCCATTGTTTTTTTTGTTTTTGTTTTGTTTTTTTGCTGCAGCACTCACCAACACACATGCTTACATTCAGCCAAAAGTACCAAATCCATTGTTGTCAGTTTAGTTTATGACTTTATTTTGTCGGTTTTATTAAATGTAATGGCTGGTTGGTTTAAATTTTCAACTTTCGATTTAGTTTCTTCATATTTTATTTGGTATTTCATATTAAATTTTAAAAGAATTGTATTTTATTATTTAGTTTCTCTGTTAAATGGTCAGACAGTTTGACGCCGGAATTGTCATCGATTGTGAAAAATGAATTTTTTGATTTGCCTTCAATTGAATTTTTTGGTCGAGGTTTGATTTTAAAATTTTTAATTTCAATTTATGAACAGTCAAAAAATATTTTGGTAACTCACTAGAAAATACTTTTGAGCTGGGGAACAACTAGCTAATTTTTTTTATCCTCCAAACTCTTCCGCGTCTTATAGGCTTCGAACTCAGGCTCATGGTAGACATCTAAAGATCAGTGCCAGCATAACAAGAAACTGGGCTCGGGGGCAGTTGTGTGTGGCTTAGAACACTCCGGACTTTTAGTTTCAAAATAAATTGAACTTGAGCGTGAAAAGGAATTTAATAGAAATGTATGTAAAATTATCACAGTTCAATAAAATTAAAAATTTCAGTAAAATGTATAAATTCACCCAATTTTTTTTTATTAAAGTTATAATTACATTGATCTATGAAGTAAGATATTAATTTTTATTGTATATTTCTTAACAGGCTCAAGTTCAACCCCTGGGCGATCTTTTTTTTTTAATTAATATCACAGCCGGTTGTCCACCTAGCCAGAGAATTTTACTTTTCAGGGTTTAATTGATGTTTATAGAAAGAGTGATCAACCAAGGGTTGAACTTGAGCCTGTTAAGAATTATATAATACTAGCTGACCCGGTCCGCGTTGCTGGCCCTAAGAAAGCTTTTTATGAAATTTACGGCGAAAATTGGATTTTGCCATACATATTCTAATTCTCGACCACTTTTTGACGCATATTGGGCGGTATCTCGGCCACATCTTGACGAATGTCAAGCATCGTTAAGTGCTCAACAGTTAAAGGTTTATGTGCATAAACCTCGGCCTTTCACGTAGCCCCACAAAAAGAAGTCTAATGGTGTCAAATCGCATGATCTTGGTGGCCAGTTGATATCGCCAAGACGAGAAATTACGCGGCCAGGAAATGTCTGTTGCAATAAATCAACATTCGCTCGAGTTGTAGGGCATGTGGCACCGTCTTGCAGAAACCACATTTTCCAAGTCGTATTCTTCAATAGCAGGCAAAAAAAAAGTCGGTTATCATATGACGATAACGATCCAAATTGACGGTGACAGTCGTTTCATCGTCGTTTTATCATATCATAATTATCATAATTTATTTATTTATTTGTTTATATCCTGTACGACAAGATTCAATCTTATATTTAAAGTACAGGAAAGCAATATTCACAAGTTGCAAAAAAGATCACACATTTGAATAGACAAAAGTAAATAAATAAAATTACAATTGATTATACTAAACAATTATGAGCTACTGCGGCGCAAAATAATCAAACAAAAATTTCTTAAAACTATTTGCGTTGCTATTAAGTGGTTGAGCTTGAGGAAAACAATTCCAAAGGCGTGCTGCATATATGAAAAAATGCCTTTCAGATACAAGAAAGCGATGGAGGGGAATTATGATCTTTTTACCTCTAAGTGACCTGGCAAACCTAATATTATTGCTAAGATATTGTGGAGCTTCCGAATATATAATCTTATGTAAAAGTAAGAGTGAGCGAATATTTAAAAGATCATCAAATGATACACCGTATAGCTTTGAGGAAAAATTGGACACATGGTCATATCTTCGTAAGCCAAACACATATCTTACATTGTTATTATATAAAACATTCAGCTTTCTCTTACTGATGCAATCGGAATTTGCAAACAGTTCACAACCGTACATTAAGCCTGGAAGAAGATACGATTTTTTTTCGAAGAAGTGAGGTCCAATCACACCTTCGGACCAAAGAGCGCAGCAAACAGTGACTTTATCTGGATGTAATGGCGTCTCTTCAATTACTTAAGGATTCTCAGAGTCCCAAATACGAGAATTTTGTTTATTAACATACCCACCGAGTGAGAAATGGGCTTCATAGCTGAAGAAAATTTTGTTCGAAAAATCACCGTCCACCGCCTGCTGTTCAAGCACCCATTCCACGTATCTACGAAGTCGTTGTGAATGGTCAGCTGGCTTCAGTTGTTGTGTGAGCGGGACATTTGATTTCTATTCCCAAATAAAACTTTAAATTTCTCAATTCGGTAATTTCAAAATGGGATTTTAGTATTCCTACCACATCTCTAATTTGTTGATCTGACTTTGAAGCGATTATAATGTCATCAATATAAATCAAAATGTATGTATATCGTTAAGTCCCCATTATCTTTCATATACATACAGGGTTCGGCCTTTCCCCTTCTGAATCCCGAATCAATTAAAATTTGATTTATTCGAAGAGTCCAGCAACGAGCCGATTGTTTGAGGCCATATAGACTGTGATTTAATTTGCATACGAGGTTTTCTTTGCCGCTCGAAACAAAACCTTCGGGTTGCTGTATGTAAATGTCAGACTCTAGCTCATAATGTGCCGCAAGACAGTCCTAACACTTTCGCTTACAGCAGCGATATTTTCAGCGAAACGATGATGCACAGGCCTTACAATATTTCTAACCGCTCCAGTGTCTTCAAATTTCTTCACAATTTTGCCAATTGCTTGCGTAGTTGGGCGATTACGTAAACCATAATCTCCTTTTAAGTGGCTGTAGCAGAATCACCATTGTTGTAGTATGTTTTGATAATTTTTATGCGTTGTGTTAAGCGGTCCATTTTCTTCAATGGCGGTCTTTTAACTGAGAAGAAACAATTTGGTTTAACAACTTAGTTTGACAGATGTATGATATTTCAAGCGATTAGGATATTAAACAAAGTATGAAATGAAAAGTAAATAATACAATAATAACATAAATTTTTTTTAAAAACAAATCGTTTTGATCTAGAATAACATTAACCCGGTGCGCTCCGCTACACCTAAATCGATTAAAACTCTTTTTTTTTGGTTTTGCAAAACGCGCAAAGATATACACATCTAAAGGTAAGTGTGTAAATTTCTTATGTGCACCCTCCACACAGACCCCAAGCACCCCTGAAGATTTCATTGAAATCGGGCATAGACGGCTTGCCGAGGAGTATGCGAACAGGAAGTTTTGCTACTTAATTATATACTTATAGATGTGCTAGAGTATTGCACCATTTCAAATCGATTCGATATTAGCAGAACATGCCGCATATATTTTAAGTTTTCGATTTTTCGTTGGCTAAACAAGCTCAATGTTTATTTCAATTTAGATTTCAAAATTTTTACTAATACACATTCATTTTTGGAACTTGAATGCCATCGTTTTATTGATCTCTTCTTTCCGTTCCTCAATCGACTTGAATATCATATCATCTTTTGAATTTGGATACATTTTTTTTTTAATTTGCTTATAATTATTCTAAATAAATTTTCATGTTTATAAAAATTTGTATCTATATTAAATGTTTTTTTTTTATATCGAGAAGCCATTACACCCGCTCAGTGAGTGGTGCATGGTGCCCTGTTCACGCTGGAGGAGACATCGGGTCATTTTCTTTCTAGCAGCCTGCTGGTCGAACGACAGGGCGCTGTAAGGATATGTTAACCGATTTTTTTCTGCCGCCATTGAACGAATTAATTCTGGAGGACGGAGCCACAACCAATATTCTGAAAGCTAAACAACACCGAGTGTCTTCTTTTGGCCCACCTGTAATATTCAGAGAACCGGTTCCCTAATTAAATGTGATGTTATTGTGTCATTCAACGAAGGTTTTGCAGGAACAGATCTGCCTTGTATAGTAAGATGAAAATTTAAGCCAAAACTCAAAAGAAAGCTTGAGTTTGTTTTAAAGCACTGCCATTTAATATCAACCTGATTTTGTGTTAACCTTAAAACAACGTTTTTTGATGTTAAAATAACCTTCTCAAAACGAAATTTTATACTTTAGCTTTGTTCTTTTGGTTTGGTTTGTATTGCAATTAATTAAGTGTCTCTCATCCTTTTCATGTTTCGTGTATATTTTTGTTTTTGTACTGCAAATAGTTTCGTTTACCTCTGGCGCGATGAGGACGGCAACGTAACGACTATTGATCAGCCGCTGGTAGCAAAGGAAATCCAGTGGAGCAATTGCATTAAATTAGTTTATTATTTTTTGCACAAATTTAGCATGATTTTAAATCAATATTTTATCATGTCAATTTTACATTGCAGCTCTTTTTTTTGCGCAATCAATTTATGCTACGATTTGACATCAGCGTGTTGGCTTACTAGATTTTGCTATACTTTTCTAGTGCTGGGAAACTATTTTTGCAATGCAATTCTCTTTCCAAAATAATTTACTGAAAATTAAAGCAACTCTTGAACTAAATTTTTTACTATCTTTGCTTCTAGTGAAAAAAAAAGAAAAATTATTAACAATTCTAATACCACACTTTAAGCTGCGAGTTTTGATATTGCTATTAAAGTTATTTTCCAATTTTGAACACAAGCACATGTCTACTCCCATCGTGATTTGAAAAAAGGCACTTACTTTTCTGGTTTACTAAACGTTTGTTATCAAAATGTTATGGCATTGATCCAAAACATATTTACATGTCATGTTAAAAATGGATAAAAGCTCCAGCCAAAACCGAAAAACAAAAAAAAAAAAACATACGAACAAAACAGTCATCGAAGCATAACAATGGCCATAAAAATCCCAATGAAATAAACTAGAAAACTACAATCTCTGCAAGCCAACCGACCAACAGCCATGCAGCCAAACTACTCTGAAAATACTCCAAATGAACTAAAAAAATTTATAAACAATTTGCAAAAAAAAAAAGAAAAACTAGAAAAAAAAACTAAACTGCTAAAAAACAAAAAAAAAAAAAACACTCTGTTTCAAAAAGGGAAGCTAAAAATAACAACTACTAAAATGTAAAAAAAACATCAAGAAACGAGCAACGGGTGAGTGACAAAAGTGCACAAAAGACTCAACTCACATTCAAATCTGAGTTGTGACGACACACAAAAGCATCGTTAAGTCAGCTTTTTATGTGTTCGTCTATTTGACTGCAAATGCGAACGTGTGAGTGCGAGTGTGAGTGACTGCATGTTGGTCTTTTTTTTCTTTCTGTTTCTTCTCACAATCATGTTGTTGTTAGTTGTTGTTGTATGGAAAACTAAAAGGACATTATTGCAATAGATGTTTTGTTAGCATATTTGTCAACATACAAACATCTATGCAAACAAAGAATATCTAAGATTTGTTAGCTTGTGTGTGTGTGTGTGTGTGTGTGTGTGTAGTTAAATTAACTAGAAATGCATTTGTATACATATATTTTACATATTCCAGCAGTGGATATTCGTTTGGACACAGACACTTATTTGTGCTTTAGTACTTAAGTTCGGTGTGTGGTAATAAGAATGAGCTTTGTTGCGTTAACACAAATCACATATGTATGTATGTTACACACATGCAAGGGCACGAGGGCAGGCTTAAGGTGTCATATAAAGGGTGTTTTTTTTTTCGATGTATAGAACTCTGAGTTGGCATTACTGTTCAAGATGGCGACCGATTTAACAGCTGTCAAGTGATTTAGTCTCAGTTTGGTTTGCCAATGCATCATGAATAACGCTTGCAAATAGTGAAATTTTAGTGCAAAACGAGATTGCCGTTGTTCCCGATTTTCATAAGAAAATTTTGTTTAGCGATGCAGCGCACTTCTGATTGAATGGCTGCGTCCACAACCAAAACTGCCACAACCAAAACTGGAGTGAAGCTAATCCTCAAGTGTATGTCGAAACACCGTTACATTCAGAAAAACTCACTGTTTGGTGCGCTTTATGGGCTGGTGGAATCATTGGGCCGTACTTCTTCAAAAACGATGATGGCCAGAACGTTGCAGTCAATGGTGATCGGTATAGAACCATGATTACTAACTTTTGATGTCCAGGAGATGTGGTTTCAACAAGATGTCGCAACATGTCTCACAGCTCGTGCCACAATCGATTTATTGAAACACACGTTTGGTAACACAACTGGACCTTTTCTAGGACCCAAGTGAGTCGGTCTCAGGACCGGCGGCCCTCGCAACATATAACACGTTTGGTGACCGCCTAATTTCACGTTTTGGACCGGTGAATCGCTCTCCAAGATCTTGTGATTTAACACCGCTAGTCTGCTTTCTGTGGGGCTATGTAAAGTCATTGATCTATGCGGTCAAGCCACAAACGCTTGAACATTTGGAAGACAACATGCGCCGTGTTATTGCCGATATACGGCCACAAATGTTGGAAAAAGTCATCGAAAATTGGACGTCTAGATTGGACTAGATCTGCTCCAGCCGTGGCAGTGAAATGCCAGAGGTTGTTGTTTTATTGCAACTTAAAGTTTAATACATCGAAAAAAAAACACCTTTTACAATTTGTAAGTTTAAAAGTAAAATCAATCAAATTTGTCAAAACTAATTTGAACATTATTACTTTTTTTTTGTTACTTTTTATTCACTAGGAAGGCGATATTATAAAATGATAATAGTGAGCTGAATATCACACGAAAAACTCAATTCCAATACCTTATCATACAACTTGCCAGGTTGTGTGAAAAGTTGTAACTTGTTTCGAAGAAAATCTGTTTGCAGCAAAAAAAATATATAATATACAAATATACATTGAACTCGTTAGGTTAACTGGACAGGCGGGTTCGGAAGAGAGCCACAGGCCACAAGTCCATTACACGACTCTATGTTTGGGATAACCTGTAAAGATGTCTAAAGAGAGAGAGAGAGAGAGTGAGAGAGAGAGAGAAAGAGACCGAGTGATATAGACGGAGAAAGAGAGAGAGAGAGAGAGAGAGAGAGAGGGAGGAATAGCTGAATAAATTTTGAAAAAATTTGTTGGGAAGAAAATAGCCATCAAATACTGCTTACCAGGAACGAGTCTTGTTAAGGAGACTCCGATTGGAAGGGCTTCGATTTTCGTTTGATGAGAATCAATATACTTGGTGTTTTTTAATCACTTTATCTCACTGCTTGCCCATTTATACTAAATTACTTTTTCAGGCTTAAGTTCAACCCTTGGTTTGTAAAATACAGTAAAATTAGTTTCCTTCAGAGTTTAGCCTTATTTATTAGTCATGTATATTAACGATTTCTTTCATATCCCATAACTATAGACATCGAAAAAGTATACTTTAAGCAATTTTAAGTCACTGCTAAATAAATGTAAGCTTTTTGTCTACTACAGACGAGAAAAAGCCGACATTAGGCGTAAAAGTTTGCTCTAAACTTAAAACCAGCAGAAGTTGTCTTTAACTTATTTAGCCACAGCTTTGCTCAAACAAATGTCACTTTTATTTGTAAAAGCTTTTTAATGTAAATTTTTTTTAAATTAAATAATTAAATTAAAAATTTTTTAATAACCATTATTAATAAGAATTTTTTTTTTTTAATTTTACTTTTATTCAATTCGCTTTGATGTTTTTTGTTTACTTACTAATACAATCTTACATTTATGCAGGTGTGTGTTCACATGTATACATCATTTTTGAGAGTCATCTTATTAGAGATGGGATTTTACATAAATTTGTAAGAGTTGTATGATAAATAACTCGGTATTTTCGATAAATAATGTAGCACCCATTTAAAGCTGATTCAGCTTAAAGTCAACTTTAATTTTGACTATAGTTGGAAAAAAGTTAGCAAACCTTTTTAAGAATTAAGTTATTTCTAAAAAGAACCAACTTTAGTGTTTGACTATAGTTAAGGCCCCATGTCTTTTAAGGAGTTGTAAGCATCAGTTAACAATAACATTGCATCCACTTGTTTTAACGCTTCTAAATCTTGATATTTTATTTTTTTTGCTGGGTATTCAGGCGTGGGGTAGTCATAAGGCCATGCGAGTTTATTGGTAATCATGGAATCATGTTGCATCCACTTCTTTTAATGCTTCTAAATTTTGGTTTTTTTTTTTTTTTGATGCGTGGGGTAGTCACGATTCCAGCCGATTTTATTGGTAATCATGGAATCGTTACTGCATCCCCAGCTTTTTTTCACAGGGAGACTTATTCAAACCCTGCAAGTATACGGAGTCATAAGTGCCGCTTACAAAATATAAACCCCTATGTTCAAGGATGAGCCCTGACGAGAAGTGTGGCGCCTTCGCGACAGCACAACTCGAACCACATCATCACCACTGTTCGTCAGCATTTTGCCATGTTAACTTAAAGTAGCAGCTTTTTTTATACATATGTGCAACAGCAGTGAATGCTGACTTTTTTGAGTTTGGAAAATAAATGGTATAAATTTATTGCCATTTTTGTTTCTACCGCAAAGCGCAGCATTTTTAATTTTGTTTGGCAACCAAAATCCTAAAATGCATTGTTTTATAAATTTTCTTTATTGTTGCTGGCAATGTTGAGATTTTGTTTTAATCTAAGTTTCACTAAAACCTTAAAAGTAGCATTTCAAAAAAAAAAAAAAAAAAAGATAAAAAATGCTTTATTTTGCGTAGAAATGACAGCAGCACAATTTTGATATTTATGTTATGTTTCTCTTTTTGTTTTTTGTTAATTGATAGTGAATACACCTTCGCCAAATCAAGCACAAGCAAAACTGCTAAAATAGTTTGCATAAACTTGCATGAATCTATTCCGTAAAATTATTTTATTTCTTTTAACAAACTTTTTTATAACATCTCGTTAAATTTTATGCCATTTCACGACTCCTTTGTGAACATGTGTAAACGCATGTACGTGCATACTTTATATCTAGTACTCCACTACTTAAGTGTTTAAGTAAGATGTATTTATGCACGAAGAGATGATGCCGGTGTGATAAGTGCACGAAAGTAGTTTGTGTCGCATACTGTTTCAAAGCCATTAATGTATGTTCCAAATCGGCTGATATTAACTGGGCCAAATTTTAAGGAGTTTGTTTTCTTTCTAGCATAGTGTATGTTTTTGTTTAGAACTGCAAGAAAAACGATGAAAAAGTTACATAAAAATATAATTCATATGGGCAGATCTAGCACTAAGCAATATGTGCGATTTATTTTATTCTGTTTCGGCCCTTATATTTTCTCTCAAATTATCCATTTTATGATAGCAACACATACGATTTATAAATTTTTTTTGCGGTGTAAATCAGCAATTTACACCAACCTTATTTCACAGTCATTAATTTTAAATATATTAGAGCGTAATTTTCGAATAAGAGACATTTGAAAGATTTAAAGGTTGGTGGTACATTCTTAATAAATATTATAAAAAGTAATGGGCCAATATGAGTTCCTTGAGCACTACCAGAACAGGCATCGATTGAAAATGAAGCGAAAATATTCCGAATTATAACTTTGAGTTTTCTTTTGGTTAACAAATTTTTGAAAACTGATCAAATATTATTTGTAATTATATAAAAATATTGTTTCTTAACAAAATCTAACAGCCAGTCCCAGGATGTCACTCGCTAATGTTCGCAAAAGAAAGTCACTCACTCACTTTCATGCGTCTGAGCGCCCCACTAATATGTGACTCGATGTGCGCATAAATTTACGTGTTTTACGTAAACCATTTTCAGGTTGTCAAATACTTGTTGTTGTCATATAGATGTTTATCGAAAAAAACGCTTATATGGAAAAATTTGTTCTAAAAAAATGTAACTCTGTGTGTTTGAAAGACATGAAACTTGTAAAAAATAAAAAGAAAATAAATAAAGTAGAAATAAACAAATTTTTATTTGAAAAAAAAAAATTCATATTTTTCCAAATAAAAGACAGGCAAGAGGAATACAGGTAACTCGCGGTAATGTGAACTTCCACAATAGTGACCTCTCCACTAATGTGAACATTCATTTTCTTAAATGAACTCTCTAAATTGTGAACATAATTTTATGACTCTAAATAGTGAACAACATTTTTTTTGCAGAAAAACAATTCCCTACCATAAAATAAGCCCATGTTATCTATGACTTTCATTTGAAACCGCACAAATGTGTTGCTATGTGCTGCTCTCAAATATTTTATAAACCCTTCACGTTATTTTCTCATAGTTTTTTATGATCTCTCGTTGTTATTTCGCATTTTAACACTTAGAAAGGCATTCATTAGTACTTATGAACAGATATGAGTACTTATATGTATGTTTGAGAGTAAAGCAAACATACATATGTATATATTTAAATATTCTAAATGTTATTTAAAACTAAGAACAAACGCAAAAGTAGTCTACTTTTGCCATGCAAGGGAGGCGGTTTAGTATTTCTTTGCTAACTTTTCAAAAGTGGAAATTCATTACAAGATTCGAATGGTCTGAACATTATATCATTCGTTAAAGCGGTATTTTTTGAAATGTATTATTTTGTCGACGGCAAAAATGTAAGTGCGTCCTCATATTGACACAACCAAAATTATTATTGGGACGCAAATTTGTACTGAAACATTTACGTTGTCACTTATTTGCGACTTGTCGCGCTGGGAATTTTAAGAGAGACGCAAATCAGCTGTTTTGCGACTAAAATGCTTGCGAACGTTAGCGAGTGACATCCTGGGACTATCTGTAAATATCTGCAATTCTTAAAAATCCGTAGAATCTGCATTATCAACAATAATATACAATAATTGCCGTTCATCACTATCAATTTGAAATATTGGCTTTATTATTAATACGAAACTACAAAAAAAAAAAAAAAAAACAGAAAAAGTGTAAGCATTCTTTACATGTACTCGTCGCTTCTTCATGAACGACTTAATGAAGGACTATAAACGTGCTCAATTGTGCAATGCCTGACTCTGACTTAAGTGCGGCTACCTGTTATCGAGGTACCTTGATCAAATAAAGAGAGAAAAAAACGTCAATTGTTGATGTTTGACTCCCCTGGAAGTGGGTTGGGATCTTGAGGAGATTAAGCTTTTGTATTTCCCTTTCCGGTCTAAAGATTATGAAGCACATTGGCCCATGCCAAAATCCTTCAGGGCTGCAGAGCATCATAAAATTCCCTTGACTTTTTATCAATTGTTCGTTGAATAAATATCTGTTACTACACTCTTTATATTAAATATTATCAAGGAAAAACACAATCTTAAACTTTTTTTTTACCATTTAAGTAATTTTAACAAAAACCACCTCTTTTTTTAGAGCATGAAATCACAAAGTAGAATAAAGAGGAACTGAAAAAAAACTATTTTTCTTTTGTTTTGGTCATGATACAACTAATAGGGTAACCTTTTCCGTACAATAAGAACAACTTCAATAAATATAACATGCATTTTGTTTTTTGTACAACTTCTGTAAACTGTCAGAAAGACGCCGCTTTTACATTTACAAAAGAGAGATGAACAGAGCTATCAATTGATTTGCTGTCTCGTTTTTGCTGCCTTTCATCTCTGCATTTTCTTGACAACCTAAAGCCCCTAATTGATAAAAATTATTACAGGCTTATAAGACTGTTGTTTTACATATTTGTATGGAAAATCTGTCAAATAAGAGCTTTATAAACCTGTTATAATTTTTATGAATTAGACGGTAAGTGTTTAGAGCATAAAGTAGTCAGATAATTAACGGTTTAGCTGATGACAGGGCAACCTTGTTAGTTGCATCATGGTTTTGGTTACAAATTCTAGAACGTTTCCAAAAACGAAACGAATAGAGTTTTTTTTTGAATTGCTATCTTGTTTTGGCCACCTTTCACCTCTGTGTATTTTGTGGCGAGACAATGTACTGAATTTTATTTCAGAATAGAGTGACATAAATATTGCCAGATTTTAGATAATTGGTGATTTAAATTTAAATTTAATAGATGACGCGGCCTTTAGTTTCTGTAACAGATTCCACTTTGAAGAAATCAGGGATAAGTCATCTGCATCTTCTGAAGATCAGCCATTCGTAGTCGATGATGATACAGAAAAGTAACTCTTGAGGCCTACTACATTCCCTACAAAGTATAATCTGCAAAAGTATAACCTGCCACCTACCATGAATATAGCAAGGTCCAAATCGATCCACCACTATTCTCCCTCTCTCTCTCTCTTTACCCCTCCCCATAACTTTTTTTTCTAGTTCTAGTGCCATGCTTGACAAATGCAGCGCTGGTCTCCTGACTACTGGTTCCAGTGGAAAAAGTGAATATAGTCAACAATTTCCATTTCCTTCAAGTATACAAGTAACTCATCTGTAGTTCTTACCTCCAGCCATAAAAAAAATGGAAACATTTTATAACTTTAGTCCTCTTTAACTTTTATTTTTATTCAACGAAGTCATTACTTCATTTGCCTCTTTCAAATTCCCCGAAGCATTATTCTACTCTACTTTAAAGCAGCAGAGGAAATCCTCTCATACGAAAGTATCTGTGCATATGGAATGAAGTGGAGATGTTTAACGATTAAAGTTGTTGTTGAAAAGTAGATTCAAAGACTGAAAATGGAAATGTGCAGTAACGGTAGTAGTGCTGCACCGCAAACGACATGCTAAAAGCACTACATTTGATGAGGAGAGCAGAATTAATAAGTAGCTTACTTGCCGCTCGTTATCCGGGTGCCTCTAAAAATAGATGTACAAAAATATTGCTTGTGCAGTATTAAAACTGCAATACTTGCTGGTAAAAGCAAAACACCATTAAGCACTTTTAAAAATAACAACTGGAACTACGAACACATACCAATAAATGCTTCCTGGCTTATGGCCGTGCAAGAAGCATGCTTGAGGTTTGTGACTGGCTACAAAAGCATCATTTGCCTGTTGCAGGCTTAATAAACACTTTTGTAGTTCGCCTCCGCTTTAGTGTTTTTTACGTTTTCTTCTCAATCCGTGGCAAACCGTTACCATATTTAGTTTGTTTCTGCCATACAGGTGTTGAGTATTCCAAAAAAAGAAGAAAAATTGTCACTGTTTCCTGTTTGCAGGCCAAAAAAAAAAATGCTCTAAAAATCGTCTTCAATTCCCTGACATGTATCGAAATGAAAAAAAAAAAGATTTAATTACTGACTCGTTTCTACCCCAAAAAATCAGGACTGTTAGAAGAGCAAATAATACAGGCCCAAGAACTAATCATTTTTTGGTGACCACGACGTGATCCTGTTCCAAGGCCCAGGACCTTCTATCATTTTCAGTCAACAATTCATCAATCACCCATCAGTCCATTCATCCACCCATCCACCCAGGATTTCAGCAGTCATAACAACAGCATTCAGTACATCAATCACCATGGCGTCGTTCGAAGAGTTGGTGACCAGCCAGAAGCAGACCGGTGAAAATTTTGAAACCATTATTCGAAACTACAAGAAAGATCCATTATCTCGAAAGACATCTACTTCCAAGAAAGGCTGAAAAGGCTAGATGAAGAATGGGCAGCGTTTGAAATAACTGACAGCAAAATTCGGTAGTTTGACCCTATACCTTTGGATCACCAATATTTTACTGAGGATTACTACACGGCAATCATGGACATTGTTCATAAATACAAGGAGGAATTTGAGCAGTCCATATTGAGAATAGTTCCTCCTGTCTCGAAGGGATCTGTTGCAACCCAAAAAACTGTTCAAACATCAGACACTGACGTAGCAATAGTAAAAAGTGATAGCATGGTAAGACTTATGAGAAGACAAGCAGCAAAGATGTCCACACTCGACCGGCTCCTAAACAACAATTTCACGAAAGAAGATACGACAGTCGCAATGAAGCTATGGCAAGCCATTGAAGATTTACATTATCAAATAGCCGAAATGTGTGATGATGCTGTTAATCAAGGTTATGACATGAATAGGTTTATCCAGTTAGAAGATCAATTACGCACTGCATGCAGAGCTGTCACAATTAATGCGTCAACTAATCAGAGTTTTATAAGACTACTATTAACGTGTTTTATTGAAGCTCTACCTCCAGGTTAAAGTGCCTGTGTGGTGACCATAAAACATAATAACTGCTTCCAGGTTAAAGTGCCTGTGTAGCAACAATAGGACTCTACTCTATTTTTTTAAACATTTTTGGACGCCAGTCAAAAAAAAGAAGGGGAGTCAAAAATAGGACCCACCCCAATTGTGTTTTCTTATCAATATTTGCTTTTCCAACACTTCGCCTCCTTTGTGAGGCTCCCATAAAAAAAATCCAAAAAAGACTTTCAAGTCTCTATCACTTACCGCTCGAAAGGGAAATATTTAAATTTCAAACTAAAGGGTGTGCCCATGTATAGGGCAATATATATTTTTTTACTTTTTGATGCTTTTTCGTACTTGTTGCTGTAGATGCCTGGCAACTACACATTCTGTAAAAATTTCAAGTCTATCTCTTACGGTTCAAAAAAAAAAACTAAATCTCTTAAGATTCTGGTATGGGGGCCCCCTTTAGTTTTTAACTGGTCTGTGATAGTTTCAGCTCTCGTGCTTTGACCGCTTGCAAGAACTGTACTTGTGACGGACAGTGAAGTCTCAGTAAAACGGTTCACTACATGAGTACGAAACCCTAAAAAGACTACTATAACGAGAATGCAGCAATGAGCTCATATCAACAATTTTTGGTTGAAAAAATTGTATTAAGTAAAACTTTAATGAGCTGCCAGCAGATTTCAGCAGGCTTCCAAGAAAAAAAAAGTTATAATAAAACAAAAAAAAAGTTCCACAAAATGTCAAAGACCGCAAAACAGACCAACCTGCGTTTTTAGTTGAGATACAGCATTTTAGATGAGATACAATCCTGCCGGGAGCCTATACTTAATATAGGCTTTGCGATTTTACCTACGACTTATTATTTCCTCTTCTTTCGTTTGCTTACCGTTTGATTACATTTCCATGAAATTAAAAAAAAAAAATAGAAATTTGAAAACGTGTGCTTTTCTTCAAATAAATCTTTTTTTTTATTGTTTTTATTCTTCAATTTATTTAATTTATTTTAAGTTAAATTTAAATCCTTAAGAGTACTAATTTCATTCACTTTACATTGTTTTTGTAAATGTGTGTATATATGGGGGTTGATGCTAAAAACTAAACTTTTTTTTCTTATGGCTTTTTAATAATTCTATTTAATATTGTTCATAAACTATACACATTTAAAAACTACTTTATTTAAATCTCTCTGGGGTTTTTGTCCTCGAATCTTTTTTTTTTTTTTTTTTTTTGTTGGCAATTTGTTTGCTGTTGCACTCAAATTTGTTTGAGGGTGTATGTGTGTTTGCGTGTGTGTGTGTGTCTTAAATTTTTAAATTTCTAAATTTCTATTATGGTTTGCAAATTTGAGTATTTCTAACATTATTTTTGCTTTTTGTTGTTTTTTTTTTCTTTTTAAATTTTTAAGAAATATTTTAAAAACGTTTGCTTCTTAAACTTAAACGAAACATTTTATTTACAAGTATTGTGTTAAATATCAAAGAAAATATTTCTATAATTTAAATTTAATACTGTGATTTGTGGTCTCAATTAAAATATTATAAACGTTAGATTTTGTCAAGTTTTTACAGCTTAAGTTGTTTGAATTTGTTTAATTGTGTCTTTTATTTGTAAATGTTCAATTATTGTTTCATGTTGGGTTTTTTTTCTTTTTGTTCTTTTCTCAATTCTGTTGTGTTTTTCAGTGATAAAATCTCTTAATTTAAATATTTACATGCATTAATTACAATATATTATTTTAGACTTCATTTAATTATTTGATTGTGTATTTTAAATTATTTTCTTATCTCACTTTTTGTTCATTAAAGATTTAACGTGTTTTGTGTGTGTGTGTGTTTTTTTTGGCATTTGGTTTTTCCTTTCTTTTATTATATCTATTTTTTGCCTGCTAAAACATCAGAGATTTTTTTTTTTAATTTTGCTACTAAAGAGCCTTTATAGGTTCCATATTTCATAATAAATCGCCATCTTTGAACTGCTGCGCAACTGTAGAATCTAAAAAGAATAGAAAAATAAATTTTTTGATTAGAAGTACATTTAACCAGAGATTTATTACTATGGGGGGATTAAAAGACCACTCTATATATTTTCTGACCACCAAAAAAAAGTACGTTCTTCTTCCTTTTATAAGCTACATGCCGCCGACATTTCATTGATGTTAATCAACTGATCAGTAGACGGCTGAAAAAGACAGAAAACATTTGTGGGGTCTATTTTTGAACCTGAATTAATACATTTCAATTGACTCTTAAGCAAATAAATAATTAATTTCATATTTATTAACAATTTTATTCAATAATTCGCCATCAATTTGGTAACATCTTCAGCATAATATTTGAAATATTTAAAATATCCTGAAAATGCTAACAAACTGTTAGCGAAATAATGAATGAAATTTTATTGCAAAAAGCAGCTGAAGGTGCTCAAATATATTTTGCATAGATATAAATAACAAAATTTTGAAACTCTTAGATAATGTCGAATTCATGAAACTGACCATAATTCGTTATTGTTGGAGCTGATCTAAAACCATGTGATTTCCAATCACATGTGCCTCTAAAATATACTTGTGGTTTTGTGGTACATATTCTGTAGATCGCACCCTGTGCCATAAACACAAGCGAATAGCTGTTCTGCTTATGTTGGAGGCGAAAAGCACAAAGTAAATCACTAAAGCAAATACACGCATTTCTTGATAATAGAAAGTTTCTCCGATTTTTTCAAAGTTTCACGAGTTTTTCTATTCCACTGCAAAGATCAATAAAAAACACATTCGTTTATTAATTTAAGCGACTTATCACCCTTCCAGAAAGTAAACCGGCGAAAAATAAGAAAGCGGTTTCTGACTGGTTTCAAATCACGCAAACCTGTGTGCAAAACTCTCTTTTTTCAAATCAACTACACAAAAAGGTCCAGAATTCTCACAATTTTAAAACCTTTTTTATTGGCTCCTCAGAGCACAAATAAGCTTTTATTCACTCTCGCTCTAGCAAATAGAAAAAAAATTATTCATTATTTGGTTTTAACTTCACAATGCTTCGTGGCTCATGTTTGTACTGGTACATTTAAACCTCAAGCAATTATTGTCAACTTCATTAAAACCCTAAAATTAAATTTTAAAATCTTTAACTTGTATGCTGCATTTAAACTTAATTAAAATGTTTTCACTTTAATAGCTTTTCTATTTTGCTCCCCCCCCCCCCCCATCCTAAAGCGTTGCCTTAAATTCAATTAAATAAATAAAGTTTGCTTACGAACCCTTTTTTCCTTGTTTATTATTATGGTATTTTTAAGCAAAAGCTTTCTAGAGTCCACTTTATTTGAACACAAATTGTTAAGGACCAATAAAGATTTTGTCAAAATGACTGTCAAGAATAAAACCACAACAAAATAATTAAACAGAATCCTTTTTAACTATAACATGAAAAATTCTTGAAGTGTCCTTTATTTCAAAAATATCCTGGGAATAAAACACATAAAAATTAAATACTTCAACGGACACTCAATTCTTCGGCAGTTGGGTATGTGGGTCTAATAATTGCTCGTTGAAAGCTTTTTATTTAACGAGGGGCAATTGCAAAGTGTTTAAACTTATGACATTAGCAGCAAAAGCAAAAACATTTTTACATTTTTCTTTTTAGCACAAGCCAAAATCTCTGGCGTACTTATTTTTCCAGCAGCTGCTGCTGCTATTACGGTTTTTGTTCGCTAAATTTATCAAAAAATCAACATCTTTAAAATAACCCAATTTTTCTTGTTGTTCTTGTTATTTTAGTAAGTGCACAACAGCAAAACTGTAATGGCTTTATAAACACATTAACCCAGTATTTTATCGAAGACCTCTTTTATTACTCATACGCTCAGCACTATATGAGTAAAACTTTGCCAATGCACACACACACACAACCACCTACACTCTCACACATTCCACATACGATTGCTGGCACTCATGCAGCAACAATTCTGTTCAACAACCCACAATCATTGTAACAAATCTTAAGAGAATTTACAGTTTAATAAACTTGTTTTTTTCTTTTTTGCTTCTTTTGCCTTCGGTATTACTTGTTTTATTCTTTTTATTATTAAATTCGATTGATATTTAAGCACATGCGATGCCATGTACAGTGGCTGGCAAAACTATTACGTTATAAATCAGCTCAGATGTTAAAAGAAACGTTTACTTAAAATGATGGCAAACTTGTATTTTGTGGAAGTTCAAAGTGAATATTTTAGTAGTTTTGCGTTGAAAATGACATGACCAAAAATCACAGTATTGCAAATAACAGAATTTCATAATATTTTAATTTGTTCGAGCCTTAAGGTCACTTGTTTTTTTTTTATAAGTGCTTATTGAATATGATGGATATCTTCTGTGATGGATATCTTCTTCAGGAATGTTTTGATGTTTTTTCAAAAAAAAAATTTTTTTTTTATTTTTATTTTTTTTATTTTATATATTTATTTGAGCTTAAGGTCTTTTGGAATTTGAGTAATTATTTTTGTCAATATTTCGCTCTCCTTCGGATAGCTTCTTCAGGACAATAATAAGGCTCGATCTTAGGCCCACTTCTTTTTTCGGTATATGTGAACGATCTGCAAAGCAAACTTGAGCACTGTAAACTTAGATTGTATGCAGATGATGTTCAGCTTTACATTAGTTGTAGCAGCACTGTGGTCGATGAATGCGTAGTGACTTTAAACCAGGAGCTCGGTCGTGTTCACGAGTGGGCCACTGCTAATGGGCTTGTAATTAATCCTAACAAGTCCAAGTGCTTAATAATTAAAAAGAGATTATTAAGACTTCATTTCAATCCTATTATCTATAGTTATTGTAAACGCGGTCAAAAATCTTGGTATATACTTTAACAATACCCTCACCTGGTCTAACCACGTTAACATTGCTTGTGGTCGAACGTTCTCAATGTTAAGACATCTCTGGCAAACGCAGTATTGCACTCCAATTAAAATTAGAATACTTCTTGCTAAATCGTACTTCATACCGATCTTATTGTATGACTGTGAACTGTTTGCTAGTTGTGATAGTGAAAGCAAAAGAAAACTTAATGTAGCGTTTAATAATATTACTCGGTATGTATTTGGTCTTAGAAGATATGCACATATTTCCCCCTATGTAACATTGCTTTACGGCATTAGTCTTAATGATTATCTAAGAATGCGCATTTTACTGTTTATGCAAAAAATTATATATACACATCAACCCGTACATCTCCATGAACGCCTAAACTTCTCTACCCTTAACAGAGGTAAAAGAATCTTATCAATAGGCCATCGAACACTCATTTCTAAATACCATTTCTTTATCCACGCTATAAGTCTCTGGAATAGAATCCCTTATAGATTACAAACAATTAATAACGCACGCCAATTTAGGAAGAGTATTTTTTCTCATTTTGCAAGTTGAACATTGTTTAACAACGTGTGTACGGTTTTAACTTTTCAAGCCACATATTTTATGGCATTATATTGTTTTATAAATTTTTGTGAGCTTTATGCTAGCTCTATAATACAAAACTTTAAATGTTATTCTAAATTGTATTATGTATTTTATTAAAATTACCTACAATTCATGTCAAATCTTTCAAAATTTTGTTATTATACCTGATTTATTGTATTTACGTGTTCTCAGTTCCATACTGCAATATAAGACTTAGTCTTGTGTATGGGGCATCGAAAAGAAATAAATAAATAAAATAAAAATAAAAATAATAATGAAAAATGTTTTGATTGGTTTTTTTCAAAAACAAATTGGTTTTTGATATAATAATAAGCTCAAATAAATATATAAATATAAGCTCAAATAAATATATGAAATAAGCTCAAGTAAATTTCCATACAAAATTTTTAATATGCTGTTGTTAAATTTTTTAACAACAAACAAGTTATTTTTTAGTCAAAATAACTAAATATTAAATTTATTTATTTATTTATTTTTTTTGAAAAAATATCAAAACATTCCTGAAGAATGTGTTCATTGAATTCGATATTTCGACATCACAATGGATATATATATATATATCTTCTTCAGGAATGTTTTGATATTTTTAAAAAAAAAAAATTTTTTTTTTAAAAAACATCAAAACATTCCTGAAGAAGATATCCACTGTGATATCGAAATATCGAATTCAATAAACACTTATAAAAAAACAAGTGACCTTAAGGCTCGAATAATTAAAATACTAAACAACAAAGGTCGAAAAATTAACATCAAAAATATAATTTCATAATCGACGATTTTCAAGTAATAATAATGATGTCCTTAAAACCGTTGCTAATCCTGCAGAACGGTTCAAGATCTACAAAGGACCTTACTTTTGACTACTCAGGGGCCAAATCGTCGCATACGTGATCGAACGAATTTTGTTGCCTGGGCCTTGTGGTGGTTGTTCATTTTGTTTTTGTTTTATATTATTTTGACTCGATAGTTCATTCGACATCGAATGCGACGATTTGGTCCCAGTTCTCTTTTCGCTTCCCTCATGTTCTTCGTGGCCTAGTATCCATATAAAAACTAATATGTTCCTCAAGAATAGGGCCTGTAAAAGTTCGTAACATTCCCAAACTTTTAGAGCTGCTTGACTATCAGGTGTATTTCTACGATATATGTATATAGCCGATATATGTCTATATATATGTATATAGGATATATGTATATAGGATGCATATATCGGCTTTAGGTGTATGTCTACGTTAGCTTTTCCTCGCACAAAACTCTGTTTTAAATTATTTTAGTTTTAGTTTTTAATATCGTTTACACAAGTACTCCTTAGCCGATACGAGTAGTTTTTGACAGATACCTATTCAGTATCGATGCTAAAAGTACGTGGTACCGGAAGAAAAGATTTGAGTGAGTACTTGCATTTCCTGGCATAGTTTCTCACTCTAAATAAATAAATAAACAATGCTGATCAACGAGCTTATTTCCAAATTTTCTTTTCTTTTAAATACTTATTAAATTTTTCCAATATTTCGCTAAATCTTGGTTATCATCTTCAGGGAAGTAAAACTAAACAAGAAAGATTTTGGATATAAAAACTTCTTTGTGTGGAATAAGAGAAACTGACAAAAGAGTCAACATTATCAAAATCTTGCTTGTTTAGTTTTACTTCTCCGAAAATGCTACCTCAAGGAAATTTCGAAAAAAATTAGTAAATATGTTCAAAAGAAAATTATAAGATTTCTTAGATTTCAAGAACGGTTAATATTCGATTTTCAAATATTATAGAATTTCAAAAATATTTAGAAAAAAGATTATTTCGTAAAAAAGTTTTCCAAAGGAAAAAGAAATAGTGAAAATAAAATTAACAAACTCGAGATCTAAGAAATCGAGAAAAAAAATTATTGTGAAGAAGTTTTCCAAAGGAAAACGAAATATTGAAAAACTCGAGGAAACTCGAGATCTAAGAAATCTTATAATTAATAAAAAGGAAAAAGTTCGAAGCAAATAGGATAAAGGGTTTGAAAGGAAAATAAATTTTAACTTTGTGTTCCTTGGCCATCTTTACTCAAGTGATTCAAAATACTTCGGAAGAACATGTAAATAGTTCATTATTAAATAAGTAAAGACTTGTGCTAAAATGAAACACAAATACGCGTTTCCACACTGAGATGTGCAATTCCGGTTGAGTGAGAAGGTTCATATTGCTGTCTGAACATGATTTGAACACTGTTGCTTATAATCCAGGTTATTATTTTGCTGTCTGAACATGGTACTAACCGACATTTACAATAGGTCTTCTATATAAATTAATATGCCAAAGAACTATGACTGAAAAATAGCTAAAACCAAATGAGAAATTTTAATTGACTTAAAAGCAAATTAATTTGCCGTTTGATGTCGGTCGTTGTTTAAAACATACAATTAAATTTGACATAATTGTTCATCTGTGTGTACATCAAAAATATATGCTCTATTAAGCACCTAAAGAACACTGATAAAAAAGATGTGTATAACTTGCTGATTTTTTAAAGAAATATTTCTATTGGAGAATATAAATGTGCCCAACCACGGCAGGCATTTTGTTCAATTTAGCTTTCTTTTCAAAATACTTTTATCTCTCTCGCACAAGCATTACATTTCTCTCGGTGTAGTTGTTGTTGCTGTTTGTGCTCACAACCTTCCTTCCAGCCACTCACTGACATCATGTCCATGACTTAAAGTCTTATTACAACTGCTCTTGTTTTATATTTCTTTGTTTTACTTTACTCACAGCGAACATGATACTGCTTAATTAAGGATTTGAATTTGACACATTTTCTTGCTGTTATTTGCAGTTTCCTTTTTTTTTTCTGACAAGATACTTAAAATATCTAAAATAACAATAAGTAACTTTCAAGAAAAAGTGACTGCAATTGAAATGAAGTAAATGGCAAGATAAATAAAATAAAATATAAACTTGAACAACAAGTCCTTTGGCCTTAAATAAACTCTGGAATTTCGTCTTATGTTGTGCCATAAGAAATCAACAAAATTCTTAATTTTTATTTTATACCCCAAATAAATTCTTTAACAAAAAAAAAAAACAAGAAACCACTCGCCTTAAGACTTAAAGTCGTCTTAAGACCAACACACTTAAGCAATTAACTAACAAACTATTACGAGTGGGCAGAGAGGGTGCTGGGCGAGGGGAAAGCAATTTCTCGGGTGAAATAAATTAAACAGAATAAATGTCAATGAAATAAAGATGACAATAACAAAATGCTTGAACGCCTTTTATCTGTTTTGTTTGTGTGTATTTCAGACTGCTGTTCGTTGACCAGTTTCTTTATTTGATATCACATCCTGTCTCCTCCACTAGCAACTCTGCTCATCCTGGTTGCTTCCGTTTCTGGCACAACACGCAAAAAAGTTAAACCAAAACAAAACTGTTGTGAAAAAGGGGTTCAGAGTAATTTTTATCATAAAACAAACACTTCAATTACAAACATACCAGCACAACAAGACAAACAACTTGTGATTAAGATTTTATAACCCTGAGTAGGTCTATTGGTCAAGTGAGTGGACTTGAAGTAAATAAATGCGACAAAAGTAAAAACATGGCATGAATTTAATTACATATCTTGGCAGTAAGATTGAGCTTTGCCAGGAGTGACACAAAAGTGTCAAATTTATTGTTAGTAAATTGCTATTTACAAGTCTTTAATGACAACTTGTTTTTAATTTCCTCTGCCGAGTAATTTGGGTTGTCAAGGGCAGGCCTTCTAGCTGTTGAACTTTGAACGATCGATTATTTCGAACCAGGACCATATTTATGTCATTCTATGCCATCATAAATTTCAATTTATACACTCCGCCAAACGAACTGAATGGCTTCGAGCTTGAACATTATTACGATTCAAAGGAAATTTAGGCAGTCGCTAGAAACCCATTTTCATGTTAGTGGTTACGTTAGTTAATAAGCCAAAATAGTGTAGTTTTTGCTCAGAACATTCACATCTGGGAGCTAATTCTGGCAATAGCATACGAGCGAGTTTTTAGTCGAATGTGTGATTTTTTTTACTCTTGGGATTCTGTCACTCGTTATCCAGCAAAAGGTAACGAAATTTGTAATGATGGCAGTCGATTACAAGCGAACGTTCGAATGCAATCATGACAGTTTTTACTCGAACGCAAGAAGCTTTTTAAACCTTTTCCAACACAAAAATAAATATATACATACATATGTATGCATATGTACATACATACATATATTATAAATATAAAATTCAATGTTTGTATTTGTTAAAACTTACTCATTATTTGGCAAACTAAGGGGATCAGTGGTGCCCCGTATACTTCTTCGAATGACGTTGACGTTTTCATTCTCGTCGGATGATGAATAAAACAAGAATTCCGGATTCATATTAATTTTGAACAAATTTCTTTTTTACAAGCAACAAATTTCTTTTGCACAATATTGCATTTTTAGTGTTGTAAAACGAATTTATATGCGATATTTGTCCAACTCTATAAAACCAAATCGATTCGTTTAGTATCGGATAAAAGAATTAGAAAATAAAGTACGTTCAATCGAATACAATTTCGATCACGACTGCCCGAATTAGCCCCCTGATCTTACAGAAACCATTATACCTGACTCTTTGGTGGGGTTTTGTAAAGGGGTGGCATCACTGGCCCGTATTTCTTTCAAAATAAAGACGACGCAACCATTGCAGTCAATGAAGACACCTGTGGCACCATGATAATCGGTTTCTTGTGCCCGCCCTTCAATGAGATGTGAACGATGTTTGACTTCAACAGCAGGATGTATCTTGCCACAAGTCTCGGCCGTTTAATTATCCAAAATGTTAAGCTCAATTATCCAGCAAGAATTTGTGATTTGCCACAGTGGGGAGTGTCGACGGAGTTAAATGTTATGCCGACAAACCAGTGATATTAGAAGTTGTTCATGATGCGGTTGCCTAGATACGATCCCATATACTCGAAAAATTGCTCGAACAGGCTACAGTGAGGCCGTATGAATGAATAATATCCATCCAGCTATTCTCGGCATAATTATACTTCACATTTAGAAAACATTTCAAATCATTTTTGTTTTATTGCATTTTCAAATTTTAATTTTCAAATAGTCCACCTGATTGATGTACCAGATGTTTTTTAGCCCGGGGAAACCAAATTGACATTTTCATCTTTTCAAAGTGGTGCCAGAGTTTCTAGTAAATCATGGTTGATCAAAAAACGCACTATTTTTATACTCTTCACTAATACCCTGTTCATACATGCATTTCTAATTGAGATAATATTCAGTTTATGGACATAATATTTGTTTGCGTTCATACATACAAATATTGCGCTAACTCAATTAGTGTTTGACAGCTGGAAAAAAGTTTTTGTTTTTGTTTTGGTAGTGAGAAAGAAAGAGTGAAAAATATTTTGTTATTTTGTTTTGTTTGCTTTTGTTGGCATTTATCTCGTCATTCATCTCGCATTGTATACTTTTGCTTATTAAACACATCTTTTACAGTGTTGTGTTTCATCTTTTTCTCAATATTCAAAGCAATTTTGAGTTTATTAAGCAATAACTTTATTGACTTTTTGTATGGAATATTGAGCTCAACAATGGACTTTATTGCGATTATCTCAATAAAGGCGCATGTATGAACATGGTATAAAAGTGGTTTATATAGATTTATATTGCGCAAAAAACATGTTTGTTGAACGTCATTTTGAGGGAAACAAATGAAACTTTTCATAACCTTTTTATATACATATATGGCCAGAAGAAGCAGTTAAAACAGTTCTTTCAAAAACTGCAGAACTTGGTTGAGCAAAATTTGTCCAGCTAGAATTTTCTAGATCTCAGTCTCCCAAATGTATATTTTCTAACCTTCTTCCTCTCTACTTATTAAAGAAAGTAAAGAATAACTGATCTTTTGCTATATGTTATACAAAATATCACTGAAAGAAACTCGTCTCCTATTTCGTAGTTGATCAACAAGGTTGTCAGCAACACAAAAATGTTGCAGAAACATGCTGCAAGCTTTTTTGCAGTGAACAAAATAATTTTCTTCAATTTATTTCGTTATTTCACATGAATTTTTTTTTTTTAATTTTATACAGCATTTCGCATAAAACGCGGAGTACTGCCGTGTGCACTTAATCATTTGTGGTCTCGCTTAAGCCACCGAGAATGTGCTTCATCGATTTGCCCGGTACCACCCTTTCCCATTCATTTTTGTGCTTCTTGCAATAAAATTTGTCATATTCAGAAAAAAAAGATTATTAGACCACCAATGCAATAATGAAACTAAAATTGTCTTTCGTAAATCATGAATATGTATATTGACCACTTGCTCCAGTTTCACTTTTCTATGGCCAAACTTTTCTTTAGAACAAAACGAGCATTTTAATATGATTTTCTTTTAAAGTTGAGTAAAGTTTGAGAAGAAAAAAGAACATACACTTTTTATGATTCTTTATGGAAAAGTTTGTTATTTTTAATGTAAAGTGCATTATATTTCTGTTTATAAAATTTTCCAAACTTTTTTTTTTTTTTTTTTAAATTATTTGTTAGTTTTGTAGCAAATAAAGATTATTTTCCCCTTAGACCAAAGAAAATATATAAATAAGAAATAAAAACTTTTAAAGAAACTTTTTTTCTGTTTTTTCACTTTAATGACCAACGTATAAATCTAGAGATACAGTCATTTGGCAAAGCTTTCGAAAGGCAGGTACAGGAAGCAAGAATTGAATTTAAAGAGAAACAAAACAGAACTTAAACTGAAACTGAAACTGAAACTAAAACATACTCGTATAATGAAGTCAAAAATTGTTAAAGAACAGTATTTTTATTTATGACTAGTAAAACTGTGCAGTAAAGCAAACAATATTTTTATACTATCTTTGTTTTGTGTGCTTTTCGTATATTTAGTTTTTTATTCTTACTGTATAGAAACAACGACAATAAAAATTTAAATGCGAAAATAACAAATTCTTTTCCAGATCTTAATGAAAGTAGTTAAACGAAACCCGCAAGAGTTTCTGCTGCAAACAGCAGGGTCGAATCTTGGGCGCCCTTTGCGACATAAATATACCATGGTCCATATTTGTATATTTATGCATTAAAATTGATTAAGGCTCTGTTTTGGCTCTATATCGATCCACATCGGTTTTTTGCTCAATACGGAATTTTCAATAATCTCTTATCAAAATGACTTGAAGCACCAACAATTTTTTACATTTTATTTTCCCATTCTCAAAAAAAAAATACAGGATATCTGGTGGCAAATTTATATTTTTAAATACGATTATTGTAAAAAGTAATATAACGCGTTATCAATTTCGTGGTTTCAAAAGTATAGCACTGGAATTCGACATCTGTCAAAGTAAGTTGTTACACCAATTTTTTTTTCTTCTCAGTTGACGAAAATGGATCGCTTAACTACCATACAACACATAAAAATTATCAAAACATACTACAAAAAATTATCAAAACATGCTGCCACAGCCACATATCGTGCTTTAAGAGGATTATTACATCCTTAAACAAATAACGGGCTATCCATTTTGTGGTTGATTTTTTTGATAAAAGTCATGAGAGTTACGGTCCCTGGTAATAGCAAATAAAACAGTTCAACTCAATCAACCAAAATAGCAATAACAATGTTAAATATAGACAGTCAATAATGAAGAGCTCAGGCAGTGGAATGGTCATGCGCTGCTGCTTAAAAACGGTATACAATAAGGCATGGTCTGGGTTCGAAACACATTTGGATGCTGTTTAGCGACGCGGTGGTCGTGAAACAGTCTTGGTACATATATACCCCAGACAGTAAGTCTTCAACTTTACTTTTCTTGTCTTCTTTAAAAATGTTGATCGCCATAGTTTGATCATCAAAAAAGTCTTTCTCCAATTAGAGCAAGTGAAAATCAGACTAGAAGGCCCGATAAAATTACTAACAATCATATAGTTCGATGAAAAATTAAAATTAATGCGAAATAGCAACAGTTTTGATAATTTTCAATTAGTATTTCATATAAAAGTACCTGCAAAGCACTTCAAAATCTAAGCGCGTGCTGAGAAATATTTTATTTTTCCAAAATGTACGTTTTCATTTTCATTACTGTAACAAAATATTCCATATGTTATTTTTTGTGATAGAAATGGGGTTTTCGGTGATCCCGTACTTTTGTGCTTTTTTGTGTATTATTGAGAGAAATTCATTTTTTCATGGACTTGGATGCCAACGAAGAGAAAAAACAGAAAAATGACGTAAAACATTATTACGGGTTATCAATTTCGTGGTTTCAAAAGTATAGCACTGGAATTCGACATCTGTCCAACTAAGTTGTTAAACTAATTTTTTTCCTCTCAGAGTTGAATGACTGACATTGACGAATATGGATCGCTTAACTGTCACACAACGCATAAAAATTATCAAAACATACTGCCACAGCCACATATCATGCTTTAAGAGGAGATTATGATGGTTTACATAATCGTCCAACTACTCAAGCAATTGGCAAAATTGTGAAGAAATTTGAAGAGAGTGGAGCGGTTACAAATATTGTAAGACCTGTGCATCATCGTTTCGCTCCTTCCGCGGAAAATATCGCTGCTGTAAGTGAAAGTGTTGGCGAAGACCCGAATGTGTCGATTCCTCGTCGTTCTCAGTAACACAACAACTGAAGCCAGCTGACCATTCACAACGCCGTAGATACGTGGAATGGGTGCTTGAAAAGCAGGCGATGGACGACTGTCACCGTCAATTCGGAGCGTTATGGTCATATGGTAACCGACCATAATCGGTTTTTTTTTTTGCCTGCTATTGAAGTATACGTCCTGGAGAATATGTTTTGTCAACAAGACGGTGCCACATGCTACACAACTATATATTGCTTTATTGCAAGAGACATTTCCTGGTCGCGTAATTTCTCGTCGTGGCGATATCAACTGGCTATCAAGATCATGCGATTTGATACCATTAGACTTTAATAATATTTTGAAAAACTTTAAAACAGTATTTTAAAGTTTTTCACGTGCATTGGCAAGTTCAGTAGCATCAACGAAATGTTGGCGGCGTATAGACTTCGGAGAGATGCAAATATTTTTTTTAAACAAAAATTATAAATTTCAATTGAATTCATACTATAATTTTATTATGTAATTAATGCTAAACAAATAAATAAATAATTTTGTAAATAAAAATATATTTATTTTATATTATTTTTAGAATAATTTTTCATTTACATGTTATTTGCAGAGAGTGGTTTTTTCTCAGTGTGTAATTAACAAATAATTAACTTATTAGTACTTTAACAAGCTGCGAGTTCATAAAATATTGAGATTTTTTCTCAGCACAAATCCCCCATCTTTACAAATAACCGCAATTGCTTTTTAAACCATATTTAATTGCAGATGACCCATAAATACAATTTCCCGCATTTAAGTCCCTTTTGTGGCAACTGCAGTCAATTCTTAAGAGACACAGATAACAATGAAGTGAAGTAAGAAAAAAAAAAAGAGAGAAAATAAAATGAAATAAATTCCACATAAAACTCTCATACAACAATTAACAAGTAATTTCAAATTACAATAAAAAGTAAATAAATGAAAATTAAACGAAATGAAAGGCAAAGAAAAATCAAATACGAACAAAAACTTGGCAACGAAAGCATATAGAAATAATTGAAACAAGTATAAAGAAAAAAAAAAACACACACAACTTTCCTTCCTCGCAAAACAAATTCATGACCTTAATAATCCCAGCTCTGTACACTCTCTGCAGACAGACAGTATGTGTGCACGCTTCTTTGCCATAAATCGTTTATAAGAGACTGTGACTGAGTGTATGTGCGTGTGTGTGTGTGTGAAAGTGTATATGTGTTCTTTGCCCTGCATATTATTTTGCTTTTAGTAAAAACCACACTTGAAAATTCTTCAAAAAACTAAAAGAAAAACAAAAGTGAAACAATCGAAAACAACAAGATAAAATAATTAAGATCTCAAAGATATAAATTCCTTTTGTGGAATTATGGTTAGAGGAGAGGAAAGTATTTGATATTTTTGTTCTTTTCATCTTCTGCAGAAAGTAAAGAAAAATGTGAGTCAAAAAACTACGTATCTACATACGCAGTAATGAACGTGAAGCAGAAATAAAAATAAAACGTCTTAATGAAAGATTTAAAAATAGTAGAATCAGCAGGAATATAAATTTGATTTACATATGTACGTCGCTGTAAATCACACACGCGATACAAAATGCAATGTAAGATTGACTGGACAAAATGTTAATCGGTCTAAATTTGTTGAGTATTGATAATCTAAGATTGATCTTGATTTATTTATTTATAAGAGTCTAAACTGATTCAAGATCATTTTTGATCTATGTTCACTTTTGCGATACCATTTCATCTCTTTGACATAATTTCATATTTTTAACATAAAAAATTTTAGAGTGGTAGACAATGTTAAATAAATAATGTACCGTTTTATATTGCAATTAAAATGCCATCAACTGATCAATTTACGAAGTTAAAGTTTGCGTACAAGTATTTATAAACTAATAAAAAATTAATATCAAATCAGGGGGATAAAAGTTCGCTAATCTTAAGTAAAGAAACGAAATACGTTGGGTAGAAAGTAGGGAAAAATGTGAACAAACGAAACACGTTGGGCAACGAATTAGACTAAATTTATTTAAAAAACGATTCGCTGTTTCCTTGTCTAAGATAAATCAAAATTAAACTGACCGTTGATCTACCTGCTGCAATAGCTGAGTAGGTCGAACCTGAGGTTGTGGTTCGAATCTCGTTGGGGATAAACAGAACGCTTGTGCGAGAAAACAGTATTATAAAAATACAATAAGAAAGATAATAAAATACATAACTAACCAAAAAAAAAAAAAAATTAGAGACATATTTATTGATTAGAAACCAACTTTAGTTTTAAAAGCAAAGAAAAATATTTGTAGGTTTACGCAAAAGCAGGTTGAAGTAATTCAGAGAGAGAGAGAGAGAGAGAGAAAGCGTTCAGTAGCTGACGTGCAAATAAAAACTTAGCTACTGACACGCTACGAAAAAAGGCGAGATCTTCATGTGCCAAGTTGCTTAAATAATATGTTTACAAATAACGCCTTCTCGCTAAAGCCTTCTCAGTACCTACAAAGGCACTAAAAGCTTTTGGCTGTTCGTTAAGATAATAAAGAATAATGTTACAAACCTTCCAATTCCCTGAATGAATATCAAGCGCTTACTGGGTTGGCAAAGCTAACCTGTTAGCTAAAATTTTCACATGTGGTGTCACTTTTCGTGCTCGATCGACTACTTTTAACTACGCCAAAAGTATTCTTTCGAACAGCCAAAAGGGTTCTCACAGATCTTAATGCAAACAATTCTCCTAGGCCGGATGGCATTCCAACTTTACTTTTCATGCAGTGTCCCTCAACGCTTGCTCTCCGATTAACTGATCATTTTAGCTTATTGTGTCATGTGGGTGAGTTTCCAATGTATTGCAAGTTTGCTAATGTGATACCAATCCTCTAAAACCGTAAGGCAACTAACCCGGAAAACTAAAACCCAATCGCAATTTGCTCTGCAATCTCTAATGTAATAGAAAGTATAATCAACTACCATCTGTGAGTAATCTTGGGTCGCGTACTGTATTTTGTGACCATCAATATTTCGTAGCGCTCTAAACGTTGAGGCCGCTGACTCCGAATTTCGGTAGTAAATTTTAATAATTTTGACTCGTCGTTGGCTCGTATATCTTTCCATCATGAAATGGCAAACCCCATTAAAGAGAAATTTCAAAGGAAATATGGTGCCGTCTGCTGTCCCTCTCGCTATACTTTTGTAGCCTCCCTGTTGAACAACCTGATATATTGCCAGGTAAAAGTCTGACCGTGAAATTGTAACATTTCCTTACAATTGTCTGAATTGACAATTTTCTTGTTGTTAGAAATTTTTTATTTCCCGTAGTTACCCGAACGTTGTTAGATTTTGTAATATTTGTAAGATATGGCAAGCGTTTGCACGCAGCATAACACTCGCTTCAAAGCAAAGGAAATATAGTGAATAAACCGACTGATGTAGATCGTAACAGACAAAGCATACCTGGGCTGAGAAAATATTCTACATAACAGGTTGCCCCTCATCCTCCTCAAGTATTACCAATGATATTAACCTAGAAATTTAGATACAATTTATAGCCAGATCGTTGGCACCGCATTGTGCTTCCATTTTCATTTACAAAATCTTATTAGTTATTCAATCTTTCCCACGCTTACCCCGTTTTATGTGAAGAATAATAATTCCTTTTAAGAGTTCAGGGTTTGTAAAACAAGCAAACCATTTATTGAAACGGAGCATATTGTTTTTGTCTCTGAAGCAGGGTTTGTCACCACAAACCAAACTTGCGCGTTTGCAGCGGAGGTTTTAAACTGCGACCACCCAGTGCGGTGGCCGAGGACGATGCAGATGTTAAAGCAGATGAAGCGTTCATATGAGGCAGCTGTCTCTGCTTTTGCCGCTGATAATGTACTATACACTCATCCTCCATGGAAGTTTGACTCTCGCCTGCTGCTTCGGCATGGTCTAATGCTAGCACTTGTGTCTTATTTAATAACTCCATGGGCAGTAGCTCGGAATGTAAAGCTCTAGAGAATTGTCCCGAATCGGGTGTCATTTCAATGTAAAACGATTCGTCATCTAAAATGGCAGACGATGAGGCAGACGCTGTTGAAGTTGTAGTGGTCGGTGACTGTGACAGCGATCCGGTGTTGTCCAAGGCGAACGAATGACCCAAAGGTGGAGGCTTGAAATGAGTAATTGCGGACTTGACGGTGGCAGGCTTTTCAGTGGCCGAAGTTTTTTGCAGCTCACGTACATGCAAATTGTGCAGGGGCGAATTGTAGGGTGCCTCTAAGCGGGTGCTGTGATGCCATTTTTGCATGCCCTCACTGTAGCTGAGAAAACTGTGTGAGTCATCTTCCAGGGAGTGGTTGTGTCGCTGGTGCGGACGCAAATGGTGGCTGGGTGAAGGACGGCGCCAGGGCATGTCACAGCGATAGACATGCATGAGCCCCAGCAGCAGCACTAAAAATAGGCCAGACGATACAAGGAGTATTATACCCGGATGATTGTCTTTATTGGCTGGCCTGCGCAGATCTGACCACTGCTCAGTTTGCGAGAGTTTTGCATGCGTTTCATCCTGTTGATCCTGCAGGATTTGTTGTACCAACAGTTCGTGCTCATGCTGGAATGTATGGGGCTGTTTTAGCAACTTGGCGGGCTGAGCATTGTCCTGATGCAGCGGTGTGTTTACGGTGCTGTGTTTGTGTTTTTGCGAGTGAGCATATTCGTTTTCCCGGTCGAGTACCAGAGGTTTAAGCTCCTGGTAGTGCAAGTTGTCATGTGCAAGTTTGCTATGAACTTCATTTTCTAAATGTTCCTGTAGTTTTTTGTGCTGACTCTCCTCGTGCTGTTGCGTTATAATGGTCATTTTCTTCATAATCAACGAAGGCTTTTTGATTTTCGTTTCATAATTGGATTTTTCAATTTTCATCAAATCATCTTTTTCTGCTGAAACTTTTGGGGCTTCTGGTGGCTTTAGCTTTTCGATAAAGCTCTGCTCAAATGAGTTGTTTATTTTGTGTGCGTCCTTAAGCAGGTTGTTTGGAATTGTTGTCTCCGTGGCAGCTGATAACAACGCGGTAGTTTGGCTGGTTTCCAAATGGGTTTTATATTTATTAACATTTGCCACTGTTGTGCTGCTCTCTAAGTCATGATGTTGTTTGTTGTTTATATTGCTACTGCTACCGCCACCGATATTGCCATTGCTAATGCTGGTGTTCTCCTCGTTGTTGTCGTCATTCTTTTCCGGCTCGTTTTTATTATGGTTGCTGTTGGTTGTTGGCAAGATAAGTTCATCGGCTGTAACCATAAGATTTTCTCCTTTGTGCATTAGTAGTGGTGTGCCGATTAAATGTCTGTCCTTAACAAGCAATTGTAATGGTTCGTGTTTATGTAGCACTGCTGCTGAGGTGGCCGCTGTTGTGGTTGTTGCTGTTGCTGCAGACATTTCTGTTGAGGTTTTGCTGGCAGTTGTTTGTTCCAATGTGGTCTCCTCTATTCTTGGCACTTTACCAAGCTCATCTGGTGTTTGTGTTGCTGCTGCTGCCGAATTGCATTCTATGAAAAAAGCAAATACCAGAGAATAGAAATTGTGTGAGAAAAAGAAATTATAATTTACATTTATTTGCAATTTTAAGTTAAATTCATGAAAATGTCAGTCACTACTGCCTGCCTTTCAGCCTGCTGTATGTTGTGTGTATGTGTGTGTGTATGTGTTCGCTTCCAAACTCTTTTCATGTTGGTTGTAAATTGTACACTTTAAATGGCTGTAAAGGGATTTTTATGATTATTTTTGAGTTCAGCTTGTTTGCATTCTAAGATTACATTCATTTAATGTGTTTTTTGACCTGGCAAACAAAATTAAGACACGACAGCGTTATGATGCGAAAAAGGCAGCCAGCGACAGAGAGAATGAGGAATAGAGGGTGATATTATCACTATGACCCTTTTCTAAATTATGGTTTATAACTGAAACTAAAGCATGGGCACGATTCTTGAATTTTTAATTTAATTTCAAAAGATTTTCTTCATCTAGGTTAATACATATTATATTTTGTCGCATTTGGTTGAATACATTTGAAAGGCTGCGCGAAAAATACCAAAAACAATTTGCATAATAAATTGTAATTTATTTAATTTGCTTTAACATAATTGTGCCAGCTGATTTAATTTGAAATTATTATTTTTCGTTTATAAATATGAGCTGAAGTAGAGCAGTGACTTGGGTCCATGTGTGAGTGGAAACATTTGTCAATATTGTAGTTCCGATTTTTCGATAGCTGTTGGCATGAGCAACAAAAAGTTACAGCCTCACATATCAAAGAAATTATTTTGAAGACGCCTAAATTAAATTTTGTTTTGTTTAATTTTGTACGGAAGTTCATCAAAAGAGGAGGCATGGTCTGGGATCAGTGTATTCAAAAACTATTGCATATAAAGAAAACTTTTTGACGGCGTGATAAGATGTAACGTCCTCGCCAATACCGGGCGCTGATTGCCGTGTTATGCTTTATTTTATTTGAATTTATAATATGTTCTTTTATTGAAAGTTATCCTGGAGGGTTCCTTAGAAAATGCATGATACTCTTTATTTTTTATTACACTGCCTGGAGGGACCGGTAGTTATCGCAGGCAGTTTTTTTTTATATTAGCAGTTATTTGGTCTTGTGTTGACCAGTTATTAACTGCCCCTTATTCCAAAAACTGATAACTATTTATACTAAAAACCTTAAACTAAAGCACATAATTAAAGCTTATGACTTAATTAACAATATTATTGCTGACAGTGTAGAATTACCAGTCAGCACTTAAATAAAACAAATTTATCGGGTCTGTTCTGGAATCCGAATTCACTCTAAAGTGGATTACTTAAGAATTTTCGGTGTTCTCCGAATCCCCATGTTTTTATTCGTTTTCAATTAGAGTATTAAAGGGTGAGTGAAAGTAAATAGAATCGGCTTTTATTCATGCAAGTGATAATTTTTTTAATAAAAACTAAACTTCATCTTTTGATTTGAAGTGTTTTTTTTATTAAATATAATAAACAATTTTTAATTTGCAGATAATTATTAGTAAAAAAAAAACCTTTTCTTTAATTTCTTCCAAAAATTTTGTATGTTTTGTCAAATGGCACTTGCGCAAAACCAAAATATGTACAAAAATTTTGCTTATGTTCGAAAACACGAAATTGCCCCACATATTACAGTGTGATATGTCAATTTTTTTTTTTTTTGGATAATGCTTAATGCAATCAGAATTTATTGAAAAAGAAAAATTGACATTTTAAAGGAAATCATAATAAATTTCCTATATTTAGTTTAATTTAAGCAATATTTATATCAATATGCTTGTATTTAGTGGTCAAATTCCATTGTAATAGTCCGGCAGTACGTTCTTTTTACAACATATGGTTGTCAAAGATCGTAGTTCATGTGCTCATAGCCGGTAAACTGCCGCGCCGGTAATTTCACAGCCTTACACCCGTCGCGGTCAAGAGCGACTAATTGCTGCTTGCGGTAGAGCTGATTTCTCACAATAATCTATTTTTTAGTTTTAGTTTTTGTCATATTTTGACTTAATTTTGAAATTTTTCTGCATGATTGTAAAAACATTGTTTAGACGGTCGTCAACCGTCGGTTGTTGGTTTGCCACCGGCGACTATTTGTATGTTAAGCTATCTTTTATCATCGGCTTCGTCCTCTGTTAGTTCTTTTCATATCATAAAAACCTGTTTTTTATGTATTTGACATTTAGAATTTTTTTTCGAACAGAAACTTCGAATATCTAAAAACATTCTGAATTGAGAACACCAATTTATGAATTATTCGGATTAAAAAAAATTTTCTAAATCAATCCGAATCGGATTCTAGAACAGACCCGATAGTTTAAATAAAACAATATTTATATTAATATGATTGTATTTAGTGCTCAAATTCCATTGTAATAGTCCGGCAATACGTTCTTTTGGTTGTCATAGATCGTTGTTCATGTGCTCATAGCCGGCAAACTGCCGCGCCGGTAATTTCACAATCTTACTTACACCCGTCGCGGTCAAGAGCGACTGATTGATGCTTGCGGTAGAGCTGCTTTCTCAGAATAATCTATTAATGTTTTAAATATGACTATTTTAACTTAATTTTTAAATTTTTCTGCGTGATTGTAAAAACATTGTTTAGACGGTCGTCAACCGTCTAAACAATGTTTCTGGTTTGCCACCGGCGACTATTTGTATGTTAGGCTATCTTTTATCATCGGCTTCGTGCTCTGATAAATCTTTTCAAAGCATAAAAGCCTGTTGTTTATGTATTTGACATTGATAATTTTTTTTTCGAACAGAAACTTCGAATATCTAAAAACATTCTGAATTGAGAACACCAATTTATGAATTATGCGGATTAAAAAAATTTTGCTAAATCAATCCGAATCGGATTCTAGAACAGACCCGTTTAAATACGATTTTTTTTTTTTTTTTTGTCAAATTCTTAGTGCATTTATGTACGCATAATATAGTTGGTTGGAACAATTGTTTGATTTTCCTCATAACAGCCAATGGCGTGTATCATCGCATGCCATAATTTTTTATATCTACACCTAATATATCTGTTCTAGTTGCACTTACCATTAGAATTTGTTTGAATGCATTTAACATTGACATCCTTTTGTGAGAATTGACGATAATCATGATGTAACATCATATTTTGCAAGAGATGAGGTTGTTGTTGTTGTTGCTGGTTATCTGCTGCATTGTTGTTCTTGTTGTTATTGTTGCTGGCTGCGGAATTGTTTGTTATATCAAATATCTTTGCAATTTGATTGTTTTTATTATTTCCACTGGCATTGCTACTACTTGCGAAAGAGATTGGTGTTGTTGTTGCTGTTGCTGAGATATTGCTGGTCTCATCTAAAGTTTTAGTTATTTGTCTTTTGTTGTCATTGTCATTGTAATTTAATGCTAAATCTTTATCCTCAACAACAAGTGCAGTAGTAGTGTGTGCCAAAGTACTTATTGTCGCTTTGCCTGCTGCCGATAGTGATGATGATGAGGATGAGGATGGTTTGGTCGTATCAACTGCTGGTGCTGCTGGTTTGTGTTGCTCAATTGTCTTAAATGTTTTTAATTTTCTTGCAACAATATTTGCAGTTTGTGCTGATTGCTCATGTTTTGCTTCTGTTACGTAATTTTGGGTAGTTTTCATGTTTGCCAAAGTGGGAGAACTCGTTGTTGGTGTTGCCTTAAAATTGGAAGAAATAAATCCATTAAACTCTTTATTGGGTTTGTTCAAATTGGTCGTTGAATCTGGGGAAATTTCTAAAGCCAATTTAGTCGTTCTTGTATTTAGTGTTGCTGGCATTGTTGTGCGTGTTGCTGTAGCTGTTGTTGTCTCAGCTGGTGCCCATCTCTTGTTTGTTTGCATACTTTTGGGGGCTAAAGATTTAATCTCTTTTGTAGTGGCTGTTTTTGTTTTAATTTCATGCTGCTGTTGTTTTTGTTTCTGCAGATTTATTTCCAATTTGCTTGTTGTCCTTTCAGAACCGACCACATCTATAAGTTTTTCTTTAAATGCATCACTGTGCAGAACTGTGCTCTTCTCACTGTCAGGATTGTTTTTCTTAATAAATGCCTCCGACATTGTTGTGGTTGCGGTGTTGATGGTGGTGGTGGTGGTGGTTGTGAAGGCGCCGTCTTGGGCAGGGGGCATGGCTGTTGTGGTTGCTGGTATTCTAAAATTTATTGGTGTAGCAAATGTTGTCGATTTTATAAATTGTGTCGCATTTATATTTCCACTTGGGCTGTGTTTTAGCAAAATTTCCATGTTTTGTGTCATTTCTCTGCCGCGTGGCTTGAATGATGGTGGTGGCGGAGCTGGTGAGTCTGGTTTCAGCCACTTTTTTGTTTTGCTCGTTTGTAGAAAAGTTTTTCTAAACATTGTTTTATGCAGCTTATCTTCCAGCTGCTCTTGCTCAGCTTCTTTGGTTCGTTTAGAAACTACTTCAACTATTTCTGTCATATTTGAAGAAGTTTGTGTTGGAGTATTTCCTATTGCGGCAATTTCATATTGTTCCTTTGCTGCTGCTGTTGTTGTTGAAACAGCATCTGCATCTGCATTTTTAGTCAAGTGTACAAATGTTTTCATTTCGTTTGCTGCTCTGGGTTGAACAATCATTTCTGTTTCCTTTTGCCCTCGCTTTCTGAAGGATTTAGTTGCACCATTATTTGTTGCTGTTGTTGTGGTTTCACTGGAATAAAAACTTTTTGGTTTTGCCAAGGAAATTTGTTGTTCTTCATTTGAAGCGCTTGACTGCTTTACGGCCGCTGCTGCTGCTGTTGGTAAAGTTTGTGTGGGACTTTCTATGCTAATTGTTTTTACAGCTTCCTTGTTTTGCAGTTTTTTGGGTTCTTCTCTGGTTGTTTTTCTTTTATTTGCATTCGTTGAAGTTGTTGGGGAAGTTTTGGAATTCAAGTTAAAATTTATTTCCTTTAGGGATTTAATTAACACCAGGTTCGGCTTTAATTTATTGCCTTCTTCCTTCTCTGTGTTTTCTGCTTTAATCATCAAAGAGTTGACATGGTCCTGCAAACAGGAAGGCTGCTTTTGTAAAAACTTCTTTGTGGCATTTTCATTAACAATAATGCTGCTATTCCAACCAAATTTTTCATAAAAATTATGCATTTTTTCAAATTTGTTTTTTAGATCTTGTATTCGTAAAACGTAGTTCTCTTCCATTTCTTCACCCTCCACAGCTGTCTGCTCTGCTTCGCTTTCCTTTTCGCCGCCCAAGCGACAGGTACTGGCCCATTCGGCTATGCCCAGAAGATCGGCACATTTAATGGGATTATCTTCCAACATCAAGTCATTTAATTTGGGCAGAGTATGTATTATGCCCTGGCTGATGCCTCTAATTTCCGAAGACTGCAGGTTGAGGGTCTGCAACTTGGGCAGCATAATATCGGGCAAATACAATAATTTATTGTGCGACAAATCTAGAGTTTTTAAATTATTTAAGTTCTGAAAAGCCTGTTCGGGTATCTCCATCAATTCATTGTTTTGCAGGAATAAATGTTCCAGGGAGACGGGTAAACTAAAGGGTATTTTGCGCAGCTTATTGTGATCCAACATCAGAATTTCCAAAATTTCCAAACGTCCCAAGGCATCGTCTTCAATGTGCTCGATGTGACTAAAAGATAAATCCAAGTACTGAAGCAAGGGATAGCTGTCCAAGTCTCCGCAATTGATGATCTGAAATTAAATGGAAAACAAACAAAAATTTCCTAATAATTAATTGCTTAATATTTGGATTGTTAGAGAAAACGGGAAAATGATGCTAAACTGTATGGTTTGATTTAAACAATAAAAGTGACAAAAAAGTCCCAGGTTAATCACCTCAACCTAAAGCAATTCGTTTTATTTTCATAAAGCATTAGTTTTCCATCCCTGTGGGGTTGAAGAAATGTTTTCACTAACAAGCCTGAGGTTTCGATTCCTGAATTCCTTGAGTAACTAGAATCTGGTAATATTCCCTTTGAAGTTCTGGTTTCCCGCTAAATTACAGGCAAAGTAGAACACTCATTAGTGGCCAGACTACAACCAAAACATAAGCAATCACAACAAAAAACTTAATCTAAATTTAGTCAGCATTTTTCCAAGCGCTGCTGTCAAAGAAGCACAACGTCATTTATAGAAGAAAGTTTTTCTAATAAGAATCCTCATCACAAATAATATATTCGCCTGCTAACAGTGAAATCCTGTTTCGTTTTGTATCATCGAATTACATTTTTAAGCAATTGATAAGAGGCAGCAAACTTTTCTTTATTTATGTGCCTTTGTTTCTACCAAATGCTGAGAGTGTGCTTTCTTTGACCGATTTTATTTATAAATTCTTGGTGATAGCAATCAAAACTCTTTTGTAATAATATTTCCCTTTTCTTGTTTATTTCCCTGTATCTTCTTTGCATCGCCAAATTTTACTTCCAGCAATTATTTCTGCTGTTCCAAAGGAAAGATACAAAATTTATCATTAATTTAATTAAACCTCAACCAATTTACTGTTCACAAAATCTTCTCACACAGGCGTTCTGTCTATTAGAGTGTGTTACTGTCACTACCCTGCGGTTAAAGTGACCTGTATGAGTTTAGAAATACACCAGTTGTTTTTGGTTTTACACTCTTGTTATTCACAAATGCCAAACCATCGTTTTTGACCTTATGCTGCTTTTGGCTACAAACTACATCAAGTCTATTACTGATTTCATGGTTTTGCGGTGATAATATTGCACTTTTATTTTAAATAAACCTGATTTTGTATTCAAGTACTAAATAGAAAAATGCATTAATTTATCCGTTTTGTTTTTTAGTCTTTTCTTCTATTTAATTATATAAATATCGGGTTATCCATTTAGTGGTTTCAAAAGTATAGGACTGAAATCTTTCCAACTTAGTTGTTAAACCAGTTTTTTTCCTCTCAGAGTTAAATGACTGACATTGACCAAAAATGGATTGCTTAAATATCATACAATGCATAAAAGTTATCAAAACATACTGCCACAGCCACATATCGTGCTTTAAGGGGAGCTTATGGTTTACATAATCGTCAAACTACGCAAGCAATTGGCAAAGTTGTGAAGAAATTTAAAGAGATTGGAGCGGTTACAAATATTGTAAGGCCTGTGCATCATCGTTTCGCTTGTTCCGCTAAAAAATATCGCTGTTGTCGAACGTGTCGATTCCTCCTCGTTCTCAGGAATTAGGACTGCCTTACTGCATATGGTGTATTTTTCATTTAGATCTACACCTACATCCAAATAAAGTCCAGTTCATACAACAACTAAAGCCAGCTGACCATTCACAACGTTGTAGATATGTGGAATGGGTGCCTGAACAACAGGCGGTGAACGGCGATTTTTCGAACAAAATTTTCTTCAGCAATGAAGCACATTTCTCGCTCGATGGTCATGTTAAAAAACAAAATTGTCGTATTTGGGGTTCTGAGAATCCTCAAGTAATTGAGGAGAGGCCATTACATCCAGATAAAGTCACTGTTTGCTGCGCTCTTTGGTGCGAAGGTGTGATTGGATCTTACTTCTTCGAGAACGACGATGGATCGACTGTCACCGTCAATTCGAAGCGTTATGGTCACATGGTAACCGACTTTTTTTTTAGCTGCTATTGAAGAATACGACCTGATTTCATGGTTTTGCGGCGGTGCCACATGCCACACAACTCGAGTGAATATTGCCCTATTGCAAGAGACATTTCCTGGCAGCGTAATTTCTCATCGTGTCGATATCAACTGGCCACCAATATCATGCGATTTGTTACCATTAGACTTTGTTTTTGTGGGGCTACGCAAAATACTTAAAATCTTTATGCAGATAAACCTTTAACTCTTGAGCACTTAAAAGCCAACATTCGTCAATTCATGGCTGAGATACCGCCCAATATGTGTCAAAAAGTGGTCGAAAATTACCTCAAAACAATCCATGCTTGCCACACTTCGCGTGGTGGTCATTTAAATGATGTACTGTTTCACACATAATATCAACGTTAAAACTTTATAATAAAAAAACTCTGAAAAAAAAAAAATATTTTGTATGTGTTTTATTTACGTTTACTTTTGAAACCGCAAAATGGATAACCCGTTATAATATGGTTAAATTAAATTTCTTTTTTTTCTTATAGCTTAACTTTTAACGTACACCGTATATTCTTAGCTTTAACCTGCCTTGAGTGGGGAAACGAACACACTACGTTGTAAATTTTGGTTGACCGTTGAACCAGCAGTTCTACGCTCGCCCTTATTCAAAAAAAGAGACAGATGTAAACATGTAATCTATTGGGTTTCGCTAATGTTCTGTTTTATTTTAACTTGTAGCTAATCGTAAGCAACTACAGTTTTGGCCACAGGGTACATTGTGTTGGTAGGAGGTATGTTTTTGTTTGTTGCTTCAAACTAAGAAAACTACATGTGTATTTGTGTAAGACTGTACTTGTATGTGGCTTTGTAAAATGTTTCAATCCTCTTACTGCCACATAAACAAACAAAATCCAACCAGAAATATGTAGAATAAAACAGTTTCCTTACAAATTTGTTAAATTGCTGGAGGGCGCTTTTTTTGTGTTGTATTTGTCTTTATTTTTTTTTTCCTTTTTTCTTAAGATTTGCTTTAAAAAAGCTCTGGGTACTCAGGGAACTTCTTACGACAAGTTTATGTGCGTTTTAAACCGAGGAGCAACAATGGGCACACAAATTACATGAGCTTAAATATTATTATTATTCTGTGCTGTATTTTAAGTAGGAATGTGCCTGTGTAAGTTATACCCAGCAGATAAATAAAAGTGGTGTGTTATAGGGAACACGCTACATGTTTTCGAAATTCAGACCGACAGATCAAACTGTAAAGTTTTACATTATCTATTATGTCAGAGAAGACCAACTGGTTCTTTTGTATACAGCTGCATACCAGTTAAAAGTTTAGCTACTATTAACATGCTATTTGTAATCAATTTCTGTGAAGAATAGTTTTGTACTATAGTACACTGTGAGGTAGTCTGATACACTATATACCGGATTAAATTAACTATTAAGATTTTTACTGAAAATTTTCAATTCATTGAACTATGGTATTGTAAGACATTTATATTAAATTACTTTTTCATTCTCAAGTTCAATCCTTCGTTAGTCACTTCTTAATTAATATCAATTAAGTAAAGAAAAGTAAAATTTTAATAGCTAGGTGGACAACCGACTGTTTCTGGGTAGCAAACACCCTTCATCAGCACCCAATGAACTTTGGATGTGTCAAATTTCAGAATTTTTGGCACAGCCGCTTTAACCACTAAGTAATTTAATATATGTAAATGTATTAATTACTAAGCAAATAAATTAAAACTAATAATCCCGCTCCAGCTTTTTAATGGAAAACTTTGCACTGGTAACGCCATGACATTCATTAGGCAGAATTGATTTGTATGAACCAAATTTCCTGAATTGCGCCTTCGATTTTTCGAAAGCTTTGGCATGAGGTGAAAAGAGTTCTAATACGACATATCCAAAAATAATTTTCAAGGCATGCGATTTGAACATGTTTCTCTTGTTTTTTTTCTTTTTTGGTATTGTCGCCCTCCCTAAATAGCAGCGGTGCGGGATTAGTGTGTTCGAAAAAAGGAGGATCTAGCCTCTGTGATGAGTAAATTATCACATGAAAGCGCTGATTTTAGTTTTGTGAGATCAGCATAAAACGCATCAAAGAGAGCGGCGAGTGCTAAGCAACTCCGCATTAGCTTCATCTTAAGAGAAAAAGAGAGTGAGAGAGAACGTTAGTTACAGCGATCATCACGCTTCTTATTTCCATCTCGTTGCTGTTAATAATAGGATTCTATCAAGTCGTGACTAGGCAAAAAAATTAGCTGCAGGGTATTTGCTTAATGGTATAAGTGCCACAGAATTTGTAAGCAAAATTAAAAGCAACTTCTTTGTCCGCTCAAGCAAATACGCAATATTTTGATTTGATTAAAAATCTTTTATTTGCATAAATGAATAAAACAAATAAATATTCCTGTTTCATTTCACACTCGATGCATAAATAATAGTCTAAATTTTTACACCGGTATTCATAAAAAATAAAACGTTGCTCAAACACATTTTAAAAAAAATTTTATATGAAATATTTGTCGTAAACTGTGTTTCAACAATGTTTTATTTTTTATGAATACCGGTGTTAATATTTTGTGTTAATTTAATAATCTTTTATTAAATTTTGAAACTGTAATTATAATTTTCAACTCCAATTTAATGAGTAATAGAACAATTGGACGTTTCTAGGATCCAAGTGGGCCAGTCCATGCCCGGCAGCACCCGAATCATAGCTAATGAAGTTAATATTTGCAATAGTCCTGTTCTCTGTGCAACCTTTACATGCCGCTGAAATTTCGTTGATGCCGCTCTACTCAGGAAGAGTTCAAAAAAAGTGTTTAAACTTCTACTTCACATTAAACAAAAAAAGCAAAATCGAACTGTTCTAGTTATGTAAAAAGAGCGTATAGAAATTCACTGCGTAGTCATGAAAATAAAATTTAATTTATTAATTATTTTATCGGATTTTCTATCAAAATTGAGAAAGATTTTTTTGTGATAAAAATAAAGCGATCAAGATTCGTAAAGAAGACAAGGCAAGTACAGTTGAAGACTTATTGGCTGAGGAATATACCATGGCCACGTCACTCATCGTCACCACCACGTCACTCATCAGCATCCAAATTTGTTTCGAACCCAGGCCATGACTAATTGTATACTGTTCTTAGGCAGCAGCACTCAGCCAGGCCACTACCTGCGCTTTTCATTACTGACTGTCTGTATTTGATATTATTGATCAACCTTCCAGTTTATCACTGTGTTTTTTTGTTGATTGCAATACATTTTTATATTCTCTCAACAGCATCCAATTGATGTTTGCTGTTATTGTATCAGTGATATCGACTGTTTCAAACTTTTCGCCGGCCACAGCATTTTTTAAGCATTCATTTTAACGTATTAATTCAGGTCCAAAAATGAACCTTTTCAAAAAATATTTGCTGTATTTTTCAGCTGTCTATTTGCCGACGACATTTCGTTGGTGCTAATCAACTCATCAGTAGACTTGAAAAATTCTTAAAACTTTGTTTGAAACTTAACTACTTATTCCATAATTCCCATGAACACAATGAGAATCAAAAATGTTCAAACAAACCTTCAACAGCAAACATTTCTTTTTTCGTTTTGCAACACTTCTACTTTTGTTTGCAACCTTCTATACAACGAGTCACCATTGGTTACTACGATTTGTATTTTTGAAAGTATCAAAAAGTAAAAGTTTTTGAATATTCAAATATGAACTTAATTATTTATTTGCTTTAAGCGCCAATTGAAATGTATTAATTCAGGTCCAAAAATGAACCGTTTCAAAAAATATTTGCTGTATTTTTCAGCTGTCTATATGCCATAGCGAATATTTTTTGAAAAGGTTCATTTTTGGACCTGAATTAATACATTTCAATTGGCTCTTAAAGCAAATAAATAATTAAGTTCATACATTAATTTTAACTTTATAGTCGAACTATATAATTTATGAGTTTTAATAATGTTATTACGCTTGAGTTCGATTTTTACTTGATCTTATTTTATGTTAAAAGAGAGCACCAAATTTTTTAAGCCACTTGTTCCCGCTAAGCCTGCATATGTTTATAAATGTTCTGGATACTCGTTCTTCGACCTTTTGTTTCTCCTGAAGAAGATAGATACACAAAGGCGTATCGAAATATTGAATAAACAGTAAATAGAAAGTATATTTATTGAAAAGAAAGTGACCTTAAGCTCAATTGTTAAACCAAATAAAGTTAAATAAAAAAAAAATATGTTTATAAATCTTTTTTTCAATGTTTCACTCGTCTTTTTCTGTGGCAAACTGTTATTAAAAATATTTGCTTCAATATTTTTAAAGATGTTTCTAAATATTATTCTCCTTTTACTTTCATAATTAAAATTTTATGAATCTTTTTGGTTTGTTTTGTGAAAGCATTTTTTAAGACCAACTTAATTTTCCTCTTCCAACGAACGATATCCATAAAGACTTTTGAACTAATTGTAATCCTCATGTTGCATTTTTCTTTTCGTTCATTCATTCATTTATTCATTCATTACATTACATTACATGACTTGTATTATAAGCGAGCGACCAACAAACACACAGACAATCAGTAAAGTGCTCAAGCATGCCTGTGTATATGGGCCACACAAAAAACCCCCCCTAAAATGCCACCACCGAACGCCACACCACAGCAACAATAAACAAACAACAACTACAACATGCAGCATATTTTAAGGTTTCATAATCCGTTTTTTTTTCACTCCCTTTCAACTTAATTTTTGTTTTGTAATTTTTCAAGGAGAAAGAATAATTGAAACCATATTTAAATAGAAATTTTTAAATACCTTAAATTATCATCATCTACACTTAAACACACACACACGCTTATATGTTCTTTTGAGCGTTCTCAAGCATTTTAATAATATGCAAATAGAGAGAAACCAGGATACGATACGCAATTACAAAAAGCTTATTAAATTAAACATGTGCATGTTTGTATATTTAGGAACAATTTGGGGTCTCTGAATTTACATTCTGAGACCCCACAACTCTTGAGCGAATGAATGAGCTGACTACTTATTAACTTTTCGTGTACAACTGTGTGTGTGTGTGTGAGTTGCTGTTTTGTTTGATACCACAAATAAAGCAAAAACAAAAATATGCAAATGTATGTACATACATTTTGCCGCAGGAGAGTATATTTGAGGTTTTGTTTACATACTTATAGATGTGTAGGCAGGCAAGTAAGTGGTAAATTTTGAAAAATTCGCAACCCAGGAAACAGTACAGTAACAAACAAAAAAAAAAAAAAAAAAAAAAAAAACACGTAATTAAGAGTAAGCTGACATTCGTAATCGAATGGATTTGGAATCGAATGAGCTGTGCTTGTTACTTTTTATAACCTTTGCCAAAAGGGTGTACATATGTATGTACAGGGTCCGCCAAATAAGTTTTTTTTTTTTTTTTTGTAAACGGCCCAAAACATCGAGTGTAGCTTCGGCTGTGTGGCACTTGGCGCCGTTCTGTTGAAACCAAATGTTGCTAATATCTTGGCCCGGTAACGATCGCCATTGACTGTAACGGCCACTCCTTGCTCATTTTCGAAGCAAAATGGCCCAATTATGCCTCTGGACCAAACTCCGCACCAAACAGTGACTCGTTTTGGGTGCGTCGGCTTTTCGAGGTATGCTTGCGGGTTTTCTAGGCCCCAAATGCGACAATTTTGTTTGTTTACATACCCGCCAAGATCAAAATGAGCTTCATCTGAAAAGATTATTATTTTTTTTTTTTTTGGCAAAACCGGCATCTTTTGCAAATCGATGGCAGGCCCACTTAGCGAAGCGTATACACAACCATATTCGTTCAGCGGAAGGATAAAACTAATTATCTGTCAAATCAGACATGAGCTAAGTGTTACCATTCACGAAATAAGCACTAGTTGAAGAAAAAAACGTCAGATGGCAGACCCTTTGTATAGATTTGTCATAAAACACTTGTTTTCGTTTAACGATTGTGAAGCCACCAGACACTTTCTTGATCTAAATCTTTCTTATATCGTTTTATAAATGCTCCCCCTCTGTGCAGGCGCATTACACAGACCTGTGCTGGATGCAGCTGTAGTTGGTCCCCAGCTAATAAGACGGCAACCATATTTATCTGGTCTTCTTTCAAAAATGTTGATCACTCCAGAACTATTACAAACAATTTTTCTCAATTCAAATTCACGCCTGATATATTTATAAACAATTGCAAATTAAAAGTTCGACCATGAAGTTAAAGTTAATGCACTCGATGTTGGCCTTGTTGTTGAAATTCTACTCAATGTTACCTTCCCTTGCATGTGCACAATTTGACAGTGTTGTTTTGTCATAAAAAAATTATCTACATTGTTTTGTGTTTGTAAACAAAACTCATAAGTTCTTAATTGAAGTTTGGCAAGAAATTTATAATCCCCCGATTATAGTTTACAATACATATCTGTTGTGTTGTGTTGTTATATTTACAACACAACATCAAACGCTTTTTGCGATTATGGTTTACAACATCTAGGTGTTGTGGATGTCACAGAGTTGTTTTTTATTTGTAGAGAATATTTCCGCAAAAACACATGCTCGCGTGCAAAAAACTGCCAAGTGAAGCAACTCTTTAAGAAAAATGCACACGTACATATGTTGCTTTCATTACACAAACAGAAGCAAAAAAAAAAAATAATATTTTGAAATTTTTTTTTGTCAAGTTGTACCATCAAAAGCCATTAAGATTTTTTTGGTGTTGTATTTCATATAAAAGCGCAGCTACCGCATAGAATTGCTGTGATACAAATAAAACGAATGAAAAAGGCTTTTGTTAGAAAAATACAAACAAAGTCATAAAAATGTATGTTAATATCGATGTTTAATTTGGTGATGATAATGAAAGGACCAAAAAATGGTACGTTGCAGTTTAAATCCATTTCAACTGCCAAATACAAAATAAAACTGTTTTGAAATCAAAAACTGGGTAATAGATAAATATAAATACAGATTCATTTTTATTTGTATTTTGTTAATAAATTTTAATAATTAATTGTGTTTTTTTTTTAATTTTTGCAAAACATATTTTAGAACAGATTTGACAACATCTTATTAATGGGTTGTAAGATTTTGACACAATCGGGGCCATAAATTCAGCTACAGAATCGAATCCGTCAGAATTCATATCGAATCCGTTGGAATTCATATTACCTTTTTGTACGAATTCGTGACGGAGATTTTCCATTACGAGTGATGTTCACTCGGAATTCATAATAAGGCTGTAAATCTGTTTTTCTTACTCAATTAAATGAGAAAAAAAAAGATTTAACTTTTCTAGTAATTAATAACAAATATTTGCACTCATTTGGACAATGAATGTCACTCCACTCAGGTCTGGGCAATATTTGAAATACATTTATTTGAAATACGTATTTAAAATACAAATACGTATTTTGTATTTGTATTTTAAATACTAACACCGGTATTCATAAAAAATAAAACGTTGCTCAAATACATTTTAGAAAAAAATTTATATGAAAACTTTGTTGTAAAATGTGTTTCAACAATGTTTTATTTTTTATGAATACCGGTGTAAGCGTTTGAGTATTTTGTGTTTTGTATTTCAAATAGTCATGCTCTCAAAATCCATTTTTCAAAATACATTTTAAATTTATGTTAAAAAATAAAAAAAATTATAATGGAATAATTTTAATACATCAACTAAAATCGAAAATTTTCCTACTGTCTTATTTCCAAAAAATAGCAATACCACAATGTAATTACCAAAATACCTGCGTAACGAAAACGCAACTGAATGCATTGAGAAAGTCGCCAAGCTGTGAGAAAGTTAAATAATAAAAAAATAAAATACAAAGAAAAACAGCGTTCGCCATTTTAATGTAGAACAAGAGAAAAAATATCAATCAAATGTTGTCTTGGCTAGACTATATATATGTGAAACATTTTTAATTGTCACTTTTTTCTTAATTCCGTTATATGTCTTTCAATAAAATATAATTTTCTAATAAGAAATCATTGAGATTTTGTCGTTAGCTGGGTTTCTTTATTCGGCGTCCAGAGATTGTTTGTCTGATATCAGTTTTAAAAAACTGGCGCTTATGAAAGAAAATAAAAACGTTTTTGATTAAAAGTATTTTGTATTTTAAATACATATTTTTGTTACACTGTATTTTGTATTTCAAATACTTGCTTTTGGAAGGCAGTATTTTATATTTTAAATACATAGAAAAAAAGTATTTGTATTTTGTGTTTTAAATACATTAGAGCATGCATTTTGCCCAACACTGACTACACTCATTCGCTTCACTTATAAATAAATAATAAAAACGAACAACAGATTTGTATGTCCCATCACAATCAATAAATTTTCGCCGTTGTTACCGAAAGTAAATAAAAAAAAAAAAAATTTTTTTTCAAATTAAAACGAACAACAAAAGCTCTAACTGCACACACATATACTATGTTTGCTTTTTCTATTTGAAATTTACATTTTTCTTATGTTCCCTATGTTAAGCCGGGCTAAATTGTCGTCAAACCACTGGGTAAATTTGCTTTTTCACTTGAATGGTTAATGGAGGCAAAAATCTTCTTAATCACTTGTTAAGAAGATACGTTTACCTAAACAGAAAACTAAATCCAGAATATAAAAGCAGCAAAAGGCAGACCCAACAACTTATTATAAAATACAAACACTAACAAACACTGGAAATAAAGTTTGCCAAAAAGGAAATTTTAGTAATTCTTTAGGAGCTTGTGCATGTGTGTGTGTGTGAGAGAGAGAGAGAGTATGCTTGCAAGTGTGTGTGTGTGTGTGTGTGCCTACATGGAAGACAACTTAACAACTTTCATAAACTCGCAGAGATTTACTTGCTTTTGGGCCTGGGCTAAAGATAAGGCAGAACAAACTGCAGTAACAACAATATTCAGGCTTATTATAATTAAGGATAATTGGTATAAGGATAATAAAGATAAAGGCCTAAAAATGTTAAATATATTGCTTTTGTAAGCACAAAGAAATTCCAAAACACACGCACACTTAAGCAGACAGGCGGCTCTTATCCGCTTTAAATGCAAACTCTTGTATAGAAATTTTAATAGATAAAACTGATAGATCGTCCGTGCCATAGAAACGGATGTATTATTACAAGTTTCCAAACAAAGAAGTTTTATTTTTACACTACTGTAGTTATTAAGCTCTTATTTTCAAAAAAAAAAAAAAAATATTCAAAATTTAAAGCTTCAAAAGCTAAAGTTTAAACAGGATTTTTACCCAGACTTGTTAATTGATATGAACATTGAAGGCGGCATTCTTTCGGAAACCAGTTTTTTCTCTGCACTTTAAATCAACTTTTGCATTTCTGTGTATTTTTTGTTTAGGGTTTTTTGTTTGAATTGCATTGTATAATTGATGCCTGTAGTTGAACTTTTTTTTAAATTTACTATTGATTCTAACATATTAAATAGGCTTCAGTTAGGTTTCACCTGCTCGAAAGGACAAAGGAGTTTTTGTGCCAAAAATGGCAGTGATTGACTTTTTTTAGGTAGAGGACAAAACTAAACTGAAGCTCTTATTAGCTGGGGAACATCTCAGCGAAAATTCGCTAAAGTTTTGTGAGCAATAATTTTATTTTTTTTTCAATAAACAAAGCGCACTACTGCACAGAGCGAAAACTTCCTAATAGATTCAATAAGATTTGCTCTTTGAAACGTTTTTAGGCTGAGGGGTATCCCAGCAGAGAGAAAAGAAGATTTTTCTATGGGTATTTATTATTATTTCCATGTTGCAAATCTTATTAATTGTCTCAACAAGAAAAACACATAAAACCAAGAAGAAAACTTGTTACTCACGTTTGTTTTTACTCAGTTTCCGATTTGCATGGTACCAAAAAAAAATTCTATAGAGAAGAACTTATTGATGCTATTAGGATTTCTTGTAAATTGTATACAATAAGGATTTCTTATTGATTTTATTAGGTTATCCTATTAATTTTTCCCTATTGGTTTTATTAGTTTCCTATATAAACACACGTAAATCATCTTTTTAATTTCATTAATTGTTGTTTTTTCCATAAGGTTTTCGCATTTAAAATAATAAGGAATCCTTCTTGAAAAAAAAAAACCATAGAGATATCTTATTGATTTTGTTCTACATTATTAGGTGCTTTTTTCTCTGTGTGTAAGCACCGTTTCAATATCTCAACAAAAAGGTAATTTGTATGGTTCTTAGCTGGCTCAAAATCAACTCTTGGTTGATTTAAACAAATATCAACCACATATAGAAAAGTAAAATTTTAAAAGTGCATTATTTTTGATTTAAAAATATACCTTATTAATCTTTTCTGATTTTTTCAGCCGCCTATATGCCACCGACTTCGTTCTAAATTCTCTTTGTGATAGATATTAATTAAACAATACAAAGAAAGCATTAAGGACCAGGGACCGTAACTTTTATAACTTTTATCGTAAAAGTCAGAAAATAAAAATTATTTTTTGACTTTTATTTTTTCGAACAGAAATAAAAGTTATATTTTGATTTTTATTTTTTCGAAAAAAAAACAACAGTTATTTTTGACTTTTATTTTTTCAAGCAAAATTAAAAGTTATTTTTGACTTTAATTTTTTTGAGCAGAAATAAAAGTTATTTTGTAATAAATTCATTATATTTATTAAACAACTTTTTCAAACAAAGATAATTGTTCAGTGAAAATAATTTGCATATGCTCAAAAATTAATGGAGTTGAATTTTTCAATCATAATTGCCATCAAAATTTCTTTGTCAAAGGGGTTGAAAACACAAAAATAACTTTTATTACTACTCGAAAAAATAAATGTCAAAAATAACTTTAATTTCTCCTCAAAAAAATAAAAGTCAAAAAATAACTTTTATTACTACTCGAAAAAATAAAAGTCAAAAATAACTTTAATTTCTGCTCGAAAAAATAAGAGTCCAAAAATAACTTTTATTTCTCCTCAAAAAAAAAGTCAAAAAATAACTTTTAATTTTGCTCGAAATAATAAAAGTCAAAAATAACTTTTATTTTTGCTCAAAAAAATTAAATTCAACAAATAAATATTATTAAATATATAATATTTATTTGATCTTTTTTTAATTAATTGAAATACTATTTAGTACAGCTTCAGATCGTTTTTTATATAAAAATTTTTATTTACAATATTATTCAAATTTCGATAACAATTTGTTATCGAAACATAATATTGTAAATAAAATTTTTTACATAAAAAACGATCTGAAGCTGTACTAAATAGTATTTCAAATAAATATTATTTTTGCCTGAAAAAATAAAAATCAGATTTTTAAAAACCATCGTATTTTCTGACAATTTGGTCCAAGACTTTCAAAATGGTATACTTGGTTTCATTATCCGACATTTCCTTCAGGTTGCTTTTTTTAATCAAAAATTCAAAAATAACAGTTATTTTCGGTCCCTGTTAAGGACCTTTAGATAGGGAGACAACTAGCTGTCTCGTCACCAGCCATCCTTAAACTCAGGGGCTCATGTTTCTAAAGTGACTTTCAGCGACCACCTAGCATTCAACAAAGAAATTATCTTTTTGTGGTATATTTTATGGCTACATGTTGGTCATCTTAGAAGACTGTTAGTTCCATTTTTCAACTTTTCATATATTTTGGTTTATATAATTGAGCTCTAGCGGCTCATTCTGTTGATACAACTTAAACATTTGCGCCACGCCATGCAATATTTTTTAATATTTTACAAAATTTCAATATCATTTAAGTATGATGTAATAGATTTATTTATATTATACGAATTTCAACTGTCTCAAGTTCAAACCTTGTTGAATCACTTTTTATTAATATCAATTAAGTAAAAAAAAAGTAAAACTTTAGTTCTATTCCATAAAGTTTTTAGCAACTTTCGAACTAGAGCTTTTTGTACAATAACCACTCAATCTCCTGTAGGGTTGACAAGACTTGCCTTTTATGTTTCGGAGTTGAGTAGCCCTATTGCAGCAAACTGACAACTGACAACTCTATGTGAAAGTGAAAGAAAGACAGTTCTCCAATCTCTCGTACTTACACATACATATAAGCACACAAACATTTTTGAAGCTCCTTTCTTCTGTTGAATATTTATTGTACGATTCTTTGCCAGCCTGGCATCATTTTTTGTTAACAAAAGCAAATATAATAAATGCCATAATTTCTACCAACATTTTTTTTTTTTGTTAACTAATTGAGACCTGGGGAAATCCAAGCCGTTAACTGGCAGCTAAATAGCGCCAGCAGTTAGCTAATACTTGTTTTACGGGAACTTTATTGTAAATTTACACACGACTGAGCTTAAATGATCTTTCGAATGAAATATAATCTATAACCTGACTGTGTTGATATAAACATTTGTCTGGCACTTACCTTCAACCAGTTGTGCGTTAATTTCAATGTTCTCACAGACTGGGCTAAGGCTGCTGGTATTTGGCACAAACCGGTGCCACTGGCGTCCAGCTCCTTGAGACTCCAAGAGGCCACAAATTCCTGCATGTAGGCACCAATGTCGGGATTGAAGGCAATATTCAAAGCCACCAGACCCGTGATGCCCTGCAGGGCTCGTATCGATTTGCCTTGCAGATTGTTAAAGGACAGATCCAGAAATTGTAGATTGGGCAAAGCCAAAAACGTTTCGTAATCAATGTCGCTGATGTTGTTGTGCGACAACAGCAGCGTGTTCAAACTCAACAGATTGTAGAATGTCTCCCGGTATATAGAGCCCAATTGATTGAAGGCCAAATTCAAGTGCTTCAAGTTGTGCATGCGCTCCGTAAACAATGATGACTCTGAATTGGTTAAAAGGTTAAACGACAAATCTAAGCTCTCCAAATTTTTCAGCATGGCCAAGGGTATAGAAGACAAAGTTTCTATTAGATTGCCCGAGAGGAAAAGGTCCCTTAAGTAAATATTGGCTTTTAAGCTGGAAGATCTGATTAAATTATTGTTGAGGTTCAATGAGCGCAGAGAAGTCTCTCTATTCAGCTGTATGCTGGTGAATGAGTTGTTCTGCAAATTGAGCACTTGTAGAGAGGTAATATTGTCCAGCCATGACATGTTTATATGGTTGAGATAATTATGGGCTAAATTTAAAACAGCCACTTGGCTCAAACGTTTTAGCACTTGCGGTGTAAATGTAAATTCTGTTAAATTTTCCTGGCTCAAATCAAGCGCTATGGCTCTCTCTGGGGCCGATCGTTTTATCAGCTGATGGTTCTCCTCAAAGCTGGGTGAACGCTTTTGATAATATCTCAATTCGGTGTCCTCTCGTCGGTAGCTGGGCTCGTTCTCATCTCTTAGTATACGATGTATGGTCTCGTAGGACAAACGTTTCAACTCGCTGCGATACAAATTGAAATGTTCGCCGCTGTGGTCGTGCTGTATTGCATCTCCCGCTGCCGTCTCATGCAGATTACTTTTCTCCTGCAGCAAATCATCGTCGTTGATGAGCAATCTGATTTGGGGCTTTTCTAATTTGGCACATACTATGATTGGCAATGAGGCGCTTATAACACATAAAATTATTACTAATCTAACATCACAGTTTTTTGCGCAGACATTTTTGCTCAATGTCAATCTTGTTTGAAAACTTTGGCATTTAAATGACATGTTTATGGTTCTGGGGAGGGGGGTGGGCGTAACAAAAATTGCGAACAGGCAAACAACAAAAATCTTCTGCTGGAGGTTGCTTTTCTTTGGCTGTCAATTTTTATAATTTGCCAAATTCTTTTTATGTTTTTAATTCTTAATTCAAATTTAGCATATTTTGTAAATGTCTCGCCACTTATTCTCTGTAGGTTACCAGGTAGAAAAGTAATGTCACATCAAAGTAAAAAAATAAAATGTCGGCAGAATTCTAAATAAGTTGAGATGTTTTTCAGTGTGTTTGCTCAACGTGCTGTTCATTAAACGATATACAGCAGGATTTTTCTTCCAGCAGCAGGGTGATTTACTTTGACAAATTTGCTGGTATTTTTCTTGTTTAATTTCAAATTTAAGTCACGTTTTCTGTTCTCTATTTCGGCAGTTTATGGAATTTATTTTTCTTTTAAATGGCGCGTCGGCAGCGATAAATTTTTCCACATCAGGCAGAGCGCAGAGCAGCAGCAAATAAGAAATGTACTTGGTTTTTCAATTAAACATCAAAAATTGTTCATGCCGAACCGTAACAGGGGAGCTAGACGAAAAAAAAGAAGAAAAAGGTGCAAATCATAAGCCAAGAGTTACACAACACAAATTGATGATCAGTTCGTTTGTTAATGCCTTTTGACTTTTTCTCTGTTTCTTTCTGTTTTTTTTTTGTGTTTTATTTCATTAACATTTGCTTGATTTTAAATTATCATTAATTATCCTTTTTACACTCTTCCTTAATCTTCATTAAAGTGACATTTATTTAACGACCTTTGTTAATTTTCTTCTTCAATATTTAGTTTTGTCATTATTTTCCATTTTATTTTTACTTTTATTTTGTCGAAATGATTGCACGTATTTCATTGAAAAGACAGCATTTCTTGTTTATTACAATTGGCATTGTTGTAATTGTTGTAATTACTTGTCTGCCTCCGGCCGAGCCAAGACTGGGGTGCTCGTTGCCGCCCCCTCTTTGTAATGGCTTTCTGTTTCTATTTCGATTTTATAGGTTTCACATCAACTCTGGCAACATGTTCAAGCATCCAGACTGGCCTCCATTTTGCGTTTAACGAGTGTGTTAATGTTTCTGCAATTAAAAAAAAAACAAAAATGTGTTTTAAGTATTTAAGTTAGTATTTAACAAGCGTAATGTAACAAATGATCTTTTATACAAAAGTTATGGCATTTTTCATTAAAAGCACTCTGCTAATATGTGAATGGTTTTGTTATGTCTAGAACAGCAGAAGCACCGTGAAAAAGGACTGTTTGTATAGTTGATTCCTTGAACATTTACGATTTGTTGCCTATTGATATTAGTGTGTGTCTTAAGAATTTTTAGCAATTGATTTTGTGTTTTTTTGTAGTTTTTGGCAATGTTTTGAGCTGCCCTATGGCTGTCATGCCATGCAGAATGTGTGATCCGGCCATGGACAAATATGCCAGCAGAAATACTATGATATTGGAGCAATAGTGTAAGTGATTTAACATAAAGGATGCCATTCTAATTTTAAAGAAATTCCCATAACTTCTAAACCACTATGAAACTTTTACAACATTTTTTGAAAAGAAGAACTAAAACAGGTCTATGCTTCTAAATTTTTAACTTTAATAGGCCCAGCTCTGCACATAAAAAAACTAAACATTTTTTCTCGTTTTTTTTTTTTTGGAATCTCGACGATTTTCTATAAAAATCTTAAATTTAATTTTTTACTTGAAAAAATTCATTTAAAAAATCAAAGGTGGCAACATTTTCGCACCACATAACTCCGCGAAAAACATCACAGAAAATTATTTAGCACACACCACACAGTCTCGTCTACTAGCAGTACCATTATACCAGATATCAAGTAATTCCGATAACAAAACATTTATGTTGTATCCGCCTCACAAATAATTCCCCGTAAGTTTGTATGGATCTACAGATGTAAAGTGTGGTAAATTTTAAGTTCCATGTTGATTTAGAACAAAACACAAATTACTTGGGATATTTTGTTAGGCCTTTTTATTATGATAATATCAGTATGGTTCAATTATGTGTATAGCACACATAATCGGAGGCACACCTCCATTCAAGGCTCCAAATTTTCGATAATGCTGAACCTAAATTAAAGTTCTATGTCGTTAATGAACCGAATTACCTCATTTTTGAGATCTTGAATTGTTGCTGGCTTATCGACATCTACATTTTCTTCCATAAACCCCCAAAGCAAGAAGACCAACGGTGTCAAATCACATGATCTCGGTGGCCAATGGACATCGCCACCAGCGGAGAAACACGGCCATGGAATTTGTTACGCAAAAGAGCTATTGTTTCGTTAGCTGTGTATCAAGTGGCACCGTCCTGTTGAAATCACATATCGTCCACATCCATATCAACCATCTCCCAATACTGTGAACACTGTTCACAGTAACGGCCTCGTTTTCGAAAAAATACGGCGCGATGATGTGGCCAGCCCTTCAACTGCACCAAACAGTCACTCTTTGTGGGTGCATGCATGGGTTTTTCGACAATCACTTTCGGATTATCAAACGCCCAAATGCGGCAATTCTGCTTATTCACGAATCCACTGAGGTGAAAATGTGAGTCAGCACAAAGATGATTTTTTTTTTTAATTATCATCCAGTGACGACGCGTTGAGCAAGCCATTCCACGCTCCGTTTAAGCTGGACTATATCCGAAGCATATAAAACACTGAAACTAACGTTTACTAGTGGCTGCTTTAGATTTTATTAAACAAGTTTTACAACTGTGTAATAATACCCTCTGAACAAAATTCTAGAAACAATTGAAAATTTTATTTCACAAAAGATGTGTTGTTACTTGATTACACTGCACCTTAAATGTTTGGTATGCTCATTAATTTCTTCGAATTCAAAGTTTAAACGTTTTCTTTTTTTTTTTTTGTTGCAGTTTCATTGATTGCTACGAGTAGTAAAAGAAGTCTCTGTGGGTGGTCTGCAGGTTGTTACAGAATTTGCGTGTTCTATTGAAGTGTATGTATGTGTGTGTGTTTTTGCGAGTGTTTCGACACTCAGTATCCTTTATTGTGGTTAAATATTTGTAGTAGCTTTGAAAATGATATTGTGCTGCGAAAAAAATATGAAAAATACAAATTTGAATTAATGAATGTGTTAATTATGAAAATATGTATATTTGGAATATTATTGTGACCATGTTTATGAAATACGTTTTAACAATACCTTTGAAAAGCAGGTGTTTATGAAAGGAAACAACAACTTTTTTTGATTAATAGTATTTTGTATTTTAAATACATATTTTTGTTACACTGTATTTTGTATTTCAAATACTTGCTTTTGGAGTGCAGTATTTTTTTGTATTTTAAATGCGTGGAGAAAAAGTATTTGTATTTTATATTTTAAATACACAACTTACATGTATTTTGTATTTAAAATACACCAAAGCATGTATTTTGCCCAGCACTGTTCGCACCAGACATCTGCTACAAGTAAAACATTTTCGGGTATGCATAAATAAGCACTCTGATTTTTATGATCTAATTGTTTTTATACAAATGCAGAAAACACTTGTTTACACATCGGCTCGTTTCAAACAACCAGTTCTACGCACTTATACCGGCATTCACAACAAAATAAAATGTAGTTTAAATACGTTATAAAAAAAATTTTTCATATAAAATTTGTTCTAAAATGTATTTGAACAGCATTTAAAATTTTATGAATACCGGTGTTAATGTTTTACATCGACCGTCTAATTCATAAAAATTATAACAGATTTATAAAGCTCTTATTTGACATATTTTCCATACAAATATGTCAAATAACAGTCTTATAAGCCTGTTATAATTTTTATGAATTAGGGGGCTAGTAAATATTAATACATAGATTGCAAATAAATATACGAGAAAAAAAAATACGTGGAGAAAAAGTATTTGTATTTTGTATTTTAAATACATCAAAGCATGTATTTTGCCCAGCACTGATTGTGAAAATCAACTGAGTGTGTATGAGTGCTAATGTGTGAGTGCATGAATGTATGTGTGTGTGTGTGTGTGTGCAAGAAAGTAATTAAGGAAATGTAAATACAAATATTTTGAACCCATTCACTTGCATTTAATTTTCCATTAATAAATGGCAAGTAGCGATTACAATTGTTGAAATTGTGGTTATTGCATTGAAGTGCTTAATAACTAAAGTGCCAATCTTAGTGCTTATGAATAATTTCAAATTCCATGGGGGATTTAAAGTTTTGTAATAGTGCACAGAAGAAATTCTCTATTAGCACTGTTTAACATGTAATTGTAATTTTTGGCTCAAATTTGTATTCATGGTCGTTCCCTTGTAAAGATTGCTTAAAAGTTTTCGAGAAGAATTTAAGACATCTGGCTCTGAAGGTGGAGTAACGCAGCACACTTTTAGTGCGCCCAGGCCCTAGAGACGTCTGTCAAAATAATGGTTATATTGTGCTCTCATAAAGTATAAGTAACATAACTGTATTTGCAGCGTTTGCGACACATAAAGTTGAGCAGCTTTTTCATGAGTCATGCATGTTTGTTGGCATTTTGATAAAAATCAATAATCATAAAAATAAAAATCAATAACAATTTTGAAGAAAATCAATTGCCGAATGGTTAAGGCGTCTGTGCCAAAATTGTGAAATCTGACAGGTCCAAAGTTCACAGGGTGCTAATAAAGGGTGTTTGCTACCCAGAAACAGCCAGTTATCCATCTAGCTATAAAATTTTACTTTACTTAACTAATATTGACTAAAAAGTGACCAACCAAGGGTCACTTGAACTTGAGACCGAAAAAGTAATTTAATATAAATGTAGCAATAAAAGCAATTTTGAAAAAAAAACTAATTGGGGAAATAAATCATTAAAAATTAAAAAACAAAGAACAAGTATATAAAAAAAAAGAAATGGGGTCGGGGGACCCCCGTTAGGAACGAAGTTCCTTACGTTTTTGTTTTTCATCTTTGAATGTAATACAAGGTGAAATCTGTATGTTTTATTTTGTGTTGTTTTTGAAATTTTGAAATTTTATGTTTCTTTAAATTTTTGGAACGTTTCCCAACTAATTATTATTTATTGGTAGGTGTCTCCGCTGCTGTCAGCAGAGACACTGCCCATCATACACAAGTGCTTGTCGACAGTACACCAATACATATAAACAGCTCACACGCTTTCGTGACGATTTCTACTAATTTCCACTACCAGCAAGCCGCGTTAAGGAACTTCGTTCCAAAAAAATTATAAAAAAAGATACAATTATTTTTAATAAACGGATTGAGCAAACAAGCGTGTAGCCTACAACGCGTATAAAGCCTACAAACGCGTATTTTTCAAATACACCGCACCCGACCCACGGCTCCTTCTGCCTTACGCAGATACAAAATAAAATTGAAAATCGAGCTCCACGAAAATGATTTTTCCTAACAAGTAGCAGTATAGTATTTGTTTGCTCACCTCGAAAGATACCGAAAATTCGATGGCACAATATCCAAAAATATTTGTCCATACAATTCGACCACTTCTATGTATATGTATGTTTGTATTGTGTTTGGAATGTGTGTATGTTTGGATTTGTGTTTTCAATATCTTTTATTGCGTTTCAAAACAATAATAGTTAAATTTTATGTTTTTTGCATACATCTGAATTTTTGTTGAATGAATATTATCTTGCATGAAACTCTCGCACAAAAAGAACAACAGAAATATGCTAATTTTGTAGGGCCAGGGGTGGAAAATTTGCTAATGCAATTCTAAAATATTTTTGTGTTGTAAAAAACGATTGAAAGTATTCGAGGCGATTTAAAATGATATAAAGTAAACATTAAAACTTGGGTAGACATGGGTAGACGAACCCCTCCATTCAACCCAACCTAACCTAAACCTTAAAACTTGAAAAATTGTGCCATGATAATTTATATCGTTCTGATGGCGACTTTTAATCTTGGAGAATTCGCCAAAGCAAAAAATTATCGCATGCCATAGTGTATATAGGTATATATCTCTTATATGTATATATGTATCTCTTGGGGCTATTTGATTCCTACCAAAAGCATGGGTGCAATTTATTTACTACTCTCTTCGATACCATTACATTACGTTTGCTTCATCGCACAGTGCCATTCTGCCTGCTAATAGTTTACGCAGCACAAATTTTCAAAATCCACACAGGGTACACATATTCATTGTGGCAACTGTTGCCAATCAAGATTTGGTGGCCGCACCACCAACTGCCATCAAATTTGAGTGTAGCAGTAAAATTTTTCACTGCTATCAACAAGCTTATACGCGCAAAACCGATCTAATTGGTCAACAATCTGGAATTAAGGATTTTTTGCATGTTATTTTTTTTTTTCTTTTTTTGTTAGTTCGTTTTGTATTTTTTATTTTATTTAATTACATTTATTTTTTATATATTTCCTTTCTATGTTTTGTTTATTTTTCATTTTGCTTTTCACAAGATTCGAACCACAACCTCACAGCTGTGGAGCAGCCACCATACCCATACAGTGAAAGCTGTAATTAAAACTAATGCAACAACAAGTAGAGTTACTTGTAAATTAATTCACCAAAATAAATGGTTTGCATGACTTAAATTAGAGCACAATGTACTCGACTTGTAATAAGCAGTACTATGAACCGCGTAATTAATTAACAATATTAATAAAACCTCATAAACTCACTATGCTTTTTTGCTCTAAGTTATAAAAAAAATTGTGACAAAATCAACACCTTTGCCACGAAATGTTAACTTCTTTAATAAATTAATACCGCAAAATAAAAAATAATTAAATAAAATAAAATATTTTCTAGGGGTTGAACTTGACCCATATTCAAAGAATTCAAAGAAGATTGAAACCAACCCTTTGTTAAAGAGATTTCGTTTTACACACCAATAATCGATTCCAAAATCTAATGCATAATATTGGATTTGGAAATGTGCATTGCTTTTTTATTACTAAGCCATACCAAAAGTAGGCAATCAATCGATTGATTTAACCAATTTTACGAATTCTTGACATAAGGCATTTATTAATTGTGTTCAGATTAAAAAGAAAAAAGGATTGCTTAAAGATCTGCCTTAGTTTATTAATTACTGTATCGCATTTTTAGTTCAATTTTACTTCCCTCTAATTGGGAAAGATTTTCTGAAGTAAAATTGTAATGATCGCTATTTTTGAAGAAGACAAGAGAATTAAAATTGAGGCTGTTCCACTGCCAACGCTACGTAAATCGATTCAGTTGTTGAAATAATGCACAACATTTTTCAATTTGCAAGAGATATATCCTATTATTTTGAGGGAGTTTTCAGAAAAAACTACACGAGCCAAAAAAAACTAGGACGATGGCATGGGGGCACAAAGTTCACGAAAGTCTTTTTACCTGCCCTTGACTCGCTCTTAGAAGAGGAAACTATTTCGTAACCATGCCCATACTGATGAGAAACATGGCGGCTTCGAAACAGTTAGTGGTACCCCAGCCAATAAGTCTCTAGGCTGGCTTAAAAATGTTAATCACTGCAATTGTGTTAAGAAATTTCATGGTAGATGGTGTTACTAACCCATTTCGATTATCAAGAAATTTCGGTATCACAGCGATCTGTTTTCTCTACCTTGAATCACTCCTACTTTTCAGTGGTGTAGGAATTATTGCAGCCGAATTCGCTTTATTCATTTTAGAATCTTTTACTAGGTCGAGAAGTAAATTTCCAGTACTTCTATTCTTTTAGTTTTCAAAGTACTGAGAAGAATGTGGGTTTTTTTTTTTTTTTTTTTTGATTTAGACTTATCCATCTCTGGTGAGACGTCTACATATTGGAGCAAACGATGACTTTTGAAAACATTGATCTTTTCTTTGTACTGTTGCCCCTCAAGTGACCCCTTTTTGGGAATTTATATTATTTTTATTGACTTAAAAGGAGTATGACTGTTATAACAAACAATGGGGACAGGACACATATTGTTGTTGTGATTGCTCATTGTTATATGTATTTGCTTATTTATTTTGTGTGTGTGAGAGCGTGTGTGTGTGTGTATAATGGTTTTTACAATATTAAAATTTCAGCGTATGTTAAATTGTTTGCATTTGACAGTAAAATTTTATATACATATTTGCTAAAATTTTAATAATCATGTTTTGCATTTGAAATATTTTTTTAATGTTATTATTTTTTTTTATTGTCATTGCAGGTATGTGAACCCCAAATATGTAAAAAAAATAATAATTACATGTAAGTTGAATAAAACCAAAAGCATGCATAAATCATATTTAAGTTAAAAAGCAATTGCCCAGACAGAAAAATAAAATTGGGCAAACGTTGGCAAAGCATTTCTCTAGGTGTGCGAAACATGAAGAACATCTGAATGCGGTTTGCCGATTGGTTTTTAAAAATCGTGTTCTTAAATGCTGGAAAGTGAAATCCAGACTCTACACAGATTTAGTTATAAAAAACGTTTTGCTATTCGCAGTGGCTATAATTTTTTAAGTTTGGTTCACACTTTCTTCAAAAGTGAAAAATGTTCTTGAGCGAAATTCTATCACAAAAATTCTCTCTCAATTTCGAACTTAAGCCCATTAAATCTGTAATTAGCAATTGAACGATGCACATGATTATTGTTATAATAGGCAAAATTCCTAGCTCTTATACCCAAACTGTTGTCTTATTCCAATATGCCGCTCTATCGAAGAATGAAATTCTTGTCTAAAATCCTTATAAACAAATTTTTTCCTAATGAATACTTTCTATATGGTTTTGAGTTTCTGCAAAAGTAAAGTACATGCATGTGTATTCAATTACATTTGCTGGCTTTTCTGGCAGCTAAAAATAATCTTGAAATGATGTGGGTTCTAATTCCTTTCAAGTCATGTCGTATGAAAATTGGACAGGTTTTATACAGTTTTCCCTCCCAGCACTTTCTGTAGACGACGTGGTTGTATTTTAGTTTGTTGTTATTTCAAGAAAATACCTAAAAGTGAAAATATCCATATTCCTAAACCCTTGAGACATTAATAGCCTTGTTGACCTAAAATTCAAATCCAAAATAGAACAGTTTTCTTCTAGAGAAAAAATAAAACAAGTTTTACAAACAGTTTGCTGATGAAAAGGCACTAAAAGGACTTTAGTTCAATGGTATAAAATGTAACAAACACAAAATGCTGGCAAAATATTAATCCCTTAAAAAGAATTGTTTTGATACTATTCCTACATAAGTACATACATCTGTATACTTTAATTTTTTTGTTTTTTTTTTGTGCAACTTTTATTCGGTGCGCTGAAGTGCCATCTCCCACATGCCAACTTAAGCCTTTTGCTGCTCATCATGAGTTCGATGATTTGAAAGCAAAAACAAGAACGAAACTTTAGTTTTCATCTTCCCCCATTACTTTAGTAAAAGGGGAAAAATAGAAACACACACATACACACACTCACATACACACAATCCTTAAAAACTAAATGGAACAAAATTTTAATATTCGTAATAAAAAATTGAGATGAAAAAGAAATCAGCAAACAAAAAATTTGCACAAATATTGAAAAAAAAAAAGTTTTTCAATTTACTAAAAAGCTTTTTTTGCTCTCTGCTTTTTTCTGCAGTCGCTTGTTTGTTTGTTAAAACTTTATTACATTCCCCAGAGATATGATACATTTGCTGCTTTTTTTCTGTTGCTTTCTTTGCTGTTTTAATACAAATGTCATATGCTGAGTTCAAATTCATATGTGTGCTACAATTTGTTAACATGGTGTACAATGAGTTTACAGCCATACACACACACACACACACACATGCTCACACCAATACAATGGAACTGTCCCACTCTACTTTTCCAAGCTTTATCCTCTTGCTGATAGTTTTTGTTGCGAATTTCGAAATTTAACATACAATTTAACAAAAAACAAAAACCTGCATCGGCAAACACATGACGACAACCCAAGTGGTTATGCCTTTAAGAGGTCGGGAAAAAAGGTTATGAGACAGCAGTTGATATACGATGACCTGAAGGTGACAGGCCCAAAGTGCTTGCTGGTGAAGTGATTGTTGTTCGTCAAGTAACAGCTACATAATTAAAAACGTAATATATAGCGCGACTTAAATCCCCATAAAAGAGAAATGAGACAAATATAGGAACTCTAGACTACATACCGAGAAATACAACTACTATTAAAAATGCCTGTCATGCAGAAAATCGCTGAACAATAAGTGAGTTTTTCGCCGCCCATATAAAAGAGATAACTTGATATGTAGATTAGTAACGAAATTCAATTCTCTAAACGCGATTTCCTACTTCAGCTACTATTCCCTATGGACACCATTATACCGACCGATGTACTCATGGTTATATGTGTGACAAAAAATTGACAAAAAAAAATCAAAACTTCTTTCATTATTATAGTCCTGAAGAAGTTATCCGAAGGAGAGCGAAATATCGACAAAAATAATTAAATAATTTTAATAAAAGAACATTAGCTTAAGAAAATAAATATATAAAATTATTTTCAAAAGTTTTCTTCTAGGTAAAAATAATAATAATAATTACTTCGTAGTTTTACTTAAAAATAAAGAAAGTTTTCACACTGTTGAATGTTACTGTGAAATTAATTTAACCGAGGTATGGCATGTATTTAACTCACGAATTTATCTTCACACCCTTAGTACTTAAATCCTTGCTACCCTGTGTTCATATTCACCCATAATTTTTGATAATGTCACAAAATTTTAAAAAGTGGTTATTGGTTCAAAACTTGCACGAGGCTCTCACGCAATTATGGATTTACCATAAACCTGGTCTATGATATTGTACTTAAGCCTGTACTATAGTAGTATAGTAGTATATGTAGCCAATTAAGCTAAAGCGAAAACATTTTGGCCATACTTCAGTTTGGCCTTTTGTTTAATTCAAAAATCGCTGCCCAAAACTTTGCAACAGATGGCACGGTGTTGTGAGTTTGGTCAATTGGGGTATTACCAAAAGCAACTAAATTTAAACAAAAATATAATTAATGATATGAATATTTCATTGCGTCACAACATAAAAGTGGATAGAAAAGTGAAACCCTTTTTTCACATGCAACATATGTGAGTGTGTGCGCAGGGACTTAAAGGGCACTGGACTCACAAGAGTATAATTGTTTTTATTTTTCCTCCCAACAGACATGCTAAATTTAATACGTTTTGTATACTTTTAATTAAATTAAAATCTTAAGAAAACCTGTTATTTTGCACTTTTTTCATAAAATGTTCGTTATAATATTTTAGTGAGATTGAGATCAAATTTTTCATTTATTTATTTATTTTTTTTTTTTGTCAAAACAAAACTGAAAATGTTGGGTTTTGTTGTAGAAACGAAAATTGCATTAAATAAGAAAAAAGTGCAATTGAAAGTATTTAGTTGAATTTGTTTGCAACTCACACCCTTAAAATAATATGTTTGCTTGCCATTTCCTTTAAAGCTATCAAAACCAAATCTGTTTGTGCAAATTGAGTGCAGTTGTTGTGACTCTATTAAAAAGAAAAACGAATTAATTAGAGGAAAAAACTTTCTGCAATAAAATGTAACTAGTTGATGTTTTGTAATAAAAGGGGTATGCAGAAACGACACAATACAATGATACAGCAGAACTGGGACGTTGCAATGCTTTTCATATGAAACGACCCGAAAATGTGATCTGGACGATTTTTTATTCACCAAAAATTAGTCATACACTCTCAATAATACTACCTCATTTCCATCCACAGCTGCTTTTGATAACTATTTGTCCAAAGTAATTTAAATGGCGGATTTAGATTTCATGCGCCAAGTTATTGAATTTGCTTATTTGCTTCAACGTTATATCGTATACTGTCTACATTATTTTATAGTCCAGCTTTCCATGGAAGTCCCTGGAAGATTTCGAGCACGTGTTTTGATAAAAAAAGAGACAAAAATTCTTGTTTTATTCTTCATGTCAAAAAAGAATACAACGGCATAGATTCTCACAAAATTGTGAAGTTGTTTCGAAAGAAACTTCCAAATATGTGTTTAAAAAAAATTGATTGCAAAAACCAAAACAGGCTAAGGCCTAAAATTTTAGCTGAATAGAGTGTTATACCGAAATTATGCTTCATTCCATGCTCTTTTTTGAAGGGTTCATAGAATGAAAATGGAACCCTTTTACTGAGACTTGGCCGTTCGCCTGTCAGTCACAGCGCTGATTCTCCGTAACGGTGAGAGCTGACATTTTTGCACGATATTTACTACTAAAAATTATTAATTAAGGTCCAAAAATAGACCTATCAAATGTTTTCTGTGTCTTTCAGTTGTCTTTATGCCGCCGACATTTTGTTTTTTTTTTTTTTAACTAAAACGCAAGAGATATTTTTTGTGCATGAGTAGCTTCGAAGGACTTAAAGGTTCTTGCATTCGTAATAGGAAAAGGGAAAGCACTTCTTCAAGACAACCGCAAGCATCATATTGTTGGCTTCTACACCTTGATGAAGGTCAGTTTTGTCATGAAGCTACAAATCGTGAATTAAAGTTGGGTTCTCCTTAAAAAAGCAATTCTTTTTATAGAAAACCCGTAGCAAACACAAATTTTTGCATAATTATTATGAGCTCAACAGATAAATTTTTTTGTGCATATGATAGATATTTTTACGTTTTTACCTTTTCAAAAACGTTTCTCGTAGATTCTTTAATTGTAATGAAGTTAAAACACTCACGTCTTCAGTTTACAGTAATCAACAGTTCAACACTTTATTTACTTTAACACACTGTACTTGTAAACACTTTACTAAGAACAACACTTTTACTTATTCACTTTTTATTACTTAAGACACTTTACACGTTAGCGCAGCTAAAAATCGACTGAACTGCCTCAGCGTTAAGCTCAGCTGCTTTTATACCTCTCAATGATCATTACTCGAACAGTCGAGAAGTTTACAGAAGCTGATCACGCCACCTCGCAATAAAACTAATAATGAACAAAATATATATACACACACACACACCGACATACATATACGCGGCAGTGAAACTTAAGCATATGAGCCGCGCTCATACATGCACATACGAACATTGTATCGTGCGGTGGTGGTTTCTTTTATTTGGCTGTCGTGCCTATTTATCTACACATGTGTGTGTCAGTATGTGCACTCTCGCTGTGCTGCCGCTTTGTTTGTCAACAAATTTCTATGTATGCATGTGTGTATATACCTCCTGTGTTCATTTACAAATAATAACAAGACAATATAAGCACATATAAAATAACGATGATTCAGTACGTTCTAGAACAATTACAATTGGTCTGTTCACGACTAAATTCGTAACAATATGTTGCTTGCAGATTTCGAAAGGAGCTTGTTTTTACACAAATTGCCAGGATTCAGTATTAAGGAACATTTAGGGTGATTACCTTCTACCGTGCTTAACATTCTATAGATATATCTCAGAACAAGAGATATAGAAGCAACATGGGTAATAAATTCACATAAATATGAAAATAAGAGATATTTTACAAGAATGTGAAACAAAACACGTTAGCACACCAAAAAAAAAAAGCTACTTAATATGAAAGATTACTTTTTACCTGCTGATGTTATACCAAACTTGAGGTTAAATGCTGTGAATGGTTGCAACCTCTTAGAACAGTTGGATTCAGTATTAGGGAATCGCTCTATGGACTCGAATAGCTGTGAAGTTGTTTAATTTCTTGCAGACCAAACGAAAAGGAGATAAAAATTATTTAATACAACCACAAATACCATAAAGTCGGCTTGTTTTATTACTTTTCTAGCAGATTACGAAGAAAAATATCATAAAATTTTTCTTTGTATTATTTTGTTTTCTCATGAGACTCAAACAAGTGTTGATGTTTGATTGCTTGAGGCCATTTCTGTTGTTATTTTTAAGTTCGAGATTGTTTGGTTTTGTTGGTTTATTTTCTTTATTGTTTGTTTGTGTGTGGAAAAGTGTGTGTGTGTGTGTGTGGAAGTGTTTATGTGTGTGCGTTTTATTTTGGTAAACAGCAGTGAAAAGGAAATAAAACAAATATGTTTGCTCATATAGAAATGTATTCGTATATCCTTCTTGATGTTCTGTAAAGTAAGGCAAATAAGTTTTTCGTGTGTGTGTCTGAGTTGCTTTTCGCTTCTAGGATATTAATATGTTTGCTTTTTCTTTCTCTTATTTTTGACACTCACCCACCACCGGATTGTAATATAAATCTTTTTCAAAAGTATTTTTTTATGATAAATATTTGTGTTATATTTTATGTATGATTTTTATTACAGATTAGTTTCAACGAAGAGTTGTTTTTTTTTAAAGTGGAGAGCAAATTTTTAATACGTTTTGTGTTAGAGAAATAATACAAATCCCCTTTATCTTTAATGTAGAAAACTAAAGCTCGGTATGTTTGTGCTAAAGTAATAGAAAAACAATATATCCGTGGCTCTTCAGACATTTCAATAATTTATTTTTTTTTTTTTTGTTAAGCGCTCTTCTTATCAGATACTGGCATATCAGATACTGGCATATATATGGCACGCTTTCAGCGTAGCCAAATGTACAAATAACAAACGGGAATAAGCCAGGCGCAGAAAAGTCAAGCATTTTGCGAGAAAACGGCCAAAAATTTCAAATCAAAAAAATTTATTTTAACCAAACCTTTGCCCCCTTAATCGTGCTCATTTTGCATCTTTGAGAATTTGTAAAGCGCTAAAGATAAAGTCGGCGAATTTCTTTGAGTCCACTTTAAAATCTCGCAGGATTCGAAAAACGTAATACGCCTGATTGGGTAATTTACAATTGAAAATCTTATTCATTTGAAAAATTATAACTCTATTATTTGGGTTTTTCGACCCCTTTTTTTATATTTTATATATATTTATTTTCTTGAGCTAAAGGTCTTGTTTTATTAAAATATTTGATTATTTTTGTCGATATTTCGCTCTCCTTCGGTTGGCTTCTTCAGGACAATAATAAAAGCGAAATATCGACAAAAATAATCAAATATTTTAATAATAAAAAAAGATCTTTAGCTCAAGAAAAGAAACACATAAAATTATAACTCCATTTCAATTTGTTTTCGTTAAGACTGTTCCGAAAGCGACTCGTGAAGTTGTAGTGACCAGCCTGCCAAACAAAAAAGTGTGTTTTTTTCCAATCCCTTAGAATTTATTTATTTTATATGTTTATTCCACCATCTTAAATTACTGATTTCGCTGCTTGGCTAAAAAAAAGTTTGTAAATATTCATGTTTGTACACATGTTTATACACGTACGCATGTTTTGTTGCCTGAATTCGATTGTGTTGGTGTGTGTGGTTTCACTTACAACATTGTAACTGTCATTTTGTTTTCAATTTAATATTTTTTTTTTTCTTTTTTATTGTTCTATTTTGACTTGTCTTAATATTTTTTCTATTTCTTGCTTTTTTATGAGGCGTTAAATCTGCAAACTTGGTGACTTTTTGATTGGATTTTCAGTCATGATTTTTATTTTTGTGTGAAATTTTGTTTGTTGTTTGTTGTAGACGACTATTCCGGCATGACTCGGCACATAAAAATAAAAAATAGCAAAACAATATTGAAAAGTCGTCAAAGAAAAACTTAAATTTAAAAAGTTTCAAGGAAAATATAAAGAGCAAACAAAGTGACTTTGCAAAAACAGATCACAATAAAATTAATAAGAAAATAAAAATACAAATTGCCACAAATTCATTGCTCATCTCTATAAAGTGTTGGAAATTTTATAGACAACTTATTAAACACAATATGTCCGTTCTTCCAGTCCTAAAATTCCATGCTCTTCACGAAAAGTGTAGGAAATCTACTTTACGATAGAATAACGCAATTTTAGTGCTTTCAATAACTTTTTCTGAAGTGTGGATTTTAGCAGGGTTACATTAAAAAAATTATGATTGGGTTTTAACTTTGAAATCATAAACAAGTAAAAAATGTATAGAAATATGTTTTTACTGTTCGTTATTTGTGGTTGTAAACGTGTCATTGACTTATTACAACAAGAGATAGAGAGAGATAGAGAGGGACCCAAGGGCTACTAAATATGTGTGACATGTACAAGAGACCACCTCAAGCATAACACACTGTTCAAAACGGAGCAAAATGCTGAGCAACATAGATATTTCTTTACAAAAATTTGACTTGTATCCAACGCTGCCCATCCAGTTTATAAATGGTGTTTTTTTTTTTCGATGTATAGAACTTTAAGTTGGCATTACTGTTCACGATGGTGACCGATTTAACAGCTTTCAAGTGATTTATTCTCAGTCTGGCTTGGCAATTCATCAGGGATAGACTCACGCCTGAATAACGCTGGCAAATAGTGCAATTTTATTTCGAAAATATTGTGTCTGTGCTGAATACGTATCGCGCGCTATGTCCATTTAGCGACGAAGCGCACTTCTGGTTGAATGGCTACGTCAACAAACAAAACTGCCGCAGTTGGAGTGAAGCTAATCCTCAAGTGTTTGTCGAAACACCGTTACATCCAGAAAAACTGACTGGATGGTGGAATCATTGCTCCGCACTTCTTCAAGAGCGATGATGCCCAGGACGTTACAGTCAATGGTGGAACTTTTTCATTCCTGAATTGAATAGCCATGATGTCCAGGAGATGTGGTTTCAACAAGACGGAGCAACATGTCACACAGCTCGTGCCATAATCGATTTATTGAAAGACACGTTTAGTGACCGCCTAATTTCACGTTTGGGACCCGTGAATTGGCCTCCAAGATCTTCTGATTTAACACCGCTAGACTACTTTCTGTGGGGATATGTAAAGTCATTGGTCTATGCGGATAAGCCACAAATGCTTAACCATTTGGAAGACAACATTCGCCGTCTTATTGTCAATATACGGCCACAAATATTGGAAAAAGACTTTAAAAGTTTGTCTGGAATATAAAGCTGACTTGTTTTTCTTTTCAAGTTATTCCTTTCGCTTTGAGTTATGCTTAATTATATGGGCTATTCTAAAAAAAAAGATTCAGTTGCATATTCTTATTAAAATGCTTTTGTTGTTTATTTGCTTTGCAATTTTCTTGAATTAACTTTAAAATAAAAGTAAATTTTTAATTATATTCTACATCGCTTGAGGTTCGGCAGGTGGATACGAGCAGGTGGCGATCGAGTGCGATTGTTACAGCATTATCCAATGAATGTCTGTGGCAAAGTGGACTGTTATTTTTATTTATTCAAGCCTATAACCATATGCAATGTAGAACTTTTTGTAGGGTATTACTTCGGGAAAAAGTTTTTATTTTTTTATTTAGCTGAATCATATCTGCTTATCAAAAAATGTATTCTAATTTCATTTTAATGCACACAACTCTCGTGGTAACTATATTTTAACATTTTCATTGCGATTAGCTGTTAATTATCCCAATTTTCTAATGTATTTTACTCAAATTAATTCCAGCTTGCCAAAGTTGAATGTAATTTTTGTCTTTTTTTTCAACAAATTTAACGCTTTTTGGTTTTTTAATATTTAATTATAGTTAATTAATTTTTAAAAACCTAGTTACTAAAACCTTTTCACAATTTCGTATTACAGCCGGCTGTAACAACAGTAATTTAATTTCTCTAAATCCTTTATAAAAATATGCAAACTAAGGGGAAAAAAAGAAGTTAAACTCTTAATATAAATTATTAAATTTGCTATATTATTATGGTGGCTTAAACATTTTCCACATAAAACCATTTTACACATACGTACACAAATAAATCGAAAACCACTACAAATACACACGAATACTCGCACATTTTATATAAATTCGTTTTTAAAATTCAAATAATGTTTGCATTAAAATTGTTCAGGTTGCCATGGATTTGTTATTATTAAACTCTTTATCTTCTATGTATATTTGAGCAATATTACTGACTTTTCAAAAGCCTAAACAATGCCAGCATGCATGCACGATCATGCACACGCAATATGCATTTCATCAACTTTTGTTTGTTATTGTTAGAAAAAAATAAAAAATTTTTACATTTAATGTTTTTTGTGGTGTGGCATTATAAATAAAACCTTATTTTATGATATTAGGTTTTTGTTTTTGCCTTTTGTCTCGGTTGAGCAAATAACCACAAATCCATGTACCAACACCATTATCGATATCATTAGTAACTGTAAAAACTTTAACATCTGTATTGTATGCTGGAAAAATAAATTTCCCTTAAATATTTCCAACCTTTTCAACCCATTCTTTTTAAAATTTGGCATCTTTTGCCATCAGCAAAACACTGCAGTGGGAATAGTAAAACAGATGTTTTTTTTTTATTTGCATAAGTCTGTATGTATGTATGTCTAAGTAACAATTTTACTAATGTAAGAATATTGTCGTGCAGTTTATAAGAAATTGGTCCTTTGAGTGTATGTTTGTACCCTTAGGTGTTGCAGTTGTAATTTTCTTAAGATTATTTCCGATTTATATTTGATATTTTGTATTTTGAATACAGAAAATCATTTAATTGCAAAAATGTAACAACGTTCGTAAATGCATGTCTGTGCATGTCTCCTCATGTAGTTAACATGCCAGAAATGTTTTATTATTACTGTTAAAGCAAAATCAATCATTAAATAACTTTGTGATACATCAGAATTACTCAGCGGTTTTCAGGTATCAATTCTGCGTGACTGGAGTGTCATCACTGATACAATAGCAACAAACAGAACAACCAAATGGATGTTGATGAGAAAATATAACATATATTATAGTAGACAGAAAACCAGAATAATAAAATTAAAAGTTGAGCAATAGAGTACTGCGTGGGTTACTACGATTTATATTCTCTACAGATTTTTCGAGTCTACGGACGAGTTGCGTAGCATCAGCGAAATATCAGTGGCATACGGAAAATGTTAAAACGGATGAGAAAGGAGAAGACAATTTTTTTTTTTTAACGTAGAGCAGTACTAAGGGGACGACCCCTATTTGTGCGAGTGCATCGTACAGAAGTAGGAAAATAGGATTTTTGGGGAGGCAAAAAGGAGGGGTGAAGTGTGTTATGTATGTTTGACTTGAACATTTTTACACTGTAATTGGCGGGGAATATGTCTGCAAGCTGAAATCGAATTCTCTAGGTAATGCATTGTGCCAGTCACTGTTCAATCGACTAAATAAATGCGTGAAAATATGAGGGTTACGAGAACCAGATCCTTGATATCGCCTGAGCAAAATCCATTATAATAGCGATAGAATAGCGTAACACGTAACGTAACACGTAACGTAATAGAGTTGGATACCCTACTGTCACTGATAATCTTTTTCAGCCTTTCCTCCTCATGGTCGAGTAGCCCCAAAATAGACTTTGAGTTACCGGCCTAAACATTAGAGTTGTATTCTATTGTTGGTCTAATGTAGGTGGTATACACAGCAAGGAGATCGAATGGAGTGAAGTATGCCGGATGAATGAAGTATCGGATGAATAAAGTATCGGATGGAATGAAGTATGATATCACAATGGATACCTTCTTCAGGACTGTTTTGATGTTTTTTTTTTTTAAAAAAAATTAAAAAAAAAGCAATGCTGTCGGGGGGACCCCCTTTAGGAACGAAGTTCCTTACGTTTTTACAAGGTGAAATCTGTATGATTTACTTTGTGTTGTTTTTGAAATTTTTAAATTTTATATGCTTCTTAAAATTTTTGGAACGTTTTATTTTTTGTCCGTTTTCACAACTAATTAATATTTATTGGTAGGTGTCGCCGCTGACAGCAGCCGGAGACACCTACACAATTGTTTGTCGACAGATACACTAATACATATAAACAGCTCACACGCTTTCGTGACGATTTCTACTAATTTGCACTACCAGCAAGCCGCGTTAAGGAACTTCGTTCCAAAAATTTTTTTTTGGAAAAACATCAAAACATTCCTGAAGAAGATCTCCACTGTGATATCGAAATATCGAATTTAATAAACATTTATAAAGAAACAAGTGACCTAAAAGCTCGAACAATTAAAATGCTTATTAATTATTTTTTTTAGAAATTTTAACTTTCCATCAGGGGTGCCAAATTTTGCTTGACAACTGCGATTCATGATACAGATACGTTCATGAGAAAACAAGTCTTACGGCACTTCTACTCATCACTGTTAAATTTAATATTTTCAGAATTAAATAAAATTAATTTAGAAGACTTCAATTTAAGCTTTAAATAATTCATTTGCTTACAATGTATTGTCTGCAATGCTTTAACTTAAAGTTAAAGTCATTTGTTACACGAAAAAATAAGTCTTCCTTCAATAAGTATGTAAACAAATTATTACAAATTAAAGAAATGTACTTTCCATATGAGCACTATTAACAAGAGTCTTTGTCAAATGCAGATGCTGATATTTTGATATCATTCTGTTGAAATTATAAAATAAATTTTGCATTATTTTAATTAATTCCCTTAACAAAAGTAAAAAGGACGTCTGCATATTTAATGACAAGAGATAATTGAAGAGTAATTTAAGTTCTGTGTGTGTGTGTGTCTTTTTTTATTTAAATAACTTGTTAACTAACGTCTGTAAGGTGTGCACAGTGGTTGTAAGCAGGCAATTTTAATATTTGAAAAAACGACCACAAGCCTAATTCTAAATACATTAGGAGAAATTAGTTCTCTGGGAATTCAGTTTTCCTAAAACTACAATCCTATTATTCTTAACAATTTAGAAGCAACGTAATATGATAGAGGGGATTTTAAGTAATCGTTATCACTGTTTTCTGGTGATGGAAAAATTGTGCTTGAGAAAAGAATTACAAATATAAACGTGAAAAGTGAATAGGAACTTATTTTAAATTAAATAATATTAAAATATAAATCGTAGTAAGCGATGCTCAGAACATCGTTGCTTAGAAGTTGCTAAGAAAATCAAAAGTGTTGCGAGACGAGAAAATGTGTGTCTGAACATTTCTAAATCTCATTTTGTTCATGGGAATTTTAAAACAAGTAGTTGGGTTTTAAACATTCTTTTAAGACCTTTGGAGTTTACTGATGAGCTGATTAACATCAACCAAATATTTGCGGTATATAGATATATAGAAATAATTATTTTGCAAGGCGTAGTAGCCACTATGTAAATGAAAATTTTATAATAAAAAGTAGAGAAAAAATCAGGCTTCAAATTGGTATAAAGCCTACATTCCTGGTCTCAAATTTATAAAGGACTTGGAGTTGGAAAATGTTGTTTTATTTATTTAGCATTAAGTATCAAATTATAGTAATTAATAGGAAAAAAATAGGAGTGCGAGTTGCTGTGGCTATCGACTCCGAGATCTTTATAGAAACTTATATACTTTCTAAAAGATTAGTTTCAACAATAAATTTAAAGATTATTTTTATATTTTTATCACAAATATTTTTTAAGAGATCTGTGGGTAGCTGGGATCCAAAGATATTTTTCCTTTGTATGTTGTAAGTGGGGCATTCATCTAGGATGTGAATTACGTTGCTGTGTTTGTTACAGGTCAGGCATCGCGGAGGAGGATTTTTTTCTAGTCGAGTTATAGCTGATGTTGTCTTTCTGGAACAGTTTTGCGGAAAGATGGTTTTTGTTCCTAACGGGTTGATATTCTTGTAATCGTGGTTATATGTTGACTATTGTTGACCATTGTTGAGTCTTTGAATTTTGTATGTGAAATGATACAGGGTTTATAATGTCGTGTGCTTCCCAAGTTGGAAACGTCAGCAGTGGACGTTGTTTCGCTTCGGTGGCAGCTGCGTCGGCATGCTCATTAAGGCCGTGATTCACTATCCTACTCAATCGTACGATTCATTCACTGAAAATTGCTAGCTAAATCTGATAGAATTCTGTCCTACTTTAAAAAGTCGCATCAAAACGGCCACACTATTATACTTTTGTAAACAACTACAAAAAGGCAACTCTGATCGCATAGCAAAAGATGGTTTTTGAAAATTTTCAAAAGATTTACAAATCGGACAGACTTGTCAAAAAGTCTTTCACACACATACACTTTTAGTCCAGACTATCACACTTTTTGGACACACATGTCATTTTTAACAGATCGTACGATTCAATAGGATAGTGAATCACGGCCTTTACCGGTTATTCCCACATGGGAGGTGGAAAATGTTGTTTGAAATCTTTCTATTTATTAATTGTTTTAAAAAGGGTCTTCTCATTTATAAGCGTTTATTTCAATCTTTGCTATTTTATGTGTATGAAAAAAATTTTTTTTTTATTAATTTTGCTCAGTAAAGCCTTATTTGACGTTTTTGTATTGGATTAGTATTTAAGTTCGTAAATCATTTTATTTGTTGTCCCACTGTACCAATAATTTGAAATTAAAAGGGCAGATGAATAATTATGTAAATAATTTATTAATGTATTCCATCAGACTGCACAATGAAAGAAATGAAACGACAATTCAATCAGATAATCTATTTGAAAGTTTTTTTTTATCAACAATCCATAAAGATATTTCCCAGTTGGCCACACAGGCAGATAATCGATGACGACTGCTTGACATTAAAAGCAATAAATAGTTTATAATAAAAATTTCTCATTTTAATTCGAAAAGCTTATTCTATGAGTTTGAGTCCTATTTAAAAAATTAAAAACATTTTTTTTTCAATATAATGCTTTACATTTTGAAATGTTTTAAGCCATTTTTTTAAACCACATCAAACTATTTGTGTTGCCATAATACATTTATATTAAAATACTTTGTAACAGACTAAAGTTCAACCCTTGGTTGGTCACTTCTATATCAATGTCAATTAAGTAAAGAAAAGTTGAATTCAATATTCAACTTTTCTTTCGCCATTCACAATAATATAAGTTATAGCTCAAAAAAAAAAAAAAAATTTACATTTTGTAAGTAGTTCTGAAGATAACTACTATATATTTTCAAAATCGTTTGAGTTCCAAACATTGGCTGCAGCCCAACTTGCTGTTTCGAACTTGCAACGCTTGCCATCAGCATCTTTTGAATTTTAGCCATGCCAAACTGCATTCTTTTGAGCAATAAGGGTGAAACCAATCAGCCTGACGTCTTTCCTCTTGACTTTTTCATCTTACGCTTAATTTTGATTAACCACCTGCAAACACTATAAGCGGAATTTACTTTGTGTATTTATTTGTAGTGTATTGTCAGCCCTGTACAGTCAAGGAAAATAGTAAGCAAGCCTGAATGTGTGATAAAGTATGCCAGAGGTGAGAGGTACTTCTCGCTTATGGAAATGCTGAGGAAAAAACACCTTCTGTTGATTTTCAGTGGTAAATGGTGTTATTTTTCTTTTTTTTTCTGGACTCCCATTGATTTTAAATATTTCTTAACTGTATTTTTGTCACAATTATATCTCGTACCCAATTGGCGATACGATTTTGCACTGAAGCCTACTGTTTCAGCCTTTAATTTAGACCGAACTTTAGAGTCCTGTAAACTACATTTGCGACCTGATCCACACTTTCTGTCAATCGAAATTCTTACACAAGTTTATTGTTTTGTAAATAAAAGTTTTTTTGAAACCCATCTCTTTAAAATGATAGAAAATTTCATTCTTCTTTTTGTTTGGGTTTTCTTCACAAAATTTAAAAATTAATTTGCGACTGCTTAGCTCGCTTAGTGACATTTTGAAGACTAATTATAACCCAACCGAAATAAACTTGGTTTTTTTATAAGTAGAGATAATGCTGTAACAGTTACCGTTATAATTTTTTGGTTTTTTTTTTTTTTTTTTTTTGTTATCATGTGTCTTTTTTATCAACATGTGGCACTTGATCGTATTTCATGCATATTCAAGCCCGATCAACGCAATACAAAACAATTATAAAAGAAAAAATTCGAATTATAAAAATTTAAAAGAAAGAAATGCGGGGGACCCCCGTTAGGAACGTTTTTGTTTTTCATCTTTGAATGTAATACAAGGTGAAATCTGTATGTTTTATTTTGTGTTGTTTTTGAAATTTTTAAATTTTATGATTCTTTAAATTTTTGGAACGTTTTATTTTTTACTTTTGACACATGCAGTATTTTTTTTGTCAATCTGCTACAAAACGAAGAAAATCAACTGTTGGCCAATTTTTTAATATTGCTGTTTTTTGTTGTGACATATTTTACTTTAGCGACATCTAGCAGCTGATAGTGTCCGCTTTCACAACTAATTAATATTTATTGGTAGGTGTCTCCGCTGCTGTCAGCGGATAGAACGCCCATCATACACAATTGCTTGTCGACAGTACACCAATACATAGAAACAGCTCAAACGCTTTCGTGACGATTTCCACTAATTTACACTACCAGCAAGCCGCGTTAAGGAACTTCGTTCCAAAAATAATAATGATTGTTAATAATTTTATAGGGCTTTCTAGTTCAAGTTTTACTCAAAATTTAAATTTTTTTGTGATAAAATTGAAGTGATCAGCATTTTTAAGGAAGAATAGAAAGATGCTGTAAAATTGAAGACTTAATGGCTGGGGAACATACCCTGGCCCATCAGCTTAACCAACAATAACCAAAGCAGTGATATTTTATAGTCTATTTTACGGATGATTTTTCGTCGTCTCAGAAACTTTTAGTTCCCAAAGTTCCCAATGGATGCTGATGACAGGTGTTTGCTGCCCAGAAACAGCCGGTTGTCCACGAAGCTATAAAATTTTATTTGTCATGACTTAACTGATAGTAATAGAAAAATGAATCGACCAGGAGCTGAATTTCATCCTGTTAGGAAGTAGATAAATAAGTGTCTTACTTCAAAGTTCAATGTAATGAAAATTTCAGCAAAATATAAAAAATATAATTATTTTATTACGTGCATAAAGCATATATGTAGCTTATTTTGTGCTTGTTTCATTTTTTCTTTTTCATAATGCACATTCACTCAGTTTATGGATTTACCATGTGTACATTGAGTCTTAATGCCAAGTGCATTTGTGCAAATGTGGAAATGCACGTTGAGAGATAAAGTAAATAAATGACAGTATTAATTCATGTTCACAATGTCATGTAACAAACAAATGAATGAAATATTATGCAAATATTAAATAACATTGAAAATCAAATGCAAATAAATGCATTTATGCACACGCAGCACGGATATATATTTTTTTTTTCAAAAAAAAAAAAATTGTGTACATATGAATTAGGGAGGCTGCGAGAATTCGTACAAGACTTGCTGCGAATATGCTTTTGCATATTTGCGTATAAAATCCCAGCAAAATACGTTTCATATTAGTGAGATATGAGAAAATTATACACCTTTTAAAACTGTTTCGCTAAAGCATATCCATTTTTTGTTAATAAAAGAAGCTGTACATATGTTTACACTCTTTCCTTCGAGTTAACTTTGTTCTGTGATGCTACAACCTTAAGCTTTCCTTTCAACAATAAAAAGAAAAAAAGAACGAAGTTTAAAAAATATTAAATCTCAGAAGAACCATTATTAAAAGTTATACTTGCTCAGTAAGAAATTCCCGAAACTTGCAGTGATCAAAGGGTCTGCTAAAGCAGAAACAAACAAACCATTTGCATATGCTCTTGCTAAGCAAGAGTTTGCTCCAAATTTTTGTTGTTTATATTAGTGAACGACAGATATTTAGTAAGCCATGAGCTACAGGAAATAAATAAGTATATAACAAACGCTTTAAGCTTAATCCGCAATGCTCCTGCTTTTTTTCCAGTCAGCTGCTTAGGCAAATTTGATGTTTTATATTTTGGATTGTTTTGTTTAGGGCTGCCATTGTCACCACTCGTACTAAGAATAAGGCATTTAAGCTGTTCCGTTAGTGAGCAGTAGTAAAGGAGTGAAAATACCATCACATATTCATTTGGTATATTTCAATATAAAAATAGTTTTTTATTGCGCTTGCATGATTTGGACGCCAAGTTAAGGGACACCCTGTGTACGCATATATTTTTAAGTCTTAAAGTTTGGTAAAACAAGTGAATGTTTTGATTTTGAATCATTCCAGGAATATTTTGATAGGAAAATGTTTGCCTTAGTAGCAGCTCTGATTGTAAAATAAAAACTAAGAAAACAAGACAATACCCGAACAACTTCATGTCCACCTGGGTCAACCGATACCCACCCTTAATTTGTATACAAAAAAAAAAACATCAGAAAGTAGTGGTCACGTTTTTGTACAAAAATGATCAAACACTTGTTCATTTGTAACCGTACCTTGACAGTTTCCACGATAGAAGAGAAGATTGTACAAGAAGTGCCAATTTGAACAAAATTGCTTTACTTTGTGTGCATGCAACAAAAAAAGGTACATATGTGAAGTTTACGTTAACTTTCCGAAATTGCATTTAAAGATTGTAAGGAAAAGGTGTCATGCGATGTTAAATGTAGCAAAAACTGATCAATTTTCTAATACGAGCACTACAAAATGAAACTAGTTTTTGAATAATTGTTTAAAAGAAATGACTCTCCAACTTGATTCGCTTGCCAGTGAATTCAATTCGAACACTCTTCGCACTCTGTGCTAAAATCAAGTGTTTTTTTTTTTAATAAATATTCTTTTGCATATTTTTTTTCGGTTTTTGTACTTTTAATTACAAGCATTTGTATTTCCATCACATAAACTGCTCCACTAAGTAATAAGCTTCATTTGCATTTGAACACAACGAATTCACTAAAAGCAAAAATATTTGTGATTGCAGATTTCGTTGCTCCTGCGAGAACAGAAAAAATGGAAACCAAATTATTCGAAAACAAAAACTATTTTTGTTTGGTTTGTTTTTCCTCATTTTCGATTTTACATATCCTCATTTTTGATATTATGTATGTAAGCGTGTGTTTGTAGGACACATTTTAATGAGGCCTGCTTAAGCGAAAAAATTAAAAATAAATAAAAAGGAATAAACAATTTAACAAAGGACATGCCATGTTAGTTTCCTTTAATATTACAAACATTTTCCTTGAATCATAAAAAATTTAAGCTGCATAAAAACAAATCGTACAGCCATAAGCATCAACGTATTAAGAATGAAAACAAAACAGAAGAAAACGAGAATAAATTATTGGACTTGGCCTTGTTCAAATCAATTGTTGCATGATGATTTCTTCCTTCATTTCTTCGTTAAGTTTTATTTTTTATGTAAATTGCTGTTGTGGCACAATAAAAAATTCAACAGTTCTCTTTTAGTTTCAATTTTTTTCTCTTTCTTTTTAAATACTTGGCAGTGTATTATTTTATTTAAAGAATTTTTACTTTAAAAATATATATTTTTGTAGCCACAGCTTTTTCATAGAGCAGCGCTGCAGACATTTTTGTACACATTTACTGTTTGCTGTCGCAAAAGAAATGTAAAATTCTTAATACAATTTTTTATGTTTTGCCTCACATAAGATTTTACTTATTTATTTTATTTGTTCTATTGTATTGTTCTTTTTTTTTAATACCATTGATTAACTTTTACCCTGACCTTTTTCCTGCATCTTTCAGGGGTTGACTTTCATTGTGAAAATACCCAATTGGCCACAGCGTCCGAAGTGAAATTATTATCACTGCCTTACCCCCGATTTTTGACTTGGGATTTAAATACAAAATTAGTAAATTTTCCTTAAAATTTAAGTTGGATTTAAAATAGCTTTCTGTTTTACAGTCTAAAATTATTTTTGGTAATTAATTGTAATAAAAGTACGGCAGCACAATGTAAGTGTCAACAAATTATCGATAACTCAATAAAAAACAGCTGTTTAAACAAATTTGAAAGCAAGTGAAATTGTGAAAAGTTTAGAAAATAATAAATTGTTGTGTAAAAATTATTAAATTGAGTAGCAAAAGTGATAAGAGCACTCCCAATTTCACTGCCACAGAAGTTGATTAGATTCTGGAAATAAAAAAAAATCAAATTATGAAACAAAAAAAAATATTTGAGATTTTCTTAATTTGCAGAACAAAACCAAACTGTCAAAATCATATGGCTTTTTTTTAACTTCAAAACATCCATTAGCTTCAAAACATCCTGACAAGGGCAATATCACTATGCAATTAAGCCCATGTGTTCACCATGGGAGACGATCACAGACTAAATTCGCTCTGTAAAATAAAAAAAATCCGAAACTGTGGAGTTGATGCTGGTTGAAAAACTGTGTCAAACAAAATCTTCACTCTTCAGCGAAAACGCTAACGAGCCGCCTTTTTATGCTAGCATAATTAGTCTCGTGTATATTGGCTCATTGAATCAGAGTGGTTTTTTTATGCAAGCAAATACAAAATTTATTCCCTAAGCCAATAATTATGACGCCTACAAAGAGCCGCCGGTGATGTATTAATCATCCTTATGCAATGCCTAAAAATTAAAATTGTAGCAATATCACAGACATCTATTTCGGTCACGTCATGGGTTACAGTTAGTGGGTTTTCTCTATAGATATTTTCGTGCTCTTGTGTATGAGTGATTACTTCAGCTGCTGAATATTTCTAGTGGGCGGCACCACTGCCGTCTACATAGAACTGCTCATATGCCGCCAAAGAAGTTTATTTAGTCTAGAGAAGTTTATTTAGACTTTTATCTCGTAGAGTATTAACACTTTAATACAAGGTGGCGCAAAAGTAGTCCTCCTATCAGAAAATACTATAAATTTTGCGATTGGCCCCTAATGTCAGTTCTGTTTTGACATTTGTGTAGTAAACACATGCGAAATACACGTTAATAAACAATGTTACGCTACACTGCTCCAGAACGCGGAATATTGGTGACTAATTATTTGACCAATAATCGGTAGGTGACTTTGGATGAGGCCCATTTCCATCTTAGCGGGTACGTAAATAAGCAAAATTTACACTTCTGGGGCACTGAAAATCCGCGTGTAACCCACTAAGAGCCATTAAACCCGCTCAGAGTCACTGTATGGTGTGCTGTTTTCGCTGGAGGAGTCATCGGACCTTTTTTCTTCGAAGACGTCGCAGGCCAAACGGTTACTGTGAATGGTGAGCGCTACTGAGCAATGATCAACGAGTTCTTTTTGCCGCAACTTGATGAATTGGGATTGGAAAACATGTGGTTCCAACAGGACGGTGATACGGTACACACTGCACGTGCCACAACCGTATGTTTTAGTCTGAACTGCCCTTAAAGAGCCGGCAGGGTACGGAGTGTTGAAAGAGAATATTGGAAAAAGAATTATTGGGGGTTGGTCATGCTGCTTGACTGCTTGAAAATCAACAATTGAAAAAATAGTTGAAGAAAATATGAGTTATGATATCTGGTACTACTCAGTGAAGGGCACGCGGAACTGAGTTGTAGACGGATCAAATGCATGAGCAACCGTAGTAACTTTTTTTCTATAACATTTTTTAACGAACACACCGACCTCGTACCACAACCCCATACTAAAATACAAAATGTTGAAATTTATATGCCTTGAAAATATTTTTTTTTTTTTTTTTGATATGTACTGGTGGAACTCTTTATCCACAAGTTGTGGAAAAATCGATGACACAATATCTATTGCTAAATTGACCACAATTAATGTACATACTTCTAAGTGTATATAAATTTATTTAATGTAATATGAAAAAAAAAATTAGTTCATTAAAAAAATATTTTAAAAGGTATAACAAATGTGTAATTTTGCACATTTTTATGTGCACAATTTTATTATTTGACATTTCGTCATTTGTCATAGAAATCTTAAGGTAAACGAAAAAAGCACAAAAATCCCAGAAAATACTATGTGCTTGCAGCTATAAAGCGAAGTTATTTAAAAACAAGTCATAAAGCGAAAATAAAGCAAGTAGTATATTTGGCAATAAAGTCACACGTGTGAAAAGAACTCAAGGACAGAATATCGCGCTCACAAACGCCCGCACGTACGCAGACACCACAACAGTAAATTATGTTGTTGGTTGGAAATTCAAGTCGTGACATGTGTCAAAAATCTTTAAAAAAAAATATTTTTTTTCTTTTCTTACAAACATTTTTCTTTAATATTAACGAAATGAAATGTAAAATCTGTAATGACACAATTTCAAAAAAAATAAGTACATAAATAAAATATAGTTTATTTAATGGAACTTACGCACACACTGTGTATTTATATATATTTACCGGAATGTATTATATGTATGAATACACACACTCACACACAATCACACACGTTTTATGCAAAAAAAAAAGTAATATATTATTGTGTCCTTAATATTTTATGGCACCACTGATACAGTGGATCATTTTGGCAATGATTTTCCCACTGTTTGCAAACAAATTAAATATCGAATTATAAGACCTTTTAATAAGCACTTCTAAATTTTTAGCTGTTGATAAGAGAGGGCTGCATGAACAAATTCATTTTCTCATACACTTGCCATATACTCTATAATTACATTGTTCATTAAAATCTGCAGTAGTCAAACAGAGCTAAATGAATAAGGGCACATTTAATTACTAACTTGAAAGCAACAAATCTATCATACTCATTACACAACGGAAGAAATCGTTGTATGAGGTATGATATGTCACTAGTACTGGTGACCATGTCAATAGTAAATCACTAAAGCTTTTCTATTGACATTTCCTTCAGGCAAGCTTATGTGACTTACACTACAAAACTTTTTTTCCGGCAAAAAGCGATATCGGCCCCTGTACAGCCGGTATAAAGTGCAAACCAAGTTTTCAAGAAGTCTGTTTTGTAAACGATTTAAAAATAGCATTGCTTTGGTTAATGTCAATTAAGTATACAAACAGAAAGTAAAATTGCGTGAGCTTTGATTGCCGAGTGGTTAAAGCGGCTGTGCCAAAATTGTGAAATTTGACACGTCCAAAGTTCATAGGGTGCTGATGAAGGGTGTTTGCTACCCAGAAACAGCCGGTGGACAATAGCTACTAAATTTTTGCTTTTCTTTACTTAATTGATATTAATTAAAAGTAGTGACAAACCAAGGGTTGAACTTAAGCCTGAAAAAGTAATTCAATATAAATGTATTACAATACAGAAGTTCAATAACAAAATTAAAATTTACAGTAAAAGATTTAAAATAATGTTTTTTTGTCAAAAAGAGTTTTTGAGCAAAAACTAATTTTTTTCGACTTGTATCGTTTGATATCTATCCGAAGTATAGCTCAAACCGATTTCCTAAGAATTTACTCTATTAGCGAACTAAAATAAATTTGTCTGTCAATTAGTAGTTCTAACTCTAGTTTTTTTTTCATTTTCATATTGTGCTATCCATAGATTTCCTTTTTTTGTCCCACTGTTCCTTTTGGTTTCAGGAAAATGCTGTCATGTTTGCATGTTTTTCTTTTTGCATACATCTATTTTGCTTTTCGCAGCAATGGAAAGTTGGCACAAATAGTCGAACAGAAAGTTGAAAGAATATCCTTGAAATAAATTAGTATTCTTTTACACTTAATTCCTACATTTTAAAGTGGAGACTTGTGTTTGTTTGCGTTGCTACTCCCACAGTTTTTGTCATGAAATGTTTACCCGAGAATAGCTGTTGTCTACATATGTACATGTGGCTGTGTGAGTGTATGTGTGCTTTTTAGGTTTTCGGTTGGCAAAGTTGCTCTTACCAAATCATTTTAATATTCAAGTTATACAAAGAAATATGCGATGCTTTCATTTTTAGTTTGGCGACATGCTAGTAAATACATGACGATGCCAACATGCATTTAACAAAAAAAAAAAAAAAAAAAAAAAAAAAGCAGAAAAAAGTATGATGCGAGAAAGTTTTAGCTGTACTATTGTATTTGTCGTTGTGTTCCTCATACACAACAAGTACGCAAAGTTTGCACTTTAAATTGCTTTAGTAATACCATAATATTCTAAATGGAACTTTAATGCGCTGTCAAGTGTTTGCAACAAAATAATAATGATACATGTCGTAGGGCATAACTTTACATTCTACATTTTATCACTGCTGAAAATTTTTAAAGATTTATGTTTGCATTAATTATGCAGTTTGTAAAACATAATGCTGATTTACATCTAGAAAACCGTTTTGCTTTGTACATTTTCTTAAAATGCTAGATTTAATGGGAAATAGGTAAAAAACAATTTAATAAAAACTATGCTCAGCTGCAAATTGAATTTCAAGACAATATTGTGAATGTTGCACTTATTGTAGTAAAGAAAATGGCATTGGACGAGTTCTTAACAAGTAAGTGACAAAAGAAAAAAATATGTTAGAAATTTATTTGGTTTAATAAATGAGCTCAAGGTCACTGTTGTTGTTCAATAAATATATTTTCTATTTATTGATAAATTATTAAATTAAATTAAACAAAAAAAGAATAATTTATCAATAAATAGAAAATATATTTATTGAACAACAACAGTTCATTTCTTAAACCAAATAAAGTTAGATAAAAAAGGTCGAAGAACGAGTATCTAGAATATGTTAGAAATTCTTAAATAGCCATCGCTTAAAGTTTTGTTATCAATAATTTTGAAATACTCAGCTCACAAAAATCAACTCATGACTACAAATGTCACCACAAGTGATGTTTTTCATAAATATCTACAGCAGGTGCGGTTGTTGTCCGAGCTAACCTGTATGCGTGTATTTCGATATTTCTTGGTAGTTTCTGGAATCGTGTCTCATAAAGTCCACAAAAAAAAAACGAAGGTCTTAGAACCAGATAATAATAAAGCAGCATATTAAAGGATTCTACCAATAGTTTTTAGCAATGTTTGGGTTAGACCAATAGGAGGGGTATGATAGCCCATATCTTACGACACACACATAATAGTTTTGACTCCTAGGTCTATAGGAATTCAGTGTCATACATAAAGTTTCTTACTGCCTTTTCCTCCAGGTCGAAATCGTGCGATTGTTCGCTTTCTAAGCAAAAGAAAACTGTTTTGGGTTCATCTATGCTGTTCTTTTATTCGAACGATGACACGATCGACAAGTCGAAAAGATATGTTTTCATACGAAATCCGATTTCTCTATTACGATCATGTTGTCAGCACAGCGAACACAAATGTCAAAATCAAGCACTTGCTATTTTGCTATCGAGGGAGAGTTTTTATAGCTAAACTTTTATATATATTTGTTTAAAAAAAACTGGGCAATAAATGTAGAAAATACACATATTTTTCGTTTTTATTTTATTTTATAGAAAATATATTAAACAATTATCGTCTGTATGTATGCAGTTTTCCTAAACAGTTCACTTGTTTGCTGGACGGCAGAAAATCCTGAGTTTGCCAGAGGAATGAATACCAGTGTTCAAGTGCGTCAAAACACTTTTTAAATACTTTTAAATTTATTTTTATATTATATGATCCTGAGATTATTAAATTAATTATTCAAGCTTTAGATCTTTGTTTTGTTTTTTAAATAATTTATTTTCAATATTTCGCCAACAATTTGTTAGCATCTTCAAGAAAATAATTTTTTTCATTCGCACCGGCAAAACAAACAAGCAATCAAATAAACAGCCGCAAAATTAGGAAAATAAAATTAATAAAAAAATAATACCCTGTAAATATTGGAAAATATTTTCAATAGACTTTTGCTGTCTGTTTCTTACATACGGAGACAATTTCATAATATTATCAGCCCACAAAGTCGTTCTACTTTATATTACCGTGTAAACTAACCTTAAATATAGATATAAATAATATCGCGTAATCGAATTCAAGAAATTTAAACTACATTTATTAAACTTGACATCGTTTCTTTAACAAACCTAAAAAGATTATCATGTATGAGAACTTAAAGTGGAAGAAAAGTTCATCACATACATGTGAAGGTTATCGTGTGCAGGAAAGACACCACCAGCATTAACAGGATACATGACATTCACAGAAACAAAGCCAAAACCACGCGCAACCATTGTCATCATCATCAGCAGCAGCAGCAGCAGCAACATGATCAAAAACTCGTAGTGGAAACATTAAAAAAAGAAGAAACAGACACACGCTCCCAATGACACAACAAGAATGCTTAAACGGTGCTTTTGTTTTATTTAACCACCAGCACTCATACGCCAACAAATGTACACACACACACACACACACACACACACACACACACACAGAAGCCGACGCACATCCACAGACATGTGTACAAATACAGTTATAAATATTACGTGTTTTAACTTGCATGGTGTTTGCCGTGTCTTGAAATATAAAGCAGGGCATTAAGGTCAGGATATTTCTGGGATTCAAAAGTTTTATTTCTTATTTCTTCACCTTCAGCGTTAGTTTTGTGCTCCTCACACACACACGCATACACACTCACACACCTCTACGCACGTAACTGCTGCTTCTGCTACTTGCCTTAAAGCTGTCGTCTTCTTGCCTTAAGTTACGACAGTGTGGCCAACGACTTAAACCAACTTAATGGCTTTGATGATATTTACTGGTGTCTATTGCCTGTAGGATTTGTAATTGTTTGCTTATACTACTTGTTAATGCCCACTGTACTTTAACTCTAACACAGTATCTGTCTGCAAGACGTGCATACAGGATTCGTGTTAAAAGTGTGCGTCTCACGTTGTTGTTTATTTGTGCAAATTTAAGTTTTATTTATTCCCAATGTCACGTATTTTTTTTTGCTTTTTGCTTTTATACTTACTGTTTTAGAGAAGAACATTCCTAATTTAGTTTTATTTTATTTATATCAGTATTTCTCTCGTATTTCTTTAGTAATATCATGTGCCATATCCTTTAAATCTGTGTATGCACCCAATAAACCAAATATTTACAATTTTTACGAACTCAGAATTTCAATAGTTTATTTGGACAAATGGAGCTTTCTTTTAATGAAATCTGATGCCAAAACGAAGCTGCATTGTCATATAAAACTCATTCCGGCTTCTGTGTTGTTTTGAAGATTTTCTTAATCGGTCTTAAAGAAATTAAAGTGTTTGGTTTATTGGGCAGCTTGTGCTTTCCATATCCATGTATTCCTGTGTAGTGTTTAGTATGTCGTTAGCATACATGTTGCCAGTAATGCATTGAAAATAAGCTAAACATATAATAAAAGCTTAAAACTGTTGAGATGTTAAGGTCAAAGGTTCATGCGAGAAGGTTAATGTGTTTAAATGCTAGAAAGCTTGAGTCATCAAAACAAAAGGATTCTCGCTTGTACAAAAGCATTGCGGAAACCTTTCCAATAATTTTGATTTCCTTAATATGTATTTATTAATAAATTTTTGGTTGGCAAAAATCTTCCGATATCGGCAGTGAATTTCTTAATTTTTATAATTCAAACTTTTTCCTTTGTTATTATAAAAAAGTACTATTACTTTTTTTATAAAAATAGAAAGTCTTTGCTATAATTTCAAATTTAGACAAAAAATATACAACAACTTGAGTGGCATGAATGTCGCCTTGGAAAGATGAGCCCCCAAGTTCAAGGGCATGTGCTGACGATAAGTGTAGCGGCTTCGAAACAACTAATTGTCCATCTAGCTAAAAGCTCTTGATGTTTTATTTAACTTGTTTTCAATTAATATCAATCACAAAAGTAATATGCAACGAACTTGAGCTCGATAAAAGTAATACAAAATACAATATCAGAAGTGGGATCGAGATTTTTTTTTTTTTTTTACAAACAATTAAAAGATATTGAAATGGAAAGTAAAAATCCTAAGAACACGGATATTTGTTTTGTTAAATCTATGAAAAATATAAAAAAAACAAGGACAATTGGAAGAGAGCTGCGTGGTAAAAACAAAAACAAAAAACTAAAGATTGCAAAGGGAAACCAAAGATGAGTTGAAGGATATTTGTAGTGAACCCTTTTTAACAGAACGTTTACGATTATGGCTACAAGAGCTGGAGGTATGCCATCACGTGGAACGAAAAGCACGTTACTGAGGTTACATGAATCGTCGACCGAACAAAGGGGTGAATGTCCGCCTATGCAATTCATGGAGGAAGAAGGTGTTATAAATTTGAAAAGTTATAAATTTGAAAGGTGATTGTGAAGGAAATGTGAGCGGTGATCGAAGAAAAGAACAGCAAAGATGTGAGGAAATATTGCGGGAGAAAAATGACAGTCAGAGCAGAGAAAATCATAGAGCCCAACAGCAAAATGAGTGTGCACAGATAAGCAAAGAAGGGTATATATTTTTGAGTGAGTTGACAGAGAGGGAGAACGTGAGTTATTAAGAAAGGAGAATGAGTTACTGAAAATTATAGACGAGAAAGAGAAGAGTGAACAAAGTGATATTACAAAAAGAACAGTATTTCGTCAAGAAAATAATATGGCTTTCAGCAATCACGTATACTTTATCAATGTGTTTCGCCAGTTTCTAATACATACATATGTGTCCATGGTTCAGAGGATGCGATGAGGGTGGTATAAAGAATGAGATCAGGGGATCTCATGGTTATAATGGCCGAGCTGTAGTATTGTGTTTGTGTAACAGCCCGATGTATGTTTAACTGACGATACTAGTTCTATTATTAAAATTTTTATTATTACACAAATAATAATTATTGAATTGGCTTTAAATTACTTGTAACATAATTTAAGTCAACTTTGAAAAAACAAAGGCAAATTAGATTATTATGTTGAAAATAATCGAACTAACCAGACGTGGATGGTTCGTTTGGCATCCTACAAAAATAAAAGTAATGCAAGGCGCTTAAAAAGAGATACATATATCGCAACGAGGTCGAGACTTGAGTGGGATATTGAAACAATATTTGAATCTGGTAAAACCATCATATTCAAATTATATTGCTCCGACAATGGCTCGTGCTGATATTATAGTGCCCCGTGGGGGTGAAAATAAACTTAATATCCATCTTATAGTTCAACATGTCTCTACACAGCTTCAGCTGCACGTCATCAAACTAAGGAAAGCCCTAGCAAACTCGTACAACGATCAACCAATGCGAATTTTTTTCAGTAATTTCTTCTAATTAAAAAAGCCCAGCGTCCCTGTGTGATATGCAGTACTAAATTGGTTGCTTACATATCGTCGGCTTAGTAGGAAAATCCTGTTTTTAAGTTTGTTTTTTCTTCCATTTTTATTACACCTGTCACAATGTGACAAGAAGTAATTGAGTTTACATAGTTGAGTGCTATTTATCTTAAATTAGTAAATAAGATAACTCGTGTCGAATAAAATATAATACATACATAAATAAAACTTAATTTACCGCATAACCGTGAGCCCCTTAGAAGCGGTAAATTACCTTTGAAGGTGCATATCATTTGAGGCCAGGGTTTCTTTTGCCAGCAACTGTGTGAGTACCGCGTTGGAATGTTGTGTTAAAAGAGTTGTATGTTTGAGGCTGCTATCACGGATGATTTCTTTTACTATTTTGACATTTAGATCTCGGATGTATGTCTTCATGTCTAATATACCATTCAGCGTTGACTATAGTTAGCAGTATTTTCGATAAGATGCGTTGGATAATTTTAAGTAAATTTAAATTTTGACACCTAGTGGTAGAAAAAGTGGCTCCTCGTCTACCAGCATGTAGTTTTTCGTCTCAATTTGAGTCTTAAAGTGTGAAAAAAAAGTTTAGTAAGTCCACTAACAGAAATAATAGCGGTTCTCACTCTTGATAGTAAACTCGGTTGCACGTTTGGTTAAAGTAGCAGATTTGATTAAAGTACTAGTGTTTACATCACTGCAGCAACAAAATGTACTGAACTTTTATTTTCTACGCTGTGATTAAAAAATCAAACAAAAAGCTTTAGTAAACATTGTAAAAAAAATTACTGGAAATCACAGATATTCTGTGCTGTGAAACCGGCAAAACTTAATTTTGTGTTGAGAAAATAAAAAATATGGAAAAAACAAATAAAAATATACTGGTGAAGAGAAAACGTGACAAAATTCACAACAAAAGGTGGACAGATAAAGAAATTCAGCAAGTCTTAGAATATTTGCAAGTACATGAAAAAGTCACTCGCGCTTTGTGGTAAAAATCGTAATGAATACAGCAGAGTTGTTCTCAAGAGTGAGAACCGCCAATTTTTTAAAATATACTGTCAAATCCAGTACATTATTAGCTAGTGTTTATTATTATCTCCAATGATATTTAGTTTGCGTTATTTACTTTTATTCGGTCGCAGAAAAATTATAAAAAAGCTTAATTTTGGTTTGAATTGATATCGGATTTTCCTACAACTTTAGTGAAAACACAGTGAAGTTAAAGTGGCACAAATAGAGTCCAAAATTTGTTTTTTTCATTACAATACCACACGGCTTAGTAACTTGTGAGAAAAATATGGTTTCGGAAACGGAAAGCCTTTGCAAAAACCAAAAGAAACATCACAGCCAAAATAGATGGAAAACTTACAATATTTAAAAATATCACTTCCTGCAAAGCATGATTGCTTTTATTACAAAATACCTCAGTAGAAAATTTAAAAATGCACTAAATGACTAAACTACTTAGGCCTTAATTTCAGCTTCATAACGCAAATCCAAAATTTATATGAAAAAAAACAACAAATATCAAATTTCCTTTAAAAAATTGTACACAAAATTTTATATTCTCAACTCGGAAAAAAACTAAGCATTCGTAAATAAAGTTTGAAGATTATGGTTGCGCGCCGTTAGAGTTCAATCACCCTCTATTTTCTTTTTGAATACGACTAGTAATCAATTACCTGTCTTTAATAATATTGAACACTACAATTAGATCAAAGAAAAATGTTTCTTAATTGCGATTGAAGTAAAATTGCGAAATCAAGCGCAATAAAATAATGAACAATTATATTTCAAAAACTATTGTAATAATTATGTAGATATCTTTTAAGAAATTTCCGACTAATTTGATATAAATTTAATTTAATATAAATGCATGAACAAATAATCGTAAAATAATCATGTGTGTGAAGATAAAGTTAACTTTAACTAGCGGAGACATACACCACTTTACAAATTTTATGGTTAACAGAGCTCTGTTAACTACTTAACAGACACTGCCAAATAGATGGATTATTTTCTTGGAGGGATATCTACCAATCTGAGTAACATCCTGGGAAGATATGAAGTGGAAACTGTTCTCTGGAATATGTATTTTGTAGTTTTGACTATAAAGTATATTAAAAACTTTTCCCAAGGACAAAAAACACTATTTGAATAATGTTATTTTCTAGGAAAGACAAGCGGTCGTACTGGAAAATTGGGAGATGGTACACATATCCCACCATATACAAAAGGTGCTCCAAGGAGTCCACTAAAGTCCACACTTAGTAGCATTTCTGAAATAATTTTGGAAAAAAAGTTTTGCGCAAAATAATTTTTTTTTTAAATTTCTTGAGAGGAAAAGTGGATTTTTTGGAAAAATATGGAATGGTACAAACATGCCACTATATGGAAAAGGTGCTCCAAGAGGTCCACTAAGGTGCACAGTTAGTGGCATTTCTGAAATAATTTTGAAAATAAAATTATGAGCAAAATAATTTTTTTTCGAAATTTCTTGGGAGGAAAAGTGGATTTTTTGGAAAAATATGGAATGGTACAAACATGCCACTATATGGAGAAGGTGCTCCAAGAGGTCCACTAAGGTGCACAGTTAGTGGCATTTCTGAAATAATTTTGAAAATAAAATTATGAGCAAAATAATTTTTTTTTCGAAATTTCTTGAGAGGAAAAGTGGATTTCTTGGAAAAATATGGAATGGTACAAACATGCCACTATATGGAAAAGGTGCTCCAAGAGGTCCACTAAGGTGCAGAGGTAGTGGCATTTCTGAAATAATTTTGGAAATAAAATTATGAGAAAATTATTTTTTTTCGAAATTTCTTGAGGGGAAAAGTGGATTTTTTGGAAAAATATGGAATGGTACAAACATGCCACTATATGGAGAAGGTGCTCCAAGAGGTCCACTAAGGTGCACAGTTAGTGGCATTTCTGAAATAATTTTGAAAATAAAATTATGAGCAAAATAATTTTTTTTTCCAAATTTCTTGAGAGGAAAAGTGGATTTCTTGGAAAAATATGGAATGGTACAAACATGCCACTATATGGAAAAGGTGCTCCAAGAGGTCCACTAAGGTGCAGAGTTAGTGGCATTTCTGAAATAATTTTGGAAATAAAATTATGAGAAAATAATTTTTTTTAGAAATTTCTTGGGAGGAAAAGTGGATTTTTTGGAAAAATATGGAATGGTACAAACATGCCACTATATGGAAAAGGTGCTCCAAGAGGTCCACTAAGGTGCACAGTTAGTGGCATTTCTGAAATAATTTTGAAAATAAAATTATGAGCAAAATAATTTTTTTTCGAAATTTCTTGGGAGGAAAAGTGGATTTTTTGGAAAAATATGGAATGGTACAAACATGCCACTATATGGAAAAGGTGCTCCAAGAGGTCCACTAAGTTGCACAGTTAGTGGCATTTCTGAAATAATTTTGAAAATAAAATTATGAGCAAAATAATTTTTTTTCGAAATTTCTTGGGAGGAAAAGTGGATTTCTTGGAAAAATATGGAATGGTACAAACATGCCACTATATGGAGAAGGTGCTCCAAGAGGTCCACTAAGTTGCACAGTTAGTGGCATTTCTGAAATAATTTTGAAAATAAAATTATGAGCAAAATAATTTTTTTTTCGAAATTTCTTGAGAGGAAAAGTGGATTTCTTGGAAAAATATGGAATGGTACAAACATGCCACTATATGGAAAAGGTGCTCCAAGAGGTCCACTAAGGTGCAGAGTTAGTGGCATTTCTGAAATAATTTTGGAAATAAAATTATGAGAAAATTATTTTTTTTCGAAATTTCTTGAGAGGAAAAGTGGATTTTTTGGAAAAATATGGAATGGTACAAACATGCCACTATATGGAGAAGGTGCTCCAAGAGGTCCACTAAGGTGCACAGTTAGTGGCATTTCTGAAATAATTTTGAAAATAAAATTATGAGCAAAATAATTTTTTTTTCGAAATTTCTTGAGAGGAAAAGTGGATTTCTTGGAAAAATATGGAATGGTACAAACATGCCACTATATGGAAAAGGTGCTCCAAGAGGTCCACTAAGGTGCAGAGGTAGTGGCATTTCTGAAATAATTTTGGAAATAAAATTATGAGAAAATTATTTTTTTTCGAAATTTCTTGAGGGGAAAAGTGGATTTTTTGGAAAAATATGGAATGGTACAAACATGCCACTATATGGAGAAGGTGCTCCAAGAGGTCCACTAAGGTGCACAGTTAGTGGCATTTCTGAAATAATTTTGAAAATAAAATTATGAGCAAAATAATTTTTTTTCGAAATTTCTTGGGAGGAAAAGTGGATTTCTTGGAAAAATATGGAATGGTACAAACATGCCACTATATGGAGAAGGTGCTCCAAGAGGTCCACTAAGTTGCACAGTTAGTGGCATTTCTGAAATAATTTTGAAAATAAAATTATGAGCAAAATAATTTTTTTTCGAAATTTCTTGGGAGGAAAAGTGGATTTTTTGGAAAAATATGGAATGGTACAAACATGCCACTATATGGAAAAGGTGCTCCAAGAGGTCCACTAAGGTGCACAGTTAGTGGCATTTCTGAAATAATTTTGAAAATAAAATTATGAGCAAAATAATTTTTTTTTCGAAATTTCTTGAGAGGAAAAGTGGATTTTTTGGAAAAATTATTTAGCTCATAATTTGATTTCAAAAATTATTTCAAAAATGCCCCACTAACTCTGCCCTTCAGTGGACCCTAGGGGACAGCTTTTGCATACAGTAGGATATCAGCACATTTTATTACATTTTTATATGAGAAAAGAATTTTTTTTTAATTTGAAGAGTTAATTCATTTAAGTTTTCCGCCTGGAATGTAAAATACCAAAATCAGCAGTAAAAAAGCCGCCAAATTAATAGCAGAGAAATGAAAAGGGCGATACATATGTCTCTCTCTTACATACAGGAATCGACTACTTCAATAATTGTATGCTCTCTCTGTATATGACAGCAGCGCCTTTTCTTGTTAACAGAAAAAGGCGCAACAAACATAAAATCAGAAAGTAGTATATTTACATTGCTGTTAGCGATTTCAATCAACTTAACATTGATTTCGGATGTTTTGCTCATAATTTTATTTTCAAAATTATTTCAGAAATGCCACTAACTGTGCACCTTAGTGGACCTCTTGGAGCACCTTTTCCATATAGTGGCATGTTTGTACCATTCCATATTTTTCCAAAAAATCCACTTTTCCCCTCAAGAAATTTCGAAAAAAAATAATTTTCTCATAATTTTATTTCCAAAATTATTTCAGAAATGCCACTAACTCTGCACCTTAGTGGACCTCTTGGAGCACCTTTTCCATATAGTGGCATGTTTGTACCATTCCATATTTTTCCAAGAAATCCACTTTTCCTCTCAAGAAATTTCGAAAAAAAAATTATTTTGCTCATAATTTTATTTTCAAAATTATTTCAGAAATGCCACTAACTGTGCACCTTAGTGGACCTCTTGGAGCACCTTCTCCATATAGTGGCATGTTTGTACCATTCCATATTTTTCCAAGAAATCCACTTTTCCTCCCAAGAAATTTCGAAAAAAAATTATTTTGCTCATAATTTTATTTTCAAAATTATTTCAGAAATGCCACTAACTGTGCAACTTAGTGGACCTCTTGGAGCACCTTCTCCATATAGTGGCATGTTTGTACCATTCCATATTTTTCAAAAAAATCCACTTTTCCTCCCAAGAAATTTCGAAAAAAAATTATTTTGCTCATAATTTTATTTTCAAAATTATTTCAGAAATGCCACTAACTGTGCACCTTAGTGGACCTCTTGGAGCACCTTCTCCATATAGTGGCATGTTTGTACCATTCCATATTTTTCCAAAAAATCCACTTTTCCTCCCAAGAAATTTCGAAAAAAAATTATTTTGCTCATAATTTTATTTTCAAAATTATTTCAGAAATGCCACTAACTGTGCACCTTAGTGGACCTCTTGGAGCACCTTCTCCATATAGTGGCATGTTTGTACCATTCCATATTTTTCCAAAAAATCCACTTTTCCTCTCAAGAAATTTCGAAAAAAAATAATTTTCTCATAATTTTATTTCCAAAATTATTTCAGAAATGCCACTAACTCTGCACCTTAGTGGACCTCTTGGAGCACCTTTTCCATATAGTGGCATGTTTGTACCATTCCATATTTTTCCAAGAAATCCACTTTTCCTCTCAAGAAATTTGGAAAAAAAAATTATTTTGCTCATAATTTTATTTTCAAAATTATTTCAGAAATGCCACTAACTGTGCACCTTAGTGGACCTCTTGGAGCACCTTCTCCATATAGTGGCATGTTTGTACCATTCCATATTTTTCCAAAAAATCCACTTTTCCCCTCAAGAAATTTCGAAAAAAAATAATTTTCTCATAATTTTATTTCCAAAATTATTTCAGAAATGCCACTACCTCTGCACCTTAGTGGACCTCTTGGAGCACCTTTTCCATATAGTGGCATGTTTGTACCATTCCATATTTTTCCAAGAAATCCACTTTTCCTCTCAAGAAATTTCGAAAAAAAAATTATTTTGCTCATAATTTTATTTTCAAAATTATTTCAGAAATGCCACTAACTGTGCACCTTAGTGGACCTCTTGGAGCACCTTCTCCATATAGTGGCATGTTTGTACCATTCCATATTTTTCCAAAAAATCCACTTTTCCTCCCAAGAAATTTCGAAAAAAAATTATTTTGCTCATAATTTTATTTTCAAAATTATTTCAGAAATGCCACTAACTGTGCACCTTAGTGGACCTCTTGGAGCACCTTTTCCATATAGTGGCATGTTTGTACCATTCCATATTTTTCCAAAAAATCCACTTTTCCTCTCAAGAAATTTAAAAAAAAAATTATTTTGCGCAAAACTTTTTTTCCAAAATTATTTCAGAAATGCTACTAAGTGTGGACTTTAGTGGACTCCTTGGACCACCTTTTGTATATGGTGGGATATGTGTACCATCTCCCAATTTTCCAGTACGACCGCTTGTCTTTCCTAGAAAATAACATTATTCAAATAGTGTTTTTTGTCCTTGGGAAAAGTTTTTAATATACTTTATAGTCAAAACTACAAAATACATATTCCAGAGAACAGTTTCCACTTCATATCTTCCCAGGATGTTACTCAGATTGGTAGATATCCCTCCAAGAATATAATCCATCTATTTGGCAGTGTCTGTTAAGTAGTTAACAGAGCTCTGTTAACCATAAAATTTGTAAAGTGGTGTATGTCTCCGCTAGTTAAAGTTAACTTTATCTTCACACACATAAAATAATCAGCAGTATTTTTGTTTATTAAGAAGGCATCAAAAAAAAAACTGACGTGATTAAAACGTAGTTTGACTACTTTCAAAGATTATTTTTAATATTTTATTTATAAAGTGAGTTCGGCTTGAGGTCCTTTAGTAAATAATTTTACACCAAATTTAAATTGATATAGCAATTATTTTATTTTCTCCAATATTTCGGCCAACTTTGTTGGTCATCCTCAGCATTATAAAATTCGATTATTTTTAATTATTTTCTACATATTGCCATTAATCTCAGGTTAACTAAATCTTTTTTTTACAGAAGAATTAAGTTTTAGGAAAAGCAATCAGAAATCAGCGTTTAAAGCAGTTGGGTTACTTTTCAATAACGTTTGAAACTATTTGACTCTTTTAAACTATTTTATTGCATTTTTCAAATTTGCTTCTATTTGCCACGATCGTCAAAAAACTTTCGAATACCGCTAGAAAGTATTTCAAGATAATTTTGCGTTTATTTAATAATATATAGAACTAAGCTGAAAACTTAAATTAAATTTATTTATTAATGTGACCCAGCACATATTTTATTTGAAGCCTATTAAAAAGCATATAAAATAAATCTGCCAAATGCCTGTGATGGCTTCAATAAAATTCTTGTATTAAAGGAAGTTTTTTTTTTTTAGCACTATTGTGCCAACGAATTTGAAAAGCTCGTCAAGGATCATTATTTATTTACTGATGAAAACCCATAAAGTTGCACACAGGCCGACATTAAATCGAATTTGCTTTTAATTTGTCTCTGTTCAGTTGGATGTATTTATGTTTTCTTTTCTATTTTGTTTTCTAACAAATATGAAACAAAACATCTACGACTAATCTGTGTGTAATTTGAGGGTTTAAGCATTTAAATAATTGAACCATTGCAAATGTCATCTGTTTGAATTTAAAAGGTATAAAAAGCAACAATTTGTTAGAACATGAATTTTATATATCGCCCCCCTCCCCCCCTCACGAACACACACACTGCAGGAAATGAATCAAAATGAAAAATATAAAAAATTGTATGAAAACAACCCCTCATAACAGAATATTTTAATGGTGAATTTTATTTGTGAAATAAAAAATTTAGCCCCAATTTGTTGTCGAAAGCAAAGACTTGTATTTGACACACCCTTTAATGTGAATTTTTGTTCCAAAGAGGGTGCTGCAAATTTAATGACTGAGGTCGTGTGGAGGTGTTTATAAATTTTAAATGGCTGAAATTGTATTGCTTTTTTCTTTTGCCAGAAATAAATGCCTGAAACGTATGTTATTTTCAATTACAGATAAAAAACTAAAATGTAAAATTGAATTAAAAACTGTAAAGCAAATTAGAGTAATTGACAGCAGCTGTGAGTTAAACTGAAAGGTTTTTCCCCCTTTCATGCATAGATGAAAAAAAAATCTCAGTACCAGAGGGTTAATCATAGTTAATTTATGTATTTTTTATCAATCGAAAGCACATATGTAAATGTTATTGGTACTGCTTCATCATTTTATTGTCGGCCCAATTGAACTCCACTTTAAATGACTCCTAGCAGCAGTGTTGTGATATTATATATTTTTAAAAATCTGAAGAAAAATATTATTTTCTTTACAAACTACATGCGGTAGCTCTTGGAGTCTGCAAAATTTTCCCCATAGACAAAGAAAACACAGTGCAAATCTTGCAAAAAATTTTAAAATTAAAAAAGAGCGCCCCATAGTGGCACACAGCACAACGAAGTAAAAAAATTAAGAAATCGCCAAATATTTCGTGAAACACAAAAACATATTTCGCTAAAAAATCACAACGCATTGCTATAGCGCAAAAAATATTTGAAGCCTGTTTTTGCATTCTGCAAATCTTTTGCAAATTTGGTCGCTTTTGCAATTCCAAAACACTTTGTGAATTTTTGTACTTTTGCAATCTAGAGCGAAAGAGTTACGAATTCTAAGCACTGATTTTATATGGTGGTCTGAGGAAGCAGTTGGTTTGACAGCTTTAAAAACTATTCGGGCAAGCTTTAGAATAAGGAGCCAGGCTCTGAAAGGAGTTTTATGGGTATGTAGAGAGGGCCGGGGACCTCCCAAAACTTAATTCAAAGTCTGCCGGAGGCTTTTAGTTTATTAATAATTCGATGTTGAAATTGCGGAATTTACTAAGGAAAATATGGAAATGTTGGTGGAACAGCGCTGCCAGAGTAACGTTTTTTCACAGAACGTAAAATCACATAAATTCATAAATGGGTTTGAAGCATCCAAAATTCTATTTTTTAATTTTATTTGAGAAATCTTTTCATAGGGAGGCAAAACTTGTTCTTGACAACCGGCCTTCGCAGTGCCGGGTTAAGGGATTTTCTCCTGCATGGCATAACCAACACCAGCTTCACGTACAAAATCTTTAAGCGTCTGGCAGCACACTTTTTCATTTTACGGCAATTGGTACCATTCATGATACAACTAACAAGGTAGCCTTTTCGCTACAATAAGAACAACTTCAATAAAAATAACATGCATTTTGTTTTTGTACAACTTAAGCAAACTGTCAAAAAGACGCCACTTCTACATTTACAGAATAGAGATGCATTGAGCTTACGCGGATTAGCTATCTCGTTTCGGCTGTCTTTCATCTCTGCAATCTCTTGACAACCTAAAGTAGTCAGTTGATTAACGGTTTAGCTGACGAGGCTACCTTGTTAATTGTATCACGGTACCATTATACTAAAGCTGGTCCACCTACTGAAACCTGACACCGAAGAGCGATATTATTTGTTTTTTGTCAGGGCGCCCCAACCTCTGGGGGTACTTAAGGCATCTTGCTGTTCCTATTCAGATTGGTGGTAAGTTTTCCGGGGTATATGTGCTGCAGGATACCTTGTCTTCGTGGCAAGAAATCGTAGTCAGGTCTTGAGGAACCTGTTAAAAAGGTAAACTTTAGAATAAATAGCCAGGCTTTGAAAGAAATGAGTTTCATAATATTTTAGGGAGAAGTCGTGGACCGCCCAAAACTGAAGTCAAAGTCTGCCGGAGGCTTTTAGCTGCTTAATAATTCGATGTTGAAATTGCGGAATTTGCTAAGGAAAATATGTATGAAAATGTTGGTAAAACTATTCTGCCAGAGAAAAGTTTTTGCGCAGAACGTAAAATCGCGAATTCATAAACTACTTTGAAGCATCCAAAATCCAATTTTTTTAAATTTTATTTCAGAAGTTTTTTTTTCATAGGCATGCAAAACTTGTTATTCGGGCGAGCTAAGGGATTTGCTCCTGCATGATATAACCAACATTGCCTTCGCGTACAAAATCTGGAAGCATCTGGTAGCACACTTTTTCATTTTATGGCAATTGGTACCATTATACTAAAGGCGACCCAACTATTCAAAGTTAGCTCTTGGAATATGCAAATATTTTGATAGTTGTGGCGCTTGTGCTTCTTGCAATGTCTTAATATTTAAAAGAAAAAAATCTGTTAAATGTACATTCTTGCAATATGTGAATTTGCGAATTTAGTATTGCTTTCTTCTACGCTCTTTGCAAGCGTTTGTCGTTTTGAAAAACTATTTCAAGTAAAGTTAAACATATTCCAAATTGTCTCACAATGCGACATAAACTCAAGAATTGTCGCAAGTAACTTGAAAATTGAGACCTTCTAACTCTATATTATTTAAACTTTAAACTCTCTTTTTAATACTGTTTCTTCTGTTTTGTTTTTAATATATAATTCAAACTGATTTTTTTAGTTTTGAGTCTGCGTTTGGATGCAACGTTATTAGACTAGATTTCAGTTCTCATTCCTTAATAATTAAGTCTTCATACATGTTATGTAAAATGGAAATGCTACTTCTGTAAATTGATTTAATGTTAAATTTGCGGTTGTTAAAAATATTTGATTGATATATTCAACTGCAACATACAATTTGACACACACACAAACACACACTCTGAAAACTCATTTATGTTAAAATAAAATCCACATCTCGCTCTCACTCCCATGAATTATCATTGTAACATGTATTATGGTTACATGCACATTTTTCTCCTCTTATCTCTTTTTTATGGTCTCAAGTTTAAACTAATGACAAACAATATGGCTTCCAATTTGATATTTATAAAAAGAGAGAACGGGATGGTGTGAGTGATTTAAAAATTAATCATACATGTACAGAGGATGTTGTGCAATTTTTTTTTATATGAAAGAAAGAGGGCTTGCGAACTGAACTGGAGTCGCAGAAAAGGAGAAATGTGGAAATTTTGACTACATTACCTCTTTCAAATTTATTAAAAATAAAATTTTTTTAATTTTATTGTGGAAAAACATCTTGAAAATGTTTATTAGTCCGTTACTAATCGGGAAACGGGCGTGTTTTATGTCTTGAAATTGTAATCCCGAAAATGAATTTAAATTTTACGAAATAATCTATATGAAACCCCTAATAAAATAATACATAATTTAGTTACTTATATACATTCTTATATGTGTGCATGTTTAAGGAAGTGTGCATTCTTACACATTCTTAAGTGTGTAAATATTTTAAATATCGCGAGCATGTATGTGTATGTGGCGGTAGCGAATGTGCTGCACGCATTTCTGTGCCATTTTCCTCAAACACATGCATACACGCTCATAAATTCCTCCAAGACGCATATGTTTTGGCATTTAAATGGCAATTTAAAATGTCTTTATATCATGTATAGTTCGGTAAAAGAACTTTTCTTTATGTTGCAAACTCTTAAAGCCAAATAAGAATGTAACAGCTAAGACTGCAGATTTATTTTGTTTAGCAAAGCGAAAAAGAAAGGAGAAATAAAAATTGCTGCTGCTCAAAATACACAAAAAAAGGGTATTTCGTTATATGATGCTTATCTTTAGATATATAAAAATAATATTTCTGTATTAGGTTTATCAGGCTCAAGTTCTTTCTATATTATTCTTGATTAATTAAATTCTTCATTAAATTCTTAATTAAATTAGACAAAGAAAACATCATACACATTTAGCAGGGTGGACAACTAGTTGTTTCGAAGCCGCCACACTTTCTCGTCAGCACCCGTCTTTGAACTCAAAGGAACTGATGTTTCTAAAGCGACAAACATGCCTCTCAGCCACCCAAGTTGTTGTATATTTTCTGTCTAAATTTAATTAATATCAATCACAAAGATAATATAGAAAGAACTTGAGCCTGATAAACTGAATACAGAAATAATTATATAAGAAAAAGTTCAAATAATAGAAATTAATTAACTTTAAAAATGAGATTGATAAGTCTTTGAATTGGCTTTTCTTGCCTGTTTTAAAAATATTGATCACTACCATTTTATTACCAAAAACCTTTCTCAATTCTGAGGAAGTGAAATCGGAAAAAGCTGTCCATGTGTTTATGTCTATAACATTGTGTAATTAACACCAGTGATAGCTTCAATAAATACGGCACATGCAGAAATTTTCCATCCTCTAGTACATATCTTTCGTCCTTAAGATATTCTCTTGCAGAGGAAAGACTAAACATCAATCTTAATTAACAAAAATTCGTATGCTAACTGAACCAATTTAGACATGCTCAAAATGCAGCAGAACGAGAAGATCTCTGGCTCACAATTCGAATAATTGAAAATCTAGTGCCAGGCCCACGATGTCACTCGACATCGTTCGCTGGCACAAAAAACCTGAAAACAACAACACAACTTTAAAATAAGCGACGAGTATATTCCAAGCAACAGTGATGAATTTTTAAAGTTGATCAATCAGATTAAATATAGCCAGATAGTTATGAATAACTCACATATTAGGATGGCTATGCGCTGTTGCTTTAAAAAAAAAACAGTATACGAATAGTGATGACCTGGATTCGAACGTAGTAGTCGTGAAAAAGCCATTGAGCTTAGAGCGCCTCGATAGATGAATTGCTAGAGAGTCCTACTAAGAGTCCCCGCGGCTTTGGGTGTTTTTGCAGACAAGCCAAAGCCTTCGCAGTGTTTGTTAAAAAAAAAAAAAAAAAAAAAAAAAAAAAAAAAAAACTTTGCTTTTGTTGTCTTCTTTGAAAATGTCGATCACTGCATTATCACAAAAAAAAAAAAAATCTTTCACAATTTTGAGGCAGTAAAATCGAACTTAGGCCCAATAAAAACTAAAATATTTACAACAAAGTTAATTTAGCTAGCACTTCGATATTGGGATCCGACAGCTACCAACACTGAGCACTTGCGGCTGGTACACCCTGTATAATAAATGTCTTATATCTAAGGAGAATATGAGTTCTTTGCTGAAACATCGTTAACATTTAAAACTGTATAAAACTTTTAAGCAAATTTCTGAACAAAAAAATAAATAATTACAATGAAAATTTTGCTAAAAGTCTTACAGCGCGCACATTCAGTATTCTTTTGTAAGCAGGCTGTAAAACAGAATTCAATATTACTGATTTATAAACATTTTACACGCACACATTCTCCCAGTCTGCCTCCTTTCTTTGCCTGTTGTAAAATTAAAACGCATGTTGGAAACGTTTTAGAAAAAAAAAAAACAACTAAGCAGCTTTGCCTTTAATCTTCTAGTACGGTATCGAAACCTTTTTTTAAACACTGCTTGCGCTTCCCAGTTTTTTTTTATTATTTTTATAATTTTTTTTTTCACAACAATCTTTTTATATTGCAGACTTTTTTTTTTTTTTTTTGTTCTTCTTAACGTTAAGAAGGTGCCATAAATTTTATAGAGATTCAGTTTTATTCCGAACGCTTTTTTATTTCTCCGGAGATTTTGTTAAACTATTTACGATAATTTATGGCAGCAGCTTATCTTGGAAAAGAAAAAGAAAAATAAAGCAGCTTATGCACCAATTCTGTGCTTGTTTCAATTCTAATTTAGCACCATAGAGTTTGTTAAACGTGTTAGATTGCTAAAGAATTTAAACCAAAATTTTACATTGATTGAAATAAACTCATTAAATGAATTAACAGAAGCAAGACTACAGAGTCGTAATGCCATATATATTTAACTCTTATTGATAAATCTGGCAAGAGATATATACATATATCCTTCATATACGAGAGTTGGCTTTTACGTTTCAAAACAAATTAGATCAGGGCTATTGCACACACAAAAAAGCAATGAAAGCAATGCTGAGATCATGGATTGCGGTGATGATTTTGCACTTTTATTTCAATTCAAACTGATTTTGTATTCAAGAACTAAATTGAAAAATTTATTCAGTTGTCAGTTTTTTTTTCTCCTATTTGTATTTCTTCTATTTTCTCCTATTTCTTTTTTTTTTTTTTTTTTTTTTGAAACTCTGTCTATGTAATTCGTGTACTGCAAAGTCTTTCGTTTATATATGTATGCAAAGCAAAAAAAAACATGCTTAATTATTGCTGCGAGAACAATAACAATGCATAACGATGTTTTGGCTACCATATACCATGGTTAAGGCATGGTTAAGGCAACCTTATAATATCTCTGTCTACAACAATAATATATGCAACCACATACTTTAACAGTAATATATTCCTCTTCAATTATGTATTTTGTCTGGGTCTAAGGGGATGGAGTCGCAAACCTCAGGTTTCTTAGCATAAACTTAAGTAATATATTCCTCTTCAATTATATATTTTGTCTGGGTCTGACGGGTTGGAACCGCAAACCTCTTATTTCTTAAGCAGCCACCTCACACTCACTGAACTATCACAGCTGTTAGAGCAAATAACAAGTAATTTATGAGGAGAATTAAGTTTAAATTAGGTCATTATTTATGCAAAATTTTAACTTGGTTTTTAACGAGGGCTGCCTTTTATTTTTCGGGATTTGGCAACCCTATGGTAAAGTTGAAAATTTTTAAGGGTATACGTACTCAGAAAGTTTTGACAAACGAGTGCTATTTGTATTGTAATAGTAACGGGCCAAAAATGGAATGTAATCGTCAACATTTTCGTGCAATTAGTTTTTACAGCTTTTGATATGGTTTCATCCAGTAATAGTGCTTGTATGAAATTAATGCGATTTTTGGCGATGAAGGTCCATCTAGGATCAGTGGTATTTATTTATGGTACGGCGAATTCAATCGCGGTCGTAGTTCACGCCAAGACAAATATCGTGAAGGTCATCCAAAATCAGCTGCTCTTTCGAAAACCATTGATGTTTTCCTCGTACTGATATTGCAAGATCATCATGTCACTTGTCGTGAGATTGAGACAACCTCGAGCATTAGTGGAATCACCATACATTCAATATTGCACAAACATTTGACTGTCAAAAAAGTTTGATGGCGTTGAATCACACACAAATTGTTAGTCGCTCAAATAAGACTCGTGTCGATTGGTCGAAAGAAATGTTAAAAAACTACGATCGCGGTGCTTCGAAACACGTCTATGACATCGTGATCGGTCGTGAATCGTGGATTTACGCGTATGAACCCAAAAGTAAACAGCAGGGTGTTTCGAGATGAGCAAAATCCAGCAAAAGTTGTTCGCGGATGAGACACTTCTGAGCAAATGGTCGCTTGTTTTTTCTGAGAAACTCGACATGTCGCAACAGTACCGCTTGAACGATTTAGCACAATAACTTTTAAGTGGCACACTACGATTTATTTGCCAGTTGTCTGCCTAGAAATCAAGAAAACCAACCACCAAAGGCGGATCATTCTAAACCACCACCACAACATATCGGCTCACACAATTTAATTTTTGAGCTCGTCAAACATCGATGTGATGAGTTATCTTGGCACCGTATGTTTTCTTTTTTATTCCCGTAGGTAAAAAAAAGAAACTGGGAGATCAACGTTTTTCTACACCTGAAGAACCGGCTGCTGCATTCTGAATGCATGTAAAATTGTATAGATGATCTTCATGGGGAATATTTTGAATGGAATATTTTATTTGTTTTTGTTTTCTCAACCCGTAATATAAAAGGCAATCCTCGTATGTTGTAGTAAGTGGTTGAAAACGCAACGGGGAACAATACATATGTATATATCAGTGGCACTGATATGAATTAATTTGAATTAAAATAATTTTTAAACTGGCTGGTGGTAATTACAATTGGATTTATAATTTAAATTTTTGATTGCAAAAATAAGCACGAAAGCTTAAAATGATTGCTTTTTCATTATTCCTGCAAGGAGAAAAATAATAATAGCTTGTAATCTGAAAGCAAAAATTTGCATAAATTTTGCCAGCATATTATTTTGTATTTTATTTGTCCTCAAAACCGCCCAAGAAATAATTTGCATTAAATATTAATTCCGAAAAATTGAATTTATAAGCTGCTCATTTTAAAATACGGCAACGACCTAATTGTTAACGACAACGCGGTAATACTTTAATCGTACTACAATTTCGCTACCATCTGCCTGAACTGGAACGTTCCCTCGCTTACTGACTGGCTGGCTGGCTTCTTCGTTCGTTCGTTCGTTCGTTCACCCCTCCATTACAATAAGTATTAACCTTGTAAATGTTTCACTTAATCATAAAATATTTACGAGGTCTTTAGCATAAATTGCATATTTTGTAGCAATTTTTACTATTTTATATTTTTATTTTTCCAGAATAATGAAAAATATCTTTAAATTTCCGTTCAGATTATACAAAAAAAAACTAAAACACTCGCACCAGAAAACCATCTAATACGTTTACAAGACTCAAACACAAACACGACCCAGCCACACACACACGCACACGCTCTCTGTAGTTTATTAAAATTTTGCACGGATTTTATTTTTATTAAATCCTCCTTCCATCAGGCCAATTTAGAGCAAAATAACAAAACTGTTTTTCGTTTTATTCTGATTTTACTTGCATGTAGTTGCTGGTGTGGCGATAGGTTGTCATTTGTCGTTTAGCGCTGCTGCCAGCGAACTTTAATATCAGGCAGTGTTTTTTTCAATTTTAATAATGTTACAAATAAAATTGTAACAGCAAGCGAATGCTTTTTCTGTGCGCAAAAATACATACATATATATTTTTTGTTCTGAAATAGAGTTGCAAAAAAGATAAGATTGGAAAAATTTGCATATTTATAAACATGTCGTATAACTAAACTGTGTCGCTAAACTTGGTACTGTGGAACGTATTTTCGATAAATAGGATTTAAATATTGTCTGTCTATAGTGTATGGTAAAAAATTGGCAACGCTAGAAATAAAATAATGTTACGCTTTTATTCTCGATGAGGAACGCTTTTGAGGATGCTGCTCTGCTGCTTACTACGAGTAAAGCAGTTCCCACTTTGTACAAAAGTCAACACACTTTGACACACTTTTGACTAAGCTCGTTGTCTATGGCAAGAAACTTTAAACAATTCTCATCTCCGACTTCAATTAGTTGCAGTAATTGTTAAGTAGTTTATGGGGCTTTTAGTTCGGTTGTACTTCCTCGAAATTAAGAAAAAAATTAGTTTGTGGTGAAATTGTAGTGATCAAAAGAAATGTTGCTGACTTATTGGCTGGGTAGCATGTCATAGCCAATTCGTGTCCATCATGCCGATCATTGGCACCTCAAGGGCTTCGAACCCAGGTCATCACTAGCTATATACTGTTTTTAGGCAGCGGAGCTTAGCCATCCTACTACTAGATCTCTTCACTACTGCCTGTCTATTGTAATTCCTAATTCCGGTACTATGCACAGCATGAATAGGGGTCATGGTCTGAGTGCTGGTCCAAGTTTAAAAACGAAATTATGCGATCTTAAGTACCGTTCTCAGAACATAACTCTTTGTACAAATTAAAATATAACTTATATATTATTTCCATTTGTTTTTTCAAAATTAAATTCGAGGAAGCCTAAAACGTTATTGACTAACAAATCCATAAAATCCTGGATTAGCAAATCCATAAAAAATAGCTTTTGTTTATGTTATGTTACGCGAGCCGCCGGTCACGAAATTGGCCCACTTGGGTCCTAGAAGGGTCACGTTGTGATACCTGAATAGGCTGTAGGGAGATAGCCTTACATACTTCCCGCCAGCTCCCACCTGAACCAGCCCAATGAACGGATAAGCGAAACCACACTGTCCAAACCGCATTGCGATTACCGGTAGACCATTAAGTGTCCAAGCAATTTGCCCAAGTAATTTGCTCTCTTGTCAGAGATATGTATCTGGGCATCGACAGAGAAAGTGTTCGACACTCTCCTCCTGCACCTCATCTCTGCAGCCGAAGTAGAAATCATTATATGGAAGATTTAGTCTTCTTGCTTGTACTACCATGTGACAATGTCCCGTTAGAACAGTCACAAGGGCGTGACTGTGCCTATGCCTCGGAATGTTCAAAAAGGCCACAGTTCTCCTATACTCATAGCTGGGCCAGGTGAGCCCCGATATTCGACAGGTGATCTCGTTTGACTATCTTTCCTGCTCATTTCTTAGCAGCTGTCGTTGTATTAGCTGTTTGCAACTATTGAGGGGAACACCAACGAATTCGCCTATAACCTTCTGCTGTAGGCGGGAACCAGATCTTGCCAGTTCATCCGCCACTTTATTTCCGGACACTCCCTTGTGTCCAGGTCTGAATGTCTCGCTATTTCATTTCGAGATATCCAGCATTCATGAACGAATCGAGGTGTTGTATAACCACCCGCAAGCGTGTTTATGGCGGCCTCGCTGTCAGTACAGATTCTTGTACAGTACAGGTCTTGGTTATTTCAATTCGCATAATTTGATAATGTCCCAATGCATTACAGATCCATAATATTGTAGTCTGTGAACTCCTAAAAGCCATACTGAATATTTCTTGGCAATTGTAACAGCAAATGGTATCCATCTTGGATGTGAGAAAACTCTATTATCGTTAATAATATAAATTGGGCATTTGTTAATATTCATCGATCGTAATGTTATAAAATTAAAAATTGTTCGATGAGTTTGTTTCTTCTAAATTGAAATATCTTATCTCTCCTTAAGGGAGATGGGAAACTTTTCTCCAGCATTATGTGTTCTTATCTATAATTATGATGCAATTTTGAGCTGCTTGTGGCCACAGTGCATCAATGTTCTGTTTTACATTTTTAATAAGTGAAGCTTGTACAACAGTGCAAGTACCGGCAATATTAGATTTCTTGTTTATATTGTATTCCAAAAGTACAAGCTTGAAGGAAAGTAAGAATTTTCTGCCGTATCAAATCAAAATGCAGAGAAACTGTGATTGCCTGATTTTAGCGTCAGTTTATAAAAAGACAAGTCACAAACTGTAACAGCAACTAGAATCGTTTTGCAAAGGATAAAAGAAAATCTGTTTATGCTTTCTAACAGCAGCAGAAAAAGAAGCCAAAAAAAAAACAGATATTTGAGTTAAACAAGTTAAAAAATAAATTGGGGTAAAATGTGCTACATTTCAACAGTGAAACAGAATCATCAGCAGCAGCGCCAGCGCCAGCTCCAGTATTGAAATAAAACTGAAACAATTTTGTAACTTGAAAGCACAACTGAAATGCCACAACAACGATGGAAAACATAAAGAAGTTGAACTTAATAATAGGAGGGTCTACAAACACATTCACTTCTTCTCTTAATTTTGTTATACGCATAAGCGTTTCAGAAAAGTTTCTTTGTACACAAAGAGTAGTAGTAAAAGGACCTATTTAGCATAAAGTATGTAATCCGAGCTGATTTGTAAAGAAAATAAAAGCCACCATTCTACACAAACCAACTACAAAGTGTTGCAGGTTGTTTCTTTATTTTTTTTTTTTTTTTGCTGATTACAACGACAACTTTGGCGTAAGGATGATGAGAAATGTTCTTACGAAAGCTTAGTTCTTTATATTTAAAGAACTTTCTGGCACAATTGAAAAAATGCTGCGTAAGGAGGTTGTTGGATTTAACAATTTAACAAAGAAACTGTATTTGAATTTATGCCAGAGATTTGTGTATAACTTTCAGAGCAAGCATTAGTGTAACATGGGAATGTGTGTATGCGTGATTCTCATTTTTAATGTTCTTTTTTGCGGCTTAAGATATAGTACAATATCTACTGAAATCTCTGAATAAGCACTGGCTTCCTAAAATACGCCGTTTCGTTTTTTTTTTGACCCCTTAAGCTACAAAAAAACAAAACACCGAAAAAAATTTATTGAGAGCTGTTACAGAAAATTTGATTTTATAAAACATTTCGTCATAGTCAGATAAAAAAAAAGACCCTGAATAATTTTGAAAAAATAAGCGAAACGTTGGGTAAAAATTTAAATAAACTAGTTTTATTTTATATATTTATTTTCTTGCGCTAAAGGTCTTTTTTATTAAAATATTGGATTATTTTTGTAGATATTTCGCTCGGCTTCGGATAGCTTTATTATATTTATTATTTGGTTTTTTTTTTTATTATTTTTTTTGTTCTATTATTTATATATTTATTTTCTTGAGTTTTGTTTGCTTTTTTCATTATTATTGTCCTGAAGAAGCTGTCCGAAGGAGAGCGAAATATCAACAAAAATAATCAAATATTTTAATAAAAAAATCTTTACCTCAAGAAAATACATATATATAAAATATAAAACAAAAAAAAAGGGTCCAAAAAAACCAAATAATAAATCTAGTTTTATTTTATTCAACAATACTGCTCGAATTAGCCTGTGAAAAACCAAAAACCTTTTCGGAATACTCTTCCTTAAGGGCAATTCAGACTATTATACTGTGTATTAATACCTGCTAAAAATTCAAATAATACGTGCAAGTGTGATGGTGTGAATGCAATGTGTTATGAAAACGAGAAATAATACGATAAAAAATTGACATCCCATTAAACTTCATCGTTTTTTGAAAATTTCCTAAACGATAATACATTTTATTCGATCAGGGTTGTTTTTTTTTTTAACACAAGCAACTGTTCAAAAATTTACTAGCCAGTTGTTTCACAGCCGATGGTGTGCCGTCGCTGGTGGTATTTGATTTCGTTATACAAGGGTTCGAAATTCGGAATTTGGTTACCGTATACAGATGTGGAATGATTTACGTGAGTACCTGCCACTAGGGCCCAACCTCACGGTGGTCAAACCACGTGGTGTAATCAAGACGTTACACCACCGCCCCCGAGCAGCCGGAACAACTGCTCGGGTGGCAATTTATTTGCTACGTTACTTGGCCATAACAAAACCCCTTGCTCAGGAGTTGAGCTATCTAACCTCTGCTGCATTGCAATTCCCCAGACGGCTAAGGATACACCTACCGTGGTAGCCCGAAGTTCCTAAGATCATCAGTCCTTGAACCAACGCTAATGCTCCCGCCAATCTGGTTACTTACAAAGCAGCGACTGTTGCTTAGCAACAGCACTACGGGCCCATTTGGGCGACCGAACATAGACCCGAGGGTCTATGATCAGTATGGCTACCAACGTTCCCTCCCATGCGAACTTATGGTAGCAACCACAGCCAGTACGTTTCAGCCAAGGAAGGCTCCTCAACCTATGACCGGCGAGATGACTCCGAAGAGTCATCCCGGGGCTCCGGTCCCCGTACTGCCGAATTACCCTTCGGTGAGGGGTTTCAGCAAGTCCCTCAGGAGTCGCCGCCCTCCTTCAGGAGGGGTATCCTGCACCCCTTCTACCCCGTTGACACGACACCAAGCTGGTTACGATCAGCAAGATGCATATTGTGCCCCCGGGGGGAGGTTACCGTATACAAATGTATTTTGCTCTAGCTGTATTTGGAAGATAAAATATTTTTGTGTTATTCAATTTGGTTCTGTTTTACATAACTATCATTTTAGCTGCTGAATATTTTTTAGCGCCGGCACGTCCACCGCCAACATGAAATTGCTCTTCTGCCGCCGTGTAAAGTTTTATGTTGGCAAGTTTATTCTGTGATTAAACGCATCCCAATAAGCACAAATTTTTTGTGAATTCCAATGTTGAAATTACAGTGTGAATCCAGCTTGAATTACATTTAAAATCCGTCCTCTTTCCAGTCCGTTTGAAGTTTGTTAATAAACAACAACAAATTTGTTTGAAGCATATGTTATTTATGTCACATAGTTGATGTAAAATAATTGGCGGCGGTGATGATGATGATTTTATAATTAAAATTTCAGAGAAACTTTTCGATTCTACTTGCATCACACTGTTTTTCAAGGCCGGAAGTACACTGTAAAGGTACTGTTTTGTTCGACTGTAATTTAATGGTTAATTTTGCTGGATTCGCTATTGAATTCAATAGTGTTTCAGCTGTAATTCAACACTGGAAATTGGAAATTGTGACTGCATTTCAAATGTAATTCCACTTCAACTCCAGCGAAAATGCTTTTGGAATGTATGATTAACGTATGTACATACATATGCAACAGCTGTTTTCTTTTCCATTCAAATTTTTTTATTTAATTTGAAGTGTGATGGTGTGAATGTAAAATGCAATTTACGTTAGACTTTTTGACAGTTGCAAGAAATCTAATTATACTTTTATCTCACAAAACTCGATAAAAGTATTTATACTTGTATAATAGTCTGAATTGCCCTTTATTAATAATCGCTGCACAGCGTCATCAGTGGAATTGACAGCGCAGTCATGACAGCCGAGGCCAATATTTACGGTTGTGCGCCAACAAGTTCATGTTACTAAACAAGAATTTAGAAGTACATTTGCATAATCACTTGTTCATAATTGCGAGAAACTATTTGTCAGTGCGCTAATCGGGCTTAAGTTTTTTTTACATTACTGTGATGATTGTTATTTGAAAAAAAAATAACACAAAAAACATCTGGCTGTTTCGAAGCCGCTACACATCTTCTCAGCACCTGTCTTTGAACTTAAGTGCTCATATTTCTGCAGCAAGACTCAAGCCACTCTACCGACTAATTAAAGAGACATAAGCCTCGAGGACGGGCAGTGCGGCGGCTCCAAAATAGGTTAGCCGCTGTCCCCTAGCTAAATGTGTTCAATGCTTTCCTGGTCGTGATTAATTACGGCCGTATTTATAAAAGTTATTTTGAGTTTATTAAGCTCTCAGTGTACAAAATTCTACACAACAATAATCAGCCCAATGATACAAACAAGAACATGTATGAAAAAGCTCTCACATAAAGAGCAAATAACAGTCTTCTGATATGACAAAAAATCATGCATAACAGACTGCAAAAAAAAATATCATTGCTTTGGTTAATATTGGTTAAGTATATAAATAGAAAGTAAAATTGCGTGAGCTTTGGTTGCCGAGTGGTTAAAGCGGCTGTGGCAAACTTGTGAAATTTGATACGTGCAAATTTCATAGCATGCTGATGAAGGGTGTTTGCTAGAAACAGCCGGTTGTCCACCTAGCTATACAAATTTTACTTTTCTTTAATTAATTAATATTGATTTAAAAGTGACAAACCCAGGGTTGAACTTGAGCCTGAAAAAGTATATTAATATAAATGTAAATAATCAGCCCAACTATCAACTGTTTGTGTAATTTCTTTCTATGGAAAAAAAGTTCTACAATTCTCAGTTTTCTGGGGAAAAACATAAAAGTATGGCCACAATTTGTTTGGAAAACAGCCGTTTGCTTGCTGACGGCTTCATTCGTTTACATTTAGTATTTTTGTAATTGTTACAGTTATGTTTTGTAAATCTTTAATAATTGAGTGGTTCATTACATTCTTAGAAGCAAATATCTCTATTGGTATATCTGTTAATCAACAAAATAGTTTTTGATTGTGTTTCTAAAAGAGTGCTTTTCATTATTCTATAAATTCTATCCGTTCTTTTTCTCAAGTTGTGATATGAAGTTATTTCCTTGAGAATCTTTTCGCGTTGAAGTTTTCATTTATAATAGAAAGCCTGGGAAAAGAGAAAAAACTCTAACGGAATTTTCGTTAAAATTGAGCTGAATATAAAATTAACTTAATAGCATGTTCATACGTGCGCCTTTATTGAGATAATCGCAATAAAGTCCATTATTGAGCTGAATATTCCATACAAAAAGTCAATAAAGTTATTGCTTAATAAACTCAAAATTGCTTTGAATATTGAGAAAAAGATGAAACACAACACTGTAAAAGATGTGTTTAATAAGCAAAAGTATACAATGCGAGATGAATGATCAGGAGATAAATGTCAACAAAAGCAAACAAAACAAAATAATAAAAAATAAAAATAAATACAATAAGAATAAAAACATTGCAGCATTTCCAAATTTTTATTTCTCTTCCTTTTTATTATTGCCGCTTTGGAGTCATAACATGAACGCACTATTTGTACAAGTTCCATATTTTTATTGTACAACACTAAAATCTTTTTAATAAAAGGCAGTTTTTCTTCCATTTTTCTTGTTTGAAAATATTTTTCACTTTTTCTTTCTCACTACCAAAACAAAAACAACAACTTTTTTCCAGCTGTCAAATACTAATTGAGTTAGCCCAATATTTGTATGTATGAACGCAAAAAATATTATGTCAATAAACTGAATATTATCTCAATTAGAAATGCATGTATGAACAAGGTATAAGCTCGAATAACAAGATGCCCAATAGTTATAGAAAAAATGTTCAAGTAATGAAAAGTAACCATTTTAGGAAACATATTTTATAACTTTTTTATATATAAAGTTGTTCTGATGAGTTGATTAGCAACGTCATATAAACGGCTGAGATGGACAGAAAACATTAATAAGGTCTATTTTTAGAGCTAAAATAATATAAAAATCAGCTTAAAAATAGGAATCATTCATATAAATATGTACATATTCATTTGATAAAAACATTTTTCGTCTCTTCCTTGGCTTTCTTTATGTTTTAGCTTTTCAGAAAACCTCTTCGCATTTGCGTTCTTGACAAAACAAAAAAAAAAAAAAACACCAACGTAGTTCGCACAAAGAATTACGTAGCTTTTTTTGTTCTCAAGAACGTAATTTACTTGCAAATTCGCTGCAATGAAATTGTTAAATTGTACTTGTAAATGTCGAAATCCGTTGCTGCCTTCTGTTGGTGGATTACAGTGCAGCTTTTGCCAAAGAACTCCTTCAGCAGTCAGTCTGCCAGTCATAAGAAGACCTGATCATAAGAGATTTTATTTTCCAAAATAAAGCAACAGCCAAAAAAGTTTGAAATAGTCAAATTTATATGTTTATATGTCGCTTAAGGAATACATACAGACATACATATGTAAATTTATCCCACTTTCTTATTTTGCTGTTTCGTTAAAGGCATAAAAACAAAATATCCAAAACAATACACTTCTTCTTGTGAAAGTGGTTTTTTTTATTTTCTGTATTTATTATTTTCACTTTATTATACATACATACATCGTTGCGAAATTTTATTACAGTTTTATTAGGTTTTTTGTTATTCAAATAAATCTTTAGACATGATTTTCTTTTACGTTTTTTTTTTTTTTATATGATGATTGTATTATTTATTCTGGCATGTCTTTATTTCGAGGATGTTAAGAAAAGCGCAAAAGGAATTATTTAAAAGTCTGTTCGTTATTTATTTAAATTTGTGCTGTTTGTTGTGCTTTTATGTTTAAGTAGTGTAAAATGAATGCAAATTTTTGATTTTTTAAGAATTATGGTCCTTTTAGGATTATTTAATGCTCAATTTTAAAATGATTGCTTAAAGCTTGAAAGCTGATACTGTAAAACGAGGAAACAAAAACTTGAAAGGAAACTGTTTAAGAAATGTATGGGTGAATTTAATAGTTTTCTAGAATCGAAATTAGTATACAAAAATTGTTTAGTTTTACTGTCAAAGTCTTTTAAAATAAGAAGTAAAACTAATTTAATATAAATGTAAAACTAATTTTGTTTTGCTTGCAACAAAGTTTTGCGTGATTTTTAAAAAATAACGTTTGTGACTTAGGCAATCAATTGTGTTTTAGGCATAAAATACGACTGGGATCTCATAATTGCACAAGAAGTATATTGAGCAATCCATTCGATTACCAAAAAACTGTCACACAACTTTCCACAATATACTCAATTTATAGTACAACAAACAAAGAAAACAGGAGCATTAATGGCTTCCTTGTTTTATGAACGGGTAGTTACACATATTCGCCTAAGAACGCCATTGCGATTTAAATGCGTTGCCCAAAAATATTGCAGTTTTCAACTTTTAGAATAAAAAAAAGAACTTAAATTTTTTTTCACAAAAGTAGGATTTGTCGATTAATTGAGATGCTTTAGTCAGACATTCTGACACCACTGGTCGTCTAGTTCATGCAGTCCGCTCGCAAGACTGCATTCATAAGCAAGGGTATTCTTTAACCATACCCCTACATTCATACATACACGCATACACACATACATACTTAATATAAAAAGGGGAGCAACTGCAAGTTAAAAGAATCTTCAATATTACGAAATTCCCATCGTTGTCACATGAAGTGGATTTTCTTCTATAGTTTATTTTCACATACTGAGCTTTGAAAAATTGTGTTTTTTTTTTTTTGTTTTGGCATATTTAAAGTCACATAAATCCTTTGAAAAGAATAGTATTTAACGAGTGCGTTGATTACGTCGTGCTGATGTGAAAACGATATTGGATTTTGGTCAGTGGCCGAACTCTCCTGAAGCTGAAACTTTATTCTAATAGCCTTTTTACACTGACGCACATCTTACATCTTTCAGCAATTTGCAAAGGTGTTTACATCTTCCCATAAAAATTATACAGCGCGAAAATTCTACATCTTTCTACATCACCAGAAGATGATCCTTTCTCATTTTGTTGCATCTAACATTTTTCGATTTTTTTAGTGGCATCACTAAAAAATATTGCAGAAAATCGATTGCTTTTGTTCCATCACTAGCAAAATGCAATTTCAGAAAACAAATTTAACATAAAAAAATGAGCGGAACATGTAGTTTGTTATAATTTTTAATTATTTATAAATGAATTCATTTTAACTGCAGTGCAAAAGAAAACCCATCGTATAGTCAATCAATATGGAGAATATAGAACATGTTGCTTGACCTATGAAAAGAAAAACTTCCAAAAGTCTTCCTTTTTCATGTGGATGTCAGTCGGTGTAAAAAGTCTATAAGCATTAAAAATAAATTCAGTCAAATACGAGGCTGGCTCGCACACTTTGGGTTCCGTACATATGTGTTACTTTACATTGTTTGGGGACACCTAGTAGTTTTTGACTTTTTATTGTTGTTGTTGGCATCTGTTGTTGTAAGGCATCTGGGAGTACATACACTGTGCGAATTCCGGCTCTCTATCTCTTACGGCTCGAGAGTTATAGCTTACTGTTTATTTACCTTGTAAACGGACACCTGGTTATTTTAGAGTTGTTGTTGTTTTTATCATTTGTTGTTGTGGAGCATATGTGAATACATATATAATGCAAATTTCATCCCTCTGTCTCTCACTGTTCGAGAGTAACGGCTAATTCTTACTTTACGTTGTATGGGGGCACCTGGTAGTTTTCGACTTGTTGTTGTTTTTAGCATTTGTTGTTGTAAAGCATCTGTGAGTACATACACTGTGCGAATTTCAGCTCTCTATCTTTTACGGTTCGAGAGTTATAGCTAATTGTTACCTGGTAATTTTCGACTTGTTGTTGTTGTTAGTATTTGTTGTTGCAGCGGCAAGGTACTTGCTTGTGTATGAGTAAGTCTAGCACGTTCTCTCTCACTCTCTTTTGTGGTGAGAAGGTATGCTGTCAATTCTACTCATTTAATTCAGCTACTTATGTTTGTATGAATTGCTTAAATATACATATAATTGTAGTTTTTTAAGGCAAATTGAGCTCAAATAAGGCCTTGATGCCGATTTTTCTAAAACTTTCAGAAGTATTCAACATTAGTTTTATCTTTAGATTTAAACTTTATCGGGCTTTTAGTTCGATTTAACTACCTTAGAATCAAGAAAGGATCTTTTTATTTTTCGTAAAATTGTAGGGACCAAATTTTCTTAAAGAATACAAGAAAAGTAAAGCTGTAGAGTTATTGGCTGATGTTTCACGTCCACCACAACTCTCATCACCAGGTCATATCTAATTGCATACTACTTTATTGAGCACTATTTTATTAAGGCTTAGCCATCCTTCTACCTTTAATCAATTAATTAACTTTAAATGTTATCAGTGTGTTTTTCTGTTGTTTGAAATATATATTTTTTATTCTCTAAATATCCTTATCATTTTTGATGCTTATTTTTCGACCTTTGTTGTTTAGTATTTTAATTTTTCGACCCTTAGGGTCACTTGTTTTTTTGGGCACGGCGCAAAGCTTAAGAGATTTTTCATCACTAGAATACAATGGAAAGAATCACAAAATCATATGTTGGAAATGATAAGGACAGTATTTTAATTTTTCGAGTCTTAAGGTCACTTGTTGTTTTTATAAGTGTTTATTGAATTCGATATTTCGATATCACAATGGATATCTTCTTCAGGAATGTTTTGATGTTTTTTTAAAAAAAAAATTTTTTATAACAATTTCAAAAAGAAATAAACTGTTTTGTTTTTGAAATTGTTATAAAAAAAAATTTTTGAAAAAACATCAAAACATTCCTGAAGAAGATCTCCATTGTGATATCGAAATATCGAATTCAATTAACACTTATAAAAATACAAGTGACCTTAAGGCTCGAAAAATTAAAATACTATCCTTATGATTTCCAACATATGATTTTGTGATTCTTTCCATTGTATTCTAGTGATGAAAAATCTCTTAAGCTTTGCGCAATGCCCAGCGGCTGGGTTAGTAGAGGCGACAACTCATGTTTTCCTCAATCTTAATATTCCCCTTCATTACACAACCAATCTTAGGATATCTCTAGAGGGGTCATATGTATGACCAATTCCCAATAATTCTTTCTCTTTAATATTTTTTCTAAAACATCCAGTCCATGCAATGCCTTGTTAGAATCGTGTTTCCATATAAAAATACGAAAAATTAAAATCCGGACTCGTCGAAGACGATGTTTTTCATGTGTCGTAGTGCAACGAAAAATTTAAGTTCGATCGCTTCGAAAGCGATATTTGTTTAATATTTGGTAGTAGAACTTCTCAGTCCTCATCCTAAAAGCTATCGAAAAATTGGCCCACCCTTTTTTTCACTGCATTACACATGGCAAAGAGTGAGAAGGCAACACCAAAAAAAAAAAACAACGACACTGGAATATTATGCCAGAAATCGTATGTGATTTGTTTTTTTTTTTTTTGAATTTCATCAATTTTTAAATCGCGGACAACGAATTTCCTCGTGGAAAAATATCTCTGTAAAGGAAACTCATTTTCAATTTTCACTCACATCCTTTTGCTGTGTGAAGCAAGAATATTTGTGGTAAGATTTCTTTTTAAATTTTAAACATTTTCCTTTAATTAATTTAATTACAAAATAATTCTCATTGTCAATTGAGTTATGAGTTTTTTCTGTTATCTGAGTATGTATCTATTCGAGACGTTTTCAACTTACCTTTTGTATTTCGCACTTAAAAGAACCACAAGTATTTTAACTAAATAAACAGCATCTGCAAATAAAATGTAAAGATATACATTGTATGAAATTGAAATACATTTTAATGGAAATGAAAGTGAAAAAAGAGAGAAAGTGCGCGTATGTGTGTGTGTGTGAAATACTCTTAAATACACAGACAAATAACGAGCGTGTGCAGGTAAACCATGATAACAATTAAGGTTTTATAATTATAATAATTACTTATACTGAGTGCATACATATGTTCATTTATGTAAAATATTTTACATTCGCAAACAATGAAGATTTAAATACCCCCAGCAGGATGTTTAATTTATATGTTCATGTTTTGTTTATTGTGACACACTTAAAGGAAAATCTGGTGGTAGTTTTTAGTGACTGGTCGTTACAACTACTTAGATAGACCCTCTGTCAATACTTAGAAAAGGCGCATGCAATTTCAGCTATACACGATTCTAGCACTTGGGCAGAGGCATTTTAGACGTCCCTTAATTCTAAGGCTTGCATGAGTATTAACCTCTATTAAATATTATAGTGCTGTTACCCATTTCTTTTTGGCAATAAGCGTTTGAAACATTAAAAGAAAATTTTTTTCTAGCCTTATTTCTTTACGTGGGGGAATCTCAACCATACATTACATCACTGGCATTGCTTTAAACATATGATTACAAATACACACAACAATTATTGCGTGAAGTTAAACATGCATTATTTAACCCCTGCAAACAAACCGTCATGGAGAAAAGGGTGTGTTGGTTTTGTTGATCATAAGCGAGTGTAAAAATTCCGTAAATATTTAAGTTCTTTTTAGTTTCTGTATAGTACTGCCCTTCAGCAGAGAACGCTGCTTTTAGTTTAACCCACAAAATGATTTCGCTGGGATTTGTGTCTTTCAATGCAACCGCGTTTGTTGTTTTCATGAGCCATTAAAACGTTATAAGCAGCAGCTCAATAACGACTATGGCACAAAAATAAAGGGAAAATTACCTTTAATCGAGCGTACATTTCAAGTATTGTAAGAATACAGGGGCAAACATCCCGGCATGCATACGTAGGTAAACGAAGTCAGTTTGATAATTCATTCGCAGAAGAAAAGTAGTTTTAAGTGTGAAACTAGACAACAACCGCATGCCAGTCAATGCTGTAACCCTAGAGTCTCGTTCGCTTTCATTTGAGTATTCATTTTTTAATTAAACCATTTCGCAGCAATATTTTATCTATATTTTGGTTACTTTTTTTTAATATTTCCACTCTTAAATGGTTTTTAAATTTTGGAAAGTTGTAGCAACACTATTGTACAGATTTTTTCGGGGGCGTCGTATACGTATACTACAAATATAATTTTTATTTGATTTTTATTAATTTACGAAAAACTAATTTTTGCAGCTTCAGATCTTTTCTATTTCATACTTACAGTCAGAAAAACACTGCAATGTAAAAATAGCTTAACAAAATGTTGATTAAATATCATGTCAAATTTGAACAAAAATAATGACCCTTTTGAAATTAAGTCTCTTATGAAATTGATTGTTATTCCATTCGTTTTATCTGTTGCGATTGCTGAGTGCATATGATGGCTGCTCAACAGCCATGAGGTTGCGGTTCGAACCCCAGAGAGGCAAACAAAACGCTTTTCAGCACAAAAATATCTTAATGAATTAAGACAAAATAAATTAAGACAAAAAGGATTAAGACAGTAAACATGTTATTTTGGACTTGTCGTACAATAAAACTTTGTGTTATTGTAGTAAGTGATTTGAATCTACGATATTTGCAGATCAGCCGTGATCGCTCCCTTTTTGACAAAAATAGTGTGCGGATTCTTTAGCTGTAAATAAAAATAAAACTCACTCAGCTTTGTTATTTTTAACACTTAATAGTTCTTTAGATTTATATACTATTCAATAGTATTCACTAAAATATTTTACTTGAGCACTTGTATTTAATACACTTGCTGTTAGTGTTAGCTTAGTTTAAATTCTACTGCTGTATAAGCGCTGTGTTAATTATATAATTAACACAGCGCTGTTTAAACACGACTAATCTATATTAATCTCACACCAATCAGCTGATAGCAAGCATCTTCGATGCAACGTCGATATTCACTGTCGCTGCTGCTTGTGGTCACTGGAGGTTCGTAGCTTCAAGCTTCAAGGAGGTTCAAGAGCTAAAGACTTACTTGTCGGTAGTATGGCTTTTTGAAGTAGTCATGTTTACTTAATTTTGCAGCATTATTTGAGGATACAACATTTGCTACCCAGAAACAGCCAGTTGTCTACCTAGCTATAAAATTTTACTTTTCTTTACTTAGTTGATGTTATTAATAGAAAAAGTGATCAACCAAGAGTTGAACTTGCACCAGTTAAAAATCATTGAAAACACATGGTAATAAAACTGAAGTTGCGTGATAGTAAATTCATAACAATATTAATTTTGGATAAACAAATATGAACTTAATTATTTATTTGCTTTAAAAGCCAATTGAAATGTATTAATTCAGGTCCAAAAATGAACCTTTTCAAAAAATATTTGCTGTATTTTTCAGCTGTCTATATGCCGACGACATTTCGTTGGTGCTAATCAACTCATCAGTAGACTTGAAAAATGGGAATTATGAAATAAGTAGTTAAGTTTCAAACAAACTTTTAAGAATTTTTCAAGTCTACTGATGAGTTGATTAGCACCAACGAAATGTCGTCGGTATAAAGACAGCTGAAAAATACAGCAAATATTTTTTGAAAAGGTTTATTTTTGGAACTGAATTAATACATTTTGGATAAACTTTAAAATAAACATCTAGTCTCGGCAAGACTTAAGTATTTTGGAACTGTAGTGGAGATCGCAGACCCCTCAGAACGGAGTTCAAAGTAAGCTGGAGGCTTATTGTGTATTAATTATTAGCTTTTAAAGTTACAAGGTTTACCACAAAAACTATGAAAGTATTAGATGAAGAGAGCATAGACTATAATGTGGCGAAATTGCAAATGTTTTCAACAGCTTTCTCTATTTTTACTTGTATTGTTTATATGCTTATACAAGCTTATCGCGCAAAATGCGGGAAGGGTTTGTATCCGAGATTTTAGAGTAAAAGATTGAGCTTAAAAGGAATCGTACTGTGTTGTGTGCACCATCAAACCTGGTGAATATTATGTTGTCATTCTGGCGCAGTAGAGTGTGTGTCACTACGTAAAATTCATTCTAGTAGAATTTCGTAGCGAACATCCAAAGATTCGAAGAATAATCGCGTAACCGTAATGTGGGTTTCTACCCCGTGAAAAAGTACCTTCGCAGTGTGTTTCCTTGCAGGTCTTTCACGGATTTTCTTCTCTGTAGGAGAAAACATTTTGTATGCCACGATTGGCTTGGCATACAAACTGTTGTCTTATACCATGTTCATACCTGCGCCTTTATTGAGATAATCGCAATATTCCATACAAAAAGTCAATAAAGTTATTGCTTAATAAACTCAAAATTGCTTTGAATATTGAGAAAAAGATGAAACACAACACTGTAAAAGATGTGTTTAATAAGCAAAAGTATACAATGCGAGATGAATGACGAGATAAATGTCAACAAAAGCAAACAAAACAAAATAATAAAAAATAAAAATAAATACAATAAGAATAAAAACATTGCAGCATTTCCAAATTTTTATTTCTCTTCCTTTTTATTATTGCCGCTTTGGAGTCATAACATGAACGCACTATTTGTACAAGTTCCATATTTTTATTGTACAACACTAAAATCTTTTTAATAAAAGGCAGGTTTTTTTCCATTTTTCTTATTTGAAAATATTTTTCACTTTTTCTTTCTCACTACCAAAAAAAAAAAACAACAACTTTTTTCCAGCTATCAAATACTAATTGAGTTAGCGCAATATTTGTATGTATGAACGCAAAAAATATTATGTCAATAAACTGAATATTATCTCAATTAGAAATGCATGTATGAACAAGGTATTACGGTCGACCTTTGGTAGAAATCTGATAAATTATTTTTATTTGTTGACATTCGGTATCAGTATATTAAAGCCAAACCTTAATTTTCACCGTGTCCCTTGACTGTATTCACAAATTAAAAATCAGCAGGATTCAAAGTTGTTTTAATACCTAATCAGGTTGTATTAAAATCACCTCCCAAATATATAAAATCTACGTTTCTACGTTTTTAACTTGGGTTTTCTATGATTAAGATATACATACAATATTAGAGTAAAATTTTAAGCCCATTTGGTGCTGATTTAATTCCAAAGTTATTGGGCGCTTAAGGGAGTACCCGCTTCACTTTGTTGCCCAGACGTGACTGTATTTTGTTTTTTTTTTTTTTTTGTTTGCGAAGGGTTGATTGGTGTCATACATGTATGTTTACTTTTTGACTTTTATTGACTTTCAACAAGTATCAGTGATTTTATGTCACATACACGATTAAAAGAAGGGTTTCTTCTTAATGAATTCAGAGAAACAACCCTGAATGTTAATTTACCTCATGCCTGGCCTCAAGTTTAACAGACTTTCCCTTCATGTTTATTGGCTGTATAGGATTTTGTTTTATTTTCGCTTAATTAAGTCTAATTAAAATTTTACTTGCGGTATTGGCATTTTTTGTTACGCTGATGATGACAGTGGTAGTTTCACGGTGCATCTATAGTTTGTTGGCTTTGTTGTGGTCTGGCTGATGGCTTTCTTTTTGCTTCCTTTTGGCTTTGGTTTTAGCGCTGATTGTTGTGACTTGAGGCCACTGATGTCACAGTCTATTGCCATGATACTCTCTGAGTCTTTGGTAAGTGTTTTTAGTCACTTTGATTGTCACATTTATTCAGATTGGATATTTTCCTTTGTTGTCTTTTTGAAACAGCAAATTTGTGTTCTTCTGCTTATGTTTGTGACTGAAAACGTGTACTGCTCTCTTAGAAGTAATTTTTAGTACTATAAATATTTAATGAGATTATTTCAGCGTTAACAATGTTTCAGATTTGTTAATCGAAATGTTTTACATTTTTTTAGTTCAATATTTTTTTTTATAATTGTAACGTTTTCTTATTTTTTTTTTTTTTTTTTTGGTTAAACAAAAATTATTCGTATTGCAGAAAGAAACTTTTTTCTGTATTAATGTACTATATCTCTTAATGAAATGTTTTTAAATGGCATCCATTGAACTTGCCTAAATGTAACATCAACTTTATTCAATTTTCAAGGCATACATTATTCTGTACGCACGTTGTTTATTTTATTTTCCCAGAATTTATAATGAGTTTGTCAATCTGGAATATCAATAATAAATAATAAGAGAAAAAAAAAACAAAATAATGATTTATATTTTTATATGGCAATTGTATAGTAATTTGTATGATTTGTTATTTATCCATTTGTGTTTATTTTCAAAATTTGTGTTGAACAGTGAAGTTCGAAAGTTATTGGTTTCTTTTCAATTAAGTATTCAATGTAAGCAGCTTCGACAGTGGAGCATTTTATTGTACACATTTATGGCTGAAGATACGTTTTTATTACACAAATATCTGCAGGAAAAAGTGTGACCACTACACATACTTGTAAACTTTTAACTTCGGCGAGGGGAGGACGCTAAAAGCATCAACAACTTTATGATAAGAAGCTGCAGCAAAAAAGAGAAATTAGTAAACCAAGTAAGAATACTATATTCGGCAGTGCTGACCGTTTGAGGTATGTGGCACAAAGAAATTGTGGTATTAGTGAAATTTCAAAATTTTTTTAAAAAATTCTCAAATACAATTGAGAAACGGCACTTATACCACTAAATAGACCACATCCTTGGCTTCCTTTTCCATATGGTCCAGTTGAGCTATACTCAAGAAATGTGCCCATATATGTCCAAATTCTTTCAGAGATAATCGAATTGTTACAATGCTGCTCTTAAATTTTTTTTTTTTTTTTTAGTTTTCTCAATTTTAAAATTTAGATGGTTTTTATTAATATTTTTAAATATTCTTTTATTTTATAACAAGTTACTTATATATATTTACGTGCATTTTTACTTTCCTAGATAAACATGTTGGTACAATGTTCGCTTACGAAAAACACATTTAACTTCACGCTTAAATATGTCGTTACGTTATTTCGTTACGTCAAACATATTTAACTCGGCATATTTATCTTCACACACATTTCTTTTGTGGTAAAATATTTGTTTTTATTCCTTCCCACACTTTTGTGCATTTTTGCCTTTTATGGAGAGAAATTATAGTTTACTCTCATTTTACCGAATTTTGCCCAAAAAGTAAAGAAACAGAGAGAGAGCTATTTAAAAAAAAAACACGTACTCTAATTGACACATAAAAAAAAATTAAGTTCTGGGTTGTATTTAACTCCGAAGACATTTGCACATGCATGTGGTGTTTTGCGAAAACACTTTCACCTTCTTGTTTTTCGATCTAGAAAAATTTGCTTTGCAAATTAAATGGAAAATTTTTAATGGCTTTTTAAAACCAAAAGTCAAATCGAAGCACATAGACGAGTCGTGTCAACTGTGTGATTCATAAATATAATTGAGAAAGCGAAGCAAGTGATTCAACTCGTAATAGAAACATACTATAAGGCTTTTCAAGAACATGTCTTTAATATTTTATTATTTTGGGTCTTAAGGGATCATTTCAATTGTTTTCCATTAGCTAAAAATAATAGATCTCTTTGTTGGCTAAATTAGTAAATTACAATTAGCTTTCATACCCCATATTAGGTTTTTGTTTAATCCATTCCAATTTTTACCTCAATTCTGCTATATTTTTGGTCGCCCTCCCAGTATATATCATGTCCTCACAAAGAATAATAGCAGCAAATGTGAACTAAATGCTCATAAATAATTTTCCACTTTATGAATACTTAAAGCAGCTTTAAACAACACTGTTTTTAAAACACAAATTTGCTTACGTTCGCATGTCACTAAAAAACAAAAAAAAAAATATATATATATATAAAGAATCATGCCACGTCATAAATTAAATTAATTTCTTTTCTGTGTTTAATTTAAAATTATTAATACAACAGCATATTTCATATGTGTAATGATTGCAAAATGATTAACATTTATAATTAACGTAATAAAGCATTTAAAATTGTCATGATTAAGCAATTTATCAAAAATATGTTATAGGTTATGCATTAAATTTGAGTTAAAGCCAGATCAAAAGTATTGCATTTTCCAAAGAGATATGTTCATTATTTTCTAATGAAAATTGTAAAATGTTCTGTCCGTATTAATAAACAAGTGTTGCTTTAATTGGATTTCAATGAAGAAATTTCATATCCTTACCAAACAATAGTGCTGCAACGTGCCTCAAATGCATACCGACATAAGATTTGAGTTATTGCTCGTTGTGCAGCGCACATTCATGTTTTGCAAATCTATACATACATACGTAGGAAATTCTCTTTATAGCTGTTAACAATATTTTAATTCTTTTTAATTGACAGCCAGTTTATAATATAATGCATTTATGACATGTATTGTATAGATTTTTCTACTGCCTTCAACACAACATGTATTGAAATATTTAAAATACTTTTAAATATTTAAATATATTAAAATTACAAATACACTTTGTTTTTAATTTAAACTTTAACTTTAGTTAACTGCAATCATTCAAAATATGTTGAATATCCTTCTATGTCATTATTGAGCTCAATATGCCACACAAATAGACAACAAATTATTGGTCAGTTGGCACAAAACTGTTTCAAATATTGAATAAAATTAGATAATTTAGTATAATTTTCTTTAGTATAATTTGCTCTGATAATTCCCAAGATCCAAGATTTTTTTTTTTTATATAAAAGCTCTTTAAAATGTTTACCACTAAAGTGAAAGTGAGAATATCACAGAACTGTTATTCGGTCAATTATGGAATGCATTAAGGAGCTCAATGAAATGGGAAGAGCAGGACTTGTGAATATATTCACAGATAGTCAAATGGCCATTACAGTGATCTCAGCTGAGCGGATTAAATCATGAACAGTTTTCGATTGCAAAACTGCTATTAACAGTTACTCGTCTCATGGTGAACTTCGCATCATATGGATGCCAGGACATGCGGGAATAACTGGAAATGAAAGACTAATACCCTAGACAGACGACAGCGTTAATGCGCATTAGTGGCCGTTTTGCGCATTTAGTCGTGCATTATCTACATTCGAATGTGAATTTAGCTCTGCCCTAAATGCACAAAATCAAACTGCATTTATACTAAATTCAGTTACATAATATGGCAGCACCGTCGAAATCCGTCAGCTGTTGATATTTTGTTTACTATTGTGAATAGATAAATCACAGACAAAAAAGGCAAGCTGTTTTAACTGTTACAACAAATTTAAATTTGTGATTGCTGGTGCACGCCCAATTTTTGTATTATGGAGCAGTTTCATGAAAAGAAATTTTAACTTTCTTGAAAATAAATGTTCATTTCCTATCAACAGTATACCTGCAAATTTTACAGTCTGTCTTTTATCCATTTCATGTGTAAAAGTAAACTATAAGTAATTATTTTAAATGCCAAAACAAAAAATCAATAGCAAACAACAGCTGTTTTTTAAATGCAGCTGTTTACTAAATGCAGAAACTGTCGTCTGTCACCGTAAAATTGTAACTCAAATTAGTGAGCTCTTAATGCAAATTAACTCTGCCGTCTGTCTAGGCTATAAGAGAGTTAAGTAACATAAACTGAGCTAAGGAACTGGGCATACAGCGTCCATTTATCTCTCTGGATTAACTAAACCGTGGGATTCATTGCAAGAATTCTAGGGGGGGGATCCAGACGAGAAAAAAATGGGAGGACTGCTAAGACTTAGCAACCCCAAATTAAGCAGATTGATGGGAGCTATGACTGAGCGTTCTCAACTACTGGCACATCTTATCTGCATAAATAACCGTTAAATATGCTTTCGTAAAGTTTTATGGTTTTACTTTTTTAGTTTTGTTTTTCCCCCCCCCCTTTTCATTGTTGTATTCATGTGAATGCATATGCATTTTTAATTGACTGTGTGCTTGTTTTTTATTCCACAACAAATTTCAACAAGAAAGTAGTGGTTTCCTTTTTTTCTTTTGTGCAATCTCACAACCAGCTGAATTGTGGTGACAATCTGGCATCGTCAAGCAATTGTTGCATTCTTTTTAGTCAATGCTGATAAATAAAATCCAAAAGTTATATCTTATAGCTGTTATGTATCTTATTATGATTTATTTCCTTTATAGTTCTGTAACTTTGTAACCAGTAGGAACTGTTATTTTTAGTACTCTTTCTCTTTAGTACATTATTGTCTCTCTTGAGTCATTTTATTAACTCCATCACGGGATACTAATTAATTCAAGAATATTGATGAAATAAAGGAATCGCTTAATAAACCTCGAACAAGGCAGTTTGTTTTATTGATAAACGTAACAATAGCCTAATTGGTCTTAGCATTTTTAATGAAACCTTGTCAGCAACTATGTACATCGAAACTTTGGAGTAATCATAAAGCCCCACGTTTAATTATAAAGTTTTAAATTCTAAAAACTCACAGATATATATTTATAAAAACAGTAAATGACAATTGCATTGCTCGATGCGTAAGAATTGAATAATATACAAAGACGGAAACGTGAAAGCAAATAAAGCAAGCCAAAAATATAACTAGATAATACATGGTACAAAAGTACCCCCATTAGGAGACTCCAAAAAGGAGAGGGCATCAGTTTATCACAATTTTTTTTGCTACTTCCCTTCTTAATTTTTGAAAGAATTTGTGAACAAAATGTCCACATCAAAAACTTGAGAATTTGGATATTTTACCCGTTCATAATATTGATTTTTTTTAAATATTACCATAGACAGAAGTTATTTCCCCTATTGGAAGTGCATGGACACAACCTTTAAGCTAAATAACAAATTTTGAAGGTGATGGGTCTACACAGAGAAAAAACCACCTAATAAAATAGAACAAAATCAATAAGATATCTCTATGGGTTTTTTCAAGAAGAATTCCTTATTATTTTAAATGGGAAAACCTTATTGAAAAAACAACAATTGTCTGTTGATTTTGTATGAAATAACAAGAAAGCTAATGTAACCAAAAATATATTCGAAAAACTATTTTATACAGCTTCAGATCGTTTTTATATAAAAATTTTATTAACAATATTCCTCAATATTTCGATAACGATTTGTTATCATCTTCAGGATAATATTCAAAATATTATCCTGAAGATGATAACAAATTGTTATCGAAATATTGGGGAATATTGTTAATAAAATTTTTATATAAAAACGATCTGAAGCTGTATAAAATAGTTTTTCAAATAATTAAAAAGATCAAACAAATATTATATATTCAAAAATATATTCTTATTAATGAAATTAAAAAGATGATTTACGTGTGTTTATATAGGAAACTAGTAAAATCAATAGGGAAAAATTAATTGGATAACCTAATAAAATCAATAAGAAATCCATATTGTATACAATTTACAAGAAATCCTAATAGAATCAATAAGTTCTTCTCTATAGAATTTTTTTTTGGTACCATGCAAACTGGAAACTGAGTAAAAACAAACGTGAGTAACAAGTTTTCTTCTTGGTTTTATGTGTTTTTCTTGTTGAGACAATTAATAAGACTTGCAACATGGAGATAATAAATAAAAATTCCCATAGAAAAATCTTCGCTTCTCTCTGCTGGGATACTCCTCAGCCTAAAAACGTTTCAGAGAGAAAATCTTATTGATTCTATTAGGAAGTTTTCGCTCTGTGTAGCCGTGAAGTATTTTTTTTAGAATTTTGATAAGACCTGACGTAAAACAACGTCTTAAATTACCTGTGAGCAAAGCCTTGCTTGAAGGCGTTCAAGAACTTGATGTTCTTTTAAAAGAGACCTGTTAACTTCACTCATATCTAAGAGATTGTCCCTGTTATACGAAGTTGTGATTACGAATCTATGATCTTGTATTCCCTCAATTCAATAATTTTGATTTCTTTCCTCAAATGAAAATTAAACTTAAACCCTGTTAAATAATAATAAAGGTTACTCTTGTGGCTTCAAAAATGTATGAATATTCTTTTTTTTTCAATTCGGTTTAATTTCAATGCATTGTGCTCATCCCTTACTTCTTTTTTTCTGTGCAAATATTAAATTTTTGGCTTTTGGGTTGTGTATTTGTAGGACTTTCTGTTTTTGGTTTTATAAAAAGGAATTTTCAGTCGTTTGATAAAAATTGCTGCATTTTCTCTGTTTTATTTTCTATCTGAAAACTACATAACAATATTAAATTTTAAACTAAGATATTAGGGCGGTTCAAGTTGCTTGGTTTTGCTTATACATATGCATTTTTTTTATGCATGAATCAAAGCCGGCTTTGATTGCACTGCCGTTTAAAACTGTGACACTCTGTCAAACACAGGTTAAACTAAAGACTAGTTGTAACTTAAAATGATACACCCCCTAATGAATATTATTACTGAAGTAAAGACGTGTATACTTGCAATTGCTTTTGAGGATCGTTACGTATGTTGAAGTGTATGTGCCTGTTTTTTTTTTTTTTTTGGCTTGCATTCTGGTTATGCAACAAAATTATGGCCACTGGCATTATTCAAACATTTCCATGTTGTATGAATATATTCTCAAAATTTAAATGAAACAAATGAAAAAATAAAAATGTATAAAAACAACAAAAGATAAAAACAAAATTTCCAAAAAAAAATGGCAAAACTACAGAGATGATAAAAACCACTTCAGAACATCAAAGCTTAAACCGTTTTGTTCTTGCTGTTGTTGTTGTTATTATGTTCTCTGCTGTGGGACTGCAACAACAATTTGAATTTTTAGCACACATTAAAATTTGCACATATTTGTGCTTTTCTATTTGAGAGTATTTGTTGAAGCAAATGCACAAACACGAAAACGGAAACGGAAACAAACGCACACGTTACCACCACCATCAACACTGACACAACCAAAAGGATATGAATTTTCTATAAATGTGCATATACACACACACACACACACTCAAGTCCACCCCTACACAAACATGCAATGCACTGGCAGCTTTGAGTGCACATTCATGCATATTCAACTAAAACAAGAGTTTATTTAACGAATATTTTCAAGAGTAACATGAGTATGTATTAGAAGAAAAAAAGTTTTTGTTTGTAGTGTTCGTTGCTTTTTTCCTTCTTCTTTTTTTTCTGTGATTTTAAGTTTTTGTTTGGTCTTTCATTTTCTGTGTTTCAAGTAAAAACATTTACCACTGTTTTGTTTTTAATGAGTAGAAATAGAAATATTTTCGAATATTTAAAGTAAGTGTCTGATTAAGTCACAAAAGCAAACAATATACGTTTTTATTCTTAATAATACACAAAAGGCAATGTTAAGTTAAAAATTAAAAGATTTACTTAAAATAGTTTCAGTTTCAAACTTTCTAATAATATGAAATTTAAAAAATCTTAAACATGATACCTCATGGCTTTCATTAAAATACCAATCCTGTCCCCAAGTTTCAAGTTTCAGATAACTGGATACTTATTTCCAAACAAGTTTGTTTAGCGTCTCAAATAAGTGTTTTGTATTTGCAAAATATTTGCCACGTAGCTAATTGCCAGGAAAGTTCTAACCGTCTAATTCATAAAAATTATAACAGGTTTACAAAGCTCTTATTTGACAGATATTCCATACAAATATGTCAAATAACAGTCTTATGATTGTTTTATATACATATTATGGTTGCCTTAATCATACTATAGATTTGCTTGTCTATGGCATATGGTTAACAATATTAACACATCTTCATATGAACATTTAACTGTAAGCTCTCTTTTGTTATGTCTTATATCTGACTTTCTAATTGAACTCGCCGCTTTGGTGTATTTAGAGACTTATAGTTAAATTTTGTGGCTTATGTTTTTGCGAAACATTTTTGTCCCTTAAATATTTGTTGTAAGGGTGTTTGAAAAAAAGAGCCATAGCCTGGCCAGCTAGAGGATTAATATATCCCACTAAAATTTTCTCCATAGCACCCTTTTTTCTCCCCTTTAAGGCAATTCAGATGAAAACTTTCAAAATGTCTTTTTCTTTTTGTCTCCTGTATCAAAAGTTATAGTGCGGCCTGTCTTTTTTTTTTTTTTGTGTAGTACAGTGTAATTCTTAGGGCAATTTTCGTGCAACCTCAGAAGTGATCAAAAATAAGCAGTCAATGGCAGCAACAACGGTTTTGATGCAGACTACGGTAGCTTGTTTATTATATCAACTTATTTTTATTGCAATTTAGTTAATTAACAATGTTATGTTTGACTGAAATAAAACCAGGTGAAATGTCAATCATATACTGGTTATAAGTAATATCAAAAGCACCCATATTGAAATTTTAATTGGTGGTGGCAACACACAAGACAAACTAGAAGTTTATTGACTTGAAATAAAATAAATTGTTCATACATTCTTTGCTGTAGAACTTACAAAAAACAAACGAGAAGATAACTGGTGTTCGATTCAGAACATATGAAAAGGGCACAAAGGACAAGAATTTAGCAAAATTCGGCATCAGTGCTCAATTTAAACCTGCAATATTTGATTTTGCTTAGTAGCTTGTTAAGGGTGCCTCAAAAACAGTGAATGGCCTGGGATTGAGCCCCAAGAGTTAATTCGAATTATACTCAAAGAGCTTAATTTAGAGCCGCCTGATTCAGCAGATTGAATCTGCCTCTTAGGCCAGAAGAAACATTTTAATTGCTAAGAAGGCAATATTGCCACAATCAATTTGTTTAACATGCTCTGCAATATTCAATACTATCATTAAACAGTTACGTTCTGTACCAAATCTAAACTGATGGATCATTAGCATGTCTAGCGTGGACTGTATGTAATATATGTATGTATGTATGCTGGCAGATCTGGAAACTCTTTAACAGCTCAGTGTCAGAAAGAAAGGACACCAGTTGATTTTTTAGATAAAATATGATTTATTATTCCGATGATAGAAAATTCATTACCAGCTGGTTTGAAGGTAGGGAAGAGAAAAGGAAGATTAACTTGGCGGAAATTAATATATGTGACAATTTCAAAGGAAGAGAGATAAGAATAATGCGAGCGAGAGAGTTATATTAACAATAATTACAAAATATTCAGCTCTAATATCACTAGGCAACAGCCATTTTGTTATTTGGTTCTAGCATACTTTTTCTCATGGATTTGGACCTACTGAACACGAAAATGAATTTTAAAAATTTTTCTGTCGATTGGTTTGCGAGATACAAATTTTTTAATTTTTTTTTTTTAATTTTTGGAGGTACACTTACTATTTTGAGCATATCTTTAGTCTTCTTTGACCTATTTTATCCTACTACTACTCAAATTAAAGACAATTGAGCCGTCTACAACTTATTCTCAGAAAATTTTCAAATCGGGTTAGTAGTTTTGATGTTGGCGGCTTAAAAAGGTTAAAAAACTGGGTTTTTTTAGTAAAAATGTGGCTGAAAAATTCATATAAAAATTCATATAAAATATAAAACGCGATGTTAACAGCGATTTTAATTTTTTTACGTATAGCTGACACTTTTCCAAAGAAAATAAGCCCTTACTTAACAAAATCTGATGACAAATGGCCGACTTATTATTTTTTTGGTAAACGACCGAAATTCCGCTATTTCACGATTTTTTGATTTTCATTATTTGCACAGCTTACCTACCCAACGCAAACGAATAAATACATTTGAACTTAATTTAAAATAAACAAATTAGTCTTCGTATATTATTTTTTAATTTATTTACAGCACTACATGCTCATACATATTTAAACATAAGGAGACACGGTTATCAATTGCATTTCAAAACTGTCTGTGAAAGTGTAAAGAAGTTAATATTTAGAAAACGCAAGGAAGACAATGAGTAAAAGACTACGTGTGTTCGAGTGTTTGAACGATCCAGACAATTTCTGCAATGTTTGTGGCCAGTTTATAAAAAAAAATCACGCACACAAGTTTACTCCAGCAGTACAATTGCACTATTTGAATTATTTTGGTATTTCACCAAATATCACAGAACCATGGACACCTAAGTCGCTGTGTGATCTTTGCTATATAATCTTAACCAACTGGGCAGCTGGCGGAAGGTAAGAATTTTTATTTAAACACATTATACATAGCGAATATAGTAATTTATTTTAATTTTAGCCGCCATATGAAATTCGATACACCAATGATGTGGAAAAAGCCGCTATGCCATTCCACAGACTGTTATTTTTGCCTCACCACAAACAGTGGGGTAGGAAGATTTTTTAAATGGAACTACGCTCAAGTGGGATCGTTTGCGCTTCCAGTACCACATTCGCATGATGTGCCATATCCAGTGTGCCCTGGTGCATCTCTTCAAAAAGCAGAATCGTCAGAAGAAGAGTCCGAGTCAAATGCAAGCGAATTTGAGCCGGGTGCAAAGCGAAAATTACTGTCACAGGCCGAACTAAACGATTGGGTGCGCGATTTTGGTCTCACTAAGGAGAAATCCGAACTTTTTGCGTCTCGGATGATACAGTGTGGATTTGCGGCTTCAGAAGTGAAAGTATCAGCGTACAGAAACCGTCACAAGGAGTATGCAAAATTTTATACAAAGAAAGACCAAATATGTTTTTGCAGCGACATTTCAGGCTTGTTCCAAGAGCTTCACCAAATTCACAACCCCAACGAATGGAGGTTGTTTATTGACAGCAACAAAGAGAGCTTGAAGGCAGTTCTCTTACATAATGGGAATGAAAAGCCATCTGTTCCTATTGCTCATGCGGTTCATTCAAAGGAGAACTATGAAACTATGGACATTTTGCTGAAATGCATAGAGTATAGGAAATACAATTGGAAAATATGCGCCGACCTTAAAGTTGTGGCCATTCTGTGTGGACTCCAAGGAGGCTATACGCGACATTGCTGTTTTCTGTGCCTTTGGAATAGCCGCGCTGATGATCAGCATTATATAAAAAAAAAATGGCCGGTACGAACGAAACCTGTAGTTGGAGAAGCGAATGTTCAGCGCAAACCACTAATAGAGAACCGTGAAAATATAATACTTCCGCCGCTGCACATAAAATTGGGTTTGATTAAAAATTTTGCCAAAAAATTAGACAAAGAAGGTGAAGCTTTTGCCTATTTACGGTCAATTTTCCCTTACCTTTCGCTGGCAAAAATTAAAGAAGGAGTCTTCGCAGGACCCGAGATAAAAAAAATTTTGAAAGATGAAAAATTCCCAAAGCTGTTATCACCCATCGAAGCCGCAGCATGGAATTCCTTCAGGCTTGTTGTGGAAAACTTTTTAGGAAACAACAAAAGCCCGAATTATAAGGACATAGTTGAGGATCTGGTAAAGAACTATGAAGCCATGGGAGTGCACATGTCACTTAAAATACACTTTCTGCATTCTCATTTGGATTTTTTCCCTGAGAATTTAGGAGACGTGAGCGACGAACACGGCGAGCGCTTTCATCAGGAATTGAAGGCTATGGAACGACGCTATCAGGGCATCTATGACACGGCTATGATGGGTGACTATATTTGGACCCTAATACGTGAGACCGATTGCAGCGAATACAAAAAACAAAGAAGAAGTCAGCAGTTTTTCCACATGGCATAAAATGTACACTTATATCTTTGTTTTTACTCATTTTTTTTGTGCGTTGATTTGCTTAATTTAATTAGTTAGTTTAATTTCGTTAGTTTAGCTAATTGTGCGATACATTGAGCATGTAGTGCTGTAAATAAATTAAAAAATAATATACGAAGACTAATTTGTTTATTTTAAATTAAGTTCAAATGTATTTATTCGTTTGCGTTGGGTAGGTAAGCTGTGCAAATAATGAAAATCAAAAAATCGTGAAATAGCGGAATTTCGGTCGTTTACCAAAAAAATAATAAGTCGGCCATTTGTCATCAGATTTTGTTAAGTAAGGGCTTATTTTCTTTGGAAAAGTGTCAGCTATACGTAAAAAAATTAAAATCGCTGTTAACATCGCGTTTTATATTTTATATGAATTTTTATATGAATTTTTCAGCCACATTTTTACTAAAAAAACCCAGTTTTTTAACCTTTTTAAGCCGCCAACATCAAAACTACTAACCCGATTTGAAAATTTTCTGAGAATAAGTTGTAGACGGCTCAATTGTCTTTAATTTGAGTAGTAGTAGAATAAAATAGGTCAAAGAAGACTAAAGATATGCTCAAAATAGTAAGTGTACCTCCAAAAATTAAAAAAAAAAAATTAAAAAATTCGTATCTCGCAAACCAATCGACAGAAAAATTTTTAAAATTCATTTTCGTGTTCAGTAGGTCCAAATCCATGAGAAAAAGTATGCTAGAAACAAATAACAGACAAAAGTTTGTTATTTGTGACCTAGTGTATATAAGTAGGTACAATAAGATTTAACTGACCATCGTAGGGTTAAATTGAGATAAAACAGTTGCTAATTTGTCGTTAACAAGAGTTTTATTTTTTTTTTCCATGTAAAGATTCACCCGGCTTTGAGCCAATCTTTAACTTTCGTTGGCAACGGTCTGTGTAGACAGTTTGATTTAATTTTTGTAATGCAATTACTCTAGCCACTTTTTATTGCATAAGTGTTACAAAAGGAGCCAATTGTGGGTCAATAATCTTAGCTATTGTTTTGTCAGTGGTATTAACTCCTATTGCATTGTATAAAGCCTACTGCGTACTGTGCTTCTCACCATTGATAGACAATTTAAAAAACCAAGTTTAATAAACTCTGATTTTAAGTTGTAGTGATTTTTAAAGCACTTGATAAAAACATTTTCTTAAACATGAGTTTTGTATTGTAACCTGCCCTTTTAAAAGATTTTCTTTTATTACTTCTACCACAAAATTTTTAATTTGGTTTAGACTCAAGGAATCGGACAAATTTTATTTGAAAATGAACCATCATGATACGTCTGCGTTACTAACAATATTTCAAAAAAATTATTTATGACCAAAACTCTTACTTTTAATTTAAATTTCCTTTTTAGTGAAACATTTTCAGCTCCCTTTTTTTCGAATGTAAAATATTTTTACTTGTTTTCTTTCTCTTAATTAAAACCCGTACCCCAATAGTGTGTGCCTTTTCCCTAAAAGATTTTAATAAATATAAATGCAAAACCTCTGCATAAATAAGTTTGCGTTTAAATCTGTACGGTTTGATTCGCAGAATTTACCTTAAATACAAAATGTTTGCATTTAATCTTTTCAAAATGTTATGCTTTAAAAGAGAAACGCTAATTATGAAAATGAATTTGGTCTCCCCTTCATTAGAATTGAAAATGAAAATAATTTGCATATTTAATTTTAAAGAATTAAGGAAAAATTGCGAAAGCAAAAGCAAATGAAAGCAGTAGAAATAAATTTTTAATTTAAATGAAAACACCAGCCAGCAATTGTTGTGCCGCAAGGAAGAAATGTTTTTGCTTTTCTCTCCCTCTCGCTCTCACGAAACGGAAATAGAAACAGCATAATTTAAATATGTACCCTGCAATTTGCTCACAAATATTTGTTCAAGTGTAATAAACATACCGACTGGCACAAGTACACTGCTAATTCTACACAGAAATATGAAGCAAAGTTGACACTGGCGCAAAATTGTGTAGAAAAATGATGTAATGAGGGCTTTCGAGTAGAGGCTTTTGTTTAATTTGCTGTGTCTTTTAAGAAATACGGACAACATTAACAACAAAAGTATCTTGACAAAAGTGAGAGTTTGGTTGAAAGGGAAATAAACAGTGTTGATGTCTGTAGAAAATGCAAAAGCATCGTGAGTTATTAAAAAAAGGGCAAAAAGCGTACATTAACAAAAAAAAAAAAAACCAAAAAGTGCAAAAAGCACACAATTTTGTTATTTGTGTCAAAGAGGTGTATTATTTTTGAAACAAAAGAGGTGTTTGAAATGAAGCGTAACAGCTCAAAAAAAAATAAACCTTGCGATCTAGTAGCGGAATTTAATAGCCGTGATATATTAGTGTATATTGATTTCGAGATTGTGTCATCTATAGTTTTTGGAGTGAGGCAAAAGAACATATCAGAAAAATCATTAGAAAGATAATTCTCCGTTCCTCTGATTTAATTTTTTTTTTTTTTTTTTTTTTTGTATTTTTATGTGGGACTCCCATTAACGAAACGTCGGCGTGTTCAAAGAAAATATAATAGAGAAAACATTATTGGTGGTCGGTCAGACATGTGATTCCTCTACAGGTACTGTAGGGGCCCTTCTTTGTGCCCCTTGTAAATGAAATTTTTCTACTACCACACTAACTTTCTCCAGGGTGCCTGTAAAGAAGTCATAGGCATAGTGAACCAATAATTTGTTTTCCCCAACCATTTTTTTGCGAACACTTCGACCCCGTAACACGCTTCTCTGGAGGGGATTCCATACAAAAAAGAAAAAAAATCAAACTCGGAAGTCTCAAATGTCGTAGTGGAATGTTTTTTCATCATGCCAATAGCACGATCCAAAAAACCAACAGCGCAATGTCGACATTTTTCTGTCCATACAGATAGAAAAAATATGTTTTCGAAGAGAAACTTATTATTATTTTTGAAATATATGGTTGAATATATTATAATTGTCGGCAATGATATAATGGTTGCAAACAATTGAATAAATTATGTGGTTGTAACCAAATTTTATATTTGCTTAACCATACTGTATGGTAACCCCAACCACAAAAACTGGTTGCACCCATAATACCGCTATACAGAACATAAAACTGTTGGCGCCACCATAATTAAACATGTTTTTTATTTACATGTACAAATCGTTCTTACCTATTGTATAATCCTACCATCTGTCATAATTAGCACGTATTCTTAATGCCAGCAATACCGAATGCAAAAGCAGTGCTCAAGTCTTGCAGAACGCAGTGCATTTCGGTAGAGTATGGCAACGTTGTTTGTATTTAAGTAGTGAACGAAGTGAAAATCTATGCGGCTTGAACTTTTTCGTAAAACGCGTAAAAGGCCAAAGCTAGCCATACTCTACAGAAATGCATTGTATTCTGCCAGATTTGGGCACTGAATTATGTGCATATGTATTAAATGCATATGTGACAGATTTGACGATTTACCTTCGTTTTGACGATTTCAGTTGCCAAAAATTACCAATCGATTATTTGACGATTTATAACCTGACTTCGACGATTTCTAAGATATCAAACAGGCAATATTTTTCGTTACTCTTAAACAATTTTTAAATTAAATAAAGATAATTAAAAACAGTTGCTTTTGTAATTGTACATAGCACAGATGGAAAGGTATTAATTTATATTATTGATGCCAATTTTTTCGACCTTTGTTGTTTAATATTTTAATAGTTCGAGCTTTAGGGTCAACTAAAAACATTCCTGAAGAAGATACCGTTTGAGGTATCGAAATATTGAATTTAATAAACATTAAAAAAACAAGTGGCCTTAAAGCTCGAACTATCAAGGTATTACTTTATCATACAAAAAAAAAAAAAAAAAACAATACCCCAAAAACATCAAAATACCATCACTGAAATAAAGCGTAGGCGATTAAATCATACAAATTGTAGTTTCTTTTATGAGTTCAAACTTAACCTGAATTTCAAAACTTAAAAGAAAAAGAAGAAAACGGTTGATAAATTTCCAGTTGTTAGTTTTTCGCAAACAAAAAATAAGTTACTTGATTTGAAAAGTTTGTAGATGTTTAAAATAGTATGAGATTGAACGATACCACACATTGTTTTAATTTTTTCAAGTTTAAAAGTTAACACTTATCCTTTTAGATTTTTAAATTACCGCACATACATATCTACAGTGGAAAAATTTTTGTTCATAGTTCTAAAGCAGGGGTGCCCAAAATCTTCTTATGGAAGCGCAAACACCAATACGTATACACTTTATTGACGTACACAAAGAAAAACAGAAATAAACTCATAACAAAAAATGATTTCTTCAAGTGTTTCATACTCACGAAATCATTAAAAAAACAACAAAATCATGAAAACAAAACACAACAAAATTTACGCTTGGCACCAATGTGTACCAACAAAGCCTGCGTTCTTATTGCTGTGCATATGAAAGTGTTGTTGCTTTGAACTTGGGATATGTGTGTATGTGTGTATTTCATACAAAGAGTTGTGTATATATATTAGAATGCGCAGCCAATGCTTCGCGCTTTTACAAAAACAAAAGCGTACCAAGCGTATAGGCCGTGGGCATCCCTGTTCTAAAGGATTAATTCCACTACTATTTTTTAATTAATTCAATGAAACTTTTCATTGCACCCAAGAGTTGTTATTATTGACGCAATAGCAACAAACACAAATATCAATTGGATGTTGGTGATTGTATGTAAAATATATTCCCATCAACAAAATAACATCAGTTAAAATTGTTAAAAGTTTTTTGAAAAAACATCAAAACATTCCTGAAGAAGATATCCGTTGTGATATCGAAAGATCGAATTAAATAAACACTTAAAAAAAAAACAAGTGACCTTAAGGCTCGAACAATTAAAATACAAAATAACATCAGTTTAGCTGCTGCTGAGCTTCGTGGTGTAAGTGAAACAGCCATGGTATGTACCCCAGCCAATAAGTCTTCAATTTTACTTTTCTTGTCTTTTTTTCAAAAAAATGTTGGTCACTACAATTTTATAAAAAAAAAATTTTTTTCTCAATCTCTACATTCGATTATAAATCATCTCGATCTGTAGGGAAAAACGGCTGCACTAAAGATCTTCTTGGTGGGGGGTGCAGGATTGGCAAATTATAAGAATAATACAGAATATCTTATGAATGATACATTATTATTTACAAAACTGTAAATCAAAAGAAAGTTTTTCTCTCCGTGTCGGCCCTTGCTTTTTTTGTCAACAAAAACACAACAAGCGTTTTTTTGTTGTTGTTCGTAAAACACAAGCATTTTTATCTAATTAACATAAAATCCTGTGCCCCGAAGTAGTAGTCACTTTATTATTAACTTAAACATTCTTTTTATGAAAAATTGTTTTCATGTTGAATTTGTTGGCAGTTGATGATAATGGTGATGGTGATGTCGCCCATGCAGGAGATTTTGCTTTCATTTCAACTTTTTTGTTGTGTCTCTTTGCAGTGTGGAAATAAAAAAAGATTAATTTTGCTTTATCTTGTTTCCGTTGAGGCGAAAACAAGAAGCAAACAAAAAATTACAGGTTCCTTTTGACAGCGACTTTTGCTCTATCACAATGTTATTTGTCATCAGCTTTATGTTTTCACGTCTTATTTAAGAAATTTTCCTGAAAAATTAAAGTTGCAGAAAGTTTTTGTGAACATTATTTTTCTTTAAAAGCAAAAATGTCAAGGAAGTCTGCAACTAAATGTAAGATGGCAAAAATAAAACTTTTCACTTAATTTTTTTATTTACAAAAAGCAACAATTTATTCATATTTTTGTCTCTATGATTATAAAGTCTAAAATTTTACTTAAACTTTCGCTGCTTTTAGTTTTTTCTTTGAGACAAATTCTTTTATTTGTTATTGTTGTCGTGTTGTTTGTTTTCAATAAATAACAAAACCATTTTATAAAATTTTTACTTTCATTTCTTTAATTTTCAGAACAGTTTGTGCGCATTAAAATATTAAACTACGCGTTTATGTACTTGCTCATAAAATACTTAACTTTTTCTTAAGTTATAATATTTTTTAAAGCATACTTTAAGGCAGTATTTTAATAAAAAATTGTGAAGCATACTTTTCAGCTTTTGTGCTGGCATTTAACTCAGTGTTGTGTTAGTTAAAGAATGTGTCATTTTAAGCAGCAATTTCATAGAAAATTTACAGTTGTTTGCGTTGATGCCTGCAAAACTGAAAGTTTCTCATACTACTTGTAGAGGTTAGCAAATATAAGTTGGCATTAGGGCGGTTCACACTACAGCTGCTTAGGTTAATAGCTAGTTTGTCTTATGGACTTGGTTCACTAAATTAGTAGAAAGTTTTTTTTATATAATTCAATCTGGACAAACGCTTAGTTGGTTTTCGTTGCTTATGCCGGCCATATATTACACAAGCTGAAGTTTGGCAGAATTGATATATAGTAATGAAACTTTAGTCTTGTTAAAGCAGGTTTTTAAAATTCGGTATAAAGAAACCATTTATGACGGCCATACATTACACAGTACTTAAGTCTGGCGCTGCATAAAAAAACGTCTTACAGACATTATGCAAATAAACTGAACAAGTTTTCATTTCAAAATTATTGTAAGCTACTCTTCAGGAAAGAGCTATATGAAATATCGATGAAAATATTTGAATAGAAGAAAAATATTTTCATGGTAAAAATACAAATAATTTTAACTTTGTAGTCGAACTTTATGATTAACAATTTTTAATAGTTTTAACAGGTTTGAAATCGATTTTACTTCTTCAAATTTTAAAACAAATTCTTCTTCAAATTTCAAACAACAAAAAAAGAAGACAAGAAAAGTAAAAATGACTTACAGGCTGGAGTACATACCATGGCTGCTTCACGTCCTTCGCGACGCTCACCAGCACCCAAATTGCTTCGACCCCGAGTAGTGACTAGTTGTTGATCTCTTCAATTTTGTCACAAAATATCTTTCTCAATTTTGAGCAAGTGAAATCGAACTCAAGTCTGATAAAATTATCAACTTATTGTTATGAAAACGCCTCAAGAAAATATTAAAATGTTTTACATACATTAACCACTTTTTGCTGACCTTTCATGTATTGTGGGAAAAAAATTTTTAACAAAATATTTTCTTTACTCCAATATTTTCCTGCTGACTTTGCAAACACAATAGTAAACTGCACGTTTTCAACATACACTACGCCAGTGCACTGCATGGCGTTACAATCTTGAGCCACTTGAGGTAGAGGCACAGCAAAATTAAAGTGGCAGGTTAATAGCAATGAAATAACATTAACGCAGCACTAGTTGACAATAGCTTCAAATAATAACATTAAATATACAAAAGAAGAGGAATGTGATTCAAGACCCACATATTTAGATACGAAAGTAATTAGAACAGGTAACAATTTAATATTTGATTGGTATCTTTAACCAACAGCTTCTGGTGGGACAATAAATTATTTTTCACAACCACAGCTGAGAAGTTTGTAAACAGGGTTTTTGAGCTTCACAGAAAGAATGTTATCAAAATCAGAAATGTTTTAGAGAATAATGATTTTTCGGCTGCAGTATCTTATAAGTTTGTGAGTCACTTTAAGAATAAATGCAATCATAATACTATAAGGATAACAGAGAATCTATAAATCTTTAACATATATGTACGCCGGTATTGTCGGAAATACTAGCAAATTCTGACATATTTAATAGAGAACAGTATAGATTAGCTCTTAGAAGAACACATTGCATAAATAGTGTAGTAAGAGTAGGGATAGAAATGATAGATTGGATATGGCAAATTTGGTTTATACAATTTCTTGTGTGACGAATGACCAAGAGAATTGTGATGAAGTATATCTCAGGACTATTAAGAACAAATTCAAGACTAGGGTAGTAGGCCACAGTTCAGATCAGAAATACAGACATGTGAATTCACAGAAAACAGCATTATCTTCTTATTGCTACATATCAAATCATTCCCCCATTTTGATAACTCTAAAACATTATTGACACACAGAGTGAATTTTGGTGCAGACAAACAGAATTTAGGGCACAATTAAGCAAAGCCTTAGTTATGTCAGGAAAAAAAATTACTTTCAAAAACTAGGAATTCCTTAAAAAAAAGACATGCGGTCGGGGGATCCCCGTTAGGAACGAAGTTCCTTACGTTTTTTTTTTTTTTCATCTTTGAATGTAATGCGAGGTGAAATCTGTATGTTTTTTTTGTGTGTTGTTTTTGAAATTTTTAAATTTTATGATTCTTTTAATTTTTGGAACGTTTATTTTTTACTTTTGACACATGCAGTATTTTTTTGTCAATCTGCTACAAAACGAAGAAAAGCAACTGTTGGCCAATTTTTTAATATTGCTGTTTTTTGTTGTGACATATTTTACCTTAGCGACATCTAGCAGCTGATAGTGTCCGTTTTCACAACTAATTAATATTTATTGGTAGGTGTCTCCGCTGCTGTCAGCGGATAGAACGCCCATCATACACAATTGCTTGTCGACAGTACACCAATACATATAAACAGCTCACACGCTTTCGTGACGATTTCTACTAATTTACACTACCAGCAAGCCGCGTTAAGGAACTTCGTTCCAAAAATAATAATGATTGTTAATAATTTTATAGGGCTTTCTAGTTCAAGTTTTACTCAAAATTTAAATTTTTTTGTGATAAAATTGAAGTGATCAGCATTTTTAAGGAAGAATAGAAAGATGCTGCAAAATTGAAGACTTAATGGCTGGGGAACATACCGTGGCCCATCAGCTTAACCAACAATAACCAAAGCAGTGATATTTTATAGTCTATTTTACGGATGATTTTTCGTCGTCTCAGAAACTTTTAGTTCCCAAAGTTCCCAATGGATGCTGATGACAGGTGTTTGCTGCCCAGAAAATATTTTTTTTCTTTTTTGAATAGCAGATAGAAAAAGAAAAAATGTACAAAATAAATATTGCATTTGGAGTGAAACTGAATAAGTAATACGTATTTGATTTGACATAGTTTTTTCATAGTGCAATTTATTTCACATTCGATTACTCTGTAACTATGAGCCAAAAACAAATCTAAAAACCTCCTGAGATGTACTGTTGATAAGAAACATTAACACAATAAAAAATAAAGGAAATAAAAAAAATGCGGTCGGGGGACCCCCGTTAGGAACGAAGTTCCTTACGTTTTTTTTTTCATCTTTGAATGTAATACAAGGTGAAATCTGTGTTTTATTTTGTGTTGTTTTTAAAATTTTTAAATTTTATGATTTCTTAAATTTTTGGAACATTTTCCAACTAATTAATATTTATTTGTATGTGTATCCGCTGCTGTCAGCGGAGACACCGCCCATCATACACAATTGTTTGTCGATAGATACACCAATACATATAAACAGCTCACACGCTTTCGTGACGATTTCTACTAATTTGCACTACCAGCAAGCCGCGTTAAGGAACTTCGTTCCAATAAACCATTTAAAAGAATGTCTTCAACAAAAAGTCTACGTTACTTGAAACCAAATCGAATATGGTGTTTTTGTGATATGCCCTAAAGTATGCTACATAATAAAGAACATTCAAGGTATGCTTTAGAGTACAATATAATGAAAGAGTATATAATATGATTTCTTTAATTTACCACAAATGTGTTGCGCCCTAATGAATTATTTACGGCCTACTGGAAAGAGGCCGCTTTGTAGCCAGGCTGTCTGGCTGTTTTCATTACTTCGCTAAAGAAAACACAAGGTGGAAAAATTGAAAGTATTCGTGGCAGTAACCAACATTGGCCTTATTGTTTGGTTTTAATTGCAAAGAATGTGTATATAAAAACTAGTTTCGCTTTCTAAAGCTTTCAATCATTTTTATTATTACTTTTTTTTGGTTTGTGACATAAAACTATGCAGACAGACAATTTTAAAAATCATAGTACAGGAATAAGATTCACAAAAAATTTCCCATTTAATGATTTGTGTTTATACGCTGTTAAATGTTTAAATCTACAGCTTTAAAAAAACTTAATACATCTCCAAGGAGTTTTAAGACAATTATGTATGAGAAGTGAAATAAAACTAATTTAAAACTCATTTTGACTTTCATTAAGAAATGCTTCACAGACCTGTTTTTGAAACTACAGTACTGCATATTTGGAAACAGACTTCAATAGCAACCTGAACGAGATGCTGATAATATTATTTATGACATACTTCATCTTATATAAGTTTTATTTTGTGCAACCAAAACTATTTTCAATTTCTGCCTTAAGACCTCATAAACATAAAACGTATCTAACATTCAGACATGCTTTCCAAAACCCTTTGTATGAAAGATTGTTTAATTTGAAACCGTTCACATAAATCGCGGGCATTTTAAAATCAGTTTCATATTTTGTCGTTTCTATGTCAGTTTAATTTTTTTTCGCTGCTTTATTCCCAGACTTGTATTATTTCACACAAATAAAAACAAAGGCATTAACATGGCAAAATGGTTTTGGCATTTTGAAAAGCAATTGGAATATCTAAAGACAGAACGTTCACAATTTTCTGTCGCAGGGATGGCAATGTCTACTCTTTCTCATTCAATTTAATTGGTTATTTAAGTTTTCTTTTAATAATGCCAAAAATACGTTGCACAGATGTATTCACTTTATTTCAATATAATTGAAAATTGCAAATTTAGGAACAAAGCAGCGAAATCAAATAAAATAACATACAAACAGCAATTAAAACTCGATCAGGAGTCGGGCCAATTAACTTGAGTTTCGTTTATACGAATTTTGTTGTAATAAATTTTTTATATTTCTAATTTCTTAACCAGACTTTTTAAAAATTATTGCTTATGATTTTAATGTTATTAAAAGAAAGAATGGTACACTTGAGCTGGCTTCGTGTCCTTTAGTTTTTGACATAAAATAATTTAAAAAAAAAAATTTAATTTTAGATCAATTATTAAATTAAATATATGAAAAAAAGTAAATATGTGTTTTTGCCTGTTGCGCTGGCAGTTTTGTCTTAAAAGTTTAGCATGTGTTTTCGATTGTGATTCTAGGCTCATTTTTCATGGCTATATTAGTGTTGCCGCCGAAAGACTCGCCACCGCCGTTGCTTACTTAACATCGTGGTGTAAATGTCATTTTTTGAACAAGAGAAGATTTGAACAGAAGTTATTGGCAAAGCAAAGGAAAAGAAGGCCGACGAACATTACAAATTTTAAAGCGCTTCACTTAAGTAATTTTCATTATTTTTTATTATTCACGCACTGAAATAAATTATTATTGTCCTGAAGAAGCTATCCGAAGGAGAGCGAAATATCGACAAAAATAAATACTCAAATTACAAAAGACCTTAAGCTCAAATAAATATATAAAATATAAATTTAAATAAAGTACAAAAAAGGCTCTGGTGGAATTTTTACTTAAACAGGAGTGCTCTTGAAATTTCACAGCTCGGCTGAAATAGCAATTGCAATAACAATTAGAGTTTTTTGATGGAAGTGCGTTTTGAAAACACTCTGTGATTGCTGATCTACATTCTTATCCACTTTTAAACACAAGGTTTGTGTTAATACAGGCAAAACCGTCCTAAAGACTTTAGAAAGAAAGTAAAGCGTATCATACTTAAATATGCGTCGCGGGTTGTAGCGCCTCAGCGTTATCTGAGCACAGACATAAGCGATGAATCTGCATGAATAGAAAACTTCGCTTCTGGTGTGTAGTTCCATATCATCCAATATCAGTTCAAAACCGCTTTTATCAGCCGGTAAAATGCACTGAATTCGAAATTAAATTTTTCGACGACGAGTACTTGTTTTGGACTTCCTTATGATTTTTCGTTCATATTTATTGCAAATGAAAGTCACTCTCAACTATTAGCAAGAGGAGATAAATGTAGTAGAGCATGTGGGGAAGAGAGCGCTACACTAGTGCACTATTTATACCAGTGCTCCGCCTACTCACAAACACGGCCCCGATATCTTGGGAGGTGCTGGCTCAGGTGCATGTCGTAAGACACGGCTAAACAAATGGCTCTAATCAGCTTAATTTTACCCCTATTGCAAATGATGAAATCGCATAAACCGTCATATTCGTGCTCTAATGAATTCCACCACGATTGCATGTTTTTGTTTTTCATTATTTTGACTCCATAGTTTGTGCGATCAATAGGATCATTCGGCCTCAGGTCCTCTCTGTAAATCGAACGTTTTTGAAAATTGCTATTTGGTATTGTGCGAAGTACTCGATTTGGCGTCAAATTCATAGAAAACTAAAATATCATAATTTTGTATTCAGAAATGAATGCATAACAAAGAATCAAAAAGGATTAATTTTAATGATAATTGTTATATGCCTCTGCACTGATATATTAAGATATTGCTCGCATTATTTTGTTCTCGACCAGATATTTTTAACTTATTAAAAAGCCACTAAAACTGTGCGAATTCGGTTTACAAAACCTCAAAACCGAAAATTTGATTTCAGCACAAAAAATTTGGTTCATAGACCATTTGCATATGTATATATTTTTCATACATTCAGCTCTTATGTGCTTCTTTTTAATTGCACTAGAGATGAAACAGGTGATATAAATATTTCAACTTGTCTGTCGTTTTTGGTTTAAAAAAAAAATCTGAAGAACAAAACAGCAAAACACCCGCTCTTTCCCATGTTAAAACAATGCTTACTTAATTAACAATAATTACTTAAGACACTTGTGATTTAAAATCACATAGCTTTATTATTGCAATAATAGACCTTGTTATTTTTATCTAATTTCCAAAAATATTTTTCTTTTGTCTCGTAGAGTCAGTTTTTGTTTGTTTTCAAAATGGCTCTGTTTCTGCTTTAAATTTAGTTTAAACATAAAATGCTGTTTTTCAGAAGAATAATATTCTGGTTTTAGTCTAGTTTAACCGAGCTGATTTACTGGTTTAAACTGCTGTTCGATTAAATTAAACAAATTAGATCAAACAATCTAAATGAAATTCTACATATGACATGGAAATACAGACATATGAAGCTTATTTATGTCTTAACGAAGTTTTTCAATGTGATGAATAGTGCTTGCGAAGTCTGAATACTTTTCGTTTGTTGCTGTAGTTTCTCAAATGTGTTAGCTTTGGACCAAAAAAGAAATTTCAAAAAATGTCTGCTTTTCAACATCCCGACCGTGAAGCGATTTAGTGATTTAAATTTTTTTTAAATATTGTAAATGTTGCCATAGTAATTTTTAGTTTAAAGTCTGGTAATTTCTGCTGGTTTTATATATCTTAAAATGCAAGTGAAAATCACTTTGCCGGCATAAAGATACTCGTCGTCTACAATAAATAAATTGTTGATAATTTTATCGCGCTTTCTAGTTCAATTTTAACTTCTTCAAAATTAAGAAAGATTTTTTGTGATAAAATTGGAGTGATTAACATTTTTAAAGAAGGCAAGCTGGGGTACATACTAAAATTTGCTTCGAACCCAAGTCATGACTAATTGTACACTGTTTTAAAGCAGCAGCGCAAAGTAATCCTACTACCTGAGCTCTTCCTTACTGACTCTCTATATTTAATCTTATTGATCAACTTTCCCTTTTATCACATTGATTGGCATATATTTTTACATTGTCTCACCAACATACAATTGATTTCCAATAGATTTTTGTGTTTGTTGCATTGTATCGACAATAACAATGGTTTCAAATTTCTCACCAGGCCCAGCGATTTTTAAGCATTAATTTTGATTTTATAGTCGAACTATTTGACGTTTAATTGTTAATAATTTTATCGGGCTTTATAGTAGATAGTTCAATTTTTCTTCCTTAAAATCAACCGTAGTGTAAACTGCATTAGGTTAGGTTAGGTTGAGTGGAGGGGTTTGCTTGCCCATGTCTTGTGACATACACAAACTGCATTAATATGCAAATATTTCTTACAAACTTTATGAATCAAAACATTTTTAAATTTTTTTTATATTTAGTTATTTTGACCCCTTTTTTCTTATATTTTATATATTCATTTGAGCTTAAGGTCTTTTTATTAGAGAATTTCATTATTATTGTCCTGAAGAAGGAACCTATCGGAAGGAGAGCGAAATATGGACAAAAATACTCAAAATACTCAGATTCTCTAATAAAAAGACCTTAAGCTCAAATAAATATATAAAATATTTTTAATTTTGTCATCAATATTTTCAATATAAATATATAATAACTTTCTACATATAAACTTTAGCTTTATTGAATTGCATCACTTTTGTTGTGAAATTAAAAACATATTTTCTTCATACATGATTGACTGCAAATATTTCAGCAACTAAATTAATTTCAATTATTTTCATTTAGAAATGTAAATTAATAATATCAAGAAATCTATTTAAAAATTTATTACTTTCATATAAATATTTGGCATTATGAAATGCCTAAAAATATGCCACAAAAATTTCAGTGGTTTAAGTCTTTTAAGTGCAAAAAAAAATTATCGAAGTATTTCTGAAATTTTAAAAAACCATAGACCTATTAAAAATTCATTTGTTACTAAAATATTTACACCGGTATTCATAAAAAATAAAACATTGTTGAAACACATTTTACAACAAATTTTTCATATAAAATTTGTTCTAAAATGTATTTGAGCAACATTTTATTTTTTATGAATACCGGTGTTAAAATTTCATAATAAAATTTTAATATATATAAAATTTAATTGTTTTTCTTTTCCTGTTTTTTTTTTTTGCAGGTGAGTTGAATTCTGTGTATTTCATGAAGTAAGTAGTTATGATGGAATTTAATTTGAAATTAAAAATTATGACAGACAAATGTTTCCCTTTACGAAGTGGGAATGCAGATCAATGAGATATTTTTAAGTGAGAGAAAGGCTATTAATTTTATTCAAGGGCCAAGTCCGCACCAATATTTTTGCTTAAGAATTTATATTAGCGGAAATCACCCTTGGTTGCACATCTGCAATTTTAGCAGATATAGCATGATTTTTTGCTACAAAGCGTGAGTGTCTTTTTCAAGTATTTAGCAAAATAATTATAGCAGCTGATTTTAGAGTAACGGAAAATTTAAATATTTTTGCTTTGTAAATTGAGAAGAAGCTTAGAAAATAAATTGCAAAAATTTCTTTATTCATCTTTTCGCTGTCCATCTTTTATTGTTGACTTTTTGTTTATTTACCATAATTTTATTTTTAATTTCTTCCGTGTTAATTTTCTTGCCTTTTTATTATTTATTTGATTTATTATTAAATTTAAATTTGACACGTCCAAAGTTCATAGGGTGCTGATGTGATGAAGGGTGTTTGCTACCCAGAGACAGCCGGTTGTCCACCTAGCTATTAAATTTTACTTTTCTTTACTTAATTGATATTAATTAAAAATAGTGACAAACCAAGGGTTGAACTTAAGCCTGAAAAAGTAATTTAATATAAATGTTTTTCAATACAGGATTTCAATGAAATTAAAATTTTCAGTAAGAAAAAGTTTTTATTGGTTTTTTTCAAAAATCAATTTTTGAAAAAAAACCAATAAAAACTATTTTCGTTATTATTGTCCTGAATAAGTCGACATATATAAATATTTAAAAAAGAAAATAAATCTATAAAATATTATTTATTTGTTTACAAAATTTAATAAAGCATGATATAAGCTAAGCCGCAGCCAATATTTGAAAAGCAACGCCGTCGATAAAATTTTCACGTGAAGCAACCGCCCGATTTTTTTTTTATTTTATAAAATTTAATAAGAATGCTGCATAATAATAGGTATAATATTCACTTTTTACTATTTTGTAAATACTTCTTTGAGCAACGTTAGCATTAATTTAATTCCAGCACAGGCATGTTTTGTGGCGGCCTTGCCGTCATACAGTTTTTTGAGCGTAGGAGTTTACATGTTGAAATATAGAAAAACAAACAGCTGTTTTAGCATTTTGCAACATTTGCAAATATGGATCTGCAATGGTTTTTGGTTATTAAGCATATTTGCTTAAGTGATGCAAATCTCGGTTTCATACATTTTGTTCTGGTAGTCTTGCAGACTATGACACATATGCTACGGTTGCAATATCTGCAAGAGTAATTTGCAATGAACCGTGAAAACAATAATGAAAAGTGATTTCTATTATTTTAGGCCTAAAAATAGACCTTAATGTTTTCTGGCTTTTTCAGCCGTCTATATGCCGCCAACATTTCGTTACATTAAGATCTATTTTTAGAGCTGAAGTAATAAATTTCAATTGGCTCTTATAGCGAATAAATAATCAAGTACATTTTTGAATATTCCAAAAGTGATTTGATAATGTGAGCTGCTGGCCTCTGATCGAAAGTAAACCCATTTTTTAGGGCAGGGCTGGTTTTACGATTTCGAACATTTCCATTGATTTGCACAATTACATTGGATATAAAAACAACATTTTCAATATTGTTTTTGGTTGCAATGCAATTATGGAGAAATGGCAGAGCCTTAAACCATAGCTGTTCCATTTTAGTTATTTTCGTTTTCAAAAAGAATTGAAGTGATAACATTATTTATAAATTAATTATAAAATAACTAATTTCCTTCACGAATAATCTAAAAATAAATGCTACTACTTTTGATCATTGAAAACGAGTCAGAAATAACCAAAAGCATTCAAATAATACTGCAACTACTTCCAAGTACTATTTTTGATTTTTACTGATTCTTTGATTACATACAAGTGTATGGGTATATTTTCTTTGATTAAATTTTTTTCAGCATTAATTTAATGGTATAGTAAACTATATGATTTACAATTATTAGTAATTTTATTGGGTTTTCTAGTTCAATTTTCATTCAACTTTGATGAAGTAGAAATTAAACTAGGAAGCCCAATCAAATTATTAACATCTGTAGATCATATGGTTTACTATAAAATTAAATTATTGCTGAAAAATCGCTGGGCCTGGCGAAAAGTTTGAAACTGTTGTTATCACTGATAAAATAGCACCAAACTGATAGAAACTAAAATTAATTGGAAATCGATTGGATGTTGCTGAGAGAATATAAATATGTATTCCAATCAACAGAAAACCACAGTGATAAAGTCGATCAATAATGCTAAATATAGGCAGGCAGTAGTGAAGAGCTCAGAGGTTGGGATATACATATGTATATGGGCTGCTGCTTACAACAGTGGACAATTAGTCATGGCCCGAGTTCGAAGCAAATTTGGATGCTGATGAGCGACGTGATTGTGCGTACTCTTCTTTAAAAAAATGTTGGTGTCTCCAATTATATCACAAAAAAATCTTTTTCAACTTTGAGGAAGTAAAAATCGAAATAGACAGCTCGATAAATTAAATAAATTTTGTATAATCACATAATTCGACCATGAAATTAAAATTACTGTAAATCAGGAAAATTGCCAAAAAAGAAATATTTTTTGCTTTCAGAGCCTTGTGAATATTAAGACTTCTTATGTGGAATATATAAAATAAAATATTGTATAAAGTACTCAATAATCTTTTGGCTAGATTCATAGCAAAATCATTGTAAAATAAGAGCAAATGATTTGAAATTGACAGTCGTTTAGCTTACTAGTTGCAAATTATGAAAACTCTGTAATTTTTGTGCGCAGAGCACTATTTCAGTGGTTTAAATCGCTTCGTAAAAAATGATTTACAGAACAGGCCTCATAGTGCGAGTTAAAAATGTTTGTAGGCGACAGGTATTTTGTGCATTATAAAAATGCCTAAAAATTATTTGCAGCTTACGTACTTTTCATTAATTAAAGTTAGTAACAAATTGACAACGAAATTTCAATCGATGTTTTGTTAGAATTGCTTTTGATGTTTAATTTGAATCGACTTGCGTTCAGATGAAAGCTGTGACTGGTTTAAAAAACTATACGACTGATGATATAAGAAGGAAAATTATGACTTTAGCTTATGACTGTTGCACTCTGTTTCTTATAGGAAAAAAAGGAAACAAAATGCAAAGCTTGGGCTAGGGTACACTTAGCTGTTTCGAAGCAGCCACACAACTCATCACCACCAATTTTGGCCATAAGTTTAATTTTTCATTCTGTCTAATTTAATTTTTCATTCTGTTTAATTGTTTCTAATAAATAAACTTCAATACAGCTGGTTGCATCTCAGCTCAGGTTAAATTTTATTCTTTTTAAAATTAATTTCAACTGTAGCAAGTGTCTGCCTAAAAGATCTTTTTCACATTTGTTTGCTACTGAATAGTACAATTGTGTTGCACAGTGTACTTATAATTACAGCTGTCTTATTACGGGGAAAATAATACCAAAAATCTCAATAATACTTCTTTTTTAACGGGTTTTAGTAAATTTAATTTACATTTTTTGTGTGTTACAAACATGTTCAATCTTCTAATATTCAATGGTGTTATAAAAATGGCTTCTTTAGTGGGGGTTAGAAAATCAAATTCATATCTTTTAGGTAGTACAAGTAAGTTTCAAGACTTCTTATACTTTACTTTGAATAACTTTAAAAATTAATCACTTTCATGACAAATTGTCAAATTTTTTTTTTTTTTTTTTTTTTTTGCAAAACTTTCTTATAATAGTGGTTACCCAGCTTTCCATATAAAACAACAACGAAAAAACTTTTCATTACCTTTTTTAAAGTTTTAAAGAGCTGAGCTGCGGTTTGTTCAATATTTTCTTTTTGTTTCCTCTGTAAAAATAAACTGCTTTCCAAAATACTTCTGCAGCTTAATTCATTATCCTTAAAAGTATGCTTTATTTTATTTTCTTACTTCTGTTTGAATTGTATGCACTTTATTTATCTATCTGTATATTTTAAGCGATTTCATAAATTTTAAATTAAATTTACATATATATGCCTTTTTGTACTTTTTAAGCAGATCTTTTTTTTAAGAATTTTTTCTTTCTTTTTAATTAAAAATTGTTTAAGTAGATGAGTAGCAAATATATTCTACATATTACTTATTAGCAAAACTGTTGTGTTAGTTTGTCGCACAATTTATGCCGGTTTTAAAACTGTAAGAGAACACCACAACTATTTCAAGTTAAAGTTTTCCAGCTTCAAAAATAACAAAAAGTCTCTTAAGTAACAATTTTATCTTCGCATAAACTATTTTCATACTTGTTAATTTGCCTAAAAGTATGCTGTGGTATTTTTATCTTGTAACTGCACTTAATTTTGAGAAATATTGTTACACTTTAAAGATTTGGAAAATCTTTTGCGAAAAAGAATTTTTTACACACAAACATTAATTTCTGATTGTGTGTGTGTTCCTTGCGACAAAAACACTTTGCAAAGTAACTGTAACAGGGTGCGTGTGTGTGTGAGAGTTTGCACAAGTTTTATACGTTATTCGTTTTATTTTTATTTGTATTACAGTATTTTTATTTGTTAGTAAACAGTATTATTTTCCGTTAAATTGCCGTTCCGATGTTGACGGTTGTATTTTAAGCTTAAGACTAAATTGCCAGCTTCTTAAGGACCAGTTTAAATATACTCAATTTTTATGGTATTTTATCCTAACGGAATTGTAGTTTCTGTGTGCGTGTGTATTTCATGTTATTATTTGGCAATAACATTGTTGCATTCCTTTAGTTTGGTTGTAGGACTTGGCCACAGTTACATTCACAGTCGAGTTCATTTTCCCTGAATTAAGGGTATGAGTATGCGCTGTTTAAACGGATAAAGCTCTCTGTTGTGCTCTCTGGTCCCGGTTTTTCTCTTGTTTCTTTCTTTTTTTTGTATATAAATTTATCCGTTAAATGAATTCAGTTTTATTTTCTACTCTCTGGTTTATTAAATTTGTATTCATTTGCGTTCATTTCTCTGCTTTTCAAAGAAGAAAAATTCCATTTTTATCTCTGTTGTCCTTGAGCTTTGTATACACAAATTTTTATTCCGTGTTTAGCTGGCCTTCTGCCTGCATGTTGCGAAAGTGTATAGAAGTTTAATGTTTTAAAAATAGTTCTGTTTAGCGTTTCTTTTTTTTTGTGCACTCTTGTTGATATCCTTTTTTTTTATTAGTTGGTATTTAAGTGGTTGTTGTTACACAAGTTTGTTTGCCTCGTTCTTTGTATATTATTTTTATACCCACTTGTATTCATCACCTGTTAACACTGAATTTTGAGCTTTTATGTTGGCTATAGTAAATATGCGTGAGTTTTTTTTTTCCTGGGATATTCATTTAGTTTTACTTGTAGTTCCACAACAAGTACCCCATTAGGGCCCTTGAAAAGAATGCACGCAATTATTACAAACAATAATGTTTGTTTACTTTGGCAAAACTCTTGAGTTGGCATGATAATAAATAACGAGTTTCATTGGCTGTGTAAAATGGTTGTAGTTCTCATAAGCTTACAGTTCATTGACTTTTTGTTTTACTAGAGTGTTTTATTTTTGGCAACTGGCTATTTGATGGAATTTAGTTAGATTTCTTTTGTTTCACTATAGTTCTAAGTGAACGCTCACGTCACCTTAATTTCAATATCTCTTATGCTCAGAACCCTGTTCCGAGACCGGTGCTGTGCTAAATTCCTGCATTTTGAAATTCTTCAAACAAGTTTGCAAGAGTCAATTTTGTAAAGGTGTGCTAAATAATAAAATATGCAAAATCGTGGTAAAAGAAATGGATAAATGCAGACTACACAGGATAAGTTTTCTACTCCCAAAAATCGCCGGATACCGAAACGCTTCGGAGCGTATTCGAAATGTCCATGGTAGTGGTATGTATATCAGGCTGAATTCAGCCAACGGCAAGATGGTTGCTAGCTGTGTGGCCCACTGTGACGGCGCCTTATTCGTATATATCTGTGTCTTAAGCAACCCCTACAAATATAGCAAGGTGAAATCGCGGCATTCAATCGGCGAGTTCGCATCACCTCCATATGAGATGACCATTCGATTCGTCGTTGGCTACCAAATCATTCAATTCAGGCCAGAACAGGTTGACAATGATCGAGGCATAGTGCTTGCCATTGATACCAATGACTTGGCTAATGTCGTTCTTGTCGGCGATGATGCCGCCGCACCTCTCTACAACCTGCAGGTGACTTTTCTGCGTGCTATTGGACGCTCTTTAGGTCTTATGTGAATCTTAATTATCCGAAGTTCAAATATTTTGTTTGTTCACCATTCTATTAATAAAAAAAAATCGGCTTCATAGCTAAAGATGAAATCTCGATGAAAAGTCGGGTCAGCCGCATCGGATCTATTTACGAACTACATGTCCTTGTATATGGTCTTTTAGATGGTAGGATGTCTATGTACTGCTGGTTAAAAACAGTATACAAGTAGTCATGACCTGGTTGCGAAGCAAATTTGGATGCTGATGATCGACGAGGTGGTCGTGAAACAGCCATGGTATGCTGTACGTACTTTAGCCAGCAATGCTACAACTTTACCTTTCTTGTCCTCTTTAAAAAATGTTGTGATCACTCCAATTTGATTACAAAACAAAATCTTTCTCAATTACGAGGAAGTAAAAATTGAACTATAAAGCCCGATAAAATTATTAGCAATTGTAAATCATATAAAATTAAATGTGTGGTCTTTTACTTTTAGTTTTATTACACATTTTGTCTGGTTCAGTTGAAATTTTGCACGTTTTCATGTCAAAGTTCCAACACAAATTTCGCATGATGTGGCCTGTGAAAGCGATTTCATTTAAACGTCGCGAAATCAACTACTCAATCATAAATTTTCAAAAAGTTACAGAAAATATCGCTTCAGGAAAATATAGTCGTCCACATTTTCTTTTTATAGATTTTAGTTTTTGCATTAATTTTACTTTATAATCGAGCTGTATGATTCACAATTGTCACTCGCTTTATTGGGCTTGATTCGAATTTACTTCCTCACAATTAAGAAAGATTTTTTTTTTTTTCAACAATGAACTTAATTATTTATTCGCTGTAAGAGCCAATTGAAATTTATTACTTTAGGTCTAAAAAAATAGACCTTAATGCTTTCTGTCTCTTTCAGCCGTCTATATGCCGCCGACATTTCGTTGCTGCTAAACAACTCATCAGTAGACTTGAAAAAGTAAAGGTGTTGCAAGACGTAAAATGCTTTCTGTATAAAAAAGTTTGTTTGAGCATTTCTGATTCTCATTTTGTTCATGAGAAATTTGGAATAAGTAGTTGGGCTTCAAACATTATTTTTTGCTTTTTCAAGTCTACTGATGAGTTGTTTAGCAGCAACGAAATGTCGGCGGCATATAGACGGCTGAAAGAGACAGAAAGCATTAAGGTCTATTTTTTTAGACCTAAAGTAATGAAAGATTTTTTTGTGATAAAATTGTAGTGATCAACATTTTCAAACATTTAGCTGGGGTACATAATATTTGTATTTATAAAAAAACTACAACAAAATTTTTGTTGGAATTTTTTTTCTATTCATACCGAAGCAGCTTAAAAAAGTCAAACAAGAAAATTTGTTCAAATTTAAATTTGATTTGTAAAATGACTTTCACATGTCGTCATGGCGAAAAGACATTTTTAATCTGGCTTCGACTATTTCCCCCTATAAACTACCAAATGAAATAATACCAAGCACGCAAATGAAATTTCTGTTCATTTATATCAAACCATTGTCAATCAATCTTTTTTCTCTTTCGAGTAGCATTCTTTATTAATAGAATATTACACAATTAGTGCATTAAACTTGATTATTTTGTTTGTTTTAATTTTAATTACATCTTTATTTGCTTTGCTTTCGTTGCGCAAGAACCCAAAGTCTGATTCCGGGAGTCCGATACACAGTATAATTTTTTTGTTGTTTTTTTTTTTTTTTTGGTTAAAAAGCTGTATAATTTATTTCTAAATAAATGCCAAGACCAACATTAAATGGACAATTTTTTTAAATAAATATAGACACAATAATAACGCGGAATAATTACTGGCAATCCTTTCCTTTAGCATCTCCGTTGTCGTCGTCTTTTTCGCCTCTACATCAACCAACAACAGCCACTAGAAAAAAAGGACCATAAAAGACTTCATTTGTTGTTGTTTTTTATGTTTATATAATTCATTATGCTTTTAATTATAACTCTCTACATCCCACTCTCTCGAGTGGAATATTTCATATGAAAATGAATCTCTTTTTGAAACCACTTTTTTGCGTTGGAAGCAACGAACACAAAAAACGGGAAAAATAAAACTTCAAACGTTCTTTTTGTATAGAAATTCCTTTTTGTTCTTTTCCCCCCATTTAGTTTGTGGCGTTTAGACAACAAGAACAACCAGCAGAAATCGGTATTGAAAAAGAGAAATTATACGAGTTGAGAAGCAGATAGAAAAAATTGTTTTGTGGGAAAATGTCGCGTTAATGCTACACTTTCAACACAAACTGCATTATTAATGACTTGAAAATGGCACGTGCTTTAGGTTTTAGAAAAAATACAAAACCTCTTTGTGTTGCCCTTCGCTGTTTGCAATTAGAGTTTTCTGGCCGGCAGCTGAACAACAACCAACAAGAATGAATCCAAGTTTTGGGTATAAATTTCATTGGTATTTTCGGCTTCAATAGTATACGCCTAAAAGGGGAGATATAGTAAGGAATATGCATCCTGGAGTAACATGGGAATCATGTTGCCCAACAAATTTTCAAGAAACTCTTTTAGTTCGCTACGTAAACTAATAAAAGACGCTTGAACATACTATCAGCAGCAGTCACAGCTCTCCCTCAGACTTCCATATCAGCACTTCTCAGCCAGTGTTGACTACATAAATTTTAAAGTCTACGAACTGAACTCAGTTTTACACTAGACGTTGCTGCACATCCTATAATGTAATAATGATTGCGAAAAATTCTTTTCATAGCTCTTAGATTCTTCAGAAGATGTATATCATTATGCCAAATTAGTCTGTTTCGGCGAAAACTGGCTGTTATTTTGATTTAGCCGAGACAACAACCACGGTTACTTAGAAATCTAAACTTAGTACTACAGCTACGGCCATGGCAAAATTTTATTTAACTGACTCATGGTTCTCAATAAAGTTTTCTTCAGTATAGAGATTTCATGTGTTCTTATTTGATTTTTAACTTTAAAAGTCTTGCTTATCGGTTTTCCAACTAATTTATTAGAATTTCGTTTGCTATAGGTTTGTCAAGAGAAATTCATGGAATTTTCTTAAAACGATTTCCCAAATAAAGTGATATCGGAAGAACAAATTCCGGCAACATCCTCATAATTATTTCGTTACAAAAACTCTATTTGCGTTGAAGCTTTTTCGCCGTTGCAGCTGGCTGTGTTCCTGCTCTCCCTCTCTCTCTCTCTCTCTCTGCATCTGTAAGTGTGTGTTTGGGTTTGTGTGTGTGTGTGTGTGTGGGTGTATGTATGTACAACTGTGGTTTTGTATTTTTGTTTTTATTAGGGCAGGCATAAAAGCTATTTCTGGTGCTTGCCAAAAATTTCACGTATCTCATTTTCGAGCTTAATTTAATTTGCTTTTAAACCATTTAATATCTAAATCAGTGAATACTTAAAGCACTCTTAAGCGAGAAAAATTTTGAGTTTAAGCTTTAAGTATCAAATAGCGCACAACATCATGACATCAGTGGCAAATTTCTATCTCTAAAAACATTCAATAAATATTTATTTGATTTACTGAAGTCAAGTTTAAACCTGCCAGTAGATCGCAGAAAAAAAAAAAAAACAACTGCAGCTAATTTTTTTACTTATTATTAATGCTGTAACAAAAAATTTAGACTTAATCAGTAAAACAATTCTGTTACATGCAGACCTGATTTCAGCGTTGTCGAAGTCTTGGGTCCAAATTTTCATGGACATGTCAATTTATTAACGCAGTGATTGATGAAATTTTGTATTCTGCAAGACGCTTAGGTGGCAACTCTAGTCCGGAAAAATGGCAGCAAGTGTACTGTGTATTTGATAGTTGCGATCACTACGGTGTGACGTGAATGTAAAAATTCAGTCCTACTAGTAGGCAACTTAATATAGCATCTCCTATATTCAAACTTCAATGAAATAAAGTGTGTGCTGCCGCATGGATTCAAAAATATAAGATTTTCTCCCAAAAGCGTTTGTAAGCTGAAGAGTATACCTGCAGAATGAAAAGAAACTTTTCTAGTTTCATCGCCTTTTATAGAATCTTCTATTTCATTTGTTCGTTTTGATTATAGGAATTTGAGAAAGCGTACATTTACTTGCCTTCGAGCAAATCTTGAATGTGCTCTGTGATGCTCTTCTTATATGAAATTTTCAAGAGCAACATTCCGTTACCTCAAAAACTGAAATGCTCAACAGCCTTCATTTACTAAGTAAGTGCATATTATTAAACGACCTTCTCAGGTAAAATTTTCTGGAACCGCATCATGATATTCGTGAAGAAGTGAAATATCGAGTAAAAATATTATAAAAGAAAAAAGCAACAGCACACATGAAGGAATGCATTAGACTACGAATGCACTTTCTAATTCAGAAAAGTAGATTAAAAATGTTGTAATTTTTTAAAATTTTCCCATTCAAATTTGCTGTGTCGGCTGGTGCTGCAATGCAGATTGAACATTTGCAGTCTAGAAATTTCGCTAATGCTAAACATTTCCAACTTCACTAGTCTAAATAGTAATAAGCAGCAGCATGTGACAGTACGTCTATAATGCCCATATCTATTGAAGTTGCTAACCAGAAACTGAGTTTGATTTTTCTTCCCACAACACAACTAACTGTAAGCAAATAATATTTTTCTCCTTCCCAATAGCAAAACATTTTCAAGGATATTAAACAAGCGCTGCCGGTAGTTATAAGCAGCTTCATATAAATAGTATATATGTGCTTCATTCAAGTATAAAATAGTACAAATTTCGTTCGAACTAAACTGATAGTGGGTGCACCAACAGCCTCCCTTTCATCAATACAGTCTATGCTATACATTTGTGCCTTCATCATTCGATCAATAGTTTAGCCACTTTGAGGACCTATTGGAGTTGTGGTTGCAAAAAGTGGTCTGACCCATTCATGTGTAAAGGTCCAGGGTGGTGGCTGCTTGCTGCTGCTGCTGATGGTGGTGGTGGTGGTGGTAGTGGTGACGGTAAATAAAAGTTGAAAATCGTACATTTGACACACTCACTGAGTGGGTGACGGCATGAATAAACGAACCAAATTCATATAGATTACCAGTAATATCAATAACGATGACAACCAAACTTATTTGCCAATGGCATTTTAAACAGTTTTCTATTCACTCGTTTGTGCTTGTGTAATTAAGGGTGTGTAAGCGTGTGCCATCGTCAGTCACATTCTCACTACCATTGACTTATCTATGGAAAATGTTGTAATCCATTTTTAGTGTTGCATCAATCGTCATAATCAATATGGCACATACTTGCTATCCCTGCCACAAATGCTACTTGAACGTTTATATGAAACCACTGTGAAACCACATCACAAGGCTGCTGCTGTATTCCATGGCGGATTTTGAAGCATATTTCAACGGATTTTCTAAATTTCTATGAAATCAATGTTTTTAATCTTTGGTTTTTTTTTTTTTTGTTCTTTCGCCATAAAAAGCAAACAGGAGAATTTGGTACAAATCAAAAATCTAGTTTAATTATAGAATTTTTTTGCAAATATTTCCCGTTGATTTGCTCGCTGAGCATCAGTGTGATGATATCTGCAATATAAAGAAGGGATACACAATTTTATTATATTTGCTTAGACTAGATTTGCTCATCAGGGATGGATTCTATAATATATGTAACTTTAAAATTATTTTAAAGCTAAAATTATTTTACTGCTTTTTATCGAAATTGGGAAAACTTCAATTGACGTTTTATGAATATGACAAATAAACTCATGAATTTCAGTTGGACAAAATTAAGGCTTTGAATTTCATGCTGGTAACACACCTCGGTCGAATTTCGCCCAAAGCAAATAATCATCAAAAACTTTGTTTACTTTGAATGCAAATCTCCTTTTAACTCCATACTTTTAGCATAATTTTTCTCCAGTTTTTGTATCCCTTTCAAAAAAATGATTTTTTGAGCTCCTTAAAATAGGCATTTGTGAGGTCAATGATTTCATCGTTGGAACTAAATCTCTTCCTACTGAGCCATTTCCTTGGGGTTGGAAATAGGAAGTAGTCACTAGGGGCATATGAGGCACCAATTCGTAGCCCAATTCATAGAGTTCCTACCAATGAGACTGCGCACGTGTACACCCGTGCAATATCTTGATGACAAATAAATTTTGTTTTGACCATATAGAAATCGGTCTCATTAAATCGCTCTAATAACTTGGCATAATTCTCGCCGCTTAATGATTTTCCTTTTGAAGGTAATCGATGTGGGTTCTCCAGTATTCATTCCAAAAAACTGTTGCCATCACCTTGTTAGCCGACAAACTCATATTGGACTTCAGCGGAGCGGGTTCATCCGGATAAACCCATTTTTTAGACTTCTGTTTGGTCTCAGGGGTACAATATTGGATCCATGTTTCATCCACTGCTATCAAACGCCGCAAAAACTCATTCGGATTGAGGTGAAACATCTCCAAAAAATCCTATGAAATTGTCACATGTTTACATTTATGGTCAATTGAGAGCAAACGCGGCATGCAACTTGCCAACAACTTTCTTAAGTCCAGGTGATCGAAACCACACTGTCATATGAAATGCATATGACATCAAAAATCTCACGCACTTTTACTTTTCGAACGGCCAAAACCATATAGTATATTTTTTCGATATTTTCGGGTGTACTTAGCGCAATTGGCCATCCAGAGCGTTCAAATAATTCGACCTTTTCGAGTTTTCTCATTAGTAAAAATATTTTTTGCTTATTATTATTTTTAACAAAAAAATTTATAAATTTACAATTTTAGTATTATTTATTTCTTTTTTTGTTTATTTCCAATGCGTTCTCGTAAGCCTGATGGGCCAAATCGACTTTTTAGTTATTTATAAAATCAAAAAAAAAATATAGAGCAAAAAAACAAACCGGACGGGAAAGCAAGAAGTAAAATTTTTTCGATTGTGCTACCAAGTTCTCCTGGTTCGCCTTGGAAATTGCCCTGAAAATTTTTGGTTTACAACTCCTAAACAAATCATTATTTTTTTTAGAGATGTTTGAGCAAAACTTTCATCTGAAAGTTTCACTGTAAAACCGCCAAAAATTAGAAGAAAATATTTGAAAATGCCGAGTGCCATTATTTTTCAAAAACCTTTTACGAACAACCCGTCAAAGAGATGAAACCTGGTTTTAGCGACTCTAATTTCATGCCAAGTTTTCACTATTTGAATTTAACAGTGTTCAAGTACATTTGGTGTTTTCCAAATTATTGCATTTTCAAATTAATTGCAGAAAAGTATTTAGATATATTATTTTCCGAAAATAAGTCGAAACAATCTTATAAGCACTGAAGACATTGCAGTTCTTTAAACGCCTGATTATAAACTGTGTTTGTAACAATGTCTCATATGTTGGCAGCGCTTGTGAAATGCTTTGCCCCATCTTTTACAACTGTGCAAGAATTTTTCAAACATTTAATATTAAATTCTTTATTATTTTCATAACTTGTGCAGGGAAAAAAAACAGAATTAAATACAACTGATATGAGTTTGTAATAAAAAATGAAAAAAAAAAAAAAAAAAAATAAGAATAATGAAAACTTAACTGAAATACAACAGAACAATATGTCATTCATAAACATGCTGAATGACAACGCAGACAAACAGACTTGTGATAGGAAAACCCTCATCCAAACAAAAATACTTTTACATACGAACACATACACACTCTCGTACACATGCATGCACAGGCATGCACACATTTTAATAGAAATATTAAGAATGAATGAATAACTTCTGTACAAATGTTGCCATTAACGGATGTAAAGCAATGACAGCAGTTGCAACTTGCAATAGAATAGAAAGAAGAAAAAAAGGATAATAATAAATACAAAAGGACAAGGCTTAATAAAACGAGTGACAACGGTGGAAGCGTCAACAAGCGATTGAGGAAAAATTGCAACACATGTAATGTGTGGAAAAGGCTTTAGCAGAAAGAAGTGTTTTTTTCTGTTTTTGGTGTTTTGTTTTCCTTTTAATTAAAGTTTACACATTGGTAATGAAAAAAACATTTTTATGTCGGCTTTTATAAGACTGTATGGCTTCAAGATGGTTAGACTGCCTTTAAAATAATTCCTCTTTTTTTTCTGCCTTTAAAACACTCTGTTTTTTTTTTTTAAGAAATGTGGCCAAATGTATTAAAACTGCTAACATCAATGCGTTAACATATTATTCGTTAAATCAACACATCTACCTGTTAATAAATGCTCTATTGTGCATGCACAAATAAACGCATACATGCACGCGCATGCACACACATGTCATCATTTACTTGCTATGCCACCATCCAAGTCAGTATGTTAGATAAACATTAGAAAGGTAGAAATAAATTTTCTAACATCCAACTTAAATCAACGTCAGACACAAAGCACATACAAATAATAATGATTCCACCATCTCTGCGGTGCTGTTGAATGTACGATAATGTGTGTAATTGTTTCGTGTGTAGTTGTAAATTATTATGATGGTGATGATGCCGACTACAATGATGACAGCATTTGATGATAATGGTAATGTTGTCATTATTATTGTTATCATTTCTTTCGGTGATTGTTGTTGCTCTTCGTATAATTGTTGTTTTCTTTTTGAATTTGTGCTCAGTACATACACATTCTACTTTAGTTGATATATAGTTAGTAGCACATACCCGCAGGTGTTGTGAAGCAAAGGAAATGAAATGCAAATGTTAATGTTTGCTAAGTACAGTAATATCCACTCGCAATGAGTGGTATCCCAAATGGTAAAAGCAAGCAAATGGCCGAGAATATTTTAGGTCTGAGACCAACGTTTTCAGTGCTGGTCCATATCCATTGTGCGTCTTAACACCGGCAGGCTTGACCAATTAGACTGCTAAAAATGATACTTCAGAAGAACATTAATACTTGAAATTATAGCTTTGGCACAGAAAAGTTGTAAGCAAGAAAACAAATGTGGAACTATCAACTGACACGTATGTATAAGCGTTTGGTTGTGCCAAAAGGAAGTTTGCTTAATGTCGGAAAAAATTAGCAAGTACTTATGATATGAAAGGCGGCATAAGGACTTGCACATGTTCCCTTCTTTGTTTGTTGCTTTTGACAAGTAGACGAGCAACTAATTTTATGTCATGCAAAAACAAGTAAAGAGTGGCAACCCTAGTATTGTAATCTGGCAACTGACAGCTCAATAGTAAAGTTGAACTATTTGCGTTGCTTACAGTAATTTAAAAGATTCATCTCGGCCCAAAAATGGAATTCAATCGTGAACATTTTCGTCTGATAATTTTTAACAACTTTCGACATCGATTAATTCAGGAACAGGGTATGGATGGACTTAATTCAATTTTTGGTGCTGCAGCTCCATCAAGGACCAGTGTTTATCGTTGGTATATTGAGTTTAATCGTGGTCGTAGTTCATTCCAAAATGCATTTCGTGAAGGCCGTCCAAAATCAGTTGTTGTTCTGAAAACCATTGATGCTGTGCGCGGAATGATATTGCAAGATCGTCATCGTTAGATTGAGGCATTAGTGGAACCAGCATACATTTCATATTGCATTAACATTTTACTGCCAAAAGCTTGTTTGAGCTGGATTCCGAGGACGGATTGATGACTCTTCACCACGACAATGCGAGCTCTCACACACCGGCTCAAACAACTGCATTTTTGTGCAACTAAAACATCGATGAGTCATCTGTCGTATCCTGACTTGGCATCGAACGACTTTTGTTTATTCCCCCACGTAAGCTAAAAGGTAAACGTTTTTCAACACCTCAAGAAGCGGTTGCTACATTCAAAGTGCATGTTTTGGAGATATCTCAATCAGAGTGGCACAAGTGCTCCGAAAATTGTTTCAAACTCATGTAAAAGTGTAAATATATTCATGGAAATTTTTTTTAAAAACAATAACGTGATTTGCGATGAGTACTATTCGTTTTTATTCTCTAATCTCGAGATATACTCTCGTACACTCGCTTGAAGCCAGAGCAAAATTTGGTAGACATGAAACAGCTGTTTGCTCCCCAGCTGTAAAATATTCAACATTTTCTTTTCGTGTCTTCCTTACAAATCGGTCATCTCTGCAATTTTCCTGGGATTTGTTGGGAAAAATCGAATTTCGTATACAGCAGTTGAAGATTCTAACTAGCAGATCTAAAGCTATATTGGGTAGATTCTTAAAAACAATGTTGTTTGCTCCATTGAAATTCCAGCTCCTCGCGGTTGCTATAACAAATTGTTCTATTTTCAGGCTGATCAGGTTCTATTAAATTCACTGTTGAATTTACTTTTTTTTTGGGAAACTTTAGAATAAAAGGAGGCAGCCTTTGAAAGAAATTAGTTTTATAGATTTGTAGAGGGGCCGTGCACCTCCCAAAACTGAAGTCAACGTTTGCCGGATGCTTTTAGTTTATTAATAATTCGATGTTGAAGTTGCGCCATTTACTAAGAAAAATATGAAAATGTTGGTAAAACAGTGCTGCCAGAGGAACGTTTTTGGACAAAACATAAAATCGCGAATTCATAAACGGTTTCAAGCAACCAAAATCGTATTTTTTTACATTTAATTTAATAAAGTCTTTCATAGGTGCACAAAATTTCTTCTTGACAAATTTCTCAGGGATTTTCTCCTCTATAGTATAACCAACAGTGGCTTCGCGTATAAAATCTGTAAGCATATGGCAGCACACTTTTTCATTTTAAGGCAATTGATACCATTATGCTAAAGCCGACCCCTTTTTTTATCCATTGGACTAATCATATTAATTGTTGTTAGATGGACATTTGCATTATGTTTGCCTTTGCCTTGTCTTCATTTACTAAGCCATTATCTCTCTCTAAAGAACCTATTGATCCACTCATTCCTTCAAAATATTTTGCCAATTTTCGAAACTTTTTATTTCCAACAGTGGGTTTTTTTTAACATTCTTATACACTGTGTATCTCTTGCAATGTTAACATGAATACAGATTAATTTGGTGAGCTCACGAGTACTCTGGCGGAGAGTGTGTTTTAAGTTTTGATCAGAACATCTCTGGAGTTGCCTTCGATAAGTATTTTTTACTTTTATTAAACTTTTACATAGCGTTTGTATTTCTCACTCAATTTATTATGGACCTTTGAGAGCATTTTGCACCAAGCTAGGAGCAAAATACCTTCATATTACTCAATTTCTTAGGTAAGCTCTTGTACTCTGATATATTTTCATTTCAATTAGTACATTGCTCCCCTCCCACCAAAGAAATGTTTCATTAATCTCTGCCCTTAGAGTAGCGTGCTTTTGTGCAAGGACAGCCATTTGAGCAAACAAAAATTATATGTACATATTTATTCTCTTCATAACCATTTTTACTGGCTTTCATCATCACCAACAAATAGTCAAAAGAAAGAACAAAAAAAAAAATATACAAGCCCGTTTCATATGTCTGCATAAAAGACTTCATAGTAAAAGAAAAAGAAGAGAAAAAAATAGCAAAAAACCACTTCTCCAAAACCAGTGCATGAATAACAGCTGGATGTTGTGGTACCCGTATTATCTGCACAGCGGTAGCCTTGACCTTGACTTATGCAAATATAGATTTTAGCTCAAAAACGACTGACAGAGACGACGACTGACTGCTTTCACTCACTCACATGCAGAAGGGTCACCCACAGTGCACAAAAAGTTTTTGACTGACAAAATTTATCAAAGAAAATTTACTTCTGTTCGAAAAGTATAAACTATTTTTTAATTTAAATGATTGCATTTCAAAAAAATTTTATTAATGATCAAAATAATTTTGAATGGAATCTACAGCGAAATACTTATCAATTGTCAATTAGTCTCCTTTTTCAATCATTTTTGTTAGAAACAATTGACTGAAAGGGAGTGCAGAATTATTACTCTGGAACCATTTAATTTTGTATTTTATTATTAAAAATTTTTAAAGACAATATCTGCGGATGACATTTCTATGCTTCATTGAATTTAAATAGTGCACTTTGAAATACATAATTATTGGGGTGTTGGAAAAAGAACGATTACCAAATCAGAATCTCAACTCTTATTTTTGCCCGTATAAGTGGCTGTAACTATTTGTTGTTTGGAATACAAACACATCTTCAAGTCATCAATTTTTTTTTTAGCTCAACGAACGTTTTAAAACAATTTATTAAGAGTAGGGATGTGCGCGTGAGTGTTTTGCATGCATGATCAGGATAATTTTCCTCACGCATTTATCGTGGGTCTCACGTCGCGCATGCTTTTTCCAATCACGCAAGAACTTTTTTTAACCACGCGTTTTCATGCACAATAAACGAAAGAAGTTTTCACAATCAACCACGTTTGTACTAAAACAAAATGTAAACTCTATTCCAAAATCATGTCTTAAAACATAGTTTCGAGAAAGTTGTGTTTTCGATGTAGAATAATTTCTTTAAAAAAAGAACATGGACAATCTAGAAGAGTTTTTTTTTTAAATTGAAGATTATGATCTTTCAAAAATCCTGTAGGATATTATAAAAACATGTTTTCTATATCTTTCTATCGCTTATGAACGCAGATGAATTCTTTCCTTTTAATATCCGTCCTGCCGTCGAAAAACATATTCACTTATTACACTGTTAAAGAACCTGCTATAATGCTTCACTTTCAGAAGCGAATTATTAACAACAGATTGCCGGAATTTCAAAACCTTGATGCTGGCACTAATTTTTACTTTTATGTATTATGTAATCTTATTTTCAATACTACTGTTTTCTCAACTGAAGCATTACATCTAAAAAGTATTTCAAGGGTTGATCGTGCACAACTGGAGAGTTACAGCGTGAAATCTCTTTATGTACATCACGTATAGATCTAACAGTTTGCTCTTCTTACATTTCATTTACTCTTTGGAACACATGTTTTTTGCACTTAATGTCATAAAACTTCACAGTGTTAATTTGTATTCTTCGTGAGAACAGTCATAGTCTTGCAGCTTCACTAACGCCTACTTTAACTTCTAACTAACTGTTTTAATCTATTCGTAATTGGCATTTCCACAATTACCTTAGTGGGGTGAATGCAACTCTCAATAGACTTAAGATATGAATCACCCATATATGTACATGTATTCATTTTAAAATTTAGTGCAAATAGACTGCATTTGCAAACGAGCATAGCTCGTATTTACTCTAGAATGACAGTCAAAGTTTGCAGTAATTTACTACTTTAGCAGATTGTGAATTGCTCTATTGTTTACTCATTTTCCATAGAAATTTATTGCAAAATTAATTTGAATTTTCAAATATTAATTTGCTATTGTGTTTATTAAATAAATAAATACTGTTTTAAGCCAGTAACAAATAATTTGTTTGCTATTTTAGCACAAAATAAATAATTTTGCAAAGAATGAAACTAAATAAAACAGAAATGTCCTGCAGTCATGTTAACGACAAGCCCGATTCAAAAAAAAAAAAAAAAGCCTCAACCTTAACAACACAATGCAACAAAGTTGTGGCATGTAATTTGTAGAGGTCAACATGCATTTCAAGGATAATTCAGCAGCATACTGGCAGGACAACAGCCTTAAGCAAACAAAACACTTACATAACTTAAATAGACCAAGAGATAGAGAGATGGACAGACGCACCAACACACAGCTGCTGTAACTTACATGACTTTTTCAAAAGACAAATTGTAGTTTGCAAATGAATTGTATTTTGCCTGCAACAAACATGCCAACAAGAAAACCCAAAGAAATCTACTGGCAGTTTATTAGAATACACACCTTCATTTACCCACATTGTCATATTTGCTCTGAAAGTACTTGCAACCCAGTTGCATGATTTGTGTACCTGAGCGAAGAAACCTAATAAGTGGAAACAGAAGAAGTTTAAGCAACAAACGGAAACCATTTGTTACAGATAAAATAACATGCACAGAGATGCGTACATAGAGACAAACTAACTTGTGCACATATTTACCGAACCAAAAACCAACATTACCAATACAAAGTCGCAAAAGTAATCACACACATGCACCCATATCAAATGCACACAACACTTAAATATGAGGTAAATATTCAGACACAAAATATTGTTGCATGCAATTTAAAGAAATTTGTGGATGGGTGTGTTTCTGTATGTCGATCTGTTTGTCTCTTTGCAGAATACTAAACTAACAAGACGGCTGTAGTTAATGTGGCAGCCTGCGTATGGCAACATACACAGAGAAAAATGCTCTGAATTGCTGATTGAACAGTGTTTTCTTTTTTAACAGTGGCCTACCTGCTTAACGAGAAAATTTTTTTTGCGGTGTGGCATAACTTAACAATTTGAATTACGATACTTTTTAAAATGTTATTACTCGTAGTATATTTTTTATATATATTATTTTCCAAAAAAAATTTTATATTATGAACATTTTTTTTGCTGTATATGTCAACATATTTTAAAATATCTGTTTTCAAAACAAAAAACAGTTTCACCCTACACGACTTTTCTATTTCAAAACGCTAAACGCCACTTATTATGAGAGTTTTGGAGAATAAGTTTTTAAGCCAAAAAGTTAGGCAGGCTGAGATCAGGGCAATTGGCCCGCCTTGACATTTCCTTGATGTTAATCAAGTCATCAGTAGACTCGAAAAATTCTTAGGAGTTGATTAGCATCAACGAAATGTCGGCGGCAGAAAACAGGTCTATTTTTGGACCTGAATTAATACATTTCAATTGGCTCTTAAAGCAAATAAATAATTAAGTTCATATTTGAATATTCATTTACGGTATTCAAAGGGTCGTCCCAAAGCCAGAAGCACGAAAATATATGACTGCTGTGAGCAACCTGTCATAAAGTAGTGTGCTATATCAAATATGAATCAGCTGTTAAAGAAAAGGAAAACAATTTGAATATGTTTGTCAAAATGCCAAAAATAAGTGAAAAAACTAAAATAATAGCCAGTTTTTGCGAAAATTATCTTTTAGATGTTTTGATAGCTGATTCAAGTAAATTTGATGATTTCGTAAATTTGATTTAGTTCGCTTCGGATGTATGCTGTTAACTTATGACGAATCACTAAACACAGTCGATGAAGTCACAGTCCTATTAATTTATGACTATTTTTGTTTGCAGCACAACAACAATTTTTTTAAACTATCATAAAATGTTAGTACTTTCTGACATTATGACACAATATGAGACCGTTTGAATACCGTAATTGATTTCTTAATCTTGTCATAAAACAAATGACAAATGAAATGTCATAAAACAAATTTCATACGTGCCGTATGAAAGAACGTATACGCTACTCAAATAGCTTGCTGTTATGTCATTTTGAGTACTCGTAACGGTGGAATTGGTAGTGGCTGTAGCAGTCATGGCGTATAACGGTCATGAGAGATTCGGGTGCGAACTTTGGGAGAACAAGGCAATCAAAAACAAAATTTTAGTGACGTAGTTTAGAAATAAAGAAGGATGAAAAGTAAAAATATGAATTTAAAAAAAAGAATCAAGAGAAAAGAAAAAATAAAGCTTTCTTCTTTATTATTGATGTCAAATCAACACATTAGATTTACACTGGTATTCATAAAAAATAAAACGTTGCTCAAATACATTTTAGAAGAAATGTGTGCCCCAGATATTGATTTTACTTTTCAAATATACACCTCCTGACTTCGTAGAATACTAATCGTTACAATTGTCGACAGGAAGTTTTCTTTAATTGGACTTACTCACAGACTAACACCGGTATTCATAAAAAATAAAGCGTTGCTCAAATACATTTTAGAACAAATTTTATACGAAAAATTTGTAGTAAAATGTGTTTCAACAAAGTTTTATTTTTTATGAATACCGGTGATAGTGTTTTAGCAACATGAAAAGAAATAGTGAAAATGCTGTCGTTTAGGCCTCAATCAAATGTTGTGACCACATTGCAAATTTCAACCCATAATGTTAAGTGTAGTTAAGGTGAAGTTACACAGCACGCGTAGCGCGCTTTCATGCATTTTATGCTTTTCTCACTAAAGTGGAAAAAACGTTATAAAAAAATTATTCTATGACACAAAATTATTTTTTTTACATCCAAGCAAAAACAAAGTTATTGTAATATAGTTTACAAAGCATATCACGCATAAGTTAAGTTTTCGTAAATTTCCTGCCACACATTTTTCATCAACATTTCATTTGAGTTACATTTATCGATTACTTTTACCTACGGAGGATCATCTCTATTACGTTTATTAACGTTCTAAATTTACTACAACATATAGTATTGCACAAAACACAATGTTCGAGTTCCATTACTTCGTTTGACGTGTCAATTTCACTACTCATTTTGGCAAAATCTGGTTTTTGCAAAATGGCACGTAGAAAGCTTTGCATGTGACTTATAGCCTTTTCACATTTATCAACATCTAACATCAATTTACGATGATGTTGAAATTTTCCCATATAAAATACACAGGGCTAAAACCCAACATCTTTATAAAATGTTCCCAACTCATTTTGTTCCACTCAACATTTTTCGATTATTTTAGTGCCATCACTGAAAAATTACGAAAAATTGTAGTGGCATCACTGTAAATTTTGAAATTTAATGACATTCAAAATCATTAAAAAAAAAAAACAATTATTATAAATTTCATATTGGTTGTATGTTAAATAAATGGGTTTTTTGTTTTTATTAAAAAAAAAAATTCTTTTTATGGATTTAATACACTGCATTAGTAGTAGGGATTGCTAGTGCAAGTTAACTGCTAAGCCTATTATTGATTTGTCTTCAAAATCCATTTATTTTATACTTTTATTAATGTTTTTAATACAAAACGTGGCTTTATTTTTATTGACAGCTATCTGTTAGATGTTGATAGGTGTGAAAAGGCTATTAAAGTTTAAAAAGTGTACAATGCCTGGGATAAACATGAAAAGAGTAGACTCGTAGAAAGCGTGTCATGTATCTTGAGCTTCATGTTCAAATGGCGTGATTGTGTATCAATTTTAGTAAATAATTGGATATATGACTAATAAATATTTACTGTACAAAACATTAATTTAAAAACATAATTTTAAAGGCATGCTGGTTGTAGTTTTCTGCCACAATAAACAACTTATGACTAGTTTTAAGCTTATATATAATGCATTGTTAGACAGTGTTGCCAGTTTAGGCGATTTCCCCCTAGATTTAGGGGTTGTTTTTCTTTTAGGGTTGAATTTGGAGTGTTAACTTCTTTCGGGGGAAGTTTAGGAGAAAACAATTTATTTTTGGGGTATTTTTAGGGGATTTCTGTGTTTGGTTGAACGATAAGCTGGCAGGAATTAGAGGATTTTTATAGATAAATTTGAAGATTTTAACAATTTTTAAAGTAAAATTAAATGAGTTATTTTATGTTCATCTGGCAGCTTCAAGAACAGAATTTTGCAACTGATAATTTTAAGTACTTTTTTTTTGTTGAGTTGAATGAATTTTTTCCTTATGGGTAAGTTCTTTGAATTTTTTTCCGTTTCTTAAGAATTGGAAAAATTACAATATCTAAGATCCTTTGATAAAATTGAAACTCTTTTTATGAAAATGTCAAGAGAACGTAAAGAGAGAAGAAGGCTTAGAATCTCTTAATATTTTTGGAGAAACTTAATTTTTTCTAGATACGTAGCTAACAATTTCCAGCTGCCTATAAATATGTACTTAGATCTCAAATCGAAAATTTATAATAAATATACAATGTGTGTGAAGATAAATACGTATTTAAGTTCCGGGACACAAACCCCAATTTTTAGCAAAGCCACATTTTGAAGTTAGCAGAGCACTGTTAACGAGTTAACAGCGCTATTTTTATAACAGATGACAATTGTGGAGAAGATGAGTGGGTTTTATGGAAAAACGAGGACATCTAGGAGGTACTGACCATATGGAAATGGTGGTCTGGTGGGTTAGCTATGACTTGTGGCACCAAGAATGTCTGCAAAAAATTTTTACTCCCAGAAAATGACTTTCAAAAACACCCCATTTATGAAATTTCTGGAGAAGATGAGTGGGCTCATGGAAAAATGAGGACTTCTGCGAGGTACTGACCATATGGAAACAGTTGCCTGGAGGGTTAGCTATGACATCTGGTACCTAGGATCTCTCAAATTATCTTTGGAGTCCCACAAAATGACTTACGCCTGTAATCATAACATATGTACTTAAAAGTACATATAATCAGTTAATTTTTATTTCTTTTTAATTGGGGAAAGTTTAACAATTGTATGCATTTTCCGCATTGTCAATGCACTAATATTGGTGATTCGCAAACTAAAACAGAATGTTCACCAAAATTTGTATTTTAGGGTGTTTTAAAAATTTTCTGGGGGGAAGAAATATCTACGTTGACTTGGAAACACTGTTGTTAGATCATGTAAGTATATACTTGCTGTAGTTTTCTGGTATTAACCACAAGCTTGCACTAGACGTAAAAACCTATGGCCAAATATTCTACTGCCAAAAAAATGCAATTTAATTTCCAATATTCCAATTACTTTGTGCCAGAACAAATTATTTTAAACGATTGTTTTGTTTCGGTTTTGATTTTTGGAACTTGAAAGTTTAAAAACTATGAAAACTTTTCATCTTCACTTTTATATTAAAACCGAAGAGAAAACCTATTTCTTTAATTAACTTTATATTTTTATAATTAAAAATATTTTCGTTTGAGCGTCATTTTATTCTTGGAAAATAAGACTCCTTACAAACGTTGCTGGCTTCATGGAAAAATGTTACATTTCAGTAAGAAAGCTGTCAACAGCAATTGGTGGTGCTGCAAACGCAGTCTGATTGCTGGTTGCATAATAATCGTGTTTTCGTACATTCTTTCATACACACACACACACACACACATATGTATGTATACATGGGTGTTTGTGTGTATTCATTATTTGCCTACCTTTGGTGTCTTCCACAGTTGCTGAGTTTTGTACCTGCAACTTTTTTGGTTTAAACTTTATCTACTTTAACTTTTAATGTTATTAAGATGAACAAGTTTCAATTTGAAAAAAAGTAACAACATTTAATGACAACATTTTAATGCAACATATTCTTGATGCTAATTTTTCGACCTTTGTTGTTTAATATTTGAAATTAAGAACACTGTGCTAGTTAAAAAAACCGACAGAAGGGGCACCCAGTGACTAAACCTAATTCGGGTGCACTGAATTCAGAGGTGCTAAGCGTTTTTTTTTTTTTAGGTTAGCTCTTGTTTTTGAGATATACCGCTATATTAAAAATGAAGGAGGTAGAACAACATATATTCCCTTAACTTAAAAACGATTTGAAATTTTTGAAAATAATACAAAAACCGAAATTCTGCAACAAAATTAGCTTTCAATTAAAAGTAAAACTATTTTTATTCGACTTAGTAGTTTAGAAAATACAAATTTTTTTCGATGAAAAAAATTTAATTTTTTGCAAAAGTTCGAAATTTTTTGTTCTTTTAAACAGCATAAAAAATCGAAAAATAAAGTTATGCTGATGCATTTTCACTTATTCATAACAAATAAAGTTTTAAACAAAAGAAGTTTTAAATAACTAAAATCAGTGCACGACTTTGGAAATCGTTCACAAAAAATCAAAAATTGCAGTTTCAAACGGTCACCAGACGAAACCTCCGAAGCTCGGAGTAACAATATTCAAGTTACAAAACTTAGGTCGATTCTAAGAGGGAGGGGTGAAAATAGAGACTAATTTAGAAGACTCGTATTGCGGCGTTTGTTGTTTTAGAAGAGAGAGAAAGAGAGAGAGAGATATGAGGAAAAGGGGTATTTGAGGCCGTTGATGGACGTTTTATAACTGATGTTTGTAACTAAGTGCAAAGTTTTAAATCTCTGCGGTAATTTCTTCTAATTTTGTGGCATTGTTTTATCGACTCTAAGCACTGTGCAACATGAGATAATACGGCCATTGAGTTTCTCGTGCAAAAGACGCATTGTTTCGTTGCTTGAAAGGAAAGAGGCAACAACTTCCCTTTTGAAAACACATATCGGTCACAAATAGTCCGTAATCATTTTGCAAAAGCAAACACCACTCACAGTAACAGATTGGCCTATCTAATTTTCGAAGAAGTACGGCCCGATGACGTCGCTGGGTCGTAAATAACAAAAAAAAAAAATCACTTTTTGTAAATGCCCCGGCTTTTTATCAAAAATTTTTAAGGATTATCATTTGCCCAAATGGTGCAATTCTCCCTGGTAACTAATCTTCTCAGGTGAGCTGTCCTGCCTGACTTCAGCACAAAATACATTTTGAATATTTTGAACGCCCATTTTCGTAAGAAGTCTCAACAATCCTAATGCGCTGCTCAATTATGTACCTCTCCATGGTAGAATTTGTCAAGCACTAACTTAAATTAATGTCAGATGAAATTTGACATGTGACTCACAATTAACATCGTTCGTTATGATTGGATTACATAATTATAAATAATAATTTATTTCAATATCTTACGAAAAAAGACTTGCTTTGAACATAAGACCGCGGCTTATAGCATACGCTCCTGAATTGTTCTTAAAGCTTCGATTGCTTCTTATAGGTCTCATCTTTGGATTTCCCCTCATTCGCTGTCCACAGATGCATATATTTGAGTATTGTTCTACCTTTTTTTTTTAACGATATCATGTGTAGTAGTTATAGTTTAATTTTTTATTTCATTATATAAATTATCAACAAAACTGTATACAAGTTTTGTTTGCTTCCTACACTCTCATACAATCAGGAATTTGTGCAACTCTGCAAATAGCTGCAGGATGTTTAAAACAACGCAAATGATTATCATTTGTTTGCCATTTTGGTCCTCGCTATTGTCACATTCATCCGTTTTGATCTAAATGAACTATTGCTCCGGTGCCAGTACGGTTTAAATATTCGGTTGGTTCGCTTGGTTTCGAAATGGTTACGATGTTAATGATGATGATGATGATGATGGTGTCTCTCGTAGCATTTATTCATAAAATGAGTTAAATATTATTTCGATTTGGTATGTGTTATTAAGTTAACATGAATTGTTAAGTACTAGCACAAGTCCAAATGCTTGTCGGCATGCTTGCATGTGTACGGTTGGGTTTGTTGGTTTATTTAGTTTATTGTTTGCCTTTTTTACAGGGTTGGTTGGCCGTATTGTTTGTCTATTCGCTTGCAACATGAGTAATTTGTAATGATGACACTGCTCTTTCCTGTTCTTCTGCTGAGAGTATTTAAACAGCAAATAACATTAATTCAATTTTAGCAAATGACTTTTCCTTTTCTAAACCAAAATAGCCACACATTTCAAAGATAGATTGGAGGGGGCGGCAGATGAAGAATTGCTTCAATTCAAAATTTAACTATAAAACAATATTATTTGTCCTGTGGGTCCTGTGTGCGGTCGTCAGTGCAGGTGAGTCAGTTCAGGTGGTTGCTTCAGAGTTAGTAGCAACAATAACTGGAACTGCTGGAGCAACTTGCCAGCCAGCCAGCCAGCCAAGCAACAACTTATTTGTTTGATTGAAATTTAATTTCATTTCATTTGAATAAATGTTTTGTGGCTATAAATTTGGTATTATTCACATGATAAATTATCCATATTACAGCATTCTTGTGAAGCATTTGCAACAACGTTTTGTTAAATACTGGTCAGCAACAAAATGAATGCAAATTTTATTAACCAACTATAAATTAGACTATTTAAAGGTGAATTAATTTGTAATATTATAAAATTAAATTTTGTGAAAATGTATAACTTAATGGAATTAATTAAAAAGGAATATTTGGAGCCATGCTAAACGAAAATTCCGTAAAAGTTATTCCTCTTTTAGTACTCTTGCTATTACGAGCAAAAAATTTATTTTGGGCAAAAGATTCCCTACAAAAAAAGTTGACAAATAGGCTAGAATTTTTTCACGAAACGAAAAACACTTTCAAATTCACAAAAGCATGCAAATTATTAACAAAAACTATTTGCATTAATTTAGCCTTATACTCGCAATCGAATTTTATGATTTACAATTTTCAATTACTTCGATTTTCTTTTTTCAGAATAAAAAAGATCTTCTCTTCCATTGTAAATTTGTAGTGAAGAAAAACTCAAAAGAAAATAAGAATAGCAAAGTTGAAGACTTATTGGCTGGGTAACTTACTATGGCTGTGTCACGTCCATCAGGACGATCTTCCCCAGCCAATAAGCTTTAATTTTAATTTTGTCTCCCTTAGAAATGTAGACTACTAAAATTTACCAGAAAAAAGAAAATCCTTCTCAAGTAAATGAAAAGTTAAGTTAGTCGCCTGGCGTGATTTCCAAAGAGACACTGATTGCAATGTTAGATGTAAATAGTTCCACGAGCTTTCTAATTCTTCATTGGAACTAACGAAATCGAAAAATTCCTCGTAACAAAGCACATGGGCTCTGAAAACCATATGTGCTGTAGCTGCTTTAGAATCAAAGAATTTGTAATATTAAGTGTGTTGTTTGATTTTGCAGTAATAACGTTTTTTTTTGTTAAACCTTTTCAAATTTTTAATGCATCAATTAAATTTTTAGCTAACGCAATGGAAAAATCTAATTAGTGAAATAATTTTTTTTCTGTATAGAAAGTCCTATACATTCCCAACATGTAGAAAAAAAAGAAGAAAATGTCTCGATTTTAGCCAACACGTCAGCGATGTTGTTGCCTTAATTATATCCATGTCGAGTGAAGCAATTGATATTGTGCCGTCGAATTTTCTATAGCTTTTGGTACAAGGAAAAAAGGTTTCATTGCGGAATTTAAAAAAAATCATTTTCGAGTCGTGTGACTTAAAATGCTTTATGTATGGAAGTCCCTTAGGAGGCGTGGTGCCAAGTCGGTGTGTTCGAAAAAAATGTGACTGAGAATATGTTATTGGGGATTGGTCATACGTTCGACTCCTCTAAAGGTACCCTGGGACTGATTATCACAGGAGCCCATATTTGCGCGTATCGAAAATCTCCCATCACACGAACTTGCCCCAGACTGCCCGTAGAGTAGTCAAACATATGACCAACTTCCAGTAATTTTTCCTCTTCAACCCTTTTTCGAACACACCGAATGCATACCATGCCACCTTGGAATGGCTCCTATACAAAAAAGGAAAATATAATCAGACGTCTCAGGGATACTTTTTTCTGGAACTTTTTAATTCTCATACCAAAATCTTTTGAAAATTCGATGGCACAATGTCGTCAAATAATTGTTCACACAAATTGATCAAGACTAATATCCACAGACCCATTCAAGGGTCCAATATGAGTGCCTCGCCTTCTCTTTTAAAGATATTCGGCATTCGTGCACAGTAAGTCTTCTAGCGGCTTAAACGGGATATTTCTGCCGCACGTTCTGTAAAACGTAAGTAACCTCTCTTCATAGGAAATATCTGCTTGCTTAACAGGTATTTTGATGTCAAAATACTCATTGTATATGCTACCTCCAAACTTTAAACCTAGCCCGAATCCATCTATAATTATAAGGAAGATGGTGTTGGTTTTAGAGATGTGGGTATGACGTGAAAATGTCGTATCACGCGTGATTAACGCAAAAAAAAATATTCGGAAAAATAATTCCGTGAGTAATTTCAATCCAACAATATATGTATACATGTTACATTATATTTCACGGTCGTTAACCCAGCCTACTTGGTGCCTAAGAAGTCCTGGGGAAACTTTGGAATAAGGAGCCAGGCTTTGAAAGGAATGAGTTTTATAAGTTTGCAGAGAGGGTCGTGGACCTCCCAAAACTGAAGTCAAAGTCTGCCGGAAGCTTTTAGTTTATTAGTAGTTCGATGTTGACATTGCGAAATTTACTTAAAAAAATATGAAAATGTTAGTTAAACAGTGCTGCCAGAGGAAAGTTTTTGCACAGAACATAAAATCGCGAATTCATAAACGGTTTCAAGCATCCAAAACCGTATTTTTTATATTTAATTTAATAAATTTTTTCATAGGTATGCAAAATTTGCTCTTAACAACAAACTTCTTAAAATAACAATATCTAGCGCTGTAAAAGTTTTTTCCATGACAACACCATCCATCCCTAATGCATGCATATATCTAAATATCTTGTATGAAAATCAGTCAAAAAATGCACAGCCTTTTATACAATTTTCCTTTACAGAAAGTTTGCTTAACAGAATTACATTTAAATAATAAATTGGTTAATATTTGTAACTCATAACACCTTCGCCCATGCAGCATTTCCACATAAAAAATGTTTCAACGTTTCTAACATGACTTTGGAGACAAAATCTCAGCAACTATATTAATAAGATATAAAAAAAAAGATTTGCGTGACATAAATAACAAAATTTTCCAGATAGAAAGTACAAATAGAATTGTTCAACAAACAAATACAAATTTATTTAATTTAATTTATGCTCTTTTGTCTCGACAAGGCAAGAATTAGTCTGTGCCAAAAAAGAGAGTTGAAAAACAAAACAAAGGCAGCATAAAAAATCGCTAAAAACAATTTCGTTGGTACTCGACATAAAATTTAAATATAAAAATGGATGAACGTATAAAAAAGGTTTGCTACAAAACATTTATTTTTTATTTTTTTTTTTTGTTACAAAAACTTGAATTCCTTCTTTAGATTATTTTGCATCAGCTTACTGAATTGGAAATTTTTGCAATAGCACCTGTGCTGGGGCACAAGGGCAGGCACAGTGCGAATAGGGCGCTGTGCGTCGCCTAGTTTTGAAAAGCAAAATAAAAGTAAACACATACATAAACGAAATAATGAATAAGAAATAGGGAGCGGAAATAACAGTTATCCAGAAAATGAAAACTCAAAAACTCTGCATTTATTGACACGAGAACTGCCTGCACGCGCCATCACTCAGCTCAGCTATCGGGTTCGCAACCAGCAAACTGGTGCAATATTCATATCTTTAAAACAATTCCAACAATCATCGTAATCAGCTGTGTGGAAAAAATATTTTTAATTACAACTGTTAATAATCAATTACACTAGAGCCCCGACTTGCGTCGTTAATGGGGACCAGAGAAACGCGACGCAAGTCGAAACGATGCAAATCGCATCACTTTTTTCTATATAAATGCACTGAAATTTAATTTGTTGGGGACAATATTTAAAACAAAGCAAAAAATGATGTATTTTTGATAATAAAAAAAAAATACTAGTATGAGTACGTTTTTATTTATTTAATTTATATTTTATAATGCTAAAAATGGTAATCCACAATAATGCAGTAAAACATGTTACGGTGTTTAGCATTGCAAATCGAAATCAAAACGATGCAAATCGAATCGACGCACATCGGGGTCAAAACGATGCAACTCAAACCGACGCAAATCGAATTTTTCCAGTTTTAAAAAGCGACACAAATCGAAACGACGTAAATCGGAACGACGCAAGTCGGGGCTTTAGTGTATTATTTATTTTGACTAGGATCTACTTCAGTACATTAATTCTTCAATTTTCGTTTACAAACACTTAAAACTTTTTATTTGGCCAGGACATGTGCAAAAGGTCACTCACGATTGATTGTGTGCGCGTCGTTCATGTTAATCATTTGCTGCAGACATTCAGTAAAAGACGCAAACATCATAATTTTCTGGGTAACTTTCTAGCGTTCGTTTCTGTCATGCCATTGAGTGGTGACTTGTTTTTGCCTCATGCTTAGTCTCTAACAAAGTTAGTTTTCAATTATCCGTAAAATTATCTTTTCTTTTCGTCCGCGTATTTTTCCATCACTTCGATCTCTTTTCTTCACAAAGGCTTCAAATATAAATAAAAACTTAAAATTTTTGATTTTGCTTCAATCAAAGCCAGAAAAAAGACAGTTATCGATTGGTTTTGCATCCTGCAATGAATTTTTCTATGTTAATGTACACTTTTAAAAATTCAGTTCCCCTGTGGTAAACCGAAGAAAGACATCAACAAGACAGCAAGAATATTGTCCACGAAACAATGAATCTACATTTTTGGTATAGCAACGTCGATAGTCAATATTCAATATAACCCACATTTCAAAGTTTTGTAGTAAATAGTATTTACAGGAATTAGTAGTACAACTGAATTAATCATAAATTACTGCAGTCACATTTCCTGCAGGGTACAAACAAACTTCATATGTATGCACATTTTTGCATAAAGAAACACAAAAAAGCAAAAATTACGCACTTGGCGTCTGTTTTTTCATCCGCATATTTATGTATCTATGAAAGTTTAAACCATATGAGGTTTTTTCTCTAGCACAATAGTGGACACGTGAAGAAAAAACTTTTGACTTTTGCTTCAAGCGGAACCGATCGCATGCACCGCACTTAGGATATCAAGTGAGTGACGAGTTTATTGCGTGTATCCTGGGCACTTTAATGGCTGAATACAAGATCCTTGCTCTTTGCAAATTTTTTTCAATTATGGTAATTTGAACACATTATGCCAGCATGCTGGTGCCACCAGCAAAATATCAAAATTTAACATCACTACAACCAAATGCTGGCATCATCCCGACATTGCCCGTGTATGCTGCTGTTGTGTAGCGGCCCCTTAAAATGGACTTGAGATTTTTTTATTTAAGCGACCAAATAACTCTTATTAAATAACTTTTTCTTGTAGAACTTATAACAGTCACAGTCTCTGATAAATAATATTTGAGACGAAAAAAGTCAAACATACAACAACCAAAAAAGTTATCAAGAAATTTCAAAGTAAAATACACACTAAATAAATAAATTCAGTAGAATTTAATTTTAGTGGTTGTTTTCCTTTTGAGGAAAAGATCTGTGAATAAGTGTATTTTGTTTATTTTATAAATTGAGGCTTAGAGAGGATTTCCACGTACATGTGTATGTATGAAATGAAACACAGTGAAACGCACAAACAGTCCTATAAAAACACTGGCAGGCAGACATACATACATACATACATACATTCAGCCAACCATTCAGCCAGAGTGTGGTAACTCAACAAAATGCAAACAAAATAAACAAATTCCGCGGGCGTATAAAATACATTATTTATATTTTATTTCATTTTATTTGTTTGAACTTTTATTTCTTTCGCCTTTGTGTGAGACCAGAAATTTTTTCTGTTCTCTGTATGTTTGTATGTATGTGTTTGTGGAACAAATCACATATTAGACAAATTTAAAAATTTTTTATATGTGGTATGGCAGCCAAGGAAACATTTTGACGGAAGATAAGAAATTAGCCATGCCGAAAAAGAGAGATATAAAGCTTATTTGTGACAAATGTTGAATTTTTGCATGACTTTGAAGCACAAGTTGGGCTGATGGCATCGACAATTAAAAGTGCTTGATCTTTTGTTGGTGCTTAATAGCTTAGTGAGCAATCCTAGATGTCTCTGCTGCACTAAAGTCGCAACTTTACCCCTGATCTCTGACTTTTTGTGCGACTTTTTGAAACGCAACTAATTCTGCGAATTTTTTTTTTTTTTTTTTTTTTTGTTTATCACCACTTTTCGCGTTTTTTTTTTTTTTTTTTTGTAAATCTGCTCAATTTTGTTGTCAACGCCTTAACAATTTCCCTAATATAACTTTTTGAACCAAATCAAATTAAACCTGTGTCGTGTTACTCGGGGTCGTAGTCAAATTTTAGAAAATAATAAAGCGTGATTACCATTTCGAAGCAGTTCACGAAGTTTCACGAAAAAGTTACATCACTAACTTTTCTGGTTCAGAAAACAACTTTGTCAAATTTTTTCATGACTTATATTTCGATGCAGATTTTAGCTCGATTTCTGTTACACATGCAAAGTAACGAGTTTTGCGGTTTCAAAAGTAAACGTAAATAAAACACATATAAAATATTTTTTTTTCATGATATTTCTTTTTTATTATAAAGTTTGAACGTTGACATTAAACAGGGTTGCCCCTCAAAATTTTTTTTTCCTACCAAATTTAATTTCGAAAACTACCAACTGAAATGTTACCTACCAAAAAATAAAATAAGCAGTCATAAAAAAATTATTAAAAAAAAAACAAAACAATGTTAATATGTATCTTTATAAAAATAAATAACAATTCGTTTGTAAAAGAAACAAAATTTTAAGTAAAAAATAAATAAGACTTCATTTGTAAAAGTAAAAATCTTAAGGGTTTATTTGGAAAAAGGTTTATTTTTTAAAGTCTCTTTTTGCTGACCATATATAGTGCGAATCAGTCTTATTTATCACTTCCTTGCATATCATAATATTATTTAAGGAACATAGTGCGAGTCTATTTCGAAGTTTGGTTTTTACAAACGCAAGTGTTGCAAATTTTCTTTCTGCAGCTGCTGAACTATGCGGTAAAGACAATAAATTGAAAACAAAATTAACTAGATCGTTAAACATATTTTCATTAAGTCCATTTTTAATTTTGCCAACCTTTTCCCAAAAAACATTAATCTCCATTTCATCATTCAAGTTGTGGTCACTAACTCTTAGTAAATTCCACTGCGATACAATTTTATCGGTATCACAATCTAATAATTTATCGAACTCTGATAACAGAGGCAGAATTGATTTGTCATTGATGGATTGGATGATTTGATGGATGAAAGCTGATTAGCGTGAAAAAAATTAAAACTCAAATTGAAAAAAACTACCAAATTTACGACACAACCTACCAATCTACCAACTCATTTCAAAACTACCAAATTTGGTAGGAAACTACCAAAAACGGCAACTCTGGTATGAAACAGTACATCATTTCAATGACCACCACACGAAGTGTTGCAAACACTAACTCTTTTGAGGTAATTTCCGACCACCTTTTGACACATA